>VMRM01000017.1:11428750-12857500 GCA_010277075.1 Poeciliopsis retropinna
TTTTAACCAGGCTCTTTTGTGTGACCTGGTTTGGACAAGCTTAAAGTTTTGTTTTGATTGGGGTTTTGTGATTATCCTGTCTTTTCAGTGACTTCAGGCACCATAGTGCCGACTTTACAAATGGCACCTTGCAAAAGTATTTATACCACTCAAACTGTTCCACATTTAGCAATCTTGTATGTATGTTATTTGGATGTTTTGTCACGGATCAAAACAAAATAGTGCATGAAATAAAACATGTTTCTTGTTTTAAAAAAAAATAATTAAAAATTAGGAAATTATGCCATTCATTTGTTGGAACTAGAACAGGTGCCTCAGGTTTCTTTGGTTTCTGGTAAAAAATAAAATAAAATGAGATAAATAATAATAAAATAAAATAATAATAATTATATTTTTATTGTAAGATTATTTGGGGTCTGAATTCTCTTTACTCATGCATGCGTGTGTGTGGCTTTGTTTTTGATACAGAATTTGATCAATTTTTCCAACAAATACTAAATTATGAAGCAGAGGTCGTGCTAGGCTTGTTTGTTCTCTGTCATTTTGACGGACAGCATTTTAAAAAATCAGTTATGTACTATTTTTACCCGTCAAAATATAATCACATTAACATCAGTTATATAGCTGCATTTTTATGCGGTTTAGTTAATATCCACATAGTTGAACCATGAATCCACACAGTAAAAAACAAAGTGTTATTTTAACACCTATAGAGTTGAATTTAACTCCGTTTCAGATAACATTTGGTCCCACTCAAAAATAGTGTAAAATGTACTCTATAGCCAGTAGAGTACATTTACTGGCTATAGTCAAATTTTCAGAGTTAATTTTACTCATTTTAGTGTTAAAATTAACAAGTCAGTGAGTCAAATTATTTAACACTATTGTTTGTTTACACTCTTCAGAGTAATACTATTATTTTTATGGAGTTAATTTTACTTAAAAAAGTACACTTTATTGTGTTGTTTCTTTTTTCCTTTCTCCAGTTTTTTTTTTTACACATATACCATATAATGCTAAATTTTAGCATTTTATGGGTTTTATAAAATCTACCAATCCCAATAATCACAAAGTTATAAGTTTACAGTAACAATATTTATGATCCAGTAACATAATTACTGTAACAGTGTCAGTTTTATCATCTTCAAAACAATGTTCACCAAATATAGCAATATGGGACAACAAAAAGAGCAGTGTCAGTTGCTTCATCTGACATTTGTATGTCAAAGGGCTTCGGATAGCGTAGATGGTTGACATCAAACACAACAAAACCTTGCATCATTTTAGTAACTTCATAAGCATAAAAATGTTCATAAAAAGTTACTGTACATAAAGGCAATGTAAGCAGCAACAAATTGTCTTTAACAAGGAACACAGACTTGATCTGGTAAAAGACCGGCATTTCAGATTTAACTATGCCACAAATAACCAGATGAGGACAGTATATAAACCCACTGTGTTTTGCCGAGTTCACTTTCATAACTTGAACCTCAGGAGACACTTGCACTGCCTCAGAAATATCAGAACCTCCTTTTACCATGTTTAAAGATACCATTTTCCCTGGTCCAATGTCCAATCGATTAAAAATGGCCTATGTTTGAAGCTTGCCAAACATAGGCCATATAATTTTGATGTTTTACATTAAGTGTTTTGGTAATGTTTTTAAATGACCAAAAGAACATGAGCATCCTACTTGACCACATTTAATATGGAGAGTTCTGCCAGAACAAAGACCATAGATTAGTATAAGGTGCTTAACAAGGCTGTTTGGTGCATCACTGTCACATTTGCAGATGAAACACTTCATTGTTTCATGTCACACTAATGGAGCATTCTCGCTCTCAACTCTGCAACTCTGGGCGTTTCTTTTGTTTCCAACAACTATGTTGTAAACAGTTGTTTGGAGAAAGGTGAAGAAGTTGGTCAAGGGAGCACCGTATGACGTACCAAACACAAAGTGGGCCTTAAAGAGCTCATCAAGAGCTCCAACTGAACATGTTGCCTTACATGGAATAGCATAGTTGTCAATCACAACGAAGAATGCGTGAATACAGCTTTGGATGGATCCCTGGTCAAGGAGGTAGGGCTGGGTACGTTGCTTGATTTTGTCAAGATGCTGCTGTACACTTGTTCCAACCTACATTAAAAATATGACAAAAGAATTTAGTGACACATTTCTGAATGAAGATCAGACAGAATTAAATTTTAAATTGTAAAAATGAAGAGACTGAATTATGCATTTTTATCTTGAAACAACAGTTTAGCAGTACCTTTAGAAATCTGATGAGGTGATCCACTGCTTGAGATGCAGACATCTTACCCGGCCTCTTTCGTCCTTGTGCAGATGGTGGTAGCAGATGCAGCAGAAGCAAAATAGCAGACATGTCACTATCCCAACCTACAGACCAACAGCTTCACGTTACCACTAACATATGAATTTGTCACAATTACCAACATACCATTCTCAGCTTCAGCAGCCAACTCTGCATTCCGCAATAAATCCAAGAGCTCCGTGGTGGGTAACGGGCCCACCTTTATAACCTCGGATTTGAGACTGATGGGCCACTTCTCCAAAAATTTGCTGGCAGTGCCTTTGCCAAACAGGAGTCTGAAATCTTGTTCTATCTGAAATACATAAATAAAAGTATTTCACATAGTAATAAGATGGTAAATGGCCTGTACTTGTACACTGCTTTATGAAGTCCAGAGGACCCCAAAGTGATTTACACCACATTTAGTCATTCACATGCTGATGGTGGTGAGCTACATTGTAGCCACAGTTGCACAAGGGAAGACTGGCATAAGCAATGCTGCCATGTGCTTGTGCCACCAGGCCTTCTGAACACCACCAGCAGGCAAGGCAGGTGAAGTGTTTTTTCCAAGGACAAAACAATTTAGAAAGAATTGTGGTTCAAACTGGTAATACACAGGTTACAGGACAAATTCATATGACTATGAATTCATATGGTATCATATATTCATATGATACCACTGAATATTTTAGTAATGTAAGAGATAAAGCTGTCTTACCAGTCCTGGTGTGTCCAGAAATCGTGGAAAGACAGAGAAGACATTTGCTGTTTTCTTTTCATCATTGACCATTGAATGACGGTAATGAAAGGTAGCCTTCATCTTCTCACCGACAGTGTCATCATCAGCAGAGTGTTTCAAAACAGCAATAGCTGCTTCCACTTCCTCATCTGACAGCACTTTGTCAGCAGTGAAAACCCTGGATTGACCATGGCCTGGTCCACTACCTTAAAAAAAAAGTTTCTAACTCCCAGCCACAGATTTTACATTACTTTTCTCGCTATTGAAAAAACTTACTTTTGGGAGATTTGCTCTCTGAGGCACCCCTTTCCTGTGCAGTTTTTCTTTGAATGGTCTTTAAAACGCCATGCAAGGTATCCTGAACCGCTCTCTGGATCATAGTAATGCTCCTATGTCAATAAATACAAGCAGATTTACCATTCCATAAACATCTTTGAAGGTAAATATATATGCTTAATGTTGCTAAGACCCTTTTACTTACATATCCATGTTTTGAAAACGGGTCCTGCAGATAGGGAAATAGGGCAACGATCCCCTGAGCATATATCACTCTGACGCTTTTAGGAGGGGATGATCTGATATATGATCAAACAATGAGTCACTAAGCTGACGTTTGAAAAAATAATGAAAAGCAATTCAAAACCAAAATGTTTCTTTATATGTATGATTCTTACCCATGTGCTTCTGTCATTGCGGCTGTAAGCATGTTTATCATCTGTCTTCTGGTTGCATCCGTCAAGCATTTAGTTCTTGCATACTCTTGCATGATACGCTCACCACCAGGCTTTGTTGTCAAGATTTGTTCAATCAACTTCAATTTCAAAGAAAAAAAATTAGAAACTTCAGCCACAAAACATAGAAAGTGCATAAACAATGCTAAATTAAATGTAATAACTTAAATGTAATAAACATAATAATTTATGTGACATGGCCTTTTAGGTTGACTTTCTTCAGCAGTGGCTTCTTCTTCTGATGGGTCACACATTGTGAAATTCAGAATCACAGTATCATCAGATGAGACTGAAGATGATGATGATAGAACAGCACCTGCAAAAAGTAAAGCAACAGCATATTTAGGAGAACTCTAATGCTCCCAAACCAGCTTCTAAATTAAATATAAATACATTGGTAAATTGATAGTGATTACCAGGATCTTCTTTGTTGCTCAACATAACTCGAAAGGTGACTGATTCACTATTTCTTCAAAAACATCTACATCAACTTCTGTATCAGACTGGTCATATACGTTCAGATCTTGCTGTCTGCCTTCTGGAATGTTAAATTTCAGGCACACTAAAGCAGAAAGAAATATTAAACAAGTGAAAATGAAAACATTGACAGCTGATAAATGTTTTAGGTTGAAATAAGTAGAATAACCCAGCTAATTTTACAAAATGTCAGTGAATTCAATCCAGTACAACATTTAATACATCTTAATGCAAAGAAAAAATTACTTAATGCAAGATGGGTTTCTTATGAAAGAAAAAATAGTGAGATTATTTTACTAATAATCTCTCTCTCACGAATGCATCAAATGTTATGTCAGAAAGTTTCACGTACTTCTGCTCCCCACCAAACAAAACACACAGTAGCATGGTGTGTTCTAAAAAAAAAGAGAGAACAACAAAAAAATAAATATGACAGACATATTTAAATAGTTAATAAATGTGCTTCAAAAGTAATGCCATTTGAAAACTGAGTCCATATTCCCGATACAATTGAACAAAATCTGTACAATCAGTATGGCGCCTGTTAGCTGCTACATCCATGGTGCTAACCATGCTAACATGACTAGGTTAGCATAATAACCGAGTCATCAGTATCGTTGTACTCACGGATTCTGGGCCTGTGGCATAAGGCACAGTGATTAATATTATTACAATTTATAAAAGTTACATATTCTTACCTTGACAGCCTTCAGAAAAAAACTGAGAAAATATTTTAAGGTGGACAACTTGTCTAGCATACGGCTATCCCTCGGCTCGCCCTAACACAATACAGCTTTCTGCCGCTACAAAAATTAGGAGACAAGGAGGGTTTTTCACCACTAACAAACTAAGCCATGGTGCCAAAACCATTTGCTACGCTGTACTCACGCATAACAGTTGCGAACATATTTAATGGATAACAACGGAAGCTATAATTCTTAATCACAATTAATATTAAAATAAGTTACCAACACCGGACTGTTAAAGATTACTTACCTTTTCTGTAGCACAACTCCGTTCGGGATCCAAAATGGAAATAGCCGTTTCACGAACTTCGAAAACTGGTGCTTCGTCTTCTTTCTTCCTCCTCTACGGTACGGAGCCCCCGAGGGGACATGGGAATTTTTTTCTTTTGCGTTCCCTCGCAAAACCTTTTGCGTTCCCTCGCAAAACCTTTTGCGTCCCCTCGCGGGCTCCGCACCGTACTCCTCTTCGCGGTTAAAAAAAACTTCACTGGCGCGTTTTTGACACTTGACAGAGTCAAAAGTTTCACTGCCTGAATGTAGCATTTTACTCTGACTTTTAACTCCAATGTCAGAGCCGATTTACACTCCATATAGTTAGAAATACTCCATTTAGATTTAATTAGGTTAACACTGAAATATTAACACTGCATTTTTTTACTGTGCAGATCCCATCACACATAAAGCAGATTAAATAATCTAACATTTTCTCATTACTCATTTGGACATAAAAAAATGGACTTTACGTTTTTTATGTCCACTGAAAAAAACCTAGACACAAAACCCCCCCAATAATTTTACTGAAATTGATCTTTGGTATAAAAAAAAAGTATATTACATTTTTATTTTTTTTATTATTCTTTATAATTGAACTTGAGACATGCACTGTTTAGGGTCAAATTGACCGGCTGATTAAAATCAAGGCAAATGAGTCATGCAGAGGCTATTTATGTTTCCCCCCACTTCTGCTGAGTGTCCACTCAGAGTGGGTGGGGTTTGGCCACGGGAACAGAAAAGGTTTCCGTCAAAATTTGTATGAACACCTACTTTTTCGCAGATTCCTAGTGAAGTAAAGAGAATAGTGAGAAAGTGGGCTTGTGTGCATGTGCGTGTGCACGCATGTGTGTGGTGTGGTTTGGGAGGGGGATGAGATGGGGGGTGAAATATGGATCATAACTGCAAGGAAAGGAGGTTGCAAATGTGTAACATGAATAAATGTTCAATTTATATAAAGAGTGCACCTATTAAGACAAATAGAAAAAGTTTAATGCAAAAACAGAATTCTTCAAACTATTTTTTTTTTTAAGTTTAACTTTAAAACGGGTCACTTTCACCCGCAACATAACAGGAGGGTTAAATTACCAGCACTCCACCCGCAGCGGTCTGAACGCAGAGCCTCACAAATTCCTCGTGGTCGCATCTGCAGAGAAATCTGCACTGGTTCATCAGTCAGTTAAATCTGTCTGATCCAAACCGATCAGTTGAACTTCTTTTTTTTTTTATCCTGTGCGCGGTCCGGGCCTGCGCTTTTACAATGATTTTGTTGCCGTTGTTGCGTGGTTTCGCTTCCACGAAACGGACGGTCTGCCGAGCTTCTGAGCGCAGCTATCCTTCTGGGCCGGGAGGGTAATGCCTCCCAGCTCCATTTGTTAAAACCGCTGGATGAGTTAAGTTGAATTCTTCGCAGCGACGGAGCCGCATCCGCATTGGTTGTGCAGCGCGCTGCGTATGTTACGGTCTAACTAACTTCTGCACCTTTATTTTTTTCCTCAAGATAAACTACCGGCTGCTCTGTTCCAGGGGTCTCAAACTCCAGTCCTCGAGGGCTGGTGTCCCTGCAACATTTAGATGTGCCTCTGCTGCACCACACCTGAATAGAATAATTAGGTCATTAGCAAGGCTCTGGAAAACTTATCTACACAAAGAGGAGGTAATTAAGCCATTTCATTCCAGTGTTTTGTATTTGTGGCACATCTAAAAACTGGAGGACGGCGGCCCTCGAGGCCTGGAGTTTGACACCCCTGGTTTAGACTATATACATGGATGCATTGCCTTCTCTTTAGTTTTCTCTGGTCTGTATGCATTTAGTTCAGTGTCCATGAGATGATATTCAGAAAAGATGTTTTTTATTGATTGCTTTTAGTTGATTTTGCTATTAACTAAAGTCTATCATATCTGCACATGTGCACCAGTCAAGGGTGTGAAATCATGACCTGTCAAATGACCAACAGGCTTCAAATTTTCCCATCGTACAAAAAATAGCCTGTTAAATATACCTCTGTTGTGAAGACTGACTGTTCCTTTTAGGGTCCAAAGCTGGGGCCCCGTAAGTTTTGTCAAAGTGTGATCAGGACCTCTTATGGTTTCTTCTTGCCCTTCACCCACATATGGCAATATATACTGAGCGTTAATATCCACAGACTGGAACAATTTGGAGCTTCTGATGATTTTACGTTGCAAACCGTTTTGTATATATCAGTATTCTCTCTGGAGAGAAGAAGAGGGACTTTGATGCTGTTCAGAAAGTAACTCTTGTCTCTTTATAGCAGAAGAATAAAGAGATTTGGTAGTGTTTGTGGCTGAAGGAGAAAGTAAGTTTGGAGGTTTGCATGTTTAATTTTATCCCTGAGAGAGTTGTAGTGAGTGAAGACTTATGTATGCACAGCCAGAAACACAGGTTAAATGGAGGACCAGCTGCCAGGATCTAGATAGTGGTTAGTATCCATATGGGTATCGCAGTTTGTGTGTTTTTCTCAGCAGGGAAATCTAGAGATTTCCTCTGTGGGGAAATTTGAGGAAGGTTCCAGGTAGATTGGTTGCAACCACATCTGACAGTCTGCGGTCAACAGGATCTCATGCATGTCTTTTTATCCTGTGGCTCAGTGAGGCTTGATCGTGGTTTTCATTTGCTCCACATGCACCATTTTATTAACCTTTGCTAAAACGCAACTTTAAACTGTGCATGGAAAGCCCTGATGGAAACACAATTAGCATTTTCTATATCCACTTCAGCTTGCTATGGCTTGGTGACATTTGAAAATAAGAACCCGTGGAAGCATGTAGATATGAATGACTCATTTCAGGGAAACTTAATCTCTTTTTTTTCCGTATGACTACGTCAACAGGAACACAGTTATGAACATTTCTGCCAAGACACACACTCTAAGCTGCCAATGCCTCATGCTTTGTGTGAGAACATTACTATTTTAAAATCCCCTCAAAACTACAATTACACACAATGTGGTATCTTGCAGAGAGGAAGTAAATGTTAACTGCTTTTGCTTAAGGCAAGTTGTCCCACAATCCGTCAATAATAACAAGAAGAAGATAATATATAATTTTTTACAAAACAGCTTCCACATTAGTTTTATTTTCTGTTTATCAATAAAAATATTAAGCTTTTATATCAAATAAGATGATTTACAAATAAATACAATTAAATTCATAATTATATGACCTGTACTGCAAATAAACACAGCTGCATCTGTACTGTACAGGTACCTGTATTTAACTTAAGTTGTCAGATTGAAAAGCTGCCAAAATGGTTGATTGAATTTGTATGCATATCTTAGTTTGAACAATTATGACTCTCATTTTTCAGGTATTTGAAAGAAAAATAGGCTTAGAGTAAATCTCCGTATTTTTCCATTTAAGTGTAAGCACTGGATATGCCCAAACCCTGTGGAAAAGTTTCAGACTGTGGATGTAAGTATATGTTAGGTGGACTTTCTGTGCAGCAGAGAAAATCCAGCTGGTTTATTGAAATATTCTGTGTAGAATGTTTGCTTTGCACAATAGGATTTCAGCCAATATTTCTATGGTGGATTTAAATTGGATTAAAAGAATGACTTTTGCCTTCAATTTAAAGTAAAATAAGAGAGGCTTCTGATAACATAAATTTGCAAGCTTTAAGTTGAAACTGTGGGCTACTGGGTTGACCAGAAAGAAAATAAAGCAAAAAGATTTTGAAAATATAAATATTTATTGAAACTTAGTTCAGTAGTTTTGAACATAAGAATACTATAAAGCATTGCTACTGGATACAAGAGTAAAAAAAGGTTACTTTTGATCACCTGGATGGTGATCACCTGGATAGAAAGTGAAAGGCATCATTCAGCCTCAGTTATTCTGCACAATATTATATACATATATATTGTATATGCTGTACCTCCCCCAGTTGTTTGAATGGCTCTCCAGGATAGCCATTCCTTTTAATGTAACCAAACCAATCAAAATGCAGGTAATCATCTAAATTGTGGGGCTGGATGAAATGTAGTGCTGAACAACAACTTCATAGATTGACTTTTAAATCACAATATTAGTCTATTGTGCTATTATGATTACACGTTTTACATCAAGATGTTGCAAAACCTCATTGACCAGACAAATGATAGTTTTATAATCTTTAATGTGTCATTAATCCTTTGTTGTGGTGCTTTCTCTTTATAATACGAGAGATATCTTTTTTCTGAAACTGTCTTTTCTTCTTCCATGTCAGAAATTCTGTAAGTAAAACCCAAAATTTAGGGTTGTAAATTATTATATTACTGTCAATAGGAGTATGTTTACCGAAAATAGCTTGAGCGTGCATGTTTTCTTTAAAGAAACAGCCTTGATATAATTTTTGAACTAATCTGTGCCCATTTTGTAAAGTGTGTGAATGCACAGCCTGTTAAAAGTTGGTCTAGCTTCAATCTTCACTTCCAGACCTGTAGCAGAAAGTTCCACCTCGAAAGTTAACTTTTTTGATCCCATTTATGCCCGGTCCCTCTTCATCATGCCCTTCTGTCTCCTGTAGACTGTGTGGCTGAGCTGGATGGTATCTGGAGCACAGTGTACTTTAACAAAGCTGCCTTTGTACGGAACCTCTCTCACTGTGGTTTGAATCCATAACCACCTCTGCAGTCTGGCCAAGGTTGAGTGAAAGAAAGTGTGTTGGACATTTGCTGGCAGGTCTGATTTGATCCTCCTTCGTCTGCCGCCCTGAACTTGTCTTTGTACAACACCCAGAGTGTGACATTTATTGTTCTACAGGGATACGTCTCACCAGGTGTGTGTGATGACTGTCACAGCACCATGATTTAGCACCGCAGGTCTGTGATTTTTAACGAGTTAGAGGAGCATCTGCAGATAGTTGGATAAGTTGTTCCCATGGGAGCCACTCAGGCTCCTATAGAAAGGCCACTTAACTCTGGCCAAGCGATGGTACTGGGAGCAGGGTGTTGGTCCAGAGCAGTGTGGGCCAGCGCTGGTCTGCAGTGTGACGAATGCGACACTTGAGCCAAACTGTAACACCGTCAGTGTGGTGGGTCCCTCTAATCACTCTGGCTTCCCAACTTTCAGAATCAAGTTTCAGATTCCGAGTTGGGTGGGGGGTACTTTGGCCTGTTGGGACTGAAGTGTCAGGTTCACTTTAACAACAAACACTTACAGACACTTCTACAGTTTCCCCACAAAATTCATGCAGAAAAACCCACAACAGACAGAAATTAAAACATCTTTCCACTCACCTCCCAGACTGGATCTGGTGTTTACAAGATCACGTCTCCTCTTGCAGAGGGTGGAGAATCTGCTGAAATGTGATCATGTTTATGCAGAACGATGGTCTGTCCATAAAAATTAATTTAAGTAGAGAAACAGCAAGTTGTTCCTCAGCAGGAAAATCCTATTTGAGACTAATTGAACCTTAAAATGGCAAACTGATTAGTATTGCTACATCTTTTTCAGAAGCCTCTACAAAATCAAAATCAACAAAGTTCATGCACTAATGTGAGGATGCCATTTGTACAGAACTCAAAATCTACAATAGACATGAGGATAAATGCTTAATGTAGCTGTTACAATACAGAAGAATGTGTGTTGTGTAAAAAGAAAATACTTTGTTTGTTAAAAGCATCCAATACGCAGTTCAGAATAAAGGGTTTTAAGGCTCAAAGTTTTGGGAAGCTGGCACCATACTCTTGGTTTATTTATTCGGTAAATAAACAAAGCAAAAATTTGTCTCAATGGTTAAAGGTTGCTTTAAACATGTAAATAATGACTCTTGGTGATGCAGTACTCTGTTGACATGCCATACTATCAGTTTACGATGTTAATTGAACATCTAATAGCTCGGTAGAGCAGATGGCCTGAGGTTAAACGTGTCCTCTTGCCCCCTCTCTGGGTTTTATTTCAGGATCAGCTGGAGGAGGCGGGGATGAGGTGGGGGCAGCAGACGGTCTGTATGCCTAGAACTAAAGCCTCCCTGTTTGGGGACATGAGACCCACACCTCCCTCATCTTTGCCGACATCCACCGCGACCAGATTTAGGTGAGGAGGTGGGGGGGTAAAGTTGCACTGTGTGTCAATACCAAAGTGAGCCAAACCAAACTCCATTTGCACTTGTTTCTCTACTTAATCGCTCATCTAAACAAGCTTGAGGGTTGGTGGGAAAGGAGGAAGAAGGGCAAGAGGGGTGGGAGGTGGAAAGGTGAGGAGGGAAGAGGAGGCGGGAGGAGTGAATGGGGTTTGCCAAAATAAATGCATGAATGCCTTCTTTGACTGACTGGCATCTTTGAAGTCAGCTATAATTGCAGGCCTCTTGTCGAGCAGTGGAGCCTGTGGCAAGCCAGGTCGTGGGCAAATAAGATGTTTGGCTGCGTCGAGGAGGAAACGTCACTGCTGAACAATAAACAATATCACAAGGCTTCAGTTTGGCAAGAAATATGGCGTCATACTTATTTGACAGCAGCCCCAAACCGCAAGAATAAAAGTCCTTTATTGCCTGTGTATACACAGCGCCTTTCAAAAGGAATTATACGAAACCAACTTTTTTGTATTTGTCACCGTGCAACCACATATTTTGTTACATTTTATTAGGATATTATGTGATGTATTAAGATGGGGTAAAGAATCATTTTAAAGTGGAAGAAAAAAATATGGGAAGAGTGTGTATGTATCCAGATACTCTTAGAAGAAGTGATCTAACTGGTTGCATAGTCCATCAGCATCCAATGCAATCTCTGACTAAATCCACGTCTTTAGTAAAGGCCTTGGGGTTTGCTAGAAAACATTAATAATCAAACATGAAGACAGGTCAAGAATAACTGGGGGAGAAATTTAAAGCAGAATTACTTTTTCAACCAACATCCCAAGCTTTGAATATGTCAGGAAGCATCACTTAGCATCCCATAATGCAAGGCGTCTGACACAACTGCAAACCTACTAAGACATGGCTGTCCACCCAAACTTAGAGACAAGGGTAGGAAAGCATTGATCAAAGAAGCAGTCAAGAAAACCTTGGACTCTCTGGAGGAGCCGCTAAGATCCACAGCTCAAGTTGGAGAATCTGACGACAGGGAACTGTGTGTTTTAAGAACTACGTTGCTCATGAAATTACATCACAGACTTAATCCCTGCATAGGGCAACAACTCATTCTTTAGAAATGACAATGAAGTAACAAGTCATCTCATTTGGTTGACCAATTTGTACTGTTCTCCGAGAACACAGTAACCATGCAAGTATGAGCTCATGCATCCTCACGGTAAATCAGCAAGGCAAATGTGGGCTCCTGGGATGTGAGAGTTGGTCATGGAGGGTTTAGACCACAATGTGGGTTTTCCATTCGGGGTGGAACTGTGACAGGGTGGTGTAATTAATACACAAATCCTTGATGTTTTGTTTAGAAAATAAACCCACCCAAACCAGTGATTATTAGACCTAAATCCCTGAAGAATATCTCACACAATGCACCTTTCAGTTGGTCTTTATGACATTATTTCTTTTGCCAAGGGTGTGTTGTCTTGTTATTTTAATGTTCCATTGCAGCACTTGTGAAAGGGGAAAACCAAATGCAGCCTTGCCTTCAAATACTCGCTTGCTTTTGCAGTTTTTCTGAACGCCAGAGAACCAACTGTTGCAGGTGTTGCAAGAGGCAAAATATGCTTGTAGGGGCAGCGCTTACAGAGCTGGCAAGGTGTTTCTTGCTGTTTGTTTAAACTATGTACAGATGAGAATCCATGTCTGCTCAGTATGATGAGAAGATGGAATGGCTGATCACGCTGAAGCAGCTTTTTGATGTTTTCCTGAATTCCAGGTCCGTGCCAAACACGCATTCCAGGTCCTGCTAGTGTTTTGTCCCATGTTCAGCGTCTGAGTCTTTTCGCACCCTGGGGAAGCTGAATTGGCTTCTGTTTAGCCTGTTTTCATAAATATACAATGCAGTTGTCCCTGCTTTTTTAATAAACTTTTATAAAATGTACTCCTTTAGTCACAGGGAAAGACCTCAGACCAGAGACAGTCTGTAAATGTGCAGGGACCTAAGCAGAATTTGATTTCAGCCCTCATCTTTCAGTAAAGCACATAGTTGTAAATTAGATTTAAATTTCTGAGTACTATGTGAGCCTTACAACTTTCACCCTGCCATAAAACCAAAGGATAGAACAGATGAAGGCAAATATGTTACACAACAATCACACTTTGAAGAAAAGAACACTGATGCAGATGAAGGCAAAGACAAAAGAGATGAGAATATAGCAAACATGATCTTAATAAAAAAAAATGTTGCATAAAACAACAGAAACCAGGGAACAGAGCGATGTCCCCGGACAGCGACCAATGTAATGCAGATAAGGTAGTATAGCACATATATTGCAGAATTGCCAATTGTGCAATGATGTCGCCGTCATACCTGCAGTGAATCTGTGTGCTCCTTTGCAGACCTTTATATGCAAGCTCTGCAGCACACCAATTTTGCAACTTGCAGAAGGAATCGAGGGCCCAGGTAGGGGGCTAGTGAGAACAGATCTGGCATCCTGCCAAAAGGTAACATCCTCCAACAGCTATACAGAGTCCTTCTCCTTTGAGTATACACACCTGTGCATGGGCCAGGGCTTTTCTCAGTAGCCTTTTTCTTCTGTTTGATCTAGCAAAGCCTGAGATTTTCCTCCCACACTCAGCTGTGGGGCAATAAGAGCAGTCCAACAGTTGAAAATTAACATGAACACATGAATTCAACTATAGATTTTGGTTGCAGAACCAGAGCACTTTCATTTTTTATAATCTAAGTGATAATACTCAATCACAATTAGATTGTGCTATTTGCTGTACACTAAACTGTATGACACAATAACTATTTGACAAACAAAAGTGGGAACTTTAATTCCCAGATATGGTTGTTGGTTTGTCAGTTTTTCCTCCAATTCCTTTCTTTTGTTTGTTTGTTTGTTCTTGTACTTGGGTCATCTTCAGTTATAAGTCTAGTAATAATAATATTATACGTATTGCTTATTATTAACATTGAAGGATTTGATTTGGCACATTTATTTTAAACGTAGCTATTCACTCACATTCTTCAAATATTAATTACTTTTTAAAAATAGATAAAAAAAAAATTAAAGATAAAAGACAAGCTTTTCAGCTTTTAATCCATATAATTTTCCTCTGGCCAAAACAATAACTTCCGGTTACACAAAACTGCCACTATGTCTTTCACTCTATTTTACTACATAGGTCTTTTTAAAATATATACATCTATATGATTTGCTTGTCACTTTTGTTTTTCAATTAGATTATTTGTTTCTTTCGCTCTCCGGTCTTGTACTTGTTCAGTGCTCTGTTTTGAGATTATTAGCTCCATCCTTGTATTCTCTACTTCATGTACTCTATGGTGCTAGTTTTCAGAGTTTGGTTTTGTTCCATTCAATTTGTGTCCTGTTACATCTCTTTAAGCTGCTCGAGATTTCCTCTTGTGGTTGTGCCTCGTTCCGTGGTGATTTCATTCAATAAGTCTTCAAGATCTGCAACTTTAGACTTCTGCTTTCCTGTCAGCACTGGGGTCTGCATACAACAAGTTCTCCAAAATGACAAATCAGGAGGAAGATTAAATAACTAACACCTTGGATAATGTTCTCAATAGAAACATAAAATATAATATTCAATTCCAGTGTATTCCAGAAATCTTTCGTGAACACAATATGACATTCAGTGTTTAATAAAATGGTGTTTAATCGTGAGACAATAGTTACTGCAAAAGATCCAAGCAGGAACAACAAATTCTTATATTCTCCCAAATGTGAAGCCAAATAAGCAGCAATTTATTTATTTCAACCAAGGTTGCATGTGAATGCAACATTAGCATTAAATTAAATGTATGTACAGATGACGCATATTATTGCTGTCTGAATTTGTGCTCTCTCTGCCTCCTAAAGCATGCATATTAAATTAAATGGTGATCATAAAAAGAAGGTTTATTATCACAGTAAATCAATGTGATTAGTGATTTACTGTGATGGACTGAAGAAAACATGCAAGAAACAAGACTATATTTCAATACAATAGTCCGATATTGGGTTGCAAAGAGGTGTAACATATCCCAGCACTTGCTGGGAAAATCTGGACAAGTTCCACGTTCCATGTTTAAGGATTGCATGATGAAGAGTGCACACTTGGTCAGCAGATAGTCCAAAGCAGCTGCAAAGTTTTCTCAATCTTGCTGTGGGGTTCATGTGATGAGTGGACAACAAACCTTTGTGGTCTTGTGAAGCGTTTTCTGTCTGTGTCATGTATTCTGTCAGCAGCAGTATAAGTAACGGCACAGTGAAGTCATTCAGAGCTATAAAAATTAAGATTGGACCAGCTTCTCGTGAACAACAGAAAATCACATTTAGCGAGTATCAGCGTATGCACCTTCTCACGCCCGCTGGTCTCCTCACCACAGATCCAGGATCCCTTTCTTACTCCTTTTGGCTGACTGAGATGCTGAAAGCTGAAATTACACCGGCGCAAGCTTCAAATCTCCCTCCATTCTCCACACATGCCAGACAGGGGAGGAAAGAATAACAGGCTTTAATGCATTTGGCCTGCTTTTCTCTCAGCCAGAGCAAATCCTCAGCTGCATCAACTGATAATTATTACAGCTCATAAACATGTGAGGGAGGCAAAGAAAATGCAGAGAAAGACAGGGAGGAAAGAGGCAAAGGTGTTGTAAGGTGAAGGTTGGAGGAGGGAATCGAGGAACCGTGGCCAGAAAAAAAGGACGTCATGCAGAAATGGGAGTCTATGGGTTGAAAGTTGAGCAGCAAAAAAAGTGAAAAATTGGGAAAAATTTCTTGAAAAAGCAAAGTCCATTGTGGATTTGTAAAGAGAAAGAAAGAACAAATACCTAGTGCGGATTTTGATTAGAACAAAAACAAGTTAGAAAAGATAGTCAGGGCCGAATATCACATCAACTCAAAGAAAGAGGAACATGATGACAGACGACAGATCTGGATCATGCCCAACGTAAATAGAGCACACAACTGGGTATTTGTGCTGTAAAATGTGTGTTGTGTTGACTGCTCGTTAATCCCATAAACCAGGAGCTTCACAAGTTTTCTTTCATCGGTAGAACTAAATCCGAAGCCAGCACACATGAAACTGGGTTTCTAATAAAAAGGAAGGCAAAGGGGCAGCTCTCCAAGTCATCCATAGGTGCAGACAGCGTGCAAACAGATAGAAAGCCTGCATGTAAGCAACAAAGATGTCATACCTGAGTGGCAAGCAAGTGGAGACAAGATGAGGCAGCAGTGAAAAAAGTGAAGCTAAGAGAACAAGATGAAAACATCTGGAAAACCCAGGCTTTATCCCAGATTAATGAGTACATCATTTTTGAAACATATAAGAATAGTAGCTAAATTTTGAAGAAAGGGCAAAATTACCCTGCTTTGTTAATGAAGGGAAGTTTGTGTATTCTGCTTTAGAGAATAAAGATGAAGGACTTCCCCACACTTAGCCCACCATGGGAGATAATCCCAAACGTGTTCGTCACAACAATGTAAAAACATGTCAAAGTTATCAAAACATTTAAAAATGATTAAACTAGCAAAAAAAAAAAAAAAAAAAAAAAAAAAAGGTAGTTTCCCTTTTCGAATTTTTCTCTGTAAATATGTTTTTAAAGGCACTGAATGTCTCTACAGCAGAAAGGTTACAAATTGAATTCCTGGACGTTCAGATCATGTTTGTTATCGTATGTTTTCTCTGTGCCTTCGAAAGCATGCATGTTAGGCAAAACAGAGGATACATGCTTGTTTTCTATGTATTTGTGATGCACAGTAATGACTGGTGAAAAAATGTTGGAAAACAATCTACCTGCATTGCAATACACATTTAGGGTCGTAGATGGATGTAGCATATCCCAGCAGTTACTGGGAGGCAGTTCAAGTCAATAATGTGTTTTATTTAGAGTTTTATTTTTAATTTTAACCAAACCTACTGCATTTTTTGATGTTATACTTGAAGGTTAAAATAAATAAGTCAAAAAATGTACATGTCTTGTGCTCCCCAGACATGTAAAAGTCTGGGCATCACAAATAAGCCTACCGTGTGAGTGCAGTGACATTTGTCTTTACTAGTCAGCCCTTCCTTGCCCCTTAGGAACAATAACGTTTATCTAATATTTGCAGAAAAATCCTAAACAGCAATGTAATTCAGGAATATGTCTGGAAATATGTTAGATGTTTTTGGTGATAATATAGTGAAGACAAGAGCTAATTATTCTAAGGGAGATTTTGCTGGAAAATAAATACATTGAATAAACTACATACCGTTAATAAATTAACTACTGTTTAACAACTGAACAAAGGGGGCAACTTTTAAAGTAATGTGATTGAGGTTAAATGTTCCTAAGACAACTGTATGGCTTATGTATTAGAACACCATGGTCAAACTCCAGACCTAAATTCATCCAGGAATCCGAGGACAGACTTTAAAACATAATGTTCAAGGTTGTCAAACCTGACTAAGTTAAAGGTACTTTGCAAACAAAAATCAGCAAACGTTTCAACCTGGTAATACTACGAATTATTCTGTCTCTAAAATAAACCAATAAATAACAAATCGAAATAAAACAGATAAATATATTCATGATAAATATCACAGTCGATAAAACAATTCTTCGCAGCCAGTGATTCTTAGTAATGTCTCTATATCTTCAGACTCAAGAGTACAAAAATAATGTCCAACTGTCACTATGTTGCCACCACAAACAACTTTGGTGTCATTTTTGCAGAATGATGCACTACCTGCAGTTCTGTATAATAGGCCTGTGTAATGTCTGTATCATTGTGCTTTTTGTGGTGACAGGGAATCTAAATGAGACAGTAACCATGGACAAAGAGGTGGCTTGAGGTGGTAGCGTGAGCAAACAGATGTGTTTTACTGATTTTATCTGATAAGCTCTGAACATTTCTTACTCAGTACAGATTGCCTGAGACACTGTCAGAAGCTGAGCACCGAGACTTGCAGATTGTAAACTAGACTTGCTGATTGTAAACTAAAACACACTGAAACATGAATGAAGGTTCTGATGCCCACAGTGTTGTTTTGTCTAAAGTTTAAAACTGTATGTGGTTGGGCCATTTTTCATATTTTTCTTTTTTGGTATTTACTTACACTTTTGCTAACTCAAGTTTTGCAATTTGTTACTCTCGTGAGTATCTTGACTCTGATGTGGATGTTATCGTACCAATTATGTTCCCTTTTTTTTCTCTTTCTCCAGGTTGTCTTTCTGTGTCGGTCACAGTTCAGTGCCCCTCCATCACACGCACTAACATCATACCTCCTGCCATTATTTTGAGAAAAAAAGCTCCGTCTTTCTCCCATCTTTTCATGCAACACGGTCAGATGAAACATAATCGCTTCCTAATACATGACCTGTAGAGTACTGCAAAAGCAGTCTTTTTTCATTTACTTTTTGTAAAGTAAAGTTTTAATTGTGAAGTACATCACAAATGATACATATTTTTCATTTCCTTAATGGAAAAAAGTGTGCATGCTCTTTGAAAAATCAGTGGAATTGGATGAGAGCATATATTTTTTCATTTTCCCACAGATTTTTAACTGGACTATGAACTGGACTTTGTCTGGACCATTCTCGCATATGAATTTGCTGTAATCAAAACTATTCAATTTTAACTCTGGCTGCATGTTTAGATTTTGCTTGTCAAGTTTTTTGCATTCTTCAACAAGTTTTCCTCCTAGACTGACCTTGTGCTTAGCTCCATCCATCCTCCCATCAATGCTAACCTCCCTGTCCATGATGAAGAACAGCACCATTATGTTTCACTATGGGAATGCCATTTTCATTAGAGATATTTACGATTGATGCCCCACATATCAGTTTCTATGTTGGCCAAAAAGTAATTTTTTGAATTCATCTGACTGTAGTACCTTTTTCCACAAGTTTGCCTTGCCCCTAGTACTTGTGCCATACTTTAAATTTGACTTCCATTGTGATAAACAAACATCCCCCAGTTTTCTCTCTGGACTGGCTCGTCTCCATGATGCTGTTTGTTCACCAATGTTCTCTAATAAACCTCTTAGGTCGTCAAAAAACAATAGAGTAACTTAAACTGGGATTAAATATGCACAGATGGAATCAGTTAACTAATTATTTTACTTTTAAAAGTCTGGTTAGGTTATGTTGAGTTGGTCTGTGGTAGGAATACTTAATGAAACACATTGACATCTGTTGTTTAATGTGTCAAAACGGAAAATGTTTAATGGGTATAAATGCTTTTGGGGGAAGCCGTGCATGTGGTTTTTACCTTTAAACAGTCTACAGTTCCTATTTCTGCAGTTGGTTCATGGCTCTGTCTGTGCAGGTATGTGTTTGTTTTAAATATATTTTAAATTCTCACAGTGCTGCCAAAGCCTTGTCACATGCTGCAACAGATTCACTGCAGGGGCCATGCCTGGCTTACTCCAGAGCCCAAATGCAAAGGCACAACTGTGCCAACCTTTTCCATTTAAATTTGTTGGGATTTTTTTTTTTTAGTTTTTGTTTGTTTGGTTTTCTGCTCATTTCAGATTTCAAATATGATATAATGACTTGATCTGTGTCACAGATCACCAACTCTTGCCAACTCTTGCAGCATAGAGTTGGTGTTTTCTCTCTGAGCATGCATGGGTTCTCTTTGTGTACTCCAGCTTTCTCCCACTGTACAAAAACATAAATTTCTATGTCAATCAGTCTCTCTAAATTGCTCTTTGGTATGAATGTGTAGTTTAGGTGAATGGCCGTCCACCTCTGGCCTGATGCTCCTTCCTAGGTGTACATTGCCCCCCGTCCAATGGCTGCTGGATTTGGAGTCAAAATCCATCAAGTCTTTGCAGAGACGAGTGGATATAGACAACAGATGGATAGATGGCTTGATTTTCAAGAAAATTGGACAAAACTAAATGTAATGAAGGAACATCTTTTATCTATTAACTAATTTCTGGCGTGAATTTGTTTAACATCTGAACTTAATCAGATGCAATTAATGTTTCCTGTGCAGACGTTTCAGCGATTTATTGAAACGTCCTCTCCAACCCTTTCTTATTATTTGACAGTGCAAGCTCATCTGTACAGTAAATGTATTGTTGCAAATGTTCTGTGTTGCCTAATGAGAATTATTGGAACAGAATTGAATTTGTTTGCTAGTTTTTGCACAGTAATGGCATTCCTCGCTGTGTCTGTTTCCCTTCTGTGACTTGCAGAGTTGCTTAACTCCCGACCTCAGCTTTTTCCATTTCCTTTTGATACAAAATACAGGGAAAAACAAAAAGACTGACATGTTAAAACAACTTATTGGTACTGGACATGATGTATTTGGGGAAAGAAATTCTCGACAGGTGGGAGTGAAAAGAGAATCCAGTGTAAAACAAATGAGAACAAGTGGGAGTATCATGAAAGTGACTGGTAAAGTGATGAAGGCAAAGTGTTGGAGGAAAAAAAGAGCAAAATGATCCTAAGTGCACAGATGTTCTGTTTGTCGTTGAACTTGAAGGTTATGCTATATCCCTTCTCTGTTTTGACATCTTCTGGCTAAAGTAACAACCCTTGACCATCAACCAGATAATCATGCTTCTTTTGCCAGGCATAAATAAGCAGCACAAAGTCATGCATTTTTTTAAATTAACTTTTTCTCTAGTTACACTCATGCTAAAAAAAAAAAAACAGTACATCCTTGTTTTACTTCTAAGGTTAAAGGAATAGGAGAAAAAAGTGACAATCTGGCTTTTACTTGCTACTAAAGTTAACGATCATTCTTTATCTATTACAGATCAAGCAAAAGCGTAAAATCCCTATAAAATGTGAATATCCCAGGACTTTATTTTCCTGTGTGGGATCTTTCATCTCTCGTGTTGCTATACAGAAACTTGGATTATCTCTTTAGTATTACTTCATTGTGGTTCGCAGGCGGTTTTTGCTGCTCAACTTTCTCAAGGTATTTCTGCCTTTGTCTTCTAGATCTGCTGCTGTATTTGTAATCATCATCTTTGTTTCATGGCCTAATATGGTCCAAGCTTCAGGCTCCAGACAGATGGCCCCACATTTGACTTTGCAATAAGTTGGAGTTTGTAGTACCTTGACTCAGGGCTGAAAAACCAGCCCAAATCTTGTTTGTGGTGTTTTACTTGTGCTTATGTTTACGGGAGACATTGTGTGCATTACGGCTGGTGTTTTCGCTTTAGTCTCAGTTGTCTCTTTCTTCTAAATCATTCAGGTGTAACTTTAAAACCAATGTTCTGTTTTCATTTTAGGTAGAAGAGTCCTGCACAATCTGTAATTAGGATTTACATCGACTCCTGCCAAGAATGACAGCTTTCTTAAATTTTTTCCACCCACTTTCTCTCTGTAGATTGTTAACTTTAAACTGTTCAGAAATTACTCTAAAGCCCTTCCTCAGATTGATGTGTGGCAATAGTAGCTTTTTTATGTTTATTGCTGATCTCTTTTTGTCTAGACATTGTGATAACACACACATTTATTCTCAACAACACATAAAATCCTGACTTTATTTTATTCTTCAAAAGACAGAGTGAAATCTGTTGTTTAGATTTGGATACTGAGGTTAGATCAAATTTATCTAAAGTTGGTTCTAAAACCAATTTTACCTGGATCTTAAACCAGGGAAAGTTGAGATGAATTTCAAGTCTTGAAACACAAAATCTACAGTTAAGGGAATTACTTTCTTTTTTTCATCACTGCAATTGTCACATGGTTTAGTTTTACCTTACAACTTCTATGTAGGAACAATAAAAAATATAATAAAATCTTTAAATGGTGAGCACTGTGTCAGTGTTTGACTGGAATTAGAAACAAAATGACAAAAGGGTTCTCAGTAGAAACATGTGTAAATAAGTTATAGAAGGAAACTGTAGGTGGATGGATGAAGAGGCAATGAATGAGAAAAACATGTCCAACAATCATCATTAGAATTGTGTTTCAATGCATCGGCTATTTTAATGGAAGAAACGTTAAAGACAAGGGTATCTATCATGGGTAAGAAATGTTATTATGCATTGTTCATATGAAAAAACAGTTACACAGAAATGCCTTACAAAGCAAACTAAAGCAAAGTTTCAGTTCAGTTTTTCACTTTCACAAGTCCTGTTTCTTTTTCCTATGCCCATGTGCCTCTCCTCTCTCTTCTGTTATTCAGTTTTTAGCGTCTAATTAGTCCACCATACTTAGAAGGAAGCTTGGCTACTTTCACAAATCCACCTACCCTTATTGGGACCACGCAAACCTTATACAAATAAACCCACATTTTGGTAAGTAAACCTTAGAAGGTTGTAGAGACACCTTAAGTATTTGATCTGAATGAAAATAGTTAAACCAGTAGGCCAGATTCAGAATCAGTCAAACTCATGTGACATATAATCTAGTCCCTGAAGCCGCCATGGAGTCCATCATCAGAGCCGTTAACCTATCAGAGAGCGACCAACTCAACGTACAGTCATAGTGGTTGTTACTCTCCAGAACAAAGTATTGATTAGTATGGCTACTGCACTGTCTCTGTGATATTAGTTTGCATATTTGTCAACAGAATATAGACAGGTGTATGATGGAGTGTGAACAAATTAAAAGAGAAACTGAGTAACTTACAGGAGCAAACTTAATGCACTGACACAGTAGAATCCAGCAATTAATCAAACAAACCAGAGAACTATTGTGGACATACCAGGTGAGTACAATCCCCAGAATGAATGGTAGCTGAGTGGGAAAGCAAGGTTAAGACTGGAATAGTGACACCACAGAATCATGAAATAGAAGGCAATCCACCAGGATCTGCAAAAGCAACATCAGTATCAATCTGAAACGGCAAAACTGCAGGCGGGACATGACTACTGAAACCCCCAACTTGTTATGGCCAAGCCTGGACATTAAGTCCTCCACTTGGATTTTGCGCTTTGTTGAGTATCTAATGTTTGTATCATTAGATTCTTGTGATTGCTGTTCTGGCACAACACGTAATTGGGGCAACACCAGTAGACAGCAAGTGGAAAATGTGCAGAAAACAAGAAAATTAAAGTCATAAAATTGGAACGATACCTAACTGCAGCTTTAGTGTTTGAAGAACAACATGCTAGCAATAACATGTTTGTTCATGCTGCCATCAACCAAATAAAAGTTTTACCTTTTATCATTTCATCATGGCAGGTTCCAGAGGCCTGATGCGATTTAAAGCCCAAAGTAGATGTCTTTCACGTCTAACTCAGCAACACAGTATTTGCTATGGTGCTTGCTGATATACACCAAGGGGCAGGTACCAGTATAACTTTTTCAGGAATTTTTGTATTTGTCCTATTCATGTTATCTTCCTCTTCCATTCATGAACAAATATCATGTCTTCTGTGACACTATGACATTGACAAATTATTTATTAATCAAATTTTTGCTGGTCATTTGTTGCTCTTACTGCAATATTGTCTTTATAATCTCTTCCTTTTGCTACATAAAATCCCACCTGGGGCTTCGTTTTAACAGAGCTGTGAAACATGACATGACACTTTCTCAAGTCAGAGAGCTGTAGTCTATCTTTCAAGTGCGGTATCGTTCATCTGATTATGTCCTGGAGACCACTGGCATCTCTCAGATATGGGTGTTGTGGTCGTTGCCTCCCGACGTCTCTGTTATGGTTGTGTTTCGAAGATAAACCATGTGGTATCTTGTTAGTCTTTAGAGGTGATAGAGAGTGACTTCATAGTTGAGCTGTAATATTATTTTGGGTTCATGTTACAGGTGCTACTCTTTGAACTCAAATAATTTGAATTCACTTTACTCAGGAGAGAATTATAGTTTATTGCTCATTGTGTTGCAATTTGTTTGAACTCCATATAAACTCTTTGACACCCTGATCCTACAGGATCCTAAACTTCAAAAGCCCACTGTTCAAACATCAATTCTCAGACATACCTTTGCACTTTCCAGCTTGCTTTAACCTCTTTCCGTGTGAACATCAAACCCCCTTCCTCTGTTTTTATATCTCTGCCCCCCTACTCAAAACACAGGAAACCTGTCCTGGAAAATTCAGCTCATATGTCACTGCACTTTAAAGTGAGAGTTTCAAGCAGGAAAAATAAATAGGGGAAAGGGAAAGTAGCTGCAGAACAAAGTAACGCTAAATTGGTGCGGCTGCATAGCTTCGTTCTGGCTGATGTCCATGCTGATAAAGAGGCTTAGGATGCTAGTGTTTCTATAAAGCTATCGCTGATGTTATCAGAGAGATGCTATTGCTTCACTATTAGACAGTGAATGCTTTGATTGTGGCTGTGATTATGCTCCTATGCGAGTAAGGCAGTCATTCTGTATGTCTGATTCCTCACTGAGTAATCATTTGGAAAGCCAACATGGATTAGCATGTGCTCACAAAACAACAGCTGACTTTAATTGCCTGTATGTTTCATGTTCCAGCTCTATCACGCTTGTGTTTGTCTCCTTTGTAATCATTAAAAGCTGTGTGATTTCTTTGTGAGACAGAGAAAAAGTTAAATTTCTCTGTAACTTGGTTTCTTATAACAATTTGCTATAAGCTGTGCCACAAATTGGAACGATATGTCACAATGCCATGCCACAACATATCACTGCTGTGGCGTGAAACATGACATGACATGGCTATAGTATTGTCTTGCTATAAGCAAGAAACAAAATGTGAAGGAGAATTAATTGGTGGCTCAGAGAATGGGATGCTTTTCAGAGTTCATTGGAAGATTGATGTTAAATAGATCTAAAAGTAAACCTTTTGGAGGCTGCAAAAACAAACCCCAAAAAACTCATGCAATATTTATGTAGCTATAGGGTATTCTCACATCTGATAGTCTGGTAGACTCCGTTCGACTTGGGATCAAAACTGCAATAATTGTTACATTTGTGTCAAATGATCCAAACTAATTGACAAAACTGTTCCCTCTCCTTGCCTGTGGCAACGCTGCACCAATTGAAAGAAAAGACACAAAACTTAAGAAGACACTGGACTGAAAAAATAAACAAAAATGGAGCTGTGTGACATTTTAGCAGTTTTAAGATTTCTGTTTTGTCTGTGGCACATGTTCCAACCAAACACCTTTCAACAATTGACTCAGGAAGAGCAGAACTACCTACTTTTTCTTTGTATTTTTGTCCTTGTAGGACCTTGTGGCCTCAACCATACCATCAACATGGTGAGAAGCTGTTAACACCTCCAAGGACGAAATGGATTGGCAAAACAACGTCAGGATGAGAAAAATCTAATTTCTGCATCTTTGTGATAGCCTCTAAACACATTCGACATGCCAGGACACTAGATATCATAGTCCACTTTCTGTTGAGATGCTGGTTACAAGGTCTGTGGAAGCTTGCAACAAATTTGTGAGGAATTGAGTTTTTCTGTATGTTTATTTAGGTTTCTGTGTTCTGTGGAGTCCCTGTTGTCCCGTCTGCCCCTTGATTAGTTGCACCTGTCTCTCCGATTGTCTCCCTGTCCTTTTAAACCCACCTGTGTTCCTTGTTCCTTGTTGGGTCTTTGTCTAGTTGTGTAAAGTCTTCTGTCAGTTGTCTCTTGCTTTCCCAGTTATGTACTACTCTGTGGTAGTCTATCATATGTAATCCAAGTAAAACACTTCAAAAATTGTGGTTGTAATATGACAAAATATGAAAAAGATCAAGAGATATGAAGCAGTGTAAATAGAGACTGCAATCCCTGAGATCTAAGCTCATTCGTCGTTACTGGCAGCACGCAAACAAAGCACCATGATTGTACCAAAAAGATGTCTGTAAAATAATAATTCTAAAAAAAAAATGTCTCCAATTATGTTGAGGCCTTCAAAGTGTGGAGTCCATCACAGAAAGTTAAACACTGCTCCTTTAATCATTCATCAAAGTCATCATTGTTGTGGCACGTTCTGTCTTGTGCACTTCAAAGGCAGAAATCTGCCCTGCTGCTACTTCTCCCAGTGTCTCTAGACATAAACCAATACACTGGGGCAATTTCAGAGGTTCACAATAACAGTGCAAATATTCGTCTGTAGGTAAACTGAGAGGAGTGACTTACAACATAGATTGGCAGGTGCTGAGCTGAAAGGGGAAAGATTTCCTAACAAGTCTTAACGGCTTTGCTCTCCAACGATGCAGAGAGGATATTTATCTGGTGGAATGTGGGGTGAATTCACAGCCTGCCTATTAAGCAGCCTGGCAAAAGAAAAAGACGATACAGAGGACAGATATGTTTAGGTAGAAGATGGAGGCGACAGTGGGGAGTGGGGGGATTAAGCATTCCTGTAGAGTTGCTGTGGGGACAGTTGAGGCTGTGTTCCAGGACTGTGTCCACATGTTGACAGCTTTACGCCTGTGGTCCTGGACTATAACTGCTGCCTCGGATAAACCCAGAAGCCTGCTTCGTTCACCAATTGGTGTGAATACCAAAAGGAAATTTGGTCTGAAACTTGAAGCTCAGTGGAGAGCACTTTAAGCACAGTGAATAAAAATACATTACAATTATGTATTGTTTTAAATAAGTTGAAAAAAGTAAAATATTTATGTTTCCTACATAAATATTAGACAGGCTGTAGTAGCCTGTCTAATGTCCAGGCTACTACAGGGAAAAGAAATCAGACGGTCCTATTGCTTGAACATCTTTTCCAAGTATCTTTTCTCAGATGTTGTGTTTGGTTACAGAAGAGGAGCCATTATAATCTTATAGGGGGGTTTTCCACCAGCAGGTCACTGTGGAAAACTTGAACTAATGCTTACTTAGCATCATTTCTGTTTCCCCCACCACAGAGACTGAAAAGCTGTTAGCTGAGCCAGAAGAAAGTAACATTTTCATTGCAGGCTGGAGATAAGGCACAATCAGAACGTTGTGAGAACCATTTTCAAAACTCTAACCCGAGGTCGATGCTGCCAACTTTTAGACTTTAGACAACAAAAATGTTCCCCACATTGCTTTTAAGGATGTATTTGGTCTCATCTGCAGAAACTTTATAGATGCCTGAATAAGTATTAAGTTCCTCTCTATGTTAATTGAGCTGTTAAGTCCATTTATTAGCTATAAACCTTTTTTAATCACTGAAGTTACAAAGTTATAGAGCTAGAAGAAAGTTTCAGTTTTATTCTTAGATTTTGTTTCACAGAAACAGAAAATTGAGGAAGATTAAACCCAAAGAACTTTGGATCATTAAGTCCAAAGTTTTTAACTTATCACTGCATAAAAATAAGTGCCTTGTAACTAATACACAATATATACTTATGGCTCTTTTAGTTAATCTACTTTTGTTTAGCCAGAGAACTTCACAGTTGTATGACTTCAGTCATGTCGCCTCATATTACTTTCCATGCATTAGCTACTTGGCAGCCAGCTGACTGAACATCTAAATATACAGATAGGGCATCTGTAATAATACCCTGTTGTTGTTGTTGTTGTTTGTGCTCATGTTCTTTGAGAAGTACTGAAGTGTTGTAGTGTAGGGATGATGATTCCCTTACATAGTCTACGGGCCTGTGGTGAAATTTATTGTTTGTTTATTTGTGTGTTTAAATATCTCTTTTTTCCTTCCATTTCAGAATTAAAAACTCATTACATAGCCCATGTCTGTTACACAGCTCCTCCATCATCTTTACCAAAATGACTAGTAAGAGCGGTGCCCTTACCAGTTATACCAGGACAATAAAAAGACAGACAGGATAAACTACCACCCACACACACCAGTACCAAAAGGACCATTTTTGAGGGGAAACCTGTTAAGCTTACAGTCATGTTTTTATGCTGTGAGAAGAACATCAGAGTACCTGTATGCAAACTCCATGCAGATAGAACCCAGGCTGGAATTTTAACCCATGATCTTCTTGTGCGATTCATTTGTAAAATATTAAAAAAAAGAAAACTTTGGGGGAACCCTGGGAACTTGGAGGCCATACTGTTTGTGTAAGCCCGGCCAGTGTGTGCAACTAAATCATCTTCACATAATCCTGTAGATTCTGTGTAAAGTGAACATAGGAGGTGTATTTAAATATTTTCTCTCCCATTTTTGTTGCTCATCAATCATCCTCTCAGCATCACTCCCTCTGTATATAACCACCTCCTATCCAGTTTGTTCTCGCTCATCCAAGTCTAACTTACACTTTGATCAAAGTATTATCTCTCACTATTTCTCAGTGAGAGATTATATTTTCAAACGTGAATGGGTTATAAGTGAAGCTCCCTGTTTAGATGGGTTCATCGTAAAGCTGCAGGTGTTAATTTTAAACTCGTAAAGTTGTTGCTTTTTGACCTGTTCGTCCTCAACGGGTGTGGACTGAAAGGCAAACATGCACAAACCAAAGACAAATACACACCTCACGGACGATGTTTTACAAAGTGTCAGCAGATGAACTCAAGTACTTTTGGTGCATTTTAACGGGCTACTATTAAAGTTGAGGGGGAAACACATTTTCTTGATTCTGGGAGGGAACGGTATTTCAGGCCAACTCTTGGTTTCAGCATCTGTTTGTGTAAACCAAATGGAACTTTGGAGGAGAACACACAGAGCTTCTTATATTAAACATTACACACAAGTAATGTTATCTCCTTTCTACCCTACATACATAAAAAATGATTCCTGAAAATATACAATTTGGGTGGTTGTGGTAATGGAAAAAAAATTTAATATTCTGCACAGAGTGATAAATCTGTGGGGAAAAGACTTCCTTTTAATTATTAGCACCGCTGGTGAAGATTGGCACAGAAGAGGAGAAATAAATGATAATGAAGACTTTTTTATGCCACTGTTGATCCAAACTTGTTCTTATGCAGAGCTATTTTAAGTTGAGGTTGTTTAAACTCATAAATTGCTGCTCTATCTTTAGCCACTGGCAAATAAAGGCCAGGCATCTTCCACAAAAAGCAAAAGTATTAATCAACAAATGCTTCAAATACTTTTATTTTAAGGAAACTGTTATCAAAATTTGAGGCATTAGTTAAGTAAAAAGAATTTAAGAAAAACATCTTGATTGTGTCATCATTGTATAAATGTAACTAAATTAAAGGTTCACATTTTTTCTAATAGTCAAGAACTATTTCTCAGGGAGAGATTATATAAGTGCAAGAAAAGATTAGTTTATTTTTGGACTTTTTCCATATCTTAACCACCCGCAGCAACATAGTCAGAAGGTGACATGTCTGTGTCAATGTACATAAAAATAAATGTAATTTAAACAAAAAGATACTAAATCTGTCATTTAGTATCTGTCTTTCATTGGTCCAGTAATTACAACATTCAAAGAAAAAACACTTAGTTTTTGTAAAAGTAGAATCCACACACATTTAATTTGAATTGTAAAGAAATTATGAGCCGAAATACCAATGAGTCATATCAAAACAAAGAGGAGACAAGCTAACATCAGACTAACATTTCAGCAAATGTTAGTCTGTAGCCATAGATGCCAAGTTGCTCTCTATAGAAATAAAGGATGACACTTTATATGTGTCAGGCAAACTGGAGTTAGCACAATATAATAGTTTCCAACAACTCAGTTTACCTAATATTTTGCCATAATACAAAAAGCAGAATCTTGTATCTGTTAGTCACTTAGATGACAGATACATTTTAAGAGTGTATGTCAAATTAAGTAAAACAAAAATAAAATGTGGAAAATTACTTTTAAATATTACCAAAATAATGTGAATGATGCCATAAAATTGTACTTTACAAGTATTCTCTATAGCTTATGCAAGACAGCACAGTCTTTCCTTTTATTATTACAGGCCAGAACCAACTGGTTGGATGCTTTTCTGGTATCGGTGAAGGACACAGATATTTGAGTATAAATAGCGTGAAAAGAGGAACTGTGCCAGACAGGAATGTCCTCCTCAAGGGCATCGCTTGGACAATGCCCAGAATGCCATGATGGGTGTTAAAATTTGCTGGACTGCGGCCAAAGGCAAGAGCGGGAAACATTGGTCTGGAAAAAGACAGAGAAAATTGTCCAAAGGGAGGCCTGTATAATGTTTTCTCTCCTCTTTAATCTATTTGGAAGGGAGAACCATATCGAGATCCACGTGGCAACAGATTCACAAATCTGTGCAGCTAAGACTTAAAAGCAGGAATGATTATATACACGTCATATATATATATATATATATATATATATATATATATATATATATATATATATATATATATATATATATATATATATATATATATATTATAATTTATATAATTGTAAAGAAGAAGCCAAAAGAACTCAATTTGAAATAGACACTAATGTAAACATCGCGCTTAAAAGGCAGAATACAAACCAGCCAATCAGAAGCTGCCATGTTGATAACCAGACCAATAAGAACTCAGTTTTAAAAAGTAGTTTCATCAAATGTTAGTCTGTTTTTGTTTTTGTTTTTGTTTTTTTTAAGTATCCCATATGTATTGTACCTTATTTATAAAATGCTCTGTTAGACAGCTTTAAAGTCTTTTTTTTCTTTCTTTTTACTTTTCTTTTTGGGAATTTTGAGCATTTTTATCTGATTTTAAAACTTGCATATTATTTCAGAAGAAAAGCTACAAGACTATATTCAACTGGTCTCCTACTTGGTCTGGGAGACTGGCTTTGCTTTCACTCAACTCAAACATCCACTCAGCTGTTCTGAGCCACCATTACCTGAATGTGAAAATCATAAAAAATGCATTTCTTGAAGAGAATTTTGGCCCACAATAAAATAACATGGCAGGAAAGCCTTTAAAATGGCAGCATTATGTATTTTCCAGACACATAGTGCCATTTTATAGCACAATCAAGTAACTAAATTGACTTCAGTTGTTATAAAAATGCTGTAAATATAAAACATAACATAAAAGAAATTTGACTTTGTAAATTGAAGCCTAGAAATTTCTTCTGTCTCTTTAAGAATCCTACTTTTTCTGACATTCTGGAGAGAAGCATCACAACAGTGCTCCTCCATTATGCCATTTACAACAGAAGTATTTTTGCATGATAAGCTCATGAGACTCGCAGTTCCACCAGGTGTTTGAATGAAGACTTTTAAAACTATCCAGTGTTGAAGTCCTGTGAGGTTGCACAGCTGTGTATCTATATGCATGCAACCAGTAGCCTTGTTTGTAGCACCAGGAGCTCCTGTCAGTTGCACAGTGAGCCTCCTATTTGACAGAGGTCAGGGGTGAGAGGTCAATGATGTGACACTGAGACTGTTGGAAGACGTATACAAAACCAGCCAAGACCTAACTTGACAACATAGAGCTTTGAGCTCATTTTCTGTTAATGTTTTGACATAGAGATGTTGAATCAATAAAATAGCAATAGGAAATTTTGAGGACATTTGATCATTTTGCCACTGCTGAAAAAAGTGTCATCGGCGTGTTGTAGCGTGACAACTTATGAATCAAACTGCTGACAATGTGGAGACATTTTGTGAGTTCTAGCAACAGCTACTCACTGAAAAATGAAGAAGTTATTGTCGGTGATTGTGAAATTTGAGATTATTTGATTGCGACACCAAAGAAGTCATTGACCTGGCAGCTCCAGGAGGAGTTCTAACTGTTTTCACCATTTCTTTCTTAGAGTTATTGTGAGGGGTCAGTTTCCTTTCAGTAACCACTGGTTTACGTTTCCAGTCCAAAATTACCAGTATGTTTTTAGGCAAGATTTTTAGCTAACAGCAACATCTCAATAAAAGGTTAAATAAATTTATGTGATTCAGAAAGAAAAACTGAAAGCTTCAGCAGGTGTTTTTGGCAGTTGTTTTCTTCCAATACAAATTTCATAAACATCTTCTCATATTGAGTTTATTTACAAAGCACAAATTCATAACAGATGTCATGTCGATACACTTTACATCTAAAAGGTTTATTAATTTATTTGCAAGTGCATTTTACCAAACTGAGGTTGCAGCAAAATAGCTGTAGAAATATTTAAACACAGGACATCTTACATTACAACTCCTCTTTTCACCTGTCTTATAAAAGTGATTTTATTCAATAAATTCACAGGCATCCTGTCTACTTTATTTTGCAACTTCGTTAACCTGTCTTCAACTTAACTGAGGTTTCTGTTCTTTACTTCCTCCTCTCCTCTTTCTTCCATGTACCTCACTTCTATCTCATCCTGCTCTCCTCTCCTCTTACATGTCATTATACTGTACATTTACCCAGGTGGCTGCATGCCAAGCGTTCACACACAGGAGCCATTGTTCCGATTTGCTCTGAGACAAGTGTTTAAAACCTTAAATATCTTCAAATTATAAAACATAAACATTTACCCATTGAAGTATTGCTTTCTGCTGTACAAACATGCTATCACTGTCTTTGGACTCCCATAAACACACGCACACACACACAGACATAAGCCTTCAAGCATTCAGTGTCTTGGATGAACTTAGCGTTGAAATGTACACTTGTGCCACTGGCATTGGAGCAACAAAGGTCTACACAGGCCCTGTTGTCCCAGGACAGTAAGGTAGTTATCTGTGCCACAGTGGGAACATAAAGCAGTCAATAGATGAATGCTATCTTTATATCTACTGCACCAGAGGTGAATTGAAATGCTGCCACTGGACGTCATGGAGCCCCACTCTGAAGCACTGCCTTTGAAGCACTGACAGCGCAGACAGAATCAGGCCAGCTCTTTGATACGGGTGTTGGGGGAGAGGAAAACTTGAACTTTAAGAGGGAGCATTATTTAGTTACAGCTTCATTTAAAATTCAGAACGTTACAAAAAAGTGCTGGAATAATAATAATAATTTAAAAAAAAACCCATGAGGGATTTGAGTTTATAAAGACTTGACTTCCAAGTTTGTGGCTTTTACAAGTGAAACAACAAGAATTTAAAAATTGACTTTGGAAGAAATAATCTAAAATACAGAAAAGAGGTGTGATATTGCAATCAACAGAATTGTGGAAAAAGTTCAAGGGTTATGTTCTCAGTCAGTCCAAAGGAGTTTAATTATCTATATCAACTTGTTTTACCCCAACTTCCTGTTTTTCAATCCTATACCATCTCTTTTTTTCACTTCCTGCTAGCGGGGCATCAGGTAAACCAAAACATTACATCATTGCAAGGAAGCCCTGAAGGCCTTTCTGAGAAGCAGGATAAACACCACTGCTGGCACTCAGAGAGAGTTAATTGCGGCCGCTGATTCACTTGCTAATGGCTGGACCACTTTCTGCGGGGCGTTTTTAGAGGGCTCCAGGAGTCAGGCGAGCAGCAACGTTGTTTTTAATGGGACTCTGAACAGTTAGAGCTGGGAACACAAAGTGAACCACTGCTTTTACTTGTGGTGCAAAGAGAATGATCTCATTAAAGGCCTGGTAATAAAAGAATCCCGGAGTGATTAGATCATAAGGAGCAGAACGAAACTTAACATCATTAACAGTTTTTTGCTACTTAAAACACACCCTGCAGCATTTCTCTCACCAAAATCACTCTTAATTTCTATTATTGTACAATTACTCATAAAACTTTCACTTTATCTCAAAGTCATGCTGTACAGTTTCTTGTCTTTGCAAAGAGAATACCATTCAGAGGGCAAAAAAGTGCACACCACATATTTGACGGTAGATTTTTAGTATGTATATCTGCCATAAATCCTTTAAACCAAATTAAAACGGACTAAACCAGTTGTTAAAAAGCATAATAAATAGTTTTATACATTTAAGAAATGACTGCTTGAGATGAAAGCAAATCAGCATGGAAAAGCTTTTAATTCCACAGCTGTTACCATAAAGCAATAAAATCTAAATTTGGAAAGATGAAAGCAAAAAAAATACAGCAGCTAAAATATACTGTGTGTAACTTTTCTAAGTCTGGTCTCACAAATGTAAATTTACTTTTTAACGGCAGATTTTGTGGTGGAGGCAATGTGATGTGTTAAATTTATGTGCCAGGTCCACAGAAAGCAGAAAGAGTTTCCTGTGTTCACTCAGTTACCAAAGTGACAAGTCCCAACCACAGGCGGCATAAACCTGCTGTTTGAAAAGTAAAGACAATAGGGAAGTGCAAATTGTATGAAGGAAGGAAGTAAAGGCTGTGGTTGAAAAAAGGATGTCAAATTCAACAGAAGCATACTGAAGAGTTTCTTCATTTCTTGCTTTATTTGTGACTTTTTGAAAACATTACTAACTGCTAGCTCTTGTATTGTTTTTTATTGTGCTGCAACTTGCTTTGTGTATTCTATCTAAATAGTTGAAAATAGATATTTGCATGCACTAAAAGGGTGTCTAAAAAGACATCCATATATTCTTCTGCAAGACTAAGTATTTTATTTTAGGTAATTTATGATTACCAAAACTAGATGTATTTGCAAAATTGCAGTAATTTAACTCAACACCTCCAACATTCTAGCTTCTTTTACAAAACATTTCCATCATAAACAAATCCTGCAAAGCTGTGAGCTTTCACAAATTAATCTATCAGTGTGACACACCAGGAGATGTGGCCCCTGGGAACAATTTGCAGATGACTGAAGGTGCCACATTAATCTGTTCAAATAATTATAAGCAAGTATAAACAGCATGTGAATGTCCAGTAATCATACTGTTAATAATGTTAATATAAGCAGGATGTATTACATCCTAAAACATTTTTTAACTTCAACTCCAGTGACCAAAATGTTGGTTAAGAAGACTCCTGAGTTCATAGCGTACTGGAGTTTCTGAGATTGATCTGTCCTTATCTAATGCAACAATTTTAAGTCATACAGAAGACCACAAGTTTTGAAGGAGAACAAAACTAAAATCAACAAATACTTGACACCCTCTTTAAAAATGCTAATAGCTGCTTATTTTAATATACCTTAATGTACACTAATACCCTCAGTGGAAACTGTCTTAGGCTAATATTTACATTCTTCCTTATTTCCACTCCTGAGTGCACAGTGACAAGGAAAATGAAAGCAGCTGCAGGATTGGCTGCTTGCAAATGCCAGCCAATAGCATGTTGAGTATCATTGCAACTAGGTCTGCCAGCTTCCAAAGTTGGATTTTCTTCCAAATATTTTAGCTGTTCTCTATGAAAAAGAAATCTGTGAGTGAATGCATTTTCCCGCAATTAACTTGGAATCACATTCCACAGAAAAATCAGCAAACTAAAAAAAGATCCATACAATAAGAAAAAAAATAATCATGCTGATTTAATTTGTCATCATTGGAACCAAAAATGACAAGGTTAGTAATTGTATTAATCCTGAAAATTTATGTAAATAAAAAAAAGAAAAACATTCTAAAGGACATTCTGTAATATTCTAAACTTGACACGAAAAGCACTAAAAGCAAATATAGTTTAACGTAAGAAGCTGGAACATCAAGTCTAAACATTGTCACAGGTCTCAGTTGTGTTGAACTATTTGTTCAATGACGATAACATACCAGTTCAGCGAAGACAACAGTTCAGCTTCAACTTCTCAGTGTTTGAGAAAGCAAGATATTCATCTTGAATTTACTGTAAGGGATGATGTCAGTGCTTCCAGCAATGAAATAAATGATTATGAAATAAAAATCTGTTGACACATTTACAGGTGAGGTAGTCACTTCACATCAGCAGGAACGCCCCTTGTCTCAGTTCATTCGGCAGGTATTATAGTCTTGTTTATGCTGAACACAGCTTTTCTGTTTTATGGGAGTATCCTGAAATCACTTCTGAAGTCAATTGCTGCCTCTCCTCATGACTTACCTGTGAGTCACGAATCTTCACTTTAGTCTGAGCACGAGGCACATTTCCAAGTGGAAAATCACATTACAGTCTGGTTGTCAACAATAGCTTTTAGAAACTTAATAGTAACAAAAAGAGCCTGTTTAACCTGGTTTGGGCTGGTAGGAAGGAAAGATTCAAGACTGTGTAGTACAAATGTGAAATTAATTACGTTCAGCACAGACGGTGTATGTAATGTCTGACTCTGACAGTAAGAGACGTAATGAGCGACGAACCAGAAACTAATTAAAAACATGTTCATTGTGTCTCGCTTTTACTTTGAGAAGAGAAAAGGAGTCACGTTGATCTGAACCCAACACCACTGCCTCTCTGACTGAACAAACTCATTTGCTTATTTACCTCCAACTGTCTCCTTCTGTACTTTGTGGCGTCTTTGTTTAGGCTTATATGAGCCTTAGCGTCAGATCAAACTGAGACTGAAAGGAATGTTTTTTCTTTTTTTGAGTGTGTTGAAAGATCATAACATCTTGCAATTTTCTAGGCGAAAATCGCATTAAAACTGCTTATGACTAAAGACAATAATTGTGCAGAGTTCTAAAGGATCTTATAAGATATCGCTAAAGTAATGTTTTGATTTTTAAAGAATAAAAATCGTGGAAGCTTAATTTTATATAAGTCATGATGACAGCTGTTGGCAAATGTAATGAGTTTTTAGGCTGGTGTAAATCTGCCTATGCTGAAAATAGGGCACTTTCTGTAGAGGATGTTCTGACAGCTACTAAAAACAAATTGCTATAAGTTTCTTTCCTATACTAACTCCTCACTGCAATCCTTCTCTTTAACACTGACCTCAAAAAAATGATATCCAATGTTTTGAGTTGTATTTGAGTCAAATGAACAAGTCATATAAAAACAGAGACGGCACGCTAATGTTAGCCGAGCAGTTCAGGAAATTTTCTCTGACATCAATTGGAGAAAAGTTTGCCCCACTACTCAATTTCAACTGTGAGACGTTTGAGGGATTTCTTTAAAGCTTGAAGCTAGTCTTAAGTTGCCCCACAATATCTTAATGAAATCAAGATCGGGGCTTTGACTTGTCTCAGCATTTTCCATTCCTCATGTTTTTGTCATGTCCTCTGTGGATTTACTGATATATTTTGGGTCATTATAATATTGTGAGGTCAAGTTCTGCTACAGCTTTAAAAAAATGTTCAGATGGTTTCAAGCATTGTGTGATACAAAGTTGAAATCATGGCGGATGAACTCAATCAGTAGATAGGTTCGACTGCAACTAGGAATTACATGCACCACGATAAAAAGTTTTCCCTAGGTTGTTGTATTTGGTTGAAGCCAAACATGAGCAAAAAGAAAAAATAATCTTACTCACCTCTAAAGAAAATGATTCCTAAAGTATTGATATTGGTCTGTGCTTTCTCAGACAAACCTTGGTCAGGTCTTTTTTTTTTTTCTTTGAGAGCAAAGGATTTCACCCTCACACCTAAGAAATGTAAACTTGTGCAACCTGTTTTTGCCATTTTATATGGTAATGAATGTTGGTGTGGCCTAATACTTTAGCTTTCAATTATACTTTGTCTTTTATTTAGTTTTTGTTGCTTATTTAAATTACGTGAATTTGGCATCACACATGCATGTGTCTAAATCTGTTACAAAAGTAAACAGGTTGTTGTAAAGCATCACAATAATACAAATATAAAAAAAAAAACAAGAAATAACAAAAATCCAGGACATTATAGTAACATTAAGAATCTCTAAGAACAAAAATATTGATGAACATTAATGAAAATGTGGAAGACAGCAGAGTCAGTAAAATCATTGATGTGGGGGAAGCAGGGAAACAATCACAATGTTTATGTAACGCTCTTACTGCACTCTACAGCAGCAGACGTTTCGAGTAAGCACATGTCATTGATTTCTTTCTTCTTCTTTTTTTTTTTTTTTTTTTTTTACTGGATTGGGACTTTAAATTGGAATTTCTCATTTTAAATGATTGAGATTTCTACCTGAAACACAAGAAACAGAAGTTAAAAAAATAACTAACCCAATTTTAAAGCTGCTTGCTCTCATTCTTGTTCATGTTTCCTTTTTTACAGAGGGATTCCCAACAAACACAATGAAAAATGCTGACCAGACAAAATGTAACATGTGACGAATGAATGTGTGTCTGCTGCTGAGTAGAGCTCAAATATGAAGGGAAGGGAAAGAAAAGGGAATTCCTGGCTGATGGGCAAAGACACTTTGCTCTGCTTTCGCTGCTCGTAGGGTCAGGGACGTCACTCACAATGATTTACACTTTCAACTCAGCACAACAATGAATATGTCATTTAAAATAGCAGGTGTTCACATGCTGCTTAGCTCATGGAAAGCAAATTAAAGAGGAATGGGGGACAGTCAGAAGGGTGTGGGTGTCTGTGTGTGTAAGGGAATGAGGACAGGATGCGGCTGAACCTGAATTAAACTCTTTAAATTGGTGTAGTCAAGCTGGCATGCAGTTCACTGAGTTTCCCAACCACCGGCGGGCCTGTTTCTCATCCCGCCACAATAACTTTGCCAGGCGGCTTCCAGCAGCCCTGGTAGCACTTATGCTGCTGTTATTAACTTTTGGTGAAAGTCATCTCAGAGATATGCGGGTCAGACTAAAACCGCTGAATATAAAACACCAGGGTTGGTGGGAACTGTGCATGCATGCGTCTGCGTGTTTTTGATTTTGCCCAATCTGCGATGACATCACCCTAAGTATTCCAGCAACAGACACATGAAAAAGGACTGCAGATAGAAGCAGATCAAATGAGTCAGTGGACAAAACTGCCGTTTTATTTCAGGGAGTTGACAATATGACGTTAAATGGAAACCCCAATAGAAAAACAAGAAAAACTATAAACTTTCTTGCTATTTAAGGCATGACAAGGAGAACAAATGGAGCTCTGTGAAGTCAGAGAATCACTAATGTTACCGCTCCCCTAGACCCCCGGCACAAAATCTCTTCAGAAGCCCTCCGTGAAGGCAGCTTCCACTCAGCATCTTTCAGCCTCACCTCCCATCAAAGACGGTCATATGGGGGTGTGGGGGTTGTCTTCAGAAGATAAGTTCACAGAAACACATCCCAGCTTTTAAGTGGATGTGGCAGGAAGTCCACAGCCAGTTCTGGAAGGTTCTCCAATAAGAGAGATCAAGAGGTTATCAGGGCAGCTCATGCTTTTGCTCTCACACTGAAGTTCACAGGCTTCCTCAACATGTCAGACTATTCAAATTTACATAAATTATTACAATTATACAATTATGTTTTAAGGGTGAACTAGTATCTTTTGTATGTGTATGCCACACAATCACTTTGCATTTAATTTGAAAATAGAAAAAAACCTTTCATCAAATTTGGTGAATAAAGTGGCGAAACGGGCTCAGTTTTTAGGGTTGTACTCGTTTTTCTTGTCAGTGGTTAATAAATGGATGGCAGTGTGTTAGGTTATTTCGAAGGGACAGCAAATTTAGAGTATTAGTATTTATGTAAGGGCTCTACTCATACTCACTTTGTTAAAATGACTGAATGAAAGCAAATTAAAGAAGATAGAGATGTGACAATAATAATGAAGCAACCATTTCGTTCATGGGTAAGTCAAACAGTAATATTTGCTCTTCTGATTTGAAATAGCCAGAGTCTCCAGATGTTTTTTTTAAATATTTACTTAATAAAATAAGAGAAATCAAAATGCAGACAGGCATAAACAAGGACCTTCTAAAGGATCTAACAAGAAACTAACAGAGATATCTAGACTGGATAGTTAATTGCTGAACAATGAGTAGGTGGTTAATTAGAAACAGGATGCAGCTGAAAGGGAAGTGAAGCCAGTTTAACTCAGGAAATAGGAGAAATTGCAGATGTTATACATGGGGAATTAAGAAGAAGACTATAAATACCAAATTACAACGAAGCACAAAAGATCACGGTCTTTTGATTACTTTCACACTGAGCTAATTTCTGGTAAAGGGAAGTTTTTTTTTCTTCTGTTTCGTCTGTAATGAGGGACAGTCTACTGTTGCTACATGCCTGTCCAGAAGGAACAGATGCTCCAAGTGACTTGATGCAATCGGCTTTGTTTTGTTAGATAGGAAATCTCTTGACCAATTTGAGTATTAAACTGAACTTCACTGCATTGTTTGATAACAACAGTCAATTTGAAATGTATGGAATTAAGTCTGAATCTGTCTGTACAATTGGATTGGATTGACTTGTTGCTTTGCAATGTGCCTTGAGAGAAATTTTTTTTTAACTGGTCCAATATAAATAAAATGAACTGAACTGAATTGGTTCCTGAGCTGAGGAACATAATAACTAAATGCCGCCTCTTGATTGGTTCTCATCACAGAATGAGAAAACATTGGATGACCTGAGGGTTTAACATGGTTCATTTATCAACGATGGAAAGACCATAATATAACAACAATTTAAAGCAGAGTTTGAAAATGAAACATCCCAAGGACAAATAATTGCTGAGTACAAGAGCTAGAAGTTCCTGTTTTTCAATTTACCACAGGCGATGTAGAGGAAATGGCAAACATGTGGAAGAAGGTGCTCTGGTCATATGAGACTAAAACCGAACTTCTGTAAGTGGTGGAAATCTAATGTGTATCATGTTAAGTGCTGTCTTGAACATTCTTTTTTGTATTCTTAACCCTGTTTGTTCACCAAATATTCCCTCAAGGGACAGTAAAGATTTGAGATGTACACAACACCCTAAGTATGCCACAGTAAACCACGTTGGAGGTTCATCTTTCAGCTGTAACCTGAGCTACTGTGGAATGGTTTAGCTCAAAGCATTTTTGTGTTAGAATGGGTTTTTTTTTAATCTGTTGATGCTTGTGGTTGTTTTGTGACACAATGTATAATGCTATAACAGCAGTGAAATATACCCATAAAGTAAATGACCATTTTTTATTCTTATTTAATTTGCACTTGAAGCGAAAACAGAGAAATTCAATTTTAATTGACTGCTGATCTGCTTTGGAAATGTTCACAATGCGTGCTTAACAATAGGTCCCATAGAGATATATTTCAGATCTTTCTTTTCTTTGTGAACATGTCCATTGATCCACACTTTGGCACCAGGTGTGTTTGCCACCTGCCTGCTGGGCTGAACAGTGTGAGGTCTGTGATGCTCTCATCATACCCTCATCTGACAGATAGGAGGGCGCCTGCAACCTCACTTCTTCCTCATGCCATCTTTTCTTCTTTTTGTCAACACAGTCAGGACTGTGTGTGTGTGTGTGTGCGAGCTTCTGCCCAGTTTACTGACAAGATTTTTCCTTGAAGATAAGGGAGTGCTGGGTTTCTGTGTGTGTCCCTGGCTGCTAAACCAGGTGGTGTCATTGAACAGCTGAATTATGGGGCTGTTCGATTCATGCTTTTACTTGGACTGCATCTTGACGGAGCTAGAAATAACGAGGCGAAGAACATCCTGAATATCATCATCTCAATGAAGTCAAGCATCTCTGGGAGGCCAAGTTCAGCTGAGTACATTACTCCTCTGATGATGACGGATCAAAGTAAACACTGATAATGGTTACACTGCAATCAATAATACTGCCGGCCCAGGAATGTCGGTTGCACTGGCTACTCCCGACCTCACACATACAATCGCACACACGCACACAAGTCCTTATTTCTCATCAGCATTGACAGATTCTGAGCTCTCATCTTTTCTTTCCACAAGCCAAACACTCCTCACTCCTTCCTTCTAATTGTAGACTTTTGATTTATTTGATGTACAAAGGAAAACTGGCTTCTCCTGCTGCGCTCCCATCAGAAAACGTGCACCCTCACACACTAATCCTCTTTCGAAGCAGCCACAGGAAAGCGGTGCTTCTCCCTTTCTAATTACAACAAGCTTCTTCTCCCATTAGAGGCTGACTTATCGCTCTCGAGAGAGATCCACTCTCTGTAGTTCCTGTTCTACCCTCTCTCTCTCTCTCTCCCTTCTTCTCTTGACTCTTCCTTCCTTGAGTTTTATTGGGACCAACAGCAGCCCTGTCACACTCACCTCAGCCAGAGACAGAAAAACAGATATATTGTAAAATAAAAGAGATACAGTTTCTAGAAAGAAAGTCATAACTAATTTCAATACTGCTGCTAAAAAAAAACTGAGTACACAAACATGAAGGAATCTGTGCTACTTGGCCGCAGGTTCTTATCTTTATGAGTGCCACAATGAATCTACCGAGCTATGGTCCAACTCCAGTTTATCAGCATTCAGATGCCTCTCGTCACTTGACCGAGGTCAACACAGAATTTCTAGAGCTATTTCTTTCCCTTTTTTCTCTCCTTTACTGTTTTAACTTGAGTGTAGTGACTCAGTAGTGTTAGAAATCCATTAATTTTACTGCAAGATTTCATTTATTCATTTATGCAGGTGAAGGGTGAGGTGAAGAAGGGAGAGAGGAGTCTGGACAAGCTAACAAGGTTAGCCAAAGATGAATAGGAGTCAATTCAAATTGAATGTTAGATATTTCAAAATGTTTCAAGATCATTTCAGTAGAAGACGTAATTATTTGAGGTATTTACTAATTGTTTAGATAATACTTGGACATGCATCTATAACTTTGAATTGATTTTGTTGCCCTCATCTTTATACCATTGGTCAGTAAGCAGTAAGGTGCTTATATTATAAACTTATGAATGTTATATTTATCTAGTACCCAACATTTTGTGGCTTTTGGAGCAATGCTTCAGTAATTCTCTGTAATGAGAAGGTGAAGGTTTTAAATAGAGCCCAAAAGGTCATAAAATACTGTTTTGCATCAACACACATCTTTAAGTGATTAAAAGTTTGACATGTTTTTAAAAACACAGTCAACATTGCTTCACCTGAATGAGGTAAAAGACATAAGTGTTTCTAAGGGAATTGCCACCCAGAGGTGAAACCAGAAAGTAGAAACTCCAGGGCTCAGTCAAAAACCATAACCTCAACTATCTGTCGCTTGAATAAACCTTTCCTGCCCTAATCCAGTGTTTACATTCATTGCTGGGTAGTAATGATAGCCATGAGACCATGGACCACACCACGGGCCTTATACACCTTCCCCTCTCCAACCACCTCGCCACCTTCCACCACTAACCCCCGAAGCTGTTTCACAGGAGCCAAATACCTTAAATACATAATTAGCGGGGTCATTTGTACAAAGTGGGCCCCAGCAAGGGTATGAGTGTATTGGTGTGAGTTTGTGGGGGGCAGATGGAGGATACTGAGTGAAGCAAGGGGGAGAGGGGGGAGTAGGATATGAAGACGTAGGAGGACGGCGAACAACAAAGACATTCATTCATGGCTGTGGCCCCGGACAAACTTGGCTGCCGCCTTCTTCAAAGGCCACCTCTGCCTTTCCTCAAAACCCGGAGGCCACAGGTTGGGGAAGAGAGGAGAAACATAACAGGGGGGAAATTGGGAAAAAACGTTAAGGGGCAGATGGCGGGATGTAAGAAATGATGGTAAAAGCCATGGCTAATCCTAACAATGTTGCTCATTAAGATCTAGATAACATTGTCAGCGACATGCTTTCAGAGTATTATGAGCTGTAATACAGAACCAGAGGAAGCTGAGCTAAGCTTGACGATTCATTTAGCACCACTTGCCACATCTTCTTATGATCTGTGAACCCTGAACTCCGACCCTTTGAATTGTAGGCATTAAAATCTCAGTTTGCTCTTTGGAAGAGCCTAAAATTCCAGTGGGCCGTGTTTCACACTGGGAGACCTCCTCTATATTGTTCATATGCATGCACAATCACGCACATTTGCAGACTTTCATATGCAAAGGCATACATGCACACAGCAACATAAAGCCCATTCAGCAGCCCGCTCTTCACACCTTGACTGACCTTTGTGCCCCTCTGGTATTGTTTATAGAAGCACGTCCACTTAAGAGGTGACCTGTCTGGCCTCTCTTGCTGTGGTGCCGATTATCCACATCTTGAGTCCACGCTGTTCCCTCTTTTCTTTATTTTCCAACCCCCCTGTCTCCATCCTATTGCACTCTCACTCCTCGGGGTATCCCCACTCCTCCCTCTTTCCACATCATGACATATTGCTTTCTTTTCTCTGTGTGGTGAACACGCCGTGCACTCTAAATCCCCACTTCAGCCTCTCTTCTCGCCTTTTTAAAATAAAGCTGTGCATGTCAGATAAAAACAATAAAATCAATCAATTCCCGTACTCTTCCTTTTATCTCTACTTTTTTTTACTTTATCCCTCCCGTTCCCCTAGCTTGTCGAATTGCTGTCTCTCTGATCCTTTTTTCTCTTTCATGTGTTGCCTTTCTTTATCTGGCTTCCTATTGAGGTAATAAGATGGGTGTATAGCAGGGAAGTGGAAAGGAGAAGGACTTTCATGTCCCTCCACCCTGGGATTAGGGTGAGCTCCTTGGGAAAAGCAATAAAGCCCCCTGAACCTTTCGTCTGTTGCTGATGTGTACTAGAGTAAAGCTCTGCTCATGCTCACTGTGCAAACCTGAAAAAGCTCTTATTTCCTTTGCATCACCATCCTCACTTGTGGCTTTCGGGATGCCTGCAGCTGCAGTATTTGTTTAAGTAAACTTCACACATTTGAGAAATGGCTCACAATGTTTAATCTTGTTAGAAGATTTTAAGAGCCTGAAGTTAATAAGTCTCTTAGCATCTTTAGTTTGATATGAACCCAGACCCAGGTGAAACAAGATCATATTGGATTTCTACTGTTGCATACAGCTTCTGTGAATGCACAGTCAGTAATAATTGTAGCAATGAGTGTGTAGAAAAGAAATTAAATCCTCATTTGTGGAAGGTTAAGAGCTATTCAGATGGTGTACGCATTTTAGCTGATTTAATCTTTAACCAATTAAAACAACTCTAATGTTTAAAAAGTTTGCTGCCTCTTGCTCAATCAAACAAGCTACACTGGCCTTAGCCAATGTAACTACAGAAGAGTTACATTCAGCAACTTTTTTTTCTTTTTGCAAGAAAAGTTGCAAAAAAAAAGAAGCTCTGCCATAAATAGCTTATCTAACCTTTTTTGTTTTGCAACATTTTATTCTAAATGCATCACGTCTTTTTTTAAGTATGTGATAGCTTTCAAAAATACGTGGCATACGTTTTGGAACTAAACATCTGTTTAACAGTTTTATTAACAGAAATAGGGATTGTGATTATTTGCACATTTGTCCAACAGAAGTCTAACAAATTGCATAATGGCATTGTTAAATCATGTATGAGCGCTGCGCGTGGATCATGAGTTAGAGGAAATATGGCCGCACATTGCTGTAATCTTAATGTGAACAGTGTTAAACCATCCACCTTATAAACATGGCACTAGTCAGCTTTTCCAAAAATCACAAGCTGTTGTAAGATTTTTCATGTGATTCTGCTCCAGTGACATTCCCTTTGTTTTGTAAGAATAATCCCAGTTTTCTGCTGTTGATCCACATTCATCACTGTTAACTCACTGGTAAAGGAAGAGGTTGTTTGTTCAGATAGGGTGCAAGGTCAGGCCAGCACTGTAATGTTTTCAGACCACCCCAGTGAACTCATCATTTGTCCTGATTGTACATGAGTGCATAAAGAGCAAGTCCCCTCCACAGGGTGGAGTGATTTGTTCTCCTGTCAACACTGGGAGTAAAGCTTGACTAAACAAGGAGGGCATTCATGCAGTCGTCGATTTGCTGTGCTCACTCATTCACTCTTTCAAGGCGGACTTTGCTCTTTGAGGCACAACATGTGCACTTGTGAAGCTGATCAGGCGGGCATCTTCCTTATCAGCTTTCGAGATATGTGTGAAAAACAGCCTCTTGTTACAAATGCACAATCTAGGACTATCTATACAACGCAACTTACCTTTTGTGTCTTTGTGGAAATGTTTGCACTGCAAAACGTTTTTGCTTATTGTGCCTCCAATCAAAGGAAAGGCAAAGCTAAACCCAGAGTTTTAAACATGACAGAAAATCAATCCACAGGTATGTTCACATAAAATGTGAGTTCAAAATATGCTTCTTAAATGGAGCATATAGATTTTTACTTTCAATCCAAACCAGAATATTATAGATGTGTCTATCAAAGTTAACCATTAAATTTTGCTCAACAGCAAGCAACACTCTGTAACCTGGATTAATTTAACCTTTAATTTATTTGTAGACAGGGATTTTCAGCTTGCAAAAAACAATCACTAAAAATATGTGTAAGAAAACAAGAAAGAAAAAGGACTTAAGTGACTTATATAGTTGTGTTTCAAGATATGAATATAAAATACTTCTAACCAAATCTTCCTGTTAATTTAATTACATTTTGTATACCATAATAAGACCAATATTATGGTATAATTTTATGTTGTTTTTTTGTTTGTTTGTTTTTTTACAAATTTAGTAGTACAAATCACTCCAAACTAACAAGAAAGTCAGTATTCTAGTTTAGTCAAGGATTCTTAGCTGGATTCTCTACTTTGTTTGGGCCATTTCAGCACATAAATGTGTTTTGATCAAAACCATTCCATCCTACGGTAGCTCTGGTTATATTTCTACTAGATAGTGAGTCTCTGCTGCGTTTATGTTTTTAGCATTCATGTACAGATTTTTAATCTACTGGTATGCTTACACAAAACAAGGAATGTATCTTTAATTCAACACAAGTCCACATAGAATCTTCTTTCACTTCCGACATGGATGTCGGATAGATATGTCTGTCATTTGGATTCAACTCACTAACCTGTAGCATTTTCTTGACTGGCTTAAAGGAAACTATGGATTTAGAGACAAAGGATTTGAATATGCAAAAGTAAATCCAATTAAAGTGAATCTTAAACATAAGTTTAAGACATCAAATATTGCTTCATTGTAAGGACACAGACCCAGCTCCAACTACATGTTTACTTAGATCTGCACACTGTGGTACCTTTTCTGGTATAATTATGCGATTGTCATCAACATATTGTGATATCTATGTGATATTTGCTTGTTTGTTTCAAAAAAGGAGCATGGCTGCAGCGTAAGGAAATATAAACCACCACTAGCTATTGATTCTCCTTTTTTATACCCTTTGCACAACAGTGATGCAAACAGATTTCAACCTTACCAATTTGACCATCCTCTAAAATTATTTGCATTGTTTTCCAAAAGAAAATAAAGAAAGCATAATTCCTGCTTGGATATAAGTATGCATAATATATTTCATAACAAAAATAAAACATCTTCCTTTACTGACTCTCACATCTCCTCCTTGCACACATACATCTGAACCATATGCAAAACTTGACATCAATCAGATATACTGCAATATAATACGAAACATGGTTGATGATGGAAAAAAATAAAACAACTGCTAAAAAACAAAAATGACACTGAGATTGTGATACTAGTGAAAGCAAAGGACTGGACCAAACATACCAGTATGTCTGCGGAAATTAATAAAAACATTTTTTTGTCCTTTCGCGAAGATTGAAAGTGACAAAAGCAAATGTCCACACGCATAAATAGTTTATAAGCAGCGGCGCATCCGTTTGTTTTTTTTAGATTTATATGTACAAGCAGGTAAGGCAATTTCAAAACTGGAAGTCTCTGAGGCTGTTTCTTCCTTAATTAGAACAAATTGTCCACCAGTCACAACGTTTGCTGCCTCCTATAGTTCTGCAAAATGAACACTCCCAAACCGTTTCTTGCATCTTTATTCCAATCTTCCGTTTGCTTTCTTCTTATGAATGCAACAGTTTTTTATACAAACAGGGCACTTTAAGTTATAGCACTGGATTCACAGAAAAAAAGTCTGATCCCACAGTCTATTTTCCATTTTGCATGTCTTGAACTGTTCATCCCAAATTCCTTCCATCTTCTTGAAGTCTGAGCTTCATGCCATCTTCTTTTTTTCTTCGAAATCGCAGTTCAGTTGCCCTCATCATTACTGGTTTTGAAAGCACTTTTGGCATTCTGTATTTTAGTCTGTTGTCTATTTTTCAGTCTCAAGACTTTTGGAGAAAATATATTTTCCTTAAACAATGTTTGCGTGGTGGGTGGAGAGACAGACAAAGAAGATGGTGTTCTCTTTTGGTTACGTCCATCCCATGATGCTGTCCCTTAGTCTGGGAGGTCTCACCTCACATCTGCTGTAGGATAGAGAGACAAAGCTGAAATTACTATCACAAATGTACTAAGACTCCCATTTCATTATTACAAAAGAAATCTTTGTAGATCTCTGCAATCACATCCCAAACCTCAGCATTTGAATCCATGCATTTCCTGCAAACTGACACAACACAACATATAACCAATAATGTTCTGAATTAAGTTTCCCCACATACAGAACAACTTGATCAGTTGAAGCACATATATGTTCGGGGTGATTTTTTTCTGTGTACAAAGGATAGTACAGGAAAACAAATGTGATGATACAGTGAATCCCAAAAGTATTTACACCCCATGAACTTTGTCACATTTTGTCTCTAAACCACAAATTAGCAATGTATCTTAATAGTATTTTATACAATAAACTATTTGAATCTGAGAAATGTGATGAGTATTTGTTTTCAGTCCTGTTTACTTTTAAACTCTAAATAATAAAACAATTGTTATGTTTCTTTAAAACATAATCTGAAATAGAAAACATACAGTACAACTGTAATTGGCAAAAAAAAAATAAAATAAATAATAGTAATAATAGGCACATTACTTTAAACATACTATCCTGACAGAGAAATACGGAGATAGTTTTACAATGCATTACTTGTCTATTATGTAGAATATCAATTAATGGAATTGAGGGTTTATGATTTTTAAAGTGACAAGTGAAAATGTTCAGGGGTATGAATGATTTTGCAAGGCACTGTAACTTAAAGAGGAGCAAGAGATAATCAAGAGAGAAGGGTGCCTCTTTAGAGGTTAGACAAAACAAACTGCTGATGCACTCAACAAGTCGCAAGACCACTGCTGTGAAACAAAACACATGTACAAGGTGAGCATGCTCAAGAGGCCACAAATTCATCATGCACAATTGGGACATGGAGGTAAAACTTGGTAGCCCTCCTTCTCCTCACACTGTGATTGGTGACGGTGATTGGCAGGCCCAGTTTTGGCCTTGGTTGGGCCAGTGTGACACCAAAAGGTGACTTCCGTGCTCAATTCCTACCTGTGTCCTGTCACAGCCTTGCAGTGGACTTTGGGTAATAATAGCACCTTAATTATGTCACCAATAAGTCCTTGGTGGGCCTTAGCTTTTTAGGTTTCCTTTTTTTACCTTTAACCCTACGATGGCCTGAAAACACAAAAGTTGGGGAGGGTGAAAAGGAAGGAGGATTTAAAGCAAGAAGCAGGCTTTATGGAAACCGAAGGTATCGCAATAGCCCTGGGACAGAAGCAGAGAGTGAAAAAATTTAGCCCAGTTTAAATTCTTCAGGTGCCTTATCTACGCACATTACAGCGCTTATCTGCACACAGATATAGGAAACCTTCAGATCAAGGCACGTTAACTGCTGTCATGCCAACCAGCCTTTGAACACACACCCTTAACACACAAATTTTCACAGAGCAAGGCTCAAAGCTTTACAGTTTTCAAACAGAGAGTCACCTTGCAGGTGTGCATGTCTGCTTGGAAGCATTTGGAGGTAAAGGTTCATTTAATCCAAAGCGGACTGAGGGAATAAGGAGGTGTGCACAGTGACAAAAGTGCAAGTGCAGGATTTCGGCCATCAAACTTTAGAATAACAAACACAATATTTGAAAGGGACTTCAGAAACATCATTTAAGGAAGGTGTGAAGGAAATCCCAACTTGTATTTATTTACCTGTTTCTGCATCTAAGTGTTCTACCACATGATGTTGCGATGTGCACACACACTCCAGGTGGTCCTCTAACCTCACAAAGACCTCCTTCAGCTTGGGTCTCCTCCTCACGTACTCCACCTTGGCTACCTAAGGAAAGAAAAAGGAGAAAGATTAGCTATAGGCTCCTGCACATTTACTCTTCCCTGTGTGTGTCAATGAATGCACACTCTATTTGCCCACCAGCAAACATCAAGAGGTGTAGTCCCATGACTGATGGCACATGCATAAACCAATTCATAAAAAAATTCAGCTAAGGCTTTGCTTGTTGTGTTTGGAGTGTGACAGGAGCATTCCTCAGTGCCTGATTCATTAGGTTTCACTTGTTGTATGCTCTACGGTCTTTAAGCATCTGAATGGAGTGTATGACCCCGCTATGAGTTGAAGGAAGAGGGATGAGGGGTAGGATAGAGCATACTGCACCCTCAGGCCCTGGGAAGGTTTGCTCTGGCAAAAGAAAAGAAGCTGGGAGATCCCCTCAGCTCCGACCCAAAGCATCCACATCCAAACAGACACCTAAACTCATTCACCTTGCCTCAACATGTTGATTTTAAGCCGTGTTTCTACATGGATTATAGACCGTTCGGCTTTGCTTGCATGTAGGAAATCTACAGTGTCTAAAATATTCATACTACTTAAACCTTTTTATATTTTGTCACCATACAACCACAGACACTGCTGAAAGTAAGCCAGCCTTGTTTGCAACTTCCCACAAACTATGCAAAGCACACTCCTGACATATGGAAGAAGGCATTTCTTTTGCTGATATTTTTTTAAATCAAGCACATCAATGGAGGCAGATGGATGCTTTCAGTATTACACACACAAAAGAAGGCTATTCCAGGACACAGAGAAATTTAGACCTGTTTGGTGATTTCTATGGTGCTGATGGTCACAATGTTCTCAAATTGACTGGTTTGGGGACTTCTGTGTTGGGAGGTAGAAAAGATATGTGACAGACATTCTCCACTTAACAGGACAACAATTCCAAGGATACAGCCACAGCTACTAATGTAAAACCTTAGCTCAAAGTGCATTATTAAGTATTAGATTGCCCTAGTCAAAGTCCAAACCTAAATCAATTTGGTTAGCAAAGAATTTGGCAAAATAGTTGCAAAGATCCCAGAGACTCAAAACTCTATGACTTACTTAGTTTATTAACTCAGGGAAATCAAATGTGAGTTTGCACCAGACAGTTCCATGATTTATAAAATGTAAATCATTATACATATTTTATTTGTGCAATAAAATATGACTGCAATGTTACAAAATTTGTATAAAGTTCAAAAGAATATATTTTTGGGACTCTGCACAATCAGAAAATGGTCAAACAAGTGCAAAAAGTGCAACAAGAATTCCAGTCATTCCAAGGCACAGCTTGTTACAACCACCAATCCAAGAGTTATGAATGTTCATCAACAATACACTACTGATTAAAGCTCAGATGAAAGCTGAATAGAAAAGGTTGCATGGAGGTTATGATGATATTGTTGTGCAACTGAGAAGGTGGGCACATGCTGATGCCCCTCTGATCTGAACACCAAGAAAGGTAACATCTCAAATCATCCCTGAAGGCTCTAGAACCACAGGGAAACAATTTCCTCAGCTTCACCTATGCCAGTTGCAGCATGAGAAAGGATATTGGCTGACAACCTCCCAGCACTCAGCAGCGATATGAGCAACACAGTCGTATACTCGGCATGAAGCTTCTGCACGCACAAAACCAATGAGTCTGTTTTCCTCTATCCCATGATGGCACCGTGCCAAGCCTGGCTCTTGGTGGTGAGTCAGTCATGCAGACAAATCAACATACCAATCCCTGTCTGATAAAACAAACAGTAATGCTGAAATTCAAAAAGAGAGAGAGTCGCTTTTTGTGGTACAAGGAGGGTGGGGGGCACAGTGCGACTGGAACTGAGACAGCAAAGAGGCAAAGGGCAAGCAGTTTTTAGCAGCCACTCATTTGCAACAGTTTCTATCTGTGGAAAAGAAGAGAAGAAGAAAGGCAGTGAAAAGAGGATAAGCAGGCAGGAGAGGTATGTGGAGAGCAAACAGAGGACAATGGTGTCTGGGTTATTGCAGTTTCCGAGCCATGAAACAGAAGAGGAGTGGGTAAAAGGCCAGAGTGAGGAAGAAACTAGGAGAAGGAAGGTTAACCACCATTCTCATTAGCTCTCACAGGGGAGTACGCATATGTGTGTACAAACAGAGGTGGTTATTTAAGGACGGGGAGGAGCACCTCACCATGATCATGACTTGCATTAGAAGGCGTTCATGTGTTACCTATTAACACTGAGTTTCTGGGTTACCCATTTGGGAAATTTATTAAACCAACACTGACACGACAGATAGAAAACTTATCAGAGGTTTGCATTTATCGACAAAAAGTGTGCTAAACATCCCCAAATGGCGCAACTTTCTCAGAAAACCGCTGCCAATGTTTAATCCGATTATCTTACTGACAAATACGGATGAAAGGAGAAAGATGAAAGATGCAGCTGCCTCCGCGGACAGCTTGTCTGCTGATGCCGGTTACGAGAATGTCTGTCAGGAAGCAAAGAAGACAAAGTCTTGTCTAAGACTTACTGCTGACGCTAATCCTAATGACTAAGACACACACAAGCTCTGCCGGGCCAAACAAACAGCTATTGACAGAAGAATGAAGCAATGGCCTCCCTCGATGTGAAGCCCAGCGGCACATTTGTTTCGATGACCTACACATAGCAGGACCATAATCGCTCTTATCAAGCAGACAAACATAATTTCTAATTATAGGTATATCTTCCTACACCGTGTTCCAAATTAGTCAGTTGCATGTCCAGGAAATCAATCTCAATTTCAATTTCACTGAGTTTGTGTAAAATTCTTCCCTCTGATCTCTGACATCAAAAGGCATTTTCATCCACACAACTGCCCCTTGTATTTTATTTTATTTTTTTATCATTTTCTTTAAATCCACATTCTAGTTGAGTTTTTAAAAACCAAACATATCCAGCAGTTTCTGAAATATGCTGGGCTGGCAATATGATACAAAAAGCCATATCACGCTTCAAGTCATGTACATTGCCTTACTTTTCAATTCCAGTGCAGTGTAAACTTCAGAAAGTTGCCTTCATCGCATTTAGATGCTTAGATGCATTGGGTTGCTTTCTTGTGTTAGAAGGAAGAGCTGATGAGGACTTTTGCTGTAGCCTTTATTGTTGTCTCTTTATTAACAGAGACTTACACTCTGTTGCACAGTCAGTGACTTCCCATTTAAAACCTAGATAAGAAAGCACCCCTATCCCATGCTTTGACACAGGGCCCCACACTCTCTTTGTATAAATCAAACTGCTTTAAACTCCCTGGAAATCCAGGCCCTGAGAAAGAGTCCCCTGAGTGGCAGTGGAATGATATCCAATCCAGAGGGTTGGGGGTGAGGCTTGAGGGTCTGGGAATCACACCCCCTTTTGGTTTTGGCTCGTCCCCAGTGTCACCAGCAGCCCTTCTGTGTGAAGCCGTTTGTCCAAGTCGGGGCTAATTGGGAATTCCCTGAGCACAGAACACTGATGATGAGAGCATGATGAAGGAAGGGGAAAGTTTTGCTCCGGACTTCCAAGCAAAACACAGCAGGGATGTGGATGTGCACTGCGGGCCATGGCAAACTGGAACAGTGACAGATTGGAGCAAAAATAAATAAAAAGTGCATGTGTATGTTTGCAGAATGGAGAGGGGTGGAAAGAGGCTGGGCAGGGTCACAATTCATCCATCAGGAGGGAAAACAGGCAACAGAGACAGTCTGTGTTTACTGCCCAGAAAAAAGAGGAGAAAGGAGAGGCTTTGTGTATCTCCATCTGTTACTATTTCTGTTTGTGCAATAAAATAAATAAAAGAAAAGAAATTGCATTAACAAAGCACATTTGTTTTAACAAACATGCGAATGATTGAAGTCTGAAGGTGCATTTCTTGCAAAATGTTGCATAGGCTTCGATATTGCCTGAAAGCAACACTTACAAAATAAAACTGTGTGACCACAGCTGGATAGAGGAAATACACTTGTTCTAAGTTCTTCTTCAGTTATGAATTACTGTTTACAGACGACGCAGTGACATCTACTGTTTGAAATAAGAGCTACAGTGAGCGTAGTGTGCCTAACGTTGATGCAAGAACTAGCTCGCGCATAAAACCATTACGGTTTCAAAAATACAACATTTTTCCTCCAATTCATCTGTATGATTTCAACTCCTTTTAATGGGCAGCAAGGAAAAAATTACCAAAGTAACCAGAGTTTTATCCAGCTGTAGGGAGCACAAATTAATGCCTCACCCCTACATGTTGCTCCATCCTGCCAGTCAGCTTAATGCTTTTAAGAACGATAAACACAACTGTTTAAATATATCCCCAATAAGAGTAAATAAAAGAATTGTTATAGTTATTGCCTGAGTGATATGAGACCAATTAAATCCTATTTTACATTTTTGTATTGAATTATCTTACCAATACTGAAATACCGTGAGAGTCTCAGACCAGCCCATGCCTTGTTGCAGTAGTCAAGAGTGAAAAAAACGAAGCAAACTCCAAGTGCATTGACAGAAACCATAATTTCAGAAAGAGACATTACTAAGCAACGCGAAGGATGAAAAGTGAATGAAATTTAATGAAAGAGAGCACAGATGATGCAGAGACTTGACAAGTGGGGTAAAATTAGAGAGTTGCAGATTCAGGAGAGACGAGGGAGTGAACAACTATTTCACACATCAGACAATCAGACTCCAACATTGAAGTGTGCAGAGGAGATCTGGATGGGCTGAAGCATGAGGAGCAGGAGGGAGGACAGCAGGGGAGGAGTGAAGTAAAAATACAGACTATTGAGTCAAATATGATTTTAAAAAATACTGCTTCTCTCCCTGCTGAAGCGTTCCAGCCGCTGCAGCAGTAGCCAACATCTCAGACACTCCCATGGTCTGCGACCTGGCCCGCCATGTTCACACAAACTCCCTCACCCTGCTTCATCCACCAGCAGAGTTGACTGAATCAAAGGGTAAATAATTCACAGCTGCAAGGCACTTCAAACACAGAGGCCTCTCACTCCCATCCGAACCCCCCCTACCCTGTCCCTCACATAACCATAAATCATTCTCACTGTATCAACGCCACACTTTTATTTATGAAACACCCCGTAAGTCAGAGTCCCACAAAACCACAGGGGTACAGCTACCGCTACCCCCCAGCACCCCGCCATGACCCACCGTCTGCTGGGGTAATCATGTGTGAGTATGTTTGCGTGTAGGGGTCGAGGACCTGGAGGCTGGCGCTGAGAGATATGTGGGACCCCCACACTCTGTACCGGGCCATTTCCGCCTGGCCTCAATTGTCCTCCACTTTGATCCAGTAGCCATCAACACTTCATTACTCTGCGGTCTGTCTTCCTCTTGCTGCAGCTTCGCACAAACGGCCTCATCTGGGTTTGCATTGTGTCGAGGACTCACTCTCCCTCACCTACACTCATGTAAAACAAAGATGTGCCCTGACAACCCATTCTAAACACCGCAAAATGCTTGCTTGGAAGCCAATTACAGGTTCCCAGCTATTAAAAGCTACTAAAAGGTAAAAGTGATACACCCTTTAGATTGGATTAGGAACATCATGAAGCTAATTTAAAAGGTTGGTTCTCGTGTTTTGCTTGTATTGTTGCAATTGAGTCTCCAAATGTCATTTGTAAACATAACATGTAAACTCAACTTTTTACTCATTTCTTTCGGTCACTGCTGTATAATATTTTTTCTTTCAGAAATCTACTTAGTTTGTGTGCCAGGCATTTTTTTTTCAATATGATTTTTCATGGGAAAAAATATATGTAGAGGTAATATAGGTCTAAATATAATTGTCATAAAGCATATGTCAGTATGAGATGATCACAATATTATAATCTTACACAAAAATCCAACTTTCACAGCTTTAAGTTGAACTATTAACCTTCCTACATTTTCTGCAAAACATGTGGAGTTCACCAGCTCAGTTCTGCCTATTTTGAGCTCCTTTCTCAATGAACTGTTTTGGGCTATGTCACTACTATGCAAAGAAGATGTGCTTCCTCTCACTAGACCTTTGTAAAATCACTACACTGGCAATGAATAATGCAGGCTTGTACAGGATAGGGCCTGCACAGACCTATCATGCTTCCTTTAAATACCCAGTCTCAAGTGAATGGGCAGAATAAGAGCAGATGTAGAGCTGATTTAGACAAATCTAGGTTGGTGTAAGGTGGAAAGAAAACACCAGAAATCTTCTATGCTGATCCTTGACTTACAGAAAAAAAACAATCCAGACCCCTTGGCAGTCTGAAAGAATTTGTAGCTTTCTAATAAAAGAACGAAAATGAACAAACTGAGCCTCTGTTCAAAGTCAAACTTTACGCTGAGATAATGTTCTTACACACAATGTGATGAATGTCACTTGATCAGAGAAAGCCCTGAGGGATGCCTTCCTTTGGGACACAACGCCTTTCACCCTCCCTGCCACCCCCAAAATTTCAGTCTGTTGTCTGTGTGCCCATTTTTTCACCCATGTCATGAGGGGGACACAAACAAAGCTGAATGGAGCTTTCCGGGAATAGCTGAACTGAACGTCTTGAAATGCTGTCGCCAGCGTCTTTCCATCCCTACATCGCTCCGATTACAGATAGAGCTCCTATTGAGGATGACATTCACCAACTGTTTGGCAAACAGGCTGAGTCGCTTCCATGCAGACAGACACAGACGATTGTGTGGTATATCAGAACTCTCGACTTTGACCGCAACATGAGTCAGCATTTCTGACCAAAAACCTGATGACCTTCGCCCCAGTCTCAAGTCTTTTGCGGCCTTAGTATGCTTTCTTCTATGATTGATCTGAACTTGGATCCATCCATCTAGCATTACAAAGAGCCTCGTGGTTCCCATAACATTTCATAACTGGAATTGGAGTTCTCCAATTAATTGCAATCTGGCTCAGTTTACGTTAAAAGCCATATCTTAGAAGTGACAGGTTATTTTCTATTTTGGATGATGTATTGAACAACACTGCATGGAATTTTCTAAGCTTGAAGTACTCTTAATAACCATAAAGCTGTTGAAAGCCATGCATCCTCAATGCAGCTTTGTAACAGCCTATTACACAAAATCCCAGTAAAATACAAAAACTTCCATTAATAAAAGCTCCGTAGCTCGGATTGGCATTTGTTTTATGACCTGACTAGTCTATCAGGCGGAGATGTTTAAAGACTTGGATGAAAGACAAAAGAAAAACAACTCTGGCAGTCCCAGTAACTGGGCAAGATCAAGCTGTCTGCAGCAATAATTAAGTACAGATATAGACAAACACAGTCAGAGTATTCTTGGCTACGCTGTTTATACCTTGGTTGTCTCTAACTTCCACAGGGCAGACCACATAGTCCCCATACCTCCGAAAAGAGCAGTTCACCAACTCAATACTGCCACTGTAAATATAATGAGAAATTCATCTCATCTCCTGCCACCATGTCTCCTCTGATCCTGCGCAGAGGGACATGTTTTCAAGAAAGTTATGCTCCTCATTCTCACTGTCATCTTGTCTTCCAAGGGCACACTGTTTCCAGAAAAGACAAAAGGATAAACAACAGGAAGATGTTGAAGCAGTCCTGCAGCATGTGACACTCTGACAATCTCAAACATTGTTTTTTTTATTTCTTGAAACCTGGCATGAGCTTCCCTCTCTGGGCAATTCCTTCAACAGATATCCCAGCCAGCAGCTATCTCCTTCCCTTCTCTTTCATCTTTTCTCATTTCTACCATTCTGATGCCCTCACCTTGAACTTACACCAAGCAAGAGACAGAGTAATGGAAAGGGGTTTGAAAAGGTAAGGAATGACGTTGGTAGAGGTCAGATGGACAATAAGATAAATAAGATATTGACATGTGATTTAGTGTTCTTTAAATTTTTCATGTCAGAATTCCAGATATTCCAGCCCTTTTTAGTCAAATTTTAAAGTAGAAATATAATTTCACAATGAAGTTGTGAAGTTTCATAGTGTTTTAGATATTTAGATATATATTTGAATACTACTACTACTGTAGCTAAAAGATGAAGGATGGGCACTAATGTTGGATACCCTAGAGAGTACCTATTTAACTTTTTGGTGAATGAACTGGAGAATGGATGGATGCAAAGGGAAGTCAAACATTTTTGCATGTCAATTTTTTCTCCACATTTTGCCAGACAAACTCTCTACTTTTGCAGAACTCAAACTCTGAATGCTAAAATGTTAAGACATTGGATTTGAATTCACAGATTTACTTTCCCAAAAAGCACAGAGAAGTGTGAGTTGTGCAGAAAACAAAGCCAGACAAACTTACCACATGAGGGAAAGAGACATATTTATACTTGACTTGATGATAATTGGTTTATTAAGGAATCCAGTCTTACCTTAACGGTGCGGTGGTGCTTGCGGGAAGGGTGACAGCGCATGTTGCTGGTGTTACAGCATCCTGTGCAGCGCTTCACCTCCACACAGGGCGGCCATATCAGGAAATTGGCAGATGTGGGATCCACCTGGCTCCGGGGGATCTCGTAGATCACCGTCCGCGTCTTGCATGCTGCCGGGACGGCCTCTTCAACTGGAAGTGAGATAGTGGCTCAATGCATTTGTTGTGCATGTTACAACATCTGGTGACGCATTTCCCGACCTCAACTAAGTGCTTATGTATTGCTGGAATCTGGTCTTCACACACACAGCTGCTTGTACTCTTGATGACTCAGTTGATGTGAGGGCGGCTTGTCTTGCCTCATATCGTACCTAGCATCTTTTAAGAGTGTTAAGAACACAAGCTTTCCAAAACACTGATCTCATATCAGTTAAAAGTCTAAGGAGCATGGGGAACTTGAGAAAACAGCTGCACTTAAAGGCCCTTGCTGAAGTTAGCGTAGCATGACTCGGCAAGAGACCCATTACTTCAACAGGTGGGAAATTTAATAATCACAGATGTTTCATTCAAATGCTAGATAAAAAGGAATTTTTGTAGGTTGTATCATTATTTAAATGAATCACAAAGGTTTGCAAACATAATAGGAAATTGTTGCTAAATTCCTACGAGTTATTTTATGTCTATAAAAATATTGTACCTAAATGTATTGATTAGAAATTAGTGCCAGGTGTTGGTTTATTCAAATGGGTATTTTATCTCATTGTTTATGTGTACTGTCCAGCATTCAATAGCAAAGTAGGTATGTGTCTATTGACTATATTTTGGATGAAAATTTAATTTTGGTAAAAGTTAAGAGCCATGAAAAACTTGTAACTGGGAGAGTTTTTGTGTTAGAGCAAGACATTTGTATCCAGCGTTAGATAGTTAAGCAAAAGGGGTTGGTAGTGGATGCATTAGGCGTTGCCATGGCATCCGCAACCCAGACAGGGGGTAGGGTAAAGGGGGCTTTTGTTTTTCTTTTAAACTTGGGAATGTAAAATTGTAAACTTAAAGAGTTAAATGTAAAAGAAAAAATAACCAATTTATGTAAGATTTTCTTAATTTAAAACACAACATTTTAGATTCTTAGTTACATAATTTCTTTTTAGAAATACTGATTAAAACATGCTTGAATAAAATGTTCGCAAATGTTACACTAATTTTTTTTTGTAGTTTGTTTTATCTGTGTCCAATTATAATAATGATCCTGTAAAGATGAAATGCCAATCATGCATTGAATGCAAGAGCTTCTGTGGAGAGCAGCCAAAATGCCACACTATCTCATAATCCTATGGTGCCAGACAAATAATTACACATGACCAGCAGCTTCGTCCACGTCCAACTTCTCCACTGCTGGGAGTAACGTGGAGCGCATGCACTCTGCAGGCTCCACGCCTCGATCAGATATCGTACCGCGTGGCATTTTTGGAGGAAATCTGACTGAGGAAAGAGGCGAGCTGCAACTTGAACCCTGAATGTCTGGAATTTCCACGCTCGAGGATATATTTCTCCCCTGACGCGTGTGTCTTTAGATCTGCAAGCCTCGGGCCAATTAAAAGGCTTGGTGTCAGACGTCCCCGTCAACCCTGCGCACTAGCCTCCCTTTCTCATGATTCCTTGATTGCAAATAAATACTGGGTAGATGTCTTCATTAGGGTGCCTCTTATCCCCTTTAAAAAGCAGTATAAAAACCACTAACTGTTAGCTTTGTTGGAAATTAGTGTAAAGCGATCTGTTTCATGTCCTGGGAACTTCCGTTTTAGAAGTGAGACTTCAGATTATTTTCAGGGCATGTTGACGCTGTGTGTGCCAAGTTGTCACGCATGTAATGATGCAACTTCTGAGCTCTGACTGGTCTTACCGATGCTCCTCTTGCGTCGGCTGTGCAGCTGGGAGCTTTTCAGTTCATTGTAGTAACCATGATGATGGGACGAGTTCTTATGGTGGTTGTGATGCTTGTGGTGCTTGTGCTCCTCAACAACATCGTTTCCCGTACCTCGTCAGAACAGAAGGACGGCAAGTTAATGATGTCACAAACAGGTTATTCAACAAACAAGTTCAAGTTCAACTTTTATGCAACTCGTCATGTTCCCAGGAGAAACATTTTTACCAGAAGCACCTAAACCATGTTGAACAGCAGTGCTGTTTGGCTTGGTAGACCTCAACAAAGGATTACATTTGAACTGCAACTCATTTTAATAAGCTAAATGTTGTTATGTACAATTTTAAGTCATTCAAGGATATTGCTACTGTAATATCCATTTTTACAGCAGCAAATTCCAACAAATCTTGGCAATGAGCGCCAATTCACACACATTGGCGTAAAATAAAATAAATGCAGTTCATTTCAGTTCAGTCTAGTTACATAGTCACATTGAGATTCAATTACACAATTCAGTGCAATTCAATCCTAGTTATAACACAGTGCAATCAAGAAGCTCCTAAACAGATAAGTAAATGTTTATAAGATTGATTTGCAACTGTTTATTCAAGATTTTTAGATAAGAAGTGAAAGTTGAAAAAAAGACAGTGATTTCTTATGTAAGAATTAAATTAAAGCATTCTTGTAAGCCTTTGATACTGTATCAATCCTAACACTAAGCATAGGTTTATCACATAAAAAATAAGGGTGGGAATGAAAAGAAAAAAAATCTCCTTAAATAATTTCGAAGAGGCCTCAAGTGCAAATTTAAGGTTTTAGATGAAGAGAACAATCAAAGACCTCGACATGTTAAAAACTATTTAAATACAAATCAAGTTCTACATTTTCGTCACATTAAGATCAAATTCTGCTTCTCTGAGTCATGGCCTAATTATGATATTTGGAAGGATAGAGTGAATTTTATTTCTGATTAAACCAATTCTATATGTGAAGGTTTCTATGAAGGAACTGGGAGCGCAAGGAACACAACTGAACTTCACTGGAAGCTGTGAATTGGTGATGCACTGGTTCCTATACTGGAATAAATGCTAAGAATTAGATTTCTCAAAAAAAAACAATGTTATTTATTGAGAATCTTGTTACATCACCACAGCTCAAAGTTAAATGGACATGCGTCTCAACAAAGTTATGATTCAGACATATGACACATTGTTAGTCTAGCTACTGTACTGGGAAATACGCTATAAATTGTATTTCTGATAGAGACAAGAATGTCATGACGTCATCACCGCAGAGATAAAGGAATACACGACTAAACAGAGATGTGACTCTTTGCTAGTTTGGCGACTACTGGAAAAAAAGACACTCTTGTTTTTCCCTTAATGATGAGCAATACTCTGTTATAAAAGTATTTTCAGGATCAAGTAAGAATCTTCAACTGCAATTCTAACAACCAGGTATTGGTTGGCCACATAGCCATAATGAAATAAAGTGTCTTTTATGTTCCCAGAGGGTTTATACAGTTCTCTTATATATGCAAGCATGGTAACTTCTAGTACACTGGCTGCAGGTAGGAGGTTCAGTTGTACACTGGTTAATTGCTGGCATTTTATGTCAGCCTCCCTCAGTGACTAGGCTAAACTTTTCCTTTTAGCTGTAGCAAGATGAAGGTGAGTCAGCACTGGCTTGAAAAAAACAACCAGCTTTTACACAGAGGCTTAAAGTGGTCATTTCACAGGTAGGGCCCGGTCACCTTTATTTTAGGCCTAATTAGTGGTTCTGTGTCCCTCATTTACTGCAAATGTTTGCTTTTCAATCACTTTGTGGTTTTTTGGGGAAAGTACATGTTTTGCTAACATAGCCAGTTCAGTTTTTTTCATGTTCACGGTCATCTGATAAGACGTGCTTGTTTTGGTCTCCACCCAGACTTTTAAGGTGGATTAAGAAAAAGTGCAAGAACAGCAATAAAATTATACAGCTTGTCTGCAGGATTCCAAGAGCGTTTGACTATATTTGCAAACTGGGTGGGTCTGCCTTTCTTATGGTATATCATGCTTGTATTGGATTATTCTGCACATGTACACTGAACAAACAGACACTATATAACAATCGGAAAAACTCTTCTCATCATCCTACATAATGAGGAAAAGCCTTAAGTACACATATGTGAACAGAGTTTAACACAGTCCACTCTTTCAGCTTTTTTGTGCATTTGACCAAAGTAATTCGAAGGGATTTCCTCAAACTACACAACGTCCACCACTGGGATTGGTTGTTTATTTGCTTTTTGATCATTTCTTTTTTCAGGTCTGTCTGTCAGAGACAGTTCAGGGAATTTCCTTCCAGCTTGTCAGGGAGTCAGTCAACCAGTTGGCGACCCAGAACTAAAGGTTCACTGAAGGGAAGTGTTGCCTGCAGCTGAAACTGGGAGTCAAACAAAGGGCTGAGCTATCATTCTTTCAGACCATTACACTCGCACACACACATACTGTACATAACATCCCAATCTATAAATCTTTTCATCTCTTACATCTCTTTGTGTCAGAAATACACAAAAGGTAGGAGAAGAATGTAGCAAATATGGAAAGTTTGATGTAAGGGAAAGTTATATTAGATTTGACAGAGAGGCCACAGAAGAAACAGGAAAGAAAATGAGGTGGAAAGACTACAGCAGTGGAGTAAGGGGGTTTGATCCTTTCCTGGTTCCAGGTGACTAATATGTATGCACACGCCCAGAGTCTCGGGACAAGAGACCAGAGGACAGGAGACAGTCTCTTACCATGAATCAGGCTTTCAAGACTGGCAAATTACTCCCTCCATTAGCTAAGGGCCTTAACTCCCTCCTTTTGCTTCTTCTCCTCCACTCTCTTTCATTCTCCCTCTCCTTGAACAAACAGCCAGCATGTTGTTGACTTTCAGTGTAAGGGACTCCCTTCATCTGTCATTCTTTCTCATTTGTCTTCTTTCTTTTTAACAGTTATGTGACTGAGTTGACAAAATGTAGGCTTAAGTCTAATAGGCAGCAGGGTACTTCTGCGGCTGTGGGTAATAACAGGTGGCAAGCAACTCCCCTCTTTAAGTGTCAGAGTTATCTGTTAACTGTGCGGGAGACAGAAGACAAAGCAGATTGCACAACAACCTGCGGCTTCTCCGATTGAAGCCGGAGCGCCGTCTCAAGATGTCTCCGACTCCCTCCTCCACCTCTGCCCCTTACCAAGAGTCAGGTTCCCTTTTCTGTCAAAGTTCTTCACTGAGAGAGATAAGAGCAGGCAGGCGAGGGGCCACCTCAGAAGGGAGACGGGGAAGAGGAGGAGTATAACGAGGAAAGCAGCACCTCAGGGGCCAGACAGCCATCTGCAGACTTCAACAGGGTCATCTCATCTGACAGTCAGAGCTGAGGACAGGGACTTTGTAAAAACAAATGCAAGCCTCCACTGAGCACAGGAGTATTGCAAGCCACCCCTAGGCGCCCTATTTATCCTACCACTTCCAAACTTCACCCCCTCCTGGGAAAGAAATCACAGAAAAATTAAAAACTAATTCTGAAAAGTTCACCTATTTTTTTAAAATCTCCCCTCCTAGATGATGTCACGCTACATAGTATTTTGCCTAACACTGATAACTTCGCTAGTTCAAACAATCGGCAACAAAAGCTCTGAAAATGCCCCTCCGGCTGGCGTCTGGGGTCTTTTAATGGGCTGGCCAGGGCTGACCAAGCTGACCCTCAAGACAGATTTATGTCCTTGTATAACAATAATTAGCCTACTGCTGTTACTCTGCAAAGCATTAATCTGTTTGAAGAAAGACACGTTAATTCAATTATAAACACCTTTTCTCATCCATGAGGCACCAAAGCGGTTTACTCTAGGCTCAGAGTAAAGTGAAATGATGCCTGCTGTGGAAAACAGCCTGGTTTGATGTTAATTAAATCCATCACTGAGGTTGTTCTATTAATTAAATCCTATAAAACTTTACAAAAACTTTCCCACATTTTGTTAGGCTCCAACCACAAACTTCAGCATATTTTATTGGGATTTTATGGGATAGGTCAGCACATAATTGAGCTCAATTTTAAAGTGGAAAGAAATGACAATATGGTTTTGTGAAAAGCATATTTCTTTCAAGGCCCTTTACTTTGATACCCCCAAATAAAAAGTTCTGTGAAATTATCTTCAGAGGTCACCTAATTCCAACCATGTGCAATTTAACGCCAAGCATCTGAGGCAGCTGAAATTGCGAGGCTTCAGAAGTTTGTTTGAGAATGTTAGTGAGTAATAAGCTTGATGAAGACGAAGAAACGGACAAAGTTATATAGATGTTTCGATCAAGGTGAGGTTATGGATAGAGTTCACCATCACAGAATGAAAAAGAGTTGGCACAATTGCAACTGGTTCAACCATCCCGACAGTGAATCATGATGGTGTTAGCATCATGATGTGGGATGGTGGTCACAGTTGATAAGAAGACAGAGGGAAACATGGGGGTAATCCTGAAGTTGAGTTAAAAGTTTCTGTACTGGGGCAGAGATTATCCTTCTAGTCGGACGGCAACCTTAAACATACAGTCAGATCAACAAGAGATTGGTTTAGCATGTGTGGGAAAAGCCTAGTCAAAGTCTAGACATAAATTCAATTGACTTTGTATCAGCAGATGCTCTACATCCAACCTGATTGAGCTCAAACTATTTTCCAAAATGGAAAAGACAGATTTCAGAAAACATGCATCCAAAATCTTACAAAGTATTGCATTAAGAGACGCTGAATAGAAAAAAATCTCAACATAAGCGCATGTCAATTTCCATCTATTGTAAAATTGTGTGCTATAAAATACATTGAAATATGTGGAGGAAGCTCAAGAAAACACAAAATGTGGCTATTATAAACCATAACAAGTCAAATTCCAGTCTCTGCCCTTGTTTGCCGAATGTAAAACGTAGAGAGTTGTAAAGCAGGAGAGGTAATTACCCGTTTCTGTTGGCAAATCTGCACAGAGGGAGCCCTGAACTTGATATATGACAGCAGCCTGTGTAAATAGAGGCTCATGTGAAGGCAAACAAGTTCTTCCAGTGCACAGATGTAATTTAATCAGTAAGACAGTCTGGGACACAGAGGGAGAAGAAGCCAGCTTGACCTGCAACCTGCTACAACTTTTCACTGGATTTATGGCACAAAAACATGAGGATGTCTGAAGGCAACAAAGCAAGTTCACTGAACTCACCCTTCATCACATGTGTGCAGTAAATGCACTTGTCTTGGATCATGCGTTTTTCAAATGTACAAACTATTACTTAGGTTAATCATAAAGCCACAACATAAGAGTTTTGACTTTTCATGTTAGATTTAATCAGATTAATATCCAAAAGCCGGGGTATCCTACCTGCAGAAACATGACGCGCAAAATAAATAAATAAATATCTAAATAAAATAACAAGAGGCAGAATTTACCTACGGAGTCAATCTCCAGTAACCGCTGGAGGTCGCTGATGCTGTGGATTTCACTGTTGGAGAGTCGATCGATCAGCTCCTGGGGAAACTCCACTTCCTTCTGTGGCAGGGAGCGGGGGCAAAGAAATCAAAGAAAGTAAGGTTAGAGATGTGTCGAGTGATTGGGAAGCACACTGGGCCTTGTTTGGCTGTATAAATAAACGCTCAACCGAGGAAATCTTTTTCAGAGGCCAACTCTGCAACAGGGTGCCAGAGAGATCCGTGGCGAATTTAGTGAATAATCAGCGACATTAGACCTCTGAAATACATATCATTTTCTTCCTCTTAGCTGGAAGACGAAACTCAGACCGAAAGATGTAAGACTGCGGGAGCTGCAACCTCGCACCCTTTGCACTTGTCGCGCTTCATCCAGGCACCTCGGGTTGAGAAGGCGTGCGCAGCCCTTACAGGAACAGCAACTATTTTTATCAGCCAGAGCGGTTCCCATGGACGCGCTTGGTCCAACCAAAACGTTTGCCCAGTTGCCCTCAAGCTACAAACAGATTTGGCACCAAAAAAAAAGACCAAAAATAACTGCGTTGTGCGTCCAAGCGCGTGCAGCGGTGTTTACTTTGAGACGCGCACTTGTGCCTCAAATCATCTTAGTGGTGGTTTTATTGTTTTGATTTTCTTTGCAAAGGCATTAATTCAAAGTTCGTTCCTACGGAGTTTAAATTAAACATCGCGTTTCAGTGTTATGCGTATGTATGTGTGGCCCTTGAGGAGAGGACCTTTGCACTCTGATTTGGAACAAAACCTGGTTGAATCTGGTCACTTTACCTCAGCAGTGGCCACCAGGTACGTCGTCCACAGAAGGAAGCAGCAAATTGTGGCTCTCATCTCCTTTTACTGTAAAGTCTCCCTCAAACACGAGAAATGTGCTGCCGCGTAGGAGCCCCTGAGTCGCTCCTGGCTCCAGAGGATCCACAACCATCCCCTCAGGGAAGGAAACGGTGTAGTCACAGCAGCTCGGCCAGACGCGCTACTTGTACTTGCTTGAAACTCTCGGGCTTAGCAGTCTTCTTTTTATTCACATTGAGCTGCGTCCTCTTGGAAAAGCCCTGTGCTCCAGCACAGTATATACCTTCCTTACGCACGCGTGAGGCAAATCCAATAAACAAGTCTAGCGCACATTGCACTTGTCCTTCACCTTAGAAAAAAAAAAAAAAAAGACTTCACACTTTGACCCAATGCAAAGAGAAACCACACATAAAAAAACAGCTGCTTGTCTCTGAGGACAAGTGAAAGCGCACTGCTTTTTCTCTGTTCTGAAAATCTTGAATGAAAAATAATCCAAAAGATGCCCTAAGGAAATCTCCAATGGAGAAAGGCGTCCGTGACGGGCTGTTCAGAGCGTGTCTGCGCGCAGGTCCTTGGACGTGTAGGACTCTGGAGTGAATGGTGTCAGAGCGCCTCTGAGCCGCTGAATATAGAGAGCCAGCAGCTCTGTGCCCATTGCGCCTCCCCTCGCGTTTGGGTGATCGTGCATCCATTCAGCAAGGGGAGCTGGTTGGCTGATGACTTAAAACTCCATGATCCGTCCCCATACCCCTTTTACCGCCTCCCCCCTCCATCCTGTGTGAGCGAGTGCATGAGTGTCTATGTCCTTTGAAAAAGAAAAAAAGAGAAAAAAGAACTCTTCCCAGATTTGGTGTGTAGTCCGTTTTTATTTACAGGAAGACTGGAAAATAGATCAATTTTTCAAAGCCATTTGCTTCATCTCATTTCCCACCACTGCACGGATTGATAACTGGATTAAGAAGAAAGAGGATGCTCTGGGTTTATCTTACTGCAAATAATAGATAAGTCGCTCCGGATGCTTTGTCTAAAGGACATGGTGGTGAATCATATTTTCAGCTGATGGTCATGACTCATTACTAGAGCTGTCTGGGTTTCTCTGTTTATTCCTCCCAACTTGTTTTGCTTTGGAAAGATATTTCACCCTGATTATCACAATTTATGAAGTGAGAGCTACAAACTTTAGTTCAATTTTGCTGTTGATGTGACCACCAGAAGCAGTGTTTCATTGTCAAGTGCAAAGAAAGGCATACATCTTTCTGAAAATACTTTTTGAAGTTAATAACGTAGCAATCCATGATGCAGTTTTTTTTTTATCAAGTCTTACACGTTTCTTTGTGTCCAGAAGAAACAGTACCCACAGCATCATGCTGCCACCACGAGTTTTGTTTCCCTGCAATTCAGAAAGATTGGTCATCGCTTTGTATCATATGTATGTACTGTGTTATATTTACTGCGTGACAACTGAATAATCCAGCAATGACACTTTTTTTTTTTTTTTTTTTTGCCAGTTGTCCATAAAAGCTAGTTTAAAATAATACATTTTAACTAATATTTTGATTACTGCAGTTCCTTCAGAATTGCCTTAGGTCTTTTCACAACTTCAGTTTACTTGGGGTTGCAGTTGTGTCATAATTTGTTTCCATTTTTGAGGACTGAAAAGTGCTACCTGTGAAGTTAAAACATGTTGTTTAGCCTTTAAGCTTCTCCCCAACTTCATGTCTTGACCTGTCAGGTGATCTTTGTCAGCAGTTGGTTGCATTAATTTAACAAAAGTTATCAGAATAAATGGATCTGGAGAAAAAGCTTTTAAAAATCACAACTTTTGAAAACCACACATCATTGTCCTGCACCATCAGAGGTACATGATATAATATAACATTTCAATAAGATACGTTTATGTTTGAGGTAATAATTTAACTAACTGTGAAAATAAACCAAGAAACTGTACTTTCTTGATTACGTAAGATTTCTGGACACAGGGAGCCACTGCCTGCCTAACATGCAGATTCACAACCAACTGGTCTTAACTCGCTCGGGGTCTCTCGTCCTGTACTGGGAAGTCTGGGAATAAAGCCTGAGGGTCAACATGGAGGAGACATGCATGCAGGACCAGAGACACAGACAGACAGAGAGTGTGCAGACACGTTATCAGCCAGAGGTGACGATCGGCAGGGCGCTACAGGTCAGCCGACCAGGTGGTCCAGCCTACACTTTGTCCGCTCAAACCTGGAGGGTGTTGTGGCTGCGAAGCCTGCAAAAAGAAATCACTCCAGCAGATGGTATGGTAATTAATGCAACCATTTTAATAGGCCAGTTGAGCTCGTTTGGTGTCATAAAATGAATCAAATATTTTTACAGTGGAATTCCCTCTGCTGAAGTAATTTATGACAAGTTGTTGCAACTGAACCGCTTTTCCTGAGGTGCATGATTCCTTTTAAGAAGGGTGGTTCACTATGCATGGAGTATACAAATGCTATGGCAACAGGCTGCTCCATGATGTTAACATATTAATTTTACTCTAAAGGGTTTATTTCTAAGTTCAAGACACATACACGTAGTGCAGATGAAAGATAGAGAAAGCTTCTAAAGGATTATTCTCTAAGGTAGAAACATAATCTCGAGGGAGGAGAAATATGTTTAAAGAAACAAAACCAGAAAGATCTCGCTCCTTCTCTTGCTCTCTTCTGTGTGAGCTAATAAGCAACATGTTTACTGGCAACTGAGGCCTGTGTACCTAACAACATTAACCCCATTAAATGACTTTATAGATGCTGCTGCACAGTAAATAGAGCTATAAAGACTGCAGAGAGGACATTGGGAGTGAGGTGATGATTCCTATTTTGCCCCCGGGCCACACATAGTTCCCAGTGATTGAGAGAAAAGAAAACAGGGGAACATTTTTGAAGAATGCGTTAGATATGAGTTGCATAGCCTCTGGAGAGCCTTTTAGTCTGGGTGATCTGTCAGTTTGATTCATCTATTTCCATTCTTGAGAGATGTTGAGAAACATTCAACTCTTTTTTTGACATCAAATTTTTATTCTTATCATCAAAGACCAATTTTATTTGGTATTTGGTATTAGAGTGCCCTCTCCAGTCAGTTTTGTATTTAGTAGAAATCAAGAAAGATTGGGCTTGCGCTTAGATTGTTCTAGCATCCACAAAATAAGATGAATTTTAAATACTGAAACTGAAAATGGATGGTTTTTATTTGTGATATATAAAAAGGGAAAATGCTGAAATACCAGTGTCTCCTGTCCAAAGCTGAAACATGTTTTTAATTCTGCCTTCCAAGAAAGAATCTCCAAAATCCATGCCTTTAGGTATGACTGAAATTTTAGCAGGTCACTGACAAATCAAAAGTCTAATGAGCTATAATAAGAAGTCCTGGTCTAAGATTGAGTTATTTATCATATCAAAAGAAGTACTCTTAGGAGGAGGTCTTCAAACCCAAGAGACTGTGCCAGCTGTCAGTCATAGTGCGCAGCAGCATCATCATAGCATGAGTTTGTTTTCCTTCCAATAGTCCGGGTTCATTGCACTTTCAAATCCTGCGACTTCCCTTTACTCAACAGGTAGATGTTGATTGTTGTAGACGTGCAATTCTGTGTTTGCGTAACTCTTCCACCATGAAAGAAATAGCAGTTCAAATGGGTTTGTGCGTGTTTTAAATGCTTTACTAAACGTTTTGTGACCTGTCATAGTAGTTGTGAAGACAAAAACAAAGTTATCTAGGGCTTCATTTTAGATTGAACTCTGACCTGGCAACGAAAGCAAGGAATCTCACACTTCAGTGTGCCAGAAAACCATAAAAAGATAGCAGGACTGACAATAGAAACTCCATGAACTGATAGCCTCATGTCCCTGACTTGTTTTATAGCTCTAACTGTGATATTTCCTTCCATAGAAAGTTGTTAAATGTTTTCCACAGGGCATCCCCCGTCTGTAACACAATTCTGATGACAACAGAGACAGAGACTGGATTGCCTTGCAACAGAGAAACAAACACAGATTTTAACCTGGTGTCCCCCCCACCTCAAGCACCATCCAGCTGTATCATGAGCATGAGTCAGGACCTTTGTAAACTACTGAGTGATTCCTTCCCTCCTCCCCAGGGCAGAGCTTACTAACTCGAGCCGTTGCCAGTTCATCACTGTCCATGATGACAAGGTTGATGTCATTAGTGGTTTGATGTTTTGTAGTTTGGAACTATATTACAAGAGCTCCTGTAATGTACAAATTAGGAGCGGTGGTACCATTTATGGTTAGGTTACTCATGTGCACGTTCAAAAGCACACGCGCACAAGCTTAAGTCATTCAGGTGAAATTTTCCAGGAGCAAAGGTGCATTCCACACGCTGGCCGTAATATAGATTGGACTTGGAAATTATCCAGAGCAGAGTGCATATCCAGGGCAACCTCTGTATTCATAAGTAAACACAAAGTCTAATTTTAATTGTTGCGTATTGGAGACAGTAAAGGTGCAGCAGCCGTATTTGCAGTTGGTTCTGGATACAGCTGCTCTTTTATAGGGACAATTACTAGAAACCATTTAAGGGACTTAATATGTCTAACATGCACTGCAACCTGAATGCTTTGCTCAGTGGGGCCTCTCAGTAACCCTCCGAACCCATTTCCTTCAAGGCGCTCTAGGTGTGCAGCCATTCGGGGGGCACAGTACCCGACTGCTCTTTCATAAGCCACGATACAGTCATCAAATCAGCTACAGGGATAAAAAAAAAAAAAAAGACACCACATGCACACATAAACGTACAAAGATGTCGGTGCAAGGTATGTGAGGCAGCTTTCCAGCTGCAACACATTATACATTACAGCAGCACACTTTAGTTGTTAAGGGACCACAGCATCCTCTCTCTGCGATCTCCAGATCTGTCAAAGTGGGTTCTGGTCTTGTCATAACTCTGACATTATTTTTTTTTTTCACTCTAACTGTCTTGATGAAATGTATCCTCTGAGAACTATACTTGGTCAGTTTGAAAGAGAAACTGTAAACACAATGCAGTGCAAAGGTATTTTTGAACCCCTTTAAAGTTTTTCACATTTTGTCCCATTGCAGCCCCAAATTTTATTGTAGTCTCTATAGATTTTATGTGTCATAAAAAAAACACAAACTTGACCATAAGTATGGACTTAAGTATGGTCTAAAAAGATACTGAACATTTCTAAACAAATATTTTCAAAACTGCAGTATACATTACCAGTCCCCTTTGCATGGCACCAATAATACCCAAAATAAACATCAGATTCAGGTCAAAACTCACTGAAGCAGCAAATAGAGACACGTGCGTGTGTGGGTGTGTGTGTGTGTATTGTCTTGGTATAAATCCATCTGTTCTGTGAAGGCATCAGAGTTTTTTTAGGGGACATTTTTCAATGAACAGCATCACAAAGACCAAAAAACACAGCAAACAACTCCAGAAGAAAGTTGTGGAGAAAATTGAAGCAGAGGATTCTTATCTCAAGATCATCAGAAAATTGCGAGTATGCTACAACTCTAAGCCTAAAAAAGACATAACAGTCAACCTAAACTAAGGCAGAGCATTGTTAAGGAAACAGCTAAGACACCTGTGGTAACTCTAGAGGAGCTGCAGAGATGGAGGAATGCAAAGCACCATGTATGGTGGAAAACTAACACTGTGCACACAGCAGCATCATGCAAAGTGGATGATGTCTTCTGCCTGAAGAGGAAACTTGGTGATCTCTGTGTTGATTTGAGAATGGATGGAGTTAAATACAGGACAAACCTGATGGAGGCTGCAAAAGATTTGAGACTGGACAGAGCTGTAGGGGATGGTTTAGATCTAAACATATGTATGTGTTTGATTATACCAATTTTGCTTATAATTCGAGCTGCATGAATATTTTTTGCAACGCATTCTTTATTTCATTGCTGAGTCACCATGTATGTCCCATCAGACCCACAGGAATGGACTTTCAACCACAAAAGTATAAAGAAAGCCTCAGGCAGCAAGCTTCAGTCAAACAAAATTATTTAAGGGATTTCAGTTCTCTCACACTTTCATATAGGCTACATTTGGGAAACTTTACACATTTACACACCTTCATTCCCTCATGCACATTTACCAATTTCTTTAACTGGACAGACAGACATGAAGCAATGTGGGCACAAGTCCCTGCAAGCAGCTACCCGTTCCCCCTGTCCCAGCTCATTTTCCCCTTAAAACACTGCCTCTTTATTCTCTATGAGTGAAAAAAAAAACCCAACTCTTTCTTACTGCACACACACAAACATGCACACACGCATACACTTTCTCGCACATGAAACAGGGGACTTCCAGCCTCTAAGAAATAGCAGTGTAATTGCCGGTGCTCTGTTGTCTATCAAGACCTGACCTTTTCAACATGTGTGCGTTGTGTTGGGAGCGATGGGAACCGGCGAGGAGGAAGACAGGGGTCTCCCCGACTCTGCGGTGGTCTGACCCAAATCCCCCTCCTCCTTTTCCCCCTCTCCAACTCCAACGAAACTCTGGGAACTCCCAGTGTGTCCGGGCATCGGGTGAGTTCGGAGGCTAGTACAGGGGAGGACGTGGCTAACCCACAAATCAGGTTCTTGGCGGGGCGAACATCAAAGCTGGGACAGGATGATGTGGAAATGGCAGAGAGGGCACAGAACTGCCCTGTCTCGATGGAGTCTCAGGGGACAAGAGGAAAATTAGAAGTCTATAAGTAGAGTCCAGACTTTATGGTAGCAAGCTTTTTTACCAGTGCCAATGGGAAAGTTGTGGACCAGTATTGCCTTACATTATCTGGCCCTGGAATAAGTGCTTTATAGAATGAAACATTCATAATAAATACCTAACAGTTTGCAAGATTTTGCATCAAGAGAACTCATCAAAACAAGAAGCAACCAATACAGAGGGTAAAAGAAAAGATGTAGAGTTCATGGGAGAGTGTTCATGGCAGAGCATTTCTGAGGATCCGATAAATACAGCACAGGCAAAAGAAATTGTCCACAAACCCAATGAAAGGCCATGTTCTCATCCATACATGACAGACAAGCTCAGAGGGGGCACACACAGCTGACCTCTGTGGTTCATTTGGAGACTATAAGCTCATGATTACTCCAATTTACAAGTGTGGCTTCCACCTTCTTACCTTTCATTTCACTTGTCTTTCACTTGCTACAGCATAGGCACAATATTTTTGCACTTTAAATCGAGGGCATTAGACCCATAGCAATGGTTGTGATAATGGTGATGATATATGGAATTAAGAAAAGATTTCTAAGCTTGGTTTAAGGAACAGAGGAATGAAGATGACTTAGCTGAAAAACAGAATGGGGTAAATGGTTGGATTCTTGAGAATCCAATTTGGTTGCTTTATGTCCGCAGCATCAGCACCAAATGTGCCTGGAGGCAGTTTCACTAGAGAGTTAAACAGAGAGTTTCCTCAGCACACTGCTACTCCTATGGCAATCACACCAAACTTAGCTCAAAAAGCATTTAGACTCCAGGAGAGAAACCCCTTCCTACTTTATGGGCCGTACAGCGAAGCTGTTTCGCACGCATCATGCTAACGATTAACCGAGGCTAATGTAATCCCTCGACCCCCTGCCCAGGTAGCTGCTCTGAAAACAGCACCACTGCTGCTTTAAAAAAAATAATTACAGAAGGTCTTTGGTGCTTTTATTGTTGTTATTATTGGAGGCCATAAAAGCAGTAGCTGCTATGATCCAACCTCTGGGATCAGGAAAGACTTTTTCTGGCATTCTTGTCTTTAGTAGAAGCCGCCGATGCAGGCACAAGTGTACTCTAAAATGCCCTCCATGGAGTTTGCTGGAGGCCCTGCATTAGAAAAACTAAATATTTTAGGTTTTATTTGACAGAAATCCATTCTGTCATCAAGGTGTGGCGAGGTCTGCCGTCTCTGGATTCAAACTTTAATTTTTTTTTCTCTGTTTTTTTTCTAATACACTTCAAAACGTCTTTGTGGAAACTTAGGTCTAGTCAAAACAATGTTTCATTTGCCCAGGTCATGAGCTGCTATGGTTAAGGTGTATATCCAAGTGTCAGACAGCAGCTATTAAAGGTCCTCATAAAAGGGACTGAAGAAAGCTGGTTCAGTAAAAGATGCCCAGCGCATGAGATCCGGTTTGAGTCTGTTCAGTTCTGTTAAGGTGGCTCTGGAGCAAAAATCTAACAGATGATGATCACTTTCTTGTTAGTTAGTTAGTTAGTTAGTTAGTATCAATAAGAACTTAGACCAGACCATGAGTCCCATTTATGGGCTTCTGTGAGAATGTTAAAGTCCATTTTGGCTTACTGATAAAATTCATAGTGTGGCATTGGAATAGAGTTTATTATAACTACAGTGTATAAAGTACTGTTAAAATAATGATTTCTCCAGGGGAAACAAAAGCTTCCCAGAAAAGTTGCTCCCTAAACCTAATCACTGGGTTTGGGTTTTTTATGTCACTGTGGAGGAACTGTGCCCTCCTCTCTTTTCCAGCATTATTTTAATTCATCCTTGCTGGAGGGTTTTCAAGCAGGAAGGCTGTGCAAAAGCATCTACAACTGTATTTAAGTCTGGACTTTGAATGGACCTTTATTTATTTATTTATGAATTGACTCATTCTCCTAACCAAAACCCGATGGATATACACACTCCTTCATGATTTCCTATGAGACAGTCCTGAAAAGTAAAGCAGCCTTAGACATAGAATTTCCATCTTTGTCTTATCAATTCCATATTTTCCCATCAGTCTTGGGGATCACCATGTTATTTTATTTGGAAAACATTTGCTGGGGTTTTGCTCACTTTCTCTTTGGGTCATTTTGGTAGGCAATATACTGCTCTGAAGATTCACCACTGATTCATCTTTCCACCATTTGTGGATAGTATGCCATTCACCCTGGAGTCCCAAAGTAGTAAACATGGTTTTCTAGCCTCTTGCAGACTCTGTTTCTCATCTGTTCTTGAATTTCTGTAGGCTGAATGATGGGCTGCTTTTTGACATCTGTTAGCCTACTACATGTTGTCGGACATGAAATAGGCTAACATTTCATTTCTTTAACCTGGATGTGGCTGGTTAAGATTAATAAGGTGGCTATTAGTTTTTCACATGACGGCAGCTTATTTTGGACAGGTTTTTTATTATTATTTCCAAACAGTTATTTGCATTTATTCAGGATAACTTAGTCTGATATTAAAACTTAATTGATGAGCTGGAACAAGTGTGAAGTAGAGTAAATAAAAACCATAAAAGGATATTTACTATTCTCATTTTCTACAAGTCAAGATGAAGTGACTAAAGAGAGAGATCACAACAAAGTGATTATCAGCAGGAAGTGGCTCCATTATGGGCTTAAAGATGGAAGAGAGTGCTCTTTGGTTACAGCTCTTAGTCAAATCCACACATTCCATCTGGGTTTAGGGTAGAGCTGGGTCACCCCTCTGATGGGTCCTGCGGGGCTTTAGGGATAGGTGGGCCACCCTCACTCTTTTCTCCACCTGCTGTACCTGGAGCGCTGCTCTGGGCACAGCGGAGGATGCTGGACAGATTCTTGGACCCTTGAGGAGGAAACAGAGGGTGTGTGGATGTCTGTCAAGAGACACTTGACAGCTTTTGGCTTTGACCTTGTGAGAGGTGGTGTTGTGAAGGATGAAGGTTTTCAGAGGTGTTGGGAGGGGAGGTGAAGCACTCACGCTTAATTATCCCTGAAATGTGGGAGTTCCTGCGGGGGCTGAACTTCTATGCATCAGTCAGTAAAGATATACTGTATCCGATTCACTCTGGAGAATCAGCAAGAGCAGACAAGTGGTTTGGAAAATCAAGGTGCTTCAAGAGTGTTAATCTGAAAACTATGAAGTATATCACATCAAGTTCTAGAATATCTCATCTTCTGAGTCAGCCTTTATGACAATTATCCTAACAATTCAGCAGGGACTTGTTTTTTTTTGTTTTTTTCTCATTGCATTCCTTCATCTTCCTGATGTGATTAGAAAAAGAGTGTGAGCACTTTTTACGATCTGTACTCCAATCCCCAACAATTCCTCTGAGAGCAGCAGCAGGGGAAAAAGAAATAATTGAGACAACCGCCGAGCTGCCTCCCCTGGGAGTGAAGTCAGAGCCCGACTGAAGAGATGCATTGTTCTGGGTTTGGATCAATGTAGGCAGGAGACTGCAGAATCATGTGCATGATGGAATATCTTACTGTGAAAGCTGCTTCTGACTCTCTCATTTTTTTCTCCTTTTTTTTGTCCGTCTGCCTCGGCGATGCAGAATGTCGGGGGAACATTGGGTTTGTTTTCTCTACACGTCGTTTGGAGGCTCCGCTGACTGGGAAATAGCTTTGAAACTGAGGCCAAAACTGAGGCAAGATGGGGAGGCCCGGTCTCAGTGTTGGTACATGTATACATGTGAATTATTTACTTGTCGTCCAGCAGGAAATGAGGAACGATAACAAGCTTGGGAAAGAAAAGCAGAATAACAAACAGATGGTATCGCATCCACTTCTCTTTTTTTGTAGCTTTCTCTTTTTGTCTTTTTTTTTTTCTCTGTTTCTACTCTTTAATTTCTTTTATGTGCCTCAGTGAGGTGAGTTTGCTAACGGGAAGTGGGGAAAAAATAGCTCCCTGTAGCTGATTCCCCGCTGCAATTGCTTGGTTACATTGACCAGAGTCAGAGAAACACCTTTATGGCTGCGTCACTAAAATTTGAAATATTTCTTCAAGCAATTTAGAAACAGGCTGAGTGACACCGATGTCTAAAACCAAAACCAAAAAATACCCAGAATTTCAGTAAATGGGCAGATGTGCCCCTTTGCGGAGTCATTGAGACCCCTTACGTTTTAAACATAACCATTCAGTTGTAACTCTGACTCTGACTCTGACTGCATTTTAGGACCATTTAGGTTCCAGGTTTTCTTCCAGAATCATATAGTATTGATTTAGATCAATCTATCGCATCACAGACTCTGACCAGAGTTCCTGCTGAACAACATCCCCACAGAATGATGCTGCCATCACCATGTTTAACCATGAGGAACATTTAGTGTCAATTTTCCACCACAAATGGGACTTTTGCATATAGGTTAAAAATGTTTAAAGAATTTCTTGCGTTAGATTTAGTTCTAGGTTATGAGACTTTACAAGTTTTTCTTAATTTTCTTGATAATCCATCTATTGCCATGTTGTGTTGGTTTAAGAATGTTGTTCCTTTGAATATGCAGTGTAAAATAGACAGGGTTATTTTTAACTATACACAAGAATATTTAAAAACAATGCAACAGAAAAATGGAAGTTATAAGCTCAATGACAAATCTAGAAAATTATATTATGATTGCAGATCATAATATAATTATGATTATATGATCATAATGATAATTTATTCTCAGCCAACCTACCTTGTAAAATAAAGATGAAATAAAATTAAAAATATAAACTATTTTAACTTCTGTACTGATGATACTGCAGCAGCATTTTTGAATGGACCCTTTTATGAGAAGTTTGTGCACAATGTTAAGGTTTATTGAATATTTTAATATTATTTCTACAGACATACCGACACAACTAAATAACTATCTATTTTTTCGCCGTAGAGACTTTTTTTTTTAACTCAGTTTGGAGTTTTTCGCCTCTTGACATTGCCTCGCTCATCCTTAAAGTCTCAATCCTATCAACCTCACTGTTGCTCAACCACCTGTGACAAGCCTTGGTGGTGGCCTTTGACCTCAGAAGGTCGCGATTAGAGCTGAGAATTAGAACTGGGGACCCAGCAGAGGAAGAGGATGCCGCTGGACTGAGATTTTTCAACTAAACCAGGCTAAACCCGGCTCTGAAGCCAACAGGTCGCCACACCCAGTATGTCCTGACAGCTGAGTATCAGAGTCGATCATTAGCACAGGTGGTTGGGGTGCGGGGTGGGTTGAAACAGAAAGGGGTAAAGCAGGGAGAAACAATGGAGATCACCAAGCATTTTAATTAGCCTGAATCCCTCTGGTGGAGAGGAGGGGCAGAAAGAGGAGAGGTGGCATCTGTGGGAACACGGAGAGCAAGCGAAGAGGGCAGAAAACAAAAGACGGAGAGTCAAGAAAAAGACATGGGGGGAAGTGATGATGCTAACACACCCAATGGCACTGTGCCAGGTTTAAATATCTTCTCGTAAAAAGAGTGTGTGGGATTATACAAAAAAAAATGCACAAAAAACACTAAATTCCTCCCGGATAGTTAATCTTGTAAATTTTAGGCACTCGTTACATAAAACTTGGAATTTAGAGGGATGTGCATGAGAAGCCACGCTGTAAATGAGTGGGGAAAATGTTTCCACGTCGGAATAAACTCTAAGATGCTTATGTGAGTTACTCTCAGAGGAGTTCAGAAAAAACTAGAAAGCCATTTTTATGGGTCCCACAGTGAAGCTTGTGTGATCTTCCACTTCTGCCTCTTGATTGCTCATTGCCTCCTCTAACTCCATCCTCGTCCTCAAGTCTCGTCCAGAGTTTCGGAGACAAGGAGTCAGCAGACTTACTCATGTATGGGTGGGTGTGAATATGGAACGCCGTAAGAGGTGGGAAAGGTTTAAGTAATAGTAGATACCAAGACCATCAGTACTTGGCATCATAAAAGTATCTCTTAAAAGTTTACCCACAAACTTCAATTTGTTTTGGTGACTTTATATGATAGACCCAACACAAAGTAATGCGTGTTTTTTACATTTTCACAAATAATCAGAAAAAATTGAGTACATTTTTATTTCAGCCCTCTACACTGCAGTATACCTAACATTCTCCACTGAGAGAATGCAAAAGGCTTGAGGTGGGCTGGATTTTGAATTTCTGCCACTAAACATGTAATCAAAGGTTCAAAAATGACTTAAAGATGTATTAAGGTCTCAAAACTGACTACTCAAAGTCCAGACGTAAATCCAATTGAGAAGCTGGTAGCTGTAGCAGCAGCTCAGGGTTGTTAAAATATTTGCCTCAGAAAAGCTGAATACAAACACATTCCCATTTTTTAAATTTTTATTTGTAAAAAAATAAAATAAAATCAGAAAAGGAAACCATCTTTCGCAAACAACTGCACTGTGATTATCGTACAGATTCTAGAACTGCTCTTTGTTTTGTTTTTTTTTAATACTCCAATAAAGTCTGGAGAGTTGCGTGTCATTGAGAACCTCTGCAGCAGGACCAAGTGATCTAATATAAAAGCAGCACAGACTGAAAGTGTGTGTTTGTGTTTACTCCTATACTGGCTCTGTTCCATCGTGTCAGGGCTTCATAACACTGCACATGTGACGGTGCCAAGATTTGTCCTTAGCTAGCCCACCCAGGATGGCTCGGTAATGGCCGTGTCTAATCTGGTACTCTGAACACACACGTATGCAAACACGTACACACACACACACTTGGATACAAAAGGGAAGGCTTAGGTGACCAGTTCTTCTTTTGTTAATTTAGGCGTACCCTGTCATACAAATGCTGCATTCTTCGGTAAATGCTTGAATAATAGTGGCACTTATAAGGTTCAGTTTCATGCTATTTCCAGAACTTTGAATCAAAATGAATGGATTTGGTGAGCTGTCAGCAGGCTGGGCTGTAAAATGGTTGGTTTGCACCTGTCCTGAGGTCAACCAAAGAGCCTAAAATACCTGGTAGCTAAATTCATTCTTTCCATTTCCTTGACAATAACTTTAGTCAAGTTTTAACCCAGCAACAATCTCATTTATTGTCTTCCAGTCAGTCATTTATAATGCTGTGAAAAAGATCTTCCAGACACAGACAACTAGACAAGATGTACTTTTAAATTATTTCTGTTAACTATGAAAGTGGACAGAATAAATCTCTCCAAAACTACGCTGCCCTGTGTAAATCCCCTCTAAGCCTAATGAACAGCTTTGCTTAATGGAAACGGATCCACTCTTATGTGCAGGATCGTTTTAATGAAGACACATTGTAAAGTTTTCAATACCACAGCATCTGTCAGATTTAAGTCTGCACTTTGACTAGGCCCCACTAATACCTTCAATTTGGCTTTCATGAGCCAGTTAGATGGATTCGCTGGTGGATTTTGGGTAAGTATCCAGCTGTGTACCCTTAATGTGCTTGAGCTCAAGGTCAAAAGCCTATGACTGGACTTTCTTCTTCAGAGGTGAGAGTAGCTCAGGAAATAGCAGAGCTTTTTGGTAACTACTGGGTTGCTGGTTTGAATGCCAGCTATTTCTTTCTGTCATTTTGTCCTTGGACAAGACACTTAAGGACCAAAATTGCAAACAGAAAATGTTGAACCAATGGCTTGACACCAACCTAAGGAAAAACCCAAACTTGTTAATGTCTGTAGCGTACATTGTGAAAGCAAAGAAGTTGTGCCTGTGTGGCGAGGGGAGTATTAAACTCAATGTCAGCGAGTTGGGGGCACATTCCTCAGTTGATTTAGTGGACATTAAGATGAAGAGGAATGTGTCAAAGCTGCAGAGGCTTTAGTCCACGGTGGTGTAAACCACCTGGGAGGAGCTCCGAGCTTTTCTGACAGCCCCGCTATGACGGATGACTGACACTTGGCTTAACGTGAGAAGGAGGACAGAGAGCAGACAAAAGACAAGAGTGGAGGCTGGAAAAAAGAGGGAGAAGCCCGTAGGAAGAAATATGAGACATGACTGAGGAGGTAAGCAGAAGAGAGAAGGAAAATGATCAAAGATACAACAGCTAATAGAGGTTATGTGCAGTCAAGAATATGAGGTGAGTTAAAGAAAAGAGAAGGAACTAAGTCCAGTCAGGGGAGGAGGAGAAGGTGCCAAAAGCCGGGATAAACGGGAGGAAAGAATGTGAGGAAATGTCACACTCCCCCAGGGACCAAAAAGACCAAGAAGAAAATAACGTCAAATCAAAAGAGTTTCTGAAGCTTATCTTTATTTGCTCAAGATGGTTTGATAGTTGAAAAAAAAAAGATACACAGAAGAGAAATACAGAAAGACTCTTTTTCTTAAGGTCCCATTTTTACATCGGGTCAGTTGTGCAATGCTGGCAGAACTGTAGATCAAAGGAAACCACAACACAAGTTCTTAGTTTTCTCAACTTTCTCTCATTGAGAACATTTCAAAACATCTGAATCAGACTACGATGCTGACCCAACATTTTCAACTTGAAAGTGGTGCAAAAGTACTAAAACATCAAACAAAATCACCTCAAAAACAAGCAGATTTTTTTATTCAGTCCTGAGACAGTGTAAGCCTTTAAGGTTCGGTCGCGTGGAGATGACACGACTGAACCTTTGGAGAACAACAGCTCACAGAAACGTTAGAATCTCTACATATTTTTGTTAATTTTCAACTAACCTGACAGAAGAGCTAAAAACAGGAATGAAGAAGTGCTCTTAACAAGTACTGTCTGTGTACCAAAAGTGTGATGCAGCTCAGTGGTAATGCTGGGCTGCAGTTTCTCATGGAAATCATATCAAACTGAGAAGATGCTATTACTGTCTTCACAGAGCTGACATCTTCAGGCTCCAGCAACTAATATATTGACCAAGATGAACTTCCAGTTTAACACTGCTCAGATCATTCAAGTAAAAGATTTAATAAATGTGTTTTTCCCAAAAAAATAGTGTTAGAAAATTCTTCAAAAAAAGCTTTTCTTTTTGAAGTGAATGTCACACTGAAAATTTAGAAGAAGAAAAACTTGAGTACATTTATTATAAGTAAGGTGCTAGGGGAAAGTACGTTTCAAGAATCCACAAGTTTTATTTTTATTTTTTCCACATATTATAAGATAACAGCAATGTCTCTAAAGTTTTGATGAGTAATTCAGTAATCCTGTACAACTGGGAAATAAATATGATGTGACTCAGAGGCCAGGTTCTCGCTGTGCAGGGATAGCCTCTGGGGAATAAATATAATAAGAAACAGAGCATATTTCTCTAAGCCACACTTCAAAATCAAAAATACATGAATATCATTCAAAAGAAGCAGGGCTTTCAAAGGGCAAAGCTGACTTACAAAAAATAGTAGTCAGTGTTTTTAATTTTAAGGGGAAATTTATAAAAGCTTATTACTTTCCTATTCCTCTCATGTAGGAAAGTAATAGGTGGCTCCACAATGTCTTCTTTTCTTCGTTCTCTCCTTCTGTCCAGAATCCTGTTTGCCCATCCAAAACTTTCCATTTCTGCGATGATTCTACATTTGCAGCAGCCCTGCAGTATGCCATAACGGCATTGTTACCAACAACCTTTTATGTAATCAAGTTCACACAGTGTGACAAGTTCAAAATCCATTTCGGAATCACTCAGTGTGTGCCTGTATGATGTGTGTTGATCTTCCCAATTCAGGAAATGGCTACAAGTTAATAGCTTCTTGCCTCGACTTGCCCACATCTGCAGTGAGAGTAATAATTAAAAAGATTAAAACACCTGGAACTGTGACAACGTCGGATGGATGATGTTCCAAGTTTATCTGAGCAAGATCACGTGGGAGGTAAAATTCAGCTTTAAAAATGCAGAGTCTTGTAACCAACCGCAGGCGGTTTGGAGGTTTTGGCCAGTTGAAACATTTTAAACTCTCTGGATCACAGAAGAAAAAAAAAAAAAAAAACTATGTAGAAAATTAGGAAAAACTTGCATATCGAACTGTTTGTTATGCGTGTCTGATGCATTTAAGCTATCAAATGCAGCTTAGCATTTGATAGCTCAGATGTTCAGATGCAAAACCATGCAAAGTGGTTGCATGGTTTAAAACAGACCCAGTGACCAAGAAATCACCAACTGAAAACAATTGAGCAAGCAGCAAAACAGATAAAGTAGGTACAAAAAAGATATGTTTCTCCACTGCAGAGTCTGACAGTAATTATCCATACCATTCTGTCAAATTGGCCCCAATAGCTGCTAGAGTTTGGAAAACCAGTGTAACAAAGAGCTGCATCACTCTTTGGATGCACAGACAGTACATTTTAACACAAATTTAATGGTTTTTATTGTTGTGTATGTTGGCAATAAAAAAAAAATCTGCAAAGTAAGCCCCCAGCTACATCTAACAATCTTCGACCTGATAAGGATAACAAAGTTATTCCTTCGATGCAAAGAAAGTATTAAAACGGCCAACAAAAGTTTTCTTCATACCGCTCTGACTACAGTACATTTCAGGGAACAGAGATCTGTGTAGTGCGTGTTTGTTTTGATCGAGAAAAGATGCAACGCACAATAAAAAAAAAAAAAAAAAATAAAAAAAAGGCATCAAAAAGCAACAACATCCAGCGAGCAAAGAAAAGTGTACCTACTTCCTGACGCTGTACGTAAACATGACTTCACTTCCTCCATAATTCCTGAATGTGTCCGCATGCTCGATAAAATACATCAAAGTGCAAACACCATTTTTATGCAAGTCCCCAGTGCGTCGTAAAGCGACTCATTTACATTAGATCATGATTTAAATGGTTTCTGTCCTCTTCTGATTTTTACAGCTACATGACAAGAAGATTGAGTCAAAGTGCACAAGATCAAAAAACAAAAAGAACGCAAATTGAAAGAAGTAAAGGTAGGAAACAAGCTTTTTGTGTCATTTTGTATTTAAAATTGCTGTTCACCCTGTGTCCCAACACTCCCCCTGGTTCCCAACCCTGATGCTTAACCTCTGATGCTGCTGATGATGGTGCACACCCCTGCTGGTGGAGTGGAGGTGGAGGGGCCAAGTTCTCACACGGTGAGGGAGATGAAGCTGTTGTATCTCTGGATGTTCCTCTTGAGGATCTCGGAGCACGGCCCCAGCACGCGCTCGAAGCGGGGCCGGTCCAGCTTCACGCACTTGAGGGGTCCACGGGCGACGACGGTGGCTGCCCGGGGACGGTTCAGCAGCAGGGCGATCTCACCTGCATGCAACAGGAGTGGAAGGCCAAAATGAGAGACAGATGCCTCTCAGCAAATAAAAAGCATCACTAAAAAGTTCAGTTATTTTGTAAACTAATTCCACACAGAGTAATGCAAATTGGTTCTCATCATAGGCCTAGATATTGGTAAAAATGCTCAGAATGGTGCATTTCTAAAAAAGCTCTAAATATGAGGAAGTAATTAAAAAGACAACCCTCACCAAAATAGTCTGAGGGTCCGAGGCGTCCGACCTCGACATACTCCTCATTGTCAGATCGGCGCTGCAGAACAGAGGCTATTCCCTGCACACACAGAACAGAAAGGTTCTCAGCTATGTAAAAGAAACGCAAAACTGTGGAAAAAGTGGATAGGAGACTGAAAATCATGAGGAGAATTAGGTTGAGGAGAAAATTCCTCTGCTTCACAATAACACAGGTGCACTAGATTTAGTCGTCTGCGCTGTGGGACAAACACCTGTTGAGTGGGACGCACACGGACAGGAACGTCCAAGACAGGACAGGACAGAAAAATCCATTATCTCTGCCCTGCTTCTTCCACTGAATAATAAACACAAACATCTAAGCCCACTTGGGGATGAAGTGAGTCATCACTGTCTCCATCGAAATCCTCTAAATCAGAATTAATCCATGAACTGGAAACCGCTGTATTGTCCAACAAAGAGGAGCTTTTAGTCCTTAAATGACCCCCAAAACATTCACACACATGCACACACACATATAAATTCTGAGCTAATATTAGAAAACTCTGAATCACAAAAAGCACTTTAGAGTGTTACAACTCCAGGTGATGCATACATTCATCATGCATTTATGTTGTTGTGGGAAGCTTGAGTGTGTGATTCATCTAACAAGCAAAGGAAAGGGGAAATTATTTGGATTTATTTTGGCCAACAAAGGATTAGTCCTGCAGCTGTTGGCAAACTTCAAACTGCATGCCTGAAAATGTATGGTTTTTCACAATCTCCCAGACACATGTTCGAAGCTGCATTCGATGCATGCTTTGCAAGCATATTCAGCGGTAATCTTGAAGCATGCGACGTTTAAAGAGCTGCTGTAATTGATGGCAGGTAAAAAAAGAAAAAGAAAAGAAAAGTCAGGAAGGGAACTTCCCGGCTTGTCTTGGACTGCTTTAGAAGACAGAGTTGATTGTTCCAGCAATCCCTCAAACGTTTCTAATCCCTTTTTGCTTTCTGTGCTCCTGGTCGCTGACCAGGCTAATAATGCTAAATATGAATATAATGAGGCTTAATGAGAACCCCCCCTCAAACTGCCAGCTACTCACTGCTGGCAGACAAAGGTGAGACTGTATTTCAACAAAAGGATGCGTGTGACTCTGTGAGTTTACGCTAAAAATGAGATGTGCAGAGTATTTCAAGTAAGGAGTAATTTTCAAATCCCCTTTTCAAATCTGGAAAATTTGTACTGTGCAGTTACCACGTTGACAATGCAACATGTTGCAACAGTGTCTGCAACAGTCGGAGAGACCATTGGAAAGTCATTTACGCTTTTGTACAGCAGCACTGTCTTCATGTGGCACTTTATTCAGACGACTTGAATGTGATAACATGTAATTTATCCGACAACTAGTCTAATCAACCAGGAAAAGGAGAGTGTTAAGAGAGCAGCCAAGACGCCTGGAGGAACTCTGGTGGGAAAATTTGTTGACACGACAACCACAAGTCCTTAACTCAACAAATATGGCCTTTATGGGAAAATGGAAGATGTGACTTATAAAAATACACTCATTTCTTTTTTGCTGGTTGTGGTTTTGTTTCGAGATTAAAAACTACTCATCAGTACTTCATTGTTTTGTTTTTTTTAAGGTTTATTGGCTTTTATTTAGCTGGTGTTAGTTAGAAAGGTGGGTTATGAGAGAGGGGGAGGACATGTGGCAAGGGTCGGACCAGGACTTGAACTCACAACTGCCGCGTCGAGGACCAAGGCCTCCATACATGGGTCATGCTTTACCCCTGCACCACTGATGTGCCCTAATATTACTTCACAGTTGCTGATGATGAGAAAACAATTTTAAATCCCAATAAATGGTGAATCTCTTTGAAATTCAACTCCCCATTATTGTTTCTTCACATTTTTAGCCCATTCAAGTACTATTTTTGTAACTTATAAGCTGCATTTGTAGGATTGCAGTTGGATCTTTTTCAAGCTGAAGGAGAAATGAAAAACTGGAAGGTAGCACTCCTGTGTTTACAACCACTGTAATACTCTCCTTTCCATTCATGTCCAAACAAAGAGAGTGAGACAGTGCAGCGCTGCAGCAACAGTTGTTCATGAACAGGCCTCATCCAGTGTGGTCTAGATAACCATCTCATACTGTACCACCTCAGGGGGAGTGCTCTGCTCCACAGATATTTCTTTTATAAACATTTAAGAGCTTCGCCTGCCTAACAAAGGCCGCTCCAGACTGCCGACAACAAAAGACGGCAGGAGAGGTCAGGCATAAAGAAAAACAAACAGAAAATAACGGGGAAACACAAGTGAATAAAGAGTTCCCACTAATTAAATAAGAGACAAGCGGCCGTCTGTCCCTCAGCAGGTCCTTTGTAACAGCTCATGCACAGAAATACATATTCACATGCATGAGCACTTAAATAAATACACCACAGGCGGAAGGTAATGAATCAAATGTGGATGACAAGTCAAAATGTAACAGCTCGCTTGTAGGAGAAGCATTGGAACGCCAACGCGCTCAGAGAAACACAGACAGGGGCACAGGCCGAGATGGAGAAAGGTGATATCAGGAATAGCCTGTTCATGGGGCCACCCAGTACCAGGAGTGTCTGCACCTTCTCATTCAAACACACACAGCTCACAGACTGCAAGCAGCACCGTTTCTAACTAAATTTGCTCTCTTCCATCCATGCCCAAGGGCTAACCTAGAGCAATTCTAAAAATAGCTTTCCTCCGTTACGACCTGGTAATCTTTACCTTCCTCAGATGCACCTTTCAATTTGAAAACCTCAAATAAAAATGACCTGCTTTATGAACTCCATTGATCTGCCCTCACTCAAGGCATCAGCTGAACCGCACGTCAGGAAACAGGTTTGGAATACAGACGAACAGCAGATGATATATGCTGTTGGAAATCCACAGAGGGTCTTTGTTCTGCGTGACCCACAGGGACCCTTTAAATCCCGTCAGTGTGATTACTCTTGTGGGAGGTCAAAAGACAAATGTGAGACAGCTTATGAAATACTGTTTAGAACGATGACTGGGGGAGACGACGGCAAATTGTATGAGTAGAAAAGATGACTTCATGATATGTCTTACCTTTACAACCTCTGCGTTTTATTTACATAATGACACTTAAAAGAAAATATATATATATATATATATATATATATATATATATATATATATATATATATATATATATATATATATATATATATATATTATTATTTTTTTTTTTTTTTTTTTTACTGAACTAACTTCATATTTGGAAATAAAAATATAGAACCTTAAATATTGTCACATTCAATTACATTATAACCACAAACGTCAGTATATTTTTGGGGATTTTATGTGATGGATCAACATGAAGTAGCGTTCACGTGATTTCAAAACACTGTGTGTGGGAGGAAACATCATTTCCACATTGAAACACAGTAGTGGCAGCACCATGCTGTGGGGAGGCACTGTTGGGAGGGTGGTCGGAGTTCATCATAAAATGGACGGAAAAGACTCTAGACTCAGAATACAGCCGTAAACATGTAAACCCAGTTTACACTTTTACGTCAACTCATTATTTTGATATTTTTAACAATTAAAGAATTTAACCATGTGAAATCACCGGGTAGCATACATTATATAAGGCACAAAAGTATATAAGTTCATGGAGAAGCATTCAAACCTTATTAGCTTTTCCACATTTTGTCACATCACCATAACCTCCTACAGGTTTTCTTTCAGGACTGCCATGAAAGTAGTTCTGTCTGTCTTCCCATCAACTCCAACCCTTTTCCCTATCTCTGCTAAACTCAGTCAAACTCAGTCATTACCCCAGCATAATGCTGCCATGGCCTTCCCTTGCATAAGGATTACTTTATTTGCATTCTAAAATGAAAAGCCTTTCATTTATGACCACAGAGTTGAGATTCGACACCTTGTGGTCCCTGGAGCCTGTGAGGACTTGTTTGTACAGCGTGAGAATAAAATGTAAACATGTCCTCTCTCATTAAAGCCTTAATCTTCCATCCAGGCCACAAAAACATGATGTCTCTATAAGCTCCTTCTTTTAAAGCAGTACATATTTAATGGTGGTTTTTTTTTCTTTCGCTGATTCACAAATAATAGTGAGAGGAGACAGATTAGGACACAAGGGAGGTTTGAGCAAAGGCATTGCAGTCATATAAATAGCAATAACAACCATATGTGTACATGAGAAAACATAGAAAAAGCAAAAATATGGTGAGATTGTAGGGAGCTTTTCTTGCAATTAGTCACACTTTCAAAATCCTCCTTTATTTTGCGGTCTGCCCACACGTCCTGCCCTCCTTTACTCATCCCTTTCTGCCTCTGTCTGTCTCCCTCGCTCTCTCTCGTCTCCCCTCCCGGGAGGCTGGGTCTCCTGACCCCGTGTGAAAGTCAGCAACACGCATTCCAGCCCAGTCCATGGCGCTCTGGGAAAGTTGGGCTGCCATGAGACATGAGGTTACAAACAGAACCGAAACGCTACTGGGAGCAAAAGTAGGTGGAAAAACAGTGGGTGTGTACATGCCCCGAAAGATTTAAGGTGAGAAACAGCAATAAATCTTGTATAAAATGTAGTCATCATCCTTAATGATAAGAGCGACTGATCTGTGATAAGCACAAGCTAAAACTTGTTTGTAGAGTCGGAAAACGCATTCCCTCTTTGCTCCCACTTTTGCTGTTTCTCCATCTTCTATTCCCCTCAGTCCACAACATATTTTTCTCCTTTTGGCATGTACAAACTCCCAGATCGGTGAGTCATGCAAAGCTGATTGTTTTTTTTTTTTTTCTATTTCTATTTTCTGCAGAGTCAAACTGACCTTTGAGGGATGTCTGCAGCTAAATTTGGAGGCATCAGACACGACCAGCTGGTGAAATACAATGTTAGGAAGTTTAAAGCACTCATTCAGCTAAAACCTTCCCAAACACTCTTGCATTATGACACACATCAATGCACTTTCTTGGCATTGAAGGTAATAGACCAACACAGAGCATAAGTACCTATAAGGTTGGAGGAAAATAATTATTTTCAACATTTTTTGACAATACAAATCCAAAAACTATTGTGCTTAAAACACTTTTGCTGCAATGTCTCTACTCTCTTTGAACATCTACAGGCTGACAATTTTGCTCATCCTCCTTCACAAAATAGCTCAGGTTCATTTAGATTTAAAGGAGAGGATCCTAAGTGTTGCCACAGAATCCCAATAAGTTTCCAATACACTCTGGATTTTGATGGGGGCATCCTAACACATGAATTTGCTTCAATCTGAACTTTTCCATATTACTTCAGATCATATCTTTAGTCTTGTTGTTCTGCAGCAAAGTGACTCTCTCTCCCAGTCACAAGTCTTCTGCAGGATTGCCTTACAATCTGCTCTAATCATCTGCCCATCAACCCTGACCAGCTATCCCTGACCACACAGGAGATTACTTATCAATTCTCCAACCTGATCTTCAGCTCCCTGGGCTTCCTGGCTGCCTCGTGTTGCAGCCTTTACAACACAAAGCTTGTGGTTGTAAAGTGTGCAACTGAGAAAAAGTGTGAAGACTTTGCAGAGTTTAATTTAGATTAAATATTTTGATTTTTATGGAAGCGATAACATGTTTAAGAAAAAACGGGTTCGGAAAATTAATTGTAACATTTTTCTTAACTAATGTATATATATATAAAAGTTCATTAGTTAAGAGAAATTAAAATTCAACTTTGAGTTTTATAACAATCAACAATAAGTTGTTGCTTAAGTTAGCCTAGGTTTACAGATTTCTCATAGCCTTTAAATCATCATTTATTTGGGCACTAGCATTCTTTAAAGAACATGAGTAAGAGGAAAACAAGGAAAGGTTGGAGAGTGACACAAACACTAAAGTCACTGCTCAAATCAAGGATGGCTGCAAGCGCTGTGGCAGCTAAATATAATGTTTCACCATGTTTGCTAAAGTACAGCCTGTAAACATTACATGTGGCCACTGTTCACAAAGAGCTCAATTTATTGTGTGTGAGATTACAACCTGCTAACCTCATTTTACTGCTCCTCAATAGCTGGTTTACTCAGTGTTGTGTGTGTGTGTGTATGTGTGGCATCCTGGGTGTTGGTCATTAGGCAAACTGGTCTTCATTGCCACACATTCAATTTAACAGAGTGTGCACTTCTCAGTCATTTTGCTGTCAGGCATTTTTTTCCCCAATTCTCATGGCTGAACTGGAGCCAAAAGCGAATACAGGTCAGTGTCAAGATAAGATCTGGGAATTTTACGGCAACTTCTGGAGGTCCTGTAAGAGTAAGTGTGACAATATGCTGTCCTTAAGAAAAATTACCTGCTACTAGCAGGTAATGTAAGGGACTTGTGGGGTGACTTTAAAACATCTCACAGCTGAAAGTGAGGAGTGGGGAAAACTTTCCACAGACTGACGTCAGAGGCTGGTGGATGTCTGCCTCACTGAAGTTGTTTCAGCCAAAGGGAGTAAAACTAGCTGTAAAAAGGTGTTCTAGCTTTTTACTCAGTAAAGATACACATTTTTTGTTTATATTGCTCGACTAGTAAAACAAGGCTGTTTAGTTGCAAATAAATCTGTTTATTTGCAAGAAGCAAACAAAAAGGTTACATATTGAGAAGAAAATTTATTTTTTTTGGGGTGGGGGTGGGGGGTGTGTCTTATTTTGTTCACATTACTGTATTATCAAAACAATCCATCCATATATTATCCAACATTATCTCTTGAGAGGCAGGATATAGATTGCCAGTCTATTGCAGGGCAACACACAGACAGATAGGACAAACAATCATGCATGTACACGCACACACACGTGCATGCACGCACACACACATGCGTGCCTACTGAGGATTTAGAGAGATCTGTCAACCTGACAATTATGTTTTTGGACTGTGAGAGGAAGCCACCCATGACCAGGGAGTACAAGCTCTATGCAACTTGGATTTGAACCTTTTTGCTGCAAGGTAACAGTGCTATCAACTGCAGCACTGTGCACTGGGCTTCTGTAGTTCAGAGTGATGTCAGCAATCCCAATGTCAACCATCCTGTGTTTTACAATTTCTATTTATTTGGACTTTGAATTCAGGTAAACTCTATGATAATATTTCATTTTCACAGAAGAAATGTTAAGAGTCACTTTCTGAAAACATTTTCTGTCATTTACTTTTAGAGAAAAGAAAGTGAAAAAAGAATTTATTAAAATCGGAAATTCGATCTGGTATGAAAAAACTCAGATTTTATTTGTAAGCCCCGTTGCCCACCCCTAACTGGAGTTGAAGGCAGGCACAGTGATCAGAGTGAAAAAAAATTAACATCTCTTTTCTGGAGATGTGTTGTGCAGGAAGGATACAGATGAAGAGAAAAAACCCTGATTCAGTAAAACATGGGATAAAGTCTGACATCATTCAGCCTACTTCTTACATTTCACCTCCACCTTAACTAATCTTGCATACTGTAATCAAAGCTAAGAAGAAATCTCGACTGACACGGACATTACTACTGGCATGTGATGAGGTGAGCATCACCTGCAGGAGAGTCTGAAAAGAGGAGAGGAGAGAGAAGCAGGGTCTCCCTCCCGTCAGAAGCCCTCCGGTCAAAATCCTCCTGGCCTGACCCCGCTGAAAGCTATACAAGTATGGAGTTAATCAAAACTGTGTTAGGATGACAGGCAGGGGGCCCTCTGAGAAGCCATGTCAGGGGCCCCTTTTCCACAAAGCTTGCACTGTGATGGGGGCCTGTTCTTTGCACAGGAATTGTGGTTGAGGGCCAGGGCAGGTAATCTGTCTGCTGGTGGCAATAAACTAAAATCAGTTCTGATGTCAGCAGAGCCGTCTTCAAGGCTTTGGCTCAATGACATGAACGTCAACCCTTGTGCCCACCTGATGACACATGCATATAATCAGGTCCTACATGTCAGCACTTACACTTTAGAGGAAATGAGACAAAGCGTTGAAATTAGCCAACATAATGGGCAGACATGATAGATCCTTACCTCTGTAATAATGAAAAAGTCATCTCCAGGCTCTCCCTGCACTACAATCTTCTCCCCATCCTCAAACTGAACTGGCTCCAGAGCATCGGCCACAGTCAGGCGCTCCCACTTATCCAAAGACTCTGTGAATAAAGCATGTTAAACTGTGAAACAGCGAACGCACAAACTCATATTCAAACAGTGTATGTGTTACGCTCACAGACGCTGTCTTCACGGTTCTCCAGGGAAGTTGTGGGGATAAGTCCCATTCCAGGCTAATCCAGTTATTCATCAGGAACCATTACATTTCAGATCCTTTGACTATTCCCTCGTTTCATGGAGGCCCAGGGAGCTTAAACACCTTAAAATTGAGCCCTAAATCTGTTCTACTTACGGTGGCTTGTGGTGACAGAGATATGATTTATCCCCAAAAAGAATCTTTTACTCAGCAATAAGCTACGGTATTAGAGCATGCTGAATGCAGCGCCTTACAAAAGTATTCAAACCATGAGAACGTTTTAATATTTTGTGGCATTGCACCCACAAACTTAATTGAGATTTGATGCGAAACAACAAACTTTTGAACTAGTAAAACATAAAAGCACACATCTATTTGTTGTTGTAGAGAGAAAGTAAAAACCTACAGAACATCCTGCTTAAAGTTTGCAAAAGCCACATATGGACCAATGCCAACATACAAAATATTGTAAAGATGCATAATCTTGGGAAAACAGAATGCTGACCAAATATTGCAATCAAGTTCTATGTGACTGCAATTGTATACATATTCTGGGCTGCAACTAATTATTTTAGTAATTAAGTAGTTAATCGGATAAGAAAATGAGAACCTTATTAATATAATATATATTATATATAATATAAAAAATGCACTAAAATTTACATTCATGAAGAACCTAAATACAGGAAAATCTTTGCAAAAAAAGAGGCTGCTAACAACTTGCTACTGGGGTGGAAATTCGCCTCTAACAGGAATGGAACATCACATTAAATCTCACTAACAAGTTTGTGGTTGCAACAAGAAAAAAAAAACCAAGAGGAAAGAGTACTTTTGAAATTAGACCAATTAAATAAATAAAACTTCAGGTCTATTTAGTTCCTTTTACAACCAGCAAATTAGTGACCAAAATAGTGGCTAATTATAATTAAATATTTCCAAAACATTTTACAATAAAGCAGGATTTAATGTCTAATGAATCAAGTCTGGAAAAAGGAAAATCCAATCAGTATTTTCTTTCAGTTTCTGGGAGATCTTTCAGCCAGTTGGTTGTTCCAACTATCCAACCACAGAGACATTGACGTGGTTAGCCCGAGATATTCCTAGAAGCCGTTGGTTATTTCACAGAAACCAAAGTGGATAGTTTCTCATCTCTCTCGGAAAAGAAATGCTTCAACCAAAAGAGGTTAAAGCCACGCAAAATTTGATGTCTAAGGAAGAATGATCGGCTGGTAATAACCGAATATCTCCACACAGATGTTTGACCAGATGATCTCATCCTTCATTCACACTTCAGCAGATCAGTGTGGGCTAATCTTCCCCAGTCCTATCCATCTGCATGTGGAATGTGGCTTATCTGCAGCGAAAACACTCCTCATCCTCGGCTTTGTCTAGATGAAAAGATGATTCCCTGTTTTTATTTGACTAAGACGCGAGTTAGAGGCGTAAAACTGCGGCGGGCTCTCTTTGTCTGGCAGCATTGTCTCCTGATGAGCTCACGAACTGATCCTGTTGTGTCTATTTATCTGTGTGTATAACAGTGTATGCATTTAGGATTAACTAGGATAGGCCTGGCAGTTTGGAGGTGTCCAGTGTCCTCTCTGGTGGGGCCATGCTGTCTGCCGGACCCAGATGGATGTCTTCTGTCTGGCTGCAAACTAAAAGGCAGCAGGTCCTGTAGAGAGGTGATCCTTAACGGCAAGGCAAGTAACACGATACAGAGATGTCTTGACTAAAGGAGCTACATTTTATGCTTCACGGAGCCTGCACCCACTTGGATCGGCTCGCTGTAAACATCTAGGGACCTCACTGCTGGGATGTTGAAGCCTGTTTAAGTGGGAGTGCGACAAATGTGTTATTTCTCACTTAACACCAAAACATCAAGGGCTTGCACCCAATTTTGTGGCTATCTCTGAAATCAAAGACAAACAAAAACACTCCCACCCCCTGTCCCTCTTGCATTTGACAGAGAGCGAGCAGAGAGGCGAGCAGAGAGGCGAGCAGAGAGGCGAAGCGGCGGAAAGGGGGACTGAAGAGAGGTATTCTACCTCAACGAGGGAGGCGGGTTCTCCAATTCAAGCCTCAACAAAGCTGTCAAAAAGGGAGAATAAAAATAAAAAGAGCCGACTTCAGAGAGACAATCCCCTGAGTCCTGAATTGAGTATATGTGTTTACTCACCCAGCTAATAACTCTGTACAGGGGGCATGGCCTTACCCTATACACCACACACGCACGATCAAGCGGATGGGGATGAGACGTCACTTCCAATTGCAACTCAATTCGAAAGTCAGAATGAATCTCATTCACCTTTCCTTTAAATCCAGTGGCCTGTGTATGCTGGGTGTTATCCAAATTCCAGCAGGAAAGAGAGGCTTATCCTAACCCCCTATACTTTAATTGTCCACACAGAGACATTGCAGAGTGTGGCGGGCTTAAGGGTGAACACTGTGAGTAGATTAAGACTGTAAACACAGACCTTACTCAGCTATAGGCCCCATGTGACAGCGTATGCCTGTGTTTATGTGGGCTAGTCTATAATATGTTAATTTAACTGCCTCGACTCTGGATGCTGGACCTTTTAAATCAACATAAACCACAGGTTATTAGTACTTGTGCAAAAGCACCCATTCTTTATTAAAGAAGAAACAATAAGCGAGTCGTCTTAGTGTAAATCTCTTCAATCACTTTGTCCCATTAAAACCGCAAACCTCAATGTATTTCATGGAATTTTGTGATAAAGCAGTAAGAGGTGTATAGCTTTCCAGTTTTTTTGAGAATAAAAATCTGGAAAGTATCTCTTGTTTGTTCCTAGCCCACAGTATGTTTTTTTGTTCAATCCAATCCAGAGGACATAAAAACGTTGAGTGAGTCAGGCTGCCTGATGAGCAGCCGACTCAGTGGTTGAAAAAGTAGACGCACCTTTAAGTTTTCTTTTTGAGAGAATGTGGAGGACCATAGGGCTGAAACTTACTATACAGTAAGGCCTTTAAAAACAAAGAATTTTAAAATTAAATCTCAAAGAAAGGAAATCAGTGGTGTGATGCTAAAACTGAAGTAATGTGTTCACATTTCTTGTACCAGTTAGCAGACAAAAAATTTTATTCAACACATATAAGACTCAAATTTGATGACTTCTGAAGGAAATTGGCTGTGCTGGATTTTGATTTGTAGCATTAAAAAGAAATGTAGCCCACATTTTCAGAATTTTATTTAGAAAACAAATTGAAAAGAATGTATATTTCCCACAATTTCACAAATTGTCCATGACCTATATGAAAATGTTGAAGGCTTATGAATACTGTTAAAAGGCACTGTATTGATCTAACAAATACACTTACCAAGGATGGAGACCTTGCTGAGGAACTCTTCGTACATCTTTCTCTTTCTGAGAGTACTTCCCTGTGAGACAAACAGAAATAACATTATCTGATCGATACAGTCCTAAATCAACTGGTAGCACAGCAGTTTCATTGTGCTGCTAAATACTGAAGTCATTCTTGGAGTGGCTCGGATTCAAAAAGCACATTCTGATTCATTTTGCAATGCCTTTTAGTTTTCTCTCACTTTCATCACTGAAGGATTAGCAAAAGCAAGTGTCAGCAAAACATGAATTAAGTTTTTAATATCTAGAAATATTGGAATGGTTGTTACTTTTCTGTATTTTGCATGAGCATTTTTGCACTGGCTATCAATCATACAGCAAGAAAAGTCCAGTGTCCATAAAAGTAAACTACAATACAAGGTTTTTTAAGATTAACGTGTCACAGTTCACAGGGTCATGCTTAGGGAGGTTTGTATGAGATATGGAGTAAAGTTTATTGCGTGTGTGTCTGTCTGTGTGGCCTGCCCCACCCACCCGGCAGGGGACTTTCCCCTCCCTGGTTTTGCCATGAAAATCAGGTGCTTCCTGACAAGTCCAGACCCAGAGGACCCCTTCCCTAATTGTGTTTCTTCTTCACTGCACAGAGCCACTCAGGGAGAGCGGGAGAATAAAGAAAGAAAAAAGAAAAAGAAAAAAAGAAAAATCCAGTGAGGACAGGCGATCTTGTCCGACCCGTTTCTGCTGTTTGCATGCGGTAGTGATATATGTATTGAGGCTTGGGGTGTTTTCAGCACAAGTGCTTGAGTCCCGCTGCTGCCTCTAATTTCATATAATTTCACATTTTGTCTTAAAAGGGGAGAAACTCTTCCCAAGTGAGTCAACGTCAAACTGAGGATCGTAAACAACTTGATTAAAGGAATTCTAGGCTGCTCTGCCTCCCTCCTGGATAAATGATTTGAGTGTGTGCAGGCAAGTCTGTTTTTAGTTCGGCCACTTATGTTTCACTGCTATCTGAGCAGGGACAAAATTTTGAGGCTCTACTGTTGAACTTTCACATGCACACTGTGCTCCAACTTTTACAGCCTTTCTGCAAAGCTTAAGGATTCCAAATGATTGCCATGCAAACATAAAATGTATACAGCACGTCTGATTTATGTGAGTGCTGCAGGAACAGCAGGGTGGGCCCAAGTAATGTGAAGGATTTGCATTTCCAAAAGTTACTAAATAAAAATATGACACTACTGAATGTCATGCTTTCTAGCAGCCGTCTTTATTGGCATCTACCATAATCCATCCTGTCTACCTGGGAGGGCTTCAGCACACGACCATGTGTAAAAATGTCCTACTTCTCTTTGACCTACTGTCGTCACCATTTATGTGGTTAAAGATGAACCAGCATTTTTGTCTGTTTGCCGTCTTTGAGGTGGAATCATCAAAGGCTTGAGGTGTGGAGCCCAGCCAGACTAAACCAACTGTATCTTAAGCCCCATCGCTATCGCCTTCATCTCCGTCCAATGTGACATATAACCGCTCCCTCACCCTTCATCGTTCCTTTTTCTTGCTATAATTTCCCCTTGTTTCCTTTCGTCTTGTGTTCTGTTTGTTGACAGTGGCCTGTCAGTTTGATAATAGCTTTGGATGTAACTGTGTCTGTTTAAATACCAAGATGACACAACATCGCTGGTATTGTATGACTGATGGCAACACAATGGGGAGAGTGTGTTTACTACAAGAACTGGTATTACATTGTTTGCTCAACTCTTGAATAAGGAAAGTGGTGGGATGTGTGGGTGTGGTGGAGTTTGAAGGGGCGCCTTGGCTTTGCTTTACAACATCAAATGAAATGTTACACATATAGTGTGTCGTTAACATGCTCATTGGTTAAAATTATTTATGATAAATTTAATAACGTGATTTACTCTTCACTCTTCCAGGAATACACTGTGGTTTTCAACTTTAAACCTTAAAAATCTGTAGCTTTCCCTCACCCTCCAGTCTCTGTACAAATCATACAATGTTTTACTAAATTACTACCTCTTTAAAATATATATTTTTTGTTTTTATTTAAAAATAACAGTCATCTTTAATCTTACACAGCTACACCATCATTTACAAATCTACAGAGCTGTGATGAGGAGTTACTCAGGGTTTCGTTGTGGTACCTGTTTTGTTTTTGTTATGAATTCTCCTATTAGGTCAGATAATTCAGCTGTTCAAAGATGTTTTTTTTCTGACAACAAGATTAAGTAAAATGGATAACAAGGTCTGATTTTAAATGTCTTAATTTAGGATAAACATAAAAGAATTATAGCATGAAACAACCAGAATTTAGAGACATTTTTCTTGAATATCAAATAGTCAGAACAAACATCAAATAACAATGTTATTCATGTCTGTACATAAATAATATTTGAACTGACAGGAGTATAGTCTCATAGTATTTGTACTCTCTTTGACCTGATACATTGCATTTGTATCAGTTAATACTTTCAACATTTCAGCATTTCATTTTGAAGCGTACTGCAAACATGCACTCCATTAAAGATGTTTCATCTGTAATGAACTTTGTAGTAGCTGTGATTTGATGTTTATTTACTTCAGCTTTCTTATGTTGTTTGATTCAGGGTACCCATCTGTTTGCTGTTGAATTCCCAGACAGTGTTTCCCTCCTCAGGGAATACCATAATAATAGAAAACAGATCAGCTTGTTAGCACAAGCTTTCTTCATTTTAAACAAAATCCTGTAATCATGTAAAACATAAAATTATTAGTAGAGGCTAGTTCTGTGTACCACTTTCGTGTACAGTTTTTTGCTTATTACATAATCAAGGATGTGTGTTGTCATGCACAAAACATATTTGAAACATTTCTGACCACCAGGCACAAATTATTTCACTAAGGGAAATAAGCCATAACTACAGAAAATATTTTAGGAGCTTGCGTTATGTTAATGGTAGTGTTTATATTTACTTTTCTGTAGTGCTGTCAGTCAATTTTTAAAAAATGAATGAACCACTCTATTTTTATAAAATGTTTAAGGAAATAATTTGTTGTCTCAAACCAAATATGTCTGAGGATTATTAGTTTTCCATATTTCAGGAAGGTTTGAAAGAAGTCATATGGTTTTAAGCATTAATTTAGAAATGTGCCTCTGCCTTCTGTACCGACAGTTGCTTATCTTCATCATAATAGGTGATTATGATGAACCTATTATGACACATCATAATAGGTGTGTTACACAATGCAGGGTGTAAAATGAACACCACACTGCTGTGTAATGACAGAGCAAATCAAATTACTTTTGATGTCACGTGTCATTTTCTTCCTAATCTAAATATTAGATTAGGAATATAACAATTGGCTAAGCATTTTGGACTGAAAGTTAAAAGCTTTGACCACAGTCCATGACTGTAAGTGATCAAATAATTATTGGCTAAATCAATCAGAAAGTAGATCCAACTCCATAGCTACGCTAGTCACTTCAAGCATCTGGGATGCTGAGGTGAGTAAATCTTCATTCGTGCACACACAAATGCCTACATAGCACAACAGGAGAACAACATTAATGGGAAGGCTCTGGCTGAGAGTGAAAAGCAGATGTCTCGCAATCGGAAAGTCGAGTTTCCTCCACCATCTGTTGAAGCTCTATTGGCCAGACGCTTAACCCCAAGTTGCCTATCAATCAATGCTGGTGAATGTAGCTCTAGTGTGAAAAGAACACAATGTAACTTCAGTCAATTTATCTTGTCAATGGTCTGCTATTTGTGTAGCACTTATTGAAATTTTATAGCAGTGGCACGTATATGTAATATACATGGCATCTCTAGATTTTGGCAGTCACGTAACAGAATATTTCAACATCTCTTAAAAAATGGTGGATGCTTTGCTTAGCTAGAGATAAAATTTACTTTGCTTCACAACCGGATGTGTGCAAAGACAATGCTGTGTTTTTTAATGTAAACCACATAAATTTTCATGTTTTTGAATTGCAAGATTGAGAATGAGAATGCTAATGAAAGAATACTGTGACAAATATAAGTAAGGAGTTTTTTTTTTTTTTTTTTTTGTACTGATAAAATAGGGATCAGAGGGATTGGATTGAAGTAAGGTATATCCTCATACCATTGGGGGCCCTTGTGTTCTGATTGTGTTCCCGCTGTGTCTTAATGAACAGATTGTGTTTTTGTCCTAGTTGTGATTCCTAATCTATTTTTACTCAGCCACATACATAGATCCATTTTAATTTCTTTCCTAATCATATTCAGGGTGTTTAGGAGGCTGCATGCTACCCATCAGTCCACTGGCTTGTCTAGCTAAATAACTCCAAAGAAACGTCAGCACAGGTCTGTGCAATTCTACAAATGTGTTTGTCTTGAAATCAAATGGATCAGTGACAAGTTAAGTGCTAAAGTGGTTAAATATTACTTTATCTTATAATTTGTAGATTATGAAGACAAAGAGGACAGGGGAGCAGATGTGAAAAAGCCAAACAGCAGTGCCAATGCACATTTTAACCTAAGCGCTAACTAGCTGCAGACCCAGAAATTCTGCATAATTTTTTTCACTGGGAAACACACATATTTTTACACAAAGAGAGAATGCTCGTTGTGTTGGCCAAAGAAGCTGCCAGAATACCACACTTTGAAAAAAAAAAAAGCTTTACAAATCACTGACAGCAATAATTAACTACAGGTTTGTGTAATTGAATTCTGTTTTCAGTCCCGCCACCCCCCTTCTTCTAGCTGCTGCTGCTGGAAAGAACGAAGGAATGAGAGCAGCAGAGAGCGAGAATCCTCTCAAAGAAAGGTTACCCGGGCAGATTGAGCCGTCACTTTAACTATGCGCTTAAGAGGTGACATGAGTGCTCGGCAGATTGCTGCCAACTTTACAATGAGCTTAAATTCCACTTCTCAAAGAAAAAAAAACCTTCTTCCATCTTCATGAGCTCTGTTTGACATAAAACAGAATTTTCACTGCTGCCGATGGCAAAGTTTAGATACACACAGGAATTAGGAAGGTTAATTGGTGTCTGACTAATTTATTTGAAATAAAATGTTAGGAACATCTGAAGTAATGTTTAGCTGGACAAGGCGGTCTCACGGAGACATACTCAGACATGTGCAATAATTAGTCATTCTTACAGAACAAAAATATGTCTGTGAGTCTGACAGCCAGGGCAGAGCACCTAATGTTTCCACTTTAAACATTTAGACATTCCTACTAGATAAGCTCCTGGAGTGGGAAGTGCATGTATAGGCATTAGGACTGACCCTTTCTCTCCTCAGCCCCCCCTAACCCCCCAAACACACACACTGCTTTTACTTTTCTCCCTTTCTTCATCTAGGAAAGAAGAAAGGAGATCTAGGGAGATATTAAAATGGGAGGATGGACTCCTGTGTGTGCATACATGTGTCAGAATGTACATGTAAATGAAAGCAGGTGCTACAAGTGTTTAAGGAGTTTTAAGTGGCTAAGTAGGAGGAAATATTGGAAGCAAATGAGCATGAAAGATTAGTGTTGAGGACCTACTGCAGAAGATCTTAAATGTACCCACATATATCATACTTGCAGTACTTCAGTATTAAATTACAATATGACTGATGTTACTCTGCATTTTTATGGCTTAGTGCTACTTTTATCTTCATTAAAATGTCAAATTTTGGTCAATTTTAAACTATAAATGATAAAAGTTCAAAAAGTTCTTCAGTCAATTTTGTTTTTAATGTGTGGAAGTGTTTCATATCCCTTAAACTTTTCCACATTTTGTCACATTATAACTAGAATATTGCAATTTTATGCTGGAAAGTAACACATTGTATGCAGAATGCATACAAGAATGATTTAATAAAGTAAAAATATATAATATTTCACAAGCCTCAATCCTTTTGCAAAATCTAACAGGTTTTCTTTCAGGATTGTCCTGTTTTTAGCTCCATCTATCTGCTCTGACATAAGGATGTTTTCTTATGTCAGAGCAGATTGGATTTCAGCTTGTTGGGTTATTTACCATGAGGATGCGGCGGTAGCTGTCCCTGTCAATGCCCCACAGTTTAAGATCCGTTTTGGCCTTGACGGTGGCAGCTCTTGGAGTCCCATAGATCAGGGCCAGCTCGCCAAAGCTTCCTCCCTCTCCGATATTGGTCACCAGCTCACCATTCACATAAACCTGCAGAGATAATAAGAGAAAAGAAGGATGGACAGGCCATGAGATTGTCAGCTTCAAAGAGTACTGACAAATGAAAACCGGTTGAACTTTGACTTCTGCAGCCCTCACAAAACTATTGACTCTTTTACTTCAAATGAGATCCTCTAAGGGAATCCATCCCATCTATTTCTTCACTTTTCTCTCCAGTCATCTGAAAGAAGCTGAGTTAGACAGATGTGTAAAACAGTTCTATGCTCAAGTCAAACTCATCCACACTCCCTTGCTTACATGCAGACCTCTATTTAGGCCAGCTGGTAGAGCTTTAAAGACAATACTACCTCAGTGAGGCCGTCTCTGGGGCCGTTACAGTTTCAACTGTCAACACGCTATCCACTATCTTGTTGACTTAATAACACAGGAGGGAGGGAAACAGAAGGAGGGTTTATTCCTTTGCTCTTTGCTGTGAATTGCGAAAATAGTTAGAAGACATTATTCAGACTCTAAGGGAAACCACAAGGGACCCATCCGTCACCATTTGCTGGATTCTGTTCAAAGGGATGCAGAGTACTGACTGTGGTTACGTCAAGCTTCGAAGAACAATTATCCGAACGTTGCAAAAGCGTTACATCAGAGCAGAACGGTGGTGGTGTTTTTACGACAGTTTCCAATCCTGTTCCCAGGTGGTAATTATTTTGACTTAACTGTTGTACTAGCAAACTTTTATTCAGATCCCTGGAGTAGTCGAGTAAATTTGAGGTTTTGGTAACAGTAAGTGCAGCTCCATAAAGAAAGTTTGAAATAAATCATGTTTTGCAACTTTTACAGACTAACTATGAACAAAGAATTGTGTGCTGGTTGAAGATAAGAAACAAAATCAAAATGTAAAGTATGAGGATAAAGCATGAATTTGTGCTTAGTTACTTAGCTTACAAAAAAAATAAAAAAATAAAAGGTTTAGGTTGAAAGTATCAAGCCTGCTATTTTACAAATTTCTTATATGCTGTTTTCTCTTGGGTAAAAGACAGTGCCTTAAAGTAAATAGATTTGTGTGCAAACATAAGGGGGATTACATTAGTAGCAACTTTCAGGCAGTTTATGAGTCGCTGGCTAATTTACACCCCTGTCTAATGAGAGACATCTTCACGCTCTCGTAACATCTGCACTGTTCTTGACGTAGTTTAGTGCCAGGATTGTGGCTGGGAGGCAGCCGCTGTCTGTAAGGGATGGAAGAGAGGGATATGAGGTGAAATAGATGCAGAAGAGGGCGAGGTTTGGCAAGGAAGGGAGGTGAGCTTGAGGATAGTCTTCCCACAGCTTGGGTGCAGGCAGAAAAGAGTCTGTGGGAGCAGATTCAGTGGTGAGCAGGACACATCTGGTTTAACACATCGAAGGAGGAGCAATCAAGGCAGAGCAAAGCTGCAGCTGTGGGGACGCTGCAGCTGTTGAGTCGAAACAACTTCATGGAAAACTTTAGGAACAAGTGGAAATATGACAATTTAAGTTCGGGATATGTTAAAATAAAATGCAAACGAAATCAAAACTACAGAAAGAAATCTAAAAGCACAGCATGGAGAATTCTGACTATATAATTCACATTTGTGGTGAAAATTTTACAATGTTTTAAATCACGCTTGCATTTCTTTATAGACTATAATGTTAAATGTATTGGCTCACACATCCAAATGATCAAGGTGTTCCAAACACTTTCACGATGACAAGAGGTGTAGAATCCAGCTAATTGGTATGCAGACTGCTTGTACAATCATTTGTGAAAGTACAGGTCACTCAAGAACTCAGTGAATTTTAGTTTCCTACAGTAAACCGTGAAAACGCAATAGAACATTTTCTTACAAAATTTTATCAACATTCCAAATTAAAAACAACATTAAAAACATCTCCAATGGGAGCAATGGTTATATAGTTCCAAACATGGCTTTGGATTAGCTCAGGATCAGTCTGTAGAGTGCTTCATGTAGTGGCTTCCAATGCCAGGCAGCTATTTCCTAACCTTATATCATCAGGTGCAAAGCAAAGCCTCCGACTGGTGAATAACACACCACTGGCCTGAGGAGCAGTGAGACATGTTCTCTGGGTGGACGAATCTGCTCCAGCTACATGGAACATGTTGCAAACAGACTGGAAATTTAGTGAACATGATTCACTGAACACTTTTAAGTCCAGACTGAGAGCACTAGAGATGACTTCCTTAAATTGTGACTGTTTTTAATAATCATTTGTAAGGCATTTTTAATTTCAATAGGACTTTTGTGGTTAAATGTATGTAAAACATTTTTCTCCAGGCTACTTTTAAATTGGACTAAGACTTTTGCACAGAACAATGTTTCAATGGGTTTAGTTTGGCTTCATCATGTCCTTGTCTGCCTGACAGAAACCAGAGACAGTGTTGAAACAGTTCCTGTTGAACACAATATCTTACAAGAGTAATAATCAAATTTCTACTTAAGTCCTTATCTTCTATCTAAATACACTTTATGAATAAACACAAAAACCTAATGTTTTGTGAAAAATTGCGGCTCACTTCTCTTTCACATGAATCTCAGCATAGTTTAGATTACTTATCTAATCACATCATAAGACAATGTGAAACAATGCCAGTCAAAACAGCAAGATTAGAAGCTATTTAAATTGTGGTTGTTGTATCAAGGCACCATCTCAGGGCTTTGCTTCCTACTTTCAATTTAGGATAGATTCCTGATGTTTGAGACCTTTAAAAAAAAACTCACCAACCCGCCTCTCTTCTCTTATTCAGCTTTTTTTTTGGTCACTGCTGTAAACTGATAAGGTCACTTCCTGTTTAACTTTCCATCAGCTCCTGTTTTATCTCTCCACTTAAGTCTATCGGTTGGTGTCAGGCTCGCAAAGACAATAGATCTTCTCAATTTGGGAACCGTCACCTCTGAAGCGCCATGTTCAGATTGTCATCAGACCAGAACCAGACTTTGAAGAGGACAAAACATGAGGGCAGCTCAACAAGCCAGCCCATCTGTAGGGGTGCAATTTTGTCTTGACATGACTGGAGAAGTAATGTTTCTTAAACCGGGTCACAGTCTTGTTTTACGAACTATCTTTAAAAACAATGGAATGGAAATTGACTGGTAAAATTCCGACTGGAATACCTTCAAATATATCTTTGTCTATTTTTCTTTTAATATCAGAAGAATTGACAAAGTGAGAGGACGCACAGAGATACAAAAAGGTGTTTAGAAGAAAACTGTATTTTCAATGATGGTTGGAAGAGAGCATCCCTTTCAACAGATAACAGAAAGGCTGAATGTATCACAGCAAAAGGTCTGATTTAACTTTTTCAATTTTAAGTTCTGTTTGTCACTGAACATGTCACATGTTGGAAATCTTTGACACAATGTAAAGATCTGCATTCTCTAAGAATACACATGACACTGCTGTTTTTGCAATGGTATTTGCGCTAATTGCTAATAGAGCTAAACTTGTTTTAATAATTTAAATATTACTACAAACTTACCTAAAAGTGACTAGTCTCTTACATGCACTCATGACATTAAAGCTAAGAAAACCAAAAAAACATTAGAGTTTTGGAACTAAATAAAAAAAAATTATAATTAGTGTGTCTAATTAGTGTGTAAAAAATGTTACATTTAACAGTGTTTATCCCACTGCTAAATCGGGTGGGATAAACAACCTGTCAAAATTTTGCCTCGACATTTCAAAGACATTTAGACATTATCAGAGATGTTTATGTAGACATTTTATCACCATTTCAGCCTCATGTTCATACTGTTCGGACAGAAGACAGCAGCTTTTTGCTTGGGGTTGTGTGTTTGTGTGTGCCAGACACTTACATCCACTTCACCTTGGTCAATCACATAGAAGTTGTCTCCTTCATCGCCTGAAAAGGAGAGAGGAGGAATCATTAGTTAATAGCAATAAAAAAATAACTAACAGGCATGCAATCTAGCTTACTTCATTTTTCCTATAAAAGGTTCTTGACAAATAAATCCTGAATTATATATTAGATAGGAGTAGGTCTGGACTGGATTCAAACGCAGACTTGTTGGGGTAAAACTCAATTTTACTGTGGTACATGTCCAAATTGAGCTATAATTTTAAACTAAAATGGTTTAAACATACCAAAGGACAGAAATAACTTCACTCTTAAAATAATAATGCAAAATTGAAGGTCTGTCTGATTTGTTTATTTTCAAAAAAGAAATAAAACAAATGAAAGAACAGTTCCAGTACTTCAGGTCCTTATAAATAAAATGACTTCGAGCTTCTGGGTAGTGCTAAAAGTACTACTGCCTTATTGAGAATACGTATTTAATAGGCCATGCCAATAACTTTGTGCAAATGTGCTCTTGCCAGCAGAAAGTTGCAGCAATGACAGTATTCATTACTTTGGTTTAATAGCGGAAACTTTGAAACATAAGTGTCTGAACATGCAAAGCTTTAACACCTCAGTGGGTTGGAAGAGAACAGTGTCTAACTACAGGTGGTTGCTTCATTCATTATGGTCTTTATATTACTGAAAACTATATTTATACTTTAAAAGTAACATTCAATCCATAAAATATGGTCTAATTGCATCACTGTCATAAAAAAAGCTGTGCTTTTAAGGTAAACGCTCAAACAGAGGAATGGGAATGTGATTGATATATTCTAAAAGCATATCTGGATAACAAAAACAGTAAAACATTTAGAAGAAAAAGTAGGCAAAGTGAGTAAATGAGACATCATAAACTGCAGCCTTTTGGCACAAATAAGGTGCAACTTTGAGTGCATTTTTGATCTAAGTTTACCTGAAGACTTAAAGTGTGGAGAGGATCGTGTGAGTAAAGTTCACAGAAGTTCACATGGCTAATTAATTCTGGGAGGATCGGAGGGCTCGTTAATCATAGTGCCCTATTTGTCACACAAAATGTTCGTTGTCTGTCTGAAAGCCTACCCCTGAAAAGACCCTAAACAGCCATGCACACACACATATTCTGATGAACCTGCTGCAACCTGGCCCTGCCATAATTTTTCTTCTTTCTCTCTCTTTCATCTCATCTATCCCTCTTTCAATTTCCTCTAACTGTGTCTGTCTTTTCTTGTACTCTTCCTGTCTTTTATCACTTTGGTGGCCAGGTCTTTGCTTTGTGTCTTTCACTTGAGAGTGCAGGCAAATATTTAACCAGAACCTGCGCTCACAAACACACACAGATATACGTCCTCACACAAGTTGAGATACCTCATGTGGCCTTGTTTCAACAGATTAATTTTTATATATACTGATAATGAACCAAAGGACAACATGAGTTATATATTTGATCTCCAGGGTGCCGTTATACCCAAAGTACCAATATTAATGGTTTAGCAGAATAATATTAAGAGAATAATTGATTAAGTAGTAGTAGTATGTTTCAATTGTATTGCGTTTATTGATATTGAAAAACATGCACATTCCAATGACACAAGCAACTTATAGCTCACTATTGGATACAGCTTTATTAGTGTGCACCTTAACTGATATATTTATGCAGAAGTCATAATACTACTGAAATTTTGATAAATTTCTGTCCTCTATAAACAGACTGCATTTAACAATTTTACTAGCATCTCATTCTACTAAAAATGAAAAAATAATGCAATACATAGCTTTATTTTTTTAATCCTGGGTAGAGTTTATATAGTGCATAAGTAGCTAGTAGTAAGGTTGGTTTTGTTGAAGCTTTAAAGTAGTCCAAACACGAGCTATGACATCAGCACTTTATACATCACACTCTCGGTGTATATAACAATGGGTTGTCTGGGTCGGGGGGTCCTGCATAGTAAGCTAGACTTATTATCACCAAATTAGGGCTGATATACTCCCGAAAGCTGTTTTAAGAGTAGGTGGGAGGCACCAGCAGTTATCCTTCACTTCTGTTTATGATTTTTTTAAGGTTTTTTTTTTTTTTGAGTGCTCTACAGCTGTAACACTAGATGATTTTGTGCAGGTGTAAACATGACATTATCTAAAGTGGAAGATTTTCAAGAATGTGTGTTTTTTTGGTGTTTTAAAAAAATGTGATTAAATGTCTGTGTTTGATAGGGTTTTCAGAGAGGGAAATACAGGAAAACATGCAGTCTTGTTCTCCTGGTCTGTTTTTCTTACAAGTCTAGGGATGACTACTGTGGAGGTTTCTCTGTAAAGCAGAGGAAAGGGACCAAATGGTGCATGTTTGAGAGGAATGTGTGAATAGGGCAATGAGGGGAAAAGGGAGTGGTAAGATAAAATAAACATGGCCAATGGTGGCAGTGCAACTGATATATACTTTGAGATAAATCTATTGTGGATAATCAGTAAAAGTAGTGGTGTCTTAATTGCTTCCTTTCTATTTAAGTGGTTTAGTGGTTCAAGTTTATGATAATAGGATACCTATTATCATATCAAGGAGCTAGTACCAAAATAGATTCTGTACTAGTCGTCATTCTAATTTAGTCAAAACTTCAATCCTATTGTTGTCAACTAGAATTCTGTGATTTAAAAGAACTAATTAGGGGAAGTACATCAAAAATACAAAAGTTTTCACATCCCTTTAACTTTTCAAATTTACATCATGTCTAATTTAATTTGTTGAAATGTTTCTGTTTGTGAAACATTGATTTTTGTCTGGTAGTGGTGGTAGTGCTACATTATCCAACTTTCATAAAAACAGATTTGATAAATCCAATAAATATCCTCTTTAAAGCCCATTTGGGCTGTATCACTATATTCTTGCTTAATCCTGTCAATTGGGTGGGTGGCCATGTTTTGGTAGGTTTGCAGTTATGCCATTATCTATCCATTTTCAGATCATTGATTATAATTTATGAGATGCTGAAAGTTTAGAATATTTCTTTATTACCTAACCCTGCTTTCAACATGTCTGCAACTATTCACTTTCTTGTTTTCATTCATTCCACAAAATCCCAACATGACCAAATATTAAAAAGTTCCAGTTAGAATACTTTTGCAAGACACATGTACAAATGTTCTCAACCTGTCATACAAAACCATATTTTAACAAAATTTTTTCTAATCAAATTGTTTGTACTAACCTTGTTGGATAACTGTTTCCCCTGCAATGTGGGTGACAGGGAACATGGCATCAAATATGTCACTGCAGAGAAACAGGAAAAAAGGAAACAATTAAAACACACATGCTTTCATTCTTTACATTGTATTTCGTGATTTTATTATGAATTCCATATGCAACACTTTCAAAACTGCATCATAAACTTGCAACATGAATGTTTTTCATCATTCTCTGAATGCAACCAAACACACGCCATCCCCAGTTAAAGCGATCATAAAAAAACCCCACTCAAATACAATTTCACAATTCATGAATTAACATTTGTGAAATAAGTTGCTATGGTTGTCATATGAGAATTCCATCAAAGGCAGTCAAATGTTTCCGCCAGTTAGTCTGGATTTCTGCACAATACAGGTACAGTACGTGGGCCGATTTATGGCTGTTTTGTTTCAGCTTATGATCAAAGCTCGTATCTCTGAGAGCATCTTCCTTCAGCGGCACAGAAAAAACAAACAAAATGACAACTGAACCCAAGTACCTGATTTCTGCTCCAGCCCATCAGGTAAAAGCGCCTGTTAGACGGCTGCTAATCGCACAGTTTAAATGCATGAGACCTCAGAAGATTAGAGCGCCACTACTGAAATGTGATGGGACAAAAGACATTATCTTCCTCTCTGGGTGTCTCTCCCCTCCAGAGTGTATTTTTCTAAGTAATCAGTTGCATACCATTTGTCTTATAGAAAAAAAATACAGAAAAAAACAATAAACAGAGATCAATTATATCAAAGACAAAAACTTTGTCTGTGAATTTGGGGCAAGTTTGAGCTTGCTCTGAGTTATGTCTCTGTGTGTGTTTCATTGAATGTGCATGTTTAAGCCAGTATGTCTGAATCTGAGTTCATATAGTCCAAAAACACAGGTTTGGACAAAATAATGTGTGGGAGAGGGGTAACTACATGCTTCTTGACCTGCAGCACACAAAATACACATAAAACACAGGGAGAAAAAAAACAAACTATATGTCAACAGCTGTTACGTGAAGATCTAAGGATGTCAGAGAGTGGTTTGGAAGGGAACGTACCATGCTGGTATTTATTTATGTGACACAGAATAGAAAACAGACTTAAGAAAGTGGACTTCAGCCAAATGCACCCACAGGTAAGGCCAGTATACTGCAGCTGGTCATTGACTCACATATACACACAGACACACACATGCACACGCGCACCCACCGGAGGAAACACTTACACATGCACCAAAAAAATCATGCTTGCTCTTTGAAGTGTGGAAACCCAAAATAAAAAGATACACAACCACCATACAACATGTAAAGAAGTCATAAAATGAATGCAAACCGTTGGTGCAGCTTTGCATGTCAGCACACTGTTAACACACGTTGGGACAATAACAACAAACTTGTAGACAGGCATTTTTGATGAAAAGGTCTTAAATGGCAAGATGACACAAGAGCTCGAACACTTTGATGGGGATTAGTCAGAGCAACATCTGCAGGACTGCCCTCAGTTCTCCTCACATCTGTGACCACCTGTGGTTGGTGTGACTGCTTGAGCGGGGAGCTTGGAGGCAATCAGTTTCAGGTCTCAGCTAAAGATAAAACTTGGTTTTATTTATTTATTTTTTAAATTGAGAATGAGGCTGGTAACTAGAATCACTCCTCATCTGGCCTGTTTGAAACTCAACATCACTCAATATAAGATATCTAAGCACCACAAGGTCACACTAAAAACCACATTCTTCACTGTGGATGATTTGTACTGAGGGAAGAAGAGCCAAAATGATTCATTTTTAAAGTAAGATTAAGTCAGTAGAAGCAACGACGTTCTGGATAAAACCAGGACCATAAATGGTCAGACAAGAGTCATGTTCACTTTTGTAAGACTGGCAATTAATTTCAATGCAAAACCAAGCTGGGCGATCGAGAGTGTGTCACCAATAAACTGCAAGAGCAACAAAGAAAACCAAACCTGACTTTAAGTAATTACACTTGACCACCTCTTTCTTTCAGTGCCCCGCCTCTCTGCATCTATTCAGTGTATACATCAGAGAGTACAACAAAGAAAGTCATGATGGTAATTACTTCCCCCTGTCTCTACCCATCTCTCTATTCTCAGTCACCTTTCTCCCTTCCTATACCCTCTGAATGCCCCCCTGCTCTTCCCTTTGATTCATTTCTGCCCCACACTTTACTCCCCACCCTTCTGTCCATTCCCCCTCTCCATGTGTCCTAGAAGAAGTGATTAATCTTGTCTTTTCCGCTACCTGTTGCCCCCGCCTGACCTTATGAAAAGGCAGAGTAACTCAACCAACAATGGATGTGCTGTTCAGATAGAAACGGATAGAAAGACAGTGAGGCAAAGACACCCAGCAAAGAATGGTGATGGCGGTAGTGAGGCTACAAAGTTCATCCCAATTTGCAACCTTCTACCCTATAGAACTATGATTCTATAGGGAATAGAACTATGATTCTATAGGGCATAGAATCATAGTTCTATACCCTATGATTGTGATCATATATTACCAAATTCAAACATACAATGTGTGCACGATGGCATTAAGGATTACTTAATTAAGAATTTTAAAATGTGCCAATTGTGAAGCTACTCATAATGCCAGTATAAAATACTGTTACCTGCTGTTGCAACTTGCACATTGCAACAAGTGTGTGTATCTATGCATGTAAAGTGAAAGAGGGACAGGAACATTTTATTTTCGCCCTCCACAATAGCTTATTATTGTTCTGCAACACTCATAATATAGTTTCTAGCTCGGGGCATTTCAGTCATTAATGAAGTCTAATCAGGCTTGCTTATTGTGGATGGATTGCTTGTTGTTGTTCCAGGTTGGCAGTGACAGCCGCCCTCTCTCCTTCACCTCCTACCCCGCCACCCTCCTCCAGTCTCTCTTGCAGCACAGCTGTTTATTTGTTCAGCAGCAAACATCTTATCTTTTACATTACTGTGTCAACAGACGGCGCTGCCATTATTCCATTAGCACCAAACAGGCTCTTTGACGCTGCCGCGTGCCGCCTGTTCTTTGGGTTTCTAAATGACCCGCAGAATGTTGACTAAAACAGCCAATCCAGACTCATCAGTCCGTTTGGGTGGAAGAGATTTTGTAATAAGCAGAACAATCAACAGCTTCACCGCGTATTGGGAACTTCCCTGTTTTTCAGGCCGTGTCTCAGCTTGGCAGCGACATGCCACTGGTTTGGCTGTGTTTATGCCATGAGGGCCTCAAGGAGTAATTTTCACTGCCACTGTTGATTCCAATTCATTGTGCTGATTGCCGATTCTGCACAATAGACTTTGTTTTGCCAGCATAAACAATTCCAAGCAAAAGGCGATAGGCTGAGATTTGAGAAGTTCCACTGGAGAACAAAAACAAACAAAGTTTCTAATATGCATATAGAACGAAAGCAGTAAAAGAAGTGCATCTTTTATTAATGTGGTAATTTTGAAACATCTTGTTGTGGTTTATATGTTCCTACATGCTGTTTTTTCCAACACCTCAGAAAGATGGGAATGTTAAAAAAGCCCCCCTTACTACACTTTATCCAGAATTAAGAGCTTTCTGCACATTCTCAAAAACCTAAGTGGCAGCTTACCATGAATACCACACAATTACATGCAGATATTTCTTTGGCAGCTGTTGCGATTAGTCAGCAAAACATTTAAGGCTCAACTTAATTCACAAATATGGCCAAGCAAACATAAATTAGACTTCCACTGATAAGTGGAGGTATAAAAAAAAAAGTTCTATACCCTGAGATGGTTAGCTGGAAAACAGCTTTATGAGAGCTGACTAAGAGCTGCAGTTTAATGTCCAGTTTAAATTTGTGCTCACCAAGCCAAAGTTACCCACATGGAACAACCAACTCACACCACCTTCAGCCATGCTGTTTGTGTAGGTACAATCATTTTGCTTTCAAACTGCATTTTCGGTTATATGACCTTTCAAGTAACCACATGCAACAATATCCTCCCACATAGACAGATACCCTCCAATGTTAACACAGAGTTAGTGAGATGCTCAGAAAATAGGGGGATGAGAAAGGAATAATTACAAAGTGTTGAATCATTCCGTGGAAATATTTATGACATAAAAGCTTGCGGCACACGGTCCTATTCATTCTGGAGACCAACACTGAGAAAGAAAAAAATCATTATAGGGCTACTGCCCCTTGTTTTTGTTCTGCCACTCAGCACTATGCAAAAATTACAACTGCGGTCCATTTCTTCAACAACTGTTTATCAGAATAAAGTTAACAAGAAAATAGGCACATGGTTATGTTGACACAAATCTAGGGATTTATCGGTTTGGATGTGACTTGGTGTGAGTACACAAGCCTACCTGTGTGGAGTTACAGTGTAGAAGAGGAGATCAAGCTGTCTTAACACAATTGCTGTCAAAACTAGAGTGATATGATGTTTAGCAGCACAAGATTTCAGCTAATGCAATTTTTCTTCATCAGCATAATTTGTAAGGCTGATGGCGTTACCATTTCTTAGATCTGGGTTTCAGGGCTGTCAGATAGACAAACCCTCATCCAGCATTTCAAACTCATGACTATCAAATACTTATTTTTGACAAGTATGTTGACAAAATAAGAAGACATTACCTCTATTTTTTTTTTTTTACATTTTTTTAAAAACATCTTTTATTTATCCATCTCAAATTCTATTGACAAGAGCACTAGATCTATGAATAGGAGCCTGAAATGATTATTGTTTCCAGATGTAAAATTAATTAATTCAATTACTTGTAGACTATGATTAGCCAGTAGTTTCACATTATTCATGTGCAAAACTTGTCCAATCATTATTTCTAAGACCAAATCTTTGCCAGTTATTCAAATAAAGCTAATTGAAATAACATATATGGAACAGTTTCTAATGCAAAAGTGTCAGAGAAAAAACATAGTTGCAAACGAGACTACGGAAGTAGATGACAATATTATAAGTTTTTCAAAGAGTTTCAGATTTCTCGAAGCATAAATGTCCAAACAAATAATTAGATTTTTATTCTAGGGCATTTTAGATGCCCTACCATATGCTGCAGAGTGCAGACTATAAATTAAAGATTAACTGGTTTCATAGTTCAATTCCACTGTAATAATCATCTTATTAAAGCTTCCATACAATGGAATAGGCTCTATTAATAATAAGAGTTGATCCTTAAGGTTTAGAGATGGACATGGATGGAAAGGATGTCCAGAAAAGGAGATGAGAAAGGCAACTTTCACTTTTAAAAATACTTAATTCACATGGATTTGGACCTCAACCCTACAAAAACTCTTCTTATTAAATTGCAACCTGCAAGTCAGTTTAAACAGTGAAATAAACTGTTACTTTTCTGTCTCATCCCTATAAACAGAGGTTGTAATAATATTTAAAGATTGTGGTTGAATAAAACAAAGGCCAGAGAGCCACACACCTGGCTCTTGTTGTTTATAGCGGTGCAAACCTAAGTGCATCCTGTTGTCTTAAAGTGTGAACATGTGCCTCAGGATGTGTGTGTGGCAAAGCCAGAGCACCTGAGGGCCAGTGCTTTCGCCTTATAAACTGAGTGACCTCTGAACGCCTGCTTAAACCTGATGACAGGCACGACAATGATCAAACCAACTCATAGACAAAAAGATAGACAGGTAGGAAACAAGCTGCATTAAGTTAAGATCAATAGGGTTTATTTAGGCTATCCTGGATGTGAATGATAGATAATGGCTGTAAATGCCAAACTAAGATGAGGGTGATCATAGTACTAATCAACAGAGCAAATTTGGATGCTGTGCTTTTTATTAATGAATCAAGTCCATAACAGCAATTTTCACTTAAATGTGTCATAATACTTTCATAAACTGCTACAATTTACATTCATATTAGGTGGTGTAAACTTATGTTTGAGGATGGTTGCATTCAAGTTCTCAGCAGGCTCTACTGCTTTATGAAATGTTTTTTATTTTTAGCTCCATGAGCTACAAAGAGTCTTCTCCAGTTTTCAGTGAAGTTAGGCACAATAATGGTGTGTGGAACATATCAGCCAACCAAGCTGACCAAACAAAGATGTGAAGAATGTGTAGTATATTTGGAAAACTGTGACCTGAATGAAAGAACTACACCAGTACAGTTTTATAGTGATCTTTATCCTTTCAAAACAGGACAGATTAATTACAGCTTCACAAAAACAAGCATGTTTTAGGATAGCACAGGGGCTCTAATCTGCAGAAGTTGATCAATTAAACCAGCACAATGACTGGTTACCAAGGGGAATCAGGCAAACGCAGGCATGTGGGGAGATGCTGCTGACCAAGGATTTAAACCAGATTATAGAGCAGGTGGTTCTGCTTATTTCACATCAAGCGCTGTCACTGATGCTGCTGCTTGATCTTATAACTTTCAAAGCAAAGGTAGGAGGTTTTTGCTCTTTAAGGACCAAAAAACAAACAAGCAAATGTCACTTTGTGCCAAACCTTGTGTAATATAGTTGATAGAAAACTAAGAACAAATTTTATCTTCTGGCTACTTTATTTCATACTTTACTTAGAATAAGTTAAGTTTTTATTTTATCTTTTAACAAAAGACATCTGAAAAAATAAATAAATAAAAGCAACACATTCTGATTTGTGCTTTATGCATGTTTTACTTCCAATTAATTTTTCTACACAGCAAATTAAATGACAAATTTTTTGTTACTTCACAATAATGTAAAATGGAGCAGTTTAAGGCCACTTTCTTAAAGTAAATTTAAACTAACTCTAATTTCATAGAAATCTGGAATATTTAAAACAACTGTCACTGTTATAGAACATAGTTTATATTTTTCATAGAAAAATGCCAAACTTTTTTAAACTCAGCTTTTGATCCTTCTGAGTTCTTTGTGTTATAAAACAAAAACATTCACCAAGAATTTATAGCACCTATAAAACAGGTGCTGTTTACACATGGTATTAGCAAGACTAGACAATGTATTGAAGGAAGGACGTAAAGGAAAGAGTGAAGGTAGAACACAAGGATATAAGTGAAGGTGGAAAGAAATAAAGAAAGAAGAACATGAAAGAGCAAAAAGAAAGGATTTGGGCCTAGATATAAGAAAAAGAAGAAAAAGGAAGAGCAAAACCAAGGAGAAAAGGAAAAGGGGAAGACACAAAAACAGGCAGACAAATGGAAAATAGAAAAGGACACATGAAAAGGACACAAAGAAGGGAGGAAAGTCAAAGGGGGTAAAAGGTACAAGAGGGAAAGAAAGAAGGGGAATGAGAAATTGAGAAAGGAAGGAAGGACATAACAAAGGAAAGACGGCATAAGCCAGGACATAAGGCACGGAAGAAAGCAAGGACAAGGATAGAAAAACACAACAGCTGGAAAAGGATGGTGTATAGCGTGACAACACACTATACACTACTATCTTTTCCATCCTTTTCCATACAGCGTAGAGATGGTAATACAACAATGACAAAACATTTAACATATTTAATTTTTTACTAAATGGGTCCCTGTGCAGATGGGGAGAGCAACTAGTGAATTGTACACTAACTCACACAGTAGCCTACTTCGAACCTTTGAGCCAAAGTTAAATCAGGAGCCCCAAGATAAAATACCAGACTGAGCACCTTGGACCCTGCAAACCTACTAATAACAACCTCAAGAGGCTCATACCTGTGTCTTATCACCTGGTTGCCTTTCCAGCTTCCTAAAGGATGAAACGCCCTTTTTACACGTGCAGAAAAGGCACAGAAAGAAAGATTTTATCTATCAGCAGAAAAATATATAAATATATGTACCTGGTGCCAGATCCAAATTTGATTTGCATCTTATGTCTCTCTTATATAATGTGGTAAATTATCTTAGTAGCTGTGTGATGACATAAGTCCAGACTCTGCTCTCTTTTTAACACATTGTTGCAAGTATCAAGAGTGACAAGCCTGTTTTACATCCCCACCTGTGATCCAGCACACACCACCTGCTGGTGAAGCCATGATGTCAGCCTACAAGCACTAAAAACATCACAAGCAGGCATCGTCCTGCTGCCTCTCCTCTGGTTTCCTCTCCCTTTTCTTTTTTTCCTTTGCCACCAAGCTGCCGTGCTGTTGCTTAACTTTACAGGAACTTCTTTTTTCTCTTCTCCTATTTTGGACCGTTCTCCTCATGCTGTCAGTCCATATCACATTTTCAGCAATCAGGGATTTTCACACTTTCCTAATGCCCCCCTCTCTCTGTTGTTGTTTGCCCCAGGGCAGGAAAAAGCGAGCTCTTCCTCCACTTAGAGACAAAAAGGGTCAGGTTGAATCAGGCGCTGACAGGACTAAGCCTCTGCCTCTCTGATGTGTCTGCAGCAGACATGTCACTGCAATGAGGTAAAACGAGAGAAAACCTCTTCCTTGCCCATTAAGAAGACATCAAGAAAAGCATTTACCTCAAGGCATATAAATATAATAAGTTTAGTTAAGGTAAACATAAAATATTAAGTGTACTATATGCGCCAAGAACTTTATCCCCTTCAAAGGGCGTTTCTCTCTGGTTTGAGAACACACACATTTCCTGACATGTTCCTGAACATCACAAGGAATGCCGCGATCTTGAGGGCAAGTGTTTTTTCTTTTTTTCCAACTCTTCCTTCTCCTCATTACCCGTCATTCTCAGCTCACAGAGGACAAAACCTACAATGGGATAAGGATTGAAGAAGCAGATCAAGACGTAAATTGGTCTTTGTGGGGAATTAGACCTGTGAGGTGTTTACACAGGTATGTGGCACATTACACATACCTGCTGGAACACATTTACATGCTGAAACTTAGGAGGAAAGAAACAAAGAGGCAATCAAACGTAGATGAGTAAAATGAGAAGACTGAGGGTAAAGTATCCATGGTTGAAGTATTCATACCCAATGGACATTTTTATTCGCAGAAGCTGAGACAAGTTTCAGGATGCTGAAACCGCAGTGTGAGACTCCTGATCTAACACAGTGTGTATTTTGTTTACGCTTCCTAGTGGCAGATGAACTTTGATTTGGTCACTCCAAAACATTCATTCTGTTTATTTCAGTAATTCAGAGGTGGAATCAGTGAGTGAATTGATGCCACCAACCCTACCAAAAAAAAAAAATCATTTGTTTTACCTCTTATTTTGAACTGATCTATGACTTTACTAAATAATTTTGTACAGTTGTGAATTGAAAAATGTAACCAGTTATAATTATTTGTGATCCTTCAGCGTTAGAAAAAGAGACTTACACAGCAATAACAACTTTTTTCAGGAGACATTGGCGACATGATGAGGTGCAACAAATGTGAAATACAAGCTCCATGAGATGCTCCTTTCTGAAAGTCCTCAGGCGTGGTAATGGACAAAGCGCCTCTAACCTAAATGAAACTAACAGAGTGACACCATTAAACCAACGAGTAAGTCATGGGAGAATTAACACATTTTAACAAGACTGTTGTCTGTGTCTGTGGACTGGAATCTATCGCTGTGGCATAGACAAAGCAGACATGATGTATACAATAGGAGGCCATGGGGCAACCCTCGCAGTTTTGTCAGATGCAATGTTGCTCTGTCCCTAGCTGATGCATGGCGGTCACTGTGTGGCTTGTTATTTGGGCCTGATTGAGCTACAAAAAACACAGAAGGACTGCAGGAACATTGTGTTCTCACACTGAGGGGAAACAGAGTAGATTTACTCTGGATATTCATTCAAATGAAATAAAAATGATCACAACTGGCATGAGTGACTTCTACCTAGTTTACCTGTCCTTACTGCGGTGCCTCTTAGGACACTGTCTCCTAAGAGGCAAGAGGCAATTTATTCTGTTGACTTTTGACTCTTGAGCAATTTTTAAAAGTTGGACTGGGTCTCTAACGGCATAAGCTAAAAATAGTCAAGTCAAATCTACAGTTCTTTTCAAATGAGAAGCTGTGGCAAGACTTGAAAACTGATGTTCATAGATACTTTACATGTAATTCAACTGAGCTTGTGCTATTTTGAAAAGATAGATGCAAGAATTTCAGTCTCAAGATGGGTAAATGTGGGAGAGATAAACCAGCCTTGCAAGTGTCACTACACTTCCACTACTTTGTGTTGGCCTGTCATCAAAGAAAAATGGATTGAACTTTTTGGTTGTGATGTTAAAAAAAGGGACATTTCAAGAGGTGTGTAAAGCTTTGGAGGATACTGCAAGAAAAAAGACAATATGAAATTGCAAAAAAAAGTACAAATATACACAGGAATATAAAAGAATATTTCTGTGCAGTTTTGGGTGCATTTCGAAAGAATACAAAGGTGTAAAGAGATTCCAAACACGAATACTGCCACACTTCTGACTTGTTTCTGAGGATTTGACACAGAAACCGATGCAGGTGAATGATATGGAGCTAAAGTTTTCAGTAATCTATCTAAATACTTGGTTATGTCTACATGTGTGCACTGGCTGTAATTTAAATATGAGTATGTGTTCAACAGCATACACAGATACAGCTTTCCCAGTACAACCTGCCTTCTGATGACATGTTTGCATGTACACCTAATGATTAGTGTGAGCGTTAAGGTGAAGTTGTCTAGACCTGAATCAAAGACGGGACAATCTGGGGGAGGAAAAAACTGCTGGCTTGTTAGCTGTCTGTGCGCTGGACAGTGGTGGGAATGGTGGAGGTTCAGTGAGGCCTGCAGCTCTCCTGTGGTGAGTGACCTCACCGCCTGGCCCCTAGCATTGTGGCAGCAGCACAAAGCCATGCAGGGGACAGGGACAAGGGGCCCCCATACATCAGTATGGGGGGAGGGAATGGGTGAGAGTGGACGCGGACATGAATGAGCAGGAAACAGAGAGAGACGGGGAACAGAAATAAGGGAAAGACAGAATGTACTGAATAATAAAAGAGATGAAAAAGAGGACCACCAGAATTTCAGAAAAAGCACACATAAGATCATGTGGGAGGAAAGAGGGAGAAAATTACAAGAATAATCAAAAATCCCCTTAGAAATGTCTGCTGTCCGTTTCCTGTGCATTTGGTTTACTGTCCTCTGTGTAGTGCTTGTAAGGGAGAATCTGCAAATTGTCCCCCGACTCCAAGAGAAAGGGATAAGTCAAAGCCTAAGTTCATCTTGAATAGATACACTCCTTTTTTTAATGTCATTACAACAGATGAAGAAATGCTACCTGTTTTATCCATAGGTGGCTAAAACAGCTATAAGATAACAACAGGCATTACCTTTTCTAGAGATTAATGATCAGCTGTGGTAACAATGGCTGATTTGGTTAAATGCTGGGCTATCAGTCTTCCCATCCTCTTTGTAGCTTTGTCTCATCACAGAATAATTCAATAAACGTCTAATAAAGCAACAAACTTGTCCCTCGTTTGTTTTATTCATTACTGCACCCATCGCCAGTACACTAAAGATGTTACCCGTCAATCTGCACGGCCTAGTGATGAAGGTGCAGGGGTCAGAGTTTAAGGGGCAGAGGTCAACTAATCAGTCACTTCATCAACTCATTACTCAGCTTGTTAATTAGAGGATTAAAGCAAGCAGGATGAAGAAACAGCACCTCTACTAAATCCCTCTCACTGTAACTTTACTTTAAAGTTTAACAACATTTGTCTCTGTATCACAGAAAAACTTTTCTATAAAGAATTTAATTATTTACCCTGTGAAGTATTGCATACATTACACAGTGAACATTCTATCTCTTGAGCTACAATGACTGAATAACTTCTTCATTTAGTTGGGTTTTTAAATCCAGAAGCATATAGATTTGAAGAGTACACACGCAAATGGCAATGAAGGAGGTTGGATGTCAAAATTTAACACAGTCATAGATATGTAAAATGAATGTCAAGTATCAGAAAAATACAAATTGTGAGAATCTGTAGAAAAAAATAAGAATTCAACAGGAAAATTTTCATCTGCTGATTATCTTTACAGAAATGTGCTTGTAATGTAGTCTCATTAAATATGAGCATTTATTTTAATTCAAGCATCCTGCATGTAGAGGTGACCCTAACTTTATCAGCCCAGAAACAGAGCCTTCTTACTGTTGCCTGATGCTAAGTGATGTTATTGAGTTACTGCAGCAATATTTGCGCAGCTGTGCTGCATATATGCGGTATGCACAATGTGTGCGACCATAGTGTTAAATGCTTAGGAAAATGATGCTGACGTGTTCTTTACCTAAGACAGCATTGTTTGTATTTTTCAACTTATTGTCCCATGTCTAGTATATTCTGTCATTTTTAAATTAATTTCTTACGTACGAAATATCTTAAGGGGAGTAAATGATTAACGCTCATGCCATTATTACCCAACATTGATCACATCAAAACCACAAGCTTTTCCATTTCGAAACATATTTACAGTATATAATGGATGTAGCAACTAGATTGCAATGCTATTTTTAACGCTTCTAGGAGAATTTCCTCATCCAGGCTTAGCAGATTGTTTATATGGACACAGAGAACAAGGCTTTAATAGTATGTTTTATTCCTTAAGAGTGGTTTGTGGTAGAGGGGTAATAGAAGACTGCCGACAGGCAGTAGGAGACAACTTGATACGTTTATATGGGTCTTTGTTATATCACAAGAAAAGCTGTAGATCATCAAGGTGTGTAGAGAAAAGCAAACCAAAGCCCCTGAGAACACTATTTATTACTATCAGATGTCTCATTTCATGTCAAAATTTGTACTCGGATAAGAAAGTAGTTTCACATCAGGCTCTATGGAGAGGTGATAGTGCCTCCTCTGTCCATTTCAAAGCACATATTTTGAATGAGTTTTAATTTGGGGAAGTGATGAAAAGATAAACTAGCAAATTAAGTTGCACCTGGACAACATAGCTATTTATACATCACAGTACAGAAGCTGAGGCCTTACACCTAACTTCATTATCTTCCTGATATCTGAATATTTAAAACTTTTATCTAGGGCATTTCCTTATCTTACTGAAACCTAAACACATAAATCACATAGGCAGGTTAGGAAATAATTTCCTCTGATAGGATAACTTTTGTACAGCTCTATCTTTAATGCAACAGGTGGCTGGACACAATGTGAAATCAGACACCTGCTTGTAGCTTATCTTGAGAAAATATGTATGTTTGTGAGGGCGTGTCATAATGAGGTCATTCTGGCAACAAATGAGCAGCAGATAGACGGGCCTTTCCTCCAGTCTGCTGGCAACAACACCCAAACAGATGTTCAGATACAACTGCAGAGACCAACAACTGTCTGAAAAATGAACAGATTAGCATAGATTCCTCTAATGGTTTGGCGTTTGCTTATTTGCGGCTGTTATCCCTTTTAATTTAATGTTATTGTAGCAATTAAGTTCTGATGGAGCTGGCCTGATTTGATCCAGTTAACTAAAAGTTTAGAGAAGCCAAAGTTAACTTGATGCAGCACGTCTGTTCAGAATGTGTCATCGACTTCGCCAGACTGATGTTTCCTGATACATATGCCACTTTTCAACATCTATTATGAGGCGTAGCCATGCCAACAAAAGATTTGTTTACATGTGGGAGCAGCTGGAGGAGCTTTTCAAGGCCAAAGTAATGCCTGGCATAAGACCAAAATCTTTGACAGGCTGACTTGAAGATGTGACGGATGTAGGGCAGGGGCATAGCAGAAAATAAGAAGGGGAAAGTTTAGCCTTTCTTTGCCTGATAGCCACAGAGGTTGCGTGATGTTTGACAAGAGGACAGAGCAAACGCTGTGATGTGTATGTAATATTCAGCTTTCAGACAATGTGAAAAGCCAGAAACTGCAGAGCAAAGGTTGACAGTATTGGATGATCTTTGTATGCTGGATACAAAAACAGTGACTGTGAGTTTCCATTCAGATTGTCCACTGAGCCAGTTCACCTATTTTTTCCTCCTGAAGGTGACGTTATCAACCTGGTTGTTGCCAGGCCACAAACAAAACCACAAAGCATACATGGAAATCTCTAAAAATTTTAATAAAGCTTCAATCTCTGATACATTTCAACTTTCCTAGGGCTTGTCAACTCATTTCTTAATCATGCTTTTCTATTTCATTTTAGTCCTTTTTCCCCTTTAATTTAAACAAGAATATGTAATATTTAACATTAATAATTATAGTACAATTTAAAAAAAAAAAAATGTAAACTTATGACAACAGCAAAGCAAAACTGCATTAGAACCAACTTTATGTATCCTTCAAAGAAAAACAAATGGTCTTTGAGGCAAATCATCACTGGTAACATGGCCATTACTAACTGAAGAAAGTGGTTCTTCAGGTTCCAGCTGGTTATCACTACCACATTTGCTTTACATGCATCTTAATCTACTATGTTCTGTCATGAAACTTTTTAAAATGCAATAAAAACTCAAGGGTGTATGATCTTAGAAATGAGATTCCTATGATTGATGGTAGTTTTCATCAGAATGCAAGTATTGTGTAACCATTAGTAATGGTTACACAAATTCATGCACTATTACAACCCTAAATTAAAAAAAATAAATAAAAATTAAGAACTCAGGTTTTACTTTTATATTTCATTACATCCCTTTCGATCATTATAAATGCTACAAACTGGAACTGGAACCAACACTGAATAAAAGCAGATTAATTAAAAGTCTGCAATGCAGCAACATTTTATTTCCAAGCAGCTGAGGAGGCAATGACTACAGGCACGCATTGGCGCACATGCGGCTGGTGGAGCTCAAAAACTTTGAGGCCATAAAGTTTGACATATGGAATGGTGTGTTAATCAAAGACTCCACACTCCCAGCTGGAGCAGACACACTGGGAAAACATTCTGACATGCTTACTTGAGAATGTTCTTATTAGTGTGTGTGTGTGTGTGTGCATGTGGACACATCGCGCATGTGTGCACAAGTTCTTCATGATATTGTCCTTTGAAGCGATGGTGGTATGTGCGCCTGGTTATGTGCTAGTGTACGTGAGCTAGTTTCACACTTACACTATATCTATTAGGAAGAAGAATCAAAAGGGTTTAATACAATGAATGTCAACATGGGGAACTTTGTGAAACAGACGTTAATGGTCATGTTATCAAAATGTGTTCAACCTTTGGATCAATTATCTTCTGTATGACTCTGTGCTGTGATAATACATTTTGTTAGACCTGTGGAAATATAAAACTAAAGGTTCAACTTTACCTAACCAAAAAAAGTACCATTGCACACAGTGAAAACAACATATTATCTAAAGGTCTTAGTCATAATACCAAAAAAGAAACCAGTTGAAGTGACAAAATGATTTCATAAGGAAGCAATTCTGGCTGTCCTGTAAAACACAGTGATTAAAATAAATGCTTAGGTTGCTAGCATTGTCCCTGAATTCCTAGAAAGGTAGATAAGTAAGTTGAGAAGATGAAATGGCTTATGAATGACAGATATGATGAGATGGGATAGTACAACAAGAAGAAACAAAGCCACATAAAAAGAAATGAAAGCAGAAGAAGAGCTCTGCAGACAGCAGAGAAACAAAGAGGCCTTCATTGTTTCTAATCTTGCTCACTACTGAAAGGGATGATAGCATAATATGTTTGCTAATGGGGGAACAAATCTTTGGCGCTCAGCTTACATAACTGCTGACTGACTAATCATACATGCTGCCTGAAACACACACGACTGTCAGTCAGAACATTTCTCCCTTTGTGTGAGCTAAAGTTGAAACAAGATATTCAGATATGCTGAACAAAGAGACGAATAATCGTTTTGTTCTCACTATCTGACATTAAATCAGACTAAACTTTTCCTGTTTTATGTTGGTAATAATTATAACAATGACTTCCTTTTGCAAAATGCCAGAATAATGAGGGTGAGAGTAGAGAAAACTGCTTAATTTCAGAAGTTTACACAAACTAACTCAGTATTGTACATATGGCTGAAATTCACTCAAAACTTATCGTTATTAGAAGATTACAAAGCCATGCTATCCTTTTCCACTGTTTCAAAAATTGTTTGAAGGGACAGTAACATTAACTTAAATACAAATATTAACTAAATACATTAACTAGTTAAGTTAATGTATTTAGCAAATAGAAATAATTATGTTAATTTTGTCCTAGCACATATAAAGTTTGGTCAATTTTTTTTTTTTTTAAAGTGCAAATCTATTTAGTGTGCATAAATATCTGGTTTCAAGTGTACCCAGATCAAAGAATTTACACAATACAAATACATATAACTATAATGCCTAATGTACCGACTGATAGGAAGAAGATGACATTTTAATAATGTGCAAGTATTGTTAAATACAAGCTAATACCAAAAGTAATTGTCAACTGTCACTAACTTCTCACACGCTAGCGCCAGATCTGCAAGAACATCTGACAAGCCAAAGAGCCAGCTGCTTGCAGACTGAGAGGAGAGCAGAAATGAAAGGGTAGGAGGCTGAGAGGCGGCTCCATCTGCTGATCTGCGTCAGTCAGAGGCAGCACTGGCACATCTTGAGAAAGTCAACATCCCTCACTCTCCGACTTCGCCAGTGCTTACAGCAGATGGCATCAACTTATTCTTTAATTTGAAGCTTTGTTCTGCTTCTCTCTTGTGGTTTGTTGTAACTGTGATTTTAAATTACAGCAGATTATCAAAACTGTGCACCATAGTAACATGTTATACAAAACTCCGCCTTTCAATTCTGTTATATTCTTGGATTCTAAAGCGACTGATTCATGTCGACAGGCACTCTGGGTTTATTTGTGCAGTTTTACATTTGTCCAAGTCTACACTTTTGAGCATAACTGGTTCAAGTTGACAGTGAATTTATGAAAACCTCATAGTCATAAAATATTATCATGGCTACAAGTGAAACATAGAAAGGACAACAAAAAGAATAAAAATAAGTTGCCAACTTGCTGCTTCATAAGTTATTATTGTAAAAAGATCATTTGCTTGGGAAAACCACTTTAATTCTCTCCATGAGCAACCCAAAGTTTTGTTTTCAGAGTTAGCTGAAGCCTTTAAATACATGAATATAGTTTTTAATCATATTCATGATTTTTAATCATGAATCATGAATAAAGTTTTTAATCATCATTTTCTGTCAAATAGTACATGTGTAAGATATTATGTCTCATGGCCATTTGATCAAAACTGCAGAACAATCAAATAAATTTATTTAGCCATTTTCCAGCTGTGTGTCTGTTCCTTCCTTCCATTCATCCATCCTCTTATATCGCAGGAGATTTAGCAATCCCAACATTCCTCTGTCGTTTCTTTCCAGTAGTTCATATGTTTTGATATAAATATTATATTGTACTATTTTAACATAAGTACGATTTCAGAACTCACAAGCTGCTTCAGAACAAGAAAGCAGATCTAAAAATCCTACTGCATGTTTACCTAAAACTTTCAAAAGGAATTCCTGTATGAATGATATTAATGGTATATGCTAACTATGCCTTTAGAGAAAGCAAACAAGACAGCCAGTCAAATAAAATCTATTTCTTGCATGGCTTCATGAGATGATGTCAACTGCATTACATGGCTTGGCATTGCAAACAGCTTTGAGAATATTAAAACCCGATGCCTTATCGTCTTTTGCTAGGTATTCTTCTTGCTGGGCCCGTAATCTGCCATGTCAAGCATTCAACAACGTAGTTTTTTAAAACTGTCTGGACTCATCGCATGTTGCAGCCCAGTCGAGGCTCCTTCAGAGGCAGTGACAGGCAATCAGAGGCACGCTTGCCAGCGCCAAGGGAGCATTGAAGACTGTCAGCTGATGAAAGAAAGGAAAAACTGTGTTTTGGGTTTGGTCCGTGTGGGCTCTAGCCAACAGGAAAGCGCCAGTGTTTTCCTCTCCATGGGGCATAATGGATTCTCTCCGCCAATGAAACCTTATTCCAGCTGGGACAGATGTAAGCATGATGAGAAGACGGCTAAAGAGAGGAACGATATGAAAGAATACAAGCAGATGGTGAAGAACGGAGGGATTGGTGAGGCTTGCCAGCTTTATGTTAAAAAACAAATGGGAATAATTCTTGGTTTCCAACTAGCCTCTAGACCACTGCTAGTGTATGCAACATGATCATGTTGCCCAGAGAAGTAACTATATCAACCAAAAACATAATGCAATACAAGCAGACAGGCCCCTGCCCCAATCATCAATGTATCACTTCCTTGGCCAATTCTGGCAATGCCCAGCTCCTCGGCTTGAGTCTTCAACATTCAAGCAGCATCGACAGGCAGTGGTCACAAGGTTAAAACAATGGTACTCATACATATTTAAAAGAGAGTCAAAGTTTCGTCCCTCAAAACTCATTCAAAGTTGGCGTACACTGGACTAAGAAAGACTTTGTACCTTCTCTCATTGTCATCCAAGTGAGCAAACAGCACATTCTTTGAGATGGCCTTGGCCAAGGCAGTCATGGTCTTGTAATCCTTAGGAATCACCTGTATAGACAAAGACATAATTGCAGTTAAGTGGGCAGAAACAACAAAGCACAGGTGGAACCATGAAACAAACCAGGGCAAACCGACTTCAAAAGCTGACCAAGATGAGTAATTAAAGAGCAGCACATTGGCAAACCCTAAAAGACATATCCCACACATGCATCTGAGTATTTTTGGGAATGCCCATCTGTTCAACCATAACACTAAAATGTCACAGATCTTAGCAAAAAAAATTCACAAGAGACCTGAAATCATTCATAAAGCATGCATTTTTTTTGTCCCAGATTCTGCGGTACATGTTCAAGCAAAGGGGAGAATGGCAACATCTGAAGCCACAAAAAAGCAGCTGTACACAGAGGTCTCTGTTTATGATATCTAACGTATGCCAATTAGAAAAATTCTACAGAGAACACAAATAATATTGAAAACATAAAAAGGAAGAAAGTTTTATAAGCCCAGTGTCTTTCTAAAAGACCAAAGAGATGTATACCAGTGTGTACGTATGTGTATTCCCTTTCATTCTAGGAAAGAGGAGGGGTTAGGCTGTAATTAAGTTAAGGCAACAGATGTCTCCACATGAAGACAACCACACCGCAGTGTACAATATGCACACAAGTGCACACACAGCCACATCACACACAAATGAAGGAATACTACATTTGTATCATCTGTAGGACTACAAATATGACTACACAGCAGCCAGAAAGAGATGCTGGTCAATGATGGAAACTGAATTGAGGAGGGATACAAATTTTTAGGTTGGATTTTATATGCAGGGATTATTAATTATGAGGATTCTGGGGTTGTAGATATCCAGGACAAGGCTTTTGGTCACCAAGATACATAGTTTTCAGACCAAAAGTGAACCTCTCATGTATGTGCGGTAGAAGACATAAGACTAAGGCAGAGTTTTTCTGTAACTGTGTGAAGCCTTGATGATGCATATCTCTCTTGCTTAAACTAGCAACTGAGCTTCCCCTGGTAGTAAGAAAAAGAGGGAGAGAAATTATAAGACAGGATATAAATATATGATGACTGCAATGAGCCAAAAAGCACTATTTTACTGACTAAATCAAATCTGTTCTAGTGTATTTTCTTAGATGTGATAAATCCTGTGTTTAGTGAGTGTGAAAGGATGTTCCACCACAGTCTATGTTCAACCATTTTTATCTTTGGCCACAGCAAAGAGTTGTGTGTTGAAAGCAGTATTCATTTTATATTGTTGCATGGTGCACGCAATACAAATGAAAGACTTTCTGGATGCAGAGCCACGTGGAGCCACTTCACTAGTCCACAAAAGCATAGCTCCTTTCTAGAGCCACTTGTGTCCTCTGCATTAACAGTGTTAGTTTTTGTGATGTAGCTTGAGGCGCCCAGTGGACATCGCTACAGAGGATACCTGCAGTATTTGTGTAAACAGACACTACAACAAGTGTAGCTAATAAAGTGGCTGGTGTGTGTACATCACATACATGTATGTGCAGGTAGAAACCAATAAGGTTTAAAACTCTAGTCTGCTACTGTTCCTGCTTGGTGAGCACCTTGTCCCCTCCCAGAGACAGCTCCATTTTATATTAACCTACAACAAAAGGTGTTTGTTTTTTTTTGTTTTTTTTTCCCCATCAGAAATGTTCAACACATTCTGGTTTTAACAATGAGACACGCTGTCTGAGCTGTTCAGTCTGAAACCCTGACTGAGTGGAATCTCTACATTTTAAGACAGTCTGCTTTTTATGGCAAAACCATTTTAATCAGATGAGCAGAGTTGCTGATTGTTAAAAACCAACATGGAGTTTCACACGGGATCTGGCTTCATTTTCTAATTTGATTTTGATTAACTTTCCTCTGACGGGCTTGTTGTGTAAGTTAAAGACATGCAATAAATTGTCTATAAACACCACTGATGTGGTTTTGTGTATTGTGTGTTGAGGTATACATTTGTGAGAATGTGAGTCTATAAATGGGATAAGAGGGGCGTAGAAAATACACTAGCTGAAGATAAAGGCAGAGTTTTCACAGCAGCACATGCTGTGCCAGCAAGACACCTTAGACCGAGAACTGCTAATGCATGTCAGCGCAGACACACACCTCTGTCTCTCTCTCTCTCTCACACACACACACATGCACAATGTGCACTTCACTGGTCCTGCAATTACTATGTGGTGATGTCGGCTTATGCTGAAGTCATTACCTCACAATTCATGTTAGGTTAATTACAATTTAGAAAGTGTAGGACTAATGCACCATCTATGTTTCACTGTACATATGTGTAGGTGAAAGAATGTGTGTAAGACGTGAGTAAACGTAAAGTATAATTCCTGCCAAAAGTACAAGCTACAAAAGCCTCAGTGACAATATAGACATATATTACTGAAAAAGTCCTAATATTTCTTTAATTTGTGTGTGTGTTCATTAGGGCTATTGTAAACAAATATTTTAGTAATCACATTCCATCAATTATTGTTATTATTAATCAAGTAATCAGATAAAAAAACTTATAAAATAAAATATTAGTAAATCTAACATGACAGCATTTTGGAAATCAACTTCAATCCAATTTTACATATTTGAGCCTCCCTAACAATTACTTTTCTGTAGTTTAGAGAATTAACCAGTAACAATAATAACTCACTTTCAAAGTTAACCTGAAGAAAAGTAATACAAAGTAATTACTTGAAAATTGGATATTATGCTGAGCGAACTTAGCAACACCTCATAGGTGGAAGAGAAAGCGCTGCCCAACACAAATAATAATCCGGCCGGAACACGGTGTGCTAATTAATAAAACTTGATTTAATTCATCTTCAAGGCATATAAATTTTTCTCAGGGAATTTTAATAATCGAGGTACTCGATCATTCGAGGAATCGTTACAGCCCTAGTGTTCGTGTGTAACATGAACAATTTTTTGAGAACAGCCCTATTAATTATGGCAGCACATTTTAATTTACTTGGAGCAAAAGCCTTTTGATTAAAATGTGTTTTAGCTTTAGCTACAATTTAGCCATTTGTAGGTTTTATAAGATTAAGATCTAATTTTCACCTACCCGGATATCTAGGAAAACAAATACATTTTTATACATTTTGGCCTTTTATCCACACAAAAACTAATATCACTAGAGATCATTATTAAGAACATCTTTGATCAAAGTGAAGTTTTAACAAAACTCTATATCTGTGTTTGCATGTGTACATGGCAAAATGGAGAATGAGGGTCCCAGGCATTTCAGTCTGCGACAAACATACCAACACATCCACATGCTTGCTCCTGACTGACATTGTTGTTTTATTAACTTTTTATTGAAATACACTATTTAAAATTAGCTCAATCTATATATCTGTCCACTCAACTGAACTTCCTGGAGCCATGTTTAAATGATAATAATATAGGTTTTAGCTTTGTGCTACACCTCCCCCTATCGATTTGGCATGTTTAAAACAATGCTGAGAGTGGATTTGGGTGGGTTTCATGTAGATGAAAACTTATCTGAAATCAATCCATGTGCGAGGCTGTTTTTTTTTTGGTGGCTGTTTTTCGTTTTTAGACAGACCTGGGTACGTGTGTACACTGTTAATCTCTGTTACTTTCATCATAGTTCTAGACATACTATATCAGTTTTTATTCCCCTTTCAAATACTTTCACAACAACTAACACCCTAAACATTTTAGTTTCTGCATCAGATTCAGCTGAGTAACATATTTCTGAAATCAGATGGATTTGTCATGCAGTCTTTCTGCTCTAATTGTGCACAAACCTGAATATTGATGTTCACAAATACTCTTCAACCAATTTTGAGCTTTTTTGCAAGTTGTGAAGATGGGTACCCCAAATTATCTGCAGCTGTAACTATTTTAAATGGTGGTGATTATAAAGGGATGACAAAAAATAAATACATACATAAACAACATACTCACAATCACTAATTATGCATTACTTTTTGTTAGTTTATCCACTAAAAAGTCACATAAAAAGAAAAAACAAAATCCATTAAAGTTTGTGGCTGTAAAGTGTCTTGCAAAATAGGCATGAAGGCACTGTAGCTGCATTGTTAAGTAAGTGCTGACAATGCTATGCAAATGTAAACGGTCATAAAAACAGTGATTATGAAATGCAGATACAGTCTCAGCGTTGGTCCCGCAGATTTGTTCAGTGAAACATTCACCATCTGTGAAAATAAATTCACTGATGTGTCCAATTCTGTTCAGTGACGGCTTTCATACATTTTACTCCGATTCTTCATCTACTGCCATTCTGCTCTTTGTGTCCATCAAGATGGTAAGTTGGAGGTTTTGAGCTGATGTGTAATCTGACCTTGCGTACGTAGCTGACAGCATCCTCCTCGGTGTACACTTCTGCACTGACTCCTCCCCTGCGGCGGCGGGCCTTGACAACCGGGTTCGGAGGAGGAGGAGAAACCTCATCGTCGTGAGAGTCTGACTGGCTGTTAGATTTCTGTCGTGCCATGATCTGCTTGCATTCTTCCTGTAAAATGAAAGACATAAAGATGTTAAGCAGCCACTGCCTTCAGTGCCTGAACAACAAAAGAAAATGCAAGCAGGCATCGTCCCACTTTAAGATAAAGAACAACAGGCAGCAAAGACATCAGGGGAGACCCAGGAGGCATGAGGCTGGCTGTGCTTCCAAACCCTGAACACAGCAGGTGATGAGTTATTGACTACTTTCTTGATTAAACCATTAGCATACAAACTCAATTAAGGCACTGTAGCTTTGACAAAATGAGAGCACTTCAAGAGTGGGATAATACCTTCTGCAAAAGCAAAACAATAAACTGACCGCAGCTATCACCTTACAATTGAAATTTAAAGGAGAAAAGAGTAAAACTTTTAATGTTCTGCCATTATTGGAATTTTTTAACAGTGTAAGAGTACCATCTATTTGCAGTTGCTTGTTCAATCTTTCTTTACCAGAGTAAGTTAAAATAAGCAATCTAAGCTATTGTTTGTGCCTCCGGGCCAGTAGATGGCTCCAGAGAGTATTTGACTTCTCACACATGGTACATATGTTAAAACTTCATAGGTTCACCGCTAGGTTTGTATAACCTTTCTTTTAAACATGCTTTTATGGTTGCTGGACATCATATTTGGAGCTTGATTTAAAATCAAGATTTAGTTTGGATTCAAAACAACTGAGAAGGGCTGAACGATACAGCTGAAAAACATCAAGATATAAGCATTTCATATCAGTTGATATCAATAACTATTGATTTGTTTTAAATATCCAAAATCCTACAAAGCTGGTGGCATAACATGTACTAATTCCCTTAGTTTCTACTGGATGCTGTTGATGTTCATTTTTAAGCAGATAATAATAACATTATAAAGTGATGCACCAGTTACTCAACATGTTGTTGCTAGGTAATCAAATTCCATGTGAGTTAGTTACTCACTTGCAATGTTGTTAGTTACAAACGTTAGTTGTAGATTGTGAGCTATATCGCTGACTGAAAGTGGGGCCCCTGAACACATTCTGCTAAGGCCCTGTGTAATCTTGGTACAGCTCTGTTCTTTACAACTGAGGCAGGCAAGCCTTAAAACAAAAATAATCTGGTAAAAACTGTCACAGTAAAGCTGATGTAATTAAAAACCTCACAGACAACAGACTACAGTAGGAAGAAAAACACATTTTCCAAACTGAGATCAAACGTTAATCTGCAGTCAACAAAATATGAAGATGTGTAGGAAGAGAACGAATAACTGATGAATACGGTTGGGCAAAATCCATTCTCCATTTTGTCTTTTGTCAAGGTTCCCGTCAACACACACAGAAGCCAGTTTTACCCTGAATGTGGCTATATTTCTGATCATGGCTCATGTTCTTTTTGAAAGAGAAATTTATAGCAACTGCTGTGTCCAAACCACGGAAAACTGCATTTTCAAGCAGGGAATCTTTTTTTCTAATTTTAGCTTTTTAGAAAACTAACCTTAAATAATGAATAAGTTTAACTGAGCTTAGCTGAACCTTATTAAAACAGAGTCAACAACATTTGTGATTTTACTGTAAGCAATCACAGACAATGACTGAATACATATATAAGTAGAAATAAAACAAGTATATTTATTCATCTGTAAGGTAATTGTCTAAAAATCTAATATATTTTTATGCAGAATGTCAGCCTTCATTCCTGACATCTCATTGCAGTCATATGTTGTATAAATACTTTAATATTTTTCTGTATGCGGAACATGTACTGCGAGTTATATTATGGTCTGGTTCATAAATTCTTCAGGCTTCCTGTTGGCTTTTCAAAGGTTTTATTTCAGTTTTAGCTGATTATCACAAACTGTAACACTAATCAAGTTTTTATTGCTTTATGAATATTATTATTTGAATTTAGTAGCATGGTAAATTGACAAAGCAGATTGTTTTGAAGGCTACAAACAGCAAGACGTGCAAGATGTGAGGAACAAACATGTTAAAAAGCTCTGTGATTTGCTTGATCTTTTAGTAGCTGAAATATTCTCATTATTCAAAGTTTTTCACAGCATGGTACTCAAGTTACATCTCAATGCTTAACATTTTTGTCATAGTAGCCATTAAAACCACAACACACCTCATCTGTAACTGTGATGAAACGGTAACATTTTACTAAAGGTTCTTACACCATGACCATTACAAAGCACCCATTCCTTTGATGAGGATCTACCCAACCAGTTAATTAAGCTTAAAAGGGATTAATTTGTTGAATCTGGCTTCTTGCTATTATGAATGATGCATTCTTACCATTTCCAAAATACTTCTATCCAATTTTATGCCTTATTTATACACAATCTTACTGTTCAACATAGGCAGAGGAAAGAAATAGACAGGAAACAGACAACTTATGTAAGTTTGAAAATACCTCAAGAGATAAACTCAGAGACAAGGCCCTTTTTAGATCTGTGTTTAAATTCTGTAAAAAAAATGTCCCAGTTAGAAAGTCAACAAGGAATTCATAGCTTGCACTGTGGCCCAGTCTCTGAAATAGTACCCAACTAATGAATTAATCACAGAATCGCTCAGTTTCACTGCCTGTCCTGTCTGAATTTAAGTGTTACTCCTCCCAGATTTACACTTACAAACACGAATCAGAGAGGCAAGCAAAAATACTCCCAAGCGCACACTTTCACGTGCTTTTTGCTTACGCACAATCGTGAACCTGAGAGAACACAGCCTGCAGCATGAGAGCACAATAACAAAACTCTCTCGCCAACACATGCACAGGCAGACTGCAGAGGGAGACGGTGATCACAAACACCATTAAATTAGGACAACAACATCTGCAATCAGGTAACTTATTGCATCCGTAGAGGAGTTAATTTAAGAAAAAAAACATGCATGAAAACATGAATCTTTCAGCTACACATTCACAAGCACTCCCTGGAACTATTCTAAACATGTTTACCTAATGATAAAACCCAGGTAGCAAACTCCAGGTCAGGTTTGTCTTCAGAGATATTTACCATGGCATGTAGTGCCCCCGGTCAGGCCTGCTGTGTGTCCCCCCGCAGCATCAAGTCTCACTGTGCGTTCATGGGAATCAGCACACATGGATTTCCATCTCATACACACCTGACACACATGCCACAGTGCATCAGCATCCTCCCGTTAAGCGCACAGGCAAGCAGCAATAACCCAGCTGGCTGCGTGAGATGAAGAGACAAAGAGCGACGTAGAGCCTCCGGTCCCCACGGCGATAAAAATCTGATCACAGCAAAAAAAGAGCCCGACTTCCCATCGCTGCTGCAGCACAACTCTGTCGCTTGCTTTCTGCCCTCTGTCTGGCTCTCTCGCTCTCGCACTCACAATCAGGTGGCGCAGTGAGCGGGCTCTTCTTGCTGCCCTCCGTCACTATGACAACTGGGTGCTGAAGGAGTCTGATCGGGAAGACACAGCAGCTCGGAGACGCACTCACGTTCGCGCACGCACAAGTTCTTCTGACGCCTGGTCTGCAAAATCTCTCTGATCCAAGTGAGTCAGTTAGCAGAACGGAAAACATCACTTTTTCTCGGCACGCACTTCTGTTCGGACCAAATGGTGCGTCTGCATGTTGAGCGCCACATTCTCTCACTTCCGAACCTCCTCTTTATGCCAGAAACTTCTTTCTGACCTGCTTATTGATCTCTACTACAGCCTTGCCTCTCAGATAAGATGGTACAATAATACAGATAGTTATCCGCCAACACTATAAATCTCATTTACTTTAACCAGCTATTGGTAGGTCAAATAAAACAAACAGAAATTATATTTTGCTCATTTTTTCTGGTTCAGAACTGGAACCTTTTCACAGAAAAAAAATGATCAGAAAAATATCTAATTTTGTAAATTTCTGATTAAATATGCATTTTAATTAATTGGATTAGAATAGCGTTGCAAGGTTGTATTTTATAGCTTCTTCACATAGACTGATACATTTTATTATATATCTTCTGTTATTTTTTGTGATTATGACTTACAGTTAAGGAAAACCCAAAATTCAGTTTCTTTAATAAGCATATTATGGGGTATGGCGTTTTTAATCTTCCCCTTGAAAACACATTAATACCAATGTACTGGTACTAGAGACAGTGTGGGCTGAAAAACATAATCAGCATTTCTAAACCTATCAGTAGAGAGAAGCATGAAGGGCTCTTAACTTCCTGGATTACGGATATTCTATCAAGGGCTGTTATGCACTTATTGTTTATGCTGCTTTTTCTACTACACTTTTTCCTTCCAGTTAACCTTCCATTAATGCGTTTGGACACAGCACTCTGTCACAAGCAAGATACTTCAACTGTGACCTTTTGTGGTTTACCCTCAACGACCGTCTGCTGGACAACTGTGAAGTCAGCAGTCTTTAGTATGATTGTATCTGGCATAACATAACATTTCCAAATTAAAAATACATTTTTATTGGTTTAATGTAATATTAAATTAATATTAAATAATAATTGGTTAAATTCTAATATTCACCCATAAGCATCTAAATTACAAGATATAAATTACTGAAATAATTTAACTTTTTAATGGTACTCTAATTGAGATGCACCTACATGCTTTGATGTATGAATAGGGATAATCCAGATTTATGTTCCGTTCGATTCAAAACTACTGCTTCTAAAAACCAACCTGCCCCACATTTCAGACATCCTTTTAACGACGGACGACTGATTTAATTTGTGAATTAAAGCAAAAAATGTCCTCAAATATGTTGGTATGTTTTACAGAATATTGAAGCAAGCAGTCAATTCCTCAAAGAAAGCCAGAAATCGGTATCACACGGGAAGAGCTGATGTGTTTCCACACAGTAGGCTACAGTTGTAGAGACATATTACCATTTAGTGTTTATATTCTATGCTTGTATATCCACTACAATAATCTTTTAAGCTCATATTTCTGAAAGTCTTTATTTCTTGTGAATTTTTTGATATATATTATATCTTGCTTCAGCTTTAAGGCTGAATTAAAAATCTTTCTAACTGCCTGTTTTATCCTGGTTTCTGGATGTTTCAGTTTTTCTGCTGATCCTGTTTTCACTTTTCTTTCTGCAATCAGGCTAAGTCATTTTAGAGCAAATAATATGAACAGCAAGATAAAAAAAGACAATCTGTGTAGGTTTTCCTGCTGCTTTCATAGGAAGAGCAGCGACAGAGTGTTAATATCATCCCTTTGGTTCTGCTTCGTTTTCAGCTAAAAGAAACCACGCCATTGCCCTACATTAGGCTCTCTCCTTTCGTCTGTACTCTGCTCTTCCTGCGTCATCATCTGCAGCTGCGTGCCAGACAAGAGAGGACGGGACTAGGAGAAAGATGTTAGGCGACAGAGGACATAAGCACAACCAGTGCTAAATAATAAAATAAAAACTCTCTTAAAAGTGGGCTTCCAATTAGCAAGAAAGCATAAAATACAAACCCAACCGCTCACACAATCGCTCTAAAAAGTCACTCTTGTTAAAACCATCATCTTTTCCATTTAAAACTAATTCATGGATGATGAGGCTTATTAAAATTAATATATTCTGCTCCATTTGTTCCCTGAAGCAATTTGCACCCAACAGACATAAACAAAAGTTATGACTGACTCATTTTAAAAGCCGCGACTAACAATTAATCAGCACGAGGATCCTACATGCACAAGAACAAAAGCATTTAAATCCTCAACACAGATTAGCTAGCACTGGGCATAAATACTTGAAAACACAAGTCACTCTAAAAAGTTCATTTCTGATCACAGAGAGGGGGAAAAAAAAGTACACAACCCTAAGTGGTTACCTTCCGTTTACCTCCTCCAGCATCATCCACAGTTTCACTCTGGGACTGCTGGAGTTGAAAGTATGTGACTGAATCAAAAACAAACACTCACACACACACACACACACAATCACATGCAGGTAATGAAGCATGCAGGGGCTGATCCACCGGCGGAGCTAACAGTCTACTCATCACTCTGTTCCACACCATTACAGCACCACAATGGGCCGAATTTTCACTGCTGCGTTGGCTCTGACAGCACTGACAATGTTCGTTCTGTTCAGTTTTTCAGTTCACAACAAACTTGTCTCCCTCTGTAGTATATGTATATTAAATCTAAAAGATTTAGATTTAATATACATATAAATCTAAAATTACCTACATCTGAAATCTGCTGACTCTGACTAAGTGGACTAAATAGAAAGAAAACAACAAATCGGCTCAATAAGAGCTGATTTTTCTCCACTGCACAGGTCTACTGAGAAAACAATACAATTTACTTTTTGAAAAAACAAATGAGTCTAAAAAATCCCAGGAGAAATTACTGGTGGTTTTGAACATTGTTTACCTTTTTTGGCTGCCATTTCTTTCTATAATCAGTTCTGCATAATTCTTCTCTCTCACGCAAAGCAGAAACTAACAGAAGAAAAATGGCAGGAGGCAATGGACAGATGAGAAAAGACAAAGAAGGACCACCAGGGAGACAGAAGCCGAGGGGTCCTGTGTAACTTTAGGGGCCTTCAGGTGAGCCATGGAAGAGGATGTTTGGCTTCGGGTCACTGCGTGGAACCAGGGGTAATTCCACAAACTGCTCTGCTCAAAGTGCAGCGGTGAGAGTGGATACATTGCTTCACTGAGTATTATAACTTAGAAAGTCCTTTTGATCTTAACCTGACCTCACAATTTTACATCAGTGGCACTAAAACCATATGAAACCCAGTGCTCGGTTTCATATTTCGCTACATTACAGCCCCATACTTCAGCATATTTTATTATGATTTTATGGGATGAACCAACACAAAGTGTGTTATAATCCCAGAGTGGAAGAAATATATGAGTTGTTTTTTTTTTATTTTGTGCATTTGTATTTAGCACCTTTTCACTCTCACACGCCTAAATAAAATTCAGCACCACTAAATTTAGCTGTTAGGCTTTTTTCCACAAATGCACACCTACTTTGAGTCCATCTATGTATAATGCAGTGTAAATGCAGCTGTTCTGTGAAGCCTTCAAAGGTTTGTTAGAGAACATTGATGAACAAACTGCATCATGAAGACCAAGGAACCAACTTTAAATTTCTTGAGGAGTAAACGTAGCAAAACGTTGCTCTGGTCGATGAGACCAAAATTACTTCCTACATCCAAAAAATTTATAAATTACGATATTGTTTTCTACTTCACAAGCCTGTAGCAGTTTGCAATGGTATATAACATAGAACCCTATCGAATATTTTAAAGTTTGTGGATGTCCCTTGATAAAATTCAAGTATTTTTTTTTTATTAAAAAAAAAAAAAAAAACAGCAGCAAAAACAGATAGTTGATACAAAACTTTCCAGAATTTCCAGATCAGCTGCCTTTAAAGGGACAGGATGATTTGTTATGACAGGTTCTTGGCGACAGCAGAATGGCTGCCAGCCCAAGGCATCTTCTCATTCTACTGAAAAAGTGATGACAGCAGCTGATTGACTGACACAACGAAGGAATCAATCTAATGCAATCTCACAAGCAGTCTTAATGCAGCAGAGCTGCCACTCGACATGATGCATTATGCAGAAATATTACTTTTCTGCTCCCTTCTCTTCAGCTCACTTGGCAAAATTTCAATTCTGTTTACTGAATCTGATTGTAGTTAATATTTTAGCATAATTTTTGCACACATTAAATGGCAATTATCATTGCATATCAATTAAAAGGCGAAAATTATTTTTTATATGTATACTGATGAGAAAATATGAACTATTCTTTTTATTTTGTTTTTCTTCCCATGACTTAAAGTGTTGTGTATTCCTAATGATCCCATAATCATAAATTTGTTTCATGCTTTACTCCCAGCACAATATATTTTAAATCTTCATCAACCATTTTCCCATCTCTCTGCCTTCAGCATTTCAAAACTTGTCTTTCTCCACTTTACTTTCTCTTTACTTTTAACTTACAAAAGTAAAACTGCAACTTATTTCGTCTCAAATCATGACAGAAAGAAACACATTTAATATCTATTTCATTTGAGTAAGGCTCTAAATTAATTAGTTGTAACTAACACAAGCACTGACGAGAGAGACACGCTTTGTCCTGTTTTAACCTCTCTATACCTGCTTCAGAATACATTTCAAATTACAGTGTATTGGTGACCCAAGTGAACATGAATAAAAAGTTCATGTTCACTTGAATTGTCTATTGATTAAACTGTCTTTTCTTCAACTCATCTCATTGGATTTTCCAGGATTTGGGTCTGGGGGCACAGATGATCACAGAATAAGGCTGTATTTGTGTCTAGTGAATCAATTCTGTGTTGACTCACTCCGTCACTCATATGTTTCAGAGCATTGTCCTCAAGAATGGCCCAAAGAAGACTATACCAGTTAATAAAAGTGTAATTTAAAGAGTTTATTATGCATCATAGTATGGTTCCAAGTACCTTTCGAAGATCCCCAGCATCATGGATCCGCCACCAAACTTATCCTGAACCGTACTTATCCAAGTAAGTACGGTTACTTGGTAAATACTTGGCATGAAGTTCTTTTCTACGTCATTATCTTTACATCACACCAGAAACTTTTGGGGGTGCTTGTTGCTAAAAAGACTTTTTTTTTTTTTTTTTTTTTTCCAAAAACACACAATCCCACTGAAGCAAACTCCACATGTTTACATTTGTGGACAGAAAAGGATTTTACCAGGCATTTGTCACAAACAACTGCTGTGATTAAAGAGACTTTGTGACTCCAAGAGGCTGCTTTAACAGTTCCCTAACACTGAGCTTTGGTGATTTTTTCACATCACTCTCACTGTGTGAATAATGGGTCTTTCCCCTGTGTAGCTGCCAGGGACTAAAAGAAACAGGCTTTTGTTTCAGTTCGTATTTATATCTGAGACACAAAAAGTCCTGGGTTCCTCATTATGAGTTCCTGGAAATGTTAACTTTCAAAAATTTAAGCATAAATGTAAAAAAAAAAAATTGCTTTGACTATATTTATTGTAAAGGGTTTGTGTTAAGAATATTAGAAAAAAAAACTATCATTTCAGAACATACATTTTTTTCCTAACCGAATAAATGGACTCAAATTGAAGGTTGGCAATTTCTTCATTTCTAGTGTGAGATTCAGATTTTATTTTAGGCTTTTTACACATGTTTTAAACTATGAACAATAAATGTGGTTCTCTCTATATTAGAGCCACAGCTTTCAAAGACCTCATCTTATCAGAAAGACACTAAGTGTTCTTCATAATAAATCTTAATAATGATGTAAATCAATATTTCTTATACACAACCCCAAACACCACTAAGATCCCAGAAGGAAACTATAAAGCCTGCAGATGCCAAATGCCAGAAAACATCTGTAATGCAAGATGCTTAATGGGCGACACATTCACAAACACCATTATAGTTTCAGCAGATGCAAACTGTTGCAATTACTGTTGTGCAATATACATTTAACCATTCAATACAGATGGTGAGAACAATTATCTATGCACAGTTGAAATTTATGCTAATCACTAATGTATCTCTTTAAAACTAATCCTGTCAGAGGAGAATTCAGTTATGACAAAAACAAATATTGCTTTGTGTTTTTAGGCTAAACTGATTATATCAAAAATTAGGGGCTTGTCAGTCAGAGCCAGACAGAACACACTGAGCTGATAGACATGATGAGACCAGAACACCCATCTGAAGGCTCTATTGTACGCACAAAAGGATCATTACCATGCATAAATAGGCAGGAAGAAAGGAACCAAGATGCCTGTCATTTACACATTTATTCTGAAGGCGTGTTAATGTACGAACGCAAAGGTTAAAAACAAAGTACCTACTGTGATGATTGCAATCAAGACAGAAACAGAAGAAAAATTAAGACAGGGAAAAAAGAAAACAATCATGTGTATCAGTAAAATACGCATGAAGGAGAAGGTTTCTGAGAGTGGACAATGGAGAAACCAACACGAATAAGGCTGCCTGCGCTGTATGAATCTTTTCAGGAGGAAAATGAGGTTGGGTTTGACAAAAGGACAGAAAGATTACACCCAGGCAATCTAATTCGCACACAGAACCCTGACCAGATTAGGGAATAAACTTTGTGAATACAGGATGGATCTACAGTCTAGCTATCCTCTCCTGTTGCCTAGGTTACCGCCTGTAGTGGGCGAGGACTGCTGACAGAGGTGGCCCTGAGAGAGAACACGCAATCATGAAAGGGAAAAAGTAAAAAGAAAGATTTTCAAAAAAAATTCTTTTGTTGTATTTTGGAGCTGAAAGAAGAGTCTTCCTAAGGTAAAAATCCAATAAAGTCTAACACCAAGAATTTTGACAAAAGTTGAAAATTTAACATTTTCTCTTAATTTCAGAAATGGCCCAATGTTTGCACACGTAATCGAAAAAGATGAATCATAAAGATTACAATCTTGAAATAAAATGCTGGTTATAAATCAGAGCTGAAGGAAAGAAAAACATTAAGCCTCTTAAAAATACTGGAACACCACGAAAGCTTGCATGGCCTGTTTCAGCTCCACCAGTGATTGGTCTCATAATAATAGCCTAGATTTGGACTGGTTGACTGCAATCAGGTTGGGCTTCTGTTGACCGTACAAGGCTAGAAAAGAGCAGTTTTTATTCCAACTACTTACAGTTCAATTAATTCAAACTGCACAACTGTAAGCACTCTGTTTCGTATTTAAACTAAAAAGAGAGTGCTGCGATCTTGCACAAAGAGTTACAGGCATCACTTGCAACTTACTGTTAAAAGCCCTTTTGTGATAATATGGGTTCATGACAGGACTGCATGGTGGTGCAGTTGGTACAACTATTGCCTTACGACAAGAAGGTCTGTGTTTGAATCCTGCCCTTGAGGTTTTCTGAGTTTGCATGTTCTCCCTGTGCATATGCGAATTTCCTCCCACAGTGCAAAAACACATATGACTCTCGTGTTAATTGGCTTCTCTAAATTGCCCCTATGTGTGAGTGTGTGCATTGTCGCTAAGTACAGGAACAAAATTTCTAAGTTAGAAACAGTAGACTAAATAATACAACAAAATGAAAAACAATTCAGGTTCATAACAATTATTGTGTACCAAAAAAAAAATCCTTTTACACACACTGATATTGTGAGGGCAATATAACCACAATGTATTGTAAAACACAGGCTTTCTGTTGCCCTTCACAAGGTTCTGGTATATTTCTGCCAGGATATTTGGGATATTTTTGTTATAATAGGTAGAGTTCAACTGGTTTATTTTTTAGCACTGACCCATCTCTCAAATACATAATCCGAATTACCATTAATGTGTAACTGTCAAGTAAACATCTCACTCAAAGTGTATATACCATCTATCCTCATATCTTCCATCATTATCTCTTTAAAAGGGATGGCCACATATGCAAAACAAGTTTATTAATGTGCTTTCCAGTATTTCCCTAAATCACAAAGGATATTAATTAGTAATTTTGCCCAGTTTACAATTTTTTTTGACAATATCAATTCAACACAAATCTGAATGCATCTGTGCAGGTCTGTATGTATCATTCACTTTTATTAGAGTGTGAATGAATGGCACACTATATATATATATATAACATAAATCAGATCTGGTTTAGATGATCATTAGAATAATAATGACAGAAAATAAAGAAATTGATCAAAAATATTTAACAATAATACATCCCGTTTTTCTAACACCATGTAACCTGACTTATAAGTACATTTTAATGTTCATATGTTATTGAGAGTGTAGTGGTGAATCATGAATCCCATTAAAATTTAATTTAGATTTTTATATTATGATCTTTCCCACAATCATTAGTATTCGTGCTGCCTCTCTGCTGATGCAGCATTGTAATCCCAAATAACAACAGCACAAGCAGTTGTTTACAGCACTTTACTCGTTTTGACATTAACTGTTCGTGACTGTTCTGAAAGCATTTTGAACACAAAGCTGCAGACCATGGAAACTAGGAGAAGAAGTCTGCTATAATAATTTTAGTGAAATCAGTCTCCAAACAAAGAGATGCAGGGAAAAAAAAGTGGAGAATGACAAAGAGATAAAAATGCAATTGTTGCTAAAACATGCACACATCCCTGCAGTAATGATGAGGAGCTGTACCACCTCGAGGCGATGTCACACTGGGTGTGTTTGAGAGAATAGGCGAGATTTCACTAATGTTTTAGAACAAATACGATTCTGTTTAATTCTTCTTTAGTTTCTTATTTTAGAGATTAGCTAAATTAGCACAGTTAGGATTATGTACGTAGACCCTCACACTAAATGAATGTTTCACACCAGTTAGAATTTGACTATTTAAAAGGATAAAATAAGCTACTTTTCTGAAGTACCTTCCGTTACCTGTTGTCTACTTATATCTCCCTCCTCATTTAAATTAATTGGCGGTCTGAATGAACAGCTGCTATGTCTCTCACATTTCCAAGGAGCTTCTTCTATTGGTCTTAGATATAATGAGTCAATTCTCAACATATCTCTTCTCAAGGCACAAGTTTAGTATATTATGAAAGCAACTGCTCAAATGTTTTCGGTGTAAGAAAACCAAGCCAAATGCATCGGTTTTTTACTTTATAGCAATCTCCCTTCCTAAACAAGAACGTAAAAATCACCTTTGTGCTTCTTACTACTTCATTTTCCATCAGCTAGTTTATTTTTAACATATTTAACTTGGAGCTTGCTTCATTCAGTAACAACTTCCAAACTTAAGAGACTGCAGTTGTTACTTAATGGTGCATTCACTGGTCATAAAAAGGATTGGGGTTTTGATCTTCTGTAAGCCAAGAGCTAAGGGTCGCTAAGCGAAGCAAGCTGTTCCCCCGTTGGTTCCAAACACCAGCAAATCATTAAAAAAGATCCTGGTACTCAAAGACACCGAGAAGTCCCATTACTTGTCAGCAACAGGAAATGTACCACAGGGATCACCACCTCTTCACCCACTTTGTGATTTTTTTTCAGCTGATCCCAAAAAGCTCTCTCCTCTCTGTAGGCTGTTGGCTTTTAATTAATGTGTCATCTCCATTGTTTCTCTGCTCTGATGTAGACGGGCTTACAGAAAGAAAGATACAAACAGTCCGCTGTCCGAGTCTATGAGCAGGACACTGGCCTTTTATGGGAATCTCTCTTGCATCCACTAATGGGTTCTACTATTGTAGCAGAGAAAATAAAGGCTCTTTTATAATATTTCTTTTTATGTTTATGCTTTGGATTTTTCTCTATCCTCTCGTCTGCTACTGTGAAACTAAAAATATCCTAACAAGGCACTAGAAAGCCTCTGCTGCAATAGAGTAATCCAACACACAAAAACTGCTGAATAAATTATTGATGTACATTAATCACTGCAAGCATACATAGCAAATAAAATCTGTCTAAACCTTTTCCAAACGCAACCTAAAACAGATCAAATTCCCACATTGCAAAGAAGAGTCTTAAACTAAAGACTTTTTTTGGTTTCACTAACCTTCTCCAGCTTTTCAAAATGCTCCCGCAGGAACTTCATAGGACGCTCGGGCTTGGCAATGCAAAGGTTCACGATGCACTCTTTGAGGATCTGCTGGATGTTGTGCTTCTGCACAAAGATTTCACACCCCTTCAAACTCTCGTCTTCTTCCAGAGCTGAGGAGGAGGTAGCCATCTTATCTTTTATCTCTGTGGTAGTGAGATATAAACAGGGTGGACCATGAGAGGAGGGGAAGCAAAGCAGACCAGAGAGGAGACAGGAACGCTGCAGCCAGCTTGGGGAAAGCAGGAAATACTGACGGAAGGGGCAAAAATGGAGAACTCATAAAGCACAAAAAGAGGAGAGGAAAAAAAAACAGGATAGCAGGAGTCGATGTGCAAAATTAATTGCATTAATTATGTTGAAAAGAAAATTGTTGGCATCCTCCTGAATGTGATTACTTCATCATCAGCAAGAGACGCAGCACTGAATGTAACTAAAGAACCTCATATGTGTTTTGTGTTTGTTGAACTTTCCAATTTATCAAAAATATTAGCTTCTTCCAAATAAGCAACTTGCATGTTGGACCCTGTCCCAGCTAAAATAGTGTTCCCTTTGATTACCTTTTCCATTTTAGATACGATTCATCCATCTTTACTAAACCAATGTATACCACATGCTTTTGGGGCAGCTATCATTAAACCTTTATTTATTCATTCTGCTATGAATAATTAAATAATTAATTAACTAAATAATTAACCTAAATTGAATTTAAGTCTGAAGAAGTCAGTGATATATGTAATCGTCTCTTGGCCATTTTAGATATGATTCATCCATCACTATTCACTTTCATGTGAATAGTGAAGTAAAATGTTGTAGGTCCTTTTTTTTTAACTTTTATTTAATGACGATTAAAAGAAACTCATTGAGAATAAAAAATAATTCTTGATTTTAGCTTCCAGCTCTCTTTTCTTTTTAATTTTCATTCAATCAGTCTCACTTGTTGCGTGACTGATTGGCTTATGAACATAATTTAACATGGCCTAATACCGAGTCCTAAATGTGGCATGTTCCTTGGATGTTATTCAAGATGGTACGCTTTAGGGCACAATTAATAGTAAACAACATCTGTAGATTGATCAGCATATACGTATGTATGCCTTGGCAGATGACGGCTTTTAAGAACCTGGGTTGTTTCAGTTTGATAATGTCAAACTACAATGACCAAATATATCAGCAGAATGTCTGTTTCTGTCTGTAATTCAATCAAAAAGATTTAAAGCGCTGTGGTCTAAAAAGCATTTGTTTTTAGAAAAAGAATAGGAGTCATACGGCATTAGCAGGTTACCTAAATCATGGTTTTAAAAAGCTATAGTTTCTATTTTACATTATACCATGTCTTCAGCTAAAAGTAGGAAGGCACAATATATCGGCATTAGCATTGCTATTGGCCCCTGTTGCTCATTTTATAACATATTGGCATCAGTCCTATAAGTATAATTTAGCCAACAACATTCTGTCCTGTTGCCATTCGTGGATGTAATTCAGAATAAAAGGGGGGTGGCCATGCACTAATTTTTCAGGCAGGTGTCAGTGTCATGATGCTGCGCAGGATTGTTGGGTGTTTAACTGAAGCGAGAAGCAATTTCAGCAGTGTGGTCATATTTCAGAGGCAAGAGGGCAGGAATACACAGATATCAAAAATAGATATCGGTCGAAATGTTTACATAGGTACATCCCTAGCTTAAAGTCCTTTTGAATGAGATACCATAGAAAGTGAGCTGGGAATTTCACTCAACACTTGAGTAACACAGAGCTACATCTTCTCCTCCTAATGTTACTCACTGCAGGTCAGCTGGATGAAACACGTTTTCTGCTTCAATTCACTTAAAGTAGTTTCATTGAGTTTTTATGATAATTGTGTTGTAGTTTCCTTTGTTTTGTATTTACTCCTTGATTGTATTGTGCTTGTTGTATGATCCCAGTTATGTTTTATGTAAGTATATAATTTTTTAAACAGACAATAACGGCACAAGGGATTTTTATTTTTAAATTATGATCTGCAGGTCTTACTTGGGATCCTTTTCTAATTATTTTTATTTACATTTCTCCCCATTATCCAGCTTTTAATAGTAAAATTATAGATATGCATAAAAGATTATGTTTCAATCATAAACAGTTTTGTTTTCTTCTAAATTTGGGTAATTCTATATTGCTTAATTGTATTATGTTAAGATGCAGGACATGCGTCAACAGCTCTGATTGTCAGACTACAAATAGGCTAGCTCAAATAACACGCTGAAGCATGGTACATCTTGACAATCCAGGAAGAGGAGCATAGATAACCACCCTGTTTCACTTCCTGAAAGGCATATCACGTTTACATTCCGAGTATTATTGCACTGTGCATCATCAGATTATGACTTTGGTAATGACATCTACAGTGTCATTTTGTTTTTCAGAGTGCATGGTGCAGCAGCGTCCATCAGTAGCAAATTAAATGTAAACAGTGTTCGCTTGTGAGTGAAGTGAGCACCTGTTCAGCCGCATTCAAAGGGAAGCTAACAGCTAGCATTACAGTGAGCCCCAAACCACAACGAAGGGGAATTACAGCACTACCGACAACATAAAAGCAAAACAGCGACCCCATCCATTGTATAGAGAGCTATTTAATAAGCACTGTTCAGACGGAGCTGTCGCGTTTGATCCCTACCGTTTGTTTGTGGAGGATGCTCAGGTAGAAAACACCTGGGGCTGGCGCGTTGATGATGTACCGCTGTTTAGCTGGGATACTGCTACTTGTGCTGTTGCTGCTCTGCCTCTCTCTCTCCTGTCCGCTCACTCTGCGTCAGTCTCCATGACGTCAATCTGTCATCCCCGAGACCGCAGAGTCTCTCTCGAGGACAGCGGCACCTGGCACTCGGCAACACAATCAGCCCAAAGAGGCGGAAACATCACGAAGACTTCAGTTAGATTTGAGCCATTTTAAATTTCTGCCAGTGCTCATAAAGAAAAAAACAAAGGTCAAATTACTTCCATGAGTTTTATTCAGGTAAAACGTAGTAGTCACCCACAAATGACTAAATTAAGAGTAAAAACGTTTTTTGGTAAATTGCTTACTAAATGGGTAATTGTTTGGTCATAAAATCAAATTTGTGAAAAATCAGACAAACAAAAATGTATTAAATTGGGCACAAATTCTGTTATTTTAAAGAATGAAACAAAAAATTACTTTATATCTCTACAAAATAACAATTAATGGAAAAGAGATCAATATTTACATTTTTTTTATCATATTAAAACCATTATAGGTACAGTACGGTTTATTGTATATTGTTCTCTAAATGGTAGGCTTCACAGATAAAAATAACATAAAAGCAATATGTTTTTTTTACAAGAATTGAGAGAATATTCTCTAAAGGTCATCTGAAGTCTAGAAAATCTAATCACTGAGTGAACATTCCCTGTAATTTCCAAAGGTATTGCATGATGCTAATTTAACTGAGAGCTGGCGATTAATATGTAATTTCTTCTTCAATTTGCTTATGCGTTACACATTAAATGATTAAATGTAGTTGAATTTCAAAAAGTAAAAAAGACCTAAAAACATATGTAGTATGCCCTGCAAATTGATGTTGCATTTTGTTACTTTGTAAACGTCAATTAAGTTTGAGATTTAGAGTTGGATAACTTAGAAAAAATTCAAGGACAAAATAGAAATGAAGTTATTTGGTGTGAAGATTTTAATGCCCATAACAATTTATGGGGAGGGGAGGGAACTGATACAAATGGAGATATAATAGAACAGCTGTTGGAAGATAATCAATTAGTGTGTACAAATGAAGGGAGGGCAACAAGAATAGAGGAACATACAGGAACAATAGGTAGTGATCATTTTCCATTTTTTTGTAAGATCCTGATTTCTAAAGAGAAGTGGGTGGTAGAAAGGCAGAAAAGATGGATATTTGGTAAGGCAAAATGGAATATATTTAAATATATATGTGAGAAATACATGGATGAAGTCAATTTAAGTCTAGATATAGAAAGTATAGAGGGAAAGATTAGGGAAGTTATATTGAAAGCAGCAAAAATAACAATTCCTGTAAGTAAAGGTAAGAGCAAAAAGAAAAAGAAAAAGAAAGAGGTACCTTGGTACAAGAATGCAGTGAAGCAATTAGGAAAAGAAATCGAGCATTTAGAATATTGAAAAAACAATACATCATTTAAAATTTTTATTGAATTAAAAAAAATATCAGGCTGGAGATAGGCACCAGCCCCACTAGGGACAAGGGTGTAAAAAAAAATGGATGGACGGATGAACGGATGGGTGGATGGATAAAAAAAAAGATCAAGCAGAAGCAAGGAAAGTTATTAAGAAGGCAAAGAAGACTAAATGGAGAGATTTTTGTGATTCAATAGGCAGAACAACTCCTATAGCTAATGTATGGGGAATGATTAAGAAAACGAGGGGACATAGACAGCAGAGAACATACACAATTTTAAAACATGAAGAATGAACAGCAGTAACAAATAAAGAGAAAGTAGAAGTGATGGCACGAACATTTGCAGTTGAATATAATTGGATTAAAGATTTTTTGTTAAATAGAGTTATACAGGTACAGATGGAAGTAACAAGATCCAATAAATATAAAATTGGTAATGGAACTCCACAGGGAAGTATTATCAGTTCTTTATTTTCAATCATGATTAATGATGTTTTTACAGAAGTAGATCAGGATGTCATGCAGTCATTATCTGCTGATGACGGAGCCTTGTGGAGGAAAGGGAAAAATGTAAGAGTAGTGTATGAGAAAATATAAAATGCTATTAAATCTGAAAATTGTGGTTATAACTGTGGAGTTATAAGCACAATTCTCAGTAGGTAAAACAAAGGCTGTTCTATTCAGTAGGAAGAAAATTGAGGAAATTGATTTAAAAATGTATGGAGAAAAAATAGAAAAAGTAGTAAATTTAATTTTTTAGGAATCATGTTTGATTCCAAGCTTTTATGAGGTGATCATGTAAAGTATATTGAAGGGAAATGCCAAAATGTTATAAATATAATGAGGTCTTTAACAGGATTAGATTGTGGCACAAATCAAATTAATTTAAAAAAAATTTATGTTGCCTTGATCAGATCAGTGTTGGATTACGGATGTGTACTTTATAGGCAGGCTGCAAAAACAGTAAATTAAAAACATTAGTAAATTAGAAGTAATTCAGAATCAAGTTTTGAGATTATGCTGTGGAGCTTTGAAGACATCTCCATCTAAGGCAGTGCAGGTGGAAATGGGGGAGATTCCTTTATATTTAAGACAAAGCAAATTATGCTGAATTATTGGGTGAGTTTGCAGGGACATAAGGAGGAGAATAATGCAGCAGTAAGAATCCTGAGACCTTGCTGGGAGAGTGGCAAAGCTAAAATAGACTGTTGTGCATGGGGAGCAGATAAATGCGTTGTGGAAATAGATATACAGGGAAAGAGATACTGTGCTGCGGTGCCTTATCCAATAACATCTTTTTGGTTGTTTCCATAAGCGAATGTTGATCTAGAAGTTTATAAAGAAATGCAGGTTAATAAAGATAATAAGTGAATAAGTTTTGTAAATGACAGAATTAAGAATATATATAAGTCCTTTACAATTATATAATCAGATGGTTCAAAAGATTTAGTTTCAAATAAAACAGGATTTGCTTATGCTATTTCTGAACTAGGTGTATTTATGAAACACAGAACATCTGACCATTTAGCTGTGGATACAGTGGAAATGTTAGCGATACTGATAGTGGGTAGAGCAAAGTAAAATTTGAAAAAGTTCTTATATGTTCAGATTCATTATCATCACTAATGTCTATTTTAAATGTCTCATCTGAAAGTCGTATGGAGTTGGTATATGAAATTTATGAAGTTATATTTAAAATGACACAAACTCAAATAAAGATTAGGTTTATGTGGACACCTACTCATAAAGACATGGAAGGGAATGATATGGCAAATAAAGTGTCTTTAAAACAAAGCAGAATGATGGAAATAGCGTATTGTAAATCTGAAATAAAATCAATAATTAAGAGCAAAATTAAAACCAAATGGCAACAATTGTGGGAGGAAGGAACTAAAGGTCATAATTTATTTCATATACAAAAGAAAGTAGGAATATGGAAATAATTGGAGAAAACTGAAAAGAACAAGTAGTAATAATGACAAGATTGCAGCTCGGACATACTGGATTAAATAAAACTTTACATTTGATAGGTAAGCATCCAACAGGTAGTTGTGAGTGTGGCATGGATATGGAAAAGGTAGAACATGTAATAATTCATTGTGAAAAATGTACAGTAAGTAGAGAGAAGGAAAAACAAGAAATTATAAAATATGAAGGAGAGACATTAAAACTTCATAAGATATTAATTAAGCATAAAATAAATAAAGCAGTTATTAAATTTTTGAAGGAAACAGGATTACATAATATAAGAATTCAGATTAAAGGGAGATGCTCTGGTCCACACTCCAGCATAGTAGATGGTGATAATACATCTTAACGTTAGGTGTCACCCGCCAGAAAAAAATCTGAAAGAAGAAGAAGAGATTTTAAATCTAAAACTGTCGTAAAGCAGACGTTTGTTTGTCGCGAAGCAACCGGTTATCATAGCGATAGTTAAGATGGCTGAGGCTGGAGACCAGCATGCTGCCTCTGAGGTTTTGAGAGGTATCAGCCGACACTTAAACTGCTTGAATGAGGACAACAAGGCGACACGGAAGAGGGCTCTTGAGTCGATAAGGAAGGAGACTGTGAATAAAGGACTCCCCAGCGCCATTTTACAGGAAGTATTTTCTTCTCTCCTCAAGCCTCTCCTCAAGTGTCTGTCAGACCCAACGGAAAAATGCAGAGAAACCACCATTGCGATCATAACAGAGTTTATTCGTTGTGTCCCCAAACCGGAGGAAGCATTGCCTTATCTCATGCCCTGTCTGGGTCAGCGGTTCGGCGACAAAGACATCTTGGAGCCGTCGGAAGAGCTTCGGCTGTCGGCTGTGGAGTTGTTGACTCTGATGGTGGAGGTGTGTGGTAAACATTTAGCGCCTTATCTGAACGAAACGATAAACATTCTGCAGAGAACCATCGTTGACCCGTTTCCGGATGTCAAAAAGGAAAGTTGCAGATGCACTGTTGGCTTTGCAAAGTCTGTGCCAGGTAGGTTAACTTGGATTCATACAACACACGCTTACAGTACTCTCTACTGCGCAGCCGCAGTTCCCGTTTGTTTTTTTGTTTCCCCCCCCCCCCCCCAATTCTCGGTTAGTAGTTCTCAAAACTACTGTTTCAAAACAAAGTATTGAGATGATTACAGCTTTAAATTTTAGTCAGATTAATCAGTCCGATATAGGTATAACTTTTACTTATAAATTCAAACTAAATCAAATTGAAAGGGAAGTTTTGGAAATGTAAAGAGTAGATGCGTCATCCATCTTTACCTTTAACTGACTCAGGAGTCTGGTCCAGCCAATCTAGCTCTGGCTTCCTGTTCCTTAACACTTTGGATTGATGCAACTCAAATATTTTAGACTGTGCCAAAATCTACTAAAATATGCTTTTCCACAAATTGTTCAGCATTGACAGCTGATTAGCTCAATTCCAGGATGATTAGTGATAATTACTGACAGAATCATAACTGTAATTTTTTGTATCCTGTGCTCTTTGTGTCTTGTGAGATCTTGTGAAATTCAATACATTAAATGATTCTTAAATATATTTAAATTGATACTGTTGAATTCATTAATTTCACAATATATCTAAAGTTTTCAATTTTAAGCTAATTTATTGTTTGGTATTGCTTCCTGATGAAATTAATTTATATTCAAATCAGAAAGTCCAAATGTCACAATTAAAACATAAATGTATTGAAATCCGCTTTCTTTCTTTCTTTTAGAACATTTTCACATGCAAGCTGAGAGTCTGGTAAAGCCTCTCATGCAGACTATAAGTCATCAGCATTCACGGGTCAGAGTTTCAGTCATTGAAGCCACTGGAGCAGTTATACAGCATGGCAGCGGAAAAAACGTGGATGATGTGCTGTCACACCTCGCACAGAGACTGTTTGACGACTCACCGCAGGTTTTTCTTTTGTTATTAAGTGTCTTTTAGAAAGCTTTACCTGTGTGCTTTCTATCACCTGGTGTTTGCTTGTTGCTATGTGGCTTTATGGTTTGTAGAAAAACTACATTATTACCTTTCAGCAAAGATTTTCATATTTAATATATGAAGTAAAACAAGCAAAAAAGGTGTTTTTTTTCTACTGCTCCTCATTTTCTTTTATATTTCAGGTGAGAAAAGCTGTGACTGCAGTTGTTGGTGACTGGCTTTTAAACATGAGAGATCGGTATTCATATTTCCACAAACTCATTCCACTCCTGCTGAGCAGCATCAGCGATGAGATCCCAGAAATCAGGTTTGAATTGACAATACAATATCATTTACAGTTGAGATTACAAATTTAAATGCACTGCTACACATTTAATGTAGAATTCCTTTATTTATTATCCGTATTTATTTATCAAGCTAAAAAAATAGGGTTTTAAATATTCCTCCTTTAATAATGGAAATCTCAATAAATTCTATGAGAAAGTGGTTAACTAAGAAAGATGGGATGTTTGTACCAAATGTGACAGACTGTTAGCAGCTGATTTGTGGAGACAAGCAGGCCTGCAATGGGAGAAGGAAAATGAGGATGACATAAAGGACAAAATGGATTTCCTTCTCAGTCCTCCTCCTCACTATCCACCCGGAGGTCAGTCACTGTACCAATAACATGTTTACTTTGAACTTCTATGTTTTTCAGTGAAAACAATAATGTGTCACTTGTTTGAAAAATGCAAAAAAAAAAGTTTGTACTTGCCTCAAAATTACTGTTGTGTTTTCTGTCCTAAAAATATCAGCCTTCCCTCTAATCTGTTGAAGGCCGTAGGCAATTTTTTTTTTTTTACAGTCACCATAGTTTGGAGTATGTTATGATTTTTCTGATTGAACTTGTTTTAATCAAAAGTCTGTGCACCCTCCAATTGTAATTTTTTTAGATTGGAAAACAAACATTTTTCACGCCTTAGATTGATGGAAGAACTTAAGTATCAGAGTATTTGACACTGAACTGGAGCTGCATAACAAAGGGGTTTCTCAAAAAATTGGAGTATCATTGAAAATTTTATTTCTGGGTTAAAAAAGTGAAAGTGGTCTATCCCAAAGTATAACATAGATGTCCTTAGTGTTATTTCTGAGAAATGTGTAAAGCCACAGATCAGTACTAATGTTGCCACTTTGAATTGTGTTTTTATTTATTTTATTCTTTTAGGGGTATAATAAAATCCTAATTTATATAGCTACAATAAAAAAAAATCATCTTGTTTTTTTTAACTAATACAAACCAATAAGAAAAAATAATAATTTGAGAGTTTAATCTGATCTTTTTTCATATGTTCACATCTGCATGTTGAGGTAATGTAATTGCACCAACATAAAGTAAGCCTTACATTTTGGTTGTAGCTTCTCTTGGTTATTACATTTTATGAAAATAGGCTTTCTATGACTGTTATGTTGTCAGGGCAGGCACTGGCCTGCAAAGATTAATGTTTGCCTCAGGTCACAGAATGAGCCTGAACCTGAACATGGTCACCACGTGTTGCCTAAATGCCAGGGGTGAGTGTACTCAGCGCTGCAATAAAGCTTCTGTCCAAACCTCAGAGATAGCAAAGCAACATTATGGATGAAAACCAGCTCTGCCTACAGAAGGAAAAGAAAAAAGAGGAGGCTTTTCTTTTCCTCCTCCTTTTGTCTTTCACTTTCTTGCCATCATAAATCTGCCGGCTCACCCCATGTGAAGAGGTCACTGTCAGACAGCAAAAGACATCCAGAAATGGTCTTGTTTGGGCTTGTTGTGGTTTGCCTCTCTGATTTATATCCGTCTGCTGTTAGTCTTTGCTTCCTTTCTCATCAGAGTGCCTCTGCAAGAGAGAAAGGAAGTGAGGGTTGGGTAAATCAAAATTAACAATGAAATTAATTCCCAATATGCTCCATGTTTTACAGTGCTTTAATTTTTTTTACAACGCTTAATCTTTCTCCACATTTTGCCTTATTATAATTATAGAACTTAGTGTGTTCAGTTGTTTTTTTTCTTTGTTTGACAAACCAACACAAAACACTGCACATTTGTGAATTGGAAGGAATCGGACACATGCTTATCAATATTTATGCAATATGTTAATTTATTTATTTTTAGCACTTTTATAGAACTGGATTTCACAATTACAGCTGCAACAGTTTTAGGATGTTTCTACCATGTTTACACACAGAGTGACTGAAGTACTTGCAGATTTTTCCATATCCAATTGCCCAGAGCCATTACCCTGCCATTTTAAATGGATCTCTTCTCTAACACACCTGAATTAGAACTACCTCATTACTGGGCCTCTGGAGACCTGAATGAGATTATTCTTAATCTAAAAGTTACAAGACGGTTGTTCTGGAGGACTGGACTCAGGCGCCACTGATTTAAATCATTCCGTAGTTATAAGTTTTACATTAATTGCTCTGTGGCGAGGTAAAATTCCATCCTGGCTGTTTTACAGAAAGCTTTCACTGACAAATTACAATCTTAAAATTGAAAATGTTTGGAAGAACACAAAGTGTTTGTCATTTACTAACCACACTTTTTGTTTTCATTTCTATTTCTGACGATAACAAAAACTCAGAGACTATTCAAAAATAGGCCTAGACGCAGCCATCCACTAAACTTGACTAAATACAAGCATTTTCAATGAGTGATTTATGTCGTTTTTGTGTTTGTGATCCAATTGACCAAAGACTGTTATTTTGATAAAGTACTTTTAGTCTTACAAACGAGCCTCGTCGTAATCTGAATGTCTATTCTAAGTTTTCAATGATGATAACATTTTTTTCCTTCAGTGGAACGTCCAGGACTGGGCTGCAGAGAACTGGTGGTTAGAAATCTAAGCAGACTGGTACCAGCTATCGCTCACGATGTGACCGACTGGCTGGTGCCGACCCGGGTCCGGACATCCCAGCTTCTCTCCGTGCTGCTGCTGCACGCCGAGGACCACACCACGCAGCACCTACAACCTCTGCTGGCCTTGCTCTACCGGTCCTGTACTGACATAGAGAGGGACGTGGTGAAAAATGTAAGACCCAGAAAAGCTTTGATCAGCTGGGAAGAACGTGCTACATTATTTTTTTGTGTGTATTTATTTATTTATTTAATTTTTTTTTTATGAATCCAAATTAAGGCAATGATAAAAGTTTTAGTGAGACAGAGTCAACTGTTTAACGTTCATTTAAGTTTTTTTTTCTATTATTATTATTTTTAAATTGGGCCAAGCAGGGTTCAAGGACTTAGGATGCACTTGTTTACAATAATGGATTGTCAAGATCTTTGATGTGTGGTAGATTAAAAAAGGACTTCCTCCTCTTCTCCTTCCTGATGTCTCCTGTTTTTTTTTCTTTTTTTGTCTCTTTTCCTGTTTGTGCTCACTGACAGAGCCTGGCTGCTGCTAAGCTGATTGGGACTTTTGTCCCCCCACCTGTCTTCCTGAAGCTGATGCTTGAACACGTAACAACTCCGAGCTCTCCCTCCTACCCTTGGACCCCCCTCATGGTTCTGGCTGCAGTCCTGGGAGGCGGCTCCAAACCGCTTCTAAAACCACATCTCCAGCAGGTCGTAGACACTCTGGTGCAGCCTGAAGTCTGCCAGGAATATCAGCAGGTCAGCGGAGGATAACTGGAGTCTGAATAAGAATGTGGTCTACCAGTTTTATTTACCAGACTTTCATAAGTACTTCAGGCCATCTGAGTCATTTGTGCCCATTAAAACACATAGTGGTATCCAAAAGTTTACACAGACTCACAGTCCATATATTTTTAATATAATTAAGATCAGGGCTTTCCAGAACCTTAACATCAGCCTCATTTAATGTGTTTTTGGGATATTTGTCCAACTAGAGCATAAAATGGTGTCAAAGAGTGCATTCAAACTAACCCTGTTTAGTCTGCTTTAATCAAAGTAGTTCATTTGCCTGGTGACCCGAAACGCTAGCTGGAGATGGGCACCAGCACTCTCCCAACCCCAGTACGGACAACGTAAATGGATGGATGGATGGATGGATTGATTGATTGCCTTGAAAGTCTAGGCAAATTAATCGAACCAGGCTAAATTTACAAAGGAACTTGTGCTCACGTCTTCTTCTGAGGTTTTGTCTAATTTCTTCAGTGGTTTTTGGTGGAGTAGTTTGTGGTGCAGTGCCACCACGAGCAAGGGGATGAACAGGTTTTTCGAAGAGTTTGGATTATTTGACACTGTGCAGTATGAAAGCAAAACACATTAACAGAAAATACTGGTTCCCAATCAAACCAAGTCTACTGGACTATAAGATGTGAACACAGCCAAAGTTTCCAGGGTGGTGGTAGTGTCTTGCTATGGGGATGTTTGGGTTTGATGGCTGTTTCAGCCATCAAATCCAAACTGTCCCCGTTAAATGAAAGGAAGCCAATTAGAATGACCACAAACAATGCAGGAATCTTTGCTTTAGGGGCATGCATGCACGTTCTACATCCCAATAATCTATTTGACCTGCCTGTTTAGTGGTATGATCGAGAGATTAAGGATCAAAAAAAGTGTTGGGGACATTGTTTGACATGTAGTTTGGGTTATTTGTAATCAGTACTCAACAGTAGTATCACAATTAGATGGTAGGGTTTGTTATGCTGTAAGGGACTATTGTGCTTTGCAAATAGTATGTGGAATAAAGATCAAGGACTCCTTATGAAGTCGCCAATTTCCTACATGTCTGAAACTTGTAGTTGATGTTCTAACAGAACTGGTCAAACATTCATGGTGAACTTTGCCAGAACCTAATTGGTGACTTCAGTAACTCCATAGCTTCTCTACAGCATAAGAACAAATTTACCAAAGGTATTAGTGGTAATGAATGTATGTATTTGATCCATGGTGTGTGAATTTGAAAAAACCTGAAATAGATTTGTACACTTAAATAATAATTTAAATTCCCTCTTCTTAAAAGCATTTGTACTGATAAAAGAGCAGATCAAACACCTCTTAAAAAGCATACCATTGGTATAATAATCCTGTTTACGAAAACTGTTTACAATGTATTGTAGCTCTTACTTTAGCCCATTTGATCAAGTATAATGATGGACAAGTTGAAACGTTTGATGAAGAGTAGGTTGTTATGACAAGGTGGCTAAAAAGGGTCAGACGTTGGAGATTATCCAAGAACAGCAGTTGGTTCATCGGGTTTGCTTTTGAGTAATTCCAAAAAACATGCCCACTCTCGTAAAATGGTTGCCAGCACATGTGATGTTTTTCTAATCTAATATTTCAAGACTTTGATCTGACCGCCGCTGCTGTCACGCATCTCTTATCATCTGCATCTACATTGCTGCGCTTTTTAGAAAAAGTTTCTTTACTTGTGGAAAAATCTAAACATCTTTTTTGCATTTACACCAAAAAAGTTTCTCTTGCTGTTGTCTGGCAGAGGGCTATTTTTGCCCACGATTTTAAAACTGACTCATCTGTACCCATGGCTCCATTCTCACTCAGACTGTGCTTCAAGAATTTCCTCTGTGAGATAATAACAAAAATCCACTAATTTCGCATGACCCCATCATGGACCTATGAATCAGGCAATGCAACACACAAGATTCACCGCTGTAGTTCAGCTGTGGCTTCAAATTTTAAAGCCTAACACGGTCAAGGCCGGTGATAAATGAGGAGGGGAAATTGACCTGTCGTCCCCCGTTGCTGTCCGGCAGGGGTCGAGCGGACAGAGAATTAACAGGACGGCAGAGTCACACGCTGCTGCACAGATGTGGGCAGACCTCTGCTTCCTCTTTGTCTCCTTCTCCATCTATCTTTCTTTGTCGCTGTTTTTGAGGACAAAGCATAGTGAGCGCTGTCCCTGAAGAGCTTTGAGCTTAGATAAGCCCACCTGCGACATTCTTTTCATAACAAGCATTGTTCACAACAGAGAGCTGAGTCTTTATCTGTAAATTAGACCACAATAGATGGACCAACCACTATCAAGCATCATGCTTTTTGCTTGGTTTTTGTTGTAAAATTATTTCGTTAAATATATTTACCTCCAGAGACACCATATCAGCTCTCAATCCTGGAAACTAAACCTTTCATTTTATTTTTAATAGTTAAGACATTTATGAAGTGTTTGGATTTAACCTGATAGAATTACATGCCACTTCAAACAGGAGGCAAAGAGAAAGTACAGTAGACATGATGTTTGACTTGGATGGAAATATATGCCTGTTTAGAAATTAAACAGAAATAATCTTCAAAGTGAGCAGAAGTAGTGGGAACCTCGAGGCCCGGCTGCAGATGAAAAAAATGAAAGCTGATATACGAGGCATCTGCACGACGTAAGCTCTCAGGCTCTTTCAACTCTGTTTTCTTTTCTGTATTCCTGTTAAGAGGGAACGACAGCATACAAAAATAAATGACAGGATGCTCAGCGGGAATTTAAAATATTGGTCGTAAATTGGAGACGAAGAAAGCCAACAGCTATAGAGGTTACCATCTTCCCAGTGATATACAGTATGTGCTCTTGTCTTCTTTTTGAATAACAGAAGAGCTCCTTTTATCAAAGTTATTTCAGTCAGAAATAAGAAAAATAGAGCTGGAGTGAAAGCTTAAATCGATGCCTTCGTGAACTTTTTTTTATCATTATTTTTTCACTTAATAACCATAAACTTTTATTAGAATTTCACATTCTGTAGATTCTTTCTGTAAAAACATTTTTATGTTACTACCAATGAAAATCATTCCCATAGCAAGACACTGCCACCACCCTGCTTCACTAAGAGGTTGATGTATTATTAAGCAAAATATTTGTTGATTTATATTTTAAATTATTTTAATTTATTCTAAAAACATATCCCAACAGAAAATAAAATTTTTAGCTCACTTGACAAGCTCACTTATCGAGAGTTGAATTTGCTCTCTTGACAAAATCAACTCCGTTTGGATCCCTCCTAAACATTAATATTATTCCAGTCAGTAGAAAGATTACATTATATATAAATTTGCCAAATGTATGAATAATTTTGAGTTGTGCTTTATGGTATGGTACAACTTTGCTTTCGAATCAGCTGACTTTTTTATCGCATGCATCGAGCGTTTCTTGCTGTTTTCTGTTTGTGCTACATTTTATCTGATTATAGAAGGCTCAATATAAATGGCTGTTTTAGAAAAAACATTTTGAGATGTCATGCCATGGATCCATTTTCTTACGACGTCACCATTCCCTGTTTTTTTGTGCTGATATTCCATATAAAAACCTATTGCAATGCATTGTCAAGTGGTTGTAGCATTACAAAATTAGAAAAAAGTTCCAGGAGTGTGAATACTTTTTCATAGCTGCTGTATTGATACACAACCTGGCTTTTTAAGAATGAATATTTGTATTTTTGAAGAATGCGTAACCCCACAGAGCATATCTGCAGGAGGCCGTCTGAGTCAAATAGTCAAAAAGAAATCTCACTTTGTTGCAACATAAAGGATTTTGCTGATTGCAAAAACATGTTTCCAACAAGAGCACGCCTTGCACGTGTATACCAGCTGGAGGCTGCTCGCATCCAGTGACACTCAGCTCCAAAAAGGGCAAGTGTTACCCGACTGCAAAGGGGTCTACCCACTCCCTTACACCCTGCCGGTGTTTGTTTCCCTGTTGCCATAGCAGTGTCTCTGGCAGCATGGGGTTAACTCCCCGCTGGATAGGAATTCATCGCCTACTAAGGCTCCTTACAAAGGAACTGGCTGGATGCAAGTGATGTACTGTACAGTGGTGGACAGATGCACCACATGGCGTAATGAAGCCCCCGGAGCATGCCTATTACAATATAACCAGGTGTATATCGCCTGCCTTCAGGTGTCAACCTACTCATTAAACTGCAGCACTTTTTCCACTCTCGGTTTTTCTTACCCTGTTCCAGCCCTAATGGATGTTTTCTGCACACATGTAACCTGTGTGTCTGTGTTTGTACACGAATGTGTGTAAAGTGCCTTGCTAAAAGTATTCATACCTTCTTTGCTTTTTCATGTTTTGTCACTTTCCAGCCATAAACTTTAATGTAATCAATTGGATTGATTACATTAAGAGAACAACACAGAGTAGCTCATAACTGATGGGAGGAAAAAAACTGAAGCTTCACTAAGTCGTTATTGTTAGATCAGCGTTCTGCAGTATTTTCAACTGCAAGCCTTGTGTGATATGTTTCAGCCTGCTTGGCATATCAAGAGATTATCACATTTTTGGCACAAACTATGTATTGGATTTAGCTCTGGGCTTTGACTAGACGATTTATAATGTGTATATATAGCCTTTGATTTAAACATTGTAACCTGGCTGTATGTTTAGCGTCTTTGTCCTGTTGAGAAGAGAAAGTCTGCCCCATTCTGAAGACTTTTGTGCCCTCTAACATATTTTCTTTAAGGATTGGCCTGTATTTATCAACATCCTAAATACAGGATGCAAAGTTCTGCCATCACCCTGTTTTAACATAATAACAGTGTCAGTTATTCATAATTTAAGAAACAGAACATCTGACCACTCTGTTTCAACAATAGTTTTTTTTTTTTTTTCTTTCGACTCTTCCATAAAAGCCAAATTTGTAAAGTACATGAACAGTTGTTCTATCAATAGATTCTCATACATGAGCTCAGGATCTCTGAGTTAACATGGACTTCAAAGGATTTTTAAGTTGTTAAAAAGTGTTAAATAATTTTTTTTTCCACTTCACAATTATGCACTACTTGTGTCAGTCTATCACATACGAGCCCAATAAAATACATTGTAGTTTGTGGCTGTAATGTAAAAAAAAAAAAAAAAAAAGCTCAAGGGGTGTGAATATTTTTGTAAGGTATTAAATGTCAGCAGCCTCTCCTATAAGCCACTGAGAGGCTGATTTGTACTTGAGGATTCCCACATCACTTACTCACAGCACACAGCAGGAAGGCATTTGTCTTCCTATTTGCTGATCAGTGGTCCACAACAATAGGTGTGTAGACCTATTAGACCGCTCACACAGAAGAAAAACTCTATTATCTCATTGTCAAACTCACTTAGACCTTTCTGTTACAATCGCTCCCTCATGAAACACCAAAATGACAGGTGAAAACAGGAAAAGAGGTCTTGATCCCAGTGATGGCATGGAAATTAGCCTGAGCTGCAGCTCTTTGTATAAACATGACCTCACCACAATAGCGGACAAATGATGATAATCACACATTCCCAGACGCTCTCTGCTTCTATTTTTTGCAGGAGGAAAAAAGGGAGAGTTGCTGCTTGTCTATTGCATTGTGGAGGTTTTTCCATGCTACAACATTTTTGTTTCCAAAAAAAAAACTTTATGAGATCCATGCCATCAAGTCATTTGTGGCATCTTCTCAGACTGGAGAAATAAACTCTCTGTGAAGAACCTCACACTGGAATGAACAAATCTGCACAGATGTTGCATGGTCCAAAAATGATGACATAGTAGATCATGGACAGTTAATTGCAATATAATCCATGGTTCAGGTTGCATTATGCTTTGTGGCTGCTTTGCTTTAACTTTAACATTGAATTCCTTACTGAAATCAAAAAGAAGCTGAAATATTTTAGCACAATTTGATTTTACCCATAGTAAAAAATGTTTATTTGAGAAGGTCTTTGTGTTGCATAAGAAAAGCAAAGTTGTAACATCATCAAGTAATAACTTGGGGTGGGGGAAAAACCTAAATATTTAGAAATTCTATTAAAAAGCCTTTATAAAAATCTGAAATAAATAAAACATGCAACATTTAAAGAACCAGAAGCCAAAAATAAAATGTATCAGTTTGCTTAGGTGACACCAGTCAATTGTCAATTGTATGTATTGACAATTGACTGTCAATTGTATGCAATTGACATACAAGGTGGAGGCTGCATCATGCTGTGGGGCTGATTTGCTTTTACTGAACTTTTACTTTGCTTACAGTTAAAAATATTACTTGGTCTTGCAACAGCACAACAGAAACAAAACCTCTGACAGCAACAAATATTTACTAGAAATACATCTTTTTATAATGTTGTTGAAATGGTTGACCATAGTTGAAATCAGTGGGCACAAGATGGAAATTATGTGTACTTCAAAGAAAGTGAGCACCTTATGAATCAACAATGGAAGAAACGTTCAGTAGAAGTTTGTAAGAAATCTGTAAATGGCTACATCTGTTACAGAATATTGGGTTCATGTTTTTCCAAACTTCAGATGCATCTCATTAAATTCAATCAATGAGGCTGAGTAGGTAAATATAAAGCGTGACACTAATTTGTATATCTCAAACTGTTATGCCTGTTAATTTTGGTAGACATGACAAAGCTAATGGAAAAATTAAATTAAGTTAATCAGAAAATGTGATTATTACATACATGCAATGTTTTAAAAAATCTGCCTGGATACAACAGTTTTAACACTCTGTAGTTTTTGGTGGCTTAACCTCCTTATGGAAGTATCAAACCATTGAAAAAAATTAAATAACTTCAAAAAGATTGTAATTTATTGAGATGCATCTAAAAGAATCAACAGGTCAAGTGTGTGTGAACTTCTATTGGTATGAAGGATTCATGGTAATTATGCTTTCTATGTATTTTTCTCTCAGGTTACATACTTGGAGCAGTTGTTGGCATGTGTGGATGTGCTGCTGCATCAGTGTGAGTCTGACTGCGGCTCAACCAGCCTGCAGTTGCTGCAGGTGCTGGTCACCATCCAGAGCCTCTCCACTGATCCACAACTCAGTGCAAAAGTGAGGAAATGCAACACAACAGAAAATTATTCCTTCTGATCAGATAGAAAAAAAATCCTGGTTAAAAGCAATATCGGTCTCTAAAGTTACACTTTTCACATTTTTTTTCTCCTGCTTTTTATTAGAAAGGTAAGTGGGTTTTATGAAGCAAGAGCTATTCAAAGAATGTAAGCATTTGTACAGTTTCAAAGTGAGTACGACCAACTGTATAATTACCCACTTAGCCAGGGAAGCTGAAATTGCACCTTTGGTGTGGAACTTTAAAACCAGTCTTGGGTGAAAGGAGGTGGATGAAGTGTGCAGAATGAAATGAGACTGACAGGAATAGAGGAAAAACAGATGGGGAGAGATGAGTGGTGTTTCTCAGTAGGTCTGTGTCATCAGTTGAGCTCAGTTTGCTTTCATAATCCGCTTCACAAAACCCAATTCATTGCTTGACATTAAGGGTTTGTCGAGTGGTCAGTCTCTAAACCCAAAGCGGCCGACAGGAGCAGTGAGAAGCAAAGCCATCGGTGTCTGAGGGCAGCGTGTCATCCAGCTGCTTGTCGCCAATGTAGACTAATGACAGGGAGAAAAACGGGAAGAAACTGGCACAGACGCAGTGCAGACACCACACCGGCCACCAGCGTGACTGTGTGTTTACGTCTGTCTGCATCCAGTGTGTATGTTCACACAGGCAGCGGCATTAAAGATGAATGGGAAGGAATGGATTAGGAAGGAGAGGGAGGGTGAAAATTGGGCCTGGGCATTCGTGGACCCAGAGGAAAAGAAGTCTTGTTTTCCCAGAAATGGGGAATGTCTTTCCCATCAGTGGACGGCTCAGGGTTGTCCAGATTTGTGCAGAGGAAGTTAAGCGGTGACTCAGACAGTTTCTCTGTCACCGTTCAGCCCCGAGGGACGAGAAAAGGAACTATGAGATGCTCTAAAGGTCAGTTTCTCTGCCCTGAACATGAGCTAATAGTTGGTGAGCAGCCCCATCTTGGATTGCACAGCATTAACTGTAGTACATGTAGTAAATGTTAGCTAACCCATTGGTGTTGGCGGAGATTTTATCATGTATTAGCTAATGACGGCATATAAACAGTTATTCATTAACATGCCAATGTTTATATTTTCTAAATAAAAGTCTTCCTTTTTCATGGTTTAATTATGGCTGAAGGATGTCAGAACTTTAACGGGTTGTAAACGAACCCATTTACAACCTGGGTTCAACAAAACCTTTATTATGGTGCCAGGTGATATGATCCAAGACACAGGGACCACAAAATTACAAAATTCAGGACTGTCCAATTTCATTATGCTATCTCATGTTATCCTCTCCTCTTGGTTTATAGAGGTGGTTTTTTGTTGGGTTTTTTTGCCTGTGTGTGCTTAAAAAAGCAAGTAATCGAGACTCTTGTGTTTTTGCTGCCTTCAGTGCATGAGTTTTGGTTTGATTGATTTATAAAACCTTTTTGTATCTCCATTTTTGCTCCATCCATAACTTTATTGATTGATTTTGTACATCTACTGGAAATTAGACCATAAAAATCAATAAACTATGTTCAGTAGCTGAAATTACCATTGTTCTGTCCAGTTGCTTTATTTTTTACCAAACTTATGTTGTTTTTAGGAATGCTTCTACCCTTTTTTTTCACAGGCCTTGGAGAGTCTACATTTTCTGAGTAAGGTTCAGGGCTTGAACCTCTTGGAGCTCTATAGGCGACATATGGGACAGTTGCTGGACTGGTTGTCTGCCTCTGTCAACACCTGGTCCAGCTACTCCCCACAGAGACTCCAGCTGCATATCGTTCTCACGCAATCAGGTGAGATAATACATAATAAAACAGAAGTTATTTCAGAAAAATAGGTAAAGTGGTTAAAAAAACTAAATTAATCTCAACATGATCACATTCATACATCTAAAACTTTTTAAAATCCTAAAATGAAATTATTTTTATTGGCGTCCTATGTAACAGACCAAGACAGATTTGAGCATATCTGTAAAGTGGAAGGCGGGTGAAGCATGTTTCGTTTAAATGTGGTACAAATATAAATCTAAACATTGTGGCATGCATTTGTATGCAAATGTGGCAAAACTTTGTAAAACACATTTTGCTGCTATTACAGTTGTGAACATTTTGTGGTATGTGCAAGAGGTGTACATTTCTGCTCTTTATTCTCTGCAAAATAGCTCAAGTCCAGACACATTAGCAAGATATAATTCATTAAGGATTAATAATGATGTTATAGCAAAAACACTTAAACTTTAGGATTGCCATGTATTTAGCTATATCCATCTTCCCCTTACAGCATGATACTGTCACTACACTGTTTAACCAGTTGGATGGTGTGTTTGGGATCAGTTCTGTTTTTCCTCTAATATAGCGTTTCCCTTCTCTCCCAGAAACCATAGTTTGCACTTTTTAGTAAAATATTCACCATAACTTCTAAGTTGGAAAGATTGTGTTATTTTTAATGTGTAAGGTAGAGTGATATATATATATAGATATATATATATATATATATATATATATAATATTATATTTTTTGGATTTTTTTTTATATATATATAAAATATATATATATATATATATATATATATATATATATATATTATATATATATATATATATATATATATATATATATTATACTGCTCCAAAAAATAAAGGGAACACTTAACACAATATAACTCCAAGTAAATCAAACTTCTGTGAAATCAAACTGTCCATCTAGGATGTGTTCCCTTTATTTTTTTGAGCAGTGTATATATATATACGTATATATATATATATATATATAAGTGTGTGTGTGTGTACATAAGACCCTTCTCTGAACTCTGACATCTGGCCCTTGTCATGTAGACTGATTTTTTTTTCCTGTAGCATTAGGGAAGTTTGAGTTTGAGTCAGATCATTTTCTGTTTTAATCCATCAGACAACAGCTTTGTACTTGAATGCAACAAAGAGGTTTGAGGTTTTTAGTTTAGTCTTGCTTTAATTGCTCATTTAACTTTATTTGAAGCAATTTGGTTTTTCCTCCAACCAAAGATGGTGTTTCCAGCTTGACAATTGAGTTGCAAAATAAAGAAATACTTTAATTAGACTTGTGCCCTAAACACTTGAGACTTGACTTGTATGCTGGTTTCAGACTCAAGGGCTACTAACAGAACAAGCACAGTGCAGTCTTATCACTGGACGATTGCACAAACCATCTTCATCATATCCCTCCTTTGACCCATGAGCCTCTTAGAAATCAGCTGATGTGATCCTGTGATTACCTGGCTTGGTGACACAGAGACATTATTACACAGGTGGCTGGATTTCTGCCTCTACACACATGAAAGTGGCTGAAAGGCCCTGTAATCCCAGCTTGAAGTGCTTCGTGAAAGGTGCTAGAACCACCAGTGTGTGTTTTTTTTTTTTACTTAAATCTTATTTCTCTAAGTGAGCCATTTAGCCTTTGCTTTGTCCAAAACGTGGTCTATGCTACTACGTTTAAGACAATAAACAGAAACAGTAGGAACGTTAATCGCACAAGCAGATTTAGCCACTTAGGTTCTTTGCATTTCACTTTTGTAGATGAGATCTTTATTCCCTAAAAACAACTGAGATAGAAAAAGGAGACGATATCAAGATTTTAAACAAAGACTTTGACCTTCTTCAAAACATCAGATGGCGGCTCTTAGACACCTGAGATCTGAGATGGGACAGATATTGCTGTTTTATGTTCTCAGTACACTCCTTTGTTCTTCATCTGATGGCTGAATGTCTAGTAGGTTGTGATGTGGCATAATTTCATTTCCCTCCTTTGTTTGCAGAGAGATGTTGGGGCTTAGCAGAAGAGATTAGTATATATATTTTTTCATTTATTACATTGAAGTATATTCCTTTATCTGCATTTACTCATAAAGAAATTCATGAAATCCCTTTGTTTAATTCTAGTTAACTCATTCCTTTTAATTACCAGGGTCTCCTGTTGTGTTTTTGTCCTTTGTCCTTTGATCCCTTTATGAGGCTGGCTCACATCCTCAGTTGGTGTCAGGATTTCCCCTGTCTCCTCTCACGCTGGTCAACGCTCAGTCCAAACAGGGCACAGGGACTTATCACCAACTATAAACACTCTGCTCACTATATATAGCTGTGTAAACATGTAGGTGGACTGCTGTTAGATAAGTGTGTGGGCATGAATGGAACTGGAAATACTTGCAGGTTAAGTTACTTTCCTGTAAAAGGTGTTTGTTTAAAGAAAAAAACACTCCATCAAAGGTCTGGGTATTTCCTCATCACTCTTTGTCACCGTCTGCCTCACCAGTCCACTGAGGACTGATTATTGTTTTTAAATAGTGCTCCAGTGGGCCGAGGAATGGGTGTGGGTTCTAGTTGCCATGTCATTTCGTCATCTGTCCATGTACAAAACAAATTGAAAACAGTTGGTTTATGCTGTTTTTGATTTTTCTTAGAGTTACTGTGACTTGTCGCTGAGTGTTTGGTAGCTCACAGATTGATACAAGCTTTGGTTTCCCTCAAAACCCTGAAAAAAGGATAGTTATAAATTTAGAGTGAAATGTAGAATTAGGTTCACTTTGACCAAGTGGTTTGGTTGGCCATTAAACACCAATATACACCCAAGGAGTGTTGAAAATTACCGAAATAATTTTGGTAATTTGTGTGTTTTTATGCACTATTGTCCTAAACCCACAAAATGGAAAAGAATTACTATGAATAATACAAAGTTGAGTTGGTGATTTGACTGAATTTCCTCTTAAGTTTTAATTTTATGTAAAATTATGACAATACAAAAAAAAAATCTGGTTTCAGGATAATTTGATTATTCTCAAATTATCCTGCCTTATTATTTGACAATACGATATCAAGTAATTCTGATGTTAGAGTAATTTGAAGTTCCACCACTGTAGAAATGTCAGCTGTAAATATGTAAGCATTTTTATTTATCCTTTAAAAGTTGACTCAAAATGACTGAGATTTCTGGAAGTTTGGGTCGTTTTTGACATCAAATATATGTATTTTATTAAGAAATACAATTTAAAATTCTGGATAAACTTCGATGTTTCATAAATGTTTTATTTTGTATATCTACAACTTAAAAGTTGACGTACTTTCTTCAGGTTGTCAATATATATCTTTTTTTGTCAGAGACAAAACAACTCTGCAGCCATATTGTCTTAAAGGAGTTGAAATGCTTCATCAGAAAGTACAGATGTGAAGACAGTATGGTTAAAAAAATGTGTCTGATGTTACTTCCTCTCTGTTTTCTACATAATAGATTTGCATAAAAACGGTCGGAACATTTATGTGTTGTAGGTCCAGTTATCGGGGAGTTTTTGAACCAGCTGATGCCTCTGCTCCATAACTGCCTCCAGCCAAACAGAGACATGGAAATGAGGATGAGCGTTTTCACGATGCTCGCCAAGCTGCTGCTGGATGCAAAAAACACACTGGACTCCCAGGGGTGAGAGAGACGCTTTACACACTCTAACTATAAAACCAGGTGAAACAGTTTCCACCCTGTTGTCACTGCAGAAAGGCATGGTTAGTGTTAGCCTTTGTCTGATTCTGTCTTGTTTTTCGAGTAGTTGCCATTAGCCGTGCTCATTGTTTATCCTCCCTGTTCTGCGCTTCTGCCCCACATGCTTATTCCTGTTAATTTTTATGATGTTGGCTACTTTTAGTAATGTCTAAGAACAAAAAGCTGTCCCTCTCAACTCACATTGTAAATAGACTCATTCGCTGCATCTTGCAAAGGTTTTCAACTAGTTTTTTGGGGGATTTTTTGCCTGTTGTTCCCATTTTTTTACCTTTTCAACCACGTACTTCAATTGCTTTTATTGGGATATTGGAGATAGACCAATGCAACACTGCGAGATGTAAGAAGAAATATACCTTATTTTTAATTTTTAGATTTATATACAAATCTGGAAAATGTGGTATGCACATTTCTCTACCTCCTTTAATCTTTAACAAGCCTAAATTATATCCAGGCAACTAACTGCTTTCAGAAGGTATGTAATTAGTAAACAGAGTCCACCTGTGTGTGAGCTAATATTTGTATAAATCCATCTGCAGTGTGTAAGCCTTAGAGATTTGGGTGAGAAAATCATTTTGACTAAAAGTCATGCTACAAAGGCATGGCTTAGTTCAAAGAATACTAATTTCTTAAAATGGCCTAGTCAAATTCCAGACCTAAAGCCACTTGAAAAACTGTAACTTGCAGTTGTTATTATTGGCTTAGGGGGGATGAATATCAACACTTTTCATCCTTTTCCTCCCACCTCTTAATAATACGTTATACTGTGTTATAAAATCCAAAATAAAATACATACAGGTTTGTGTTTGTAACATAACAAAATGAAGAAAGTTCAAGAGATATAAATGGCTTTCCTGTAGAAGTATGACAGCCATCTCAGAAAAAAATTTAAACAGTAATTTAATGGTCATTGACTTATTAGGGAGCTGGGACGACAGGAACGTCTTGACACAGCTTTAGCCGTTTCCGCCTCCCTCCTTGGAGTCCCCAGCTGAGCGGCTGCCAGCTTGGACATCAAGCTCCAGACTGAAAGAATGCTTTAAACGCGGGGGCCCTCTCTGGGCCTCAGCAGTCATAACAGCTGCTCCTGTCCATCTAAAAGACAATCGGCACACTGTATGGCTAAAGCCAGAGCTGGAGCCAAAAGGTTTGTTTCCACTGGTTGCAAACAATATTAGAAGCACAATGAAACATAGTGCAAGGAGCCCGACAAGAAAGAATATCGTTGTCACTTAAACAACAGAAGGAGCTCTGGAGCCAAAATATTCTGCCAAAGATTGTGCAAACTGGAAGTCCTACATTGGTCTGATTATTTTCTTCCATCTATAAATGTTGATGTAAAACAAAAGAAGCCTCTGTTCCTCGTGCACTCCCTGCTCAGCCATCTGCACTCTCATTCCTTAGATATATCTCTGCTAATCACATAACCACAAGAGACAGAAACCATGTTATACCTTCAAAAAGGTTTCAAACAAATGCTTAACTCATAGCATGCTGAGCTGTGTGGTCTTCCATAACATTTCCATTCATTCCCTCCATTCATGATTTACGGCCCGATCTTTGTTCGATAGATTGCAGGGCCACACGTGTGCCGCATGTCATCAAGAAGACAATGATAGCCATGCAGAAAACTTTGGTTCTTTGTTGTGCTCCCAAAATGACATAATGACACCTCGGTATAGAACCTGAAAGGGAAAGTTACGTGGAAGGTCCTTTCATCCGCACACACTCATAATGTTGCTTTTCATGTGGATTTGTGTGCCGTGATTAGAAAGCTGAATATGAAAGTTAAGTACAAGAAACGAAAGTTTATACCTTTTCCCCCTGGATGTGGGAGACCAAAATAACGTGGCGCTTGTAAAGAGATAAGAGTGCGCTTTCAAGCTTTTGTAGATGACTAAATCAAGCTTCTTTAATTTCAAGCTTGGAGATTTACCACAAGAAAGAAAGGTATATTCAGATATGGATTTCTTTATAAAACAAGCCATAACAAAGCAGTTAAAACTGTGCCTTTATCCGTAATGACTATAATCTGTAACATATCCAAGAAAATTGCGGAAACAAGACATTCCTGTCTTTGTAACACATTTTTTGTCAGTTTTCAGAAAGAAAGACCTTAATAGCTAATAGATGTTCATAATCCTTTGGATGTATTACAGTACCACGTTTTTTTCATGTCAGTGCAGACAATGAATCGGCATTTTTCACATACATCATGTTACACTAAATTCTATTGAAATGTCACTTGATAGACATAATTGAGCAGTGGGAGCTAAATTATATGCGGATTACAATTTTATATTCATATAATCTGTAAAAAGCTGAAAAGTGTGGCTTGGTTTTCATCTGTTCTGTAGTTGCCTGCAGAAGGTGCATATATTTTTTTAAAGAAATTTCGCTCTAAAAAATGTTTCAGGAAAGAAGTAAAACATACATGAAACAAGCAGCATCAACTGTAAATAATAAATATTAACACATTAATAATATTGGCTTTCTATGTACTCCAGGTGTGTAACGGGAAATGGCACCAATAATTTAAAGCTATAGCAAATCGAACCGAGAGCAGGCGAACTTTGGGAGCATGTTTTTGTCACTTGAGACAAAACTGCATTTGATAAAACCAGATGGCATTTAGCTTGTTTAAAGTGAATCTGGTCTGGGCTCCAGCACAGTGGGGAGAAGCACAGAGGGAGTTTGGGAAATCTCATCTGAAAATGATCCAATAAATGTCAGAATGTGGCCTGGATGGTTAGTAGCTTTCTTACCTTGCAGTTAAAAATCCAGAATTTGAATCCCGACCCTGGAATTTTTTTTACATGGTTCTGTGGTATATTTGACATTTCTGGATCTAGAAAACCACTGAAGTTTATTTTAAAGGATCGTAACGAGCTACCATGAGATCGTAGCTACCATGAGATTGTCACGCTGATTCTTTTATTCTCCCTCTGTTGATTCCTGGCTGGAAATACAAAAGAATAAGCCAGTTCCAGTTTGATTTTCTGTGTCATCTTTAGGAGTTTGAATACATGCAATCACAAAGTGGGGTCCGACTCCTCAACACTTGGCGACGTTCTTTGACAAGCTGTCAACACATTTCATGTTGAAGAAACTTAGCCAGGGAGGTGTGAAAGTTCTGGCTGTATTTTTGATGCACAGTCGCCCCCTACTGGTGCCGAAGTCATTACAGTTACAGTATGAGACAGGGAAAGCACCAGTTGGATTCTCAGTCCAGCTCAAGAGCTGAAATATGGAGGAAACACTGGTTGGGGGATGGAGAGAGAGCGCAGGTGCAGATAGTTTGATATCTGAGGGTCGAAGCCAGCATGGAAAACAGAAAAAGAGGGAAACCCAGATGTTTTTATTTCTGTTTTTTTCTTTCTTTCTCCACCAGTCTGCCTTTCAGAGTGTGGGAAAATGACTGAATCACATCAGTTATGTAGCAGCAATGAATTGGTGCAAATACCTGCTGCTTGCTACTCAAATTCAGTCAGATTGGATGGAGAGCATCTGGGAACATTGCTCGCCATCCAATGGAATCTATGATGAAAGCCTCATCATAGATTCTCATTGGACTGGACTTTGACTAGGAAAATGTTCTCAATTCTTTTGCAGCCTCCAACACACGGCTCCAAAAGAATGTAATTTGTACTGACTCAATCATCATGTCATCTCAGGCATTTCTGTGACGAGTCTGAGAAATTTCTGCGTGAAGTTCTCCTCCCTAACCTGGTGTGGCACGCGGGCCGCACCGCCGCCGCCGTCAGAACCTCAGCACTGAGCTGTCTGCTGGCCCTGCTGCATGGAGGGGCTGTTACACCTGGACAGGTGGGTAAACACACAAACACAGAAGAATTGACGTTATAACGTCATGATTTCATTACCAGATGTGCTGGACGACTCCTGCTCTGGAAACAAACATCAGTTTTGGTCCCTTTCCAGTCAAATGACAACCTGCAAGAATACTTTTTATTGACTCGGACGTAATGAAAAAGGTGCATTCTTGAAACCCCTCAAGGGTCGACTTCAGATTTTCTGTTTCAACTCTTTTTTTTTTTTTTTTTTTTTTATCGTTGAGGTAAAACACGTTGTTCCACCGTCTTTTCTTCTTGGCTTTTGGAGTTGGCCTCAGCAGGTAGCAGGTGTACGAGGAGGCAAGCAGGTTCACATACCTTTGTCCTAAAGGAACAATGCCGGCGCTGTTCTGGACTTTGGTTAAACTTTGGAACTGTTGCCAAAACTCGTTCTCGCACCTGCCTGCCGGGTTGCAGTACGCGCACAAACACATGCACATCTGGCAGCACTTCTCCCTACGTTTGCATGCTGACCTCTCTGTCCAAACTGGGTCAAGCAGCTTAATTTGGTGACACGTCCTCAAGTGCAAGTTGGTGCAAAGCCCTGGGGGACAATGAGAGAATGGCGTAGGTGTGCAGGATCGAACTGCTGCTATCTTGTGTCACTTAAATATCCTCACAAGATTAGAAAGCCCGAAGTGTGGAGATTAAGTAAGGCCGGGTGATTTTAAAACCGGATGCTTCGAATGAGCTTACAGTAGAGATGAAGTAAATAACACGTCCTGACAGATGGAACCGCAAAGAGTAGTGTGAGTGTGTGTGCGTGTTTCCACAGGTGAATCAAGCAGCCTTTCTTTTTATAAGAACATTGTTTCCCCTCTTACTCCCTGTGAAAACAATTTACAGCTCTAGTTACACTTGGCGCTCTCAGATTGTCACTGATGTAATGGCGGATGAAACATCTGCCAAGTTTTCCTCCTCTTCTTGTATCCACCGTGGCTCAGTGTGTTTTTTCTTTTTTTTATTGTTTTGCCTGCCTGGTTTCGATAGCAAACACACAGGGCGACAGAGGTTTAAGTAATCACATCGTAGCTTTTGGCTGAGTTCACACAGCTTCACCTTGTTTATCCATTACCTCTGTTTCACACTTCTGATTAAAACGTTCCCTCTCACCACTTAGGGCTCCTACACACGCCATAGAAATCTGGAGTTTGAATTTAGTATGGAAAATTAAAAAAAAAAAAGACTGAAAATAGTGATTGTATTTTAAGACTTTATCTTGAATTTTCTTTTTCTTAGTTTGTTTCTTTCTTCCTCTCTATTTCTCTCTTTCCACCTTTGTTTGCCACACAGTCATGGTTGAACTTGGACTATGTTTTAAAATCTTATACTGTTTTTAAAATGCAGATAAGACTAGTCTGGTAAAGGTTATATTTCACTTTAAATGTAAAATAAAACATTATGTCCCTAAGACCATCATGTGAGATTGATTTAATGATGCTTTAAAGAATGTCCTTCACTAAGCTCCAGGTTCAGGTTCTGAACTCCGATGCCTAAAAACACATTTGGCCAGTTGCTGACCAGATTTATCCCTTATTGAGTTCCAGTTGATGTCTTCTTGCAGCTCCTGAGTCTGGAGGAAAAGCTGAGCCCCCTGGTATTGTCGGCCCTGGATGAAGACTCTCAGATGAGCCGACTGTTGGCCTGTCGCTGTCTTTCTGCCACACTCCGGCTCGTTGGAACTAGTTTACACCACGAGGCTCTGAACAAGATTTATCCTGGTAGGAGACTTTTTTTGCCTTATTTGCACATGTGGCCGCTTTGGGTAAGCTGTCCTGTTTTCTGAGGGTCAAACGGGGGTAGAGGTTATCTCTGTCTTCTAGTGGCTCTCCCCACTTCATTTGGAGAGCGAGACAGCCTCTTCCCCTTGACACAGCTGGATGCAAAATGAACTTTTTGCAGCTTTGGAATTCATAACCCCTTGAACTCTTATCGCATAAAAGCCCAATAAAATGCATTGAAGTCTGACACTGTAACATGCAAACATCCTGTGCCATAAAGGTCACCTTGACAGCAGGTTTCTTCCGCAGAGCTGCTGAAGCGTCTGGACGACAGCAGCCAGGAGGTTCGCGGCGCCGCCCTGCAGGCCGTCGGTCTGTGGCTGTCCAGCCTGACCGTAGGCTACAGCCCGGAGCTCTGTGCTCCCCATCTGCAGCTCCTCTTTCAGCAGCTCCTGCTGCACCTGGATGACCCTGACAGCTCCGTGCAGGACCAAGTGCTGGGTGAGACCGGGTGGGGGTGTTGATCGGTGGAGATGCCTGAGAAAGACAGCTCTTCTTCTTTTGGCTCTTTGACAGAAAGGTGCAGATTCATATTTAAGAAATTAGTTGGGGTTTTTTTGAGAGGAATTCAGGATGACCTCTGTCAAAACATTTTCTTCCTCTGGATTACAGCCAGCAGGACCTCCTCTCTCTTATTTCAAAGCTCTCTTTTATTCTTCTTTTGCACTCAATTTATCACCCACACCAGCGTGAGCATTTTCACCTGCCAGAATACTTCAGATCCGTCGAGAACCGGACTGGTCAGTCACCAACAAACAATTAACTGGCCGAGCGGTTTCACTGATTAAAGTCGTAATATCTAAATAAGTTGGTGTTCAAGCACTTGTGATAGATGGATTTAAGTTGTGTGTGACCGGCCTAATGATAACCACATGAGGACCCCCCTCTCCGTCCCCTCTCTTTCTTGCCACCTCCTCACATCTGTCCACACGTTCATCCCACTTAATCCCTCCATCTTTTATCTGTCGGTATCCCTTCCTCTTCTGCCGGCCCCCGTTTTCTACAGCGGCTCCGATTTACAGCCCCATCAGTGGAAAAAATCTGAGCGGCTTTCCCCAAAGTGTGTGGCTCCCCGGGACTTTCTGCTCTTTCCTGACTTATCAGGAATGTTAGCTGTCATTACTTCTGACAGGATGCAGGCGAGCGCTGACTGCTCGGCCAAAGCTGAGAGGCCTCTTGATGAGATCTCTCATCTCTAGCGCTCAGGAAGACAAAGAGAGGGTAGCGTATTCTCATGCTCACCAGATAAAAGATGAGCTTCCATGCATTGTTTTTTAATGTGACTCCAATATTTGAAGGCCTTTTTAAAGGGCTGAGTAATATTTTTTCTACATTTTTAGAAAGTTGAAGTTGAGTTTGTTTTTTTTTTTGTTTGTTTTTTGTTAGTTTAAAAAAAAAAAAAAAAAACTGTTCCCCGGCAGTGTAAATGTACACACCTTTATAGATTCCGCATGTCATGAAAGAAAGGTAAATCATGATGTCATCGATTGAGAGAACAAAAACGATCCTGGTCAACCTGGATTTTTTAAATTAGAACTTGACCTTTGTTGAATCAAAAATCACTTGTAATGAACAAACCTTTTTAGGTTCAGTTTTACTCGTCGTGTCCAAACCTAATTCCTGTCCTGCACAATCAAGAAAAGAATTAAAAAGAACTTTTCTGACAACACGAAGTAGAAAAAAATTGGGGTATCCTAGCCTGATCTAATAAAAATTGTAAACAGGTTAGAAAACCCAACCTTTACTATGAATTTGTGGCCTACCAGAAATATTTACATCAATAACTCACCCAGGAAGTCACAACACTACCCAGAACAACATCTGAAGCGCTACAGAACTCAATCGCTAGGCTATGCTGGCTCTTTGTGAACTTTAAGAAAGCACTCGCGTCATAAAAAACAACAGATCTATTAATTAACGTGTGATTAACATAATCAGGGCTTGTAAAAATCATATATATATCTCAAAACCTAAATTTATTTTGTTGGAATTTGTTTGGTAGAGCCACAGTAAAATTAAGTGGCTTCTTTGTTTTCATTTCTGAGAATCAGAGTAAAAGGGGCTGATTCCAAATGCATTCCACACTTTTCAGATTTTCATTTCTAAAGGTTTTTCAAATCAGTGTACTCTCACCTAAAAGCCCAATAAAATACATTTTGATGTTTGTTGTAATTTGACAAAACGTGAACAATTAAAGTGCCATGAATACTTTTGCAAAGCTCTTATAAAGTTTACATACGCCTTTGCCTGTCAAGTGCTTCCATCCCATTGTTTTGAAGTTAATAAACACATGGTTGAGCGAGGATTCTCTAAAATAAACGACGGTGCGTTCGCAGACACCTCGGAGTCTCTTTGTGAAACGGGAGGACCTCACATCTTGCTGAGCGACCGTCTCCATCTGACCGCTCCCCAAACGTGGAAGCATTCCTCCCTGGTGTTTGAAGCGCTCTTTGTTCCCTCCTCGCTCTTTGTTCTGCTTTGTCTCCCCCTGCTTGTTTCGGTTAACAGTTGATCCTTTTCTTACGCTTCTTATATTTCAAACGCATGTCTCTGAAGTGGCTGGATGTCTGCGGTGCATCCTGACAGAATGATGGACAGCGTTCCCGTCCTCTCCCTCTCATCCCTCCTTGTCTCAATGTTGGCACGAGTTTAAATCACTTCTCACAAGCCATCATTGTTCTCCTTTATCTAAGAGTCGCCCCCCCGCCCTCTCCCCCCTATTGATCCATACCGGCACTTAAAGAAAACCTGAAGAATCCCCTAAACAAAGTGTAATACAGGCTGAGTCCTTCAAACTGATGGCATGTCACCACTGGACTTGAATATCTTGATCACTGAAGAGTCCTGTGTAGGAAAACCACTACACCCCTAAAATCTACATATTGCTGGAGAAAAAACTAGAAAAGAGACAGCTTTATTGCCTCCCTGTGGAAAGAAACTTTTTCATGAGAAAGAGAAAGCGCTCTACTTCCATCTTCTGGTGAGGTCACTGCACTAGAAAATTTATTCAAGTTGATTCTGCCGTCATTTGGAAAGAAATAAGATATTTTAAATGATTAAAATATGTTATTGAATAAAAAAAATCAAGTATACTGAAATGTAATGTAAGATTGAAAAACACTTGATGAAATTATAGCACATATAATATACTTAAAATCTTCATAAATGTGAAGGTTCTTTGTTACTCCTCATTCTTTATAGTTTTTATTATAATGAGGTGTAAACAGTTAAACTCATCATTAAGTCAGACTCAATTGTGATTTAGATCAGTTCAGATTACCGAAGTCATGACTGTTAGCAAAGTGCCAGAAGAATAATGTATTAGTTTCTTTTAAAGTAATAAAATTGTTTACCTAAAGATTTGTGGTGTCTTTAAACAGTGAAAGCCCAGTTGATTCGCTGTGTCATTTTTGTGTGTGTGTGTGTGTGTGTGGTTTCTTTGCTTGTGCAGAAGTCCTGAAGAGCGGCAGCTCGGTTCACCCGTCTCTTCTGCAGAGGGAGGCTGAGGCTGTGAGGGACAAACACAGGAGCCCCCTTCACTGTGACCTCCTGCTGCAGCACATCAGCTCACTGCGCACACACACCTCGCACCAATAGAAAGATGCAAAACACATCCAGACTGAAGTTGGTGCCTTCACTCCACATCAAAACCAAAACTGTGTTGTGATTTCCTGCTGAGTTAGTGTTGTTTTAATTTTTTCCTTCAGTCATTCCTGGCGGCTGACGTTGTTTGTACTATTAAGATATATTATATGGGATTAATGTGATGCCACGGTGCATTTTTTTAACATCGGAAATGGCTTAGTGCGATTTGAAAATAAAAATAACATCTAAATAAATGTGAATTAAAAACAAGTTCAAAGTGTATTGAAATGTAGGTAGCTTAATGATTTTCTACTGTGATTTTAAACTTTGTACTTTTTGTGTGCATTTTGAATTTCCAGAATAGATTGAAGGTAATGCACCTTGAAATATTTTACAGTTGTTAAAAAGTATTAAAAAAATAAATTATGGAAAAATGTTTTTGTTTCTCTTTCCTTCCTTCCTTCCCTTTTTTCTTCTTTCCTTTCTTCCTTCCTTCTTTCCTTTTTTACTTCCTTCCTTCATTCCTTCTTGACTTCTTTACTTCTTTCTTTCCTCCCTTCCTTCCTTCATTGTGCTATTTCTTCCCCTTTATTATGTTCATATTTTTTATTTCCTTGTCTGTTCTTTCCTCCTTGTATCAAAAGTCAGCACTTCATACCCTCATCTAAGTGGATTTCAGAGCAGATGAGAAACAGACATTTAGAAATAGAGAAAACATTAAATTTTTCCCGAATTGTTCGATTTATTACCTACAGATGCCTGTTCTTCTAATCTGGCAGTAATCAGGGGTTAGTTTGACTCTTGAAATTAAATCAAAGCATTCGATCAATCATTGTTAATGTATGATGAGCACAGGGGACTGTACCACAGTACCAAGTTAGTCTGGACAGCTTTACGTCCCTAATCAAAGAAATGTGTTTATTCAACAGTCAATTATTAAACACAAATTTTTCTGTTCATTCTAAAACATGTTTGTTAGAAATAAAAACATCTGAACGGGGCAAGAACTTTTTTTTTTTTTTTTTGTCTTGTCATTGTACATTACATCACTTGAGACTTCATATGAAACTCGTTTCATTTATATTTAAATATTTGGTGACGGGTAAGTTAAATGTTTAAAGTCCTGCTTTTATGTTAAACCTTTTAAATTTTTACTCAGAAATTTACTAATGAAAATCTGGCCGAATAAAAGTTACCGATAACTTTTACTATGTAAACATTTTACTGTTTACATAGTAAACAGTAAAAGGTTTTTTACATTTTAAAATGTTTTTTACATAGTAAAATGTAAACAGTTATCAACTTGTGTGTGTGTGTGTGTAATATAAACAGGCCGTTGGCAGACGGGAGCGTTGAAGAAAAGTTTTTTTTTTTTCTATGCACAAACTAAACCAGATAATCATCCATTCCATTACTTTAGTTATTAATAGGCGATATTCGTTTTTTTTTTCTCCTAAAATAGTTTGTATTATTTTGTGGCTGCAGGGGAAAGGCGTAAAAAAAAAAAAGAGTGACGCTGTCTCTTTAAGGCGTTAAAGGAGGCGTGTTGGGGACGTCGGCAAGACGCGTCCGGAGTGAATGACTGCCGCTGCGTGCGGTTTGTGTGACATTGTGACAGGACAAAACTCATCAGAAACGAACGGTTCGCATTCGCGTCTGCAGGTGAAGCAGAATCAGAGGGACGAGACGTGGGATCCGGGAGACGCGTCACGGCGGTTGGCGTCTTTACGTACGGAGGAGCTGTGCAGCGCACCGCTCACTTTCACGAGGTTACAAAACAGTTCAGCTACTCTGCAGCCAGCGTGTGAAATTCAGCCTGCCTGACTGACCTACATCCCCGGAGTTTGTTTTTTTTTTCTTTTTTTTTTTTTCCCTCGAATCTCAGAAGAATGTTTTCCTTAAAGGCGTGAAACAAAAAATTTACTGTGAGCAGCACAGGTGGATTTCCTCCCGCATGATGTACACAATCACAAGAGGTCCCAGCAAACTGGTCACGCAGAGGAGAACAGGTGAGTCTGCTAACTGTCAGCACCCTCACACCTTCACCTTTCAGACACGCCTGAGTGTTTTTAATCGTTTCTGCAGGACCCACTCAGCAGCTGGAGAGCAAAATCAATGACTTTAAGCACAAACAGACGTCCTGGAACATGCCAGAGTGAGTAAACCGGTTCTTTAAACTCATTTAAAACTAGAGGAACCTTCAAGTGGCCAGAAAAGTGTGTGGGGGTGTTTCTCTTTCACCTTCTTCCTAAACCTGAGGAACTTTCTGCCTGTTGCAGTGTGCTCAAGTGAAACTGGGTGCAGTAGTTTACATCTCCTTAATCCAGAACACACTTTAACTCTGCCTGTAGTTACCATGATGACTTTGAGGCAGCAGACATGACCCTGAGCGGGTTTGAGTGTGACCTTGGCAGCACATGCTCCCTCTCTCATTCAGCTGTTGCAATCTGACTTCTACTGAGTCAAGCATGCTTGAGTTTAAGTTCAAACTTTTTTTTTTTTTTTTTTTTGCTGTTTTTGCTTTCATACTGTGAGAATGAACAAACTCTCTGATTTTCTTCCCACTTGTCAGCCTTCCTGCACCCAAGATCGTTTTCAGCCGTCTGAACGGGAAGAAGCACCATCAGCCCGCTCAGGCGCTCCCCTCAGACAGCGGGCATGAAGAGGCTTTCTCCCCGGAGCACGAGGAAAACGTGAAGTTCATCTCTGAGGGTGAGGAAGACCAAACTGAGCTTTTTGTTGTCTGCACTGCTGACTTCTGTTAATGACTTGGCTACTATCAGGAGGTTTTTGTTTTTTTAAAAAACAAAAAGGCAACGGATCAAACACCTCCTTCCCTTCCTTCCAAGGCGACTCCCAAACAGCTGCTCTGACACTGATAGAGCAGAGAAACTCTCACACCCACATTTCATACTCGTCAGGACAAAAGTGCTGAGGGAGCTTTTGATTTCAACGATTTCAGCCCACAAGATGGTCTAATTGGACTTTGAAGGATAGAGAATTTGTCTGGGTCAAAACAATCTGGGTTTTTTTGTTGTTTTTTTCCTTGCTTGGCTCGGCTGTTTTTGCTTTCTGTGTCCTGCCAGTTGTTGGCATTGAAGCTCAGCCACAGCAGCCCATAAACAACTCCAATAACCTTGTGTTTGATTGGACAAGGCCGTAAAGTAGAGCCAGCTCTGTAAAAAAAAAAAATACTGCTGTTTCATTCTCATCAAACCTTTTCAGTTTTTCACACAACAGCCACAAGCTTCAGTGTGTTTTAATAGACCATTACAAAGTAGTTTATTGTTTTTAAGAGGAAGGAAACTAAAGTCCAGTAAATAAACTCCCTCCAGAAGTCCTGCAATAGTCCATCTGTGTGAAATCTAACCTGTGCATAAATGCACCCGTTCTGTGAAAGTTGCAAGCGCTTCCTAGAGAACATGATAAACAGCAGAATTAGATGATTAAAAAAAAAAAAAAGTATTCGAAGCTTTGAATATCTTGCAGAACAGTCAGAAAACAGTGTGTGGCTCAATAACAAACATGCCAATGCAGGGCTGGTTGAACGAAGACCAGCAGAGATCCAGAGTTCAGGAGGGAGACGACAGTCGGTGCGCCACAGATTTAATCTTCCTTCCCAGGACGAGCAACAATGTTTGTGAAATGACACTGTCAAAAGTCCAGACCTTGATCCAATTTTGAGTGTCTGGAAAGAATTGAAAGATCAGAAGGTCAGTGTTCAGCCTGCTTGAGCTGTGATGCAGAAAACTGGGGAACAAATATTCATCATTTTAGTTTTTAAGACATTTTTCAGATTTGCCAATGTTTTTTAATAGAATGTATCATTCTTCTGTCACTTCATGGTTCCTGGTCTATCATGTAAATCTCATTGAAACACGCTGTAGTTTGTGATTACGTGTTGATACCATTGTAAATCCCTGCAGCTACCATAGATTTAATCAGTCACACTGCATGTGGCTGAGACTCTGATTAAAAATACAAACATTTTTCTGCAGTGGCCTTTGTTCTGGTGGACTTTACACTGTGGGTGTGTCACTTTGATGCAGAACTGTTTTCATATTTCTTCATTAAGCACTAATTGCTAGACATGCAGTTAAAGAGAGTTGCTTTCATTCAGCCTGGCAGGAGGTGGTTCAGGCGGAGGAAGGTCGAGGAGAGCAGGACTCCCAGACGGTGGTTTACTACAGAGAAACGTCTACTGGACCACACATGGACAGTGAGTACAGCTGCTTCTCTTCTACCACTTCAGCTACAAATATATGAAACAGACAAATTATTCAAATGAAGAGTGAGCTTTGCTTTTTATCGTTTTAAAAAGAAATTAGAGGCATTTGCAACAGGTGTTTTCAATGTAGCCCTGTAGAAAATATTTCATTTAAATCACTTGCACATTTTTTCCAAGTCATTTTTTAAAATTGCTTTATTCATAAATGTATCAACACTAGAGGGCAAAACACATTTTAATAGCCATAGTTTTGAAACTCATTGCAGTTAACAGGTTTATGCAGAAGATATTTTATGTGAGTTTTGTTACCACAATGAAATCTGCAAAATAGTGACACATTTTAACTCTGTACAGCAAAGCATATCAATTGTGTTTTTAAGACTTTGTTTTAATTTTTAAAAAAAAAGTAATTGCATCAAAGTAGTATTGAGGAATCCTATAAATAATGTTCTAATAGTGGAGATGTTAACTTATGTAGTTTCTGATTACGACCACTAGAGGGAAGTAAAACCAGCATAAAAGTCTATGAAAAATTAGTTTCTTTTCTTAGTTTTTATTCCAGTCACAATACTGAACAGCATGATTTTATTAATCTTTTTTTGGAGCAAATCTTACAGCATGTCTTTTAGCAGATTTTATTTTAAACCGATGAGTTTCTTCCTTTCCAGGCTTTGTGCCCATAGATCTGGACGAGTGGTGGGCCCAGCGCTTCTTGGCCAACATCGACAAGCGGACCTGACGTTCCAGACTGGATTGGATGCTGTTTTCCAGTCGGGAGGTGAAAACTGAGGAACGGCTCACCGAGGGAAGAAAATGCCTGCTTCTGTAGGTGTGACGGCTCAGACGGCCCAGGAATGCTTTAGATGGACCGGCGGCGCCGGGACACTGACCCCAAAGCTGCTGAGAGCTACTTTAGTGTCTGAAAGACCAGATGCAGGATAAGGTTTCTGGTGGTGTTTATGGTCACAGCAGAGACAATTTGAATGCAGTAAAATTGTGTTTCCAAAACTTCTGGGTTTTATCTTTTTTTTTTTTTTTTATTATTTCACTGCATTTGTTGTTTCCACTTTAATAGTTAAAATAACTTTATTTGGCAACTGATGGTACCATCCCTAACCTTAAATGTGGTTTATGAAATGTTTGGAGATTTAAATTTGAGAACAAGACGGGGAAACTTTAAAACTGACTTTCACACACCAGACATGAACGGAATGCGAGTCCATCAAAAAATAAACTGTCTCAAAATGGATGAAACTTCTCAAACACCACAACCAGAAGGAGAAGCTTTGTTTTCATTCTGATTTGTGCAGAAACAAATTTCTCCACAGTAGTCTCTATTGTTCTCCTGAACTCGGTGCTGCAAATGCTTCAGTCGGCATCCTAGGTGAGACGAGTCGTCAGTGTTTCTCCAGGGCTCTGGCCAGGAGTTCATTGAGCCGTGAAATCATCGGCCTGGGGTCGTCGTTCAGGCCGGCTGCAATCATAGCGTTGTCGTAGATCTGAAACGAGCGACGGGTTAACGTCTCTTAATCGGTCACAGCTGTAGATGTTTAACATTTTGTTTAAAACTAGACAGAAACAAGATTCAGTACCTGTTCCAGCAGCAAACCAGCCAGTTCAGAGTTTGTGTCCTTCAGTGAATGCAGCTTCTTGATCAGATCGTGTCTAACAGGTGAGGAGAGGGATCATAGTTACAAATCCTTACTTGTTTCTTTTGAAAGGAACAAAACGGTGAAATCTGTTTTACCCGGCGTTGATCTCCAGGGTGGGCTGCAGAATCTGGGCCCTCTCCTCAGCAGTGCGCGCTAGCTGCTGGGTTCGTAGGAAGTGGCGGGCCGCGCCCATTTCCAGCACCGTGATCATCGCGGGATGAGTGTCGAGACGAGGAGTCAGCTGAGCATTACAAAAAAAAGATATTTGTGAAATTCTGATTTCAGTTCAAGACACTACAGCCTCCTGCAACAGTATTTACATTTAGCATCACTGGGACACATCAAGGAAAATCGAAGGAGTTCACCGAAATGACTACATCTGGGTCAAAAACTCTTTGGTGCATCACTAAAATTGGAAGATGAGTTGAAAAACCAACAACTTTAGGGAGGGAACTGAACAGCTGCTAATTTCATGCTCCCATCATGCATAGTGGCGGCTGTACAAGCCTGTGATGCCACAGAAAATGCCGGACACAAACAAAGCTAATGGGTCCAACAAAAGTATTAGCACTAGTTTTGTTTCAAACTGGAAATGTATATTCCTTCTTCATCACATAAATACTGTCATAAAATCTGTTTCATTTTGTGGTAAGATGACAGCATGCCAGACATCTGATATTGATGGAAAGAGACTGTTTGGAACTTTTCAGTCTTTGTTCCCTAATGTTGACACCATTCCTGCGGTTACCTTTATGTTTGTGACCCGGGGCCCCAGAGTGTTCTTCATCCAGGCCATCAGGTCGTCCGCCTGCTCCTGCGTCAGCCGCTCAGATGCTGCGGTGGAGAACAAGGTGGGGTTACAGCCGTGACAGAGATCACCACCCGCTCTGCCCGACCTCAACCTGAGGGTGGGGCTCACCTGGCTTGCTGTCCTCAAACTTCTCCTCCTTGTAGTGATCCACCACGATGTCCGTCTCCACCGAGATCAGCTTCTTCTTGTCAAACTCCCTGAGGTGAAGCAGGGTCAGCTCGTCAAACTGCTCATAGCAGAACAGGACCTGCAAGCATAACCAAGTTACACCTCATCTGGCCTCTCACCGCATGGAAACATTTCCAATCGCTTGTTATGTCTCTCACCTCCATGTCTTTCTTCTTCATGGCCTCAAAATATGGCGAGTGCTCGGCCAGATGTCTGTTGGGGGCACACAGGTAGTAGATGTTGCGTGTGCCGGCCTTCATGCGGGATCCGTACTCCATCAGGTTGGTCTGCTGGCCGGCCGGCAAAGCGGACGACTCGAACCTCAGCAGCTTGGCGATGTCTTCCTGCAGAGCGACAGACCAGCTGGTGAGGCCTACGCTCCTAAAAAAACTTGCTGTGCGGGGAGCAGCATGTCTAATGCAGCACCTTTACGTCCTGCTCCTGAGTGGTAACGATGCCTTCCCGCATGAAGAGTCCATAGTCCTCAAAGAACTTGTTGTACTTCTCCGGGTCCTTCTTGCTTTGGTCCAGCAGGAAGCGGATCACTCGCTGCTGCAGGACATTTCGAAGTTTTCTGAAAGAGGAGATGCACGTATGGTCACCAGGATTCCCAAACACTCCTCTGGTCACAGGTTCAAGCTTTTGCAGATGGAAATTTTCAAAAATTCTCAACTCCTTTTAGGTGAAGAGGAAAGTTAGTGAATTTACTCTAGATAATATTTACACTGCAAAAACAAAGCTCAGTGTTAGCAGCATAATGTCCAGTTTTCCAGTTCGGCATGGGAGGCTTTTATTGATTCAGGATAATGTCCGGGTCTTTGTCGTTTTTGGGGGGCCAATAAGCACGATGCCTGGAGTACGGTGGTCTTTTCTCCTCCTGGAGCTGCTGCCTAGTGTTCGGTGGTCAGAGCGAACGGTGGGGAAGAGCGCTGCAGGTGTATTTATACAGGTAAGCGGACAGACTGAACACTGCGGGTGGCTGCGCATTAGATGATTAACCTAAGCGTAGCTTTACGGACGAAACGGAAAATTTATTTCATATCATCCCGGTCTCAATAAATGGGTGGCGGAGCTCATAGTGGCGGCACGTAGCCGGTAGATGTTTCTGTGTGTGACGAACAAAGGTGTAAAATCCCGTTACAACACAAAAGCTATAAATGTCTGACATGGTGAGAGTTCATCTGTTAAATTGACTGAAGATGAATACATAAACGAAAAGCTGGAGTGTAGACATTTTTTAGTATTTGTGAGCCTGTCTACTATTGAATTGAACATAATTTCAAATTTTTGTATGACTTTTCTTCAGGTTAACTTAGAAAGTGAACTATTATTGTTACAGGTTAATTTTCCAAACTACAGAAAAGTTATGGTTGAAGAAGCTCAAATATAAAAAATTGGACTAATGTTGATATGCGATAGTAATATTGCCAATGTTTTATTTGATCTTTTTCTTATCCGATAACTCGATTAATCGTAAGAATAATCGATAGATTACTCGATTACTAAAATATTCGTTTACAACAGCCCTAATCTAAAATAAATATTTAAATCCCAGAAAATGCAAACAAAAATCTGAACCAAAAGAGCTTACAGAGGCAGATTTGTAGAAACCTGATATCAATCTTACAAATTAGATTTGCAACAAGACAATCAACATAATTTTTTTTGAATGCAGTTAAACTCCACAACTTTAATCTACATGGACTGTATGCTTTAAACCTAACGATTCTCAAGGTGAGAATGAGCCACAATCAGAAATAAAAGGTTTGAATTGAAAAATACTTCACTCTACCTGATGAGGGCGCTCTCCTGCAGCAGTTCTCTGCTCAGGTTCAGAGGGATGTCTTCGCTGTCCACCACACCTACAGCCACAAAAACAAATGGTTACATCCCTGATGTGAAGTGTGAGCTGGAACTAAAAGGGTAAACCAGCGGGTGGAAAAGTTCAGGACGACGCAGAACCTCGAAGGAAGCGCAGCCACTTGGGCAGGATGTCGGCGGCTTTGGTCTGGATCAGGACCTTCCTGCTGTACAGAGCCACGCTGGAGCCCATCTCTCTGCTCACGTCAAACATGCTGGGTTTCTGTCAGACGGGACCAGGGTTAGTTCAGTTTTATACGATCATAGACAAAATCCAAACTTCATTCACACATTTTCCTTATCAAATCAGCCAAATCCGTACTTTTTCCTCACTTTATTTCCCCAACTTTCTCAGCTGACCTAAAATTTACCAAACACTCCTCACCGCGTCAGGGACGTAAAAGATGCTTCGGATGTTGAGCGGCGCGTCGGCGCGGTAGTGAAGCGTGTAGCGCGGCCTATCATAGGCCTGAGCAACGTAGCGGTAGAACTCCTCGTGCTGCCAGTCGCTGATTTCTTTAGGCTCCATCATCCACAAGGCCTGGTGGACAAAACCCAAACAAGAAATCCTTCTGAAAGCAGTCAAAAGGTTACAGCGTGTACTCGGTAAGTTTTGTGTTAAACACTGAAGATAACAGAAGGACTGAGGCTCACCTGCAGAGTGTTGAGCCTCCGTCCGTTCAGGAAGATGGGGAAACTAACAAAGTTGCTGTACTTGGTCACAACCTCTGAAACAGATTCATCATGGAGTTGCTGTATAAATTTTATTGTACACAGTTGTGGTTCGATACATCATGGTGCAGTTTGAGATTTACCTTTAACTCTGTCCTCCGAGGAAAACTCCTTACAGTCGTCTTTGAGGTGCAGCACAATTTTAGTTCCCTGTTGAACGCCGCTGGCTTCAGCGACCTCAAACAGTCCAGAGCTAAACGAGGAAGTGAAAATGCCCATTTGAAGTTTAACCGTTTTACAAATTAAAAACAGAATAAACGTGGTTTCAGTGCTCTCACCCATCGGAGGACCACTTGTATCCAGGAGCTTCCGGCTCTGCAGAGCGGGAGAAGACGTCCACACGGTCAGCCACCATGAAGGCGGAGTAGAAACCGACACCAAACTGACCGATGATGGTGCTGCTGGCCTCTGCCTGGTTCTGCAGGGCATCTAAAAACGCCTGCAGTGAAGAGGGGGGAGAAGATGACGAGAAGGATGTGAACACAACAGTTACAGGACAAGTTCAACTTTGTTAATATGAACATAATAAAAACACAGAGCCAAAGCTCAGTCGTTTAAAGTCATTTGCCTCCATAATAACCACCATTGGGGTTCACTTTGCTGAACATGAGCTCTGACCTTGGATCCAGAGCGGGCGATAGTACCCAGATTGGCCACCAGCTCCTCTTTGTTCATGCCAATTCCTGTGTCCTATCACAGAAACACATTTTTCACTAAAAAGTTTAATTCAACATGCAGCAGTACACTACCACCACCAGATGGCAGCACATATGAGAAGTAAAACAGAGCAGGGTGGTTTGTCATGTGTTTAATATTTGTAATGGTTAAAATGTTCCTATATCTTAATTTTATACAAACAAGTTTTCAAACCACTTGAAAACTTCAAGTGTTTTATGCTACAGAAAATTTGTAGAAGTAAATGGGAAACATCCAGGGTTTTCAAAATGTAGGAATCTGTGAATATCAATTTTCTCACCTAAAATGTCTGAATTTTTCCATACGTACCTGAATATCAAAAAAAAAAAAAAATTCTTATACCATCATCAATAACTGGACTGCTCTAGTTTACTTCTCAGAGGATGAATGCAAAAAGTCTTAATAATAATAATAATAATAATTGAGCTTTATATGCATTTCAGGGAGTTACAAAACACTAAAATACCACAGCTTAGTAATACTAAAACTTGCTGGGATAAATCCAACAATATTTAAATCACATACAAAAGCAATAACAATAAATTTAAAGGCCAAGATAATTCTCCTCTGGCATTAGATATGGGTACCTGAATGGTAAAGGTTCCTTTAACGCCATCAGTCTGCAGGTGGATTTCCATTGGAGCCGTTTCCCCGCCACCTGTGATCATTTTGTGTCGCAGCTTTTCCAAGGCGTCGCTCCCGTTAGAGATCAACTCCCTGATGAAAACCTGGTGGAATGAGGGTGAGTCAGGAAACGGATACAAAGGAGCGCTGACAATACTTGAACAAAGTGGAGGAAATGTCTTTCACAACTTCCTACCTCCTTCTCTGAGTACAAAGATCTGGCAACAATGTCCAGAAGTTTCTTTGTTTCAGCCTGAAATTCATGTTTAGAGAAACTACCTGAAAAAAAAATAAAAATCAAGAGTGACACAAAGCTTATGAGCCTTGAAGTTCAAGAAGGAGAGAAAGAATAACGTTGCAGCTGCTCAGGCACCTTGGACAGACTCTGTATCGGTGATGATGGTGTGTAGAGGTTCTTCTTCTGGCTCTTTCTCCACTTCCTGAGTGCTGTAGAAGGACTGCTGGTTGAGGCCCAGAGAGGACCACTGAGACCTCCACACAGCGGGCCGGCTGCTCCACCTCTGCTGCTGTCCAACCTTGAGATCTAATGACACGAAGTTCACAAAGGAACAAAGCTACAGTACACAAGAAATACAAACATACATTTTGGACTTCGCGGGAACAGCTGTTTTGGCAGTCTCTTCAAATATTGTGTAGATTGCGATGTTCTTTTTATTTTGCATGCAATAGTTCTGTCCTGACAGCTGCTGTTATATAGGCAAAACTAAACAAAGTATATGTATGTTTAGCCGCAGTCAGTGATGTTTCAGTGTAGCATCTAACAGGACATTTTACAGTTGTTTACAAGCAAGTATGGAGAAGCTGCAGTTATCCTCATCACTCATGTTCAGTTAAAAACCTATTTTTACTACAACTGACCTTTTGTAGCTTGCCATACAGTCTAAAACATGACACCTCCATTTTAAAAATACTTTACTTTATTTCTTGCGTAATTAATATATATATATATATATATATATATATATATATATATATATATATTATAAAATACATATATATATATATATATAGTATTGTCATGAGCTACAAAACATGTTATTTAAAAATAAAAATACAACTTTGAATGTATCACTCTTTCACTTGGCGAATTAAATAATTCAACAACATTCAAATATATAGAGTTGAGTCTGTTTTTTCAGTTAATAATTATGCTCGCAAGGAGTTCAGGCAGTCTTTTATTTTACTCTGTTTTTGTTTCCGGGTGAACAAACTAATATTTAACGTCATTAGCTGAAGGTTATCAGTAAAAACATGCAGTTCCCAGCTGATGGAGCGAGACTAAGCTAACTGCGCTACCTGACATAATACCACCTACCTCGCGAGACATTTAGCGTGCTCAGTCCACGCGCACAAGACGTTAACCGTAAATTGGTCCGGTGGGAAGAAGCGAGGATGAGGCGAGCCAGTCCGAGGCAGCGGGACATTTTGACAGATATTAATAAGCAGGTGGATACCAAAAGTCACCAGACTGGGGGACACACGTTGACCGGTGAAGACCGAGGATGAGGCTGCGCTTGAAAATGACATCACCAGGGTGTCTAGAAATATGCCTGATCAGAATTGGAGAAGGAAGGGTTTATATTATTTCTGTTTAAAAACAAATTTACAAACATCTGTAGTTTTAATAAGTGTTGCATTAAAGGCATTTTTTTTATTTTGCATTTGTTTTGAGAAGATACTGTTAACTTTTAAAGGATGCGAGTGAGGTGGCGTTGTTCTTCACTCGCACTGACAATAAAAACAGCTTGGTGATAAATTAAAGGCACTTCCCGTGTGAATCCCGTTTCCCCAACTCAGTTTCACATCTGGGGCTTATAATTGTACGAAATTGGCATATAATTGAGCCCAAAATAGACTTGTCCAAAAGGTTACATAATGGTCCTATCACGACTACCTCCGGAAACCAGGTAAAATAATTGGACCTATCCGAGTTGATTTAAGAGATTTACATATATGATTCCTGGTCTCATTTGGCAGATGGCACCGACTGTTTAACATTTGACAACTCTAAAGGGGGTCCTCAGACCTCCATTATCGTACCGCTTTTATTCAGTATTTATATCCTCCCACATCTCCGATTAGGTTGAAGAGATTTAATATTCATATGCTGATGAGACAAAGCTACTATGATCTTAGGGTAGTGTCCAGAACATCAATAAACTTCCTCCAGCTTGAGAAAGGAAAACATTGACGTCATGAGATCAGATACTTTTCAACATACCTCGACACAAGTTCGAGGTATGTTGTGCCGACATCCACAAAGATAAAAACCAAAACCGTCTCCCAGTTCCTTAAAAATGAATGCAAGAATTAAGGGTTTCCTGTCAAAACAAGCCTGATAAAATATTGGTGCACGCTTTTAATTTTCTCTGGTTTTGTTAGGTCTTTACTCATAGGTCAGCTCATCTAAAGTGGTGCTCATACAGTCCTGACCAAGAAATTACTACACTGGCTCACTTTTTTTTGAAAGGTTAAGTTTAAAATCTTAATGGTTTCTGAAGCACTGAATGATCTTGAGAGTAAATTCATTTGAGAGTTGCAGGTCAGGGATGGGAACCTGACCCGGCTCCCTGAAAATATGCAGAAACTGTTTAAGATCTGAGACTTGAAACTATAATTTCCTGGATTGTTCCTGTAAAAGTAAAAGATTACTTTACTGGTTCATTTTATCTAATCTTAACCTGTCAGTATTTTAAATTTATGACATACATTTTCATGCGATGTTTAAATGCTGTCATTACTCTTAGTGTATTTCTCTCCCTCGATACAAAATGAACTTGCTTTGCAAAGTGAGAACTGTCATATTTCAGAGAAAAGGGTGATATCCTGCCTGGGTGAAAACAGTTTATGTAATTGGTCCAGAAAGTGGAAGAAGGATTAAGCTGCAGAGAATCATTACAGAACCCCAGACTGCAGCATCTCAAGTCAGATGTAGAAATAGCTGTAAGGATTCTGTGACCACTTAGACGTAGAAGGATCTTTGTATCCTCCAGGAAGTGTCAGAGTGTCGCTGAGAAGGATGATGTCTGGTTTTCCCACCTGGACCGGCTGCCCTACGACTCGATCTTGGATAAGTGGAAGACAAATGAAGAATGGGACCAGAATAGCAATTTCTAAAAGCTCTAAACAATCAGTTTCTTCCTAAAATGCTTTTCCACACACTTTCAATGTTTTAATATTTGGTTGCATTAGGTTAAGAGACAGATTCTGTGGCACACAGGTTTATTTAACAATAAGGTATATAAGTACGAAATGAGCCATTTGAACCAGTTTATACAGTGATTTCATTCTCATTTTCTGCATATTTACAGTACTGTCTAGCTGCTTGATTTACATTAGAGAATAGTTCCTCATCAATTCAAGTTTAATGCGAGAGAAAAATGCTGCACAAAACTCTCCGAACACAAATCAGCAGTCAAACAATTACATATTTCCCACCACAGGCAAAACAGCTTCAGTACTTAATGACAATTTCTTTAGCATAAAGAACAGACAAAAGCAAGGTTTGAAAATCTGCAAGACAATCGCTGGGATCGGGCCAGGTAAAAAGAACATTCTGGCACCTGTGAACAAGTTTCAATGCAAGCTTCTCTTTCACCAGCATGTTGTGTTTGTGTGTGCAATAGGTATCCTAGATCTATACAAATACGTTAATCTCCTTTAGACTCTGCAAACAGGAAAGAAATTAAGGCTTTCCTAAAGGCAGTCCTTTTGAAAAAAATGGCATATTAGAATAAATTAGCCAGGAACAGGAAAACTGAGAAACTGGCGAAAAACTTCACAGACAACTTTACAGACTTCGCAACACAAATACAATATTCATCTGCAAAGGTACAAAATAAGGATTTTTTTTTGTTGTTGTTTTCAGATATTTTTTAAAAAGTCAATTGCAAATCATAAAAGAAAAATAAAATAAACCAGCAAAAACCAGGGCGAATTCTTACAACGCTGGTCTAAACCAAAAATATATTCTTTGTCTTTGTTTTCTTTTCAACAGCAATTATTAAATCACTCTGTTTTCAGAAAAAGGAGTTTGTGGTGTAAGGAAAGTTCACAGTCCATAGGCCTCCAAAGACTTTCTAAAATCAGTAAATAGAAAAATCTCAGTGGAAAATTGGAGCAGGCCTTTCTTCCATCTCAAAATGCTACAATCCTTCAACGAACCTCTCTAGCGTGTCTCCTGTTGTGTCGCCCACCATGTTCATGTCGTTGCTCAGCCCTCCTCGGTTTGGTGTGTTCAGCTGTGGGAGCATTGCGCTTTGCTCAGGCGTTCCCATGTGTCCCTGGTCCATAGAGCCTGACATGGGGCCGAGGCTTGGGTGAGGGGAGCTGGAGTGGAGAGCCCCGTGCTGCGGCGAAGGATGGGGTTGTATCCGCGGGGAGGAACCGGAATGGGGGGCTTGTTGTGAAGGCGGCCGGGGCGACTGCACCGGTGCCGGGGAGCGGACCTGGTTTCCCAGGGTGTTAGCCATGGTCTGACCAGGTAGATGAGCTCCGGTCTGGCCTTGGCCCTGCAGCAGATGAGGTTGAGGACTCATCGGGTTGGCCTGCCCAGGAGAACCCATCTGCTGCTTCATCATCTGATGCTGAAGCATGCGCTGCTTGAGGTGGTTTGGGATCCCTTCCATACCCATGCCGGGCTGGCCCATCTGTGACATTTGAGGAACCGACCCCATCGGACCGGAGCCCCCTTGCATAGCCATCTGCTGATGCGCACGGAGCTGGGAGAAGCCTGGGGGCCCCTGCTGCTGGGGGGGGAACTGACTGTGGCCCTGAGGCATGCCCCCTGCTGCTGCTGCTGCTGCTGCTGCTGCTGCTGCATCTGCTGCATTCGGAGCAGCTGTCTGTGGTACTGCGGGCTTCCGTTTTGAGCCGTATTCATCATCTGGCCTTGAGGACCCATGGGGGGCATACCCTGCGGGCCCACCAGCTGAGGAGGCTGCTGCTGCGGAGCCATCCCGGTCCTCTGCATTTGGTTCATAGCTGCCATGGCCTGCATTCCAGGCTGGGAGCCCAGCAGGACCTGAGGGTTCTGCTGCTGGACCTGTTGCTGCTGCTGCTGCTGCTGCTGGACCTGTTGCTGCTGCGGCAACGCTTGGCTGGCCTGGTACTTGGCTGCTCTCTGTTTGATGAAAGCCGCCATGAGGTGGGGATTGGACTTAAGGATGGTCAGCACCTGCTGCTGTTGCTGTGGGGAGCTTGGAGACTTGAGGGTGTGCAGTAGTTCCTGCACGGCACTTGGCGTAATATTTCCAGGCATTACCCGGGGCATGTTTGGCTGCTGCTGCGGTGTCATTCCCTGTTGCGGGGGGCCCTGAGGAGGCATGACCCCAGGCATTTGGGGACCTGACTGCTGTGGCATCATGGGCCTCTGTATGAGTGGGGACTGCTGAGACATGGGGGTTCCCTGAACCTGCTGGGAGGCCATGGGGCCTTGTTGAGGAGGGACCAGTGGTTGATGGCCTTGGGCATTCTGCATTCCCACACCCCATTGACCCTGCGACACAGCCTGCATCACCTGGGGACCGCGGGGACCCGGCATCATCTGCATTTGGTTCTGAATGGGGTTTATCATGCGTGTCTGGTTCATGGGCATCCCGTTCATGGCGTAACCCTGCTGCTGCTGCTTTGCCTTTGCCGCCATCTCGATCTGTTGCGCCACTTTCATTGCTGCCAGCAGCTGCTGCTGCGGCTGCTGAGGAGGAGGAGCCTGCTGCTGATGCGGCATGTTAGGCATAGGGGACAGCTGCTGAGGGAGCGGCGATGACTGTGGCCCAGGTTTACCTTGCGGCACAGGCGTGGAGGGCTGACTGCTACGGCCGTTGCTGGGGAACCCTTGGCCCATATTGCTGGGGTTTGGTGGTGGTTGTTGTTGTTGTTGTTGTTGTTGCTGAGGGTGGTTAGGCATGGGCTGCGGAGTCTGGGGCGTGTTGGGTTGCTGCACAGACGTGGGGGTTTCTGGAGCAGCTGAGGTAGGTGGAGATGGCATAGGCATACCTCTTCCAGCCATGGTGGCCATTCTGCGGCGCATCATTTGGGCCTGCTGCAGCCTGTGCTGCAACTGCTGCTGACGAAGCTTCTGCTTGATGTTGAGGCAGAACGGAACCGGACACTTGTTCTCCTGACAGTGCTTGGCGTGGTAACAGCATAAAGCAATCAGCTGCTTGCACACAGGGCATCCACCATTGGTCTTGCGCTTGCAGCCCTTCGTGTGCTGAACCACCCGCTTCATCTTCTGGCAGGACGCGAGCGAGCAGTTGGCGTTCCTGCACTGACAGGCGTGCACCAGAGACTGGATACAGCGCTGGATGCTGAGGCGCCGACTCTCCTGAGGACTCTTTGAGGCCTCACCGCTCTGACTGTTGCTGTCATCATCGATACCCAGGCCCCACTTCACCATCTGGTGCTCGTGGCCCTTAGTGTTGTAGCAGTTAATGCACAGGTCGTAGTCCTGATAACAGATGAGGAAATGCATGTTAAACTGGAGATATGAGCATTTATCTAGTCTCTAAGCTCTGAAATGTTGCTGCATTTGAACTTTTTCTCACATTTATCCACAGATTTCATGATTTAGGGTCTTACCTCACAAACAGTGCAGTGCCAGCGAGTCTCCACATGATGCTTGCATTCGTTGCATGTGTAGACAAAGCGGTCCTGGCCCTGGTTGTGCAGCTCCACCAGCATGCACATGGAGCTCCACTTGCATCTTCTGAGCGAGCTGAACTCCCAGTGCTTGTCCCTGGCCAAAGTCAGGAAGGCGTCACGTCCGTCCATGAGGTCACAGGTCAGCAGAGGGTCAGGGTCCATGATAGGTGGGAGGGTGTTGATGACAGGCCCCGAATGGAGGTGAATTACAAAAAACACCTAGAAAGAAAAAAGATATTGTAGCATTTAACAGCTGCTTGGCTGAATTATCTCTTGTAGGGTTCCCATTAAAGTTAATCTGCAGGTTTCCCACCTCTTTGTGTTTCTCCATGGTGGCGTAGAGTTTTTGAGACAGATCATTGGCTACATTTGGCATACCAGGCTTCTTCTTATTGGATCGGCTGACGCTGCTCTTGTTCTTGTTGGTTTTCTTATTATTCTTCTTTTTGGCATTCTTGCTGTCAGCCTGGACTCCCTAGTAGAGCAAACATAAACATTTTGGAAAACAGAATCAAACCATGGTTGTGTAATTAGGCTGAGTGGGTGTACATTCCCTGGATGGTTTTATTAAGCCAACAATTTAGGGTGATCAAATCTTTAGTGCTCAGCTGATGATATAAAACAAAGAGTTAAGTCAATCCAGCTATCTAACATACCTCTGTTGTCTCAGAGGAGGCAGTGTTCTCCTCTTTCTTTCTCTCCTCCTCCTCCTGCTCCAGTTCCTTGATGCTCTCCTCCAGCACATTAGGCCAAAAGTCGCCCTCAAAGTATGGCAACTCGTTGGCACTGGTCAGCCTATCTTCTGTTGCCTGCTTGAAAATGTCCTGAACAGAAACACAGCAACCATCTCAGGCAATGGAGAAGCAAAACCACCACATCAGAAAAATCACCATGTTCTTGATTGAAAACTTTCCATTATTGTCATATTTGTGCTTGAATTGCATTTTTTAAACCGAAATGAACTCTAAAGAAGGCATATATTCTACAGGCACAAATGTCATGGGTAAATAAAATGGGTTGTAAGAGCATAAAATATTAACATAAAAAAAAAAAACAAAGACAAAAATTCTGTTGAAAATAACCACATTCATTATAGAGACTGAAAATGTGCCCGTTTGCCACAATCAAAGTAAGTAAGATTTTTTAAAAAGTTATTTTAATACACATCTTTTTCCATCTTTGTTTTACACCAAAACAAGCTGAGTTTTTTCCGATTTGTAAATTTTGCTCGTTATCTGTTTTCCGCTTGAATTAGCTCCACTTAGGTGTAACATTATTCCCAGAAATTTAACATAAAATGTTTAAAAGTTCTGATAAAATGCTCATGAAAACTATATTCTTGTTGAATGGGGCAATGTTAACAATGATTACTATTATATTGATTATTGTTAAAGACTCAGGCCATTTTTTAATTTTCATGTTTATGCACAGTCAAAAACTTTCCTCTTATTTCTAAAGACAAACTCCTCAAATTGCTTCACAACAGAAATTTTCACACAGCTTTCTAAAATGCATTGTTTTATATTCTATGTCTCAAAGTGAATTATCTCTGTCTAAGTAAACTTTTTTTGTTGTTTTGTTTTCTAACCTTGTAATCATGAATGATCCTCTCCGCAAACGCCTTGTCAAGCATCTTCCTGTACCACTCCTGCAGCCTTTTGGGTTTAGGGATCTTCTGGTCCGGAGGGTGGCAGTGGAAAATATAATCATCTCCTTCACTTGGTGGGCAGGCCCAAATGTGACCCATTACATACCTACTCAGAAAATACACAATGAGCACTACATTCCTATACCGCATAGCTGGTAGGTGAAAAACAAAGGGTGCTTGGACTTACCCAAGTTTCCTCACATACTCCAGGTAGCCTATTAAGATTTCGTGGTACACTGCAGTCCTTAGCACACGTGGCTTGAAGAAGTGAACACTGTCGAGGTATGATATGTAAACCCGTCTGAAAGGAGAAACAGGGAAAAGCATTAAAAACCTAAGTAAACTGACAAATTAATACGACATCTGTCAAGGTTTTTATTGAACTGTAGCATTACCTGGTGTTTGGAAAAGGGCAATCTGAGCCATACTCTTGTACATGCATGCCGAAAAAACAAACGTCCACGCCGTCGATTTCCTCGAATGCAAAAAGTGCTTTGGTTCTGTAAGGGAAGCTCGCCACCATCTCACCTGAGTCTACAAACCTGTGGGCGCAACAACAAATTCTTAGTCACAACAATATAAACCAAAAAAAAAAAGAAAAAGAAAAACACAATGCATACAAGATTAAAGTGCAATGTAATTTATCCATTTTGGGTGGAAGCTGCCTCACCTAGACTTCATGCCAGGCTTAATATCCACAGTTTTATCGGAGCTGGCAACAACTCGCACAAACACTTCACCAGCTTCTGGGTGGTTCTGCCTTTTTAAGTACTTGTTTACTCTGTCTTCAATGTACGTCCCCAACCTTGTAGTCTGCAACCCTAGTAAAGCAAAACCATTTTAAAATTAATTCAGATCAAAGACATTTAGTTTAGTGGAAAATATTAACCTTTTCTTTTTGTCATCAAATGTTAAACTCACTTTTAGCTGAGAACTTGTTCTCCTTCCTTGTTTTTCCAGATTTTCTCAGGCAATTGTCACACACGAAGCTGGAGACAAATTAAAAATATGGTCAACCTGCAAGGCTTTTGGAAAATACAGCGCCTTGCAAAAGTCAATTGATTTTTGTCAGATAATGAGTCGGGCATAATAGTTGGTTGATGCTCTTTTTTTTGTAACCAATAAAATGCTGTAAATTGTGGTGAACATTTATATGCGGTCAACCTCCTGCAGCTAAACGTTTTTGCAGATTCTTCTTTGTAAATTACCCAAAACTAAGTCAGATTAGACAGAGAGTGTCTGTAATGGCCATTTTCAAATCCTTCCACAGACTGTCCAATAGATTTTGGCCAGGTCTTTGACTAGGCCAGTATCAAACATTAATCCACTTTGATCTGAACTATTCTAATGCAGCTCAGGCTGCTGATGAATACTGCCCTGCTGATAAACTTCCTAAACATTTTTCTTCCAATATTTAACAAAACTGACCAGTTCCCATCTCCATGGTGTCACCACAGCATGATACTGACAACATTATGTTTTGCTGGGGAGGTTATTAAGAGGAACTAGAGATGTCAGAGTAAAAGGGTGAATAAATGTCTAAAGAACTCTGCTCTGTTTGTCTATCACATGAAATCGTCAACAAGGTCGTAGTTGGAGTATCAATAATTTTATGTTCCATATTTTGTTTGTTTTAGTCACAATGTTGAAGAACAAGACTCACCCAGAGGGCCAAATGACATCGTAGTGCAGCACACAGATCTGATGCATTTTTCTTCCACAGTCTTTACATTCAACAAACCTAAAAACAGACAACCATATTTCATTTTTTCCAAAAGATACAGTGAAACATTTCACTCAAATACCGTTGAACTTCTTGTACTGGCTACAGTGCACTCACGGTTCAGGGTCCAACGTATCATTTTTCTTCTTTTCAAACTGATCTTTAGATATTTTCCTGCATGGAAGAGAGCAAAGAAATATGTTGACGTTGGCTCATATCGAGACAAAAAGATGATCCAAAGCAGGTTTTCAGGATTGGACCACTCACGTCTGCGGTTGTGCCGGGTCGTCCCCCAGGTTCACACTGTTGCCCTGGATCTCATTGAAGCACTTCTCACAATAGTGATACCTGTCGGCAATAAGGCCATATTTGGGTGAACTGCAGCCAGCACACACAGTAGCAGCACAGGGGGGAGAGTGCAGAGCAAATGGAGCACATGGCAACAAGGACGGACCGAGCATGGGCGGATAGACGGACAGATAGATGGATGGACAGACAGACACACACACACAGGCAGAGGTACAAGTTAGTCACAACTGAACTGGTCATGATTCAGTGACTCATGCAAACTGGAAAAATGATGAGGAAGGCAAAATACTAAAAACTGTACATTAAGAAAAAGTTATCAAAAAATGAGAAGTTATTTCAAACAGCATGCTGGTGAATGGACACTTTCACTGTAAAGGTTTATGCCATGACAACATGCACCAGGGATGGTGGGAATTGATATCATTATGGTCAGAAGAGGCAATGATGCAATAACAAATACACAAGCTTTTATTTTAAGCTAACACAGACACTTTTCATCTTGTCATCTATACATGCAACCTTTCTGTAAAGAGGTGCATAACTGGCTAAAGGGAACATTACATTTTGACAAAATTACATTGAAAGCCAATAGGTTAAACAATAATTCATGTAAAGCTGTGGAAAATGCTGGATATTAAGATGCGAAACATCAAAGTATTTGCAAGAGTAGGAAACTGTATTGTGTTGCACCAAGGTGCAGTAGCACATTCAGAACAGAAGGGGGAGCTTTGGTGGCAGATTCTCCTGAAAGTAAACCTTTGAACTGAGCACAGACTGATAAAAAAAGATACCAGCCCATCCTGTCTGCAACCCTCCATTATTACCATCTCATTACCTGAGCGTTAGGGTTCTTTGGGAGGTGTAAAGTGTAAAAAGGTTTTCTAAATCTTTACAAATATTCAAGTACAGCCCCCACAACCAGTGTAATAACACCCTCCTACCTGTTCTGGTAGCTGTAGTAGGTGCTGTCTCTGGAGATGGTACACAACTGTTTGCCGTAGCAACAAAGGGTCTGAGGCGAAAACTCGTACTGTTGATAAAAATAAGAAAATAAGAAAATGTTATTGTCCAGACTCCTCTGAAAGATTTCATCTGCGGTCATGGATATATGGAATGTTTTGGAAAAGTAATCAAACTAGAGCTGGATGAAATGGACAAAATAAATCACAATATTTTCCCCAGCATTGAACAATTTTGAATATTTATTGTGATATAGTTTCAAATGAACAATCCGGTATCTAATTTAGTATGTCCTTTATTAAAAGCAAAGAATTTTTTTAAATAAAACCTTATTATTTAGTAAATAAACTAAACTGCATAATTTCTTTAAGAATTGGGGGGTGTTATGAATTGCAAGTCCACTTCCTCATCTAGAAAATATTGAAAAACAAAACCTGCAAGCTTAAAGTGATGAAAATCAAGTTGACAGCTTGAAATACGGCGTCCATCTTGTATGAGTGCTGTCAAATAATGATATCTCCATGCACTGCCTGAAAGGCCACGTATTTATTGAATTTTAAAGCATACATTTGTATATTTTCATTTCAGTTTCTCTATAAAATGTTGAAATTGCTCAGTACTAACTTCCATGCTCTTAAACTTTTTCCAACTACAACCACAGACTTTTTTATTGGCTCAGATTCTGAATCAGATTTCATTGTGGATTTTGACTAAGCCATTCTTAAAGCTAACTGTGGTTTAATCTAAACCACTGCGACCTAATTTTTCCTTCCACCTTGCATTGTTTTTTTGCTGATTTATCACATAAAATCTGTAATAAAAGAGATAAAATATCATATTCAGAATTTCAATGAGTTACGGGGATATTAATCCTTTTCAAAGCACCACAAGTGTGAAGTGAAGACGCTTTTAATAAAAAAAGCACATAGGCATATCTGTGGCGTTGTGTTACCATCTCACCTTCCTGCCACAGCAGTAGCCCAGAACCTGCATGACTGGATCGATCTCTGCTTCAAACACCTCAGCCAGCTTGGTGCAGTACTTGTAGACGCGTGACGTTTTGCGGTTGTACAGCCAGGCGTTGTTGAACATGAGCCAGATGTCGTCCACATACTGCCACGGCTCCTGGTACTGACCCGTGTCCAGCTTGCGTTTGATGGTGGATAAGTCGATGGGGTTCTTCACTATGTCAAAGTAGTCCTGCAAGAAGAAGGGTGGCACAAAGATCCCAGTTCTATCAGTGTCTGTGTTTTGGAATAAAAAAGTCTGTTCAGAAAATCGTTGACACTTACAGGAATGCCGAGCACCATGGGGTCTACAGGTTGCCTGAAGGGTAGGGACTCAGGGTCTTGTCTGTAGAGGGCCTCAAGAGTGGGCATCAGTGCTTGTCTCAGCTCCTCGGGCTTGAAAACTGGATGGAAAACAACTCTTCAGTGGAACTAATAATAGCTTTCTTAAGTCGGCCTAAACATTTATGTACACCAGTGTTTTCCAGTGGAAACAAACAACAATCAGGATTTATTTAGGCTTTTAGGCCAATTTAGGTTGGGTCAAACCTTTAATAATTGCAGTAATACTGCTTAAATGTTCACAAATTCCAAATTGTGTGTTTAATGATATCAGTTTAATCTACTACTATTTAGTCCAAGTAATCAGTTGGAGTATTTTAGATAGTAATGAAACCTAAATTCTTTAAACGCTAATAAACTGTAAAGCTTTGTCCTCAAATTCTTCACTCTCCTTTTAATGCCGACCCTAACTTGTAAGCAGTAAAATGTCATTACCGTCTCTACCATTAATTATGAGGGTTTAAGATGGATGTGCATTGAAGAGCAATAATTGGAAAATGTACTCAGCTTTATGTTGCCTATTTGCTAACAGAAACATTGCCTTGGTGCGTTGCTTTTGTATAAGGAGATTGATATTTCTAAGGACTAGATTTTGAGTCAATATAATAGATTACGTTGAACCGCTGCAGTTCTAATATGATTCATCACCTTTATCTGTACTCAAACGTATTTAACACATTTTAATAACAGTTTAACCACAGGGGGATTGTATCAGAACTGGGTTTTTCTGAAAAATCTGAAATCTGGCTTTTTATCACTCAGCAAATTGGTCATTCCTGCACTGATGAAAACAATCCTCAGAGATTTTGCAGTGACTGAAACTGGCCGTAAAATGTTAATATTATCCACAAATAAAACATCAAAGTGGATGAGTGGTCTTACTTTTCTTGCGGTTCTGAGCAGTGGAAGTGGCTGATGTGCTGTTGGACGCACCGTCCTCCTCTTCTTTGGGTTCCACATTCACCTCTGGCTTCTTCTCGTCCGTCTCCATCGGTTCCTGCTTTGGTTCTGCTGCATCCGTTTCCTCCTTCTTCACCAGGGAGGGTTTGGTTTCATCGTCCTGCTGGTTAACAAGAAATAAAACCCAGATTTACCTTCATAGCTTTGCTCCAATTTTCTTTAAATACAAAGTAAATGTACATACTTCCATCTTTACATCATTTTGCTTTTTCCCAGACTTGCTGTCCTCCTCCTCCTCTTCTTCCTCTTTGACTTCGGATTTGACCTCAGAGCTGCTCATGTCAGGCAAGGCCTGCTGGGAGCTCAGTTCAGCCACAGAGCCAGGAGTGGGTACTCTGTTATCGATACCGGCAGCAGCCTGGGACAACTTCAAGGAGGTAAAGAGACAAAATGATCACTACACTAATTATTTTATCAAATAAGGATGAATGATGTGAAGATTTAAAACCAGCCAGGAAGTTGAATTTAAACTAGCGGCGGTATAAGCAGGGTTCGTACACTTTTGCCACAGTAAAATTTAAGAACTTTTCAAACATTTTCAAAGTAAGTTTTCAAAATTCTCCTGCTTTGGAAATAAAAACAACAATACAAATGAACTAAAAAAACAGTTTCACTATTTTATCACATCATTTATAACTATTATTAATATTTTGTGAGAGCATTCCACAGGAAAAAGGTATATGAAAAAATAACAAAATTTTACATTTTAAAATGTTTCTCACACACAGCCTATACACCTGACTGATCCAAAAACAAAACACTAACACCTGAGAATTTCAATAACTAACATAAATTTAAGTCAATGTTCATTTCAATTACACTGACCAATACGTCCTTGAGCCATTAGAATAATAAATATTTGTTACATTGACAGAATCCCAACATATAAGCCTTTCTGCTTATATGTAACGCTTAAAAATAACGTACAAAGAACAAAAAAAGCTTCTAAAAATAGAAATAATTTTAGTCATTCTAAATGACCTAAGCCAAGAAAAGTTTGGTCTGATGTAACGTCAGACAGTGAGGAAAAACATGTTTGTATGTATGTTACTTAGATAAGTAACAATTTCCAAATTTAGGCTGTTAATCCAGTGTTAAATTGCACTGTATTACAAAACTATGCTATTTGAAATTTCAAAGACATAATACAGAAATCAAGAACTTCCCAAACCTTGAAAACACAAAATTGAAATTTAAGCATTTTTAGGACCTGTGCGAACCCTGTATAAGCCAGTTTTTAGCATTCAGGCAGAACAAGGATCTCACCGGTGTACTAGGGTGCTGAGGCTGCACAGAGGTGGGCTGCTGCATCTGGCTGGGGGGCTCAGAGGGAGGCTGCAGGGGTGTCAGAGGCTGGGAGGGGTCAGGGGGAGTGCTCATAGCTGCAGGGGGGCGAGGAAGGCTACTTGGAATGTGGGTTGGGGTGGACGGGGGTCCTACTGCAGAGCCAGGAGTGGAGGGCTGTGGCAGCACCTGGGCCTGTGTGGGAGCATGCTGCTGCTGCTGCTGCTGGCTGATGCTGGGTGGAGGGGGCGTGCCCCGGGCGGGTTGGGTGGTGGGTCCAGAAGGCAACTGGGAGCCCAGTGCATTCAGAGGGAGGTTAGAGGTTTGTTGTTGCTGGAAAAAAAAAGGGAAGCTCACTATTAGCAATGCCTAATATTTATTGGGCAGACAACTAGTTTCATCCAACTTCACAGATCATCTCACCTGTGTAACGGCAGCCTGTGGCATAGCTTGACCCATGCCTATATTCACATTCATGGCTCCACCTGCAGCACCAGGATACTGGCCCTGCTGCAGGTACTGGCTTTGGGCGGCTGGCTGAGACATGCTATTAGCATGATTACCCATCATGCCTTGGTTCAGGGGCATCCTGGATGAAGACATGCCCATCTGGAGAGTGGTAGAGATGACACAAACACATCAGAAAATCAACAAATGGATTTTTATAGAAAATAATTTTCACTCTGAATGTAGACTACACTGCTAGAACCATAACCAAAGAACAAGATATGAAGTAAAAACATAATTTAAAAAAAATGTATTAAAATGCAGAGGAGGGGATCAGTTTCAGGTTTTAATGAAGTTATCAAGAAGGAAAAAATGTAATATTGAAGAGCATTCTTTTTGAATGGATCTATACAGCTTAAATGTGAATTATCACTACTGTGAATTATTTATCATTGCTGAAAATAAATTGAGGTTTCGCTTTCCTTTATTTTTTTAGAACCAGGGCAAACTTTTTTTCTTGATTTCTCAAAAAATTTAGCGAAACGTTAATGGGTTTTATCATATTTGTAATATTGTTAAGTAATATCACTCCTTTTAATATAAATGTAATGTCTTCCTTTAGTCAAATTAAACACTATGAATATAGAAAAGTCAAAATCTACCAGATTCCTCAATAGAGGAAAGACCCCAAAAAAATCCCATTTAAAGGAATTTATCTTCTCTCTTTTTTTAAGTTTTCTACCCATTTCTTACTACCCATTTCTTTTAACCTAAAATGAATTTTATTTCTACTTGATTTTTCAATTTTTTTAAGTATACTTTTAAGTATTTTATTGTCACTAATCCATAACATCACATTCCCATGGCATATGAATATGAGGGGAGTCTTCAAAATAGGAATAGTAAGAGAACATTCAATTCAAAGAGCAGATGATACAAAATAATAGATGCCAACAAGAACATTCCCTCCTCTATAGCTGGAGCTGCAGTGGGAAAATTTAAACTACCAGAAGTTTGAAAAGCCTTAATTAAAGGCAAATTACAACAACATTAACAGGACACTTTCGACCTAATGTATTAAAAAAGGTGAAAAAGGGATTTTTGCAATGTGTCTTGAAAGAAACCAACAAAATAATAATCATAAAACCTGGGAAACCAATCTCACCACAGAGTTCATGTTCATCTGCTGCGGATGGCTCATTGGGGAAGGAGCCCTCGCTCCCATGGGTGCCTGAGGCATCTGTGCATTCTGCATCGCCATTGGGTTAAACTGACTGATTCCTGTGAGAACATATTTATGTACAATTACATACCTCTTCAGGGGAGTTGATGTAATTTAATATTCAATGCCCGAATGGGCTGGCAGAGGCACTAAACCAACTGACTGAAAGAGTGGTTCAACAATCTCAGGCTTTACTAAACAGCTTTATTAACATAGTGTTTACAGGTATGATTCTGATATTAATTAGGAACACATGGAACCACTTGATAAATATACCTTGATCCACCTGCATACGGTTCATCATCTGATTTGGCATGTTGGGCATTGTTGCAGGTCCATCTACAGGGAGGGAAGACAGAAATATGCTTTATTAAAAGTTGCTCTTGGAATATGAAAACAAAGTGAGTAGCTTTAACCAATAAACCAAGGTGTTAGGGGTTGTTTGTACTAACTTGGAGGTCGAACGGCCTGTGCAGGGCCCATGCTGTTGGGCTGAGCCATACCAGGCTGCTGGGGTCCCGCCGGGCCCACCATGATGGGCTGTTTCTGCAGACGCGAGCGTCTCTTCTCCTCCAGCTCCTTCTGGATCTTGTAAATTTTTTCTGCTAGGAAGTGGTAGTATTCATCCTAATGAGATGGACAAGAAAACCATGAGATCAGAAAAGGTTAAAAAAAAAAAAAACAATCATTGAGTTGAAATGATAAATAAAACAACTAAGAGTATCATAATACCCTGCTGTTTGCTGACTCATACATGTCTCCCTCAACTTTGCGTGCGTAAGCCACTAAGTTTTCCATTCGCCTGTCCTTCAGAGCTGCAGGGTCTGGGGTCGGGAATATGGCTTGTACTCTGCAGGATGAGAAGCTGAGTTTATCTGCTGAACAACAACATATTCTACAGACACACCTGCTTATGTAGTAGACTTACAGTTTGTGCACCAGATGGGAGCGCAGGCCCTGAGTCACATGTTCATGCCAGGCCTTTCTTACCCCTGTAGCAGAGAGAGGGGTGGCAGCGGGGAGGTTTCCCATACCTTCTACCTCTGATCCATCTGGCAGTAGCTGCCTGCTGGACGAAAAAGGTTTCTCTTTAGGCTCATTTCATGAAAGAAGCAGAATATGGACAGGGACCATATTCTGTAAGGATTGAGTCAAGTTAGAAATAATAAGGCTCACTTGTTGAGTGAAGAGGGGAGCGAGGAGTCAGAGAGTAAGCCTGTCTGGTCCGAGGAATGGCTACCCAGGCCTCCTGCCATCTGGTTCATCTGATTAGTGCCTGATATTAACACACATGAACAAAAGTTTACATACAAGCACAGTGACTGAACAGTTTGGTTAAAAAACAAACAAAAAAATGCTGCTAAAAGCTTTTTGGTTTCATACCGAGTGGGTTCATATTTCGTAGCTGCTGGTGTGCCTGGGGGTTCTGCTGAGCTGGACCCTGACCCTGGACCTGAGCAGGGGAATGGTTCCCATATGGGAGGCCCAGAGCTGCGTAGGCCCTCTGCATAGAGCTGGGGTCAATGTGTGTGGGAGCGCTGTTGATGGCTGTGGCGCTCGGCTGGCCGGGTCCGACTGTACTGATGGCATTCTGCAGGCTGGCTCCGGGAGAACTCAACATGGCTGGAGAGAGAGATTAACACACCCACTGTTTGGTAAAATTGAATAAAAATAATTATTATGAGGTTATTAAGTAGATAAGAAAACTTTGCAGCTTGTAATATAAATGATCGATATCATAAATTATTGTAAAGTATTAGTATCACAAAAGTAACCAGTGAAAAAATGAACAAAACCTACAAATGGTAAAAAAAGAAAAAAAAAAGAAAAAGTGAGTTAGAAAACTTTTCATCTTGTGCTTTTGTTTGCTCTTATTTATTAAAACTTCAAAAATAATGTTGCTAAATGGTTACTATTATTCTAATAATAATGTTATTATTATTCAATAACCCAAAATTAAACATATTCCAGATAAAATATAAAAGCATAGAAGAGCCATCTCAGGCTTTTGTATGTTTTTAATTATTAAAACATACATAATGGATGTAAATGAGTTATTCAGTGGGAAAAAGAAGTTTTTTAAAAAATAGAGTAAAACATTTGAAATTGAATTATGAAAATTTAGCATATTTTTGACTTGGTTCATAGTTTAAAAAAAATAATGCTAGCAAATTATTAATTTCACATATTAAATCTGTAATTTTGTTAAATGAACACATAATAAAAACATAAAAATTAAGAAGTTAAAAGGCCTATAAATAACAAAACATTTGGCATCAATGCATTTTTGTCTTCGCTTAATTATTAAAAAATCCCAAGCAAGCAAATGTTTAAAATTCCAACATTACTTAATTAGTGAAAAAAATATAAAATATAATATAACAAAATGACTAAGTTAAACTAAGTTGACCAAATTAAGAAAATTGCATCTTTTTCTTGTATCTTCTCTTGCATCACAAATGTTGCTAAGCATTCTTTATTTCAATAAAGAAATAAAGAATGTAAAAAATGTAAAAATTAAAGAAAGTTAAAAATATATAACACTCCACAAGGAAACTTTTTCTCATTTTGACTACTTTAGTCATGAGAATAATTTTAGTAAATGAGTAATAACATTTAAGAATGTATTTAAAAATGATTTTTTTTTAAAAACAACAGAAAATGGCAGCTGAAGAAGGTCTCCTGTAAAACCGGTGCAGCTCCCTGCTGTGTTGATTGCTGACAGTGAGCATGCTGCCTCTGTGGGGGATTTAAACCTGTCATAGCGGCTTTTAACCAATTAGAAAGCATGCTGTCCTGAGACCCTGCCCCCCACTAATAGCAGAGCCATCAAGCCCCTCCCTGGGTGTCACATTACAGGCCCTCCCTTTCTAGAGGAATCCTCTCACCATTGGAGCTCTGAGCTAGCGAGCCAGCACAGCAGTGCAGCAGGAAAACTCTGCCTGCAGGTGGCACCACTTCATGATACACTCACTTCCTTGAGGCTCACTGCTGTTTGTTAAGCACTTCTTAAAATATTTTAATAAAAGCAACAGAGCAAACGTCCCTGGAGTTACTTACGCTGCTGATTTCTCTTGTCACTTGCATTCTTTAAAGGCAAGCAGACCGGGCAGTCGTGCCGCGTACAGTTCTTCCAGTGAGAGATGATCTGTCTGGATGATGCACAGTGAGCCACTGAAGAAAAAATGAAAGAACACAGTAACTCTCAGTGAGAAGAATTAACAAATAAACCAACACACTCAAATCACCCTGTAAATATGTGAAATTAGCAATGCCAAATTAATTAATCAACATGTTGTAAAACCATGAATGTACCTTTTAATTAATTTAAACAACTCAAACAGCATAAACATTGAAGTTCAAAGTTCACAGACCCTTGGTGTCTGATGGGGACCAGTGTAAACAAATGTAAAACAACCGTCCTTTCAACAGTTTGAAACGATTAAATTAATGTTTGCTGATATTGTCAGACACTAGGATTCAGTCAGTCAGCTGAGGTAACCGGCTCCACGAAAGCAATAAAACACGGACACGTAGACATTTTGCTATATACTCTGGGAAGGGGGTAACTGCCTAGAAATCACACTAAACAGGCATCAAATAACCCTCCTCCAGCATCTGTGCTCAAAGCACTTTACACACAAAATAACTGCTTTCTGCATCTTCTCACGTAAACAAGACAGGCACAGCAGCCGTTTTATTAGGCAAGTGTACCGGTGTAATCACTTGTTAGAGCAAAAAGTCAACCTACGGTAGCACCTCTGTTCCTTTAGGCATCTGAACGTGGAGAAGAAGATAAAGATAACTAGCTTAAGTTCAAAGAGAGCATCGGAATGGTTTGATGATATCAAACCAGTTATGACCAGACTGTCAGACAGACAGACCTCTAATGGCTACTTCCCTCTGAGGTTGTCAAAATAGCCAAGATTTCAACAAAATCAATACTAAAAAAATTATTTACTCAAATGTACTCATTTGTGTTAAAATCTATGCAAACTGATTCATTTATAATTGCTAGACTTCTTCTAGCAGCAGAGCAGCAATGGCAGACACTGAGCTTCTTCCCTCCCTGCAGCTGCTTACAATGAGCCGCTTTTGAGAGACTTCAAATTTTTTAAAGAAGTTGCCGCTGTATTGAAAATGGTATCAAGTTTTGAGGATTTTTCTTAGTACTGGTACCAGGTTTGAAATGTGTGTACTTTAACAGTCTTTCCTAAGGAGGAACCCAGCCACCCTGCAGGGGAGGCTCATTTCAGCCACGGTGGCATTAGTTTGACTATAACCAAACTAAAATGTACCGTGAATTATGAGCTTTGCTATTCGGCTCAAAACTGAAGTATAAAACAGTGACTGTACTACTGCAGACAAGACAAGAAATTAGCAGAAGCTAAAGTTTTAAATCTCAACCAGCCCTGAACACCAATTGGCCATTGAAAAGATAAATAGCTGTTCAGTGATTCATTTTGGCTGTTAGAGAACGAGTCTTTAGCAGATAACAGGAAGGATAAATGTAGTCAAGTTTCTGTTTTCTCCATCTGAGCTTTCAGCCTCGGTTTGTTTTGAAGAATGCTCGACTGAAAAATCAAATGATCGACATTTTCAAGGGAAAACAAACTGACTGCACTGTTAGTAATGCTATCCATGCTAATTGCTCACACCTAACAAAAATATAGGTCAACTCTAGTTTTTGTCTTTTTTTTAATATTAGTAAATGTTTATTATTGTAATTTTTTACTCACCCTGGCAGGACTTGCCAGCTTGGCAGTGAGTCATGTGGTTGAGTACGTTCTTCATGGTGCGGCAGTGAGGCAGCGTACAGGCCCTCACTTCTCCGTTGGCCTGTTCCCGCCGTTGGCACTTGTGCGCATGGAGCAGCAGGACCAGCTGCTGCTGAATGAGTTTTCGTTTCTCGGGGTCGGCAGTCGGCCCTCCAGATACGCCGCCGGCCCCAGGGACCATGCCCATCGATGTTACCTGCTGCTGCATCTGGGCCTGCAAGGGCATGCAGACACACATGGTTATTAAAATAGTCCATTGTCAAATGTTGCTCATTTCAAACTTTAAAAGTGTGTAAAAAGAAAATGATGTGCATAATAAAATGCAAGAATTAAAACTTGAGGTTTGGCATTAGCAGTTTAATGAGAGAAGCAGTTAAAAATAAAAAAGGATCAACACAAAAAGCATAGAAATTGAATAAACATCTAAGGAGCAAATGCAACCAGCAACAACAAAAATAAACTGTAAGTCTGATGTCTCATTATAATACCAATGTTCATAGAAATTGAGGAAATGACCCTTAATCCCAGAAAAGGTCAGATTTAAAAATCACCAAATTTTCTGTTTTCTTCATATTTAAATTGCTCTCAGTTAAGCTGGTGGCATGAAATGAATCAATGAAGTGAACAATTGAGGTTTTTACACCACAATTTTAACTACAGCTGTATGCAGACATTGTGAAATTAAGCTGTCGAGCAAAAAGAGGAGTACCACTAAGCCACACTTTAATGAATTAATTGGTCATTTTAGTCTTAGTTTAATCAGTTTCTCAAAACCAACAGAGCTGCATAAATCCTGCATTTTGTTTTGAGAATTATTAAAACTTATAGCTTATATTTTAAAGAAATTATGAACACATCAATTAACAAGATAAATAAAACCAACACTGTAATTTTTTTCTACAGCTTTGAAGGATGACTTCAGAAAAGACAAATCAGACAACAGGCAGCAGGTCATGTAGGGGCTAAAACACTCACCATGTTTGGCACATTCCCAGCTCCCTTTAAGTCAGCAGGGAATGGGGGCAGGTTGTTAGAAAGGGCCGTCTTGTTCTGGAGTTGTTGGGCATTGACCCCTGCTGTCCCCATCTGCTGCACCCCGGCCTGGCCATACTGCTGGCCGAACGGAGCTCCTGACATCACCATCTACAGAGAGCAAACAGGACAATGGCTGGTCACAAGCCGAGTCTCAGCATATCGTAGTTTCTCCGTTCCTGCCCAAACATCCGACTGGTTGAAATTGAGGAGCTTGGCTGGCTTTCTCTCACAACAAAATAGAACTCCTTAAAAAAAAAAAAAAAAAAAAAAAAGATTTTAGGATGGCTAAATTTACTCAAACTGCCAAATTTGGGCCATGTACAATTAAGTGGAAGTAAGCTAAACCTATCATCCATGATGGAACATTTCTGAACTCTGATATTCTTTTAGCTTCATCTATGTCAGGGGTGCCCAAAGTTGGTCCTTGAGGGCCAGCATCCTGCACATTTTAGTTCTCTCTCTGGTGATAGTAAAAACCTTCTTAGGCCTTCTAATGAGCCATCATTGGATCCAGGTGTGTTAAACCAGGGAGAGAACTAAAACATACAGGATGCCGGCCCTCGAGTACCGACTATGGGCACTCCTGGCCTATGTCATTATTTAGTAAGAAATATACACAATTGTGCAATTAAACAGTGGAAATTTAAAGGGAGTTGGGATTTGTACTGATAGAAGTGAATCCAATCTCCCAACATCATTTCAAAAGAAGAGCTGTGGTAATATCTACCAAAAACAACTGCAAGATACCAATTATATTAAGGATTATGTGTTATTTGTCTATTTTTGTTTTTCACTAATAGCTCATAATGCAGCTGGCTCAGTGAATAATTATTTCAATAATTATTTCAACTTACTAAAACCTGAATAAATTCTCTTTAGCTATGGTTGTATGTTATTAGGAAAATGTAACATTTAGACAATTTCATTTAGAGTGCAATGACGATGCTGACTGCCATTAACCCACACTGACTTATCTTAGGTCCCCTCCACACAAGAATGTTTTTTCCCAACAGGTTGTCAGTTTCAAAAATACCAATGTCAACATGGAAACACAGAGATCGTCCCAAAACGCAACTTTTAATCCCCCAGTATCAAGATTAGACATGTACATAAAGTCTCAACACCAGGTTAGAAGTAAACACAACAAAAAACAAGAATGCCAAAGACGCAGAGCATCCCATCAAAAAGACTTTTGAGCGTTTCTCCTACCATCACCCCAAAAAGATCAAGGTTCAAAGTTATAACGTATATCTAAAATATGTAAATAATGCCAGATGATCACATCATGAGCTATTTCTATACCTAAGTGGTCGCTCCTCTACTTTCAGCTCGCAATTAGGAAGTTACGAATTTTATAAAAGCTGGATGAAAACACACGTTTCATACACTGTGACCGACATTAACACACTGCAGATCACGTGCTTCCGTGCTGGTGAATACACATGAACAGAAAACATGTTGCAAAAACTTGCAAACCGAGCAAGCATACCTGTGTCTTTTTAAACAAGTTCAGATTCATTTTGATGGAAGCACTTCCTTTCCTGTGAGAAGCAGCAGGAGCAAGTCTCAGGTACAAACATATAATATAGCCCAAATGTTTCATGCCCTGCCCCTGACAAACAGCAAAAATCCAGTCATCACTGAATAAAAGGTTTTGACCTGGCTTGGTTGTCGAATGGGAAACACACCCTCTGGCTGTATAAGACTGAGCTTCGTAAAGAAATATATATACACGAGAGAGAGAAAGTGAGAGAGACAGAGATACAGTAGACAAAGACTGAAAAGCGTAGGGACAGAAACAGGCAAAAGATTAGATAAAGACAGAAATATGAAGATAGATAAAAATATAGACATGAAGAGAAATGTATAAATACAGTAGAGAAGATGAATTATGAAGAGTTTCAAATTTGTCTTCATTAGGAATATTCTGTTGAACACGTAGACGTATTCAAGACATGTTCAAGTACTTCTTCAGTAGCTGTTAAATGTATTAAGTTGTAGTAATGGCTGTTACCTTGATTACATCAAACAATTGCTCTACAAAGTGATTACTGCTATTAAAAGAAAACAATGAAAAAATTACCTCTCTAGGTAATTTTTGTCTTTGCAGATCCCCCGCCCCCAAGGCAAAAGTACCAAGGGGAAACACTGTTCTTTTCACAAAATCCAACATAAAGCCTATTTTGAAGTGTCATAATAACTTTGGTACACTTGTACACACAAAAGATAGCAGCCTAACAAAGGGGGGGATTTCCCAATTCAAATTCAAAACAGAAGCTTAATATACAACCATGTGTTTTCTTGGGTATCAAATTCATTCTTCTCAACAGGCATTAAAATATGGTTAACAAACTGAAGTTATTTTCATTTTCTAAATGCAGGAATAATGTGAAGTAATGTGTTTAAATTTTTCAAAATCAAACATTTCCATATATTTCCTCAATATTTGACAGATAAAATTGGGACCAAATCAGCATTTTTCTGTCCAAAAGTCACATTCTGGCAGTGTGCTTATGGTCCCTGTTAAAAACACATGTACTCTTTATCTTTTAATTTCTTGACGATGTCTGGAGATTTTGCTATATTATTTCCACCTACTGTTCTTAATTGGAAAACACCCACACAATATGATGCTGCCACCCCGATACTTCACATTAAGAATAGTGCTCTAAGGCTTTGCGCCTTAGAGCACTATTTCCAAGGATTTCAAAATCCTTGGAAAAGGATTTCCCTTTTCCAATAAAGGATTTTTTTGCACCATAACGGCCGTTATGGTGCAAAAATTCTAATTTAGTTTTATCAAACCTCAGGACATGTCTGTAAAAATTAAACTTTCTCTGTGCACATTTCTAATCTGTAATCTTTCTTTTTATGTTGCTTTAAGCTTTTGTTTAAGAATCATTTTAACCCATCTTAAACTGTTTACCCATCAAAACTCGTTTTGACTGTGGCTGATGATGTTCTGGAGCTGTGCCTAAATTTCACTTGAAAGTTGTCAACATTTTGAGGAAAGTAAAAATTCTCAAAAACTAGTATTTGGTATTTAATTTAAAAAAAACACGTAGGCTGGAGGAAAAAAAGTATTTTATGCATTTTATGTGAATAACTGGTGTCTATACAAGGAGCATCACATTTTATAGGAATGGGTATATATTGCATCATTGATTGGTCCTTTGAAATCCATCCTGCAATAATGGGGACCAACTTCAATTGACTGACTTATCCAAAAACAGATAGTATAAATAAATTAGTTTTTCAGATTCATTTTGTTTAAAGTTTGATAATAAGTTTATCAATAAATGCTTTTTGTCTTTACATTTAATAATTTGCAACAATTGTGCACTGTTTAGAAAAATTCTAATGTTACTGTTGAGAGAAGAGATTTGTTAACAGATAACTTATTCTAGTTTTAGAGAAATATTTGTGTTGGTGAGGCTCTTACTGTATGCAGTGATAAAGATTTAAGTGCCAAGAGTCAAATGACTTAAAACATAAAACACTTTAATATATCAGAATATTCCGATAAAAATGATCACCAGCCCCTGTACGATAGTGGAATACTTACATTTATTTGTAAGTATATTTGTATTAGCACTAGAATGGTTCACAAAACAATTCTTACGTATTTAAGTTACTGTTCCATTTCTATTTAATATGAGGAATAAAAGCTTTTTGCTGAGAGATTTGTTGAGCAGTGCCTCCATAAAAATTAGCTTGTGTTGCTAACATTTTTAAATGCAACACAGTTAAAGGCATGCTGAGCATCCTTACTTGTTGGCAGGAGGTTCAGCATTTTTCTTTCTCAATTAAGCTTTTCTATAATTAGTTGCTCCCAATGTAAGGATTATGTATTTTCTTCAATAACTGGACCACTGTAAGAAAACTAGACACATGGAGCTGAAATCTATGGGAGAAAAACAGTCAAAAAGAACACCAGTGGATTAGTGCTTTTATTTTTAATAAATTAATTTATTCAACAAATTTAACAGACGTTCCTGGCATAAAGCGATTTGCTGTCGGCTCCGACTTTCTTCTTCTGCCATGGCTTAAGCGGCCCGACAGAGCAAGCCCTGCCCAGTCTAAAGAAAAACGGTACGTGACACGCAGAGAAAGACCAGCTTGCACAACAAATGAGCACTGCACCGCTGCCTGCCTGCCTGCCTGCCTGCCCCTCCCCCTCCCCTGCACATAAAACCCACAGATGCTTGTCTGCCTCTCATTCACACATCCAACCTCTCCTACCAATGGCTTCTCCCACTTGATGAACTGCCTTTATCAGGGGATTGTCGGTGGGGAAGAGGAAGGCAACACAGCAACCAAAAGCCTCCAGTACCTCCCCTTCCTCAGCTTGTGAGCCTCATTTCTTCAAGAGTTAAGAATAAACTCTTACAATGCATATAAAACTTTGCATGATCATTATCCTCAAGTGTTGGTAATTTCCTAATCAAGTTATTATATTTAATTTAACCATTTACCTCCAGAGAAGGACAGATCAAATGGACAGCTAAAAGCAATGAACAATAAAATTTTATATTTGACACATCGGTCTTGGACCATTTCAAACATTAGAAATGGCTTGTGTTTACTCTGATTTTTTTTAATTTTTTATTTCTACTAAAATTGTTTGCATAAAGAAAGGAAAGAAAACTTCAGTCTTTTTAATTTCAAAAAGCAGCCAAGAACACAGGCTGCACAATTTGTTTTAACATTTTTGACACTTTTATGCAATCTGCCAAGTAAATCAAGATGACGCTTTGGTCTCGAGCCATTTGCAGCAGTTTTTAGTTGTTCCACAGTCGTTTCATTTTCAGATTATAGACTGGCTCTGTGAGATGTTCTGACCTCGTTTAAACTTTTTCCCTCACCTCTCTGCTTTGTGTTTTGGTCTTCAGGATGCCGATTCTTCACTACAATAATCTAATAATCACTTTTGAATCTTTCCCATAACAGCTGCGTTTAGACTTTAAGCTATGCAGATGTGAGTTCTATTTACATATTTAACTAGCGAGCTGCAGGCGTAGTTGGTCACATGGGATTTCATTTAGGAGCATCACATTAAAAGGGCAATGAATACAAATGCATGTCCAACTTTTTATATTTTTATTTGTTGCACTGTGTAACTTTCCTCTCTCTTCGCTCCGTCCCAACCAATTTCAATAAGGTGTAGTACAACAGAATCAAGTCAATGAATTTCTAAAGCACATAGTGAAAACTTAAGGTGCATACGTCTGCACAGGAAAGGAGGGGCTTGTTTTATGTGGCGACGTCTGCTGTAACAATGTCAGTCAGACCTAGCCTGTTGGTTTTAATCTTGGCTTCCTTCCAAACCACAAAGCCCTGTATCTCTCAGACAAGCGGAGGAACAATTTCTCGCATTGAGCACTTCAAAGTGCTTGAAACTGTAGATATTCGGAGACAATAAAACCAGCAGAGCACAATACAAACCGCTGTTCATTCAAAAATCGCAATGCATGAATGCCAAGAAGTTTTCAACAACATTTTCACAGCTTCATCCAATTTTATATCACTAAGATGTGAAAAATGCCATAATTAACAGATTGTCTAATCTTCAATCATAGATTGAAGATTAGACAAAAACAAAATATAAATCCAAGATTACAATGTAGAAGAGGAAAGGTCTAACATATGAAAGATTGTTGAATGACACAAATCCATCTCAATAAATTATATAGTTTTAAAATGAAGAAAAGACCAGTTTTAATGTTGGTTGCAACTTCAGTTCTACACACAGATTGCTGACTTGACTGTTTTCTAGCAGACAGGCACAGACATCCTCCACAAGAAGGCTGAGCCAGAAAGGTCAGAGTTAAAGAAGCTGGCTGTTCACAATATGTTGTATATAAACTTAACAATGGAAAGTTTAGTAGAAGAAAAAAGTGTGTTAAATAAAAAAAGAAAAATTTAAAATGCATTATAAAATTATTGGTGTTGATTAGCTGTAAATCAATCGTGAAAATGAACAGAAATGCTAAAAAACAGCACTGTGTTTGTGATAAATCTATTTAATGAGTTTATTTTTTTTAAATTAATAAAAAAATTTGCTCATATTTTGTCAGACAAATTTCATTTTTTTAAACTCACCTTGTTCATGTTTCCAGCTTGTTGAGCATTCATGGTGTGCGGCGCACCCATCTGAGGTCCTCCTTGGGTCAGAGTCTCTGCCAGCACACTTCCTCCAACACCAGGTCCAGCGCCTCCTTGTGTCCCCTGCATTGCTTGGCCTTGGTACTGCATGCCAGGCCCAGGTCTCCCTCGACCTGCTGGTCCCATAGCACCATTCATGACCTGTCCCACTTGGCCCATAACACCATGACCCTGACCACTGTTCAACATCGTCTGGTTAAAGCCCAGGACTCCATTTCCTTGTCCAGTGGAAACACCTTTCTGGCCTTGGGGCGACTGGTGATTGGGTGAGCCCTGGCCTAGAGGCCCTTTGCCCAGCACCGCACCCAGCTGGCTCGGCACCATCCCTCCCTGTTGGGGACTGCCAGAATTGAGCGCACCCCCCAAAATAGATGAGCTTCCGGGTCGCAGGAGCTCAGAAAGTTGCTTGTGTTTGGAGGCGGCATCAGGTATAGCCGAGTTGAGACCAGGTGGCATGCCACTTGGACCACAATTAGCAGACGGCCCATTTCCCAAATCTCCATTGAGGATAAGCTCATCAGGAAGGTCGTTTTCCAGATCAAGCAACGATACAAGATCTAAAAAGAGACAGGAGGGAAAAGGAAAAGTTAGCCACCCCACTTTCAAGGGCTTTAACTAAAACTTACAATAGTAACTGCTGAAGAAAGTAGCTAAAAAAAAAAACAAAACAAAAAAAAACACATTACTAATACAAACCTGGATCAAGCATTCATAATCTTTGCTCTTACTAACCTCCCCCCCCATAAAGTACCAAAAGATCTTCATCCAGGAGTGAATGACAAATTCCTGAGTTGATTTAACCCAATTCAAAAACATGACATGTACAAAATGATACTCAATGGGAGAGATGCCAAAGTTTATTTATGTGGAAATGCAACTTGGCCATGATGGTATCTTTCATATTTCAAATAAATTGTTGAAAAATCTTTTGGTCAGACAGGTTAACCTAAAAATACCAATAATACCAATTTTAAGGAAAGGGTTAAAATGGAATAGAAATAACCTTTATTGTTCATAAAGACTATTATGAACAATAAAGCACCCCATTCAGGTACTGCTATTACACCTGAATGGGGAAATTCAGGTGTAATAGCAGCAAAGTGACAATCCAAGCCCGTGGACTTACACAGAAATAAAAACTGAATCTAGAAGAACACACTGTACAGTAAGCACCATTTGCTGCCCTCAACTAAAGCTGAAGAATTATATAAATCCACCCCACCCCAACAGGTTGGAGGAGGCTTTTTTTGTTTGTTTTAAGTTTTATCTGTAAAACTATTACGGATAAATTAAAATTTGCAATAAAAAATGTTTAGTACACAAAGTTTTTGTCTCTTTACATCCCCCATTTCTATTTTTTCATTAATTTATTTGTGAAGAACACCGCATCTATCCAGTTCCTTCAACTCTAAAGCAAATTTTGGTTAATCAAAATTTACTATTAGTTATTTAATTAAACTATATATAAAAAAAAAAAAACAGCAAAAATGTTCAAAGGAGGAGTAAACAAAATTTGACTCATAGCTGAAAATAAATCAATTTGTTTGTACTTTGTATCAAACAAGCCCAAAGAATTTACATGATTTTTTTAATAAGATAAACCTACTTTTAAGTTTTTGGTGTTCAATGATTGACATTCCTTTCCTAGAAAACATCTGATTCCTTTATTTGTCAAATTAAGACATAGCGTACTTAGTTTATTGGTGAGCAAAAAAGAGCAAACCATTTTTGTGATTCCCTTTTTTAAAAGTGTGATTTTTCTGGGCCACAAGTCAATTTTTATAATTTAACCCATGTGAACACCTCAGCTGTATAATAAAGGCAAAAGCAAATGCATTTCCTAGTACTAAATACATCTATTGGGAATTCACAAGATTATAAAGTTGGACTTTTTTTCAAAACATAAAAGCAGTTACATTTTTGACATGTTCATTCCAGTCCATTGTCTTCCGCTTATCCAGAGTCGGGTCGCGGGGGTAGCAGCTTAAGATGTTATTTACATGTTATTTTAAAATAAATGTAATTTTGGTCATTTTAATATTAGCGGTGACATCAAAATAGCATGTGCAAGTACTGTCATATTTGTGAAACTAAATAATTCAGCTAGTGCTAATTTATTTGTCAGGAAAATAAATTTTCTCAAATTTTCATTTGAGAAAAAAAAAATCAACATGTACACATGTATGTATTCAAACAAAAAAAGGAACTGGCTATTTTCCAGGTATTAAAATAATTTTAGTAACTGTAGTGTACTTAATCAAAAACGGAGACAAAAAACACAATCGAGTGACATGTTATGTTTAAACTAAAAGTTGCAATAGAGTGACAGAGAAGCAAAGCCCTTCTCTGCAGTTGTGCAAATAACACACCAACTACCAATAAAATACTGAAGACTAAAGCCCAAATCACGTGGCAATGCCAAGGTCCTTCCTGTGTAGGTGTGTGTGCTTTTGTATGCAAGCCAATAAACAACAACCACACCCCAACACACACCTTATTCTATGTCGCCACTGATTTATAACAAAAGAGGAATCCAACCCACTTCTTAATGACGCATTTTCACAGTAATTAGGAAAAATAGACACTTCAGTTTTCCAAAGATGAAGGCTAAAACCACATTTATAAAATTCAGTTGAGCCCAAAAGTGTGCTGAAGGAAATCAAAAGGCTAAACTCGGGCCTTTGACATCATGCGCTACACAGCCATAGGGTGCCGTCATACCTACAGCCAGCAAGATAAACAAATAGACAATCTGGCATCTAATGGAGGGAGCAGCTTAAAAAATGAGAGAGACGTTACATTTACTGGAAGCAAAAGCCGTTCCACAGAGAAAGTGGGGCTGCTTCTAATGAGTCAATGAAACAATAAATCATGAGAGTTTGTACTAGCAAGAAACTACATTGTGGCGTTTAACTTTACAGAGTAAACATTCAGTTTTTTTTTTTTAGTTTTTTTTTTTTTTTAATAAATTCAGCGTTTCTTTATTAGTTGTCATTTTATGCACATTAGGAATGATTCGTTGCAAAGTCAATTAACCATTAAACAGTATGAGAGTAAATGTATAACCACAAGCAAAAAATACAGTTGCTTTACAGAACTAAACCAAAAAATAAAAATTTAAAATTAAAATAGAAGCATAAAAAGTGTAACAGAATCTAAATTATTTTGTTAAAAATACAAGAGCAACAACTATTGGTGCTCTCAGCTAAGATAATATTATGTGTTAAAAACTGAGATAGAAAATCTTAAGAGTGTCGTGACAGTTACTGTGTTTATTTTGTCTGTCACAATAGGAATAAATGTAAATCTGCTTCAGGTAAACTTTATTAGCCCTGAGTGATGATCACTCAGTTCAAAATTTTTATTTTTTTATTTTTTTTTGACAAGTGAACGCACCATATACGTTCATTTACAATATGTGTTCTAATGAACCTTATTAGATTAAAAGTACCTTTTAAAATTCAAAACCTTGAACCTAGTGTTCTAATTTTAAATGTTTTTTTTCTGTGAAAGTTGTTACAGAGGGAAGAAGACTCAAAGTTTTCTTTCTTTCCAAGATGTTTAAAAACTAAATTGGAGAAAGCCTAAAATGTCGGCTTTTCATTCATGTTGAAACTTTAAAATGCACAGCTAGAATTCAACAAAGAGAACACCTTACAGTAAAATTAAATACAACAAGTTTACTAATTTTATTTATACATGAAATCTCAGTAAAAACTGAAGGGTTGCATTCTGCCAGTGAACAACAGATTGCTGTTGACATTTGCTAATGTTTAGTCTGCTAATTGTTTGTACAAGAACATTTTAAGATGTTGACTAAGAAATAATTTTGTTGTTTTAAATTACTTAGCAGATAAGTTTATCAAGCCAGCTTTAAATCCAATAATGGCCAATTTACACCATCATTCTTTTTCTTGAGATTTGGCCTTTTCAGACAAATGTTTTGGATATGAGAAGGATATTAAAGGGTCATTTTTGATTATTCTGTACAAACATTTCTGATGCATTAAAGTAATTTCTTGTATTCTATTTGTCGTTTATAAAATGTAAATGTTAAGTGACCACAACAAATATTATTTATAACCTGTTGATGAAAATTACTTTGTTTTAGTCAGGTATCATATATTAATACGCATATATTAGAAAGGTGGATGGGCCCAAATGGGATCATATTCAAAATGAAAAAAAGTAATTAAACTCTTTTGGAAGATATTTTGCAACTACATTAGATTGTAAGATGCGAGACGTTTTATCAATATTAATTTCCATAATTCAGCAAAATGCTTAATTACCTAAAGAAATGAATTAATAATCAACAATTAAGTGTTTAAATGGTAACAAGTGGTGTGTTTATGGTCATAAAGCGGCAAATGAAATGGATAAATTGTCTGAAGTATTCATTAAGCAATTTCCTTTTCCACTGTCACTGTAGTTGACTAATGAACCATATTATAAAAGCAGAAATAGTTATATTTCTAAAACAAGAAAGAAGAAGAAGAAGAAAATAGAAATCTATATGACAATGGAGTATTCTCAAGGTTTGTCTGTTTTCTCCATGCTTTTTTGTTACCTTTGGCATCATGCATTTCAACTTTATCTCTGAACATAAACATACAAGTTTAAAACAATGCTGTCTCCTGGGGTGAATTAAACCCATACTGATTTTTTTCAGTTTGAATGTTGCTATCATTACACTCCTATATTTTTTTAATTTATTTAGAAATAGGAGGCAAACATTGTAATTTTGGCTAAGTTATCATTTATCCAACATTATTTCTTGTCACAAGAAAGGCACCTCAAACTGAGCCAGACTTTTAAAAAATCTTTTTCATGTCTTAAGAATTAGACTGAGCGGCACATTTACAGCTGTTTGTTACAAGAACTAATAGCTATAAAATCTATTAGTTTTGTAGTGAACATTGAGTTCATTTTGAAAGCTTATTTGTTATGAATTGCAATTACAGGACCAGGTAATAAACTAGGTCACATCTAACTGTCCTGAAGCAGCACAGTAAGTTTTTACTGCTAAATAAACACACATAAATCTTTCATTTTACACATCGATTGTTCAAAAGAAGTAAAGCATACAGTCAAAGAACAACATTAAAACCTCTACAATTAGCACAACTAAGCTGAAAAACAGTCACTGTCCACTGATTTAAAGACAGCTCACAGCAAAATTATCTGTTACAGTCACTCATTACAGCAAATTCAAAAGGAAAACAAAATCATGTGTCTGAACTGAACATGATAGCTAACGTTCATATTCATGTCACCTTCCTTTAAATTTTTAGTTCTCATCACTGTATCATGAAGGCTGCATTTCTGGTTCAGCAAAGGTTTGTGGTTTTACTGCCCTGCTTCAAGCTCCTAAACAACCATCATGAGAAAATGGTAAAATAATGCTAACTTGTAAGTGGCTGCCACTCTGTCTTCTTCTAGATGCACATGCACACATATTTAAATGACAATGAATAATAATTGATTTCGTTGTCAAACAAATTTGAATAGAAGTTTGCTTTAAAAGTCAATTTATAAAGTAGGGTCTTATCGTCCTGTTCCCTGGTCAAGCACTGGCCTTATCACTAGCTTAAAGCAAACAAAACATCTGCTAATCAAAGTCTGGATTTTGATTAGCAGATGTCGTCTTGCATTTATGTGACATATGCTACATTCAAAGTTGGAGAAACAACAGTGAGTTTATCCCTATAAATCTAATTGAGAAAAACATCTCTACAATTTTGTGCATATACAAAGTAAAACTTTGTATATGCAATTTTAATTTCAAAATTGAAGTTAGAAATGTACAAAATATGTAGCACACAGCATAAGTAAAACTGTGAAAATACAGCCCTACTTGTAGCATTAGACAAATCATAACTACTTAGAAGAATGTACGTGAACACTAAATGAAGAAAATGGGAACCCCATCCCTTCTTCACACAAATATTAATTAATGAAATCCTCTCAAAAAACATAACAGTAATATTGGCGCACACGTGTCAAATACAAAATGTTAAAAGAAGAAGCGTAGAGAGGAGACAAAGGGTATCTGGGTGGCTTCCAACGACACCCACCCTTCATCTCGATCAGTTCCACCACAGCAGACATCAGCAATGTTACTAATCTTGCAAAAGGGAATATTTTTATCCTCCCCTGCCCCCTCCAACTGTTCAAATGCTAACATATATGTTGGTCCTCAGAGACAAAGAAACCAAGCAAAAGAGCCCAATAGGTGAGCAGTCCCGTTAGCAAGTGGCTCAAACTTGCCCATGGTGTCGATGCGCCAATTCAGCTACACAAATGAACACAAGCCTGACTCTGGCCTGTGGCCACGGGCACAAACACATACTGACACGAGTCTGGAGCCCCATAAAAAACTGTCACACATTAACATAAACATCAAAGACTGCTAATCTGTGTCCGTGAGCAACAGCTCAGCATGCGTGCTCCTCCGTCCTGGTGCCAAAAATGAAAATGAGACCCAAGTAGAATCAATTTATGCTTGCAGATATTAGGAGTACGCAAATCATCAATTTTTTGATTATTAATTTTAACTGAAAAGAACAAATACAAAGAAAAAAATTATCATTACAGATTTACTATGTAATCTTAGAAAAAACTGCATTTATTGAATTCATGAAATCTATGTATACCATCTACAGGCCTTCACATTAAATCACTTGTCCTTCATACAATGAAGGATTATGTTTGAGTTGCCCAGAGGCTGAACTAACATGTTGAAAATGCAAAAACAAAAGCCCTACTTAAATACAACCAATCTATAAATCAGGCATAAACAAATATTAATTCATTAGCTGACAAAACATAGGAAGTCTGGAAAAATGGATTCTTGCTCAATACCAATTCCCAAAGAAAAATTTAATAACCAATCTAACAGAGAGCAATTCATTTTATCGGCCAACGCCGCTGATCTGCCAGGATGTGGAATAAAGACAGTTTAGGGGTATCCTGTAGTCTCTGTGTTAATTCTCTCTGCAACATTTTCCTGTTTTAACTCACTTTGACCAAAATGAAATGCCAAATATTGGACAAAACGAAGGTGGGAATTTCTGTCTTTCAAACTGCTGAGGTCTAGTTTGTTTAAAAATTGCTGTTCATACACATTTTGTGTCATGCTATTCTGCTTCATATTTGATGCTAAAAGTCCGTATTTGAGTCAGCAAATATTCCCACAGATGCTGCACCACATGGAAAAGGGAACTTATTACAATAAACACATTTCGTATTTATTAAAATATACCAGTTAAATTGCTTGAAATTTTGATGTCAAAAGACAATAACTCTATGCTATGTCAATTTCAAACTCAGACTTGACCCATCAAAGGACAGTCTATAGGCTAACTGCAGATAATTAAAGTTGAGGTCGGGACTTCACCAAGGTGTGGGTACTTTGTATTCCTCTTCAGAGATTAAGGTAAGTAAATGAAATATAGTTGTAAAAGCAATTTCTGTTATAAAAAATAAAGCCGAAATCATAAAAATGCAAAAATCTAACTTATTTTAAATGTTTGGGTTTTTTCCCCAACATGTTTCTGTGCTACATCCTACTTCCACTCACAGTGGAATTAAAACCTAACATGTAGAAAGTTATATTTTGCACCAGAAGAAGTTGGGAACTACATGGCAGAACTCAGTGGGGTACAAAATGGCGATGGGCAAACCCCCCCCCCGCCCCTCCCCCCCCAAAAAAAACACTGTCCGTTGGATGACACTACTGTACTCAAGTTGAGTACAGTGTTCAACTGTTGAGCACTGTACTCAAATTAAACTTTTCCAGTTTAATTTGTGGGTCAGAAGTTGATAAGTTTGGTAACAAAGGCCTGAAAGACCAAAAAGCAAGACAAAAACTAAGACAAAGGCATTAATTTTTTTATTTTTTTTAAAACGCACAATAAGAATTATTAGGAACCAGAGTGAGCTATAGCAGCAGGACAGCGGAAAAGATTTATCCCAGACTGTCATGCCATTGAATGGGGTGCAACTGATGTATCTGTAGTAAATCACACAACAACATGGTACAGATGTCTCTGCTAAAAAAAAGGTAGATGGTTAAAATTAAGGGATATTTAAGGTACTTTAACAGCAAGGCAACCTGTTTTAGCTGTGAAGTCTACATTTGCAGAAGATGAGGGTTCATCAACGCGTTCTATTAAGATCAAACCACAACCACTTTTAATTTTTTATCACCATGTGCATAATTAACTTTCTTTAAACCAGTGTTTTTCGATCACTGTCACGGCACACTAGCGTGCCGTGGAAATTATCCAATTTCACCTAATTGGTCTAAAAAGAGTTTTTTAAAACGACTTAATTATCTGCAAATGTGCCATTTTTAAGTGTCTGTGCTGTAGTAGTGAATAGCGGCATAATCATGTAATTTCCTTATCACTAGATGGCAGTAGGTACATAGCATTGGACGTTAAAACAAGAGAATTAATGATGCATGAATATGACAGGTAACGGTGAAAGCATTGTATCTAGCAAGACTGAGATGACAGTGATGGAAAAGCTTTTGAAAAGAAAAAATGTTAACTCCAATCTGGTCCCTGGACAAAATTCGGACCCAGATGAAGGCCCTAGTATGAGAGGATCAAAAGAAGGCAAATACTGTGAGCTCGAGACAGTACAGTGAGAGCGACATTTCATTTGGATTTACTTTTACTGGGGATGCAACGACACCGACTCTGTTGTGCTTGGTATGCGGTGAAAATCTATCCAATAGTTCTATAGTACCAAGAAAGCTTAAACACCAATCTCCAAACTAGACACCCTTTGCTTCAAAACAAGAATGCAGACTATTTTGTTCAGGCAAGTCTCATGAGGAAAACCACAAAGGTAAATGAGAGAGCCCTTAAAGCTAGCTACCCTGTAGCTGAACTTGTAGCTAAATCAAAAAGGTCCCACATTGTGGCAGAGACATTAACATTACCTGCCAGTAAAGCCACTGTAAATTAAATGCTCGGACCTGAAGCAGTTAAAAAAAATTGCAGATTAAATTTGCGTTGCAACTTCACGAGTGTACTGATATTAATGGACATGCCCAACTCTTGACCAATGTGCGTTTTGTGGATGGAGACGCAATCAGAGAAAACTTATTTTGCAAGGCATTGCCAGAAAGGACAACAGGAAAGAAAATGTTTTGGGTCACATCAGAATATCTTGAACAAGAAGGACTTAAGTGGGAAAACTGCACGAGTGTCTGCACTGATGGAGCTGCAGCCATGGTCGGGCGCACCAAAGGCTTTATAAGCAGAGTGAAGGAAAGAAACCCAGATGTAATTATTATGCACTGTTTCTTACATCGTCAGGCCCTCGTGGCCAAGACTTTACCAGCAGCCCTAGCCTCTGTGTTGAATGATGTTGTGCAGATGGTAAACTTTATGAAAGCACGACCTGTGAAAAGCCGCATATTTGCATCTTGATGTGAGGAAATGGGAGGGGAGTATAAGACCTTGCTGTTTCATACGGAAGTCCGATGGTTGTCGCACGGTGAGGTACTGGCCCATGTGTATGAGCTTCGGGAGGAACTTGGAGTGAATCTGACAAATGAGGGGTCCAATTACACAAAGCTGCTTGCAAGTGATGAGTGGTGTGCAAGGCTGGCGTACCTGGCAGATAATTTTCATCATCTGAATGAACTGAACACACGAATGCAAGGCCGAAATGAAAACCTCTTCACGAGTATGGATAAAATAAACGGATTCCGTTCAAAGGTGCATCTCTGGCAACATGTGGAAAGTGGCAACCTTGAAATGTTCCCACTAACCAAGAAATGGCAAAATGTTCACACTGCTACACTGTATGAAGTAATAGGTATACATTTAAAAACACTCGAGGAGAAGATGTCATTTTATTTTTCTTCAGCTTTCACTGAATGCCTTGACTGGGTTAGGGACTCATACAGCTCAGCAGTTGTTGGAAAGAACATGACTTTACAGGAGCATGAAGAACTACCTGAACTGAGACAAAATCATGGTTTAAAGCTGAGCTTTGCTGATATACCTTTGGACAGTTTTTGGTTAACTGCTGCCAAGGAGTTCCCCGTTCTGGCAAACAGCTATTTTGACATTGCTCCCATTTTCCACAACATATCTGTGTGAAGTGAGATTCTCAAGCCTGGCTTCTATAAAAACTAAAAACAGAGAGACTCAGAGCTGTTGAGGAAGAGCTTCATGTGTGTCTTTCTTCAATTCCTGCCAGGATATCAGCTCTGTGTTCATCCAAACCTGCACAGGTTTCACACTAAGTGAGTAAAATATACAGATATTGACATTTTGTACATGCAACTCTTCATGTTGTAACAGTGAAATCTTTCCCAAATATTATTGCTTCTCTCAGAATAAGAATTATTTTCTGTATTCCGGCTAACAGAAAGCTTGTGGACAGAATTAGTTTGTAAAACACTTTGAAGTTTTCTACAACCTCTTTAAATTTAAGACCACATTGTTATGGCACTGTTCAGGTGTATTTTTGAAGTGGACATGTTAAGTGTAATTTGAAATAAGAAATATAAAATATGATAATGAAAAAAACAATTGTGTTTATTTGATTCCTATTCAAGACACTTTGGTAAGAATGACTATATATTCAATATAGGCGGCTACAGAGTATCATTTGTTTACATTTTTGGTTGGTGGTGTGCCTTGTGATTTTTTTTTTCAATGAAAATGTACCTTGGCTCAAAAAAGGTTGCAAACACTGCTTTAAACTATGCGTCAGTTTTACAACAGAAGGCTGTAATATATTCAAAGCACAGATGTACAAATTAAGTTGTTCTTGCCAAACAGAGTAGATGTGTGCAATTAATCAAATGTACTACTCAATTTGCTAAAACAATTTAACCACTGAAAAATCATTGGCTTTTTATTTTTGGATAATGTGATTTGTAAGTGTGCTGTTATTTTACAATATCTCCCAAACGAAGCATGCTTCCATGCCTTTTAAAGGGTGAACTTCATGAGTTTCTTGTTTTGAAAAGTTCAAAGGATGGAAGAAAGAGGAGAAAATGAGCTGCAAAGAAACATTCACACACTTTTATCAGGAAACATCCTGATGTACACACTGCTGTTTCACACCTAGAAAAAAAGTCTGGCATGAGATGACCAAGTCTGCAGTGGTCTAAAACGGCAGATAAATGATTTATGAAACCATTGGTGAAATTTCTTACCAAATTCTAAATGACTTCTAGATCTTTGAAAAGTTGCATTAAGAGGCTGAAAAGTTTGTTTGACTGAAAAAAGTAATACATTTATACAATAATTTTGCAATATGTTGATGTACAGTAACTTTTCAACTGAGCATCTTGTTTTTCAGAGATTGCAGAAATGCAGGATATTGCTGACTGTGTGTCTATTTTTTACATATTATGCATTTAAATTAAAAACTACTGGTTATTTTAAAGAAATTTTTCACATTGGATTTTGAGTGCAACTAATGCATTGTGATTATTTTCGCAATGTCAGCGTGTGAAACATCGCAATCTCCAAGAATTGCTTGAATGTAATATAGCAGGAAATAATATTTAAAGAATCTTGTGTTCACACTCCCAATATCTTTAATATATTTGGCAAACTTGTAAGCAGGAGTATTTCTTTAGTGGCTGAGATGCTAAAGGAAAAATTATATGACGTGAAAGAAATATCTCTGAAAAATTAAGACTTAGTCCTAACAGGTGACTGCATTTAACAACTACAAAATTGCAATCCAATAGTTTTCAACAATTGTGCAGCTCTATTTAGAGGTTGAGCATTTGAACAATTCTGGTTCACATTTTGATTCCTCGTTTCGATTAAACTAGAGTCAAGCAGGCAGTAGAAAGCTGTAAGCCCAAGTAGATGGACCAACTAAACACCCAACTGTTATAAAGTTGTTATGCTACCAATGTTACTCTAGAAAAAAAGTAAAATATGCTGTTCTTTGCTTCAAATTACAGCAATTAGCTCCTGTTATTAATTTTGGCTTTAGTTTCATGTTTACCTAATGTGACATGCTAAATATTGTACTCATGGCTAACCTGTAAAAAAAAAAAACTCCTTGCATATACAGTGTTTATACAGGATTCCCAGAGTTAAATTTACTACTTTTTACTACCAACACAAAATCGAGCTGATTTTCTCAATTTTGGGAGATCGGGGATCTCTCGATATTTACGTGAAGCCAATCTCATCCTCTGATCTTCTACTTCAGCAAAAGTCTAAAAATCAGCCACTGTCATCTTCTGCTCTGCAGTGAGAGGTTTGACTGATAGACCGGTCTACCAGGTCATGTCTGCAAGCTTGTAGTTATCCATTGTGACCCCACTGTTACCAACTCAGAGGCTTTCTTCCTATATTTAGCAACATTTCAATCAAAAAAATGGCATTAGCTAAAATCGAAATCAGCAGGTCAAACTTTTTATAGACTGATAATCTATGATCTGTGAGAAGCTGCAATCAGTGCACTGACATATGTAAGATGGCAGCTCATGTAAAACTTTATCCCACTTACTTGAAGGTCTAACCGTGACGTTATCTTGACCAACACCTCACATTAAAAACAGGAAGCACAATTTTTAGTGTTTATTCTAAATCCATAAGACTTAGGATATATGTTTTTAAAGAGTATCAGTAAAATGCAATGACCCAATTTCACAAGCCAATGTTTTATTCTCAGAATATTAAGTGTGCTACTAATTGTCAACACTAAGACAACTCGATAACAAGGTTCAAGGGTATCATATTTCACAGGTCATTGAAAACTTTAATAAACAAATGTCCATGTGCAGCGAAATTCGGTGTTTCTTTGACCAACATACCCTGTCAGATCATCCTTACAATTAGAGCAGCTGTTTAAATTAGCTAATCAACCACCGCTGTGTTCAGATCATTTTATAATGCCAAAATATACATCAAGCCTGAAAACATGAAACTGTTAAGGACTGAATGTGTTGCCCTTTGTGTGGGAAAAGTTTGAGGGTTTTAGGGTGATGAATCCTCACGCATATAATGGAGCTGTTTGTTGTCATGGCAACGAGTCTGCGTGTAGCTAGCCGACACGGAATGCGTGTGTCGGATACGAGTGGTTTTGAAACGGTTTTTCTGAGTTATTTCATCTTTGCTGTCGCGCACTGATCTAAATTAAGAAGGTTTCATTTAGTTAACGGCAGCGCGATTACGGATGGCAAGGGGGAAAAAATCATCTTTTTGCCTTCGCGAAATTTCCGTATTTAAACAACATAAAATGGTATTAGCTAATAGCGAATGATAAACTTGTACGTAAAAGTTCTGCCACTTTTCCTACAACTGCAGTGGAATTTTCACTTTTGAGGTTGTTCACACTGCAATCTGTTGTTAGCGGTGCAGTTTGTGTTATTTAACTTACTTTAGCTGCTGCGGCGCTCAGAGCAGCTCAGCTCTAGCTTTAGAGACAGCAAGGTCTGTGGCCTGTCTGTAGCTCCCGTCGCGTCGCTGGTAAAACTTTAGTTCGTAGCTGAGCATGAGTTTGAAGTTACATCGCTTCGTCTGGCACCAAAAAAAGAAACGGGGATCTGCTCCATGGTGAAGCTTTGATCCCCGACACGTGGTTCCAAGGTCAAATTGTTGTTGTTTTTTTTCCTGCATACTTCACAAAATGTATTTCGGTCATTCCTAGTATTTGAATCTCGGATAATTCAGCGAAAGCTGTGAAAACTTATATTTTCCCACGGCGAAGCGCAAAATGACTAGCTCGTCTCAACATGTTAGGCGGTTCCAACACAACGCATGCGCACAGCAGCTTGGAGACTTGTCAGTGACAGCTAATTTTTTTTTTATACAGATTTTAGTAAAACGAACTTAAAACAATAAGTGAGCATCAATGGAAATTAAAAATATTTTGCAGCTGATGAAAACTGTACTACCTTTTAGTACCTTTAGTTACTAGCCTGCATTCTTACTACCTTTTACTGGCCCCAATTTGAGCTCATTTAATTTACTACTTTTTACTACTTTTAACAACCGCGCGGAAACCCTGATATAAAGTGTATAAAACACTTTGAGACATTCTATTTTAAAAGGACGAAGTATAACACTGAACTCAAAAGATTAAACCCGGAAAAGTGCAACTTTTTTGGAAAGACAGTCTGGTAAGAATCAGTTAAATCCCTTAAATGTACTGCAAAGAGACTATATCCATAAGACATCGCTCATAATGTACACAAGCTTTTTCTCCTCCCCACTTGAGTGAGAAAAGCTGCTCTGCAAGTTGGGCAAGTGAAGACACGGACCCTACGGCTAATCGGTAATATTCAGCCTTAAAATGGCAGGCAGTTTTATAAAGTCCTGTATGTTTCCTCTCCCAAAAAGAAACTCAACAAGTGACAAAAAAAAAGGAAGTCTCATCTTGCCCAAGTTATGTTTCCCATTTCTTTCCTTCAAGCACTCTTTTGAGTGATGGACAGATGTTTACTTTTTCAAGACAGTTTCGAATAAATAAGAAAAAAACTATTCAACTGGTAAAATAATGCAGGATTTTTCTTCATCTGTGCAAAGAGATTTTTTTTAAGCACACAAACCAAGAGATCAGAAGCAAAATAACTAATCCAAATAGTAGCCTTCATTTAAAAGATTTAACTGTATTTAAAGTGCCATAATGGCTTTATTTTTGTAGCAATGCAGAAAGAAGTAGGAAACTATGAGTTTCTGAGATTATCAGGGGTTTGAAACTGACTGCTTTTTAACACTGTTGTAAGTTTATTCATTGGAGGAATCCAACAGGAACTTCATGTACAGTTCCTCTTAATATCTGCGCATCCCACGACTCAGGTGGCAGGCTGGTGTTATTTTACTCGTTCCTTTTCTCTGTTCTAGTCATCTCCTTGTTACGAAGCTATAATATGAGGGCAAAGCGGTGCTGCGTCCTTACCTGGTCCGTCTGATCCTGATATGGGTGAATTAATCTTGGGTCGCTTTGCAGTGGGGGGTCCCGCATCCAGCAGATTGTCAGCCATCCTGCTCGGTGAAAATGGTCAATGGATGTTGATGCCGGGAAAATGATAACAGGGTCAGACCAAACCTTGAGTCTCTGATTTGTAATAATGCGTAACTTTTTTTCCCCCTTCCAATGTTGCGTGCGAAGAAGCGACGTTAGTAGTTTATATTTTCTTGACTGGCAGAGTGGTGAAATGCTACCCGAAGAACACGGATTTTAAAAGAAGGGCTACAGCGCCACGCTTCGCAACCGAAGATCACCCCATGATAATCCAACACCCAACACCCACATAATTATCCCCAATTATCGCGTCCAAAAAATTATTTTAGTTCGAGAAAAATAAATAAAAAAAACAATTATAAAATATTACACAGCGTACAGGCAAATCCCTTAGCTCGCAGATGGCCGGTTTCACCCACGTACAGAATCATTTTTTAGCAGTCGAAATAAGTGGTGATAAAATCCAATTTTGGCTTAAATAAAAAAAGGAAAATTCAGAAAATATTTTCTATGAGGCGGATTTTTTTTCTCGCCGCTGTCTCCCCAGCAAATACAGCGTTCATGGACGGAGATACGGCGACAACCAGCGGCGCTCTCTGAAAGGGAAATCAAATATACAGTGGCCTTTCAGGACGGTAAAAACCCCCGCAACCCTCACATGTTTGGCCTCATTCTCTGCGGAAGAATCTAGTCTTCGATTTTCGACAGCAAAAATCCCGTTTCAGCCGGCTCTGGGTGGCTCCGGTCGGTTTTAAAAATTGTGCTCCCCCGAAATTCCTACTCCGAGCCGCGTCAAGATGGCGGCTGTTGATTCCTCCGATACAAAAAAAAAAGTTTTTTTTTTTTTTTTTTTTTTGGTGGTAGGAGGGGGGACTGCTCCGACGCCCTGACGTAAACCTGTATCCCACCGTGCGTCATGTGAACGTATGAGAAGTTACCTTTAGGCGTGAAATAACATGAAAAATTAAAGGTGTTCAATCTGTATTAAACTTTAACGATGTACATAATGCATTTTGTGACGTAGAAAGCAAAAGCGATGCATTTTCGAAAAAAAAAACTAACAATAAAAAAAGTTACAATAACTCATTTGACTTCTCATTACCTTGTCACTTTATAAACCTCAAGGTATTTATTGTAGTCATGTAATATACCAACAAATAAAAAATCTCCTTCCAGGTGGAAGCTAAAGGATCCATTTTCAATTCTCAATTTACGTGTGCTTATGTATTTCTGACATCTTTAGTTTGAAGTTTGACAAGCCATGTGGCAAAGGTAACAAATATTTATAAAAAATAGTGATTAGGTCAGATAAAGGTGTACTAAAAAAATTTGCCTCACATCTACAGATTTTCTTATCTTCTAAATGTACGGTAATGGTCATTATGACGTGGAGATGCTACATTTCAAAAAGGGACAAGAAAGCTAGTCTGGTTTGACAACAGAATACACCAAATACATTTCAATCTTGAAAGAAAACCTGCAGGAGCCTGCCAAAGACTTGGGCAGAGGACCACCTTTCATCATAGTCGTCAAACTCAAGACCCAAATCCCATCTGAAAACAGTGGTTTGGCTTAAAAATTGCTTTTTTTAATTCGATAACACATGCCATCTGATTAAGTTTGAGCAATCAAGGCAAATGTCCACAGATGGAGAAAACTTGAATAGACGTACTCCAAAAAAAAACCATTTTTTCTCCAATAAAAGTTAGTTCAATAAATTGCTGACTCAGTGGTCCAAATATAAATGCACCATTATATTTGGTGCATTTATATTGCATAATTACAGAAATCTGTAATTATGTACACATTAAATTCTGGTCGCAGTGGTAAAATTACTTTACCCTACGTTTTTGTGTTTTAAAAGCAAAGTTTTTTTTAATAAGGGGTTTTAATTTAATTACACATATTTTTAGAAAACGTCAACGAGCAACATACAATAAGCTTTAAGTTTAGTTAAAGAGTACAAGACACAAAAAATTGTATGACTGACTTACAAACTTTTACCTCCTAAAACAGGTTAATGTAATGTTTAGGCTGCAAATTGAATCATCCTCTTTAATGTTCAGCAAGTGACTTTTATTTGAAGTTAAATTTCACTTCATCTATTAGCGTGCCTTATACAAAACATAAACAAAACAATGTATTGTGTGGGAGTAATAGCAAGCTACTCCACTTTTAACTATCAGCAATATTAGCTGAGCTCCCTCTGTATACTATGAGAAAAACTGAGCCAATTGGTAAGACCCTTCCCCTTCAGAATATTAAAGAACCTCACACTTTTATAAACACCCATACAGATTTACACATGCAAGCCAACAAAACACACAAGCATTATTCCGACATGGTTTAAGTTGTCCAGTTCTAAACTATTTAATACCCAATTACATGCTCTTATACAAATAATAGAAAATGCTTTACAGTAGAAAGGCATAATGTAGATCAAAAATGAAAACCTTGTGCAATTTCATTGTAACAGAGTGTGTGTGTGTGTGTGGGGGGGGGGGGGGGGGTTTAACAGCCAGAGACAACACACAACAAAACTGCATGAGATGGAAATGACACTCTTTGGCATCAACACTTTCTAGTGCACTATTCTGCTGGTTCAGAATGTGACCAACATCTCAATGAATCTAGCTAAATGAATACACTGTATGCTCATGTACACGCAAGAAAACAAAAAGGAGTTTAAAATCAAAATCTGGAAAAACACATGTTGTTCATTGCTGTACCCTAACATAGTCCAGAGTTCAAAAAGTATAACAAAATGACCACCAAAAACAAAGGCTTATCAAATTCATGCTTTTTCCAAAACACCTTTACTTTTACCAGCACCTAACTGTACAGTAATATTTTTCCCCTTTTTGTAGTGTCAAACATATTAAGCTATCAGGATTGTGTGCTCATGGGCAAAGAAACACAAGTTTGTTTTTCATTTTTACATATGTACTACACCATATCCCATATGGCATGCAACAGCAAACCAAAGTGAAAAATAAAAATTTACACATGCATCAAGAAAAGGGACTCTGCATTTTTGAAAATTATCCAAATAAAATCTGATTTAAGCTATAGATTCACATTTTATGCTTTGTTTTGAAATATGTTGTGATAAATTAAATCATCTCAAAGTGAAAATCTAAAAAAAAAAGTTACAGCGCAACCCAAGCATCAGAGACATAACTTAAACTATGAAAATATTAAATATTCATACAAATGATTTACAGAAGGAAAGGCAAATTGGTTCCCATTTATAAAGCTAAATTGCAAGTTGAAAATATGAAGTGGCAGTTTTAATATTTGAGGATTTGCTACCCATTATTTTTGAACAAATCCAAATTAAGACAAGTGAGTGAAATTGTATCTTTTTGCTCCTGAGCACACGATCCATTTTTAGCAAGAACAATGACAGAAAATGCACTGCATGGTTATTTGACATTATAGCATGAAAAAAAGCTTTAAAAACACCTAAGTATATGAATCACATCTGAGACACGCCTTTTGCATTTACAGTGCTATCACATTAAGTTTCATGCCACTAAAGGTTGTAAGCAGCAAGCGTCAAGCTGTTCGCATCCAGTAATGTCTCTAAGTTCCTGGAGAATTAGACGTCTTAAATGAACAGCTAAAGTTTCATGTAACAACACAAACACATTTGTGACATTCCACATCAATTATCCTCGTTTTGAGAGAACTAAGAACTACTTTAACACAGTGTAATGCAATTCAACTTTAGGCAGTTATTCTTTTGACTTTAGTCTTTCTGAAATCATGGCTTAAAACGATCTATAGATCTGTTAGCTTCTTCTAAAACACCAAACACATCTTGAGCTCTTACTAAACTAAATTGTTGGCTGGGGGCACAACTACTAGAAGCCTACAATGCTGCAAGCATGCCATTAAAGTATATCTGAGGAAACCATGTTTTACAACTATAACTGTAGTCAGAAAAGAAAAGATGCCACAACAGCAAACGAGTTTGTATTCCAGTCATCTCAGAAACTCTAGGGGAGTTTAACCATTACCTGAACAAATTATCCAATAAAGGTTACGCAACGTTAAATGTGTGCAGATATTCTCACACAGTTCAGACTCATCCATTGTGTCCTTTACCGATTAGTCCTGGTCATGCCATGAGGAGTTTTTTAGTTTTACACAAACTGAGGCACGGCTGCAATTATTGTGCGGTTTTTCCCATGTTGAAATAGCATGTTTCGTTATAGCTTTCACTTAAAGGGATACTTAGGATTTTTTATGAAAGGTTATCCATAAAAGCTTCATCACTGATGTCATTTCCTGTCAGAAGTTTATAAAAATGTGAATAAGTCCTCATAGCGGTAATAGCTAATAATAGGGGGGAAATCGTTTTCGCCGACTTCAGCAGCTTAAAACAACTCAAGATGAAAATGTTTCCATTTGTGGGATACAATGCTAGATTAGTGGACATTAACTGCCTGCACTTTCAGTTAATATCTGCTTATGACAACAAGATAGGATCATATTTGTTGCCATTTTCTATGCTGACACAGGTCCATGTGTACTATGCTAATGTTACATTAGTTATATTTGCTGTCATCTGCTGCCATTTGCTTTGTCATCTGAATTAATTTGCCTCATCAGCTTTGACTAGTCACTTTGCTCTAAGTCCACCATGACCAGAATAAGCATTTGGATTCAATAGCCTTGAAGATTATATGTTGTCCACGTCTCATAAGAGCTACTCAAAAGGAGAAATTAACTACTGAAACCTTCACAACAGGCTATTTTTACTAGCAAGCTGAACAACGTTTATGCTACTGTGCTAAAGTTATTATGAAATAGCTTTAGTACAGTAACATAAACAGTAACAGTTAGTTAATGCAGGCTGTATCTGACTTTTCGCCAAGCCCTGCAAGATGTAACTAAATTTCCGGTGTGTTACATAACTTGTGGAATGGACACCTGGTTTTGATAATTCAACACATTTCCAACCAAAACAACAGAAAATGTTTAAATACCTGGGATACAAGGCTGTTCCAGGAGGTATTAACAATCTAAAGTTTTATAAGAGATTGCTGTCAAATTTGTTGGTGTTTTCTAAATTGGAAATAATCTGTTACTACACTAAAAATCTGATGGTTTTGTTACAATAGCGATGCATCAGCAATGACTGCTTTGGATTTTGTCAGACAGCAGTGAATATGCTAAATTTGTGCTCTTCCCAGTCACGTAGTTAATATGAAGTCATCCAGACAGACTAATATCACAGAAAGCTCTGACAATTTTGCCTGGTAGTATGGATGTTGTTTGGCTGAACAAACAGCAACAACCTTTGCAGTATCCGAAAATAAATGTTGAATGGTAATATCTAGTGATAAAGTGTCGTATCCCACATTTGGAAACATTTCCAGCTTGAGCTGTACATCGTTGGGTCTACTTGGTAGCTTTCCTCCATTCTTCTGACAACTTCACATAATTCAAATTATCCCTTTATTTTTGCTGTATTTTGTTTTACTGATTTCCTCTTGGATAAAAAGGCAAAATAAGTCATTGCAAAATATTGTTTAAAAAAGTAAACCGATAGCAAAAGTGAAGCTTTATTCCCAAAAAGTTTTCATGTGTAAAGTTTTCCCTTTTAATTGTTGGAGTTAAAAAGGCCTTGTTTAAGTCTTATTCTATTCTAAAGGCACTTAAAAGACATTTGACAGAAACAATCAAGATTAAAGGTGCAACGATAATCAAGTAAGTTAATGATAGACTATGGGGTTGCTAGGAGGCAAATTTCCATTTTTTCTGAATATCGTCCCAACACCCTATGTGTGGTCCACCAAGCACCCTTGATGATATCAGCCAATCACATTTACACTACAAACAACCTTGTTCTTGGCTGATGGAAAATCTGGTCTGTTTATACAACTCAGATTTCTGTGTCTGTCCAAATCCACCTCCTCTACCTGAATTTGGACAAAAATATAGCATCTACACATGCTAGCTAGCAGTAATGAGAGCTTAAAGGGATGACGGTTGGTGGTAAAAGTGCTGCTGTAGCAAATGCTTAAAGCCTGGTTAAATCGCCACCATTATAGTCAGAGTTATCCTCTAGCTTGTCTTTTGTGTCTTTTCTTGGTGAGTGTTGTGTTGCATGATGTTGGATTGAGGATGAGACGGTGAGCTGTGTGTTATTTGGCGAGTGTCCCTCAAGACTGGTTACAGGTATTGACGTTAAGCCACTGTGTGACATGGATCGTCTGGCACAAGAAGCGATCATGGAGGAACATCTTCCATTGATGTCTGAGTCTTTCATTTGATTAAGCCCTGTTGTGTTTGAGGAACCAATGCTGGCACTGGGGACCATCATTTTGGTACTGCTTCCATTCTTGCTGGTGGTTGGCACCATGCTTGCAATCTCGTCAGTGGGAGACCGCCCGATGCTTCCATCCACCTGAGCTCGGATCTCTGGTGAGACTGAGAGCTGGTACTGAGGCACAGGGCCACTGTCGCTGCTTTTAGGATAAAGAAATGTCTTCATTTGACCTTTCCCTTTGACATTAACCGTTCCCCGATAGTCAAACTCGTAATCCATTCCACTGAGCACACAGTAGCTTTCCTCGCTGACCTGAACACGGCACTCCACACCCGTTGTGTCCATGCGGCTGGCGATGTTGACTGTGTCGCCCCAGATGTCATAGAGAAGCTTGGTGGTTCCAATTACGCCCGCTGTCAGGGGCCCATGATTAAAGCCAATGCGAAGCTTGAAGCCGAAACCAAGCATGTTCTTGTTGAAGTCGTCCACCACTCGCATCATTTCCAGGGCAAATTCAAAAAGAGCTCGAAGATGCTCTTGAGGATGAGCTGCATCTGCGCACTGCTGAGTGTTGAGTCCTGCTGCAGCCATGTATGTTGCACCAATGGTTTTGATCTTTTCAATATTTGCAAATGCAGGCTTGCGTAAGAGCTCATCAAAGTCACCAATTAACTCATTGAGGACGCGATAGCACTCCTTGCCTCCCTCGTAACTTTCTTCATAAAACTCACTGAAGTTGACAATACTGGCAAATATGACTCCCACATTGTCGTGGTTCTTGGAATAACTCTGGGTAACCTTAAGTTGTTCCGCTACATGGATTGGAATTATGTTGCGGAGCAGCCAGTCGGCCTGGTCCCTCATGTTCTGAATCTTGATGCGGTGCTGATCAGCTTCTACGTTGCCGTGGTAATGCAAACGGTAGCTGACCTCGAATTCACGGTTAAGGAACCAGATGAGGAGAAGGAGCAGGAAGAAGGCCACACAGGCTTCAGGAATAAGACGTTTGTGTGGGTCAAAGTTGGGTTGTTGATCAGAACTTGTTGAGTTGTCGGACAAGATTACAGATCCATTTGTAATGTTGCTTTGGGCATGAGTCCTGGTAGAAAGACAAAGATAAGAAAAAGGAAATTAAGAATAACAGTAAAAAGACGTATATGCAAGCATGCAACCAAAGTACTACTTGGCAATTGGAATTTCACATTTCTTATAAAAACATGAACTTGGGGATTCTTTTTAGGAATTGCCAAAATCTCACTTCTAGTGGCATTTGATGATAGCATATTAAAAAGTAATATTTTTCATATTTATTTTACACTCAACTTTGTCAAAGTTCTTACCGGAAAAAACTTTCAACAACACTGGAAGAGACAAAAACAACAATGATATTTATTAATCAGCCTATAGTGCAAGACACTATATGTAACACCTATCTTTTCACACATTATTGTGATTCAATTAATTTTATGAATAATCATCATACAGCCAGAGGTGCAATCTCTCAACATAACAGCTGGTCTAAAAAAAAAAAAGTGTAAAATATGGGTGTCGGAAGATAATGCCACAAGAAGGGAAAAAATATATAAATAAATAAAAATAGACGTATAGTGAAAAAAGGTAGAAATCACCACTAAGTGAAGAGAAATGATGGAAAAGTCAAATGTTGCTTCTTTCACATATTGGTAATAAATAACTACATTTTCATCTAGTCATTATGCAACTTTTGAACAAACTTTTAAGATATCTCAAAAAGGAAAATTTGAATTAGGTATGTTTCCATCTGCTGGTTTGGAGCAAAGTAAAAATTTTGTCAGATGTTTACATTACTAATGGCTGCAATGAATGAAATATAGAGGTTGCAAACTAGCATGGACCACACATCTTAGAAAAATAGAGAAAGAGTCCTCCACCCTCCAAGGTAGAGGTTCGGACTCATACATTTTCCAGATTTTGTGTCTGGTTTGGCACAAACCCAAAGTGGCATAAACTGTTCTTTCAGAAAAGCCAAAAACCATCACAAGCGAGTGCAAAATGTTTTTTTACAAAATTGAGGACTTTATTTTGACCATTGACTTTTGATCACGGCAGAGCAGATCATTGCCATTTTGACTGTTCTACAACTTAATGGACAGAGGTTTTAGTTTTGTTCCATATTTTCTAAATTGTGGATAGTTTCCATTTTAAAGAAATTTACATAATTTTAGATAAGCTATCAATTTCTGTATCAATTTCTACATTTGCTGCTGCATCTTTTCTAGTGAAAATTGCCTGCAAAAATCCATTCCGATTTTTAGTGAAATGGATTATAACCAGCACATACAACATTTCCTGCCTTTCAATTAATGATTCAATTACACATAACAAGTAGCCTGCAAATTATAGCTTTTCGGTCTGTTGCTTTCTATTTCTCTACTACACCTTCGAGTAAATTATTTGCTATGTAGAAATGTATTTTTTTTCCAAAAACAGTGATTAATCTCACTAGGTTAATCTTCAGATTAACCTAGTGAGGTTGAGCTGAAATCATATTGAACACAAATGTATGCAAAGAAAGTAAACAAAGGAAATGAATACTGCTTAACTCATGACTGACATGACGACATTATGGATATGAAATGAAATGTCATATGACATTAATATATGTGCATGCACCTCCACCAGGGTGGCATCAATTTGAAGCATGAAATGCCTCATTAGAGTTTACATTTTTTCACCTTCCAGTATTTTGACCAACACAACATTTACATTTACCATCCACTTGTTAGCTATTTCCTACCTGCATGGGGAGCTGCAGAGCAAGGTAAGCATTGCCAACCCCACAAGGGTGGCTATTGTAGAGCGCATCCAGTAGCTCAGATGGCAGAAGTTACAGTACTGAACAATAGCTATGATGATGGCACAGCAGATGAACATGGTAAACTGAGAAGAAATAAGAAGAAAAGAAAAATATAAAGTTATTTAAACATCCTCTTTAAATCTAATTTAAAAGCAAAGCCAGTTTTATTGATGTAGTTAGGCCTGGCCCGGTTACAAGAATCAAATGACAGCTACTTTTTGAAAGGTTGCCATGTCCCCCACCTGCTTCTTAAGCCTGGCAGTTACAATGTTGAGAAAAGGTCAGATAATTTTGCTTATTATTGCTTACAAGAAAGAATCATTATATACTTGCCGTTTTAAAGAAAAGCAATTAATCAATTTACACACTGTTGCTTGTACAGTTGGTATTAATACCATAACATTTTAAAATTGTGGTGTTTTTAGTCAAGATTATTTTACAATGAGAATCCCATTTCGGCCCAAGCCAAACTACTGTCAAAATAAAGATTAAAAGTTTGATTTACAAAAACCAGGAAATAGTTATGAAGACTGAATTCTACCTGGATCGAATTATACATGTCACAGGTGAAATGGGAGTAGACAGCCAGAGCAGGCAGAGACACAAGGAAAGCGCCAATGAAGTGGCGAACTATCCAGCCAGAGACGGCCCTCATCAGCACCCGAGTGCAGCTCAGCATATTGTCCAGATAAAAAGCCATCCTGAAAAAGGAATACAATTGAAAACACATAACTTATACACAACCTTTCATTGCTTACAACATTAATATTTCAGAGGATTGTCTGGAATGGGCGACCTGGTGCAGCGTCTTTCTGCATGGAGTTTGCATGTTCTCCCTGTGCATGGATGGGTTTTCTATGGGTATTCCAGCTTTGTCCCATAATCCAAAAACATGGTTGTTAGGGTGCTTGGCCTAAACTGACTTCAGGAGAGAGTGTGTGTGTCTGTGTGAATGGCTATGCGCCTACTTGTCCGTTTTATCCTGTGATTGTCCAGAGAGCAACCTGCCTCTCATTCCATGACTCCTGGATTTAAGATTATGCTATTGCAAGGGAAAATCTTATTTTAATGCTTTTTCAAAATCTTTTACAATGTTGCCAGTAAATGCAGGTGGTGCTGTAATTGTTCTTTTTTTTTTTTTACTTCATATTGACACCAGATATAAGGCAGCACATTTTAATTTGTCCTTCCGCTGTCTGAAAACAACCCACAGCCTGGTAGTTGAAGATCCACACTCTGTATTTAGTATCTCACCGAATGGCAAACAGCAGAGCCAGAGCCTCCAGCAGGGCGACTACAGCTGTCAGAATGAGCGTCGGAGTGGATGGACTCTGCTGGGTGACAAGAGGTCGCAGGAAACAAGCAAGAGAGAGCGCCAGAACAACTAAACAGCACAGCAGCATGTCCAGGAAAGAGCTGAATGTTGGACTGGCGAACGTCTGAACCGCTGCTTGATTCTCCACCTGGGAGGGAAGACAAAAACGAAAATTAATATGAATGAACAGCAAATGCTTCCACTTTATACCGCCTACAGCTGCAGCCATGCCATCATAAAATCACTTCTAAAGTTACACCAGCAGAGGGCATTGTAACCTAGCGCATAACAACTTTCAAGGTCCTGCAGTCATTTCTCTTTGCCGCAGTCTGACCAGTCTGGTGATAATGTGGTGCTAACAGGCTTCCGAAACGAGACTCAGACAGAGGAAAACTCACACAGATAAATACACAGAAATCTAACCTGATAGCAGCATAAATATAAAAAAAATAGGAAATAGAGATTGATTGACATCACAAAAAGATACTGACTTAACACTGACAAAAAGGAGAACAGCAACATATTACAAGCAAAGAATACAGCACCAACAAATAAATCCTAACTACATTAATATGCATGCACACTTTCAATCAAATTCAGGCAGATGGAGACCATTACATCACAGAAACACACCTCCTCCTGGTAGCTTATCCGGTAGGCAGACTCCAGGCTCCTCTCCAAGAAGGTGAGGCTCAGCTTGTGTAGGGGAGGCTTGTAGAAATAGTCCTTCATAAGACTGTTAGAGTTGCATAAACAGCAGAGAGAAATTCATGTCCACTTCAGAATAAATCGTTTCATATTTTATCATGCTACACCCACAAAGTTTGATTTAATTTTTAAATGGAGAGTGTATTGGATGAATCCATACAAAGTGCCCAACTGAACTGACACCCAACCCCTTTGCAAGAGGATTTTCTAATAAAAGGGACAATCAGGGTGGTGATTACCTATCCTCCTTGATAACATCCACAAAGTGAGCATCACTCCTTTCCCGGAAGTTCTTTGATCGGAGCGGGATGAGCGCCGAGTGGTCCATGCCCATGGCTCCTCCGCTCCAACTCTTCTTCTCTTTTTCCTGCAGCATCTCACACAGCGAGGTCTGGCTGTTGTTCAAGGCCTCAAGCTGAGGACTGAGCAGGCCATTCACCGTCTTGGGGCTGCGGCCAACTGATACCGCAGGGGAACACTTCAGATTTGAAGAGTCCTAAAAGAGAGGAGAGTTCAGAAAGAAAGAGATCCAAAACTCTAAAGACAGAAGGTGTGACAGTGCAAGCTTTGCTCTTTGGAGAAGATTTTATGTAGCGAAATAAAAATGAAAGACGGTGCTCCAGTCAGATTCATTCAACAGTTTAAATCAAATTCATCTGGGACCCATTGAGTTATTCCTCAGAGCTCAATATTTTCCGTGGCTCTTATTACAAAGTATAAACATGCTGAATAGCTTAAATTTGCTTTCTTTTCACAATTTAGGTACACATGTTTACACCCTCCCCTTTCTCACCTTGCCGTTATTGCTTTTGTCATCATGGCAGCCATTATGTGTCATTCCTTCTTCAAGAACCTGATCCTCTCCTGTTATAAGGGTCACACTGCAGGACAGGCAGGGGGACTGTCCGGAGAATAGAGACAAACATATGTAGTCACGCAACAAGTGAGGCAAGTAATAAATTGCACAGAAGAAAACATAAAAAGTCAAGGTTGAGGAATCACAAGAGTTATGCTACGTATTCCCGTAACATAACTCTGTTACAGGAAATATCACAAATATCACAGAGACAGTTTTTTTTATATATAGCTTCAGTCGTTGTGTCCACATGGAAATGGTGGTAACAGAAAAAATGCTCTGTTGGATCTTCCCTTTGTTTGCTATAAGAGTTACTGATGTTGAGCTGAGAGCTTGACTTTTTGGTAATGAATTAGGTATAAAATAATCTGGGAAAAAAAGCTAAGATTATCAGAATACATTATTTTAAAACAAGACATTTTTAGTAAGTTCAAGGAAAACCCAACTGAGTTAACATTTTACCTAACCTTTGTTTTATTTTAAACCTCTTAAATCAACTGAAATGTTGTTCTCTACATGCGTTATATGCAAGCCCTACTTACATTATCTCTCAATTACAAGAGTTGAATGCAGATCAAATTTATTTAGGAAATCAGTAAGTTTTTATTAACCTCTGGTTTTTGTTGTTGTTCCAAAACTTTTCAATGTGTATTAAAAATAAAATAAGAAATCTACATAAGGTAGAAAAAAGGTTTCACAGCAATATGTCAAACTAGCATGCAGAGTGTGAATGCAAGGAATTGCAAGAAAAAATAGCTTATTATATGTCTGTGGTGTCCTTTGATATTGCAATATACCTTGATATATTGTGCAGCTTACCTGAAGTCTAAGAAAATAATTATTCATTTGCTTGTTTATGGATTTTCTAAGTAGATAAATATGTAATTTAAAAAAAACAATGTCAAAGACCGCCCTACCCCTGAATCCAACTGCAACATTTTTTATTTCTTCTCCGTTTTGGGATAGAGGATTGGCATAACTACTAAAGAGTAACGCAATGTTTTCTGGTTATGAATGAAGCCTTTTTCAAAAACAACCCAACCGTTTTTAGGAGTAATAAATATATAATTTCAAAAAAATATATTGTGTGTGCACTCTGGAATAATTAGAGAAAGAATATTGACAATTTTGCGTGACTAATCTGAGCATAGTAGACCTAAGCTGAGCTGACACAAAGGTAGTGTGTGGTTCTGTGAAGCTAACAAATGGGATCAAGACAACTCAATGGGTGCATTTATGCATCATTAAGCATCCAAATAATGCTGTCCAACGTGGCCGAAAAATATTTTCACACATTCAAATATCATCCACTGATCTATTTAAAGATCCCACATCACTTGATACAAGTCTGTTTTTTGAGGAACAGCTTCTCAGAAGACGAATTGACCTATATGGAGAAGTCAGACTTGAAGAGCGCTTCGCTGCATGAGCTAACCCATTACATTTGCCTCCCACTGTGTCCTTGATTAGTCGACTTGCTACGGTTAGAGTGAATCTAAAAAAGAAATGCTACACACCCTTGTTTAAATGGCTTATTCTCTCTTGATAAAAAAATCTTTAATGTGACCCGTACTCTTTACGGGAACATCAACATCAATCCCCTATGCTCTTCATATTTCTGGGCTGGGATGTAGGGTGGCGAGCAAATCAAGTTTTTTTTTTTTTTTATATATATATACATTCAATGCAAAAAAAAACCCCAAACAAACAAACAAACTAAAAAAAAACCTAAAAAAAACACCACCCCCTATCATTATCCATGGTAGCAATATGGTTGGGTGAAAACAGTTAACCATTTCAAATATCAGGTAGAAAAGTCTTATATTCATGATAGATAGCTAAGAAGATTATTAAGGTTTTTGAATAGTTCATCCTCAGTTCAAATCTGTAGCAGATTGAAAATCTGAAGATATCTGCCTAAATGCAACGCTCTCAAATATGACAGAGTTGGTGCATATTTTTTTACACAGATGAGTGTGCCAATGTATCAGAATATAATTTTTATATGGCCATCCATAATTACAATGACAAAAGTGATTAACACACATTTTCCCAGTCATCTTGTTTTCCATCACCAATTTTCCCCAACCACTTTATGTGAGATTGAGCATTTTGGGCTCTGAAATCTGTGTCAAAGTTGTGCATCGATGTTAGTAAAATCCATCCACAGGGCCAAATAGATTAGTTGCAATTGATATTGGAAAAATGACTGGAAGTTGCTGTACTGTACAGATATAAGGAAAATATTGTAAAGTCACCACATGCTAAAAAATCATTAGCTTTAAGGTTTGTGCACAATTCTAATTGGTACTTGCACCCTTTTTATATAAATTATACATTGCTTCTACAAAGTTAGATTTAAAGAGAAATGGGATTTTCAGGACCATCTGCAATAAAGGTACATATATACACTGCTCAAAAAAATAAAGGGAACACTGAAACAACACAATATAACTCCAAGTAAATCAAACTTCTGTGAAATCAAACTGTCCATCTAGGATGTGTTATTTGAGTGTTCCCTTTATTTTTTTGAGCTGCACATATATATATATATATATATATATAATAATATTTTTTTACACAAATATACCTGCTAAAAACATAATACATTTCTAAAATTGTTTAACGAGACGTTAAAGTGTTGCTTTCAAGTCTCATAGCAATACAACTATGACTAATGGTTGTATTAAGTAAATCCATGTAGGTGTATAAAAAGTGAGCTACTCCTACCCTAGAGGATGCATAGGGTTATATTAATGTAGCTACAAGGAACACAGAAAAAGTATGCTACATGATGATACTGGGCTAAAAAAGTCAATGCAAAGGCAACGTCTGCAAAAAAAAAAAATCTAAAATATTTATAAAAGCTTCTGATACACCCACATATAGCAAAAGAGGTTGTAGTAACAGACCGTGTGTCGTGTTCTTCCTCAAGTGAAGAACACGGCGAAGCTGTGCAGCTATAAACAATACACATTCAGCTCGAGTTCTCCCAGAGACAGTTACAACTCACCTTGTTTTTGTCGGAGGGGAGGGTGCAGGCCCCATCAGGCGTGTGCAAAGTAGGCATTTGGCACTGAGAATCAGCATCCCCTGGTCCAGACAGCCCCGTCTGGGTGCAGTTACAGAGGGCCTCCACCTTTCTGCCAGAGATGAGGTAGGTCCTCATGCCTGGAGAGGTGACAGATTAGATCAGAGCGCGGTCTAGTCTTCTCTGTGTGTGTGTAGAGAAACCCTAGGGTTGCATTAGGATTCAGCTCAGGCTCAGTGAATTCCCTCAGTTATTTGTCTATGCAGGAAAGAGAGAAAAGAGCTAAATATAAAGCTCACCTAATTTAAAAAAACCCAAGGTCACATAAATGAATCATGCTTTTATGCCCATGTGCATGTGTATCCACATCATGTCTGGTGTTTTATCCCCAAGTGGCTTTTTTGTACAATACAATATAGAACAGATTGTTCAGACACACACAGATAAAAACTTTCATAAAATAGATACTTTAACCCAACCTCTGTCATTTTTCTACATCACTCACTTCACTGCTAACTTTTCTTTCTCTCTCTGGAGGTTAAATTTATGTCCTTCACTTATCCACTTTGATCTCCAGTTCCTCCACAATGTGAGATTCATGTAAAGCACCTTGCAAAAGGATTCATACTCCTTAAATGCTTTCACATGTTTCAAGGGCATGTCTAACAATGTCGCACATTTAAATAAATACTAACATTTCTTCAAATATCTCCTAAAAGCAGACCGTATAGAACACCCATTTTCAAGTCTTGCCACAAACTAGTTTGATTCAGGTTTGGACTTTGACATTCTAACACATGCATTAATCTAAAGCTCTGGCTATACTTTTAGGGTTGCTGTCTTGCTGAAAGGAGAACATGCACCCCCAAACACTATTCATCTGCAGCCTCCAGCAAGCTTCATCCATCTTCCTTTAAGGTTTTACAAGCTTGGTTGTTCCCACTCAACAAGAGTAGCCCTCCAGCATGATTCTGCCGCCATCATGTTTCACAGAGAGGATAGAGAGGATGGTCGACTCAGACACACACAGAACAGCTGTACTTCTTCTGAGATATACAGATCTCTTAAATAACAGATTTATTTAAGAGAGATTTGGGAGTGGTGAAAGGAAATCCATGCCACACCTTTCAGGTTTACACTACTTTATAGTGGTCTTTGGTTTTAACATGACTAAATGCAAGAACTTAAAAGGAGTTTGAATACTTTGGCCATGATAGTACAGAAGGTTTATGGGTTATGTCATGTTCAAACACCCGTATGTTTTCAGTTTTATCAACATCTTAGCATTTCAGCTCGTACAGGTTTTCAGTGTATTTGTGAAGATTTTTTTTTTTCCCAGAATTTCAACTATGAAAACTGGTCAGTTCACCAGGGTGTTTTCAAAAAAGCCTGGCTGTTTTCAAAAAATAAAACTGATTTGTACAAATGAGAGAATTTAGATCAAATTGCTTAAAATGGTGCTTGTGGGATGCCACAGAAGTTAGCCCAAAATAATTCTATTTGTGAACTTAATTTATACAAAGTGTGTTGCATTTGATGATTTTTCAAATAGTTTTCATTATGGGGTAAAGATGTTTACATTAAGACAGTCACAACAGATGTGAACATATTATACACACAGTATTTTAGCCTAAAATGTCTAAATAAAGCCAAATGTAAACAGATAATTACTAGTTCTGAAGAGTCAAAAGAGTGGACTTTAGATTAATAACAAAGAAATAGTTGTACTTGTCTCTTTGATTTAAGATATATTAAATGCACTACCTGGTGCAGATGGTTATAACATTTACTAGGTGAGAGCAAACAGACAAAGTATGTCGTCGACTGTTCGTTTTCCTCCACTCAGTCAATGTCATTTTGTTGTCACTAGACACAACATCAGTTATCTATTTGTTGTCAGAGCAAGGAACCTACTTCCGACTCTGTGCTTAGCCACATAACTCAGAACCAAGTAAAACCACAGCCTCCAGCACTGAGCATTGTCTGCACTAAGCACTCCAGACAGACCTGCCGCTGCCTGTGTGGAACCACCGCAGGGATGCACCGCACAGACACAGGCCACACATGACACCAAGGTACAACAAAATGTTGGATAAATGGTTGGAGTTGAATATGAAAGCAACACTTGTGTAAAAATGCAAATGAAAAGACAAAAAAATATATTATATGGTCATAAAAGCGCCTCTCTGTCCACCTACATGCTCAGTCAAACGCCTATGCGCAAAGTGCGTGGAGGAGTAGGAGGATAGCTTTGCTGCAGCTGTGTCAACGGGCCAGGTGGATGAGATTCTAGGATAAGAAACCAGGGTACTCAAAGGCAGAAACAACGAACTAATTCTTCGCACCAGTGATGCAGAATGGTACAGCGGCTGAGAACAGACACCGTCAGAAGCTGAGAGGAGCTTCTGACGGTCTCTGAAAATCAGAGCGAGTCCCTGCGACTATGTTAAAAACAGAGTCGGGGAACGAATGGCTAATCGAATCTCATTCTGCCTCCTACCAGGAAGCGCACACCGACTTCTGCTTGTGGATCAAAATTGTTATTTAGCTCCTCTATTCACACGTCTCGAGCCTTTGTCTCAATATCTGTGAGGAAATAAATCAGCTGAGAGTGAATAGAGGTGCACTTCAATACCTTGCAACATCATTGATTTGTTTTTGTTTTTTTCTTTTTTCTGGTAGTTCAATTCAAAAAGCGAGACTCATGCAGATTCATCCCACAGGGATATAGAGCAAACATTTATTGTTTCATTTATATTATATTATCCCATAAAAATGAAGCTTTATGACTGAAATTACAGCCTCTATATTCGGGGGAGTCATTGTTGATGATTTGACCATTTTCCAACAGCATCATAACCAATTTGAACAAGAAAGGTAAACAATGAAGAGTGTAATGCAAAAGAGGCTCGCTGTTAATGTGCTGAGTCTAAAAATATTTCTAGACAGTTCTGTGGAAGAAAGAAGATGCATACCAGCCATCTTCATTTTACACTGAAACATGGACATTTTTATTCATGCCAAGACTGCAAGATATCAGAAAAATATGAGAAGATGTTGATGCAAATATGGCTTGCAATAAATTCAGAAGTACTGGGCTATCCAGTGCTCATGTCTCCCTGATTTCAGATAGAAATCTTGCTTTGGGTTGGAGCTGTACTCTTGGCAACAAAAGGAGTTTCTTACTGACCTTAGCAAAAAAAACATTTTAGTGACCTCTTCAAACAAGTTTCACAAAATATATATTACTGCATACCGAATAGAAATGCAAACATGTACAAATAGTAGCTATGTTTTGCTGTCTAAGCAGCTTTTGGTGATACTGATGCTGCTGGCAGATTGACAACCATAAAGTGTTGTCAATCACTTTATGGTTGAATTTGAGCTATACTGCGCAGCTCAAATTCACATGAGTAAATCCGTGAATACTAACGGCACAAAATGAATTACTGGATGGAGACTAAGCCAAATCTGTTTTAAAGAAATTAATGGACCATTCAGTCTCTATTCACAAATACTTTAAGAGCTTGTTAAGCACACCAAATGGTAAGTATACATTCTGGCCTTATCACGTCTTTGCATACTTTCCTCCCCGAAATTCCGGAAAATGGAAAAGCTTGTACAGATCATTTGGTATAAACTCGAAAGATTAAAGCTACATTTGAAATTACCCTAAAGTAATTAACCCTTCAGAGTAACATCAGCATTAATTGTTGGGCACCCTTTTTTATGTCTGGCTGTAAAAAGGTTAAAAAGTGCAACAGACACTGAAAAATGTGTGCAAAAAACCTAAAAGACCAATGGAGTGCTTTTTATAAGGTCAAAACAATGAAGTCACCAGTGATGCCTATAAAGACAAAGTACCAAGATGGAGATAATTTGACCTTTCAGAGGAAAATATAGCATGGAAAGTTTCCTTCCAAACAAACTGCCAGTCCCAAAACCGTATTACTAAAAAAAGAAAAAAAATCCTTGTTGAGGTAAGGTACTGTTCAGTCACAACCATCTAAGAGCTCCAGAAAAAAAAAAACACTGAGAGATTACCTGTCCTCTCTTTTTCACCCGACTTAAATATCAAAGAAGGCAGAAAGGTTCTGAATTGGGACAAGAGAGAAATTATTCAATACTAAAAATACACGCTTATTTAAAAAAAAAAAGAAAAGAAGAAAAGAAAATGCTCATGGAGTGAGGAGAGAGACAAAGTGGGACAAACTAAGAAAAAAAACCAAACCCATAAGTAGTTCAGAATTTGACAAGCTGGAGGCAAAGTAGATCAGATGTGGTTCTGCTTAAAGCTTTGAGTAAGAAATAAAGAAGACATATGATGCCTTTTAAAAATATTCACACCCCTGTGATGCTCTTACATTTGTCCCATAACAAACTTCAAAATATGAAGGCCGAATATAACTGCTATTAGGTAGTAAAATGATGCATAATTTAAAATCATTATTCATATATAAAAATGTGAATAGTGACACATTTGAAATTATTTGTGGAAATGTTTGCTAACTATGCATCATTTTCCTTTCATTTATTAATCATGCACAGCTTTGTTGGTCCAAAACATTAAATATTAATAAAATATAGACTATTGTGTTTGTAGCATAACACAATGTGAACATTTTTATGACATATTCAAGGTAAATGTACAAAAATAGAAACCATGTTGCTCAGTTGGTTTCGAGACGGTCCGTCACACCGAAGCAGATCATCGTAGATCATCTTAAAAGAAAGGAATCCATAACCATGTTAACTTCAAATGTCAAAGCCCAATACGAGTGAGACAAATCAGGGGCAAAAAGCCTTTCAAAAGCTACACAATGAACAATTTGTGTGTGTGTGTGAGGAGCTGCATGAGCTTTTAAACAGATTACTGCTTTGGTGCCCGTCTCTTTCCTGTCAAGGAGAATCTCATCTACAGTCTTAACATGAGGTTGCTGAAATGGCTGCATGGGGGATCATGGATTGAAGGTCCAACATCTTCATCTCACTTCAGAATACATATGAGCTCAAAAAGCCTCACGGCGGAAAAGGTCAGGAAGCCCCAGCTCTTGTTAATTTCTTTTCAGCTCTGTGTGGATGTTCTGCTTTATGTCAGTCTCTCTGCCAAAACTTTTGAGGGTTTGTGAAGCAGATCCATATATGCATTTGACCCTCTCACTCTCGGTTGTCCTTGGGCTAATTGAAGAACACCATTACTGGCAGGCTCCGAGCATTACGGGACGTGAAGTGTCCTGACGTGTGCTATCAGCAGACTGGGAACAGTAAATAACCTTTCACTGTGAGAGCCCAGTAACATTATCTCCATCTCTTGAACCCTTTTGTTCTGAACAGATTAGTGCAAAATGAGAAAAGCCTTTTGTAAACAAATCTATTACTACCTTACACGGCCACAATCTCATGAACAAATGTCCCAGAGCCCTCTCGGTGTGATGCAAAGAAAGAATCAAACAAACACAATAAAAGATGGACGCACACACGATGCATAGCAAAGTGGTCATTTTAGACACTTAAACGCACCCATCCACTGGTCTGAGCAAAGAGAAGGGCAATTAAATGGCAGCCCTGCATGATGGCACACTTATAAATGCCCTTTATGTAAAAATGAGGACCGAAGCGATGGAAAATGTGACGCACACTAGGCTGCCACTAATCTCCCATTTTTAAAATGGCTGATGAGGCTCACTGCCCTGGCGTCATTCCATCTGGGGGCAGCACTGGAAATCCAGAGAGAAGAAGTTCTCAGCTTTGGCCGAATCTAGTTTTCTATTGCTCAGTTGCAAGTTGAATAAACAGGAAGTGGTCGGAGTTTTGGATTTAGAGTGCAGTACTACAGAATGATGCTGAAGTTGGTAGATCATTGTATATTTATATTAAATACAAAACTAAAAAGCTCTATTTATGTCTTTTTATTCCAAAAAATCTTGGCTACATTTGATCACTCCTAGATACAATCCAAACGACGGGTTTCAGGACAGTATAATCTGGGCACTATTCATGCAAGGACTCTCCCTTTTTCTTGGGTCATTTTTATTGTCATCAGATTTTAGATTTATGTCAAAACAAACTTTTAATCTCAGCATTAAGATACTTTTCAAAATAAGTCAGTGTCTTCACGGCCTCTGAATGTTAATGCCTTGCCTCTTTAAATGAAAGCTGCCAACAGATATTTGCAGCATCATTTTATCCAGAAAATAACTGCTACAAGGATGGTATTGCTATTGTATTTGAATGAAGAAATATGCACTCTGATGACACTAGATGCCATTTAGATCACTGCATTTTACGAGTGGAGCATTACTGCTTTTGCTATAGTGCTCTACTTGATAAATATATTAAAAACTATTAGAATCTGGCTTTGGGTTTATTTCAAATATAACGTAATTGCAAGGTAAAGGGCAAAAAAGAAAGGGAGAATAGTCGGGTAAGGTTTAAAGGGAAAGAAGAAAGAAACAGGAGAATACAGGATGACACTGTAGAGGTCTGCTTCTACACCTACAAAAGAGAGGAAAACACTAACGAATCAAGAAAGAATAACGACAAACATATGCATACAAAACCAGCTACAACATCCCTGTAAAGTCCCTGGTACTAGTTGATACAAGAATGCATGCGAATGTGAAACTCACTGATTTATGAGACATACATATTTCTTTCTGGCTTTTCTGTGAAGCCAGATAGTATACACACATATATATACTATCACCATCCCAGAGTGGCTTATTAAAAAAAAGGAGAACAGAGGGCAACAAAGAGAAAAAGAAGGTTTGGCAGATTTGCTTGCTTCAGCACACAGCCACACAAACACAAACACATTGTGGGTCTGATCTCCTCATAATGACAGGTTTGCCTTTCAGGGCCAGGTATCGGAGCAGGAGGGCAGCAGAGCAGGTGGCGCACAGAAACTTGCACTGCTATGCCGAGCAGATCTCTGTGCCATTTGGTGCGTCAGCAAGAACCCTTCCTCCTTCTCATTTCACACTCTCTCTGTCCAAGGATACACAGTATGTCTTGTTCCCGTTGATGGGGACAGAGCAGGAGGGGAAGACAAAGAAGGGAACAAAAAGAGTGGAAATTTGTCCAACATTACAAGCTGTTTAAGAGAAACTATGGAATGGTGTACAGGGGATATAAGGGATAGAAAATATGCTCAAGAAAGATTTGAGGGCCAGTTTCATTAGAGGCAGATGTAAGAGTCATCATGCAGTTGCGGATTGACAAAGTAACATATAAAGCATGTCAGAAAAGATTATTGCCACACATTGTAGGCATTCATAAGTTATAACAGGGAAACCCTCAAGAGCCAAGCATGGGTGAGACTTGTGGTTGGGGAGGTGTTCGGGGAAGGTGACCTTCCTCTTTGGAGTCGAACAATTCTGCTGATCCCGTTTCTGATGGGGCTTTTTAAAGGACACCAGCGATGTGAGCAGAATTATTTACAACGTTAAAATGAGGGGGTTTCTATCAGAAACGTTCAGTTCCCATGCTCAGCAGCACACTGTAGAAAATGTTTCCAGAATTAAATGGTTTTTTTTTTCTCACTTGATATTTCAAGATTTGGGGGACGGTGGAATTATATCCACAAATCTGTGTTCTCCAAAGATTTGAAGAGAACACAGTGAATTGAGTACTTAAAAAATGGGGTGGAATATTAATGCACAGCACTTCTCTAATTTAAGAAATTTTAAAAAAATTAGGAAAAAATCTTAATAATGACTCATTTCTTCATTTTTACCTGTTACTGGCTCTCTCCATATGTCCTAGTGACATACATTCAAGTACTGTAACATAATGAAAGGTGATACAGCTCAATAGATATGAATGTGTCTATAGGGTACCGTACATACTGTAGCTGCATTTACCCAGTGATGGCTGCAAGAATCCAATAAATATGAACCCTATTTTTTCTGCCGGAGCCCCCCTTTTATTCTTTGGTTTTACAATTCAGATCTGGAGGTAATTAAAAAATGTGCTATAAATAATAGAGAGACATCTAGCAAGATAAAGTTAAAAGGATTGGGAATCACCTCAGCAGATACTTGACAGAGTTACTCCATGTATCACAGGCACACTGAGGCAGGAGTTACAACTAACACCACACCTAATGTGTCTGTCAAACAGAGGCACGGGTAATTCAACACAATTTCTTCTCACACACACTTGATAACCTGCAGTGACACCTGGGATAATTTACGCAACCCTCTGCGTTGATAAGAGACAGGAGGTGCTACACACCACCTGGCCGTTCTCAGCCTGACCTTTCCCAGTGTAGCACAAAAACACTATCCTAATCTGAGAATAGTGCCCTACTTTCTCACACAAGCACACAGTCTTCACACAACAGACCATCCTGAGATTTCCCTTCCTTCCTTTTCCTGTTTCAATCAACAGAAACATATCAATATCCTTCCCCTCTTTATGTCTGTGTTCTGACCAGAGGTGGACACGAGGTTAAATGTTCATATTCGGGCTGTGCATTTTTCCTGGCTCCAGGCCGACTCCAACGCAGAGCACTCAAAAAAAAAGGAAAACAAACACACAAAAAACCTCTCGACATCTCTCCAGCGTGTTTAACTCTCACTGGCTGCTCCTGTCTACGACACTCCGTGTTCTTTTTGTATTCTGCGCCCGTTATCCCTCCATCCTCGACAGTCTGTGGCTGTCATGCTCTGTTGGCTGAACAATAGATACAGTTGAAATCCCTCCAAAATCTTTGACATCCTCACTTTCTGTTGCTCAGTGGCCTGCATTCACTCTTCGTTTTGTCAGCTTTGCTCAGTCTCAGTGCCCTCCACTTTCTCTTCCCATCCATCTGCAGTCTGACTATCGCCTGTGTTCCTATGTGTCCAAGCCCATATCCGTTGACTTCAGGAGCACAGAGAGTTCTTATCTCCATAGAATTGCTACAGCTGACATCTTCTGAGGAGCCATTGCTCATTTTCCTTCTTGTGGTTTTATTTTTTTTGCATTCTTTCCTCGCCTGTGTACTCATCGCATCCTGAATGTTAAAATTCTCCTACATGGCTTTGCTCCCTCTCATAGCTGTGACCATATGGCCAGATTGGCCATTCAGCACATCTGTGCAGCAGAAACGTCCACACTGCAGAGATCATCGATGCTTTTGAAGGAAAACATTTTTGTTGTTGTCGTTTGGCTTTTTAGCTGATTTTTAGTAATTAAGATGATTTATTTCTAATTTTCCTTAAAAATAATGGACACGTTTGACCAAAATTATTTCTCCTGCTAGCAGATCTATGTTTATATTAATCTTTTAATTTGCCCAACATCACTCTTCTGACAGGAAAGGATCAGAAGAGTATGATGCTAACATGTGTAAGAGATTTCACAAGAAAATAAATGGCAAACAGTATGTTCAAAGATATCAATATATATTACAATCACTAAAAATAATAAATAAAAAACTCATTGAGGAGCGACAGGCAGGGCCATAAAAATGTATAAGAACCAGTGGCTACAGTAAAAAGTACTACACTTAATAAAAACAACTTTATAAGCTTAGGCGTTGTATTTAGGCAAAAAAATTAAGCATTGTTGACCTCCCCACACACGCACATAGAGCTTCACATTTACTTGAAATGGCTGAACTATCTCAGCCTGAGATCATATTGATGTGTGGCTGTGAGCAGCGCCACCCTATTGATTTAACAGTGACCAGAGATGTGTGAGTGGGAAAATGATCAAAGCGCACAGCAAAGCAAGACAAAGCTCCTTTCAACCTCTGATTCACCACCTGTCCCTGGTTTTCTGCTCTAATAATAACACATTCTGAGTGATGGCATCTCTTCAATGGGGGGCTGATGAGGAAAATGTGCTGGATCCTCTGCAATAAATGAGGATCTTAATTATCTCAGCATCTAGTCTGAACAAGGGATAAGTTATGTATACCGTCTTTGTATCGTGCTGCCTCGTACTCCTAAAGAAGAAGAGTTGACGGGTTCAAAGTGACTCATGGATTAGTAAGAAGGGCAGAAACAATCTGATACCAGGCCTGCTCAGAAACACTACTGTAATGTTGCATTGTTGATGATGGTGCAGTTTGAAAACAGCAGAGGCAGCATTTTGACACAGTTACTCAATGTGTAAGACAGAAGCAGAGAGAAAAGTAGACAGAGTCAAGAAAAGGGAGGAGATGGACAATGATAGAGTGATAAAAGGACAGGGAGTCACCTCTGCAGGGAATATATTAGGTACTTAACACTCTGACAGGCCAAGTCAGTAGTGGCCTTTGGGACTGCCAGCATAGGAGATTCCTGAAGCTATGGAGTCTGGATGGAGGAGCAGATGACAGCTAACGAGACACAGAAGGGAAGTGCAGATGGAAAAGAAACAAGGACATCATCTATACAGCCACTGTCTGATCTTCAGTCAAATTAAACTGAGTCCTATTAGGTTCTTCTGTCACACATTAAGTTATGGCACCATTCAATGTACAGGTACTGAGACAGACAGCCAGAGGATAAAATGAAATGGAATCCCTTCCTCTTTTCAAAATCATTTGACCATTTTAAAGAAACACAATGGCGCAATAATTTATGTAATCTCTTCTCTCTACTGACATGCATAGAAGCACAAAGCCGAGGAATAGAATAAAAACTACAATATTTTTACTCTCAAATATTTACATTTTTACTGACTCAAGATCAGCACTGACTGTTAGTAATTCCTCTTTATACTTCATCTCACTGTAAGTCATGCAAGAAATTGGTGTGGGTTGTGAAAATACAACACATTAAACGCTGATTAAGCAACGGACAGCCAGGGCTGGTTATACTACAGTTCTGTATAGGAATTAAATACATTAGAGAAGTAGCTACTACTAAAGCACTAAAGGCAAACTCCCTTCTGAAAATCTTCAATTTGGGGTTTCTTTTATAACAGAAAATTGAAAAAGAAGACAAAGATGCCAACACAAGTCACTGTAATTCTTACTATCCTTCAAAAAGATGAAGATACTGTGAGCAGGAAGAGTCTGTAGCTTTCTGTATTGCAGCAACTCTGAAGAAACCTCTGACTAAAGACAGTCTTATGAAGTCGATCCTCTGTATTGTCTTTAATGGTGTTCATTTTTACAAGAATCCTTCTTTGCAGCAAAATCTCAGCGGTTACATAGTCATCCTCAGAACAGACCCAGCCTGCTGCTACAACAGATGGTGGCAGAAGACACTGTACTCTCCGCAACAGATTAATAGAAGATACGCAGCTTCTTGCTGCAAACACTGAAGGATCTTATCTTCCTCAAGATGTATGCTCTGATGTACATAGTGAACCAGAATGGTAAGAGTTGGACACAAAACCTTTTATTCTTTTATTTATTCTGTTTGTCAGGTAGTCATTGCTTCAGGTGACTGTTGATGCATCTGCCTGTGTCTTCTGACAGTAAATCAGGCTAATTCTGCATTTTTTCGATTTTACACACATTGATATTATGCAACCAGGCCCCATTGTTAAATACTCCACATCGTACATTTCACCCCGTGAGTAAAATGCCACGAGGGAGTTTGATTAATGGTGAGTGAACTGCAAATTTGTCTCCATCCTCTTCTAATGTTCTTCCTTTCAAACAGCAACTAGACATAACTGTGAACAAATAAGATTGAATATGTGGGTTGTGCATTTAGGACTTTAAGGAGGTCAAGTTAATTTGTGTTGCTGCATATAGTTTTAGAGCTGCACGTCCATCCTCCACAGAGGTTCCCTTTCTGACAGGCTGAATGCTCCACTGACCCAAAATCATCTATGGAGCAATTCATAGCTCCAGCAATCCAGTTTTTATTCTTTTTGTGTGCCACACACGAATGAATAATGCACCATCAAAGCTGACAAGCTGCTAAAAGGATATACAAAAGCATGTCTGAGGAAGATATAAAAAATTCAGAAGGTAGTTAGGACGTGCGAAGTAAGTACAACTGTAAATGTCTGTGATATTTTATAAAGTGTTCAGAAAATAAAGACCTCTTCAGAGAAAAAGGCTTGTGGTATTTTAGTGCCAGTTCTGCACAAAATCAGAATTTGCTTTGAATGGGTTGCAAGAATATGGTTAAGTGTTTAGTCTGTTTGGCAAACCAAACTAAGTAAAATGTGCACTTCTGTATAGCTTCTGTTTAAAGTTAAAAAAAAAAAAAAAAATTAAATATGCAGGTCAGACTTTAAAGAGAATCACAAAGCAGTATGGACCAATAAGGACCTGATTTGTACATTTCTGATATGCATCTGCAACAACAAAACGGAACAAAAAGAGTACAAGACCACAAAAAAAAAATCAAACTGTCTACAAAACTTGCAATATTTTACTAGATTTGTGGAAAACGTTACCACGTCTCTTATAAACCACAGACAATGAGTTACGAAAATAATACAACTACAGGGAAATAGAACCAGAAACAAGTGGTTAAAAGGAAGGTGAAGATGATTGCTCAAACATTTTTAGAAGTAACACAGGAAGGGTGTGCGAGTCCAGAATGTCAGTGTTTCCTCGTTCTGAGACTGGAGAGTTTAAAATGGCGTAATTCAATTTCGCATTGTAAACTGTCAATAATGAAGCAGTTAGCAGTAGTTTATTTATAGTGCAAGCAAAAATGCACAGGAAATCATTATAGAAAGTCACTTCCAAATTGTGTCATCAATCCGTGCAACTCAAGTGCAGCCGCAGCAGGCTTCAGCAGCCCTTCATCTTCACTCATTCATAATTCACACCACTATTTATCACATGCTCGCTACCCGCTGAGCACAGGGACGAGTCCCTGCAGCCACAGACGGGGTGTGACTGCTTGTCAAGCCGCCTGCATAAAGACAACTGGAAGGGCAAGAGCAGAATTAGAGGTCTAACATGGAGAGGTGTAGTGGATCAAGGGAGAGGTTACAGAGCGTCCCCTCAACAGTGAGTTCCATCTGTCAAAGTCATTAAAGGCAAAGTGTGTGACTTTTGAGGACTGCTGACATTTTCTGCACCCTTAATCACAAAAGGGGGGAAAAAAGCTTAGATGGCATAAGTGACTCATGAAAGCAATTCATCACCAGAGCTTCCACAACAAAACAAATGCTGAACCAGAGGAGAGTTAAATGACAAACCACGAACAACGCATTGAGAAAGCAAGAGAAAAACACTCTCCTTACACTTTTTTTTCCAAGGCTTTTGATGCTTTCAGAGGCATTTCTGCTCCATTTGAAGATGTACATGCTTGGCTACTTGTTTTAAGACTCAAGAAAACAGAACAGGCTTTACTTTGCAACAATCTGGAAGTCTGAGATTCGGTTGAATTAAGTCAATTTGGCTTGTTTCTCTCCATCGTAGCACCAGTCCTCCTGTCTAAAAAGAGCCAACTGACCCCCACGTCATTCAATGGGTGGTTGCCATGGCAGTTAGCCTTCGTATACCCAGGGTGCACAGATTGAGTGTGTTGCAGGTGTGATGCAGAAAAAGCCTTGCATAGGACAAGTCTTAAGAGGCAACAGTCCATCAGTCCATATTTAACTGCATTCAACCACTGTTCAGCATGGCCTTGTCTCACCTCTTTGTTCACTGAATTTGTCAGTCAGGAAGCAAAACAACAAACTCGTCTCTGAGCTCAAACTGCATGCATAATAATATAACACTGGATGGGATAGTTTCCTTTATTTTAGTACTGTTCAGTTTTCCTTAATTTATATAAGATTCCAAAGGGTTTTGTTGTTTTATTAAGTGAATGTAATTTTAATAATTTAAGGACTCCTACTTTCTTATATTTAATGCATTTTTATTGCATCGTGTTAAATTTAAGGGATAATCGCTTATTTTTTAAAAATCAATCTTCTTCCATATTTCCCTAAAATAAAAGTGAAAAAAATAGAACAATCCATAAAATATTCTGTTCTTTGACAAGAAACGTAGACATATCAATATCTAATATTTGCAACAGAATAACAATATCACAAGCTTTCCAGTGTGAGGGTTTGGAACATGTACAGCTACTTTAAAGTCACCCCACAGTCTCTCAGTGACATCCAGACCTGTTCTTGCTCGTCATTCCTTTATTTTCACCCACTTCAAATATGGAATCAATGATATATTTTGCCTCACTATGACGTTTAGTTGTTTTTTTTAAATATAAATTTACATGTTCTTCAAACCTTAAGATATGCAGTAGAAATCATGGTGGTTTCTATGATGTAGAAGTAACCATGACATGCCCATCTCCATGTTTCACAGCCACTTTGAGGTTTTATTCCAGGAATGCTGCATTCGGTTTATGCTAAACACGTCCTCAGCTCTTGTGTCCAAATATTTTGGATTCTATTGTCCAAAGAGCATTATTCCAGAAGTCCTGGTGTTTGTCTATGTTCTGTCTGGTATAAATTCGTCTGGTCTTCTTGTTTAGTTTTCTTTTTTGTAAGAAAGCAATGACGGTCCAAAACCTATTGAAAGCAATAGCTGCTTTTTAATGGCCTGTCTGTATCATCTCACCAGTTCAATAGTGGCTAATGGAGCAGCTAAGATACATACCTGGAGCGCACATTTCTCTCCTATTTCATCAGGGCAAATGCTACAGCTCATAAATGGATGCCATCAATATTTATGAGACAGAAAAAAAAATGACTTGATTTATCATTCAGGACTACAGTTACCAAATCAAACATTGTTACGAGATGTAAAGTGTACATAAAAAAAATTATGTTTTTTAAAAAACATAATTTTGATGAGCTATCGCTCAGTGCAAGAATATTAGTTTAATAGAAACCCCATTGATATAATACAGAAAAGATGGCACATATCTTTTACTGCTCAATACATTTCCTTACCTGTGAAGAACTTTGAACATATCCAGGTTTAATATCCCAACTGAGTGAGTGTGTAACACAGCAGATAATCCTAATGATTTCAGGTATGAAACATCAGCTCTTCCACACGTCCCAGCCCTTCAGTAACCTTCCCACAATGCCACAGTGTTTGTGAAGCCTGACAATGGCTCATGATGCCCTGCACACTTGTTCAGATAAATGATACCGAATTGCTGTCAGTTACAGTTCCATGCTTTTCTGAAGTAAAATGCGCAGTACAGTGCAGTGCAGTGGGATAACATTGCTTTCTGGGTATAATCTACTATGAAGAACCAAGATGCTGTAGCTGGGGATTGGTTGGATATATCACAGTTTAGAGTTCTGCTAGATCTTTCACTCCCCTGACAGATCTGCGGAGTCGCATCGTCCTCCGGGACTCGAGGGAACGCCAACTATGAATGAATCTACTTAACACTCATTCATTTTAGAAAACACCATGGCAACTGTAACCACACCATCTCCACACTGTCTCAGTTTCTACTTCTAACCTCCACTTAGTGCAGTTCATCACCAACACCTCTTGCCTGTCTACAGCAGAGATGTAGACAGGCAAGAGTGTGTGTACAGTTACAGTTAGTTTTAGGAGAGTAGATATAAATGATGCAAAGGCTTTGATTGCCACTGTAGATAAAGGATGGCCAACTATATATTGGGGTGAAAAAGCCAAACTGTCTAAATTTAGTAAATGGGAGCAATATGTAGGCAGAGCACGGGCCCAAACACTCTGGCAAACGGTGTCTTGGGAGAAGTGTGATACAGAGGTTTAAATGTATATGGCCTCATTTTACTCCAGAGCTAACTGCCAAGAACATTCACACACTGTTCCTTAGCTCAGACATCTATTGGACTGAAAGTCTGTCTCCATCAGAATCATCCAGGGGTTAATCTAATCATCATTTATTGGCTGCTGCTTCTTTAAGTACAGCTGGAATTACAATAATGTCACCACTGACTTAGCGAGTCTTTCGAAGGACTTTTATACTAAAGCATTTTAGTGCTACATGTAGAGCTGTGTAGCTCTACATGTAGCTACACAGCTACATGTAGAGCTGTGTAGCTCCAAGCCATTTCCAAGGCTCTGGAATTCAAACAAACCATATTTTCGATACTTGTTATTATCAAAGTTTGTTGTATCACCAGACTTCTGACCATCAGATACGTTTCCTTTGATTTAATTTTTTTCAACCAAGGAAAGAATCTGTACAAGTTGAAGGGTATCAAAAAAATTATTTAAAAACATAAAAATGATAAACTGAAACTAACAAATCTGTGTACTTTTCTGAATAAAGTACAAAAAAAAAATCAGCATTTCACAACTAATCAAAACATCTTCTAAGTACATTTGAGAAACTATAATGCAAAAATAAAATACATTTCAACAGGGAATCCGAAAGTAATTAATCTTACTACACTAGTATCAATCCGATACAGATACCGATTTGGTATCAATATTTTGGATCGATCTGCCCACCTCTATTTTATAGAACATCACTTGAAAATCATCTAAAATATATGAACTATCTTACTAAGCAAAGAAAACACATTAGTGGATTTTCCTGTTTCAATACAAAATGACACTGAAAAGCTTCTAAATTGATCTGCTCAAAATTTTCTTAACAAAGCTGAAGTAAAATCGAATGCATTTAAACAAACTTAGTTTCTTTAACCAAACAGCATTTACAATACAAACCATTAGCCTGAGAGAAAAGGGAATTGCTACATAGAGAATAAAATACTTGGCAAAAGCTTAACTGGCCTCATTTGCTGTGATCAAGGTCAAATGCTACAGCTGTTACAGAGAGCTTCAGGCATATATTGTACAATTTCCAAAGTGACAGTGCAGCCCGTTGGGACAGCATTCACATCGTAGATGTGTGAAAGTGTCTGCCTATGAATTTCCCAGTTACTTTAATAATAACGAAGGACAAGAGTTGCATCATCTAATGCAACATTTGCAAGTAATATCATGATTCATTAAGGTTTGCACAGACGCTTTAAAAGGTAGAAATCTCACCGCATTATACAAAAACTGCCTTCTGTCGTATCGCACGCTCTGCCTAGGATTCTTTTCTTTTATATCCGACATGAAACACTTTCTCCTTCTCCACCCCATTGTTGCATCATCGTAAATAACCACAGTCATGACAGTCTAATTATAGGCAATCAATATCATTTCCAGTGATAAAAATGTTTTGCTGGGCAGGCGTTCGCTGTGTTCGAGGGTCAGAACAACACCGGGTTAGTGTGGGGAGATATGTCGAGGCAGAATTACTAACATTAATCATGTTAGCCACAGAGATTATCCAGTCTTCCTTAATTAGAAATACCCCTCAGGCCAAAAAAAGAAGAGCGTGGTGTGGGAGGAGGTGATACAGCTGTCCAGTAAGCTTTACTGGGCTTAAGGGAAAGACTGTACACTTTGAAACAACTAGTTACTGAAGATCCTGCCTGATAATTATGCAAATGAGCTGTCACAAGTTCCAATGAATCAAAGCCTTTTGAAGATCATCAGAGTGAGGAAGACTTCATGTGGTTTAATTAATTCCTCCCAACTTCAAGCATCAGTCTGGAAGGTTCACAGCATACATACCAAACAGCATAATTCCCAAAAAGCATAAAAAAATATGTCTAAATATGTCTAAGCCCCTTCAAAACAGCTAAGTATGCACAGATAGTATAGCCCACCCTCGACTAATTTTGCATCTCAACCAAAGAGCTTTGACAGTTTTCAAAAAGACACGGTTCTCTGCAGGGTGAGACCAAGCAGGAAGTTTTCTTTTTTAAGACAGCAGCAGCTGCCATGTGTGGAAAAGGTTGTGGCATGACTTGACAACTGGAAAAAGCTCAGACTATAAAAGTCCACAGAGAGAAAGAGAGAGAGAGAAAAAACAAAACTTTACCATGATTGTCTGAAGCAAGTTGCAGTGGACTTGAATAACTTGATACGTGAGGGATCATTTCACAATGTCCATTACAAATACGAAATTGTAACGTTCTCATGGAGTTAAAAAGAAAGGAAAATTTTATATCCAGACGATCAGCAAAAAAAAACTGCCGGAAACAACAGTGACAGAAGAGAACAATGTTGATTCTTATCTGCAGCACAATACAGTTAATCTGACATTTCCTCCAGTGGGATAACATTAACCAGAAACCATTACTCTGCATTTAGCACAAAAGGGAAAATAGATGGGTAGTTTCCAAAGGAAATTGAAGTAAATATAGCCGACTTCTCCTAAGAAGGTAAGGTAAGAAGAAAAACACAATGCCGCACAATTTTGATTAGAAAAAATAATTTACAATTTTTTTAACCTAATTTATGTACAGAATATATTTAGTTTGCAGGCTTGAGCACTTATTTTCAGAATAAATAAACTTTGAGAGCAGCAACGGGAAACATAAGCCTGTATGTTTCATATTACCTGTTTTCAATAGATTTAGTATTACCTTGAATAATTTTTAAAGGTACCAGATGTCACCATCAGAATGCTTTGGTGCATTAGTGACTGATGAAAACACTATTTTGTAAAGCTAGCTGTGGGTGTTAAGGATCAAAACAGATTCACAGGAAGAAGTATGAATCTTTGTACACATTCCTGAAATCAATTAACTATTGCTGACCAATTTTCAATGTTTTTAAACTTCAGGAAATAGTTAGAGGAGAAACACCAAAACAGTAAGAAAAGACTAACTCTGAACAGAAAGGCCTGCATAAACACCACTATAAATTGTGATTATTGTGTTACAGATCTAATGACTGATCAGAATCACATTTGAGATTTAATTAAGAACTACAATCAGAAATAATCTATATGATTAAAAACTTAATAGCCATAACCTCCAGCAAAGACACAATGAATATTATTATTACATGGTTTAGTGTTGAACCTAACACATTTACAGTTGGCAACATGATGGCATGATTCCTCTCTGTTTTGATGATGATTGCTCCTGCCACAAAATATTATTTAAAACGGTTCTATCTCGTGTTTACAAAATGCACAGGAAAAGTTGTCTCCTGCTACATAAAATAAATACTTTTCATCTCTGGAGCACAGTGAGCCAAGCAAGTCATGTGATTTTTACCAAGAATGGACCAATATAGTTTTCTCAGTCTTGCAAAATAAAACTTTTTTTAAAAACAAAACAAAACAAAAAAAACCTGCTTCTTTTTTTTTTTTTTTACTTGGTGCACAAAAAACTGACTGTACACCAAAAATGTGTATTTGATAGTGAGATTAGTTTGATACTCCATTTTCAATCACTCATCATTAGATCCTAGGCTGAAATTTGGGATCAGATCAGGACGCATGTCAATAGAATGTTGTACGATACAGCACCATAGCTAAAACCACATTTCTATCAGTTGCTGAACCACAGGCCTCCGATCCGAGCCCAGAGAGCAACAGGACACAGCTGTAGCCGTCAACTTACCACATGTGGTTAATCTTTTCACAATGTGCAGAAACAAAACCCTTCCTTTAGTCCATAGTAGCTGGAGCCAACAACATAACACACTAACTCAAAAACAGGGACATCAAAAATACATTAAGAATCAGTTGCACAGAGATCCATATCTTTGACAAAACAATTTTGGAGGTAGGGGTAAGCTACAAGGACCACAGCCAGATGGGACACTGAAAAGTTACACGAATGATTTACACAGGCTGAGCCAGACAGCACGAAGATTTTTACAGCCCTGGCGAACAACCGCCTCCTGACAGCCAGTTTTCCCATTGGCACAGAAATAAATCTTCAGAGGGAAGCAAAATAAATGATGAAGGAAAAAAAAAGAAGTCAAGAATTAAAGGAGGAGACAGATGACGAGGAGGGGGTGAATACACTACAGGTAACACATTAATCCTTGAGAGGAAAAAAAAAGGAGCTAGACCAAGGATGGAAGTGACTAATGTGAGAGTTGGGGAGGAAACGCATTCATAAATCACTGCTGCTCTCTAGTAAACAATATCCAATTCACTCAGGCGTGCTCCTTTCCTAGGAACTGAAAGGATTTTAAGGAAAATTTATTCCATTTACAACGAGTCAAGCGGTTATTTAGATAAATTGATAATTTATGTAGCCCAAATTATTAATGTGCACAAGTGAATTGCTAATGTGCGTGAATTGTAGTTTAGTTTTAACATCTATGGAAAATCCAGGCACCACAGTGAAACAAAAATGATTACAGCTCCTAATTTAAAAAGAGCAAATGAAGACCACCTGAAACACCTTTCGTCAGACGACGTCTCTTCCCTCGCGATTAGCGATAATGGATCAGCGAGCTTTAAAGGAAGAAAGGAGCCATTAAGCCCCCATTTGGCAACACTAAGGTGATTTGCATAAATGTATAAAATAAAACCCCTGCAGCTTGAAGGTGGAATAATGACAAAGGTAGATGGATAAGAATGAGACTGCAGGGAAATCTCTATCGGGATAGGGGTATAGCTTCAAAGCAATCCTTCAGGGTCAGGGAAAGGTTAAAAGAACGGGATGCTCTGAGGATGTTTGAACAGGAACGAAATTGAGGAAGAGGACAGAGTGAGCTGCGAGGGTTGGGGAAAAGATGGCGTCTGAATGTGATACAATCTCATAGTCTAAACATTACAGAAACGGCAGATAAACTCAAACCTTTGACAGAAGATCAGTGCAGGGTACAAAGCATGTTTTTAACCTTTCATCAACCTTGAAAAGTACCAATATGCCCTGCAGCTGCTTTAGTAGAGGAAACATTCATATATTTGCAGTGTTCAAATTTGCAAACAATTAACAGCAACGATTTCTGTTAATCGTTGCTGTAAACCTACTACTTATAGTAGGTTTACCATAAGTAAACCTATACTTATAGGTTTAGAAGTATAGGTTATAAAATCAGTGTAAAAATCAGTGAAAGCCAGTAAAAAAATTTTTAAATAAATACTAACCTTTGAGTTGATCAGCCACCACACTCGGTCCAATCCTCTCATTGACCTGTCCATCTTCATGCTGGTATCGGTCATCCAGGAAGTCAAAAGTGGCTTGCGAAAGGTGGACTTTTCCGGCAACACCCAACTGCTCCATCAGATTGGCCAGATTTACATCGTTTGACCAAACATCAAACTTGAAGCGTTTCATCCCCAGGATACCGCACAGCACGGTACCAGTGTGGACGCCAACCCTCATGTTCACCATCTCCCTCTTCTCCTGGCAGAACTGCTCAATAGCCTGAATCATCCCCAGGCCCATTTCTACGCAGCAATAGGCATGGTCTGGTCTAGGTTCTGGACAGCCAGCTACGCAATAGTAACAATCTCCCAGAGTGCTGATCTTCTCACAGCCGGTGAGCTCACAAAGTCTGTCAAAACGTCCAAACAAGTCATTTAGAAGCCCAACAAGGGCATGAGCAGATTTGTTGGCAGACATTTTGGTAAAGCCGACAATATCTGCAAAGAGGATGCTGACACGGTCCATTCGTTTCATGTTGAAGGGTCTGAAGATTATCTGGCCTCGGGGAATTGAAGTCTTCTTGCGTTTGTTGTTCTTTGGGCTGGAAATGGCTGCAGCTGCACCACTGGTGGAGTAACGTTTACCACAATTATCGCCAATCTCTTCATCACCTTGCTTCATCAGCTCATCTGCCACAATTCTTGGCATCACTGAGTGGATCATCCTCTCTTTCAGGGCTTTTTCCACCTCTAGATCTTTTCCATGCATAATAGCCTGTCCGACTTTAAGAAAGGTGCTGCGCGAGCGCACTTCAGACATAACAAACAAATGGATGCCAATTGCATGAGCGCAGAGATGAAGCAGGGCTTTGGCTGGACCCAACCAACTGAACATCTCCAGCTCTGATGAAAAAGCCCAGCTCCAGTTCCCTCCTGCCTGAATTGGGAGTAAACAGCCCAGGATCTCAAATAAGACAGAGTACAACAACCCAAGCATGAGAGATGCATAAAGTCGAACATGTAGAACACTGTATAGCAATAGCAGAACCTCAATACAGAGAGAGAAAGTGCCCACAGGAGAAAGGCAGGGGAACTTATTAGAACCCCTAACAAGATTGTCGTTGGATGCGTTGTATGTGGGTCCAACGCCACTGAATTCTTCCTGATCTAAATCAGGTGACATACCATCTGGGTTCCTGAATCCTAATGTCTGAATCTGAGGGGCCAGGGTCAATATGAAGGTTACAAGGATAAGCAGCAGAGAAGCTTGGTTGTAGCAGCGGGAATAAAGCCTGGTAAAAGTCATTAGGAAGAGGAGAAGGCAGAAGACGAGAAAGCAAGCAGTAGGGAGGAGAAAAACAACTATGTCGCAGCAGGAAGGATGGGCAGCAAAATACAACCCCCAGAGGAAACTGGCAGCCACTAGATAAAAGAGCACATAGCGGAAGCGCCGCCGGGTCTGAGGGAAACATCGCTCTCGACAGGCCTCCTCCAAGATAGACGAGTCAAACTTCGGGTCCCAGAAGTGACCTGCTGACCTCTCAAATAGCTGGGGCATCCCTTTATGAGCGCGGAAACTCTTCACCACGGGCCTCCTCACCCCAGACTCCCCAGAGCTGCAGCTCGAAGAGATGCTGTACTTGCAGTGCTTGGTGGCCCCGATGAAGCCTCCCCCGATGGAGCCCAGCGGCCCTCCTCCGTGCCTGTGCTTGACACTGCTGCCAATTCGCACCGAGACGCCTCCATCTCCGCTCGAGTCACAGCTCACTTCTGTGTTGTGAGGCAGCAGTTTCTGATGCTGGGGAGATGCCATGTTGTCTATTGCTCTATTCGAAATGAAAATAACTATTAGAAGGCACAGTTAATCATGACAACTATCTAGGCAGAGAGGTAAGGCAAAGCATGTGGACACAGTAGAAGGAGATGAGTTCAGTGCTCTGGTTGCAGCAATACCAGAAGGCTATTGAAAGTTTTTGAGTAGTTCATTATTGCCCCTCTTGACGTCAATCGCTGCATTCCTCTACATTCCCGTCTGTTTAGACGCACTTGAGACTGCAAGGTTCATTCGCTGCCTGCTCTGTTCCACTCCAAGCAGCCCAGAGATTTGCTCCTGTCATTGGAAAATATTACATAAAACTGTAAATCTATCCCAAAAGTAAAGGTTAGGAGCAGGAAGTGGCTTAGAAAACTATGAAAGCATAATTGAGTTTTTTTGTTTTTTTTTAAAGAGCTTTCTTTAGACAACACACTGAGTACTTCAAACACCCCCGTCCACATTCAGTCTTTAGCCCCCCTCTTCCTCAAGTTGTCTATGTAAAGCAAAGAGCATATTTTTGTTTTACAGGAAGGGGCAAAAGTTGAAGCAAAGTAACTCGTCCGCAGAGTTTCGGGTTCTCATATTACCAGTTGCGATCAAAAAGACGGTCGACTTTCCCCACGCCTGAGGCGACGTGCGCGCAGAAACACACACCGAAAGCTGTTAAATGCATGCCACATGCTTCTTGCTGCAGGGCCTAATCCCAAATGTTCTCGCAAGCGGAGCCCCGTGTTTTCCTGCCTTCCCACTCCGGCGTCTCCGGACTCCGTATCCAAACTCACAGGGGATTCTGCGCGAGCCGCTGTTGCGGAGATCCAGGCGCGTGTGGAGGAAACGACCAATTGGATTCTTTTGCGGACGCGTGTCTGCGGGCGACTCCTGCCCAAACACGCTGCTTAAGGACATTCACGGAGCACTTTTTTTTGTTTGTTTGTTTGCGTTTGTACAATCCCACCGCATGTCATCAGCCCGCCGTGACAGAAAGAAAAAAAAAAAAACCTCTATATGTAGTCCAAATATCCGGAGCGCAGGGAGTCCACCTGGCAGCTGCGAGGGAGAAAATAAACTGTAGCCTTGAGCGGAGTGCAGGACTATTTCCTTTTGTCTGAAGTTTCCCTGTAAAAGCTGGGTCGCCCTTTGCGAACGCAAGAAGACAAAAAGCCCACAGAGACTGAGTGGAGCTAATTAAAAAAAAAAAAAAAGAAAAAAGGTCCCCACCTCCGCTCCCCTTCCACACCTCGGCCCCACAGGTCAGAAAGCAGAGCCCCGCCTCGATCCGACCACTTTAATTGAATCAGACAGGAGGTAGTGTTTTAAATGATTCCACTTTACCCCGAGACTAAAGCGATATCGGAGCCTTTCTTTGAATCCCTGATTCCGACGAGAATATCTCCTCTCGGGGTTATCTGGCCATGTTTAACACCATGGAGCAGCTGAAACGACTGTGTGGTGGGATCAGAGAGGCAGCAGCCGCCACCATCTTCAGAGCGCTGACAGCCGCGACCACGGAAAGACGCCGCGTGTGTTTGTGTGTGAGAGAGAGAGAGATAGAGAGAGCAAGAGAAATTTACCTCAGGATGGAACAACAACCACTTCCGCTTTTTCCTTTAGCAATAAAACGGTCATCTTTGCATATATTTTCCCAACTTTCTCCCGACAACCTTTGAATCCTCAAAGGATTGTACAGGGGCCCTTTTGCATTTTATGTGCAAAAGGGCCCCTGTATTAAATACATTAAATACAAATTTAATTTGTATTTAAATTTACAAATAAAAAACAAAAATCATAACAAACGTGGCATACGTTTTTGTTCACACCCCCTGAACCCTTTGTTGCAATAACAAGACTCACATCTTTGTCTTTATCTTTCAAAACTTTGCAATTTTGAGTCATTGGTTGCCTGACAGATAACTGAGTGACATGCAGCAACTTGCTCCTCACAGTCAGCATTATTTTTTGTATTTATAGCCATGTAAAGCAACTTCATTCTGTCTTTTCAATCTAACAACAGCAATTAATTATTTTTCATGAAATGACATTCCTTTATTTCAGTCATTGTTTTACTTTTCAAGCTGTTATCAATCGGAAGAAATTAGTGACAGCTGTTACTAATGTAACTGCCTTAACACTAATTCCCTTCCCTGAACTAACAAAGAAGTTATTTAAAAACTTTGCAACGCCCTCATGATGTACATTATTTAGGTTTATTTTGAAACAGCCTGACATCCGGTTTCTTTATCCTCATTAGCTTCACGTTGCTGTTTGCTGTGCTTGGCGTCCACACGCAGAGGAGCTGAGTGCTGGGAGGGAGGGCCAGACTAAATGCATGTACCTGAGGGAAAAACAAAAGCATCAGGATGATTTCAATGACAAAGCTTCACAATAAAGATGCATCTGCAGTTGCATGACAGGAAAGGGAAACTGTGTAATTTTTCCTTATTATATTTATTGTATCCAATTAGGTATAATAAATATAATACCTAAATGGATTTAACAAACCTGATGGTCAAAATTGACTGGAAAACAGAGGCAAAGAAATTACAAGAAAGCTAATTAATAAATAAGTGCATTAGATGGGACAATATTAAGACTATTTTACTGCATGTTCTTTATTCAAATGTTCAAATGTTTAGCAGAAAGATTGTGTGTTTTCTGCTTTCACAGTCCAGTTTATTTACTGGGCTTTAGTTTGAAAATGAACAGAAGTGTGTCACTTACAAAGTGATTTGTCACACATTTCAATCAGTGTGTTATTAACGTTGTTGTCATTTGGGCACTGTGAAAGGACTTCTTATTAACACGCAGCAAATGTTCACTGGAGCTAGGCTGCATAAAATAGGGGGGAAGAAGCTATGATTATTTGAAAACAACCAGTACTTGAGGATTAAATTTGGATTTTTTTTCAAAGTGTACAGTCTTTCCCTTTATGTTTGTGTAATTTTAATAATTCAGATTAAACCCTATCTTCATTCATCCTGAAAAATCTAAGACATTTGTACGCATTAACAAGCATCCCCCTGAGTTAATACTGTAGAAACACCTCTTTGTGCAATATAAAGCTGAAGGGCTCCTAGCTTTGCACATATAAACACTGGGGTTTGCATCAGTCTTCAAGACTTTCTACATCATCTCAGTTGAATTTAGATCTGGACTGGTTTGGATCTAAACCAGCAGTGTTCAACTTTCCTCTAATATGCAGAGGACATTATTAAGGGTTGAAATTAGATGTTAGTCCTAATAAATATTATTCCAGAATGAATTCCACCTGACTTCTCATCAACTCCAACCAACTTACCTTTTCTCACAGAAGAAAAGCAGTCCCACATCATAATGTTGCCATCACAAGCTTCTATAGGACTTCTGTAGGAATTGCATGCTGATGTGGTATTTCAGCCATGTTTCATTTAGCTGTGTTGATATCTAAGAGTGGCAGAAAACCGGACTGGTCTGGATCAAATGCATTAAACCCACATTGTAACACCGTGCAGTATACTTATCCAGCCTCAAAACTCATTCTACTCTCAAGTGAGCCACAATAAAATCATTTTTGTAAAGGACATTAAAACAGTTACATTTTTAAAGCCGGCTTTAGTAAAGAAATGGATGTTTTTATATGTTTAATCATGTGAAACTTTAGTGTTTGATGTTCTATTTGCAATAGTTGTCCGGATATTTTTGGGGGGTTCTTTTACAGTTGGATGCTTTTTTCTGAAACGGTAAGGGGCAAAGTGTGAGAAAGAAACTCAACAAGTGGGGAAAAAAGATTATTAAAATCTTTCAGCATTTTAGCTGCATAATCACAATATTTGTCTGAACAAGTCAATCAAATATGTTTTATTTTTTTCTGTCAAACATCCACAACTTGGGCCAGTGGTAATGTCAGTGTTATACGAAAAGGCGAAACGTCAACTATATTCGACAGGACACACATCCATTCATCGTCTAAAAGGTCAATAAAACTGACACTGAAATAGATCAGAAGCACAACCAGCTTTTGTCTTAAACAAGTTCACAAGGCTGTTTCTCTTGTATTTTTTTTAAACAGCACCGTCTGGTGGCCATGTTCCGCCTCTGCAGTATAAAGACAACATCCAGAGCACTCACCTGTGAACAGAGTTGGGAAAACGGGTTTGTTCGAGCTGTTTTTTGCATCATGCCTCAAAGTGTGGATGTGTAAAAGCAATAAAGGATGTTATTGAGGTAAATCGAAAGTTCCTGTGTCTCCTCACTCAGCTCCCTTTGGTGTAGAGCTCTTGCAGGACTCAGAACTTTGTTTTTCACAGACAGAAGGCTTTTTAAAACATCATAGATTTTCTCTAGTACCAAGTAAGTCAAGTTTGTCTTACTTGTTCTTCACATATCTTAAGTCTGATGGTAACAGAAGGTAATATATTTGAATCTCAGACAGTTGTTACTATCTAATGGATTTGTATTTGAACATGATATTTTTGCAATATCCTCAGGATAAGAAGGTCAGAATCTATCTTGTTTCCATAGAGGTCAGGGTTAAATTCATGAATCTTCAGTTTTGCATGTCCCTGATTTGTGCTATTTTACAAGCAATTCAATCCACAAATTGCAACATTTTAGAAAAAGAAAAAGAAAGGAACAGATTTTTACCTTTGTAGAACTTCTAAATGAGTCATAGGAGTTACATATGCTATGTGGACCTCTAAAAAGCTTGTATCATGTACAAGATTATGGGGAGTTTGGGTAGATACAGAAGCCTGTAAGGACTATCACAGTCTTTGTATCACCAAAGCAAAAGCTATATTTTGTATTCTCCTGTTTCCATTGCATACTTAATCAGTGCCGCTCCTGCGTCAGGCGTTTGTATACCATGAAACTTATGGTGCAATAAGTACCATAACATGTATTTGTTGCACATGATATGGCTCTGCTTAGATTTTCAGCGTGCATTGCCCTGGTCAGCAGCAAAGTGTGAGGTGGCCAAAAAGAGAGTCTGCTCCTTTAAATCTGAGACCTGAAAAACAGGTTGATTGCTTGCTTTGTTTTGTAGCTCAATCCTTGCCTTGAGTAGAGTGATTTAAGTGTCACTGTGTCTCTTTCGTGAGTGAAAGAGACACTGTGTCTGACCTAAGTGAAGGTCAGACACAGTGGGAGATAGGAAGACGGACTGGACCATTGTCTGCAATAATGTGTCCACTGCTCCAATCTGTGGTGTGGAAGAAATGGGTCAGCTAAAAAAAAACTCTAGATTTCGATCTTACTTTCAACTCTTACTTATGTTCATGAGTTATAGATGATGGTTGAGAGTCCCAAGTAGATCCAGTCATGTGGTGGAAGCTAAGTCACTGCTCTTTTAAATTGAAAGCAGTCAGATGTAGTGTTTGGACCATATTACTTGTATGTTTCTTTGAGCATGTCTCATTGGTCTTGGAAGTTTTCTTTGGGAGGAGATTTAGGGGAAGATCAAAAACTTATTGGAAAAACTGCATGTCCTTTCTGGAATGAGATCACCTTAAGATCCCACAGGAACAAACTAGAAAATGTTAGGAGTAGTAACTTAGGTTCCCTTCCTGAACCTGCTGCGCACATGAAATGGTCTTAGATCAGCAAATGACAATTGAAGGATAAATGTACAGAAAAACAATAAATGTACATCTTTTAAATGTGCAGAGAAAACAGCAGAGTAAATGTAAAAAAAAGACAGCTGTAACTCAAGCACATCTTCTTCAGCTTCTATTGTGATGAGTCAGCAACAAAAATTAGAAGCAAAATATGCCTAAAAAAAACTTTTAAAATTCTACCAAAACCTGCCAGGTTAAAGATTCAAAACAATCAGAAATAAAAAATAAAATATTTAAGAAGAGTAGCAGACTGAATGTACTCTCTCTGCTCCAAAGACTCTTGAACCCTGACCTCTGTTTACTTCATCATCAAAAACCAAGAGTGATGAGCATACCAAGCTAAGAGAAAAAAGGCCTTGTTTGATGTGTGGTCAGTTTGATGCTGCATGAAGGTTTTGTCTTTATGGCATAAGAAAAGCACACAAATTGGAAGATAAAATGGAAAATCTAACATGCAAAGATAATCATTTGATCAGATAGACATAAATGCTTTTGCATAGCACCCACAAGAAAGGCTACTTCAAAAACAACCTCTGAAGAGTTTGGAATTGACCTGCTGCAATGCAATTCATATATTTTTACAATACATTCATCTGTTTCCACCTTTTGTTTTATTCACATAGAATGAAACTGGTATCATCGGGGTTATATTTTTTTTATGTCAACTAACTTGTTGATAGCCATTTTCTTGCATTAGTATCCTCCCAACCCATTGGTGTGAGACAGTCCAGAAATATTGTGCCATAAAAGAGAGAAGGGTGTATGTTTTAATATACTTTGATATCAGAGAGATGTTCTCATTTCTCTCATTTGTCCTTAAGCTGCCGTATTGAACGATGGCTTCCTTCTCCCACTATCATATCAGCTTATTCTCCGGAGGACAATCCCCCCCCACCCCCGAACATTAATCCTCACCATATCTCCTCAACAATACAAATGTCCAGACAAAAGCAGGGCTGGCTCCCACCAGACCCCCCCATTCTCGTCACCTCCTCTGTCACCATTCTTCCTCCTGACAAGTTATTTTATGTTCCTCAATTCTTTCGGTAGCGATTCTTTGGCTTCTCACCACAACCAGTGACCTCACAGGACGACAGGCCGGGCTGCTTGCCAGAGTTAATGCTGCTCAGGAGAGCGGGCAGCTCATTGGTGATTGCCTTCTCAATCTTATCCAAAAGACAGCCTCCAATATAGGAACATTGAGATGCCAGGGACTTGAAGCTGGCAATTGGATTAATGCCAAAGAAGTCACGGTAAGCATCCCGGTTGGGTAGGTCAAACTTGCTGACGTTGGTCTTGGCTAGAATTGATTTGAAAATGTAAAACTTGTCCGGCTCATCTACAATCTCCTGGAAGACCAATTCTGGGTCACTGAAAAAGCTCATCTTCTCTTTGAAGGTCTGGACGTAACGGTCCACAAGCAGGGCATGGATGCGCACACGGATGGCGTGTTGGCGGATGAAGGCGATCTTGTTCTCCATCCGGTTCTCAATCACCTGGTTAAGATCTTCCAGGAGGGAGATTTCCTCTCTCTTAAAGAGTTCCCGACTGGTATCTGGGGCATAATCATATGGCCAGAAGGAGCTGACGTATACACGAGGCGGTTCAGTCACATTAATAAGTGGAGCCAAACTCCAGAACAGTGCTCCATAAACTCTCATTAAGTCCTGCGTGGCCAGATTGTCTGCCTTGTTTAGGATGATGCGGATCTGTGACTCCCGGCCTTTCAACTGCCGGAACAACATCTCGAGCTCAAGACCAACATCCAGTTTGGTTGGGTCAAACACAACAAAGATGAGATCAGCACGGTCAATGAACCACTGGCAGACATCATTGAAAGGATAACCTGGGCGGAAGAAGAAAAAAAATCGCATTACAATTTATGTCGTACTCTGCAGTGCTTTACAAAAGCATAAACATGTTATTAAAATATTCTGGGTAGAACATTTTTCTTGTATGGTGTCTGAATTATGTAGTGGGTGTGCTAAAGTGAATAGGAAAACTTCTCGGAGCTCTGCATTGCAGCTCTTTTGTGATGTTTGAAAAAGCACTGTTGCTGTTTTTGTAGTCTTTAGTAAAAGATCAATTTCTCACACATAATCCGGATGAACAATATTAAAGTCTGTGGTATATTGAGACAAATGCTAAAATGTTCAAGAGTTGCTTTCTTTTTGTTTTCATTCTGATATGCATATACAAAGTGAACTGTCTCTATTACCTCTTTCCTGCTGCTTTCGGTTCTCTATGATTCCCGGTGTGTCCACAAAAGTCACACGTTCCAGCAGCTTGTGAGGCATCTCGATGCCAATTAGCTTTTCCAGGAAGTTCTGGCCAAACTTTTCAAGGGGAGAGAATGAGCGAGAGCTATCTGCTGCCATGACGATACCCTCTACAGAGCGGATTTTCTCCCCGTGCATTATAACAGTAAACTCAGAGGTAGTGGGCTCAGCTCCTGCAGAGCAAAATTATTAAGGAAGAGAAGAAGTTAGCAAGAAAGGTGCAGCAAATGACCAACATATTTTTTTTCAGGCATAGAAATGACAAACATTCACCAAAGAAAGGAAGCATCAACAACTTTCAGCAAATGTAGTTAAACATCCATTTGTGAGAGTCAATGCTACTCTTCTAATATTCCTGTAGATGGTCTTACTCAATTTTCCCCAGAAAATGACCCACTAATACAATTTATCGGCAATACGTAGCTGCATGGTATACCTGTGTAAAGCTGATATGGGCTGTCGTGCAAGCCCAGGAGGTAATTGATCATTGAGGACTTTCCTACACTCCAGGGTCCAAGGAACAGCACCATGGGCTTGGAAGTAATCTCTCCATCTGTTAGGTGAGAAATGAAAATTTCAGTGAGGTTGCAAAAACTGTCAAGTGGAAAATTCCACTTTTATTCAAAATGTAAACTGTTTCCAAACTAAAGCAAATGCCTCTTTGCGTACAATGTTCTAATCAATCAGCCAAATTTTTTTTTAAATGATGCTTCTTAAACAGTTGTGATGCCATATTAAAAGATCAAAAAAGAAAATTGAATGATTTTGTAATGCATCATTTTGCATATGATGATAGCAACAACAAACAGCTTTAGGATGAATGATCTCCAAAGACACCATCTGGTTCATAGAAAACAGGTCCCCTAACAACGGAGCAGGTTTTCATAGCATCTACCATTTACAGTGCCTTGCAAAGGTATTCTTACCATTTAAACTTTTCCAAAATTTGGCATGCTACAACCACAAGCTTCAATGTATTGGAATTATATGTGCTGGGGAAACACAAAGTGGTGAATAATTGTGACATGGAATTAAAACCATGCATTTTCCAATCTGCAGGATAATCGTTTGCTCCATTTGCAACTGCAAGACTTTTTTCTGCAGGTTTTTAAAGTTTTTCCCATTTGTCTTTTTTTTTTTTATAAAAACATGAACATTCATGATCTGAATTATTCCTTTGTAGCGCTAGATGTAGGTATAGGGTCACTGTCCTGCTGGAATGTAAACAAACAACATTATCAGGTTTCATTCCAGTTTTCCACTGTATTTAGCTGCATACGTTTTCTCATGAACTCTGATTAGCGACATTGTCCTTGAAGAAGAAACTCAACCCCACAGCAAGATGCTGCCAAAAACAAATTTCAGTGTTCAATGCGATTGCATTGTTGGTTTTGTAACATTATGTTTAACACGGACACCAAAAGGCTTCTGAAGACAACTGACTGCGCTGGATTGTAATTGGGAGTATCAGAGTAGAAACGGCAGCTAAATACAAAGGCAGGCAGAACTTTAATAATTTTTTTATGTGAAAATATTTAAAAAAAAAAAACATGTATAATTTATCTTTCAGTCCAAAAATATATGTTACTTTGTGTAGGTCTTTGTGTTAGAATCCCAATAAAATACATTGCGGAGACTGGATGTAACATTAAAAATGTGAGGATCTGAAGGCATTTGAGTACTTTTGCAAGGTACCATAGTAAGTATTGCATTCTGTCTGTATTGATGCATCACACTGCATACCAAGTTTTTCAGGAAAAAGAGGCCTATACATTATTAAAGAGCACAGGAGGAGCTCTGTCAGCCTCAGTCATGCACATGGAGGCTGCAAAGTTAAGGTTTGGGCAAGAAATACAAAAATGGGCCAAAAACACATACTGAAGCAACAGCTGACAGGTGTTAGCAGCAACAAAATATTTTTTAAAAATACAGCCACAGCATAAAAAAGAGGATAAGAAATTCTGAAACAGATTCAACACCGCAAGTTGTGTCTCCAGGCAATCTGCCATTTGTTATGTGGAAATGGTTAAAGGGTGGTGAGGTAACATGGTCTGTAATGATGCTTTATAAAATGAGCCTATACTCATGAAGAAAAATTTAAAGAAAAAAAAAAAAGACAGTAATGTAATGCAGGTATTTCTGGAGCTAAATCAGGAGCAAAATGTATTTAATTCTATCTGAACACAGACCACCCAGACCCTGCTCTTCAAAGGTAAAGCCGAAACTGTACATCCCCTCCATGCTTTTAACACTTCCTGCACAAATCAAAAGTTCTCTCCCAACCCCCAAAATTAAAGAGCAAAGCAGCTGTGGAAAAATGTTTATTTTTACTTAATGCCCTCCCCATTTTAATTTGCACAGCTTCCAAAAACAGCAGCGTTCTGTGAACAGAAGCTTCAAATGAAAGATTGTTTTGATGACAATCCAATACGAGACATCTTGTTTTATACAAAAAGAAGCATGTTTGAAATGTTTACAGTGTCATGAAAAAGCATTGTCCCCGATACAGATTTATTTTGTTTTTGCTTTTTTTTTTGTCACACTGAAATTTTTCATTTCATAAAAAAATTTGTTTTTCAGACATAGATTACCTGGATAAATGCAACACATATTTTTATTTAGTGATTTAAAATAAGCAATTACCAAACAGATCATTTGTTATTCATTTGGCAGTAGCAACTGCCATTAAGTATATAAAAATATTCTTCCAAAGTTATTAAAGAAGTTTCTTTAAATTAAATAAATATTTAGGAAATGTTTATTTCCTAAATATTTGTACTTTATGACCATTTGTTGAAGGCATCAGTCAACAGCTGAGTTGGTGTGTAGGTTAACCAGTCAGATGTTCTTGTTTATTCTGTGAGACACAACACCATTTAGATAATATCTCATGATGTACTTTATAGCAAGCAAAAAAGTCATAAAAATGTTTTTATGTGAACTTTGCCATACATATGAATATGATTTTGACTAGATTTCCCAAATAAATTACTGCATTGAGTCATAAAGACCTGAAAATGCATAAAATATTTTCATCTAGTTACAGTTTCTCAATGGTAGAGGCATATTATCTTGTTGCCAGCCCAAAACAAGGTTGTCACTGAATATAACAGAGCTACTTCCCCCAAATTAAAGAACAGTGACTACAATTAGCTAATTTCTGATGAAATATTGGATGTGGTTAACGCATAATATCTTAGATGTTCTTCAAGAACATTACACTAGTGTTAGTGTAATGCTAAGAGACCTTTACGTTGGTACTGATCAGCTGCTTCACCTGTGAACAATAAATGCTAATTGTTCTATGAGGTGTAGCTGGTAGTGGTCTTTGTAGGAACCAAACAGGGATGGGTATATGAATGATTTGGATGGCCAGACAAGTGGCCCTGCCCTTCTAAGGTACACTTGGCCTTGGGCCCCTGCTAACCAAAACCCACTCAATGCCATAAGCCAGGCAGAACTCCAAACTCCATCAGTTAATGCTGCACCTTCTCAAAGTGTATCTCCAAATGACGCAGAGTGGTCTGGTCTGGGCAATGAAGTTGACCATTCGTCTGTACATGTCTCTCTTCCACAAAACCCTTCAGCTCTAAATCAAGCAGGCCAGCCTTCCTGCAGAGACTGGATGAACATGCCTTTTTCTGACACCTTTAATGAGAACCTGTTCTTTGGCCAAATGGGTTTCCAGTCAGAAAATTCAGCCAACTATGAGATGTACTGGGTTCTGATGCGCTGTCCCCAGATGGAACTACCAACCACCCCTACCTCCTCCTTGTCCGAGTCTGAACAAGATGTCCAAGAACGGCTATCGTCGTGCAATCCAAAGATGCTTACTGGTCAGATGTTGAAAAGAAGCAGATGAAAGATGCTGAGAACTTCGATACTTCACCAGGTTCCAGAGCCATACGATGGTTCTGTTTCCAGAAATGTGAAGTGTTTCATTTAATTCTTACAAGACAAAGAATCTTAAGGGTTAGCATTTGTGGGTGTTGCAAGAGGGATGGCAAAAAGAAATGTCAGCAAATTCTTGAGACTGAAAGTTCAAGGGGATCTTCCAAATTACCAGTGATCCTACAAAGGAAGCCAAATTAGCTACACAATAGCACGGTCAGCAGGGTACAGGGTACAGACCAGACTTACACCCATAGGTGTAAGAAAACGGGGGGGATATCTTTTATACGTTCCCCCCAATGACCTACTCGTTCCTACGCCCTTCCTTACACCCATTCAGACAATATTAAAGTTGTTTAAATTTTGTAGAATACTGAATATTCAATATGAATGATGCAGTTTAAAAATATCTATAAAATCTTGAGGAAATTATTGTAGACTTGAATCCTGTGTGCTCTTTGTTTCAGCAGTGGATTTCACCTAAATTGGGGCAAAATGTGTTCCTCCTTCAGATCTTGTCTATTTCATTTTGTCAGGTTCTGCTCAAGTAATTTCTTGATCCTTCAGCACGGGCAGTAAACAAGCCTTGGTGTGACTAATAAAACTAAACCAGAAAAATGGCTAATCACAATTCAGAATTAGGTAATTTGACATTAAAATTTGATCTGTACTATTAAAAAAAAAGAAAAAAAGAAAAGTAGTTTAAATTTCTAATGGGGCAAATGTTTTCACAACTCTGTAGCTCAACAGACAGCAAATTTGTGAAGGGTGAAAGGAAGGGGCTTAGCTCTTCAGGCAGTGCCATGCACAGGTAAGCCCTGCCCACACCCACCTGTGGCCGAGTCACCCAGGGTTCGTCCGGGGTATGCTGTTAGATGAGGGGAGATGGGGATGAGGGGAGGACAGAGAAGTGAAGGTAAGAGGAAGTGAAGGAGAGCTCAGTGAGGGAGTAAGGTTTCTACAAGCAATGGGGAGGGGAAGAGTGTCGATGTACATGAATGAGTTGGAGATCATGGCCGGAATTTACGCTAGCATATTTGACCTACAAATCGTCAAACATGTCTGTCAACAAATGCATGGTGTGCTCATGTGGCCAGGCAATGACGGGAATTTACTGTCCCTCACAAAAAGGACATTCTTAGACCCTGATAGAAATAAATCTCTGCATGCAAACCAAGCCTAGAAGGCCATATGAGGGTGAAATTTATTGTATTTTATTCTAAAAGGATTTCTGGTCTCCTACCAACTCAAAAAGTGTGGTGTGCATTTGTATTCCTGAGTCAACAGTTTTTAGAGTGTTTTCACACCTGAGGTATTTAGACCTCCATTTAAAACAAACTCTGATTAACTACCCTTCTTTGTGCAGTTTGTTTGTGTAGGTGTGAATACAGCAATTGTTCCAGGGTATAAACCAAGACCACCACCTATCTGAGGTCAATCCAGCACAGTTGCCAGGTGTCCATTAAAGTCAAATTGAGTCAAATCTCTTCCCATTGTCTGGTTTATGTTGCACTGTGGCAATGCGGAAGAATACGCAAACAGCTTTTCATTTCCATAGAACATAAAGTTCCGTGCAACTTTCAATAGGTTTTCTCAAAATCTCATTCTCATTCAGTGTACTAAGTTCTAAGATCTTTTTTTTTTTTTTTATATACCAAAAATGATACCTAAGAAATACTAAGACAAGGACTACAGACTCCATGTTTTTGACTATCTCAGAAAACAGCCTCTGGTTCAGGTTTCAGAATGATACTCATTGCCAGTTTTCAACCACAAAATACTTACTTAGAAACCTCAGTGTTCATTTCATCTGACCAGAGCATCTTCTTCTCTGTGTCCCATGAATGGCTTCTGGCAATCTTTAAACTCGACTTGTTGAGGCTTTCATTATGCCATTCTTCTACAGTATTTTTGCTATTTGTTCACACCACACTTTTCAGCAATTTAATTGTAGAAAACATTCCACATCACATAAAAGCTTCCTTCACCTTCACTCTTAACTATGTGTTGGTTCATCTGATAAATTCCCTGTGAAACAGATTGAAGTGTGTGGTTGTGACAACTTAATGTGGGAAAGGTCTGTCTGTACTTTCGCAAGGCACTGGAATAAAAAAGAAACTTTCTAAACCTAATTGAACGGTGTCAAAAAAGTGTGCATAAAAAAAGTTAATCAGTAGAATCCACACAACAGATAAAGCGAAGACAAACTGAACACTCGGTTTGAGGGATACCTGAAATCTCATGCTGCCTGAGCTCGTTGTACTTGTAGGCCTGCTCCATTGGTTTGATGGATGTATGGTAGATCTTCCGCAACTTCTGTATAGCCGCTGGAAAATGAGATAAGAGAGCAGAACATAGGAGACCAGTGTCAGAAGAAGGGTTTACAAAAGGATTATCGACATAGGAACAAAACGTTGGCACAGTTTTTTGTTTAATAATCTATTTTGTTTAATAATCTGGAATAAAATGCAACTTTTATTTTTGGAATTGCAGCAACAAATAAAAACATTCTTATTTATTATAGAAGTAAAATCAATGTTTTTCTACAATGTAGATAGTTTAGACAGTTTCTAAGACTGTCTAAAAGCACCTTTGTTAAACTATTCAGTCCCCTGATCAGCGCAAGATGATAAAAAAACAAACAAACTCTGTGTTCCTCACCGGCATAGTCTGCTGCTTTTTCCTCAGCTGCAAGCCGCAGTGTCTCATCAATATGAGATCTGTCTCTTAGGACAGAATCAAGTTCTTCCACCTCTGAAAGAAAAGTAAAAAAAACAAACAAAAAAAAACAACACAAAACATGAGCGCAAGTCACCTGCCTAGTGTGAATTTTATGATGCCCATTCAAAGCATCCAACAGAACATTAGAACAACAATGGGTTTAAGTGAGGCAGACTTTGTTGACATCAAGAGTTTGTAATCTGAGGTTTTAGATCACCCAAAGCCTCTTACTAAGCTAAGCACCATTTGTAAAATACTATTATTACAATTGAACGTAGACACTGTAGGAGCAGAGACGCCTGATTGCTTCTCATTCAATCAGTTTGTCTGTGGGATTTAATGACCAAAAAAAGACCTGAATGTGAATGTGGATTCTTTACCATAACTGGCTACTGGTTGTTTGTGTGAGGGAGAATGAGGCAGGGGATCTGACAGGGACATATTTGCTCACTTGTCATGTCCTCTTCTGAACCTATCGGGTTACTTAGATCACAGCTGTTAATACAATCAGCTCTTAATTTAGAAAGCAAATGCTGAAATTAAACACACAAAGACATGGCACCGCCGGAGGCTTTAATGATGACCATCAGCGATAAGCCTTGGGACTTCCCCGGTTTCACAAAGAAGTGAGCCAACGTGAGTGTTCCCTGCAGTCACATGCATTCAGCAATGATCCACAGTCCTCTGTGGATTTATTTATTTTACAAACTAGGCACAGACTGATAAGTTCTGTTCCAGTGCATAAACATCAGAAATAATTGTATGTGGGATGTATCACATTAAAATACTCTGGAGGTTTCACATTTTTCTTTTCGAATGAAGCCGCAGTTTAACTTTAAAATTAATCTAAAAGTTTTTACAGAATAAACAATTAAAACTGATATCAAAAGATGTCAGTTTAGAGTAACTGGGACGTATTCAGAGCACTTCACTTTGTCCACATGTTTATACATCAGATTCTTATTACAAATTGTATTAAATTTGTATCTTTGCTCAAAATTCTACAACTAAATATCAGATTATGACAAAAAGGGAGCAGCTTTGAGTGTTATTGTTTTTTTTGTACATTTATTAAAATAGTAAAAACCAAGATAATACATTTACACAAGTATTCACAGCCTTTGATCTGAAGTTCAATTTTCAGCTGTTTCAACTGATCATCCTTGATATGTTTCTACAGCTAAAATGGAGTTAAAATTCAATTAATTGGACTTGATTAGGAAAGGCACACACCTGTCTAATTAAGGTACCGCAGTTGACAATGCAGGTCATAGGTCAAACACCCAGCATGAAGTCAACAAACTTGTATGTGGACCCCTGAGACAGGATTATCTTTAGCCACAAATTTGGCTCTGCTGGTTTGAAGATCCCAATGGTCTCAGTCCATCATTCATAAAATTGGAGAAGTTTGGAACCATCAGGTACAAAATCTATGGTCTGAAGAGACAAAGACTGAGCTCTATGCTATGAATGTTTGGAGGAACTGAACATCTCTGAAGAGATCTGTCAATGGCTGCACAGACGCCTCCCATCCAACCTGATGGAATGTGACTGTAAAGAAAAACAGGAAAAACTGCCCCGAAATAAGTATGTTAAACCTGTGGCAGCAAAAAGACTTGCTGCCACAGGTTGCAGTAATTGCTGCCAAAGCTGGATCAACAAACTATAAAGCAAAGGTTGTGAATTCTTATGAAAATTAGATTTTTTGGTTTTCTTGCACAAATCTCTCGACAGAACAGAACAGTATACATTTAATATAATGTATACACAGTGCATACTTTCTAAATGTATTGTAAACTCACCAGGGCTTAATTTTTTTTTTTCAGTCAGTAAAGTTTTTTTTTTTTTTTTTTACAAATGAAAACACCGCTTTGTATCCTATAAAAATACTTCTCCTCATTTAGGCTAAAGTTTTTGTCCATCTTAAAAGTAAGCATTGTAATAATTTAGTTTTGTGTAAGGATATGTGTAGACAATGTTTAAAGACTAGATCTGCACCAGAAAATATAAGTATTTAAATTACCTCTACCAATTCTGATGAGTGTTCAAATAGCTAAATAATCTAAATACTACCAGTTATGTAAAAATTTGTTGCTTGCTATAACATCTTCCAGTTTCTCTGCAGCCTTCTCAAAGAAATATAAGAACATTCAAACAAAAAAAGACCTTATATTCAAACGTATGAAAATTCACTGTAAATGGGAAGTTTTACAACCTGCTATAACCTCAAGTGCACCATATTATAAAATCAAGAATTCCTGCATGGGGGGATCAGAAAGCATGAAAACGTTTATACTTGTGCTCAAAGAGCAGCCCTCTTATCTCAGCAGGAGGCTGGCAAGAAACGGTGGTGCCTATGCGATTTCTGTAATACTCATCATAAACTCTTTGTTGTACATTTCAGACACCAGCAGGGGGAAAAGTAAGATATTTATTTTCTGCAGATAAAAAGTGCAGACTGCTGAATTCTAGCCACTGGGATAAAACTTTGATCTTTCCTTGTTCAGTTTTGTCAAAATAGACTGACTCTTGAATAACTTTTTTTTGTTTTTAAGTCATAAGTGAGTTCTCCTTTTACAAGATTTTTTCAGGGGTAGTCAATAAAGGGGGAAGATAAGAAAAGTCTATGCACCATTGATCATTTTTTATTTCCCTAAATAATTCAATTCACTCAATTATAAACACCGACTTAGCAATGAAAAATGACTCCCATTTTAGAGGGCTGTCCACCAACAAACTGGAGTAAAGCCACCTGGTACGTGTGGAATGACTTGTAACGTTTCTGACCGACATCTGAATATAACATTCACAAATCAAATGACAAGTCAAATCATGCAGGCGTGGTTGTTTACAAGCAGGATGCAAGACTAACTGGCTAAAGAATCAAGCTGATCAAACGGCGTTACACTAAAGTAGACTTTTAACAGATTTTGGCTTCCTTTAGAATCATTCAAGTTATGTATCAATGAGATTAACTTACATTTTTGCTTCAGAATAAATCATCTTAAGTAGTTAGATGATTCTCAATGAGTGCTTAGCAATCAATTCTCCACAATGACTAATTAAACCTCAGAAACTTCTTTTTTGCTATAAGGCAGCAGGAATACACACTTGGTTGAACAACGCAATGGTGCTGACTCCTATGCTGTCAGCCAGCTAAACTTAAATCTGTGCAATGTTGCTGCCAAACCTGTGTATGACAAAGAGAAACCAAAAGGTTAAAAGGTTATCAGCTACACACATAAAGGCGTACACATCTATATTTTGCAACTATTTTTTGCGAGCAAATTTCATCATATTTAAAATAGATTGAAGGAGTTGCCCTCCCAAAAGGAATCAAGAGAACACACAAATTAAAATGTTCATGTGTTCACAGATTCCTTCAAAAGTATTCATTGCCTTTCGACTTGGATCTGTCTCGTCCTCGCTATCTGTGGCCGAAGTCCTCAACCGTAACCGAAGCTTCTGCAACGTCCCTCATCACTCAGAGCTTCACGTCTTTTAGCACCAGCTCTTAGAGTGTGCCAAGCGGCTGTGAACTTGTTAGCACCTTCCTGAAGAAGTCAATACCTGATTGAGGCTTCCCAAAAGCCACAGAAGAAATGTTGTGCAATGGGACGGGGAGAGTCTTGGTATCGCAGTCCGGAATTAACCCCGGAGGCGCCAGAGGATCTGAGCCCCCTGGACATCTGCTTTCTGTTCTCGTTGAGCTTGTTGTCACTCGACGCTCGCTCAGTTTGGAGAAACATTCTGGTGGCATCGGCACATTCTGCAGGAATGCCGCTGATTTAAGCCTACCACTACCGCTCTGTGACACGGAGTCATACATCAACTATAGACTTCTCATTAGGGGACAGTTCAGTCAGGAAATTTTAAAAATGAACAGCAGTAGAGCTCAGATTTTAGCATTTTAAACATGATTAAGATAAATCATACTTGTGATAATAATCGAATCATTCCTTTTAGTACTCATTGAACTTTTTAAAATGTTATTTTTATAATTTATAATTTGCTGAATTTAATTGATATTCTATGTTAAATACCAACACAAAGCAATGCGTAGTTGTAAAGTGAAATGCTAAGAAATATTACATAGTTTTTTTTTTAGAAAATATAAACACAAAATGTATCCTTTGCCATGGTATTCATCCCAACTTTACACTGAAGCCCCTAATTAAAGTCAATAAAAAGCAGTTTACTAAAGGCATCAGAACACCCCACTCTTTCTGGTCAGTGTATTTCTATAGACTGAAATGTTCCTCTTAACATGATATCTCAAGCTCAGTCATATTGAGTCAAGAGCATTCATTAACATTTTTGAAGTCTTATTACAGATTCTTACTTGAATTTAGCTTTGAATTTCACTGGGCTATTCTAACACATCAATTGACTTTTATCCAAACCAATGTATTTTATCTCTGACTATGTTTAAGGTTGTTGTTGTTGTTGAAGCTCTGACCAAGTGTCAAGTCTTCATCAGCCTTTACTTATTAAAGCTATTCTTCCAGGATTGCCCTTTATTGAACTCCATCCATCTTCATATCATCTTTAAACAGCTTTGCTGACATTGCCAGAAAAAAAAAAAAAAAGCATCTCTGCAGCATGATGCTGCAGCCACAGTCATTCGCAGCAGAGCTGATGTGTAAAAAGTGTAAAAAAGCTTCAGCGCTGGGAATACCTTTCCAAGAAACTAAAATAATGCCACATCTCACAATGTGTAGATGAAAGTAATAATTAAAAAATGTGTATATTTGAATCTGCTATTATTTTTTACACAGTATCAACATGGATAACTGTTTCTATCTATCTGAAGACCCAGGATTATATTTCACTCACAGCAGAGTGGAGGCAAATTCAATGAAACTGAACACGACGAGAGCCGAAAGCACAGGTTAAAGGATTTAACTTGAGCACTGAGGGATTCAGACGTTTATTAAAGGTCAAGACATTGCACCGGAAACCTCAGTGGAATTGCATTGATCTTATTTTCATTTTAACAATCTAGAGTACGGATAGGGTATATTTTGTTTAATTTGGAAAGACAACTTGTAACAGTGGAAATGCACAAGATTTTTCCTTCAGATGGTATCAGATGCGAAGCTACTTAGCAGAGTTTGTGCTTGCTGTAGTGAGGAGACGTCACAAATGGGAACAGGTGGCACGGCTTGGGCAGCCAGTGCTCCCCCACAGTCAGAAATAGACTCACAATGGGTCAAAAGATGGACAGAGAAGGAGGAGGCAGAATGACTGCTGTCTATTTTAGGGTTTACACTGTCAGTATGGAGACACAGAGACATCAATATCCCTCAAACCTGACAGTGTAATAGGCAAAACAGAAGAGACCAGGGAGATTTCCTGCTGCTTGTTTGCTTATTTGAAGCAAATTAAAGTGATAGCGCTGAATTTTTAAGGTAGGTTTATATTAAGATTTTGTGAGCAATAGATAAGTTACACACAGTAGACAAGTCTCAATATAACTGTCTGCAGTTAGTTTAATCCGGAATAGATGGACCTGAAGACTAACAGCTGGGCCAAGACCAAACTAGACAAGTGGTCCTAATCAATGGTCTTCCTTATGAAGCATGTAGAAAAAAGAGCATTTTAAGCTTTTCTGGTTTATCTGATAGTAAGATTCATTAAGTAAAAGAAAAAGAAATAATTTCCTCAAAGCACTGTGACAATTACTGGATTGGAGTTTTTAAAGATGTTACAAGATCATGTTAATCTTGGCCTCTCTTGTGTATTTTCTTCTTCTACGACTGCAAGTAGAGCTGTTACATTTTGCTCTCTATATAAAAAATATTGACTTTAGGGGTTGCACAAAGCAAGAGCGTGAGCTCACAGGATAAATCACTTCATACTGGGGAGTTTCTGCAATGTGTTTCACTGTTAGAAAAGCACCCAGGTACATTTGATGCCCTTGGAACTAAGGTGCTATTGTAAGAAGTGTTGTAAGGTCATTTAGTGCATCTGTTCTTGTCCTCCTTCTACTACAGCTAGGGGTGTCCCAGACATGCCACATGCAATTAGAGGGACTCACATATCACTTGGAGACTGCTTTAACTTTCAGTGTCTTTCCTGGATAGATAGTGTTACCTCCAGCTATAAACACACCACTTAGGAGTTATAAATGCCAGTAAATGTCAGGAATAATATGACATGTGCAATAAATGTTGAACACGAAATTCAATTTTTCTCAAAAGAATTTGAATTGTTGTGTCTTTCAAGTACTTCCAGCTTTCTGATTTTGGTCCATCTGGCAAAAATGATGGATCCGACTGTTACATTGGTTTTGTTATATCGTCACCATTTAACAGATAAACTCTATGTTTGACATTGGACACACAACGCAGCTTAATTTATATTCCTGTGCCATCAAATTAATCCTACATAACCATTTGCTTGCTTTTTCATTTAGAAATGTGCGACCTACTTTAAAAGTGAATATTGATCTAAAGTGGATGAAATATGGTAAAAAGATCAAATCAGATCACATGCACACAAAAACCCATTGGGTTACTACTTTAGACCAGATTCTGGGTATACACTGTTAGGAAAGATGTGTTGATCAAAGATTTAATCAAATATTGGGTCAAAAATAGAGACCCAGTTTGTTTGCTCAGACAAGAAACCAGAAAAGACAAGAGACCAGAAAGGGCCTTATTGTCCTTAACAGGTGGATAAAAATTGCTTTATAGTTTAAAACTTTACTGAAACTCTTCGACAGCATGAAACAACAAATAAAACAAGGCTGTGTAACAACATTGATGTCAGTTCACATAAATAACATATTTATCTCTTTTAAATTAGCCTTGTCGCTGCAAAGTGCTCTGTGAAAGCTACAGCTACAGCTAGCTTGGTTCAGTCTTGAAGTCAATGAATTCAAGACTTCAAACAGGCAATATTTATTTTAGTGGTTTATACCGAATATGACTTTTAAAATCTAAATTCAGTTTTTTTTCAGTAACTTTCTTACCAGAAATTATCATGCTTTAGTGTTTGATTCTTTATCCAAAACGTTTGAACGCAGAATAAGGCAAAAATAATAATAGATAATTTCTCTCCGAGTATTACTTGCTACGTAATCCAAATTCCAGGTAATTTTTAAAACCACTCCCAGGTAGCCTACATAATAATAATAATAATAATAATAATAATAATAATAATAATAATAATAATAATAATAATGACCTTGACACACTTTGCCCACTGTTAAGTAAGGTGGAGGTAACATCATGCTGTGGGTATTGTTCCACAACATGAGGTACTGCTTAACAATGTATCAAAACAAAAAGCAAAGAAAAGAAATTCCCACCACTACATGCTTTCAATAAAAAGATGATGGTGTTTGTGTTGCCTCAACAGGATCTGTGTTCATCAGCATGTTTTTACCTTGAAGATTACAATATACAGATACAATATACATTTTCCTCCAAATTATTTAGCATACACCATTGGCTATTTTTGTTGTGAAATGTTTGTGTGCTGAGAAAAAAAAAAAAAGGTAAATCTGTCCCTGGCTGATGATTCTTTTAAATGTTTATCTTGTAAAGAGGTAAATTCAGATTCTGAGGAACCAAAAACACACCTGTGGGGGTCTGTAGAGACAGGCTCCCACAGTTTAACCCCTCCTGCATGGAGAATGCATGTCCCTAAAAGGCCAGTTGCTGGGAATAAATTGCGATTGTGACAGTGCAGAGTGACAGCAGCTGCACAGCATATCTAAAGCGGACCATGATGCAAAGGGGAGGGAGAGAAGCTCTGTGGCGGACAGTATTGGGTTTCAGGAGGTCTTCCAATCTTAGGCACCTGACAAGCCTGGAATATAGAAGCCTGGTTACAGACTGTGGAGGGAGAAACGGCACCCCAAGGACGGGCAGGGGTGACAGACAAGGGTAACAATAACTCCACCAGCGGAGACCGAGAGGCAGGGCCACAGGTTTAGAAAGTGAGCCAAGGCATCAGAGCTGCTGAACAAGAAATTATCTTTACTTTGTTCCACATTATCTAGCTTGGGACAATATTCATAATGAAAGAAAATGCACCCAACAAATACAGACTCTTCAATGCATAACCTAATTTTTAGGAATGAAGTGAGGAGAATGATTCAATGTCTATTAAAGGTCCCCACACGGCCGCTCCACTCTCCTTAGTTAGACTAAGACTTTCCATCAGCTGGTGCCATGCCTTTGGACAGCTGACATGCAGTCACGCCACAGCAGTCTGAATACTTCTCATAGTCCCTCCTTCAGCAACGTAAATCAGACTTTCACTTTAGACGATTAATTAAACTATAACTTAGTGGTGAATTAACGTGAGCTATCTAGCGCAGCATTTCTGTGGTTTTCATTCCATCTCAGATTCAGTTCAGCTTCTCATTTTACCTTCTGTAAACTGTAATTGCAACAGCTTCTAAACTTACAGATGTTCATCAAATTTATCCACCAAAAAGCAGTAGGGAATAATTTTATGACATACAATAAATGCACCATCAGATTCAAAACAGTATCTTTATCTACGAAAGCGTCCGATTCTTACCTGCTGTGGCCTGCAAAAGCAGCAGGGTGAGGAGACAGCAAATCGAGACAGTACCCTTCATGATGGCTGCCAGGAGAACTCTGATAGCCTCACAGACTATATATACCAAGGCAGGAAGGTTAAAGTGCATGCAGAAGGAAGAGGTGGGGCAAAGAGACTGCCCCACTCCTGGCATGCCTGGTGCAGGGGCTGATACCCATGTGTTTCAGAAGCACCATGGAGACTCTTTATGTACAAGAAACTGGCTTTGTGTTTTCACTTTCATGCAACACTTAGACTTAGCCAGAGTCACAACATGTTTTTTTTTTCTCTCACATGGATCTTCTTATTTGGTAAAGAAATGTCAAAAACCTTCAAAATAAATACATACTTTATTGTACTAGTATATTCTCACGTCGAAATAATTTTGAAGTATTTCTTAAGTGGCAAAATAAAATCCAAATTAAATTATCCAGCAATAAATTAAGGGAAGCATTGGTTTATATTCCGCTTTTCAAATAGATCAGTTACTCTGAATTTCTAACTGGTAATCCAGAACCTTTGTTTTTACAAGCAAAAAAACAAAAAAAAATCAAAAATAACTCTTGAAAATATATTGACACCCTATATGTCAGATAGATGTGTGATGGTTTCCATAAGTGTAGGAAGGAATATAAAAATTAGCCACAAAAAAAAATCTACAGTCCTCAACACAACTGTTCGACTGCAGTTCTGACTGCTGGTTCATCAATGGGACCTTTGCTGCATGCAATGCCCAGTTGACCAGGACTCCCTCGCAGAACAGATATCATATGTTATTTTAAATGCACTTAGAAGCTGATTAAAACAGAATACATACACTTTTCCTTAATCAAGTGAATAAAATGGCTTTAACACCATCATCCACAAACTTAAATATCACAGATTGGGCTCCTAGCTGTGTTAATGTAGATTCTAAAACACTTACTCTGCTGGCATCTTAGTGAAAGTAATCACCATCAGCAGAGTGAGAGCTCAGAAGAGTCTGCCTGAGTCAGCCTCGACTCCCTCACACAGCCCGACGCTGGGCGGATTACCGTTTTATCATCCTCACACAGACACAAAGTGGCGAACATAATCTCACCATTCCTCGGGAATCAACATCTTAACCTTAAATTAATCCTCAAATATGGCAGGAAGTTTCTCTCTTTGACCACGTCCATCCCGAATGACTCGTGTCCCAAGCACCACAGCATGATCATTTTGAACTTTATGTCTGGAGGAGGGTTCTTAAAGGCAAGATGGCTTTTATGGATTCTAGACAACATGAACTTTTTACTTAAATACACATGGCAAACACTAGCATTAATTATTTAGACTTTAACTTAATAGTAGCCCATAAGCCACTGTCAAAAAGTTAAGAGACATCAGGACATTACACAAGAAGTTGATCCTTCCAAATGTGTGGTCCGTACTAAATAATAAGGCCGCTATTTTCAGACATCCACACAGAACAGTCAACCAGTTATTGATGTGTACAAATAATTAAATGTAAAAATAATTAAATGAGGTTTAAACTCTTAAAATTAGGTTGTATTATTTACTTCAGCAATTTTTTTTCAGAAAGTGTAGATTCACTAAAGAGCTCTTAAATGTGTTTGTTTAGACAATTATAGTTTACACCCAGTACAAAACCCAAAACAGCTTTTCATAAACATTACTAAATTACATAAGAGCAATAAAAAGCTGATTTATTCTCACACTTTTCATTTTATTTTTAAAATGGGTCATAAAACATAATTTTATGACCCATGAGATTATGAGAGGGCAACATCCACAACAATGGCAGATTCCAAAAGGTCACTCATTACCAGTCACTTAATAGAGTTAATGGAAAGTTGAGTGGAAGGAAAAACAAGTCAAACAAAAAAAGATCTTTCAGGTTTCTAATAGCTGATCATCGCAATGATCAAACAATAATCATAAAATTATTATGATTATAATGCTTCTGTGTATAATTAATTTACATCAGTTTCACTTTCTGAAAGAAAATATTTTCCTTTCTTCCATCTTACTTTAGTTTACACTTTTAAGCAATAATGCTGGAATCACAGAAAAACGTATCAAAATGTAACAAATATATTTTGAGATATTTGTCAAAGCATTTTTGACAAATCAAATGCCTTATTTGTTATAAAGACTTCAACTCTTTTAGAGACCGTTTGTATGAAGATAAGTTAAAATAATAATTTAGAATAATAACTTGCGACATCTTTGGGGAACAAAGAGCTTTGATTGGCTCATTGCGTCTCAGGAAAAGAAAAGAAGATGCCACCCACTGTCCGTGGTGTGCATGGTCGCTGTCACAGAGAAAGTGGTCGCTCTTAATTTAGCTGCTGTAAAAAGAAGGAGGGGCTGAAGGGGGTTCGTCCACAGCCCATCTACCAATCGGCTGCAAACACTTGGGCTTTACGGCCCAAACGACCGCCAACGAGAACTAGCAGTGAGACAAGCAGAGCTATTCATGTCATTGCTGGTGCTGTAATAACAAAAGAAAACACACGAGCCGAACGTTTAAAAAACAAAGTACAAACTTTATTATTCTGTCTTTACAAAGGCACAAGCCTCTTTATCCCCGAAACATAAAAAAAGCAAAAAAACAAACGTAATAGCTTCTTGATGACCATATGCACTGACCGGTCTAACAAAATAAAAAAAAAAAAAAACCTGAATGAAAAAAATTAAAACAATAGGGAAGGAACTGGGCTGCAAAAAAAGTAGATAAAATACATAAAATGACAGGATAAAAGATGCAAGAAGATGTGAAAGGTAAACTGGTAAATGTAGGAGGACTGACATGGAGGGTTGGGGGATACACAGCTGTGCGGTTTTTTAACTCATAACCTCAAGAGCTTCAGCTGAGGAGATCCTCCTTTACACATACAAAAGAGGCAAACTCCAGTATATTACAGTAAGTGCTTCGTAATCTTCACCCTATTTAGTGATCCTTAGTCCCTCCCCCACTAATCTGACAATCTGATATGCCCATATAAAAACTTTGTAACACAAAACACAGAATAAAGACAGACGCAATGGAGAGCAACCAGTTCTGGGATTCAGCAGGAAAACTTTCCAATGCAGATACTGGGAGGAACCAGAAAAAAAAAATCCTCCGTTTTCCAGCGACCCTCCTCTTCTTCCTATAACAATAACTGACACACCTGACATCAACAGGTTTAAAGGGGAATTCCCAAATCTCGTCAACGTGACGTTGGGGTTTAACGCGCAGTCTGTCCAGCAGTTCAAAGCTCAAACAGTCGACTCTAAATGCTGAGATGAGCCGAAAGTCCTAACTGTGATTTGATTTTTCTGCAGGATCTCAAGAAACCTTCGACACGATCTTATGGAATGTCTTATTATGGAGGTTTCCCCCGCCCCCACATATTTCGCACCAAGGGGTCTCGAACTTTCAAATCTAGACATACAGTGCTTTGCAAAAGCGTTCACAACCCTTGAACTGTTTCACACCACATGGTCATTTAGTTAGGACTGTGTCATCATAAATTCCAACATGAAGAAGCACACAACACAACTGTTGAGAAAGGAAAAACATGTTTTTTGTTTTTTTACTTTGCAAGTGCTTTGTAAACTCCTTGTGTGCAAATCTGGGCTTACAAAAAAGAAAAAAAAAACTACAAGAAGTCAGCAATTGCGTAAAAAAAGTCATGAATGTAGAAGAAGGTGCTTGAGTCAGATGAGATGAGAACTGGCCTACATGCAAATCAATAAGTGGCAGAAAACACACACCATACATGACCCCCAACACAAAGTTTCCATGGTTTAAACTAGGTAGTGGCAGCATCATGTGGTAGTTCTTGTCAGAACTGATGGGAGATAGAATTAGCCAAATCGTGTCTAGAAGAAAAAGTGTGAAAGGCTGAAAATACAGAGCTCCAATGAAATGGCTTTCAGATCAAAACACATGCATGTTAGATCAGCCTAGTCAAAATCTGTGGCAAACTCACACTTTCGCATCCCAGTGAACAAACCATCATCGCTCCGAAGCATGGTAGCAGCAAGATTATGCTGTGGGAATGTTTTTTTTTAATAAATAGAGCAAAACATATGAAAGAACAATCTGCTTGAGTATATATTTTTTCTTCCGGTTCACCATTATTCACTACATTGTGTTGACTTTTCTCATAAAAATCAAAAGAATTATATTAATGTGGAAAAATCGAGAAAGGTTAAAAGGTTTTGAATACTTTTGCAAGGCACTGTATATCCAAACACAATTTTTGCAATAATTTACCTTTAATATAATTTGTAAACTACCAACATGTTTCATTTCCGGGGCAAACATAATAAAAAAACCCCCAAAAATAACTATATAAATGGGAATATATATTTATATATTTAATGACATCTGCCTGATGTTTACAAGTCTGATCAAAGAGGTGAAAATCAGTTGCCCCCAAATGAAAGGTGTCCAGATTGTTCTCTGAAGCTGTGTGAAGGAATGGCCTCCCTGCAGCCAACAACAAGGGCTCATAGTAAGGCAAGCTGTAACCTCTCTTTGCTATAAGTCACCCAGTCATTACATTTAAAAATTAAACAGAAAACTTACGAAAAAGACAGATATTAGGAAATGCATAGAGCATATGTAGTAAATTCAGTCGTCACCATGAATGGCACACTAACAAGTTCTCTGGGCATTCTTCCTCAAATTTCACCATAATCCCTCCTATGTCCCAAAAGGCGGAACAAACAACAAAACAGGCTCTCTAGGCTGAGCGTATAAGTGATTGTATGCGTCCTTTTCATATAAATGAGTCGTGCATTTCAAGGCTAAGGTGGTGGCGTTTCAGACTGCCAGAGTCCCGGGCACCACAAAGTTTCGCTGCCTTAAAACACTCAGACACACACACTCCTCAAAAGTACTCATCATGGCCCAACAGGTTAGCTTATACATCAGGCCAGGGGCTTTTATACTCAGAAGTAGAGGATGCAAACAGTAAAAGAAAAAACAGGCAAGATGTGGGATTACTGGGATCCCAGCCCAGCAAAAACAAACAGAAAAAAAAAATCAACAAAACTAAAGTTGTGAACCAGTAAGTGTACTCTCTTATTGTATGAGCACCAGTCAGCCATATAAACAGCCTTTAGTTTTTTGTTTTGTTTTGTTTTTTTTACTTTCAAGTGGAGCATTTAAGAGAGAAACATGAATAATTTGACTTAATAAAATAACAAAGAACTTTTAGGACAGTCTTGCAAACTCACAGTGTCTTTGCAAACAGCCCGGATGGTTCTCGAGCGGAGCTGTTCGAAAGGGCGTCCATCTTCATAATAATCACGCTCAGTTGGCGGCCGCCGACGTCACACTTCCCCGTTTCTTTGATCAGTCACACGACTTCAGGACAGCGCCGAAAGGACAGTCCTGACGGCTGATGGAGATGTTTAACAGGCGTTTGAAAGTCCAGTTTCCAGTTTGACCGAGAGTTCATAAAAATTAATTAGTAGCTTTAATAATAGTCCCACAGAGTCATGAAGAGACAAGAGTTTGTTGTGTAGGTAAAAAGAGCAGAGGTTGGAGTTAAGCAAAAAAAAAAAAAAAGAACGAAACTACGGGTGTGAATGTGTAATTGTAAACCTTCTCAGGTGCCTATTTTTGTAAAAACTGATGTAGAGAAGAAGATGGGGTAAAGTACATCAAAATGAGTGCTATAATCCGACTACCAGCCCGGTTTACGTCCACAGAACAAGAGTGCTGTGAGTTTGTAGTCTCCCATAGCCCTGGTCTGCTTTGGGGCCCTTCTGTGTGTGAGTGTGTGCGTGTATGAAGGTGTAGGGTACACGAGCCTTCAAGCAGGCGAGCTCAAGGCAGCGAGCAGTCGTCGGGTCCGTCGCTATTAGAGGCCGTGTCCGAGCCCGCAGCGTCGGAGAGGATGCGCCCCGAGCTGACGATGACCGCCCTCCTTTGCTCCTCCTCAAAACCCTTCCCCTGGGTGCCCTCAATGTGCTGGATTGCCTGGAGGCAAACAGGGAATAATAGAGGAGGCATGTAAGAAACTAAGGCGCCCTCCAGTGGTCAGATGTGGCGGAGAACAGAAAAAGAAAGGAAAAAAAACAGCAGGAGTCATGTGAAGGAAAGATAATTTGAGTTTTGAGTGCAGTTTACTTGAACGATGGTGTCCAGGTTCTGCCGAGATGTGGACACGGAATTAATAACCGATGTTGGGCCCATGGTTACCACGGTAACGTGATGGGGCTGGGGGTTTGTGCGGGTGCAGGAACGATGACTGTGGCATGGTGTGTGGGTGCGGGCGGGGTAGCAGGAGCCAACACCTGAAAGAACGATATTTACACATCATTCTAATGATCCCAAACAACATAATATACAAAAAACATTCTTGAGGTGCATAACAAATAATTGAATCAAACATTGTTCTTGAAGCACTTTTTCAAGAACAGTATTTGTGTGTGATGTTATGAATGCTATGCCATGCATTCACAGTAATGTAAAAAGTTTTTTAAATCATAATTTTTATCGTCGTCACAATTGCACCACAAAATATTGCCCACTCCTGTATCGAATTACAATAAAATCTATGAAACTTTATGATTGTTTACATGACAACATGTAAGAAAGTTCAAGGGGTGAAAATGTATTTTCCAAAGCTCCACATATGTGACAGTCAAAAGATAAACTCAATTTCAAATATTTTGTGATGATAAAGTAAAGTACCTTCTGAAAGCTAAATTTAGTCATTAAACAAACGCTGAATTCTTTATAAAACATTGGTGTTGAACCTGAGGGCTGTGTGCTGGAGTGAGGTCCCTCTCTAGCTGCTTCTGCAGACGAACAAGACTCTGCGTCTGGACTTGTTGTTCCTGGACCTGCTGGGCGATCGCCTTCAGCTTCTCTGGGTACAGCTGAGCGTCCAGGGAGCGCATCTGCCGGGTGGGGGCATAGGGAGAAAGGTGCGTCAGTCACGCACTTGAAACAGCTGTGTGTTCATTCCCACCCGACTGTCACCTGATCCTCCAGCATCATCCTGACTGTGCGCTCCTTTTCCAGCTGCTGCCTCAGCTCAATCATCTCCCTCCTCAGATCCTCTGTCTTCTCCTCCTCCAGGATGTCTGGAGAGCCGATCCCTTCATCTTTCTCCTCCGCCCGTCTCCTCTTTGGGGACGAGCCACTTAACTCCTGGGAAAAAAACAAACAAAGATTGAGCTATTTGGTTCAGATGAGTGCTAAAAGCAAAGAAACGTATGGGAGTATTTATGCAACTTGCTGTACCTGTACCTGAATGATCCGCTTCAGCTGACTGTTTTGCTGCAATAGCCGCGTCTTCTCCTGCTCCAAAGTGAAGATGTACTCTGCCGTCTGTTGCAAGATTGCAGCCTGAAGAACATCAAAGTGAAGTTGTAACAGCGAGTTCAAACCCATAAAGCAACAGCAACTTCAGAAGTATTAATATTCCTTTTTCACGTTGCCAATTTCAAGTTTTGCCACAAATTATATTCATGGCCAAGACTTAAATCTCAGTTAGGTTTATATCTTAGCCGTTACATCATATGTCCAGTTGTGGGCTTGTCCTGTTATAAGGCAAACTTTTCCTTAGCCTCAAGTCCCACTTGTCATTGGTCAAGAAAAAGATTTCCACAACATAATGCTCCCAACACCATGTTGGGGTATTCAGGCTGATCTTTAGAGCAACGTTTTTGGCGTCTTGTATGTGAAGTCAGAAGTTGAATTTACTGGTACAGAAGTTTCTTATTACATGTTTGCTGATAATTGCATTTACTAACTTTTAAAGGCGTTTGACTGCACTAGATTGTATTTAGTGGTGACAGAGTAAAGGGAACTAAATAAAAAAGCGCAAGAGAGATTTTTGTTAGAAAAAAATTGTTCTAGAACCAAGAATCATTTTCTTTCTATTTTACAATTAAGACCTCCATGTGTTGGTTGAGCACTTAAAATCCAAAATGTGAAAAACTTGAAGCAGAATAAATACTTTTTCAAAGCACGTTGGATCAAGCTCATCACCTAATCTAATTCAAACCCACAGTTTGTGACCCACCTTGCTGAGCTTCTCCCCATCGCTGTGTGGGATGAGTGTTTTAAGTGACTGGAATCCAGCATTGATGCTCTGCATACGCCGACGCTCGTTGCTGTTGGCAATCTCCCTGCGAATTCGCCTCTCTTGGTCCCTGGCTGTTTCTGGGGTCAGAGGAATGTTGGCCAGACTGAGGGGGAAACAAAACAGGGAGGGAAGCAAATCTGTTAGTTGATAATAAATTTTGAGCACAGAGGAAGCCTTCAGCTGGGAGTCAGGATCCGCTTAACTTCAGCAGAAACAACTACACATTTAGTATGAAGCACTTATTAGTTGCAGTTTTATTCATTTTGTTACCTTATTTTTCCTGTCATTGGCAGGAAACATAAGGTATTATAAATAAGGTATTTTTTCCATTTTAAATGGAAAAATATTTCCATTTAAAATGCATTGTATATTGTGCAGCCTTGCATTAAAAGCAGCAATGAATTACTTAAACAAGAAGTAAACCGATATTTGGTTCTACAAGCAGTGTTTGCCTCTAACCACTACAATTTTAATATGTTCATACTTAAAACAGTCAAATGAGCCTTCGTAAGCCAGGTGCTGGGATTTAATTTAGGGGAAATTCTAAGAGCACTTCCTGCAACATCCTCTGCTTCCACCTCTGTATCTCCTGCCAGGCTCTTATCTGTACTGACTCAGCTGCCTCAGTGCAAACACTGGGAACTGTTGTGCAGACACAGATGAGAAAAAAAAAAAATGTGCATGCGCGTTCGGAGTGTTAAGTGTGGAGATACACACAGACACAAAGCATCACTGCAGCACTGCCAATACAACTGGGCTTTGCCTTCCCTAACAGTAGATTACCACCAAGCTGTATTAAAGTGTTTTTTTTTTAAAGGGAGCAAGACAAAGTAAGCAAATAAGGCTGTAATGACTGACTTGTTAATGTAATAAATTATAGACTGCAAACAGATGAGCGGCAGATTTAGAAATTGAAAATATTTCACCAGTCCAGAGACATAATATTGTATGACTCCCATTCATTTTACTGTTCAGTTATTATTTCATTTGCAGAACCATGGTCATCTTAACCTGGTGGCACAGTCAGTCTATCTTGCACTGCACATGTAATACTGCATCAATCAAGCCTTTTCTGACAAATATCAATTTTACATAAAAAATCAAATAAAAAAATTTGCAATCATGTATGAAGAAGTATCTCCTTAGCCTTTATCATATTCTTTAAATCTAAAAAAAAAAAAAACTATGCAAAAGTACATTCTGTACATTGATGCACAAAACAAATGTGAGTTGGTAGGAATAGGACAAAAATATAAAAATATATTTTCCTTGTTTGTCCAATGGATTAATAATCAGAATCAGTAGAGGGAAAACTAGCTGGTTCAGATCTGGGTGATTGATTGATGCATCAATAGAAACCAATGCAGAAAAGGACAAGCACAAATAAACAACAGACTCGTTTGTATTTAATTATATTGTGGTTTAAAGATATTCAAACAATAAATCTTTATAAGCTGGTCATCACGTGGTGTTTTAGAGAAACTGGTGTTCAGATACCGGCTACAAAGTCTCAATGGATTCCCGTAAATTCATAAATGTAAATTTTCTCCCCAATTGTCTCGGGAAAAACTGAAAGGTTTCGGACGATATTTTGTATTCTTACAACAATGATAAACAATTGACAATTCACAACAAAATGCTAAGACAAAAAAGCTCCAATTCTGACATTGAAAAATAGACCACATATTTGAAAATCTCAATAATAAAATTAAGTAGGCTTCTGACACTAATATATGTTTATTTTTAGATCAGCATAACAACATTTATTATACTATTTTATGTATTTTATCTTTGCTAACCAAGCAGCAGCTGACTGCTGGATGATTTGGGACAAACAGAAGTAAGACTACATTTCCCAGAGTACCCGTGCCCCAGCAGCAGTCGCAGCAGCAAGCAGCACAAGATTCCTCCGCCTCCTTCAACTAGCAGGGCTGCGGACGTATCGACGGGCCTTCCGTGACATACACACCCCCTTATTAATAACTCAACTTTTAATATTCCAGCCTCCCCTCGAACACCAAATATCCCATCATCTGAAATGTATTAAAAATAATATTTGTAACCGCCGAAAGAAGAGCCAGTCGTTACCACAGAGCCCGAGAGCACCTCGGTGCTCGGAGCAGACTTTTTTATGTCCTCCGCCATTACAACAATGCGGCAGGCAGCATGGCAGAGGTGCGGGATGAAAAGACGCAGTGGAGGTGGCTCGATAGCGCCAGCAAGCCGCCCAGAAACCCCAATTATTTTATCGCAACTTAAAATAAAGGCAAATATGACGACAGCAGTTATATTTTACATCAACAGAAAACGGTTAGAAGAACATACAACGCGAGACTAACACCAGACCCCCCCTCATCACTTTTAGCTCAAGCCACAAGCATGGCCGCACTACCCACAATAACTTCGGCTCCCTTTCAGCAAACCAGCTCCTTCCAATAGTCTGTGGAGCGAAAACTGACCCTTTAAAGGACCACGGTAATCGATAGCAAAATATTTCATTTTTGTATGCAAATTACAGCGCCCATATAAGAGATTATTTGAGGATAAATAGATGTGGGATGTGCTCTGGAGCAGAGTAGCAGCGTGGTGTGCACGGAACCACGTGGTTTATGTTTGTTAGACACAAAATACGTGAATTTTTATGCCAAATGAGCAAAATACAGAACAGGAGACATTGTACCGGCAGCACGAGACACCGAGCCGCTCATTTGCAGTGTAACGCCGGTGTTTGGTGTTAATTAGTGCCTGCAGTTCTCCCGTAAGCGGGTCGTGTACACAATAACAGATCAGATCAAACATGTTGCCTCAGTGCGTGTACAGTTCTTACAGTTATAATCGTGCTGAATGGATCACATGCGATTTATATACACACCTACAGAGACCACCAATCACTTCTTTCTCCGTTTTCCTGAAATGTTGCAGCGGGGGCACCTTCTGAGCTGAAACCATGAAATACTCCATGCTCGCCTCTCGCCAGTTTGGCCCCCCCTCTCCAAAATAAGAAAATAGAATAAAATGAAAACAAAACGGCAATCTCCTTTGGATTAAAGGGGAACAGATGACAAAAAATCCCGTGATCCGAGGCGGGTTAAATCCTCAAAGTAAATCCGAATCCCTCGTCCGTGTATTGTAGTTCTTTTTGAGGCGACCGAGAGTTGTAATGTTACTCGACTTCCAGCTGATGGGGTTCCCTCGTTGTGTGTGGCGCTCTACCTCTCCTTCTCCCTCCCCTTTGCTTTCTCCCTCTGCATGACCGTGTCTCTCTCCGTGTGAGTGTGTGTTGGTGTGTGTGCAGCTGATCGGATTGCTTTCAAGGCGGGAAACAGCTGGTAGGAGTCACACACCGCACCACCAAATGCCTCCTTCCGCAGAGAAGGGGGAACTGCGTGTAAACAAAGGACTATTTAGTGCAGAGAGAAGCCAAAAAAAAAATCTGATAGAATGAAATATTTAAGAAAATATTGACATATAATTTATGATTAAATACGCTGATTAAATTGCGACAATCGCTGATTCTAAAAACATTAACACACAAACAACAAAACAATGAGTTTAATCAATAAAACCATTGAAAAATTTACATAAATTTTATACGGCTGTAACTTTGATTAATATTTGTGAGTTGATAAAGTATATGCTAAAAAAATGAGTGAAATCCCAACTAATTTATACAGTGTATCTACTTAACAGCAGTAGTTCATTTATAATAATGAGGAATTACTCATTTGACTTTTCTTATGGCTAAAATACCCCAAAAAACAGAAAGATTCTTATTTGGACCTAAGATGTTTATGAAATAGTAACAAACGTTTTAAACCAATCCTAACAATGTGACATAAACATTTTGACTGAAAAGAAAAGCTAAAATGTCTCTTTCATGATAAACAGCAGCCTCAGGGTATATGGAAGCATTTAACTGCCACCGATAGGACATAAATATGGCCAGGATCTCATTAGGAAATTTTCATATTATAACAAAATATCAAACCCATTAAAACATGAAACTTTCTTGCAACTTGTTGCACTGAGTTACTGTGATGATATTTTTTGTTTAAACCAGAACCTATTTTGGTTGTAATAAAACTCATAATAATCAGATTTGCATCCGGTTAAAATTATAATTTTTCATTACAGTGAGACTTGAAACTTGTGATAATTTACAACCTTTTTGTTTAAATGACATGGTTTTAATGACATATAAAACTTGTTATAGCCGTATTTATATCTTGTTTAAATGAGAATGTATCTCATTTTAGTGAGCTTCATATATCCTTATAACGGGAAAGTTTTAATCAAAATGCTTAGGCAGGTTTTGTCTGTTGATTAATGCAGTAATTTGTACAAAAGGAGCCTCAAACGAGAACTAAGTGCATCTACTGTACAATATGTCGACCTACTTTTCCGTAGGCTAACACTTATGTTCTAAAAATCTTTTTGGTAATGTCATATTCTAATTTTGCGAGAAACTGAGTAATTAGTGTTTACTTTCTTTAGGCCATACTAATAATCTAAATTAACACTTAAGAATGATCAATGTAGTAAATCAAATGTCATATGTCACATGAAATATGACATTTTTAATTGAATTATTGAAATAAAATAACTTTTTAATGACATTCTAATGTGTTGGGTTGCATATAACTATGAAAGAAAAAATTTTTTGCTGTCCATACTGAAGTGCAACATTAGTATTGAGATAGTAATAACAGCTTTTTGTTATATTTTGACAAACAAATAATCAATGTTTTCAGGTTATTTATTTATTTAAAATCAATTCAAAAATAATATTTGCCCATGGCTGAATGGTGGCACTCACGGTGTTCCATACTACCTGCGCCCTGGCGATTAGGTAAATAAAGAGCGGGAGAAGCCTCTTCAGGGGCGGAAGCTCCAACAGCTGCGATAAGAGAACAACAGCGATCAGCTGACCAGCTGGCAGAGCTGCACAGCAACAGCGCACCCACCAGAAGAGAGGGCGTTCAGGGACACGCTGCTGCTGCTGCTGTCTGTCTGACACACACCGCACCGGCTTTATTTTATTTAGTTTTATTACACCGGATAACCGCGTAGGTAGGAGGGTAAATACCAAAACGTTTTAACAGGCTCATCAGATGAAAGGCCGCGCGAGCCATTTAAGTGCTGCAAGGATTTGCATGAGAGCCCCGCACCGAATGATCGTTCGTTTAACTTTAATACAACAAAAAGTGAGTGCGGAAAACCGAGATACAAACACAGCAGGTTTTAAAGCTTGAAGAAATTCTAAATTCTTTGGATTAGCATAATTTGCTTGAAATTGATTGAGGCTGCTTATTGTAATCCAACCTATAAAAACTCAAATTCGACAGAAATAAAAATCGATTACTTATTACTAGTTATGATGTCAAGTGTGGACTCTACACTCAAAGGGCTATCTGTGGGCTATTTAACTACATATGATTTTGTAGATGGAATGTTGAAAATTTGACTCTTTTCTTGAAATTTTTTTAGAGTGAGATTTTTATTGAAAAATGTAAATCTTCTAAAAGCAGATAATATTTGGTACAAGACAAAATATTTGCTTTTGGAGTCAATTTGATGGTAAGTAGGATGACAACCATCGAGGGACTTTAGTCAGAAGCGGAGTCGGATGTACCCATTCATTAAATTCATCTAGCTACAGAAAACATTTTGAGACAAAAGAGCCCTATTCCATTTTTGTTGCAGAGAATAACATTTTTTTAGACTATAACGTTTCAAATGTTATAAAAAAAAATGTTGCGCAAAAGGTGTTGCTGCCAAATGCTGAAATTTAATTTATTGAGTGGGAGTGTCAAACTCAAGATGACCCCTGGGATTTCTTAACATGTTTTACTTATCAGCAAAATAAACCATCTTTCTTTATCAAGAGGGTGGAAGTGTGAGGCCTGAAGATTCCTGCATGGTGATCTTGACAGTTACATAAGTAGCACATTTATAAACCTTCTATCCGTATCGAGTTTGTCAAATATCTGCTTTAGAAAAGATTTTTTTTTAAAAAGACATAAGTTTTGTTTTATAATGAATAAAGTTATTTCGATGGAACCTTAAAAAGAAACACTAAAATTAGCTTCAACAGATAGCCATTAAATGTTATCTGAGGTTTCTCGACGCCCTCTAGTGGTAGCTGGTGAGAACTTGCTGGAGGCCAAAAACAGGCAGCTTAGGACGTTGATTTCTTATACAAGGTCCAACAGCTGTGGACTGACAGTATCAAATTGAGCAAATATCATACTTACAGTTTTACATGTTACTCCTGTTACCTGGGGTGGAAAAAAGGGTGTTATATGTGTTACGGACACATTCATGGTGTCCTCTTATGTGGACATCTCCATGAAAAAGAAATCACAGCGAGCAAAATTTAAACAAAAAACAAACAAAAAAAAAACACTTCCATCTCCAAGTCTTCATCATACAACTGTGCCCTTTTGATGTTGTCAGTGTAAATCAACAAGATTAAGTGGAAATTAAATTAAGTAGCTCTTTAATTAAATAACCAGTGATAAATGGCTATAGCAGTACACTGTAGATAGTGATTTATTTTTTAATAATTTTATGAAATAATTTAAAGATCTATAAATGTCTATAGGATCAAGTCATTGACAGGTGCAGGAAGATTTAATAGTATAATATGTTGTTAGAAAGCAACAAACAAAAAAAAAAGACAGCTGGTCCACAAGCCATCAAATTTGCAAGGAAAAATATTTTTATCTGTGACTGCAATCACAGTATAGGTCTAAGTTGCAAACTTAAATATTTTGGAATTATTTGCAAAACTGAAAAAAAAAAAAGAATCTTCGCATTGGGTTCTGCAAAGGCATAAGATGTTTGTTAAAGAGCAGAACAAACAGCATCATGAAGACCAAGGAACACATCAGACAGATCAATAACAAAGCAGGGTTGGGTTATGTAACCAATAGTAAAAAAAATAAAAAATAGGAAGGGTATGGCACCACTGCAAAACCTAGCAAGATATATCTGTCCTCCTAAACTGAGAGGCCAGGTAGGGACTGAAATAATCAAAGAAGCAACATAGAGGTCCTTGGAGAAGATCCACAGCTCCAGTTGGAATAATACATTGCCAGCTATTATTCATGCAATCCTCCAATTCTGCATTCATGGATGGGCGGCAAGAAGAATTCAATTGTTGAAAGAAACCTATAAGAAATCCCACTTAAAGTTTACCACATGTTGGGGATGGAGCAAACATGTGGAATCGGTTGTTCTGGACAGATGAAACCACAATTGAATGCTGTGACTTATACATGCAAAGATCTCTGTGTGGCAGAAAACTGACCTCACCACAACCACAATGAATCACGTGGGAGCATGGTGCTGTGGGGATCTTTTCCTTCAGCTGGCACTGGCAAGCTGGACAGGCTTGCTGGAAAGAATCATAGAGCTAAATGCTGGAAGAAAACCTGCTATAGACTGCAAGACTTAGTATTGGGTAACAGGTTCACCTGCCAGCAGGACAATAACCGAAACATACAGACAGAGCTACAGTGGTTGGGTTTGCTTTGATTTAAACAGCATTGTAGTTTAGTTAAAGGTGTTTAGCCAGGTGCACATGCTTTGGCACATTTATCTCAAGCCAAAGCATGAGATAAATGTAAGAATCACTCTTCATCTGCTTCATATCTACTGGTCCTGTTCCTCATTATCTGGGCTTACTGTTTTTCAAAGAGTTTCAGAAAACTCTTTGAAAAGTTTTCTGAAACTTTTTAAATTATTTTCTCCATTTACTTGTTATTTTTATTGTTGTTTAATTTAATAATTTAAAAAAATACATTTGAAAGATTGGAGCTACATAGACAGAGCATCTTGCAGTGAAGACTGCAAAGGTCTTGAATGTGGTGCAGGTTCACTTTCCAGTGATATAACTATTCACATACAACCAGCTCCACAATGGAATGATTTTAGAGCAAAACATATTCATATTGCCTTAGTATGACCCAGTCATAGTCCAGACCCAAATTTAATTGGACAATACTGGAGGATGTTAAAAACTGATGTTTCCAGACTCTTTCCATCCAATCTGACTTAACTTTAGCTTTTCCAGTCTGCCTTATAAGAACCGATACATTCCTAATTACATAATTATCCATTTCTTATGTTTTTACTTAATGCAGAACTCTTTTTCCAATCATACAGCATGGCAACTGTTACTTCTCTGTACTTTTTTTTTTTTTGTCCTATGTAATGCAGATTTGCATTACACAGGTTGCTGGTGAGAGGAGGTGAGCAGGCTCAGTGTGTAAACACCGACTAACATTGAAAAATGCGGTGTTTGCTCTTTGGCGATCTAAGGCTGACCGTGCGGACAGACAGACAGACAGACTGACGTTTTGGTAGAGGAGTGGGGAGGGGGGCGGGGGTGGGGTGGGGGAGGAGGGCTTGGAGGAAAGCCGGGGACTGCCCATGACGGATGGGCGGAGCAGTAAGCATGCGCTGAGGTGGCAGGCTCTGGGCTGGTCCTGACGGGCTGGCTGGCTGCTGGGCTCCGGGCGGATGTCTGTGTGCGTCAGACGACGGAGGGGGAGAACTACCATCAACACGCAGCGTCTCCGAAGGAAAACACGCAGAGGAGACGCGGAGCGCTAAAAAAAAAAAAAAGAAAAAAAAGAAAGAAAAAGAAAAGAAAACCAACCGGGCTAACGTTGGCATCTGGAAAAGCACCGACGAGAGAAGGGAGACGATCCTCCCACATCCAGCCCTACACCCCGTCGCCAACCCGCCCCGTCTTTTTCCTCTCGACCACTTCGTGCCATCCTCTGGTCCGACCACCCCATAGGAACCCCCCACCCCCTTTCCCGTCAGACCAGCGTTGCCATTAAGCGATGCGCTTTGAATCTGGGAAGAAATCCTCTCTGCGCTTTTTGATGCGTAGCACAACCGGTGCTCTTCATTTCCAGGCTATGGATTCGGGTGTTTACACTTTTCTGATGCGTTTCCAGCTGTAATATAAAATGCAAAACATCAGCCTGTCATTCCATAGATTGGCTGGAATTTAAACAACCGGCTGTCACATACGCCGGGGTGAGCTCTTATGTGATTTTTTTTGTGTGTTTTTTCTCAAGCTTGAAAACAACTCCGACAATGGTCTTACAACAGATCGCCTCATTAAACACTTAGTAATAATCTCTAAAGACCTGTCAGCTGGATATTTCTATCCCACCGGGGGGGGGGAAGCGGCAGAAGTGACGAGGAGTTTGATCCTGTAAGGACTTCGGGAAGTTCTTGCTCAGGAGGAAAGACGTGGATCGGACAGGAGACATCTCGGTCACATCCACGGCATTTTCGCTGTAAAGGTAAGCCGGGAGCGACCCTTTCCTGCATGTCACTTGTGCATGTTGCGTTCACTGTCCAGGCTGAGAAAAAGCACCGGTTTAAACAGGGCAGTGACCTATTTTCCAGCACCGAAGTCCTTCCGCCGGGAGTGCTCCGCACTGTCACTTCCAAGGCCGGTGGTTGCGTCTCAGCCAGGGATATGTGTGCGTGTGTGTGTCACTGCCCTTTTCAGCATTGGACCAACCTTTTTCCAGATGTAAACATCCTTGCCTTCCACTGGGACCCGTGGGAGACGTTTTAAGAGCGGTGTCACAAATCCTGCCCTACATAGCCAATGGTGGAGCTCATCACTTACAGCCTGGCCAGATGTTGGGCAAGATACAGGTTTCTGCTGAGCTCTCTGATGCTTGTCACAACATCTGATAAAGAGCTCAATGTCTGCAGATTCCTGGCTGTGATTTAAGCTTGTGATATATTGGTAAACAAAGTGTTACGGTCCAGGGAGGTTGTCTGACATGCAGCTTTATTTTCCATATTTCTTCTCAATTGTCAATTGTTTCAAGTCATTTGGAGCCTGTAATGGGTTTTCTTACATGATTGTCATGTATTCAGCTTCAGTCAACCTCATATAAACTCTGGCCAACTTATTTAACCCAGAATGCAAAACAAAACAAAACAAAACAAAAAAAACATCCCCCACAGCATGATGCCGCCACTACCAGCTGAAACTATGCTGCATTTGGAAACAGATAGGGGGGAACTGCATTTAAGAAAAATAACCTTGTTACTTGCTAAAATATAGAATAGATGCTTCATTTATTTATGTTTTTTCCATAAATTATATTAATAGCTACAGTTAACAAACCTAATTTGTCTTTCCATTTAAAAGAAGGAACTCAGCTCCGTGATGTCCTTAAAGTTTTGACTCAAAAGCAAATCAAACACACTTTTTTGCTACGTTACAAAAAGCAAAAATACTCTCTGCTGAGACATCATGTTATACATTTTTATTGACCTTTTTTGGCCTAATTACCATTGAATTTTTACTAAAGGTTATCATACCATGAGGTTCTCTACTGACCCAATCCTTATAATTGTATGACTTAGCCCAAATGAGAATCTCTTTATCATAGCTGTTCAGCTCAGCTCCAAGCGAGATGAGGCAGTACAGGGGGCAAGGATGGGCACAGAAAGAGAAGCATAAATAAAGACCTATTTTCATCCAATTAAGCAATTGCTCTGTCCCTACGCCTAATTGTGCAGCACACAGGGACTTAGTTTACGATGGACCTTCTCCCCATTGGCTGCCTCTCATGGGTCTATTGTTCCTGGAGCTGCCAGGGGAGAGAGCCGAGCGCTGCCAAGGCAGACCTAACAAGGCAAGGGCCGGAGGGGAATCAGGTCTGATCATTAAAAAGGTCACAATGCGCATCGGAGGCACATAGCAGGGGATCAGATGAAGAATGATTGTAAGGATTCCAAGGTGTGTGTTGGGTATTTTTCATGCAGAAACGTGTAGGCTCATGCGGTATCGGTATACTGGGTCGATCCTATAAAACAGGAGCTGTGAAAGAGAGCCCACCCTCCTTATTGCAAGTCTTTTTTCTTTTTGTTTGTTTCATCCTGAAGCCTTCCCTTAACTCATAACAGAGGAGATCCACACATCCACAGCCTGCTCTGGCCATTGTTTATCCAATCAGATGATGAACAGTTCAGCTGCAGGTCAGCCGTAACATTCATCCAAGAGAAAGTCTGGGGTCAGACAGAGAAACATCTATAACCACTGGTCACGTAGTGGACACTGCTCACTCTAAACTCCACTGATAATCCGGATGTCCACGAAGTTCCAGCTGTGCATCTCTGTCGACAATCAAGGATGCATGTGTGTATTTTAACTGACAGCTTTAATGGATTAATATTTTCTTGCGCTAAGTACAGACTCAACCATATGTAGACCAGGTCTCTGTCCAGTCCTTTCTATATATACCCTGCGAGGTGAATATTGGTTCTGCTGCAGGTCTATTCATGTTAAACAGAGAGTTATCTTCATGCAGATGTTCTGGAAGAGAATTTAATCACTCCACTTCATGTGCTAGTGGATAAACGCTTTCCACCATGTCATTCCCTGAAAATTAAAACCCTGGGCGTCGCTATCAGCCCCCTTCTTTAATTTTCCATCCGCCTATAGATTGCACCCCATGCTACCACTGTATGACATCATTCACTTGGGGTCCAAAACTGTAAAGGGGCTGAACAGCTGCTGGATTTTTTTATTTATTTTTTTGGGGGGGTGGACAAAAGTGGACTGTCTTGGTAATTTCCTGCGTTGGAGAGCAAAAGGTGATTAGTAAAAAGAAGACGGGAAACACCTAATACACTCCTGATCAAAACTTTAAGACCGGAGGGAAAAGTATTTAAGTTTCACACTGAAGGATCACAACCAGGTTGAGTAAAGCTTCAAAATAAGGAAGAAAAAGACAAAAAAAAAATGAGTGGGAAACATTTCAGCTGAAACAGAGCAAAAAGTGTCAACAAAACAGACCCAGTTAGTGGCTTCTTGTGGACAAGTGTTTCCAGGCAGCAGGAGAGATGTTTTTGTGGCTTAACTGCAGCGTAGTCCTGTTGAACGATCCACTCCTCGCCTCACAGACGGAGGAGTCAGTCAAGAAGAATGCTTCTCCACAACATCTGCACATAGGCAGCCATGACTTGATTCCTTCTGCACAACCTAAAGCTCCACTGTTTTATTGACGGAAGCTGCATCTTTATTGTGGCCCATAAAAAACGTCTTCAGTGGGATCTCCCTATCATATCAGTAATGTTGGAAGCCATCAGGAAATTTCCCTACAACTCTTTCTCTTTTCTTTCTTGTTTTCATCTTTGGTGTTTCCTTGCAAATTTAAAACGGTGTGTGAGCCACACACCATGGCTCACAAATAATATAGGGCATATTTATGGTGTGAGAGAGAAGTGTTTTCAAAGCAGATAGAGTTTTGTGGTTATTGGGCTGCAGGCAGCATCAGTAAGGACCGTACCATGGGTTGAGGATCTGCCTTTTTCATCAAGAACAGCACATTACATCCTCCAGTTCAGCACGAGTGAAATTCTTCTGATTTACCACATAACCTCCAGGATCTTTTAAGAAGACATTAAGGAATGTCTTCTGCCAGTGCGTCTCAAAACCGTGTCACTTTCAAAAGCAAAAATCCTTTTTGCCTTTGCCATCAGAAGTCATAAAAATGTCGTTGCCTGACAAAGAACAACAAGAAAGGGAGATTTATGGGCAGCTTTAGAGTTTTTAAGGCTAAAGTCTTTTGCTTAGATGATAAACAGCTTGTTTGGGATTTAATGCTGTTTTCAATTTGTCTATTTGTTTTGCCTGTTGCTCCGGTTTCTTCTTTTCGCCTTTTGAAGCTTAACGTACAACCTGGTCCTGATGCAAACTCATATACTTGTTATTACTTCTCAGGATTTATACTTTGATCCAGAGTCTACAAGCTTTTCGCACAGAGTGCGCGTGAGTCCACAGCAGCATGTTTGCCAGTCAATCAGAACAGCTGTGGACATCTCAATCGATGAATGAAATGCTAACTTGTTCAAACTTGGGAAGCTACTTTGAGTGCTTGAATTCATACTGCAGCGGGGTGCCATAGCTGCCGTGGAGTACGGTCAGGCTGAAAGGCAACTGAGCAGCAGGGGAGAGAGGATTATGGTGGTCAGTGAATGAGGCGGCATGCTGTGAAAACGGGGCACCTGATGCACACTTGCATCAGGCTTCACAGGGATGCAGAGTGTGTTATTTTAGATTCCCCATGACAGAGCAGGATATCTTGTGATTGCACACAAAAACAGTTATTAATATCAAGATGAAAAGCTTTGCGACTGCTTTGAAGCTGTGGTTTGGTTAAGTTCCGACTTTTATATCCACATCACAATTCACTCCAATCTGTTTGACTTGAGTTTGCATTTCCAGATGATGTGAAAGAGGTTTAAATGTCAGTGTGTATAGTATGGAGTCACCATGCTTATGTCTGCTTTAAGGGTGCATTATTGACTTTGACTGAGATGTCCCTAGTACCTGAACTGATTTCTGTCGTTGCAGATTGCTCATTTATGCTTGCCGTTGCAAATAAAAACCTCAAGTTTGAGACTATCAGTGTGACTCAACTAAAATTCACCTGAAATGGAGCTGAGTCAGACTGAATCAAAGGTAAAAGTAGATATGACTCTACAAGGCTCTTAATGTCACTTATTTTTCCGGAAATGCTCTTATGTATGATTATTGCTATATGCCACTGGAGTGACAGAGTCATCATTGATGGGTTACGGGATGTGTTTGTGGGGCGATGGTCGGCTCCATGGACTCATACAGTAAAAATAGACAGAACGGACGCAGCGAAGAGCTTGACTCACGCTCACTTGGAAGCTGAAAGACACTAGTGCATACCTCCTTGTCGCCTGGCTGGCGTGGCTCACACACCGTGCATTTTTCTCCAGTTAAACTGTAACCACTAATCACCTCACCGCCTCACTGTTTCCTCTCAGAGCAGACAGCTCCTGGGTCCCCATGGTGGGTCAAAAGGCTCCCTATAGGAAACCACTCTTTTGCTTTAAATCACCTGAATTGAACATTGAAAATGAATGCTCCCATCTTGCTCTTATACTAGCAAAGATCAGGAATCAGTTCTTCAGCTTTAGGTCTGCTGGGCTGCATTTCCAAAATAAACACAGACAACTCAGTGATCAAGTCCAAATACCCCACCCAGCCTCTTCTCATTTTCTGTAAAGTGCCTTCTGCACTCCCAACTCAATGATTCCTTCGTGAGAGGATTTCAGCTTGCAAACCTCTACAGACAATATGCAGAACATGTCTGGAACAACGTGCTCTTGATGGGAAGCAGTTGAATAAAGAGGAAAAGAAGAAAATTAAGACATAAAAGCTTAACTTTAGTGTGAAAGAGCTCACCAAGAAGAATGGTTCTGGTTAGTTTCTTGGGCTGTTCAGAGCTTTGCAAAAATGTTTATACCCCCTAAACCTTTCCAGCATTGGATTTGACATCATACCACGAAACAACATATAGTGGCTTGAAGAAGAATTCACAATATTTAACATCTCAACTATTGTGTGGAATTACGTCCATATAATTTAATTTGATTTTGTGGAGGTTGCCTTTTAGCTACCTTTTACTACAAGCACAGCTGAAAGTCTTCTTTCCCTCAATTTTATAATCTTGATTCTCAATTGGATTTAGGTCTCGACTTTAACTAGGTTATTTAACACATCAATATGCTTTAATCTAAGCTATTCCTTTGTACCTTTGGCTGTGTATTTAAGGTGTTTTTCTTACTGGAACAAAAACATTTCTTCCAGGATCATTATTTATTTAGTTCCACCTGTCTTTCCATCAAACATGAGCTCCATGATGCTGCCAGCACCATCTTTCACCATGAAGACAGAGCATTCAGTGTTAGTTTTGCATGCATTCCAGAAAGTTTTAAAATTTTGGTCTCCCCTGACCAGAGCAATTTTCACATTTGTCTGTTCACCAACGCTTTCTGACAAAATCTGAGGCCTTTTCTGAGGCCACAGACAGCTGTGTTTACACTGAGATTAAACTGCACACAGGTGGACTCTGTTTCCAGGTGACTACTGAAGGCACTTGGCTGCTCTTGACTTCATTTAAGGGTGTCAGTGCCAGGGGGCTTAGCAAAAACGCTCGCAAAACCTTTCTGGTTTGTCTTTGTAAAGAAACTGGAAAACTAGTTACATGCTACCCTGTACCGCTCTATTAAACTAAACCTCAATGACATGAAAAAATCTGTGGGGTAGGAATCCTCCAAGGGACTAAGTGACAGCAGAAGCAGATGTAGTTTTACTGATTTTATATGTTGTGAAGCTCGAGCCCGAAACTGCACATTCAGCAGAAACACAGCTGGTTTGTGTTATTATTTACTTGCTTGGTCAACTCCCCGGATTCTCTTGTACAGCCTAAATAGCTCCTTTGGCAGTACAGTATGGCTAAGGTATGTATGTGCATGATTTCCTGTTTGAAGAGAAGAGAAAGGGAAGATACAAATGAAGAGGAGCTCTTTCTGTAAGCATGAGTGAGGAATCACTCACTGGAAGGCAGAGAAGGGGAGTGGGATTGATGGTGGGGTTTTTTTTTTTAGACAGGGGGATGAGGGAGGGATGGGCGAGGTATTTTGGAGATTCAAATAAGGCTCAAGTCTGGGCCTGGGCCCTGGCTTTCTGTCTGGGCATATCCATTCCTGTCAGTGAGCTTCCAGACTTTGCCCCCTCTTTCTTCTCTCTTCTCCTTCATCCCCAATTCAGACTCCATCTCTCTAACTCTCTTTTACTCCTTTGAATTTTTCTTTTTCCATAAGCCCCCCCGCATAGCAGCTTCACAAGCAAAGGATAAATTATATAAGAGGTTGTCCATCCTATAGAAGCTGTAAAAGAGGGAGGAAGTAAAAAAAAAAAAAAAAAAAAAAGAGCCTGGCCTGTGAGTGTTTACCTTCTCCGTGGTGGTTTGGATGCGTTTCCAGCACTAATTTATTTCATATGTACTGACGTTTGCTTGAGAAGTAGCCTTATGTAATTTGGAAGCGTTTTAAGGTTGAGGTTGCATTTTGAGACGTGTTCTGGTTTAAGATGCTCTAAGAAGCAGCTTTACTGTTTTCAGTTTGGTTGCTAAAGGTACAGTTGAAACCAGATATGTACATACACACTATGTAATCTCTCTTTTTTTCCCCCCTCTTCTCACTGTGATATTAATCTGACTGAGCAATTCTTCTTTTAGGTCAGTATAGATCACCTACATTATTTCTTGTTGCTGAAAGCCAGAATATTAAGAGACTCAGAAGTTTACTGACATTAAATTTATTATACCTTTACATGATATTAAAAACTCCAGATGACCTCTTGGCTGTGTAAGCTTCTGACTGGATTGGATCTGTTGATGCATTTTAATTCAGCACCTCAAACACATTGCTTCTTGTTTGACATAATGGACAAATCAAAGGAAAGAGAAGAGAGCTGTGGATCTCCATCCTGGATAAAACCTCCAGATGCCCAAAGGTGCCACATTTTTCAGCTCAAATAGTTATATGCAAACATAAACACCATGGGAATGTCCAGCAATTATACTGTTCAGGACGAAAACATTTCTGTGTCCCAGAGATTAACATGTTCCTGTGCAAAATAAGCACAACAACAGTAAAATATGTTCAGAAGATGCTTCAAAACAAGCTCAGGGACAAAGTCTTACATTATGAAGACATATCATGTGGACTGATGAATCTAACATTCATATATCTTGTATAATCAGTATAAAAACCAAAGATCCTTATCCCTGCTGTGAAGTATAGTGAAAGCATCATCATGTTATGTGCATGTTTTGATGCACGAGGAACTGGTGCACTTCACAAAATAGGCGGCATCATAAAAAAGAGCACTGAGTGGAAACACTGAAGCAACATTTGAAGACATCTGTGAAAAAGTTCAAGCTTTGGCACAAGTAAATCAGCCAAGTGGGCAATGGTTGAAAGCATACCACCACTCTAGTTGAAAAGTGTTTAGAGGCATTGAGATCAAGGCTTTATCGTGGCCAACTCCAAAGACAATTGTGAGAAGCTTGTTGAAATATAACTAAAATATCTGATCTAACTCATACAATTTAAGAGGCAAGTCTGCCAAATGCTAATACTGCTTTGAAATTCTTAAATTCGAAGGAAAGTCATCAAAATAATCACAATTCTCAATATTCTAGCCTATTCTACTAAACTATTTTTACCCAACTTGTGTAATTTAATGTCAGCTGTAAATCAGCTTCAGTGCTGTCTGATTGCTGTTACCCTAACACTGTCCTTGTTTGAGTCCAAATTAATGACCGTAGGGCATTAGGGTGTGAATCAGTTTGGGTAAAATATTTGCTTTCTCAAAGTTTCAAAGTTTTTGATTTTCTGTACGATTGCATTTATTGGGCCTTGATGTTTCACCAAGAGGAAACCAGGAATCGGCTCCAGATTCTTCTGCTTGCTCGTTTCCAGGAGATCACACAAATTGGAAGTGTCAACAAATTTAAATCAAGAATTTAAGTGGTGCTCCGTTTTGCAGCATTATGCTCAAACCATATCTGTCGCCATCTCAACCGTCCCCCATCTGTCCCTTTCTCATCTGTCCCTTCGCATCTGTCTTGTCTCTGGTCTCTTTTTGCCGTTTCTCTTTCTTGGATGGAGCCACGAAAGATAAAAGCTGCAGGGTGGAGCTTGTCACTTATAGAGGAGCCAGAATATAGAAATACAGCAAGGGGAAAAAAGAAGAGGGATGAAGACAAAGAGAAGAAAAAGAAAGAAAAAAGAAAAAGACGGACTGACCTTGTTCCTTTGCCAATAGTGGAGGCGACAGCGGGCAGAGGGTTGTTCAGCGAAAACAACTGCTACGGTTAAGTCAGACAGACCTAATGAGGATAAGACAACATGAGCTTTGTGCGTAAATGTGTGATCAAATGAGACAGACATGGGGCTCAAACAAAGACAATCTGAGGGGCACACCCAAGTTTAAAGCAGCAGCAGGAATCTTGGCCCCATATCACTCACTAAAACACACATCTACTCTACTAATTGCTCTCTTCTGTTTTTGTATTTCTTCCTTTTCCTGCGTTCCTCTCCTTTCAAAATGCTTTGGTTTGGAGAGCTGAAGCGCTGCCCTGTTCCTCCTTTTCCTCTGTGCACACATGGACTCACATTATGATGCTGTTTCATTTTAGTATGTTGCGATTCTAACTTGTAATGCATTTTTTGCACACAAAGTGGTGCATAATTGTGCTAGAGTTTTAGTTTATAGCAGCATTGTCAGTCAGTTTTTGTTGTTGTAAGAATTAACTTCATTGATCACGGTTCACATAACTCTATGGTTCCATTAAGTAAGTCCTTTCTTAATGGAAGAAAGTAACAAAGTTCTACGACAAACAATATCAATGTAGGACAATCTTGGAGTTTGAAGCTGCATAACATTTGAGATTCAAGTAGAGTCATCTTCCACCAGAACAACAATTGTTAACATTCAGTCGGAGTTACAATAACATGGTTTAGATGCGTTAGAATGGCCCAGTCAAAGGCCGGAAACAAAGTCAGAGAAGAACATGTGGCAGGACTTTAAAATTGATGTTCAAAGACGCTCTCCATCCAGTCCTGCCTTACTGGAGCTATTTCTCAAAGATGTGTTGGAAAATAGCTACAAACCCCAAAGACTTGCAGCTATAACTGGTTCTTCAAAGTTTTGACTCTAGGGTTCAGACTAAAAGAATGCCACACATTTTAGATTTATGCTTTTAATTAAAATCCATGTTTTTCCTTCTGTTTCCACTTCAGAATATGATACTGTGTGTCTGTCGATCGTCAACTTCTGAGAACAAAAACAAATTGTGAATGTTTGTGAATCAACAAAATATGAAAACATTTTGAACAAATGTGCTGGGTTCAGATCACAACCTCTCTGGAAGACTTCACAGGTGTCAGCCTCCAGCAGAGATTGAAGGTACAGATCTGGGTGGAGATGCAGGAATTCATTGAAAATATTTGAACTCTGAAGGAAACATTTAAAACTCTAAGCACCTTTTATTTGTGTTTGAAAAGTTGAAAATGCTTGACTTTTTTTTTTGTTTTACTTAGATCTGACTTCTTAACAAGTTGGAGTGTCAATCCAAAATCCAGAGTGGAAAAGGCTAAAGTTTCAGCTCTGCAGAGATGAAACGTCACATCTCTCCTCGGCCTCAGCCTCCTGGAGGCCATGTTGCATAAAGCTGCAGCTGAGATCATATTACTGCAGCTATTGAATATAAAAAACCCTGCTTCCTTGAGATTTTCCTGTGCTCACTTGCTTTATTGAGTTGCAAGCAAAAGGAGAGCGGCTCAGGCCGGCATGTCAGTGTGAAAGGGGTTTGTTTCTCATGCGTGTGGTGCCATAATATTCCCGTCCAGGAAATGACTGTGAGACAGACTTCGCCCCTCCCAAAGTTGGAGCGCAGCTACAGTACTCTGAACTAGCCTGAACTCCACAGAACGCAGTCGGTGCTGCAGGTTGGCAGAATCTGTTTAGATACAGTATTTACTGTGTTCAAAGGGATGCGTAGGTTGTTTCATACGCTGCAAGTTCACTAGCCATCATTTTTAAACCTATAAACTCTACTTAGGTGTTTGGGAGAGATCTGTTGGGATTTTGTTTGCGTGCTGAGTGAACCTGGTATTTCAAAGATTGAGGCAGGTGTCTGTGCTTTGCATTCCTGACCTGACTTAAGGCTCATTTCTGCGTCTTTCAGTGGAGATTTCTTGCTATAAATCTGGCAAAATGTGATTGAACATGCTTCGCATGCTGCAAATCATTTCAAATGAAACAGGTCAAGAACATTTAGAGCCCTTTAAAGGTCTATGATCTGGCACTCAACATGCATTAAGCCCATTTTCTTCGATAAGGCTACTCTTTTAGTGAACACATCACCGGCGTTAAAAGAATGTGGCATACTGCTGTGCACACACACTGTGCTAACACATGTTGTTTGCCCAGCCCCAACAACATAATGGGGAGGAAAGGACATTTTTTAATCAGACAGAGAGTGCGGGAGTAGCAGAGAGGTGTTACTTCCAAACTCCACTTCCAGCAATCCCACTAAAACAGACACAGCTGGTTTGTGAGCTGAAGAGAGGACTGAGTGTCACGGTCTTAAGTCTTTTGAAGCCTCCAATGGCGAATCTTCTGGTATTTTCCTTTTATGGAGCCCCATATATTTTTCCATGAGCTCTGGCCAGCTTTCTTGTCGTAAAAGAAACTCCGCTCAGAATGATGCAGCCATTGCCATGCTTCAAAATTTGGGGTGATGTGGCCACATCAATATGTCATTCAGTTTAGATTTTTGCTCCAAACAAAAAAAGAAGTTTTTTAACTTGTATTATTTTTGCATTTTTCACTTGTGCTCTTATTTTGAAATGCCTCTTAACTGATGTGCCATTCTCCCTCTTTAGGAAGTTAAAGAAAAGCTACTAACATATTAACTTTTCAGATTCCACTAGAGATTTTTTTAATTGACCAGCAACATTTCTAGATCAATATGCTGGTGTCGCTTGAAAATTTAGGACACTTGAGAATGCATATAGTTTGTTCTTATTATTCTAAACAGGCATGTATTCCGCAGTTTCTGACAGGTTTTATTGGAATATAATAACAATAATAATATATTAATGTTACTTGCATTTCTTGAGGCAGTAATGCTAATGTGGTGTGAGTCAGCAGGAATGACAGTGATCAGTGTGGGAGTAGTGAAGAGCTGTCACTTCCGAAATCCAGTTCCAGCAATCCAAGCAAAACAGACACAGCTGGCCTGTGGGCCGATGAGAGGACCAAGAGCTGAGATGTTGTGCTATTTGATCATCGAGAGTCATGTTCTTTCCAAAGCTCCTTCCAGAACATTTAAGGCGATTTACAACAACCCCACACACCATTCCGCTTGCACAAAACAAAGTCAGGTTTGCCAGACATTTACTTCTAAAGAAGCAGCTCAAACTGTAAACTTTTTTATGACGGTACTTTTTTTTTTTTTTTTTACCAGATCTCCCACTATGCGCTCAGACTCTCTTTTGCTCTTTCTCACACTGGCTGCGTTCCCTCTTTTCTCTCGCCTCCCATCTTTTCCCCTCCTGTTGATTTCCTGCCGAGCGTGGTGTGGATACGCCCCTGCTTGGCTGCCGAGCCAACTCCAGACCCTGAGATTGCACACAGGAGTCGGTGGATTGCATCACTGGCTGCGGGGGGAGAGCCCACAGATTTTGATTGAGAGGGAGCGGAGGGTGGTGTGTGTGTCTGTGGAAAAAGAGACAGCAGCGATAGACGTGGTGGGAGTCTGTGAAGAAGAGGAAAAGAAGAGAGCAATAGAAGGGAATGGGAATATAGCCTGAGAAAGTGGAGAGGAAGTCAAGAGGGAGCAGAGATGAGGCAGGTTGTTTTTTTTTTTTTTTTACATGGAAGTGCGGAAGATCAGAGATGAAAGATGAGGAGTAAAGGTTGGAGGGAATGCGTTCACCGCTGGAGGTGGAGAGGCCCATCGGAGTTACAGGAAGTTAAAATAAAGCAGTTTGGGGATGGCTTCTCTTCTCTACTCTTCTCTGCGCGAACTGCATCCTGTCGTTTGCCACCCTACAAAATTGGGATGTTGTGAAACGCTCCGCGTTATTGTAACATTACTCATCGCCAGTCTTCAAAGCCCTTGCAACCACTGTGCAAAGTGTTGCACACGTTGAGGGATGGGATCGTTCTCCCGTGGATGCTGTCCTGAAATGCCACACACTGTGTTGCGGGAGAAATTTTATTCCAAAAGTTGCTCTGTAATTTGCGTTCATCCGCTTTGAAAAGCCATCCAATCAAAAATGATGCTGCCACCATGTGTTGCTGTGTTACAGTGTTACAGTGTTAGTTTTCCTACTAAACATGGAATTTTGGATGTAGGCGAGTTTTTGTCTCATTTGACCAGAGAACATCTTTATACCGATTTTTTATTTTTATTTTTTTTAAAGATTTTTGACAAAATAAATAAGTTACACAGGTATGAATATTTTTGTGCGGCACTATAGATTTGGCTATTCCATGAAGGCCGTCTGATCAGACCAGAGAATGAAAAGACACGTGACCGCATGTCCTCTCGGTCTGCACTCCTGTTGGACAGTATGTTCACTGTGAACAGCCAGAGAGAGACAAGCAAATTAAGTGCAGCCAGGGGAGTTTTCCCCCACGCAGCAGCGTTTTCCAGCTAAATCTGCCATTTCTATTAATTTGTTCTGTCAAAGCATCTCGGAAGAATGTTTTATTGCAGAACTGATTTCTTCCTGATCATGTTCTCTCCTGAGAGCACAGTGTTCTTTTTCTAATGACCTGGCGAATAAAAGAAGCACAAAGATCAAAAAACTCTTGCCAAACCATTCATCCATCACTCAGGCCACCGCATCGTGCCACAATCCATATCCTTCCAGGGCATAAGGCTTACTGACACAATGTGAAACCTCAGTCAGGCTTTTTACAGACCATTCATGTCCTAATCTCTCTATATGGCAGAGTAAAAGTTTCTCAAATTAAAAATATGTGGTTGCAACTGCTTAGCTTTTGTTTCTTGTGAAATTCTTTTCATCTTTAAGGACCATAAAACATTGTTAGATCGTCACGACACTGTCACAGATCTACTTTGTGTTTTGTTGGCACAGAAAGATAAGCAGCAATAACTGCAGCACAATTTTTTATGGACTGTGTGCTTTAAATGACTATGTAAAAATTTACACAAAACCTAAAGAGAGTATTGAATAATATAAAATAATGTTATGTAAAGTAATTCCTTACTGACACAATGTGGAGCGGTTTAAGAAGAATGTGCTGCGTTTCAGATGTATTCTGGAGTGTTTTTCTATTCAATAATTTCAAATTGACATTTTATTTTCATTTTATTGAATAGTTTTAACATTGAACCTAAAATCAAAAATGTATGAAGTTTGTCAATCTGTCATGAAAATATTCAGTATCATAACAGATTTTATTTTTTCTTTCTTACTGACTGACGTACTGCTGGACCAATTCAACACATCTTAAATGCAGTCAGCTGCATTAAGCATGCTCTCCTTCTTTCTCTTGCTGTAGTCTCCCTTTGACAACAAACCACAAGCGCGACCCGCCCTCCTTGTTCGGCTGCTCCCTCCCTCCTGGCACCTTCCCTCCTTCCCTGCCTTCTGCCTGGAATTCCTCCGTGTCTGAAAGCTCTGGCTGCAGGCCATCGGTAGCTCACTCAGAAGCTTCCTGTTGCACTATTTTCTTACTTTACTAAACCTATCCCTCCCCTTTTTCCCTTCTTTTACTCACTTTTTCTCCTTTTGATCCTTCTTTTGCTCCATTTTGTGCTCATTTATTCCTGCTTTAGTTATATAAAATCCTGAGAGAACTGGTAGCTGTTTTGGACTGCGCTAATGCAAACGTCTTTCCCTCTGTATTCCGGCACTCCACAAACCGGGACTCCACAAACTGACCCTAGGGAAGGACTTTTACATTATACCGTCTAAGATTCAGTATGTTTGCAAGGGGCCTGAAAAAAGACGATTGCAGGTTCAATTTAATGATATGAACAGTAGAAAACTTTAAAGCCCCGGTAAGTTTCTTAGAAAATATACAAATGAGAAATAATCATTTAATGCTCTAGTAAAGTGATTAGGGCTAGAAGCACACAGGAACAACCCACAATAGCCACACATGTGAGTTTAAAAATTGAAGTAAAGAATACAAGAAAAAAGAAAGAGAGAATGAGAGGCCCAAAGAAGGAGGAGTGGTAACTGAGGTTTCCTGTCTGAGGTGGAGGCTGAATAAGGGTGACAAAAGCCCGAAAAAGAAACCTCTCAGCTGTCCGACTGTGCGTGTTTGTGTGCATGCTGGGTGATCCATGAGAAATGAAAGATGCGGGTGGGTTCATGTACCAGCATAGGTGGGGTCCTTAGCAGCTATTACCTCAACCCACGTCAGCAATGACAGAGGAGGGAGTAAAAGAGTGACCTCATACGGGTCTGATTTCTTCAGTTTCTCAATGTTGAACGTACTTATAGTTCAGTAACTCACTTTGTTTTTTCACAGACTTCATTGATAGATCAGAAGAGTTTGATCTGTTAAACCAGAATTATTCCAGAGATTTGTGCCTGTTAGCAAGAAATGCTAACTCCATTTATTTACTCTAGTCCTGAGTTAAATATGTGGATCCCAACTGTAAAAAGTCAGGGGTCGCAACTTACCCACATCTCAGTCATTTATAACTTACCCAATCCTTGTACCTGTTGGATGGAAACACAAGAAGTTTTTACTCTTTCCTTTTACGTTTGCTAGTCTAAGTGCTGCTATTGACGACATGGGCCATGTTCTCTTCACACATTTAATAGTGTTTAGGAAGAAAATGTTCTGCTCTGCAGTGATTCATGTTGTAGACTTAAGGGAGTTTCTCTATTCACATCAGGCCCATTTCCACTACATAAACCTTTTCCAGGAACTAGGGCAGCTTTTTGGGTCCCGGCATAAAGGTTTGGAAATTTATTAAGTGGTAATAACTGCAGTCAAATGTGACTGAGGCTCAATTATATTAATTCATTAATGAGGTGTCATTTAACTGATTTCTTGAAAAACTTCTGGTTCTTTCCCTCCATCTCACCTTGAAATCCGGGACACTTTAGGGATTTACTGAGGAAGAAATCAGCCTAAGACGACTTTGTGTTTTTATAGTGTTGCTTGGATCAATGCATGCGTGTGCATGTGTGTGAAAAGGAAAATGAGAGTGAGTGCACAAAGAGCCCTGGGGAGAGATGGCTTACCTCCTACAGACCACCTCCCAGAGTCCCAGCAGGAGGGAGATTAAGTTACAGCCAACCTCAGAGGGGGCCGCACAAAATCTGTAGACATACACATTCTTCCACCCTCCTAAATACCGCTTGGAAAATAAAATATTGCACAATATGATTTTATACCCTGAAGCATAATCATCTTATGGTTGATAGTTATGTTCTCTAAAGCAGACGGGTCTGAAACCCAACCCTCCCTGTTCTGATCTCCTCAGATCAGATCAGGTGAAAGATCAGGCGGTCAGGGCCGGGTCAGCCTTGATCCGTGTGCTTTTAGCCCCAGAGCACAGAGGTGTTGAAACACGCAGCCCTGCCTTTGACCTGATGCCCCTTGTATGCTGTCTCAGTATGTTAACCCGCCCAACTTTCATCCATCTTTGACCCAAACTTACCCTCTAACACACACACACACACAGACTAAAGAGTCTTCAAAGGGACTTGTGTTTACAATTCAGGACTCAGGTTGGAAAGATTTACACGAGGAGATAGATGATAACGCTCGCTAAGACACACACAAACCTCTCTTTGAGGAATCTTCCTGCACCACTTCCTCCTCACCCTCATATATCCTCGCTGCGGCCCCTGCAATCTTCCCTCCTCTCCTCCCTCCCACTCAGCTGCTGTAGTCCGTGTTTACTCGGCGAGAGATTGAGAGAGGGCCCAGGGAGGGACAATGCTGCCTTTCAGAGACTCTGCCGACCCCACGGCTGAGCGAGGAAGTCTGCATGGGGGCCAGCCAACACCCCTTCCTCAAACTTCACAGCCACCCACAGCAAAGCTTTACACACACACACGCACCCCCGCACACACACACACACACACATCTCACAAGCATGCACGGACAGAACGCCATAATCTTCCCTTGCCTGCATCACTCCCACTCTCTGCTGCACGGCCCTATTTGTTACAGTCTTTCTTACAAGCCTCTTCTCAGTGGATGCTGTTTCAAAGATTTAGCCAAAATCCTGCAAGTCCAGTCCAAGATCCACACACACATTGAGTCACTTCCCAGTCAGACTGACTGATGGTAGGCAGAGGTGAAATACAACCATGGGGACATTGGAGGCGTCTCTTCTGAGGATGATTGGGACTCACTGAGATAAGTTGAGTATAAATAATAATATTACAGCTTATTAAGGTGCTTTTAATGCATTCTTCACATTTATAAAGTTATTTTCAGTTATAAACCCAAATTAATATGGGTGGATATTTGTTTGTTGCTATGTTCTACATTTTCCGTAGTAAAATTCACACACTGCACATCAGTGTTGAATACAACATCCTCACAGTGAAACATAGTGGTGGCAGCACCATGCTGTGGGGATGCTTTTTATCAGAAGGAACAGGGAAGCTGCTTATATACAGGGAATTCTTGGAATAAGCTGTCAGAGGCTGCAGAGTTCTTGAGAGTGTGGTAAATATTCACCTTTGATACTGCCAGAAGTGGAATGGAAGGTTTAGATATAATTATATCCAGGTGTTCAAACGGCCTGTTCCAAGTCCAGATGTAAATCCAATAGGAAAACTTGAAATGCTTTCAACTCAGATTGATTTTATCCAGCAAAAATCTTAGTCTGAACACTCACAACTGTTGAAAAGCCAAAGTAATACGACTCTTTGATACCTCTGTACATAGGAGGTCAGTGTTTACTTTATCAGGCCTACGTTTTCCATAAACTCACGTGGAAACCTTTCATATTCAAGCAATTGCCAAGGATTTTGATCTTCAGAGAGATTTAAGACATTGTTCTAAATAAAACAATCCAATGGAACCTCAAAATTGCACAATCTGTAGGCTTTTAGCAGTAGTTTATGCTCCCAGGTCTCATATTCACAAATGATATGTAGCCAAAACATATAAACAAGTAATTCCATGCACAATTTATGCAGAAGAAACTAATTACGTTCGTTAGATCTGTCTAACCTCACCTTGATGCTCCGGTCTTCTGTTACAGCACAAGAAATATAAGTCGCAACATATTCACTGATCAAACGACTGCGCTCTCTCATGACACGCGGTCAGCTGAAAAAGTGACAGGTTGTTTGTCTGTTTTTCACACATCACACTGCTTCTCGTGTTTTCATCTGGTAAAATTGATCCCAACTGTTGGTGACATGGTGTGCAAACATGAAGGCTGCGCAATGTTTAGATTTTATCCTTGCGAAGAACACGAGTGTCTATTTTTGCTGTAAGATCAAACTGACAGCAGCATAATGCAGCTCTGTGTATATACACACTCTGCTTCTCTGTTTGCACCCCCTCTGAGTGTATTATCATCCTCTTATCTTTGGCTCACGGGGGTCTCTGGACCCTCTCGTAATCCCCCGTGTCTGGGTATGCATATGCAAGCTGAGGCCATCACTTGTTGGGATGGTGAACCTGCTAACCTCCATGCTCCATGCCTCTCAGACACAAGGCCGTCGTCTCGTGTGGCTCCCAGCCAATTGCTCTTAAAGCCCACCATTCACAGCAAACTGTGGCCTGTATGAGTCTGTGTCAGCATTTGTGTGAAGGGGAGAGGAAGGACACATGAAATTATGGCTTGATTAATTACTTCTGTGCATGGATGGACTTATTTGAGTGCCTGGCTTAGATGTGTATTAGGATGTAGGGCTGCATGCCTGTTTGCTACTGTGTTGTGAAGAGGCTTTTGAGGAGATGTGTCCGTGTTTGTTTGGTGAGGTGGAGCAGTGAACCCTAAAGCATTGCCCTCTGAGGTTTCGGCTTTAAATCAGCATTACAGCATTAGCAGCGCCTGGATGTGTTATGTAGAAAACCTCTGATGACGTTAAAGAACAGAATCGCCTCTTTATGTTAAATCAGTGTGTCCTAAATCATGGGATTTATTGTCATGTATTCATATTTAATTAAAGTCTTGTAAAAGTATTCTTACCTCTTGGAAATGCCCCCTTTTTTTGTCATGGTAAAGCCACAAAGTTCAATGTGTTTTATAGGAATTTTAAATGATAGAGCAACACAAAGACGTAGAAAACACTTTAATATTTGTTACAAATCAAAACTGGAAATGTTTGGCACATTTGATCTGATTTATTGTTGTATTTGTTTGAATTTGATGTAAGTCTTTCACAGAACCACCTATTCTTTTGGGATACATCTCTTTTCTTCTTTCCAAAACAACTCAAGCTAAGTCAGATTCAACAGAGAGCATTTGTGAACATAGATTTATAAATTCTGCTTCAGATTATTAACTTATTATCTCACTTATTAACATAGTTTAATTGGGGTTTTTGTTCTGCTGGAAAGTGAACCTGCACATCAGTCGTAGTTTTTTTCTTTCTCATTCGTTAAGAAGTTTCTTTCATGTGGTAGTGGCACCATCATGGTGTGGGGTTGCTTCAGAAGAGCAAGGGAATCTGGTCAGAGTTGATGGGAAGAGTGTTTGAGCTAAAGAACAGCCTTCCCATAACATGATGCTGCCACCACCGTGTTTTACTGTGGGAATTGTGTGTTCAGGGTAATGTGCACCCCTGTTGTCTACGTAGACCAAAAGGTTTCATTTTTACATATTTTCGGTGGAGATTGTGATTCTAACATGACACAAGGTGAAAAAGCACAAATTAATGTTATGAAGGAATTCTTAAAGTCCTGCGACTAAGGAAGAGGACAATTAAAGTCCCAAACAACAGCAAGACCTCTGGCTGGGTTCAGAGGTCAGTGTGCTTAGAGCAGAGAGGAGGTGAACTGAGCGGGTACAGCTGGAGCTGAAGGCCTGCGGCGTTGGTGGCGGGTCTCAAGGGTCCAAGTTGGAAGGTGTACAGGGGGGATGTTAGGATGGGTTACGCTGGTGGAGGGCCTGATGCGACAGTGTGTAAAGGCCAGCAACCGGCCACGGGGTGAGGTGAAAAAGGCCCAGCGGAGGGGGCGACCATCTGGATCGGATTGTAGAAATTCCTCAGGAAGAGTGTGAGAGTAAAGGTCAGGGTGGAAAAAGAGAAGGGGGTCACTGAGTCCTCATCGTGTGTGTATGTGTTTATTTTTCTTTCTCAGTGTTTTAGATTTTGATTGTGGTCGGTTTGCCATTGTTAGAGAGAGCTCCCTGCCCAGTGGGGTTGTGGAATAGATACTTTTTAAACAAAGTTCATGTGGGAAAAGTTGCAGGTGTGAGAACCTGCCCTCTGCTGTCTGACGCTTATAATCTTGGACTGTTGAACTTCTTTACGTTAGTTACTAAAAGATTTGAAAATAGACTAATGTCCAAAAAGTCTTCATCTATTTTTTCTTGCTACAAACACAAGCCACTTGTGTTTACGCTTGTGTGTGTAAATGACAGACGGTTTTTTTGGGGTTTTTTTTACAAATAAAAAAGTGAAGTCTAAAGCGTTGAAAGTGTGACTCCTTACCTCAGTCCCTGTTTTTGCAGTTGGGAGGTCAGCGGGTTGCAGCCATGCTGTCGCTGGACGAGCCCCTGGACCTGAAACTACCTCGGAGGGCAAACGGGAAGGACAGGGGAACCCGCTCTCCTCTTCTCTCACCCCTGCATCCCAAGCGGGTTCGCCAGCTGCATATGACGGATGATGGGACAGCAATTATAGAGCCCGCTTCACCTGCATCTCCACACTCAGGTAAGTGGTAACCAGGACGGGACACACTGATGTTGGCTAGTTTATAAGCCACTTCTGCACAAAACTGAAAAAAGCTTTAGTTGATACTTGGACCAGACAACGTTGCAGTAGTTTTTGTGATTATTTTGTAAAGTCCAACAACAACAGGGAGAAAGAAAAGCTACGTGTGAGGAAAAGTGGTCTTAACCTCATGCAGTGTCCTTCACGTTAAGTCTATTGAAGTTTATGAGAACCTAAGCAAGAGGTGGGCAACTCTAAATCTCAAAGGCTGGTGTCTCTCCTGTTTTAATGGTTTTCTTGTTTCAACACAACTGACTTAAAAATATTTCCACAGATAATGTCAGAACATGACCTCTCTTAATTCTCAAAAACTTTTCCAAAGGTTATTTCTTTGAGAATTAGCATTATCAGTCTTCGACAAATTAAGAATGAACCGGTTTTTCAACGTCACTCCAGAATAGAATTATCCTAATTTTGTCAATAATCATAAGAACTGCAGAAAAAAACTAGATTCAAGTGAAAAAAAATAAAATTTAAAACCTGGAGATAAAACCTTTATCCCCCTGAAACATGCCATATTTGAAATAGGATTGAACAGCACAAGTCCAGTATCCCTGTAACAGATATCTCAAGAGTGCCATCACTCCAACATGAGTGTACTTTCTCAGGTGTGCAGGTGGTCCCTTACGACCGGACCGACACCCCAACACCTCCCGCGGTGGACCTGAGCATGTCTCCCTCCTCCCGACACACCCCCAGCTCTCCAGAAATGAGCAACGGCAGTTACGTTCCCTCAGGCGTGAGTATGACATCCACGTTCCTGCAAACACTGCCATGTTGGACAACTCAACGATTCCACATTTTGTCACATTACTACAAATACAAACCCCAAGCTTTCAACATCTAGTCACATTGTTCAGCCTGTCATCTGAAAAACAGTATGGCACAGTAGAATGTTCTGTGTTGCTGATTCAAGTTCAACTCAAAATTCAAAAATACTTTAATATTTATTTTATAGATCCTCTCTGTCCAATCTGACTGAGCTTGGACCATTTTACAAAGATGTAATTACATCTAAAAATACTTGCAGTGGTAATTACAGCTAATTGTGTTTTTACAAAGTTTTGACTAATTATACACATTTTTTTTAATGAAAGACCCTGGAATGTTGTAATAAAACAAATTGTGAGAAAGTTTAAGCAGTGTCAATATTGGAAAATTTTTAGGCTACTGTATGCACTCAAAGTTTTACACTCTCCTTCTATAGCCTGACTCAGGATGTTTGGGTCATCAAATCAGGGGCAACATCAAGTTGTGTCACACTGTCACAGGGGAATTCAATTATGCAAGGTTAGGGAGGCCTCTGTCCATGAGAGGGGAAGGGAAGCTCTTATCAAACACAACTTGTGTCCCAAACAATTGCCTTTGTCTGTGCAACATGCACTCAGTGGCCCCGTTGGGCTGTTGTGTGTGTGCGTGTGTGTGTGTGTGTAATCAGATTTAAGACAAAACTACGGCCATGCAGACCTCATGCCGCCTAATTCAATTTCAGTGCAATTGAATTGAATTGCTAAGGCAGTTAAGCCACTCCTCTGTGTTTTACTTAACCCCCTGAGCCTGCTGCTACATCCTTATTCTTAGATAAACCTCCATCACTCTCTCTTTCTTGCAGTTTCTCACACGTTTACCATAAGGCAAATACTTGCTTTCTTCTTGCAAAGAAAAGCGCAATTCCCCCAACATTGGAAATGAGTGTGGGGGTGTGGGGGTGTGTGTGTGTGTGTGTTTCCAAGATTTTAGATTTTTAACTCGTTTCATTGACATATCTGCTTTTTGTTTGAGCAAGGATTCACTGCAGGTTACTCTCAGCGTGGGTAAGCCTGTGCATTATCTCTCCGCTCTTCTGCAGAGGTTTGGGATATAGTGGGGTCTGCAGCAGGACACTACTTAAAGAAAAATGAAATGGCTTATAAGTTTACTGGCTTTTTAGTTTTACTGGCAATCAAGCCCGCATTACCCGTTTTTCGGTAAAGTATCCACATGCTCCTCCTAATGTGAAAATTATCTGAAATTAAATTACATTAAATTAAGATAAACAAATAGGATTGTCTCAAAATGGCAAATTTATAAAAATCCAACCATTTTTAATGTATAAAATAACTGGTACCAGACGTTTGGCAATAGATCAGTTTTTAGTCCTTGCCTTTAACATTTCACAAAGTCGCATAGAGGCAGGGATTTTTAACCAATCCTTTGCATATTTTCTCTGAGCCACTCTGTGTCGATTTGGTTATTTGGCCAGTTGCACAAGGCTTACTGAGCCTTTTAGAGAATAAACAACCCCCAGTATTATAGATTCTCCACCTTACTTAAGAGTGGGAATGACATTTTTCTGCTTCATGCAACACCTAACACACTTGGAGTTTTGTTGCAGAAAAGTTCAATCTTACCAGAAAGTTCCTTTAAAATCTTATCAGCCTTTCTCTCTCTTTTTTTTTTTTTAACTGTTCATCAGAATTCTCACATCTCGCAGGCGTTTCAATTCTTTGTGCCAATTGGTCCTGGAGCAGGACTTCACCTGCCATCCTCTATGTTCATTGGCCAAACGAGTGACAAGCGGGCTTCTCCTGACCTTTCAGCGGATGAACAACTTGCATGTCGCTGGAAAAAGGTAGACAAGAATTGGAGTTTGATATTAAGAAACCTTTATCACCTTTTCTGGTTTTCATGAAATATTTTCCCTCCTTTAGTGCCACCTGCTCTTTGACTCTCTACAAGATCTTGTGGACCATGTCAACGACTTCCATGTGAAACCTGAGAAGGACTCTGGGTACTGCTGCCACTGGGAGGGCTGCGCTCGCAAAGGAAGAGGGTTTAATGCCAGGTGAGGAAATCATTTGTTGAGGTCTATAAGAGCATATCAGATATTCTGTATTAAAACCAATGTTTTACGTTTCTTTTTTGCTTGTACAAAAAATGCAGGTACAAAATGCTCATTCACATACGCACTCACACCAATGAGAAACCACACCGTTGTCCCACCTGCAACAAGAGCTTCTCACGCCTGGAGAACCTCAAGATACACAACCGCTCGCATACAGGTCTGTGTTTGGCTCCCAACTAGCAATAAAGCTAAAATACAAAAAAAGAAAAGAAAAAAAAAATCACATAGGACAGTGTTTGATATAAGGTATAATTATTTTTCTAACTTTTTCTTTTACAGTTGTGATTTGGTGTTTACCTCACATGTTTCCATGTCTAAAATCAAAAACTACATTAACAAATTATCTGCAGATATCAGAAGATATTATGTACCAAGAAAGGACATATAAAAAGTAAAACAATTCATGTTACACCTGAGAAACGTCGTGGCGGTCTAAGACAAGCACCGCTGTCTTGCATGTCTTAGATGTTGCCCTGGTTTAACACATCTGAATCAAACACATGGATTATTAGCAGATTATCTGCAAAGATAAGTGACCTGCTACGGAGGCAATTAAATCATTTGAATCAATTGTGTTGGATCAAGTAGACGTCTTATACCTCAAACACATTGTCAGTGAAGGACTAGAGGTAAACATCCCTACTAAACATTCACAAAAATATGGTTGTATCTTATATTTGAGAGAGTTGAGAGCTCCATAGGCTGTTTCTGTGTCAGTAAAGGTCGATGGTGATTATTTTCTTTTCCACACTTAGAGCTTTTGAATTACTGGCACTTAAATGCAGTGATATCTGCTGTTTATAATTAGTGGGTAAAGAAAGCATTTCTCCAATGTATTTTTTTTAAGGATGTACATAAATTCTCATGTGGAAAATCTCTGCCCTCTGCAGGTGAAAAGCCCTACATTTGTCCTTACGAGGGTTGCAACAAGCGCTACTCCAACTCCAGTGACCGCTTCAAGCATACGCGCACACATTACGTAGACAAGCCCTACTACTGTAAGATGGTAGGTTGCTTGAAGCGCTACACAGATCCCAGCTCGCTGCGAAAGCACATCAAAGCGCACGGCCACTTTGTGGCTCAGGAGCAGGGCCCTCCAAGCGGGGTAGGCTCTCTGCTGAAGGGAAGTCAGAGTGGAGGACCGTCTGGCGCTGGCAGTAAGGATTCAGAATTGCCCTATGTCAACGGAGCTCACATCATCATCCCCGGAGCAGCTGCCGCTCTGCTGGGAGGCCACACCTTGCAGGGCGTAGGCGGTACCCTTCCCTTGTCTCCTCTTAGCCCAAGGCCCCTGGACCTCACCACGCTGGGGAGCCCCAATCCGTCTCCAGCCAGCCTAGGAGGCACATCCATCTTGTCCTTTAACGGCTCCCCTCTGGGCCTGGCTAAGGCTCCTTTACTTTCCTCTGCCTTCCCTTCCTCGGCTCTTGGCCTGCCAATAGTTCCAGTGCTGGGCCCCACTTCAGAGCGTCGGCCCCACAGCCACCAGGCAAAGAGAGGCAGAGGAGAGGAAGCAGAGGATGAGATGGCGGGGAGGGTCCTAAACCTCTCCACAGGTGGGTCTCATGATCCCCTATCCTGGGTGGTCATTCCCCCAGGCGCTGTGGTGCTCAAGCCAGCTGTGGTTAACTGATACAAACACACACACACACACACACTCACACAATCTCACATACATTCCAGAAGAGCTCAGGGGGTTGATGCCACAGCGAGGGTGTGGGATGTCAAAGGTGACATGGATTGGCTTGAACAATCAATTCCAGGCAATGCATGAAAAGGTAGGGATTTGGAAAAAGACACACATCACCTCACACAATTTAAGAATACAACGCAAGCCTCTTGTATTGTTGAAGAACTAAACTTGAGGCCCAAGATCTGTGTTCAGGAATATGTACGGTCCTGGATTTGTATCACAAAGCCTTAAAACAAGGCTCATCTTTGCTTTCTTATTTTATACTTTACTCATTCTGGTTGGTTCTGTGGAAAGGGACCGTAAACGTGACAGTCTTAGTGCTCTGTGTTTTTAAAAAATGTCTTTCTTCATCTTTGAGTATTTATATGACTATACTTTGACAGCTTCGTGCTGAGGTAGGGTGCCTCGCAAAAATATTCACACCCTTTGAGGTTTGACACATTTTGAACCAGTACAACTACTCCCAGGCATTAAGCAGTTCAGATTTACATAAAAGCAACCGTGTTGCAAATGAAAAACTAAAAGTGTGACGTATTTCTATTCAGCCCCGTTTACTTTGATTTTCCAGTGCAACCAAGTACAGAGGCATAAACACAGCTGTTCTGTGGAGGCCTTTTAGGTGTATTGGAGAACATTAGTAGAGTTTTACGAAGACCAACCAGCACAAGACAGAGATAAAAGTCAAAGTGTAATGACTCCTGGGAACCAGTGACAAGACCTAAAAATGTATGTTCAAGGTAGATACAATGTGTTACTATGCAATAAATTGTGTTGGTTTGCATAAAAAAAAAAAACCAAAAACAATTTTGTTGTTTAAAAAGACAAAATGTTAGGAAGCTTAAGGGGTTTGAATGCATTTTGCAAGGCACTGTAGGCACCACAAAGGAAGCACTCATACACACGCGTGTAATAGATGTTTCAAATGTTCACAACATTTGAAACATCTTTCGACATAAATTTCAACATAAATTTGACAAACTTGCCGAACCAAAGCAAGTGAACTTATTATGTCTTATACTTCATTTAAACAGAGCGCTTAACAGTGTCAACTTATAGTATTGAAACCTCAGAACTGCTGCTAAATTTTCCTGCTCCTCCTGCTTCATAAACGGGGCGAGAGCACTTTTGACAATCCGTCCCTGGTCTTGTGGAGGGTGATGAACACAGACCAGACCGGGGGCCGAACGAACAGACAAACGGTGTTAAGCCACCTTGCAATGACCAACCATTACTTCCTCCCTTTTTTCACAAGTGAAACTTTAGGCACTGGTGCGTCTGAATCCCCCTACTGGCGGGAGTCAGACTCTCCCGACTAACAAAAACCAGCACTGTTCAGCTCCTGGATTGTCCAGCTGCTTTACTGTAATTCAATCAACGGGACCTGGTTGTGTATAAAAGGCCCTCAGTGGTGATGAACACTACAGTCTTGTATATTTTAAGCTAAAATGACCCCAAAACAGCTGTGACAAACAGGTGGTGGGCCTATCTACATGAGATTTGACCCCAATAAGTTTCAGCCGTGAAAAAAAAACAAAACAAAACAAAAAAACAAAGAGGGAATGTTCACGTTGTTCCACAGCGGGAGATGGGATACACTCAGTGCTGCCTACAGCTGGACTGACTAGGACGCCACACTATCTCAAACTGCCTCATTTCAGTCTGTCCGAAGGGGCAAACAACACGTAAAAAAAAAAAAAAAAAAATCTTCTGGGAAACACTTCATGGTTCGATTAAGCAGTAAACATGCACTTACTTAAAACTACATCTTTTCTAAAATGTTATATTTAAAGGAAATAGCTCTTATTTCAGTTCCCTTACAAAATTCAGCTTTTTGTTGAGCGTTTCGTCAGACTAGTGTTGCTCATGCAGCTATAGTGTTGACAGAGGATGGGGAGCAGGAGAGGATCCTTAAAACTAAACAGACTGACATCTCTCCTCGCTCTTCGTCACTCCTCCGTCTCTTTTGTCTACGTTTGATGACGTTGGCTGTTTCTGAGTGTAATTTTTCATTTTCAAAACTTAGGAGCATAAGTTTTCAATTTGAGAGCAAGACATTTTATGCTATTGCGCTCCCCTGCATAACTCTGCTCTCACAAAAAAAAGAAAAAAAAAGTTTGCCTAATAAATACTCTATTCTTGCATCAATTCTGATTTTTGCATCAGATTTGATGCCTCTAGCACAAATATTTTACGCTCTATTTACACCTAAAGGCCAGTGATGTCAAAGTCTCACCTGTGTTTCTGTTGGCTGTAACAGAATCACCAACACTTTGTTCCAAGAGAAAGCAAAGAAAATCTAAAGAGTTTTTAAAGCATGAGGTGTAGGATTCAAACAGGAGCAGAAGACAGTTGTGCAAAAGGGAGTAAGCAGATTATGCAGAACCTCTTTTGCAGTAGAACAATATTTATAAGCAGATAATATTATTTTCAAGCGTGGAAGCAGAGTTTAAAATCAGGGCAACACATTATCTGAAATCAAGAAATTCTCCTCTTAAATTGAAAATAGTATGCTCATATTTCTTTGGCAGAAAAATCCCCTTATAACTGTTTTATTTACCCGTTTCTATTTTATATTTTTGCCATTACTATGAAATGTTTTTTTTTTTTTTTTTTGCAGATGTTCAGACGAGACATTTTCTTTGTGATGTTGAAGTTGCCTCTTGTGTTCTGCCATGGCTGCTCTACAATCAGGTTTCTGCTGCCGGGGATGAGTTTGTGAAGGGGTTGAAGTTGGGGAAAAAAAATTTTGGATGGCTTTCCAGAGCTGTAGATTCCAACCCGAGGCTGGCACTTCAAACGGATGGTTAGATCGATCAGAAACATCAAAAAGTTCACCTAAATTTTAAACTTGTGGAAGTTTATTTCTCAGTTTTGTCACTGTAAGAGCCACAAAGACACTTTTTACAAACCGAGGGTCAACTTTTTTGACTGATTTTCAGCTTGAGGAAAAAGAAGCGGTTATTAGGATGAGAGAATGGACAGGGGAGCTATCAGGGTGGAGGCTGCGTGCCAGCAGAGGAAAAAAAAAAAAAAAAAAAAAAAAAAGCAACTTGCAGCCATCCTGTGCTGCCGCTCTCCATCTGGCCACCCACCCACCAAACGGCCCTCTCAGCTCTGAAGTCACTGGCTGTGCTGGGCCCACTGTGGCAGCCTCTCACAGAAATACCAGCCTGCAGAAAACTAGGCCACTGAACTCTTCCTGCCCTCTCTCTCTTCTGTGTTACCCATTTCCTTTAGATTAAACGCGTGGCTCAATTCCACCACCTCCTGGTTACAAAACATTTACCAAAGAACACTAAAGTACATCAAAAAGAATTAGTCTCACATTAGAGCATAAATATGTTAATAATAAAACCCATTGAGCTTGTTTTTAGCAGAAGTCTTTTAGTCTATGGCAAGCCATTATACCATATAACCAAAACATGCCATATCAAATTACTGTTGTACATTCTATTATTCTCTGTATTCATCTTAATTTATTACTTTTTTTCTAGTGACAATTAAACTGACATTTCAGCAATCAAAATCCATTAAAACTGATCATTTAGAAAAGTTCAAGATATCTATTCCTTAACAGTAAACATTTTACCATTTAATGTCTAAGCTTGGTATGTTATGCACATAAACCATTCAACTACTAATGCTTAAAAAGTACACACTAATTTTGATTAAATTAAATCCTCAGTACGCACTTTGAACATGTCGATTACATGATAAATGGCTTGCCATACCAGTTGCACGACAAAGGTCCTTCCTGATGACACCACCTCCACACACAGTTTGGAGCTGTCTGCCATTCACTCTGCCGTGTGAATGGACAAACCTCGCATGTAATGTCGTCAGAAAGAGGCGTTAAGTAAGCTAGACATGGCTTCCATGGCAACGGCAGTGCCAACAGATGCTGAAAGAGGCCAGGGACATAGGCTCAGCGCCGGCAGCAGAAATCTCAGCACGACACGGGTCCAAACGGGATCCACACATTTTCGATATTAAATAAGCTGTATGATCCATTAACCCTTTGAACTCAGCCTGTAATAATCTGCACTTTCTCACCCCCTCAACTGTATATGTTTGGGGATGCTGTCACATTATTTTCCAATGTCTAAGCTGTCTTTGTGTTGTTTTTTGGGAAATAGTCGCTGCAGAGTCTCAAGTAGGACTCTGTTTTCTTCTGATTAAACATTTTTAAAAGTGGTACGGACTCCTGGAGTTGTTACAAAATCGCAGATGCCAGGACACAAAAATGACCCACATCAGAGGCTCGCTTTGCTGGAAGTGCCACAGTGTTGCACAAAGGGTTAATGATATGACTAAGGCCACAGGAGGCCTGTTCAACTTACGTTTTCTTTTTTGCACATTTGTGAGATATTATGTCAGTATTTTAATTTTTCCAAGTGCCTTTTTTTTATTACAGGTAAATATAGAAGCTATACACTATATGAGAAAAAGTTATATGAAAATATATTTTTCCTGGCACCATGTTCTGTGGTTGAACATGCAGAATTTTAAGCGTTGTAAAAGTCTCCAATTGGTACAACATAGCGGTGTTCTCCTGTTTTAGAGGAATTTTATTACGATATTGATAATAATGTCAATGAAAACAAAATGTTTAATAAAGTTGCATTTGATAAGTGTGCTTGTATTTTTTTTTTTTTTTTACATTTCTGCATATACTGTTTCTTTCACATTGACAATCATATTATCCTAATTTACATTCAACAAAAAGCAGTTTCCAACACTGCAGTCATAAACATTATTTTTACAGACACCCATTGTCTATAAAAAAAAGACAATAATTGCATATTATATAATGGGAATTCACTGCCTCATACAAAAGACTAAAGAAAAGACTTTATTAGGTTATAATTTACATGGGAGATGGGAGAAGAAACTAGTGGTCCAATTTTATCCTTTATGTTTCAGGATTTTGCTGCGACTGCTGGTTTTGTTCTTGTTTCTGAATATTTAGCTCCTCATCCAGACGCTCTTTAGCTCGCACCACCTGCAATGCAAGAAAACGGCACATGAATGACCTGCAGTGGAGGATAAAGCAGCTAAAACACGAACACAGCAAAATGTAATTAACAGAATAACTCAACCACCTGGTGTGAGTCATTTTCTTAGTGCAGAAATCTGACATTTTGCTGAGGAAAAATAATTAGGAACATGGTGCACACATCTGCTTTTATACAAAACATGTTCCATTTTAAGATTTCACACAGTAAAGAAAGAAAAAAGACAGGGAAGGAAGGGAGAGAGGACACTAAAGAGGAATATATACAACAAAGCAAGGATGACTAAGGAAGGATAGAAAAATGACAAGGAAACAACAGGAAGGGGAACATGTGAAAAAACAGACTACTCACTTTTGATTGCAGATAAAATGAACCTCCCACTGATTTTTCATTGACTTTGAAAAGGTGCTCATAATTCTGCAGGAGATAAATAGTTCAGCGTCAGTGTAAACGCACTTTTTTAAATGTAAAAACAGCAAAAAAAACAATATTTGTATTCATAATCAAACTCCTAATTAACCAACTTGATTATAAATAAAGTTAAAGATTTATGACATTGTATAATTTAAAAAGCTTTGAGTATTATTATTTACTAAGAAAAACACATGACATCCGAAGTCAACACTGATATTGAAACTACAAGTTAAACTCCAAACCAGACTCAGTGTTTCCGGGTCCAAGTCCTTCAGTGAGAGAGGCTGAAGTGTGGAACATTTATAAAAACCGACCCCACTGTGATTTAAACATGTCAGTAAGAAGGACACAACGGTTCCTGGGTGTACCTTCTGAATCTCTTCAGGGCTGAGCGTGGAGATGTTGAGGATTTGTTGAGCCTCCTGTAGACTCATCCCAGTGATGCTGGTCGCTGCGGCAGACTGCTGCCCGGATCGGCCCCTGGCCCTGGCTGCTGCCTGGCTCGCTGGGAGAGGGAGATACAACAGAGATCCATCCTGAAGTGACGCTATGCCAACATGGCTTGTGTCGGCGAACTGCTTTGCAGAAACACTGCAGCTGCTTCTAACACTTGAGTAAAACTCCATAGCTGAATGAGACCCGCGTCTCATTCAGTATTGCTACTGCCCTGAATAAACAATTGAAAGAAAACATCATCCAGGGGCAACTTTTGTACACTATCATCAGATTGCTTCTGGGCTTTTATGCAACCTTTTACCAAATATGGCTAAGCACTTTCTTTTGAAGGAAAAAGTGATAACTTAGTGGGCTTCATTTGGTCCATGGCACAAAATGTATTTATCTACATATATATAGATATAGATATATATCTGTATATATATCTATATCTATATATATGTATATATATATATATATATATATATATATATATATATATATATATATATGTTTGTGTGTGTGTTAAAGACCAGGATAATTTTTTCAGTCTTAAACTTGCACCTCTATAAAGATTCCTTTAAAGATTAAACATTCTTTCAAAGAGGTGAGGTAACATTTTAATCAAATCCATAACAGCATAACAGAACAATCAGGATAACAGAAGCATAAATACCTGCATACTCCTGTTGCAAAGCCCGGGCAAAAGCTCGTCCCACCACCTGAACACCCATCACCACGATCTGGGCGAGGTATTTAGCCTTAAAGTGTTCAGATTAAAACAGTTATTAACAGTGTCAGACAAAGAGACAGTACTCAACACACAAACACATTAACCTTCTTATTACTGAAGCTCATTTGAAATGCATTAGGTTCGTTATGTAGAGCAACTTAAAGACACAGTAGCACTAAAAAAAACCCACCTTATTTCATCACACGTTTCAGAGTTAACGCAGTACATACTCGCATGAGACCTAGCAAAAAATAACATGTTCTTACCATTTGTTTATCGCTACACAGCCGATGTGCCGACTCCTGTTGTCACACATGCACACTGAAGGTTACAGAAGCGTCATAGTTCAAGGAAGATCGACAACTAAACATTCAAGACGAATCGTCTTGCTGGTACAGGTTTTAAACATCTCCCTCTGCTGGTGGGGAGGGATGAATGCAGCGTTGCACCACATTTGGTGACCATCAAGTCTTGTGACTCCAGACGGCGCTGTTGAGAAGCAGCACTGAAATCCAGTCACATATCACGACTACAGTATATAATTTAAAGCCCAAACATTAACAAATTGATCAAACTGAATTATATGAATATGAGCTACTGGCTTGAGAAATGACCAAGAGAGCCGTTACAGAACATGTGAGCATACTAACCCTCACAGCAAAGTATCTTAAGGCTAACTTTATAGTTTTCACTGTTTAGTATGTATTTAGGAAACCAAAGAGTCCAATCAGACATTCTATGTGTCTGTCAGCATGTCTGTATGTCTGTTTATCATGACAGACCATCACAAACTCCAAATAAATAAATATTATTTTAGACCTTTTACAGATATAAAGAAGAATGTGTCATGCATTTGTATTTAACTTTTGAGAGATTTTTCTTGAACATGGTCAAGGATTTAAAGCAAAATTGATGAGGTTATAACTAAGAAAATATTTTTGTCTTGTGCATTTATCTAGTTTGACATGGATGCAATAGCAATGCCCACCACATTGAGTTAACTACAGAAGATCAGAGTTCATATGGTGTTTATTGCAAGACAGTTTTTGAAAAAAATCCACAAACCACTACTATAAAAACAAAACCACAATGTTCTACTTACTATATGAAAACAAGTCCCAAAACCAGTTAATCCAATCAAAACATACAACAAACCTTTAAAAATCACAAGCACATACATCCAGTGACATCCACCATGCATGTGTTCAACATGACAAGCAGGAAAATGCATGGCTGTTTTGGCCGGATCACATCAGTCATTCTGAGGATGTAAACAACGTTGTTGGATCAATAAATGGTTCTCAACGATTCCAACGCAGCCCTGAGTGATGATTACACAATGATGGCTTCACTCTAAGTTACTAACACTGTGCTGTTTGCCTAATTAACACTATTCAAAGGGTATAATTCCCCAAAATGTTAGAATATTAACAAGGATTCAAATTAAAAACATTAGACTACAATGCAAACAAAATGGAATGATTAAGTAAAAACATAGAAATCCCAATTTTTCCCTCCTCATACAAACATTCCTTAATGGCAAAAGAGTTAATCAGACTCTACTAGGACAAATACACAAATACGTAATATCTATTATCTATCAACTGTATTTCAATTTATACTTAAAAAAGAAAAGGCATCTATAATTCCTAACATCAGAGACTCCCCTGATTCTGTTGTGTCCTTAAGTTTAAGGTGGTATCTGCTGCTGAAGCTCAAACTTGTTACAGTAACTGTGATTTGCATGATCATACTGGAAGACAATCAGTCTTAAGAACTTGTGCTGTTATAGTGGCAATCAGGAAGCAAAGCAGTGGTCGCATGTCAAACCAAACATTCAAGATTTGATTGAGATCTACAAAATAAAAATGTGCCATTAAAAGATAGAAGAAACTAGCCTTAATTCTACGTTGTTTATTTTAACAAGATGTTAGAGAGTTGACTGGTTATACTTCAAAAGTAGGACTGGCTGTAGATTTATTCACATTTTCTGATTTTTTACTTTGCTGTGGTGTGATTTTATATGATTATCTCATGAATTCATCAAATATTTGAATACCAATGAAGACGTCTGTTGGCACCCCTGGTAAAGATATGTAGAAAGCATAGTGTAATCTCACTATGAAAAAAATCAGACAATGGGGGAATCAGAGCTTTCAATATTAGTACAATTAATCAATAAAGGAAGATTTTACATTTGCTCTTGAAAAAAAACAAAACAAATGCTGACAGATTGTGCTTTCCAAGAGGAGACCTTTTCTTAAATATATGTCCCATTATTTCTTTAAACAATTATTTTGTAAAATCAGATGTTTTTCTCATGAAATAAATATATTACAATGAAAGGCTGTATTTTTTTTTAAAATTTTAAATTATGCCACGAAAACTCAAGATTAATTTATATTCAGGTTTTACATTTTTACCAAGGGTGCCGACACTTATGTTGTCTATACAGAGAAAACAAGTATTTTAAGCTCAAACTGAATGTGGAATTTCCTACAGAGAAGTGCTAAAACTTACGGAAGTTTAATTTACACCATATGAGTTTTTATGTAATGCAATTTTTCTCTTGTTCGGTAGGCTGCTGTGTTTGTTTTCCCCAGAAGATTGTCTGGGTGACGAATTCAAACACGAATGGCAAAATAACTCTTGAGCTGTCCTCTCCTCTCTGCTGTAGGCACCATGACTTGAAGCAAAGTCCAGATGATGACATCCTCTTTAATCATCCTGAATAAAAGGGAGACAAGAATGAGATTACTAAAACAAAACAAAACAAAAAAACAAAACAGAAAAAAGAAAAACTGCTTTAATTTCTTGATTGGAATGAAAAGAAACTTTAAACTTCAATCCGCTCAGTTTATATTTATTGGATTTCCTGAATATGTTAAACTGTTACTTCAAGTTAAGAACACAACTAATGCAAATATACAAACACAAACTTCAGAGATAATTTTACAAGAAAAAGCAATAGACAAATAGTTACTGGAAGAAGTTTTTTGTTTTACATCACTTGAACTTAACTATTTTGCTGCACTTCAGCCAAAAGTGTAATATTATCTTGAGATTTTATGTGACAAACCAACAGAAAGTAGTGACATTTTGTGACATGGAACATGTTTTTTAATGCTTCATGAAAAGCACAGACATATGAAAAGCACAACAAAATCCTGCTGCTTCTTAGAGAACAGCAGCATCACAAAAACCAAGGCACAGCAGAACAGTCAGGTAGTAACCTGTGGAGATGCTTAAATCAGAGGTAAAACAGTTTTTTTTTTAAGTATTAATACAGGGGCCTGAATACAAATGCTTGTCACACTTTTCTGATTTTTATTGGCAAAAATTGATTACATCTTTCCTTTCACTTCATCACTATGCTCAAACTTGATCCATCACATAAAATATACTTTTGTGTTTTCTTCCAAGAAGTTGTCACATGTACTCACCCACTCCTCGTCATCCACACCCTCAAAGGACTCCTGTGGCAGGGGGTCGTCCATGTTTCCCAGTTTAGCCACCATGGCACTCAGGAGCTGGATCACAGACATACTTTTGTTCAGTTTCTACCAAAGGTCCATACATTTGATCTACAACAAACTAATGCAAAGTTTCACCTCCTCTTTTTTCTGTTCATCTGTTTTTTCCTCCAAGTAAACAGACGAGGGCAGGTATTTCCTCACCGGAGCCTCTTTGGGGGCCTCACTCACTGAGAAAAAACACAAACACAGCTTTGCATGAAGCAACCAAACATACCAGGACATGTCCAGAGTCAACATGCGGGTCTAAAGACGGTGTCTTGATGAACATTTAACAGCTGGGTTGTGTCTGTAGCTGCACCTGGCGTCATGTCTTTGGGCTTCAGGCTGATCTTTTTATGCTGGCCGTTGGAGCCAGAGAGCCAGGCAGAGGCAGTGAGCGCAGGCTCCCACCACACTGCTGTGTCTGGGTACACATCGTCCTGGAAGAACTCTTTCTGGAGAGCCAAAAAGGAAAAACGTTCTGTTCATTAGAAGTAAACATGAGTAAAAAAAAAGTAGACAGTGTTCCTGGAAGTATTCGCAAGGAGGTGCAGTTGTCTCACTTTAACCCGGGGGACTCTGAAGGCCACCGGCTCTATGGTGGTCTTAGTGAGCATCAGTCCCACAGCTATCTCCACATCTCGCACATTGCACTCCGTTTTAGGCAAAAAGGCAAGTCCCTGCACACAGTGCATAGAATCCATTACTTTAACTTCAACTTCAATGGATGTGTTGATGATAATGAGGATAAAATAAGTATCCTTAGTACCTTATGAGGCTCAGGGGAGTTAAAACTGCTGCATTCAATAAAGTATGGATCTTCTGGGACCAACTCATAAATGTAGACTCTGGTGTCACCCTGAAGAAAAGCAGGAAACATAATTTAATACAAATAAGGTTTTAGCCACGACACACTCTGCATCGACTAGCACCAGTTCATCTCTCTTCTTACTTACTTTCCCAGTAAGAATTACAACGCTGGTGTCGGGGTCGTAAAATGGGATAAGAGTGGAGGGAGATACATTTAAAGCTGCGTTGGCTATTGGCCCGGATGACAGGGAGTCAGCGGAGAACAGGTAAAGAACTCTTTCACTACGACTAAAATAACAATAGAAAAGAGGACAAGAAGAAGGGTTACTTTGATCAATGCTGCTCAGACAGTAAAAAGAAAAGTTAATTAAAATAATTTAAGGAAACAGTCACGATGAACAAACTAATAAAAAAGGCTTTAGTTTCCAGTACCTGTCAAATCCTGACACCAGCAGGTACTTCCCATCACACACCCAGACCACACGAGCTCCTCTGTGGCCCTCTGGACCCGGTCCCTCCTGGGAACAACAAAACAACAGCAAATCCATGTGGCTACTGAAGCAGTGCTAAAATATGACTATTATCTAAGAATTGAGAGACAAATATTTATTACAAAAAAAAAGGACTGAATCCAAATTTAAAAGTATCCAGACCTCTTGAAATTTTTAATGTTGTCGTAGTCCAACTGAAAATGAATGTAGGCCATATTATTATTATTTTGTAAGCTGCTGTTCTATAGTTTATTGCCATACTTGCACAGGTGCTGTAGATTTGCGAGGGTCATAGATGCGCACTTTCCCATCCTTGCAAACTGTGGCCAGCAGCTTTCCGTCTGGACTCCATGCCATTCCAAACACCTGAACAGGAACATCAGGAAGAGCCAAACCAGGGGAAAAGCTTCCATAAGTTTCCCTTCGCTTTATGGAAACATCTCTACTCGTTCAAATTATGTTTTTTGAAAAGATTTTCTTTGCTACAAGTAACAACCCACCTGGTCCTGGTGGCCGGTGAGAATCTTGACCTGCTCTCCACTCTCCAGGTTCCACAGTCTGACTGTGAGATCGTAGGATGAGGACACCAGGACTCCACTGGCCAGAGGGTGAAACTTGATGGAGTAGATCTTCTCTGTGTGGCCTACAGGTAGCCATCAATACAACTGAGACTTCAAGAGTCACACAAGAAATGTGCAAGTTTATTTCCGGATGCATTCGAAATCAATACTGAAAAAGCTGCAAAATGCGACTTCCTGTCCTGCCATTTATTGAGATTTTTTTTAACTCCCGCCCAAGCCAGAATCATTAATACATAGATTTAGGTGGAATTTGTTTCTTTATGCAATATGACCTTGTAACATAACCACTATGTTTGTTTTTTTGATTAATATATTAAATGGTAAAAGTAGCAAACTGTCTTGTGGAACAGTTGTGGTGATTTCATTATTAAAAATATTCCGAATTTCCACTGTTTAAAAAGCTGATTTTGGGTAGATCAGGTTTGGTTTCAGGTGTGTGAAAATTTTGTAATTAAAAAGGGGGCGTGTGCGGCGGCGCACAGTCAGCGAGGAAGACGCTCAGCGTCAGATCTGTGCAGCGGGAGTTTCGGCTTTATTAATTGTTTAAACCAAGAGAAAGCTAAAGAAAAAGATAAAAACAACGATTAAAGTTCGCCCCAGCGCCGCAGATCGTGCCCAAGAGACTGGACCGAAGTTTGCACCCAGGAAACGCCGCCCGGTGCAAAAGGACGACGCCAGTGCGCAGAGGACGCCACCGGGGGTGGAGAAGGACGCTCACGGTGAGATCTGAACTTTATTTTCTTTTTGGGGGGTTTTGGTGGTACCACTCATTTTTTCTCATCTTTTTTGGGGGTTTTTGACGTTTTGGATTTTGAAGGAAGCGAGACTGGGGAGTAATACGGAGAGACGCTTCCAGGACGTTGATTTGAGAGTATGGGATTCTTTTAAGGACAAAATTCTCATAAAAAAGGAACGGGATTATGTGGACAGTCAATTATTTAGGTTTGGTTGATGACTCCAGTGAACGGGAATCTGACCGATGATTATTTTGGAGGGTTTTGGTGTAATGTTAAACATTAAATTTTCTGGTTTATGGAATAAATTATTGGGCTAAAAACCTATAAAGCTATTTTGAGTGGTTGCATATCTGTTTTATATCGAGTTAAATTATGTAACACCTTTTACCTGATTTCCTGTGACGATAACCCCCTTGAGTGTAAGTGTGAATTCTGCTTTGATCAAGCCGAGTTTTACAACCTACCTTGCAAGATGAGCTTAGGCTCAGTCAGCATCTCCTTAAGCCCACCCTCAGGTACTTGCCACATCCTGATTTTAGCATCATCTCCAGCTAGAAAGAGACATTCAAATATAAACGCAGAGACATGCTCAGATACGTTTGTGAGGAATAAGTTTTTATCTGCACCTTTGCAAAAAATAAAAAAATTTAAAAAAATAAATAAAAAATGGTGGAGGTTGTTAGTAAGGATGTATTTACTCACCCACTACCAGTTTGTGTGTGTCAAAGGGATCCCAGGAAAAGTCGGCCACATTTACAGAGTTTTGGATGGTGGGCAGAGCTGTGTCTGGCTGCCTCCCGGGTCCAGAGCGCTGAGGAGAGGAGTAAAGTCAAACAGCTGGAGTACAGGAAGATACCAGTTGTGGTTTTACGTCTAACAAGCACTAACTAAACTAAATTCTCAGGGGGCTGAAGGGACTGCGAACTTAACTGGAAATCTCTGAGTCCATTTGTGCACACTGTCAGAAAGCACATTAGTTTTGCAAAACGCTAGTTACTGCACCAGGACTAATAGGGAATGTGTGTATACTGTTGGTAAGTTTCATTAAGTACAACACATAACAAAATGTTTCTATACATACCTCGAACACAGCAATCTGGCCTCCTGCGATGGCGAGTGGGACGGCCACACGTTGGAGGTTTACACAGAAGCCGTCACACTCGCCTGGCGTCGTCAGGTTGAGGTTCCGGATGTTGGTGATGTGTTTGTCCCGGTGCATCACTGCACCCTGGATGTGACGGAATTTGGATGTTGGTCCTGATTAAAAAAACAGAAGACCTTAGTTTTAAAAAAACATCTAAAACAGATAATTATTCTAAAACTATGATGTGCGGATTGTGTTGGTTTCTACCCAGCATATTTTGGATTGCCTTCACGCTTTGGCTGGGACTGGGGAGGAAGCCTGAGGAGAGACCAGAGGTGGAGGACGGAGAGCGGGAGGGGGCAGCGGTGCTGCTGGGGGTGCTCAGAGGACTACTGGAGGTGGAGCAGCCATGAGGCTGATCCTGGAAAAGCAGAATGGTGTTTTAAATTCTGCTAATCAAACATAAAGCTTGTCCTGCTTTGGAAAAACAAAGACACATTTTTACCTCTTTGCTTCCTCCACGGGGCAGCTCCTTCTTAACAGCTGTCTGTTTTGCTGCTGGCTTGGGTCTCTTGTCAGGGTGGAGGCTGACTTTATCCACCTTAGGAGAAACAGAGCTGCTTGTCTGAGCAACCTGTGTGGCCTTCAAACTTTCCTCAGCTGTTTTTAGCGAGGTTCTGTTACCTGTTTGTTCCCTCCCTTCCACCACTCCTCAGCAGATATGGCTGGAGTCGTGCCCACCGTGTCTGGGTAAAGGTCATCATGAAACTCCTGGCCTGAACTCTGCAAAACAAAGAATGAGGTACAAAGGCGCAAGCAATGAAACATCCGTGGAAAGGAAATCAAGATGTACGTGGAGGTCATAAATCTGTGTTTTGCCGGCGATACCTTGCGAGGGACTTGGTAGCTGATTGGAACGATGCAGCTGTCTGTCAGCTGAAGAACACGCACCACTTCACAGGAAATGACGTCCAGTGCCAATTTTGGCACCATGGCAATGCCTCGAGTTGAAGCGTCAGTCAGACAGTGACTCACTGTGAGAAAGTTAAGAAAAAAAAGGGAACAATATAGGATAGAATTTAAAAAAATATATATATTTAAGCATCCACAATAACAACCACATTTTACCTTGAGTCAGGAAAGGCTCAGCGGTGGAGACTTCAAAACAATCAACTGCAGTGTCTCCCTCCACGGAGAAAGAGAAGCATAAATAAACCTGAGTATCTTCAACATAATCTTTACAAGAAGAACGAATTCGCAGATATATAGCTTACAATGCCAGCGAGCATGAGTAGACCAGTGTCATCATCAAACAGCGGGACCAGTGTCCTGTAGATGGAGACAAAGATGAACAAAGAGAGAAAACATTGAGAATTTTTTTCTTTGGTTTTGCATCACTTAGGCATGTTCAAGTTGACAGGTGTTGCCACTAGATGGTGCAGTTGACTCAGTAAAAGGTGTCTTCAACTCCTTCTACAAACTCAGCCGCACAAAATATATTTTTTTCCACCTGTAACAATACTGTGGAGGCTACGCACAGAACAAAAATGCTGTGTATTTCTGTTTACAGTCAAGATTAAGCAGCTCAATATTCAGTCCTGGACAGAAAATTAGAGAACTAACCAAAGTAAATTTTAGAAAGACCTTCAAAAAACTGGAGAATCTGTTGATTGAAGTCGCTGCTTGGAAAAAAAAAAAAAGCTTCTATATAAAAAGAAGGTTGTTTCCAAACTACAGCACAGAATTGGCCATGTCTCTTGGCATCCCTGGTAAAAATGTACAAAAAAATCTTAAAAAATAAAATAATAATGTTTTAGTGCAAACTACCACTTAAAATTGTAGAAATCAAACCTTTAATAAAAGTAAATTTTTTCACTTGGAAACAAAATCTATTATGAAATAATTATTTTCAACCAAATCCCTTGAGACTCAAAATAAAATAACAAAATGTTTTATCTGGCTTCTTTCAATTCATATTTTTTTTATCTTGGTAAATATCTTTCTGTTTGTGGTGGGTATCAACACAATATCACAGTAGATCACTGTGATGATCTTTGGGAATTCTTTAGTTATGCTTCATCTTGGTATCCTGCTTCCTTGTTCCCTGTGTGCTTTATTAACCATTTTTCCCACTTTCTGAGTCCAACTTGTTTTCCTTCACTGCAGTACTCTGTTTGTTGAGTAATCAACTCTCCAGCTTAAATTTCCCAGTTTGATAAATCCTACTGTTGATAATACATTTTAACGTTAGATGCCACCCGCCAGTAAAATCAGAAAGAAGAAGAATCCTACTGTTACCTCCAGCATGTCTCCTGGTCCTTGTGTTTTCCCTGGACTTTGATTTATTTATTTTTTCTCCTTATTTTATTAAGTAAACATTTAAATTTTTTTTAACGTCCTACACTGGGGCCGTTCTTTTCACCATTCTGTATAACATATAATAACATATGATGCCACATTAATAGAGGAATTTATTTAAAAGTTTGTTTTACCCAACTTTATTAGGTTTTCCAATAAGTGTGAATTGGATTGAATCTTTATGGATTTTAATGCACTAAAATCAAAATTGTGTCAACTGTATATTAGAGTTACTATCAAGAAATGTCTGTTCACTGTAAATTTATTTCATAATATTATTTTATAATATTGACGTTATCAATGTTGACAGTAAATCACCCATTTTGGAGTATTTGTTAAATAAAAAGAAGGATCAACTAAGCAAACTGGTGTGAAGCACAAAATAATCAGTCAAACTGCATAGAGATTTCTCCTGAACCACTTGAAACCGTTTCCTATTGGCGTACAACAAACTTTACTCATGCAGGTCTAAACAAGTCCATAGTCACTTGCTACCTCTCGTGATACAAACTAAGAGGATTGAGGGCTGCAGAACTTAATAAGGAAAGTACAAAGTACAACCTAAACCAAATAGAAAATACTTCTACAAACAAGTAAGGTAATCAAGGTAAATCTCCCTCGTTCTTCACTGCTATTTATTATGATTTCCTCTGCAGGTCACAGTCGGGATCAGGACAGAGTCCAGGCTGACTGAAGTGGAGAGACTCACTTCCAGAGATGGGTTTATGATGACAACCTTGTGTAACGCTTCTATTCCAGGGCCACTTGATGCTGACAGACTGGTGATGTAATGCTCCAACTATGACAGGGTAATGACAGGGTTCGTTAGAGTATGTAAGGCGACAACAAACGGTGACACGCAAGGGACTTTTTTTGTTTTCTGTGAGTAGCAAAATATAAGAGCATGTGACAGCATGTCATGGATGTTTGTATGAAAATCATAAAACAACCAATTAGCAAAGAAATAAAAAAATTAGAATTCATAGCTGATAAATATTTTGAACTGTTCATGTTCGTTTTTAAAGATCCAAGGGGTGTTGGGGTTGTGTGTGCTTGGATTGTTCAGCAGGATCACTATGACCTTACTGTTCAATGGAATATACACCAGGAAATATAAAAAAAATAATATTCGGAAATTAGCCATCTATTCACTTGTTTCACTTTAATTTATATGTGTTCAGTCTCATATGTTGTCAGATTTATTAGCAGTTGTATTTCATATTGCTAACACATTGGATTGGCTATGTGCTGTCTCACTTGTTGTTTTTGGAGGGGCTGCATGTGAAGGATGTGGTTTCTCTTAACACACACTACAACGCAGAAATTTTTATTTCTTTAGAGATTGCTTACCAACTTATTTTTAGCCTGGCTTTAACTTGAATGTCACAATGAAAAGATAAAAACAAGTGTATGAGCAGTGTTGATTACAATCCACCTAATCCATAAGACATTCATTGAAAATTTAAAAAATTTCAATCTCAAAAAAAAAAAAAATGTTGAAATTTTCCTCCTCTTGAGGTGTTTTTAGTCTTGTGATTGGTTCAAGAACAATTAAAAGCAGGACACAAATAATACCTGTGCCTCTTTTTAACCTCTCTCCTCTCTATTGCAAGACGGTGGAGTCAGCAAGGGGTGGCCACACTTCGTTAGCTCGAGTCTCTGTTCCCATGTCTGAGTGTCTACAGGGAGTCCACCTCCATTCCCACACTGCTCTCCTTTGCTCTGTCCTCCCCACAACAAAACTACCTTGCTTTGTCCCTCAAGCTTCTGCAGCACCATTAGTCCCAATTAGCTCTCCGAATTGCCTTCACTCTCTCCGAGGTCTTATCTCCGCTTTTCTCACAGTAAAATGTACAAGTCAAACAGCCACATAATAGAAGCAGAGCTTTATCTCTGATTTTGGCCACTGTTTGCTGTCATTTTCATGGTCCACCTCCTCACCGGCCCATTTTCCCACACAGCGAAACGCAGACACATGCAAGTGCATATTTACGCACACATAATGGGGAGCACACATGCATGTAAGTGCTAATGATGCGGATTTAATGACTTCATGATGCGGTATCGCAGAGTTAATTAATTAAGAGTCTGCTATGCAAATCTCCTTCACACAGGCTCACTGTGAATGAAAAAAAGAAGCCATTATTCTCATTCAGCAAAGTCAGATGCATTTCTCTGTTTTTGGTGTGCAATTAAAATAAGTTTACCACCATAATCATGATTACATAACATGCCAAAAACAACATTCCAACATCTCTCAGGCCTATCTGCACCTAATAATGTCTCATCACAATACAAACTCCTCTAACTATCTGCAAAGAGCCATCAGAATATCAAACAACCCACCTGCCTCCTTTCTGAGCTGCCATCACCTCACACCGCTTATCTTGCACAGATGCCAAATGAAAATCATAAAATGACCTTCTCCCTCTGACAGCAGCCTTCAGCACCAGCAGATATGATGGGTGTGATACTCCTGCTCTCTGTGTTTAGGCGTGCATCAGTCAGCCAGGGCAAATTCAGATCATTAGAACGTGTTGTCATTTAATAACGTGTGATAACGGTAAACACTGTAAATCGGAATAACAGGCCAGACAAGTAGTGACATGCAGACAAAAAAACAAACTGATCTGCTCATTTACTGGGTATTTGCATCTGAAAGAGACACTTAAATGTGAATCAGTTCAACTGAACACTTGGACAATATGAACACATTTACTGAAGCTGACAACTGCTCAGCAAGCAGGGAAACATGTATTACTTTACTTTTCTAACCATTTTATTAAGAAAATATGCAAAATATATGGAAAAGGTCAAATTGCATTCGGTAAAGACAACCTTGTTTAATTTTCCTCTAAACATATGCATTTAAATGTAAATTGCTTCCAGTCTGTGCCCACTAACCTGGCAAATTATGCAGACTAATTCTGAGAAAATCTAGAGAAGAAAGTTTTACTTCTGATTTTGATGAACATAGCAAGATATACCATTCCCCCTTCAACTTGTTCACATTTCTCCTTCAAAGTGTCTTATTGGGATTCTTAAAAAAAAAAAAAAATTGGAAAAAGGATTAGGAAAAATATAATCCATGGCTTTTACAGAATCACATGTAATTGCAGTTACAGCTGCAAGTCTTTTGGAGTATGTAGCAGCTTTGCAAAATACTTAGAAATGAATGGTTTTGTCCTTGATTTTTTTCAAAAGTAGGAGGCAAAATATCAGAATTAAAGATTGAGCATATTTTAATAAGCTTTGACATAGATCCTCCAGGATTTTCTGTATTTAGCTCTGTTACTCTGAGCAGTTAAACACGGTGGTGGCAGCATCATACTGGAGTGCTCTGGAGTATTCAGGGTGACATGCAGTGTTGTACCTGAATGAAGTTGTCCCTCCTTGCCCAAACGTTTGTGTTAGGTTTATGCAGCAAAATTTTTCGTTTGTGACAATATCATTTTAAAGATATTGAGAAATGTTTCCAGAGGTCATGAAAGGTCAACCAGCCACCCCACCTTCAAACCAGCAAAAAAGCAATGCAAATGTTTCAGACCAATTTTGTTAGATTTCAAGGAGGTGTGGGAGGGCATCTTCACTCAAGTGTTAGTTGTCCATCACCCAGTAAGTTAAAAATTGTCTCAAATATTTAATTTGGGCTTCACCTCATGAGAGAATCTTCTTTCATGTGTTTCTTTGTCTTTAAAATGCTGTTTGTTCAGCAAAGATCTGAGAGGATGCATCATTTTCTTTCTACTTCACTTATGGATAGATGTTTAGTGGGCAATAACTCATTATGGTAACAAAAATATCAAACTCTGCGTTCCAATGTGACAAGATGTGGAAACATTTAAATTAAATCAATAGTTTTACAAGGTACCAGAAAAAAAAAAAGAAAATTGTATTAAAAATCGAAGAAAACATGTTTCATACCTGATTTTTACAGTAAAATACTTCATGCTCTTTTACAAAAACACACAAAAACCAATATGCTGTACACCTTAATGAGTCCATACTGGCACCAGCCTTCTCTCTGATACCATCAGACTCATCCAGTGGTGTAATGTGCTCTGGCATAGGTGGAGCTAACTGAAGCAGCCTACAGAGGTATAAGGTTATGGGGTTTGAGCTATGACCAGATGAGTATCAGTCAAAGGGACCTTTCTCTGTCGTATCAGATCATGACCTTCAGCAAGGCCTGCCTTAATAATAAAAACATGCACTAGATATGGCAATAAGCTCCAGATGACAGGTAGTGAGCCTGAAAATGGAAAGAACGGGGAGGTGGAGGCCAGTAAGGAATGCAACCCCCACTTTTTAAAACTTGTATCCTAGCAATATAAAAAATACTGCTTTGCACATTTATTGGCCTTAGAGTAAGTCAATAGTAGGATGCGTCTTCTGGATTTCTAGGAGATAAAATGAGACTAATTATGTAGAAGCATTCATGTCAAAGAACATCGCTGGAGACATAAGACAGGAGCAACCAGACCTTGATGTTAAAAACAATCTTAAATCACTGTGAAGGAACCTCCTTTTTATTGCAATCTAAGACATTCATCACTAACTTCAAAGTGTAACCATGCAGCTATTTAGGCTTGAGATATTTTCATGATCAGTATCTGATTATGAAACATAAAGCAGCACCAGTTAATAATGTGGCTGACGTTTTGATGAAAGCTGCGCTGTAACAAAGAAATTAGCCTTGCATTTTATAGCAGGGCTCTTAAGTGATTCCTGCAATAAGTATCTGATAAAAATAATTCATATAAGCTACAGATCCTCTATTGTTGCAATCTTTCCCCTTTTAATTTTCATTTTGTGTCCCCAGACAGAAGACACACTTATTGTCACATTGTAAAGAGTTAAACACACTCATGCTGCAGGCCAAAGATTGATAATACCTCCTCAACAATGGAAGGAATGAAGCAAAGTAATCTGCTAACATTAAGCTGAATTCCTAAAGAAATAGGATGAAAATGAGAAACTGATCACAGAGATGATAATCTGTGAGCTTATTTTGAAATTTATAAGTTTAATATGAGCTATCACATCTTTTTCAACATGTATGTCTCATGTCTCTCTGGGTTTTGGACCATATGTTCCTTTAAACAGAAAATGGAGACATGAGACAGACAATGTGAAGTTATCAAGTTTTAAGATAGGAGTTCTTCCTCAACAACGTCATGGTAATTCTGTATACTTACATTTATCAGCCGTTTTCATGCCGACACAAGGCCACAAGTTAGTTGAAAAATCAGAATTAAAGCCTGTATTTGAACTCCAAGTCAAAATTTATACTCTAATCCTTGTGAAACCTGAGCACAACATTTTTATGGAAAGACAAATGTCAGGGAAACCCCCCGCACCCCAATAAGCTAACCCCCACCCCTAAAAAACAGTGGCTTTATGTGAACTAAAACAATTACAACTGCGTATGTTTTCACTATTCTTTAAACTGCAGACTGAGTGAAGTCTTACAATGAACACACTGGCAGCTGAAACGTACCGTAATGAGCCGCACACTTTTTCCACTGACCAGTTTCTGTGTTTCTACTATGTGAGTTTAATGAGTGTTCTGGGTCTGCCTGCCTGGCTACCTTCAGAAGCTAGTTCATTAGAAGGGAATTAGAGCTGACGCTCTGCGTTCCTGAGAGGAAAAGAAAAGCAGGAATTGTCAGCAGAGGGGCCAGCTGTGGCCATGTCTGAGCTCCAGTCTCAGATGGACTGCCAAGCTTCTGCCCACCGGTTGATAGGAGTGCCATTATGTGCACTCATACCGCACATTGAGTGCAGGTATGAATGAAAACATTGATGAGACACCTTCTCATCAACCTCCAACTTCTACATATACCCGCAATCACAAATAAAATACTATAAAATACTATAAATAAAATAATGATACTAAACAATTTTTAGGACTTTATCTTCAGAATGAATCAAAAATGTCAAATTACTGAGGGAAATCAATTAATCTGCAATGTATGAGTGACAAATATTACTACAAAGTATTCACTAGTGAAGAATGTTTGTGCAAACTGGAACAAGTGGAAGTAGGATGTGTTGAAGAAACATGTGCTCAAACAGGGAAAGAAGTGAACTGATTTGGAAACCTTGCTAGCATTAATGGTTTACATTAATGAAATAAGAAAATAATTATAAGATTTTAAAATAAACGCATTCATTTTGCTATATTTAATCTTTAGGGAAACAAAACAAATATATATATATATAAAAAAGCAGTTTAAAGGAAAAGCAGCTTGAAAAACATGATTCCTGAATTGCATCAGCGCCTGTGTCAGCTGAAGGCGATGAAACACCAAAATCTTGTTTTTATTCGTTTATGCACAAGGAAACAATCAAAGCTTCAGCAGGTCTGATTGTTATTTACAAAAAGTAATGTTATATAGACACAATCACACAACAAAATCGCTTAATTTGGTCTAATGACTCAAGTTGCGCATCTTCGTGTTGGCTTGCACACAGAAACACTCATGCAGAACTTTTAAATGCCTGGTAAACTGGTCCAGACTGGCTTGGTTATAAAACAGGCAGGTCACTGGTTGTAAATTAGCAGGAGGGCTCCTTCCCTTAGCATTCAGAGCTGGGCGAGGTTGGGAGTTTTGCAGAATGTGGGTGGGCATGAGGAAGTTGGAGTATGTAAGAACCGTAAGAGAAATTGGGTGTTACAGCACTAATGGGAAACATAAACCCCTAACGTGCACATTAAGCCAACTCAGAAAAGTCAGAATGCTTTGGGGGCAGATGACAGAAATAAACAGCACATTTACTTTCAATGTTGGCTTGTGAACACAGGGGGCATATCCGTAAGGTGCTGTTGGCTGAGAAGTCCTGGACAAGATGCATTCCGCATTAACCCCGGCGGCCCCGGCTATATGACCATGTAACGACCTGTCACCAGGAGCCTGAGAACTGCTGGCACTCAAGACAGAGTCAGAAAAGAGACAAGGATGGGTGCAAGTCACAGACAGCAGCAAGGTGAGGATCAAAATGGGTTCCAACGACATTAGAAATATGGAGCAGACATGTTCACAGCTTGAGGGTGACGCTAAGAAAAAAGCTTTTCACAAAATGACGTTTATCTTTAAGAAATTAAAAATAAATGTATTCCATCATTCCACAGACTGATGGAATGCCTGGCAAAAGTATTCATACCCTTCAAACTCAGTCATATTTAGAAATGTTACAGTCTTCATTATTTTGGAGGTAAACCCACACAAAGCATCACTTCACTGTGAATTGGAAGTGACAGAGACTAACCTTAATTTTATTTACAAACAAAAATCTGAAAAGTGTGGCATGCTTATATATTCTGGTCCCAATGAGTGAATATTTCGTAGAGTCAATTTTCAAATGCAAATTCAGCAGCAAGTTCTTTACATTAATCTCTGCTGGCTTTGTGCATCTACTGACTGAAATCACCATCCATTGAATTTAAAATAGCTTAAGCTCAGGAAGATGGACTGGAAAGAATGAAAATGCATTTCCATTCTTTCCATTTTCAAGATGCACCAAAGAATCCTCTAGAGTAAAATCTTGCCTTTAACATTTTTTTTAAAGGCAAGATTTTAAAAAAAAAACATTTGCCTCAACCATTTGTGCTTGGGAACCAAATTTGTACAACTCTTGTTGTCTGGGACCAGAGAAAATTGTTCCAAACATTATTTGGGTTGATTTATTTATTTATTTATTTTTTTGGACAACAATGTCCTAAAATGACATCTGATTTAAATTTGAATCTCCTGCAAATGACTAACTCCTACCAAATTACTTTTCCTTAAGCAGACCTAGCTGTTATTAGAAAAAATGTGAATTGGTTATTGTATTTGGAGCAAGAGTCAACCCCCAAAATGCTCTCCATAATTTAATTATCTTCAAAAATAAACCACAGAACAAAAATTTCATGCTCTAAATGTTAAGAATGTTTCAGCGCACCAGACAGTTGCTGATGAAGTCAGTCTTGGTTGTTTACTCAGTTTTATTATTTCTGCAAACCTCAAGCAAAGACTGAGTAGTTGCTGTTCGATACTCGGCGAAGCTCCAATGCAGTTGGTGTTTAAAAAACTCGATGACTGATTTACTGTCTTAAGGAAATATTGAACAGTGAACAACATGATCACATAGACGTCAATGTGCTCAACAGGATCAGTCCAGCCAATAGTTGGAGCCTTTCTTCAAACAAAAGACACTTTGACCTCACAAATAATACATGATATATACCTTTAAGAACGCATTCACACTGCTTTAAAGAACTGTGCATGACACTTTCCCTCTGGCACAGCCAAGTAAGAGTTATTGAAAACACTAAAGCTCTAAAATTCAGTAATTTATGGACACAAACACGACTGCTTTATGGGTATTTTTAAAGCCTCAACACACATGTGCAGACGAGAGAGAAGGTTTGCTCAAGGAGTAGAAATCAGAAGCAAAAATACAACCTTAAAACACGACTGAGAATTTCAACAAAGCATCCCTATGTTTTTAGTTCACAAATGTTTTGACTAAGTTTTGTCTTACAGTTTCACTTTATCAGATGGCTTCATCTCTGTGGCTTTTCAGCTCATGTCAGTACAGTACACTCTTACTCTTCAGTCAGCATCTTCACAAGGTGTTTTGCTTATGTTTCAAGATAGATGCACCCATTTTACACACAAAAACATGTTAATCTCTTTCCTGAAGGGTGCAATGGCTGGACAGTTTCATAATGTTTCTTTGTGAACCTTGCATTTTCAGGCATCTGGAAGTTGCACCTCAGGATTAACCAGACTTGTGGAGTTCTTCAATTCCCTTTCTGATATCTTAGCTGATAGTTAATTTTTTTATATATATAAAATGAATTACCCTATCATCATCTGGGCTTAGAAGTGAAGTAGTCTTGTTATGTGTCGTTCTGATTTTGAAGGAAGCATTTAAAAATTTTTTTTTTTTAATTTTAGAAAAAAAAAAATTTTCCCACCAATGTACTCCTTTGATTTCCATAGTTGAAAGTGACGTCAGATCACCCAAGAACTACCATCTTTTTTTAAGAGACATGTTTAACAGGTTCTGCTTATTTGGAATTTGAATTCAGGTCAACTCAAAAAAAGAGATGATTGGGAAAAAAAGGCCAGTTTTTGAAAATATTTTCTGTCATTTATAATTTCTTTCAAAGGAAAAAAGGGGGTTTGAAGGAAGAACGTAATAAAATTGGAAATAAAATTTGGCATTTATTTATTTTGAGGCCATATCGGTCAGTCCCACAAGTAATAGAAAGAAACATTCTTCCTTTCGAATCTAAGAAAAAACAAATATGTAAATAAAAATTGTTTACTCATTTCTCCATTTTAAATCAGACATCAATTTTACCCCATCTCCTTTTAAATCCCTAAGATTATTCTGATATTGTATCCCAAATCATAAACCTCTGCCTTCTTCATAACTCCAGTACTTTCGCTCAGAGCCCTACACACCTATCATAAATCATTTACTTTAATGGCCAAGGCATAAAAAAGTAAAGCAAAAAAACAATAAAAGTCTGATTTACTGTAGCAAGATGGTCAAAGACAGAGAAGAAAAAACAAAATACCCAATAGAGGAGATAAGATTGCATCACATGAAGGCTGTTAATCATGATGGTTATGCATGTCTATGTATATATGAGATTGCATGTGTGTGTAAAGGTCCTAAGAAGGCGGCTTTGAGATCTATCATGCAACATCTGGGAGAGTTATAGGTAGGACAAAGCAAGAGAGGTTTAAAGACAACAACACAGCTGCAACATGAAGATCACCTTGATGAACTGTGACTTTTACAAGCAGATCCGGTGCCATGTTGCAGCCATGCATAAAAAAACATTTTTTAACTGTTCTTTACATTTCTGAGTATATCTGATCAGAGGAGAAGCCATGTTTGCGGCAACACATAGCGAGAAAGAGAACTAGTGATGAAAAGGTTAGATTTACAGTCTTTAACGCTGCTTACTCAAAGAGTAACGTGTTGTAACAGAGCCAGGGAATTATGTAACTTGATCATTGAGATATATATAAAAAAATACATCACAGAGGAAGATGCATACTAACATATTTTACATAAAGACCAAAAAAAAAGGGTCACAATATAGTTAGTTTATCCCAGAATTATTCAGACTACTGGCAGAAATCTGTTTTTATTTATATTTTAATAAAACTAGAATATAGAAAGTTATTTGTTTATTATAACATTTTCAGTCAAACCAACCTTTTGATTGCTGATAAACTTTTTGTTTGCTTCTACTGGTATTTTGATGAAATCATCAAAATTATCTTTGCAAAGGAAAGTCTTTGAGGTTGGAAGGCCTCATGCCAGCAAACAAAACTTTAGTTCACTCCACTGATTCTCCATCAGATTTAACTTAAGAGAATCAGTAGAGAACTTGGGAACCATATAAAAATGTTTATATAATATTCAATAAATAAATAAATATCTTGGTAAAGATTGACTTACATTAAACCTTAATGAACAAGGGGCATGAATAATTTGGGGTCTTAAATATTTAATATTCTTGACAAATATTTTTTGTAGTTTTCTTTATCTTTTCTTAGTTAATATGTTCATTAAAATACTCATTTTTATAATTTATAAGATGTGTTTAGCTCGTTTTCTTTCTCAAGTGTTCCTGAGATGCTGCAGTTTCTACTTTGCAAACAGAAACCTAAACTGTCTGCGAAGTCTGAAATCCACCACCTTCTCACAATAAACAACCCTGAGCAGACATTTACAAGCCTACATCCAGGCTCTGTCCACTTTTCCAACAGCACACAAAGAAGCAGCTTCGAGCAATTTGTTTGCAATACAGACTCATATTCCTCTGAGGAATAAAACTAAAAGCTGCTCAAGTTACAAAGAATTACATGAAGGTTAAAAGCCGACTGGAAAATGGCAAGGTCGATAAAAAGGATCCAACATAGTAATCTGCAGACAGAAACAAACCAGTGACTACTTGTGTCTTTTCTATTTAATCAGCTACTTGACCTCGTTTTAATGTCAAGACCTTTCCAAGACACAGTTATCAGTATAATGAGTGACACACTTGCCACCTGTGTGCCTGTACTTGTATTTATCTTCTTTTGTTTGACCAGGCAGGTCACTTTAGAGGCAAGTTACTTAATGAGTGTCAAGTTAAAATTAAACACTTTAAAGGGAGCTTTAGACGAAGATCTGGTCTGATCATAAAACACAGATGGGCCGAAGAAAAATTATATTCCAGAGGCCTTTATTCACGATTTTATGTTGGTCAAATTAAAACACATTAAAGTTAGAGGGTATAATATGACAATGTGTGGAAACGTTCATGGGATGTTAATATTTTTGCATAACAGTATAATCTGTAGCACAGTGTGGCAATAGTTGTACGGTGAAAATTTTGCTTCCTAAAAAGAACTGATCAGAATACAGTACATACAGTAGGACAATGAACACCTCAGACTCAGATATGTTTTTTTTTAATCCATTTATTTATTTATTTAATCCCTATTATCTCCATTTATCTATTGAATTTAATTTAGTTTATCCCAAAGATTTGACTCATCCTTGAAAAAAAGGGATATCCAAAGATTAACATAAAACAGGCCTCAATCCAGATGCAATTTTTTTCCCCATTACATATTTTATTTGTAATGTTATATGGTCACTTAGAAAAAAAAAGTAAAGTAAACATACATTAAAAAAAAAATTAAAAGAAAGAAAAAAGGATAAAACCTTAAGGTGTGGCTTTTTGATCCTGGACTGGTAATCTTTGACGGTGCAGGGATTCGACAGACGATTGTATGAAGGTGAGTTAACCTCTCTGATCCTTATCACTTATTGGAAGTCATTCAATCGTTGAAATATGCATCATGACCTGAAGTGATCTGTGCTGCATAGCTGCTCTCATCTCCTTCAAAGAGTGTCTGTGTAGTCATACTAAACATACCTCAGCTGAGCTGCTGTCTCTAACAAACTCAACCACAGGCATGTTTCTCTTACTCAATACCTAGAATACCAGAGAGCAGACTGAGAATATGACGAGAATGAAGAAATTAGCATAAGAAAAGAGAATGAGCTGAGCAAATAGCTTGCAAGCATCTTTGAACCAAACTGGTTCCGATTGCTTTTAATGGAAAGAAATCACCAAAACAAATTAAGATACGATCAGATTTTATAGTGAAACTAAAGATAAGCAAAAAACAGAATCTGAAAAAAGGCGCATTAGTCTGAATTTATTTGAGTTCTGTTAATGATGATCATGGGAAAATGTCATTTCTGTATGACCCTAGCTAAAAGTGGAAAAAAGGGAGTGGAGGTCAGCAGGGTCAGCTAACCCAACCTACGCCCCCTGTACCTCACCCCGTCACTGTAAGATCACTCTGCACTTCATCACTCTGTTTCTCAAATCAGAACTGCAGCAAGTGCGTACAAATATATACATACTTCTTAAATCTTTAAATCTTTTAACATTTCATTCTGATAAAACAAATTTAGAGTAATTTTCTGCTAATTTGTTTCTACTTTGCAAAACAACCCCACCTCAGATTGCACAGAATTTATACGAAGATTAATCTTCAAGTCTTGCCTTAGATTCTCATTTGGACCTATTTTGGTCTTTGACTAGGCCATGCTAGCACCAGAAGGTGTTGTTTGGCATCAGACAGGTATAACTGTGGGATTGTCCTGCATTTAGCTCCATCAATATTCCAATTGATTTCTCTCTCCCATCTGAAACAAACAATTCCATCAACAAAACATGGCCACCACTGTGTTTTCTGGTGGGCATAATGCAGACATGACAATTGCTGTGTTTTATAAACTAATACTAAGCTTAAATGTGGTCTCCTCTGTGGGTATGTGTTTGCAGTGTCCTCTGCATGACTTGTGGTAAACTGCAAGTAGGACTTTATGCTTTCTTTTTGGCACTGTTGTATTTAATAATTAGGTAGCTTCTGAAGGAACTGGATGTTATTTAGGGATGTCAGAAAAAACGGGGGCTAAAGAAAAATTCAGGCCACAATTTTCAGATGTTCATTCCTAAACAGTTTGTACACCCATATGTCATTACATAGGGGTGTCAACACTAGTTTATGTTGATTTATCAAATAAAATCTCAGTAAAACTCTTGGAAATCTGTCCATTGTATAGACAACATATGAAGAAGTAGTAAATATTACTGCAGTTTCTTTTAGCTCCCTGTATACAAATCCAGGTTGCTGCAGCTCACATAAGATCCAGGTAAGATATAAACATCTTAAGGTAATATCTTTAGTTTGTTTAATACTGTTGGTTAGTGAAGCAGGGATTGTTTTTTGTGTATATTTACAACACTATCCCCTTCTGTGTGAAACAAGTAGCTCATGTGACCTTAAATGTTTAAAATACAATATCTGTATTGCTTATGGTACCTTTTTGTAGTGGCAAAAAGAGCTCTAATGTGTGTCTAAATTAAGCCAAGAGAAACAACAACTATATATAATTATTGTGAAAAAAATGAAAAAGCCATTTTTCATTTTGTCTGTTTTTGTCAACAGACAAAAACAGGAACCAGATTTCTTTTTAAAAAAGTTAGATCCAACCCCCCAAGTTGCCCCCTTTCTAACCGAAAGGGGGCAATTAAAAAAATATGAAACCCCTTTAATCATAAATCTAAGCTGAGTCGAGGAGATCCACTGATCCCTGAGCCACACTGAGTCTGACTACCAGATGATGTTGAATTATTTTATTCAAACTTCCTCTACAGAGGACAGCTTTACGAGGGGCACGATGACTTACAATGGAGTAAAGTTGGCCATGAAGCTTGAATGGGAAGAGTCAATATTTCAACCTTAAATGATATATTGCATTGGATGGTAGGATTAATTGTTTGCTCTCACACAAACAGGAACAACTTCTGCTTTCAGTATACTCATTACTCCTCTTTCCACTGGCCATATTTTATTCCCTCATATCCAGCTTCCCAGAACTGCATCTAATTAACCCTGCGTGCTCCTAGTTTGTTAGCCAGTTTTCCTCCTCCTCTTTTTGCATGGCACTGCATTTTTCTTGGACATTTTTTTTCCAAGCTGCAGGGTTAAAGGGTTCGGTGGGAAAAAGGGCAAATGGAAGATGGCAGTCACATCATGAGGGAGCCCACACATGCAGCTGTCAGAGCGTATTTGTGTGTGACTGCCGATGAAACGCGTGTCCACCAAACTCAACTGAATACAGCTGACAATATTGAAGACAAACAAAGAGTGCCCTCCTCAGCATCTAAACAACAAAGACATGAATGATAATTATTCAAAGACTATCCTAATAGGAACTTCTGAATTGGACTAATCATCTGTTTTCATATACTAATTGTACAATGCCACACATATTTTATAAACATCAGTCCCAAAACATTATTCAACTTTGTTCTTTGGTCCAAATAAAAAAGACACTTTGAAAACACAAAGAGATGCAGAGAATTTTAAATGTATGGATATGTGAAAAGAACCTCCTGTGCACTGTTGGGAACGGTGGAGGATGTGCGATGCGAAGAGCCTGTTTCCCTTCCACAGGTCCTGGGATTTTTGCTGTATTCTTACAAGAAAATTTTAAAGAACAATCTGATGAACTTCAACTAAAACCTGAAAATGAGATGATATTGAACCTTTAAATAAAACAACTGGAAACATGTGACCAGATCCACACAGAAATGTTCCATTTTTCAGAAAACCAACTAGATTTATGGCCCAACCAAAATGATTTGCTTGGTGGTCAGGTCGAGCTCAGACATCTGTGACTCCCCTTGTGGATAATGGATGGATAATTGCATGGAACTTGCATGTGTCACTGTCTGATGAGCTGCTGCTTCGCAGCAGGAAATATGGTCTTATTTAGCCTCACAAAAAGTAAAAATCCACAAAACTATTTTTAACAAAACATGCAAATCGCAGCAATACATGTCATATTTTACTTTTAATTTGGCTGTGAATAAGAAAGTTTCTAAAAAATGTAAAGGTCTCGAGTGTTGTCTTGAGACCTTCGAGGTTCTCGCGTAGAATTTCACTTTTCAATAACAATACTTTTGTTTTCCTTTGTTTCCCTGTTTTTTATGGATTCCTCATGATAGTCTGATTCCAAACAATAAATCTCAAGTCAGTTTATACGCTCTATGGCCTGAAGATCCATAAATGTCGGCTAAACCTGAACTTATAATAAAGATGGAACAAACTATAAAAGTAACAGTAAATTATGAACGTAAAAGGTGAATGAGGTCAGAAATGACAGAGCATATAAAACAGAAAAAGGGGTCACACAGCAACCAGAATGAAGTGAGACAGTTGGATGATTTAAGCACAAGTTTGCTCATCAATGCAGAGAGGCGAACAGCAAATTTAAGTGGAGACATGACTTGAGGAATGATTAAAAAACAGCCTGAAGAAATTCCCATCAGCCCAGCTTGGTTCTACGTGGCAAAGTGCCTGCATTTAAAACTGTTAGCAGGCAGGAGTTGGCTCCAAGCTTCACGAGAGTTTTATAGGTTCCCCTGGGCAGAGCTATAAGCTGCCTCGCCATCTTTTACTGAACCACGGTGATTAGGAACCCGATGTGGTGACGGCTCTGCAGCCACTGGACTGTGATTTACAGCTCAGACCAAATGCATGTTTTTTTTCCTACTGTTTGTGATCAAATTTGAATCACAAACAGTAGGAATTTGTTCCCCTTTCTTTCTACGTATTTGTTAAGTAGATATCTATTTATTGTTGAAGTAAGGGCAAGGAAATGTGCAAATGGAAACATAGAAAGTAGAACTGTCAATCTCAAGTATGAACTAATTTACAAAACAGATGAAATGGAACATCAAATCAACAGACGTGAAACCGATATGAAAAACCCAGGAAAGAGTTTTTATAAACTGCTAACTACAGAAAAATGTGAGAATATGGGTTTTAAAAACCAGCCCCTCATTCTATGCTTTGCTTCTGGACTCTCGGCTACTGAGAAAATTATTACTTACTGGAGGCGTGGACTGTGTTGAAGTCTTAAAGTTTACCCAATTACATTTAACATTTAAGCGCGACATATGTGATTCACCAGATCAGTGCTATGAAGCTTACCGGAAATCGCTTGCTTTATAAACAACTATCCTCCACTACTAAGAGTGAAAGTGTAGAGCTGATCGAGGCAGATTTTAATGTTAATTCAATGTTTGGAAATGTGGCAAACACTCTGAATGGCTTTGTTCACTTCCTCTGCTGCCACTGCTAAAACTACAGACAAGACTACAATTCAAAAACATTGCAGAAAATTTGTGTCATTGTTAAATTCTTCTTCTGTTCGCTGATTGACCGGAGACAATCCAATTGAAAGGCTAAAAGCCCAGAAGAAGCAGTGAAGAGAGATTAGAATCGAGCAGAAATGTGTAAAAGGCAGTGACCAGGTTATGTTTTAAAGGCTAATTCAGGTAAAAAAAATGTAATAAAATAATTAGTTTCTAATAACTTAGAATCAAAATTAATAAATAATGCAATATCTCATTGAAAAGTATTTTATTTTTTGACTTTGGATCTTCTAAATGTGTAAAATCCTTCAATAGAATAGCATGACCTGAACAGGGAGAAAGACTGCAGAAGGTATTAAAGTTGTGAGTCTGAAAATGGGGCCTCATGTCTCAATGAGACTTTTCTGTGTAAATAAAAGTTAAGTAAAAATAAAGTCATTCTTGGGCATCTTGAAGCCCAAGAAAAACAACCCAATTTTTCAAAATCCCCCTTCTATACCTCTCGGTGTGCGCAGTGTCAAGATAAATTTTCTCTGGTATTTACCCAGTCTTGTTTAATTCCTGACTTATAAAAATGCTTGTAACAGTAACTTTATTGTCAATGAACCCACAAAATTCCTATCTAAGCTTTTATTTATTGCTTCATAAAGGTAAATTCAAACAATAAGTACAAAGATTACACTTGAATTTGAATTATTATATGCAAAGTATGTTAAGTGCTGTTATTGTGCTTTATTACTCGTCACTGATGTAAGATTTTAATTTTAAGACCCCAATTGCAAGAATCCTTCCTAAAGTACTACAGAAACCCCAGATCTATGGGGGCCACCATAAACAACCTGAACCACTTATCTAAATAATTCACCAACAGTGCAGCTGGTAAACTTCTAGTCTGCTCCTGCAGATAGGAAAAAAATACGGACTCAATTAAGCACAAGATCAACAAAGAACAAAACTTTCTTTTAAGCTAAATGTAAACAATGAGATACAGAAAAATGTAAGGATGTATTTTTCCTTTTTTTTTTGATATTTCTAAATATGGAAAACCTTTCCGCTGGAATAACTGAGCAGTTCTATCTGGACCTTGTGGGATGTGTGTGAAATCATTTCTCTATTTCTGCAATTGACTGTAATACCTTGCAGATGGTATTGCATATGTGTGCTGCACTGATAACTCCTAGCAGGAGCAGAAGGAGAGCAACCAAGAGAAAAGTCATGAACCACAGACTGTGTGGAGGCCAGTATGAAAAAAACAAATGGTAGAAATTACACAGCGAGCACGGTTCCACAAGTGGAACTAAAGCACCCCTTGTCCGGAGGATCCCGGGGGTGGGGGTTGGTTTCGGGAGACACATGCGACCAGCCTCAGGGTCAGACACAGCGCTGCATGCTGAATCATTTTTTTGTTGAGAGTTTCTACACCTTCGGCCACGAGAGTGTAAAGCAATACCAGAGTGAGAAATTTCAAATGGTCTAAGTTAGTTTTTAAAGTTTCGTGCCAACATGAGGGGGAAACTGATGCTCTGCAGGAATGCACGTGGCAAACCAAGACAAATATTAGGCAGAAGTGGCTGCAGGGCGCTGTGTAATTTAGTGACATGTGGCTAAAAGTAAACACTGGAAGTGTCACAGTTCTAGTAGCTATCATCTTTCTGAACCTGGCTTGAACAAGCCGACATCAAAATAGTCTCTCAGCTGCCAATGGCTAGTTTGTCTCTGGTGTCATGAAGTATTTGATAGCGCTCTCCATCACCATCTCAGTTTGATGATGGAGCAACTATATGTGCACTACATGCACACTCAGATCAGGACCTACTCTCAATTTATTCAAACTTTTTGGACATTTTTTAGTTATTTTGCCATTTTGCAGCCACACACTTGATATTTTTGAAAGAAGCCCAGTTTAAAGCTGACCAAAAGCCACATTTGGGACCAGAGCTGAACTTTATGGCCTGCAAGCAAAAACTAAAATCAATCAACGAGTGAAACATTGAGGTGGCAGGATCATGCTGTGGTGCTGTGGGAATATTTTTCTTTTCAAAAATAGGGAAGTCAGTCATGAATAATAGAAAGATAGATGGAGCTAAGCATAGAGAAATATTTCAGGTTTGCCATGTTTTAGTAACAGCTCCATCCATCTTTCCATCAAATCCAAAAAGACTCTCTGTCCCTTCTGATAAAAGGCTTCCCCACACCATGATGCTTCCATTACCATGTTTCCCAATGGAGATGGTGTGCTCTGAATGATATGCCATATTTGTTTTTCTGCCCCACACTGTATATGAAGGTCAGAAAGTTAAAACTTGGTCTCTGTCTTCTGTGTCTACCACATGGCTTGTGGTAAACTTCAAACTTCTCAATGTTTTTCTTAAATGTTCACACAGGTGGAAATTATTTTTTATTGACCGATTTCAGGAGGCTACTTGTTATTTTAAATTGTATTTTAGGTTATTACAGTAAAGGTACAAATGTACACCACACTGCAGACTTGTTTGAAAAAAAAAAAAAAACAGTAACTCATACATACTTTTCAATTAGTCTCGATTATGTTAATTATTCTATGGCATAAAAGTCTATTAAAATATATTGGAAGTTTGTGTTGTAAATGACTCAAAGAGTATGAATACTTTTCTCGGGCACTTTAATTGAATGTGAAAGAACACTGACACTGCAGAAAACAGTAGATGTCCTGTATTTTTAATTAAAATCTACCTCTGGATCAGATAAAACTTAAAGTTGTAACGTTTCTTGCTCAGAACAGGTCCTGCAGGGTAGGTTTAAGACGAGGCTGGAATGTCTTTCCTGAGCCAGGCTGCAAGGTGAGTTGTTTGTTGCCTTTTAGTCAGCGCAGGAGTGCGCCTGGACTCGCCCCTCCCACCTCCCTGCTCCGCTCCGCTCCAACTCTCCCTGTTGGAGCGCTCCAATAAAGCGCTTTTTGTCCAGGGGAGTCGGCACTTGAGCGCATTCCTTGACGTGGAGGCTGGTCTACCTCTCTCTGGCCATTTGGTGGAGACCGTTCTTGATAGCCCAGGTCAGTACACCACGGAAAGGAAAGAAAAATACTTTTGCTTACTTTTGCGAGATCGTGCGCACACGGAAAACTACCAGGTTTGGAGTTAACATCGGTGAAGCGCTCTGTTTCGATTCGGACACAAGCGCAACAACGCTCTTACAACTTCACCTCTACAAAGTCACGGGTAAGACTCTTCTGTATCTACTAATACAGTATGACCAAACTATTCTCAGGACTTCCAGGCAGCCTGTTGTGGATCAAGACGCGTAAACTAGATGATGCGTAAAGCAGGACTGTGTAAAATATCAGCAAACGAACTGGAATAAATTAAATCTTAACAGATATCCGATTTCGCGTTTTTGACATACACGTGACTAGAGTTGTTATATTTTCGTCTTTAGTTGCAAACACCTTTAGCTTAAAAAAAAAGGCAGCATTGTTTTTTCCCTAAACACTTTAACGCACGTGTGTAACGTGACAAGACCTCTTATCAAAATTTTATTGAAATGCATCAAATGTTTCTAGGTTTACGTGAAGCTGCATGGACGCGCTGCTGCCTTCCTGGGATGATAAGTTAGGGGGTGCGGTTGCCTCTAATGCCTCAGGTCAACAATCAGTGACAAAAAAACAAAAAAAACCAAAACAAAAACAGTGCGTTGTTTTGTAACTGGACCATGCATAGCGTGTGCGCGGTGCACAAAAGTAGCCGTCGGGGCGGTAACGAGGCGGGCTGGCGTTGGACCGCAGGACGCCGTGCAGCACGCAGGGACCGAGCCGAGCGTCTAGACCGCACCGAGCCGTGCTCACCGCAGAGGACAGCTGTTTTTGGAACATACAGCAGGGAGCGTCCCACTACATGAGAAGCTCAATGGGACACAATGCGCTTGATTTACATAGAAATGTGTTTGAATCTGGGGAGTTTTAAATGGCAGAGGAGGTCAAAGGTTATAAAGGACCTGAAGAATAAATTATTTTTAGGGCTCCCTTTTTATATTCAGCTCAGTTAACTAGCAACCCAATAACGGACTGAATGGACTGTATGGCAGAAACCGACCCTTTACAGTATATATCAAATAAACACAATTTAAATGAACATGCTTTCACTTTTTGGTCGGTTTTCTAATTCTGTTATAATTCTATTAACTTTCCTAAGCTAAGATGATCAGAGTACTCCCATATTTGCTCTGTAGGTAAACAGTTAATTCAATTACTTTTGTCCATACTTCTGAAGCAAATATTTATTATTATTATTACTTAAAGAAATACATTTACAAGCTATCTAACTCTCACATTAATGCTCCTTGGTACAGCAAAAAAAAGTACCCCCCCTTAAGCCTCCCACAAAAATGGTATCAGATTTTTACCCAGGAATGTAAAGCAAACAAACTAAAAAACTAAGTGATTCAGAGATTAAGGTTACACACATTTCTCCATGCTGACAAAATCTGAAAAAAGGTATTACTTAACTTAGTGTCATTTCATGTTCATCTATTAATGAGCTTTGAAACGGTGCATAAAATGTGTAGAAATTACTGAAATAGCTTTAAAGTTCTATTAGTACCCTAAGCAGCCACAAAGTTTGCATTTACTTGTGATAAATTAGGCAAAGAAAATCTAAGACTGGCATGGATTAAACTTCCCTCAGGGTAAACATGATCCTTTTCAAGATATTACACGACTGCTGAATAATAATAAACACTATTTTAAGCATGTCTTACAATAAGATTAACTTTTGGGCCAAGCTTCAGTCTTAAAGCGATCAATTACGCCTTTTTGCAACATTAAAAATATGCAACAACTATGACTACCAGTGCTGCAATGATTCAATTACATCATAACTTGATAACTCCAAATATGCGCAAGTTACAGAGCTGCCAAAACGTATAAATGTTTGCACATTTAGCTGAAGGTGTTCCGGAACAAGTTGCTCAGATGCAAGTAAAGGTAAAAAAGTGGAAATCAGACAAATGTCAGCTTCCTTCGCCAGGCGTGCGGCAGAGCTGCGAGCGACGGGGTCAAATTCCTGAAAGATTAAATCTCTGGGTGACCGTCTCCAGGTTTAAACCAACATCTAATAAAGCGACGTGACTCGACATGCTCAAACTGATCTCCACTCAGGAGAGTAAAGACACAAGTAACACTTCCATCTTTTTTCCTGCTCATGTTCCAAATAATGGTGCCAGTATAAACATGCATAGATCAAACTTGCCTTTGTTGGAATCATGACATCAGACAGAACAACAGGGAAGGTTAACGTCTTAATAGCTAAGAACAACCTTTTTTTTTTATTATTTTGTATGGCCTGATAATGAGGCACAGAAAACCGCCTCCACTCTCCTAGGGCAAAAAACCCCAGACCTAACTACTCCAATAGCCCCTCTATTAACCCGTCACTGGAGCTCTGCTTGTTTCATTGCCAAGTGCTCCATTGCAGGTACTCATTATGTTGTAAAAAAGCTCCTCTGTCATTGACAGTATGTAATGGTTGCAATCTGTTAATATATTAGGCTACCAGTCATGGTGGATCAGCCACAGGAGGCCAATTACTCCTGCACTAATGTGAAGAAATTTGAGGCTCCGCATGGTGACAACAGCAAACCGGAGGCTGCTGGGCACTTTCTGATGTTGTAAATAACACAGAAGTGTGCCTGAACAGTCACTATTGTGTTCTCAGACCGTTGTGTATGCTGATATTTTGACCTCTCAGAACTGAGAGACAGACCAAACGATCACTGAGGGAGTGAAAAAAAAAGATAACAGTTACTTCTGATTCTTTCTTGCAAGTATTTCAAAGTTTAGATCAAAGCTTGTCAAAACATTCGTACCACTCGTGTGTGTTGGTGTGAACATGTAGGAGTGGGTTTGCTGTGTGTACAATGAACGGGTTATTTTAGCTGCATCTGTGTGTGGTCGGGAAGCAGACTGAGGAGAACAGGGACTCTGTCATAGAATCTGATTGAAACAATTAAGCACAAACCCGGCTTTCATGAAGTTTGTTACAGAGATGTTGAAACCACATTAACAGGACTGGTTGGCAACACTGGGTCAGTGAAAGCGTTATCTGGCATTCTTTTTTCTTTCTTTTTTTCTTTTTTTTTTTTTTACAAAATCAAGGCTGGCATTTCGTTATCTGTGCCAAAGAGCTTGGGAGGGAAAGAGCGCTGATGTCTAAATCTGCTGCGAACCACAATCATAACATTTCATTTGTTGTTTTTAAAGCCAAACTAAAAGCAGGGTTCCTGTGCAGTCTGGAAAAGTCAGGCTTTTGTGGTGTTTTCCAAGTTTGGAAGAGTATGGAAACATTTTATATCCAGATGTATATCCCTTTATCTAAAAGTTGGATCCATCCATCCATTTATCTTTCTTACTTATTTATGGTTGGAAAATGGAGTGTGTTGAGAACGTTTTGGAAATTCTGGAAGAAAAACAGGTAGAAACCCAACTTATTAGAAACCTTATCACAATGTTGTATTCATCCATGTCTTTATTCCTCCTTTCCCCAAACTTCCAGACTTTTCAGAGCTCAGTTTTGCACCAATTAGGGTGAGTGCCTGAAGCATTCGACCCTCAATATTAGAGGGATTAGAGGGTTAAAAGTCAGGTGCTAAGGCGAGGAGGCCTGGGGAAGGTAGAAGAGCGAGGCACGCTCTCAGAAAGCGGGGAGGAGGAAGTCAAAAGAGCGGAAACTTGGAAAAAAACATGTTACAATTAGCAAGGAGGAAATTTTATGAAGAACAAATCCTTCTTATGTCAAAACTTGACATGTTATTGTTCCTCTCCCCTCAGAAGTGGCACAGCAGGAGGGGTGTTGCCATCCTAGGAGTTTTTAGTTATAAGAGGAGTTTTGAGTAAAACCCCCGAGCTTCAAAGGCCTCTGCCTCAAACATCAGTGCTGAACTAGCGGTATGTGCAGGCAAACCCCAGCCCATAAGCCTGCCAAGCTAAATTGAAGAAGAGCTCGCCGATGCAGCCAAATGATGCGTTCAGAAGAACCACTTCAAAACCCTCGCATAAATATACACACACATGCGAAGGGATCTGAGGGCTTTGGAGTGGCCCGGTTTTAGCACCAAAACCCCCTCAAATAACGTCTGCCCTCCACGTCCGCTTTCACATACAGTCCCACACAAGCATGTAGAAGCAAACTCTAAAAGGTCTGCAGAATCAAGTCTGCTAAGTACATCTGAAAAGTTCTGAATCAAGATGTAAAATCTGTAAAGATACCCCCCTTCTCCAGCGGAAAAAAAAATTCCAGAGGGATGTGAGGGAAAGAGTAAGGAGAACAAGGATGTTCATCTATAAAGAAATGCACCACAAATTGCTGCATTTCAGCACTGGTTTGTAAAAAAAAAAAAAAAAAAAAAAAAAGAAGGGGGGGGGGTGGAGGCAGGGGATCTGAAGAAATGACTCTTAATCTAAGGTTGTAATTACTTCTGGCCAGCACTGTAATTAGGAGATGAGCCATGAACTAGATCTAACTAGGCAGAAGGAAAGCAAAGATCCAAGGCACAAACATACACCTACAGTGCAGTTATTGGCATCCCTGGGAGAGATGTGTTACGTGTCTTTTATCGCGCAACTTAATAGAAAAGTGTGACCTTTAATTTTAGTACAAGCATACAGAGGAAGTTTTCAACAAAATCAGCACCTACTGTCCTGCATGTTGCAGGTGTTAGTCTGCTGCCACAGGCTTCTGGAGCATCTGATGACATGTTGAGGAGATAGTTCAATCATTTGGATTATAAATGTTGGAGAAGAGACACATCTACCACATAAAAAACAAAATGCCCTGAGGATCAGGATCGGGAACCACTGATATATGCTACCCACAGCATAAGCCCTTGTTTACTGCAGAGAAATGTGGAGAGCTGTTGTGAATTACTAATAAAAAGTTCCTTTTTTCCTCCACGAGATAAATGTACACATGCTTTTTGCACCTTTTTACCAGGGGTGCTGATAAATTCCTGCACAGCTACTATTTAATAGAAGACAACTGACTCCTTAAGTTGGGATCCAACTTAAGCTTTAACATCACTGAAAATATGACACATATGAAATGTGTGACAATGTGTGACTTCCTCAAAAGTCAACACGTACACACGGACAGATCTATTTTCTTTTACTGAGTTGGTCGACCCTTTTGTTCTCTGGCTCACTCTTTTCTTAATGTCTATTTCAGTCACAGCCAGGGTGACACAGATAGCGTTGCTATCTGTTGCCGCTCTGTGAGTTACGCAGGCCAAGAGCGGGAATCTGTTCCTCTCTGCTTGAATCTGAACGGCAGCAAAGATCAGCCAGAATCCCAATCGCTCAACGCTGCAAACAGCACAAGAGCGGCACAAGTCGCGACATGTAACTGGTAGGAAGTCAAGCAAGAAGGAGCCTCACAACTTCTTACATCTTAAGCAAAACAAAAAACTGTATCTGTGATTAGCTGATCTTGGTGCTGGGCTGCATAATCAGCCCACTGTTGTCAGTAATCTACTGCTGTAGCTGTTTCAGGAGCTTCATCTGAAAGAAGGATGCACCTTTTTAGGTTTTGAGGTCCACTTTGAAAGCTAAATATTTACTCTTCAGTCGAGGAATCGTCTGAGAGGCAGCGACCTCAAAAATCTAACCACAGAAGCGTCAGGACACACGCTTTCCCTGATTCAAAAACTACTCACACAACTTGTCAGCACAAGCGTGCATCGGTACCTCTACCTGTGAGGTTTTCTATGCAAAGAAGTATCAATGAAAGAATAGGGCTTCTGTGTGGTGGTGTAAAACACACCATACATCAAACAACAACTAGTTTCACAGTAAATACACTGATGCATGTCATGCAAACTTATGTGTAAGTATGTGTTACACAATCAGTTATAGTAAAGTTTTTGGCATATTTTTAAAACCTGATTCAGATCAAATGTCTCTGCATTATTTTTTCTGCATTATTTTTACAATTCGTTGCTCACTGGAAACACAATAGTAAAGTAAATACTGTAAAATATTAATAAAGGTCACCTGTCATAATTGGTAAAAGTGGAGGAAAGCTCAAACATATGCATAAGATATACTAACATAAGATATACTAAGCTGCAATATTTTAAGCAGCTTAAAATATTGCACCAAAAATTGGTATAAATGTGGGGCTTTTCTGTCCGATCTTCATCCACTAATTGAAAATTACATGAGGAGAGGAATATAATGACTCTGATCAGGATTTTTTCAGGCAGTTTGTTTTTCCAGTTTTGTATGAGGTCTGATCTGCTGATTTTATTCTAAAGACTTTAGATAAAAGGAGAAAACAATAGGATGCAAGCTCTTTGGTAGAGATAGACGTCCCTTGTCTTTAACTGATTTAACTAAAAAAAAAGTTCACCACAGTACAAACAGTTGCAAGAGGTGGATTTAGATAAAAAGAAATAGTGGGATTTTTTAGGTTTAATGTTTTTACGGAACAGAAGTAGAAACTCATCCATTTATGTTCATATTATCTTATACCAGCTTCCTTGTCTCTGCTGCAACCATCATATTTGATGGAGCGGTGTGTTTAGTTTCTTCTGTACTGGACAGGCTGATATCCAATCAGAGCTGACTGACCAAGTCATACATCCATTGAAAAAGTTTTTTAAGAACCAAATCAGATTTACTGTGTAATATTGTTCATCTGTATGTATAAAAAGCTGCATTAACACATAGTACATTTCATGTTATAACATTAAGGATGGGGAGAAAATGTGTACCAGTGCTGAGTTTTAACAACTGAAGCAAATAAACGTGTATGAAGCAATAAAAAAATAAATATGCAAACTGCAGAGAAATGTTTCAGCTCAAACTGGTTGAACTACCTTGGTAAAAAAAAAACAACAGAACACACTGTGTGAGGGCCCAGAGTTTAAATTAACACATGCAGACGATGGGTTGATGAAGCTAAGACAAGGAATTGACAGATGCAAGAGGCGAGCAGTCGCCCAACATTCTTGCCTCCCTTCCTGTGCTCCGTCATATTGTTGTGTTGCCACATGGTCTGCCCGCTCAGCATGCTTCTGCACACAGCTGGAATTTAACCAATTAGCAGCAACAAAACTTCCTGTTTCGCTTGTGGGCTATTAACAGTGCATGACAGAGGGGCTGGTTTCTAGCTAAGTAGAGCGGTTGTACATGGTAAAGGTGATTTGATTAACAGATCCAACTGTTTTATTTCCAGGTGGGAAAAAAAGCAACTGAAGTAGAAAAAGAAGAAGTGGGGAGAAGGGGTAGAAGAGGAAGCATCGTGACTGGGTAAGTGAATCTGGCAGCTTTTACTACAAAAGTGTCAATATAAATAAGAGGTGGCCAGCTGCTATAATACAAACACATGGTTAAGATCAGGAACACTGTGTATTATTACAGAGGGAAAAAAGCTTGACTTCATAAATAATGTAGAATTTCTGATGTGGTTATATTAATAGGCACTTGGAATATTTGAATCCAGAATCCCAAACAAGCCACTGTTGGCGGTCTTTAGCGCGTTAACTCTAACACCCCGCTTCCTCAAGAGGCCTTTTCACTCTGAGCCTGTTAACAAAGACTGGCAGGAGAACAAGAGCAGCTCTCTTACCAAGCATACAGCATTTCAGTGACACAAGGAGGCTGTTTAGGGAAAGTATGTTAGTTTGTTTCTTTGTAGAACTTAAGGAATTGTTGCAGTTCCTTTTCCCTATGCCAACATCATTTCATCCCTAAATATAGGCAGTTTTTCCATTCCTACTTCCCTTTCATAAGTATTTAAAACAATTTCATACTCATGTATTGTGCATCCATTTCTCTTTGTAGGCACACAAATGCTCAAATTTAACAAATGATTGAGTTATCTGAGTATTTTCTGAAAATGACTCTTGCATAACATGCAAGAGTTAAGGGCCTTCATGCGGATGCTGTTGATGTTATAGAAGTCAAAGTGACAATTCCTTACTGGAAATTGTCACTTTCCAGTAAGTGACAATTTATAACTAAATTTAATACCCGAAAATATCAGGCACTGAAGTTCTAATGACAAATTATCTTATCAATAGGCTCCACAGTTTTCCAAAACAATCTAAATGACTTTTAACTTTTAAAATGACATTCACAGTAGATGAGAAGTCATAAAGGCTGCCGCAGCTACCTTGGTCTCCTTTGCACATTGCGTCTAGGCAGCTAAAGGTAAAGCAGGCTGCACAGAGGCTAGCTGTTGAAACACTACTCATAATGTTCATGAGGTTTAAAGAGTTTTTTCCCCCCAAGCTCTGTTCACACATGACCAGGAACTGCGTTGAGACATGTTAGGATCAACAAGTCATATAACAAAACAGCCAGGAAACATGCTAACATTAGCCTAGCACTTCTAGAAACAGTGGCGACATGAAAACAATACCAGGAGGAGTAAGAAGCAAGACTGAGAAATACACATAGACACAAATTTCTGTCTTGCTGAATTTTTTTTTTGCAGAAAAAAATGTCTGTTGCAATTAGCAACAACAAAAATTAGCAAATTAGTTAATTAGCACACAGTTACAAAACCAGTATAATCTTGTTATTGTACAATGCTTTGAAGCTACTGAGGTCTCAAATGTACCAATAGCTTTGATCTTATTTACTTTAATGACGTCTCAAACTGGGATTTGGTTGGGGGAAATGTTTTTTTTTAATTACTCACACTATACAGTCCCACTAATTAGATGTCAGTACACAACTTATCCTCTGTTCACCTTACAAACCTTTTTCTGACCCTTCACCCTCCGTCCTGCCTCTGTGCTGTTCCAGTTTTCAATGAGCTGTGATAGGAACTGTGTGGGCTTGTAAAGCCAAACCCACATGCACACAGTCTCCTTGGACGCACATCGCTACTCCTGCTAATTGCCTCCCTCTCTCGTCCTCGCCCACCTCCTCCTCTTCCTGTCTGATTCCTGTCTTGTAGGCAGAGAAATTTGCAGCAGTGAAGTATTGATTTCTGCCTGTAACCGCCACATTCCACATCCCTTTTTTTATCTTGCTGTAAATTATTTGCAACTGACACATACTTCAGTATCAACACCGAGCCCATTTCTGCCTTCGGAGTTTTACCATCAAAGCCTGCCTTGAATTACAATGCGTGTCGACAACCCGGTGCATCTTTTAATCATCGTTTTCCAGATGCATCCCTGTATTCCTGCATGTGTCTGCAACGATTTCACAACATGTTAAAATACGAGTGAAAATGACTAAGCTACAGCTTCTTATTCTTATCAATGCCCACTACAAGCACATTAGGACATTATTGTGGGTTAATAAAGTTACTATTTCAAACCACAGGCAAACACAAGAGCAAACAAGGGTGTTCCAAGGTACTTCCATACGGTACCTCTACAGCATGCTTAAACAAACTCTTTCACATCAAAGCTCTGAGCCCAATCACACGTGTGTGAGCAAACATTAGAGAGTACACATCTGTTGTGTGTTTTTCACCCAGGAATCTGCTTCGATCACCTAAAGAGATGTATGAAGGGACCTGTTGATTTGGAGCAAACAAACTACTCCTTTTGCTGACAAAAGTTACTATTCGGTTCTAACAAAGCAACCATTTGTATCTTCTGTCTGAAAGTACGATAAACATGTCATGTGTACTGAAAGAACAGATCTGGGTCATGAACCACACAAAGGGCCACTATGTCTCTTAGTTTCCTTTATACTTTTAACATTTGGTATTCAAACCATATTGGATTTATTGGTCTGCCTAAAATACAATTAAAGAACATTGTTAACACATATAACATGAAAGTACCTTATTTTCTTTATGCCAGATTCGAGGAGGTGGAGCTCATAAGCTGTAAAAGGTCAGCACTAAGGACTTTAAACATCTCGGGATCTCACCTGTTTGGGTGATTATTGTGCTTCCAGCTTCTAAAAATCAATTGTTTTCTTTGATTTGTATTCAGTCTTTGGATGTGACCTCTAAGCTTTGATTGCGTATTTCCCTTACGCTGTATGGTTGACTAAGGAACCAGCATATTTGATTAAAACAACAAGGAAATTGGAGTTTTGGTTCATAGGGTGACACAGAGTGTACCTGAGGCCATGAAGGAGAAGCCTGTCCATGTTAGGAGTGGGGAGGGAAACTGTACCGCCTGACTGCTGCCTTTTCCAACCTCAAACCTCCCCCAGTGCTGGAGCAGTACCAATGTAGGCAACAGTTTCACAATAAATTCCTTTGTCACACTGTAATCAGCACCAGTGATCTCCAGTTCACATTTATCTTGTGTGTATGGCACATGTCTGGTTTTTTTTTTTTTTTTTTTTTAATTATTTGTCAAAGAGAAAATAAAACTGTGGGGCAGATTGACAACAATCTCAAACAGTGCGTTCTTAGAGCAGGACAAGTATTGTTAGGTGGATTTAATGCCTCCCTGTAGCTTTGTCTGTCATATACTCAATATGTACATGTCACTGGCAACTTACAGGTCCACACTGAATAATCAACAAATCTGAAATTAGCTCAAAGTATAGTTTTATAATCTTACACTACTTTAAAGTTCTAATTTTTGACCTTCGGCTGTGTTCCCTGGTCTATTTGTTTACCAGTATACTTTTAGAAAGCTTTTAGGTCTTCACAGAACAGCTTGATTTATACTGAGGTTAAGTTAAACACAGGTAGGTTTTATTTAAGAGTGTCAGCATCAAACTTTTGAGATTTTCATTTATAAGAAATGAATAATTATACACTAATTTATATTGTGTTTATGTGGTGAAGTCTTTCTGTAAACAGGTGAAAACTTGTAGTTTCTCCCAAAGATTGCAAAGTCTGACAAAGTGAACAAGTAGTCGTCTGCCCAACGTTACCGATTACCATCACACTACTTTTGAACTCCCCTGAAATTTTAAACCCTCACAGGGTAGATTTGGAAAGTGGAGAAGACCTGCCTTCATCGGATTCCAGTCATTCACGTCATGAACAAACCAATACCGAAAATGTTTTTTAAAAGGTTTTGAGCGGGGGTGTTAAGCAAGTACGGAAGAAAACAAGATATTTTAGTGCTTCTAGAAAACCAGCTTAAACAAATGTGACATCTTGGTATCCGGAATACACACTTGGATAAGGCAGACAGTATGTTTGAATACAGCAAGAATATGACTCAGACATGCTGACAGACAAGTAAAGAGGCAAAGGGACAATTTTCCTCAGTGAGTACGTGTGACATTGTTTAACAATAATGGTCAGGTTGCCAGTCATTCACCCGAGTAAGCCTGACTGAGTCACATAGCTTCCAACTCTTTATTGATCCCTTTCATGTAATTTTCCACAAAGGGGGTCAAAATCAAGTTGCACACATAGACATAACTCCATGCTATGTCTTTTCCTCATTATTATGATTGATGTGGAAGTCCTGTCCTATTTGTAGTGGTGCTGCGGAATTTGTACAGAAACCCAGTCATAGGTAACTGCATAGCAAGAGAATTATGCATGGTGTGTAATGTCAGGTAGACAGGCATCTTAATAGCCAGGAAACAAACTAGCATTATGTAGATGGAATGAATGTCACTCAGGAAGGATGACTGTCGGCATGTGAATGTAACTGTAGGCTTGTGGCTGACTGAACTAACTGGTCCTTCCAGCTTCTTCAAACAAACAAAAAAAAGAAAAAGAAAAAGAAAACAAGTACAAAACACAAAGAATTTCTTTCTTCAAACTTGGTTCTTTTTAGAAGCTTTAATCAACCCAATTCAACTGTGGCCAAGCTTGTGTTACATGTCTGCACCAGCGTGGCAGAGCACTCTGAAAAATGCTGCCAACAAGAACAATAAGGTTTTGATAGTGACCGGACGAACGGAAAATGAAAGCACAAGGCCAAAGTCTGGAAAGGGTCCAGATTCGTCACAACCAGTCCCTGCTTATACGGTTTCCTGGTGATGTGAAGCTTTTGGCCTGAGCAGGCTGCGACCTCTGCAGTGTTGTGGTTTGTTATTGTGTCTAACACAAAAGGATGAATAAGAAACACGAGGCACAGGACTAACAAAAGCTGTGGGTGTAAAACACCACTTTGAGAAAGCGGATCAAAGGACAGGTTGTCAGTGGTACGCTGGAATCCTGTGTCCTCTGTGTAACGTGAGCGCCTTGTGGTGAAGGTCTTCAGCAGATGTGCAGAGCCGTGAGACAAAAGCAACCGCGAGTTGCTGTCTTCAGAGGGTCACAGGGCAGGAGACAATGACGAAAGACTCGTGTCGTGACCGAGGGGAAACAAGTGGACAGTGTGTTTGGCCTCAGCCAGAGTCTGTGCTTATTTAAAAGCAAAAAATGTGATTTAGCATCTACTAAACCATATGTCATATCCTTTAGCAATAAAACAAAAGGAAATGATCCACGTTTCCGTTTGGAACGCACACAACATGACCTCTGCGCTCCAAAGCTCAGAGGAGGCAGACACAGACTCCACAAGTGCTCTCTTGCAGACGATACTCTGCCACCAACCTCCTCTGGTTTCCTCCTCTGGCTTTTCAGTCCTGGTTGTATCATTTAGTCAGACACACTCCAGAGGGTTTGGGGTTTCACATCTTCACTGAAGGAACAGAAAAAAAAGGCACCTGTTGAGACGAGGCACAGGTATATGATTGTAACTGGAGCTGGGCGTACGACTCTGTCCAACTGAGGATGTTAACCGTGTTGTGTGGGTCAGCGTTGCAACAAAGGTTGCTGGATAGAGTGCAGAAGTGGAAACACTAATCTGAGCCTAACCTCTGACCCTGAGGAGTTGCTCCGTGTCTCACAAGCTTATGGGCTTTGTCGTCCTTTGAACTGATGTTATCTGGCTGTTGAATGACTGTTTGGCTTTCGGGTCTCGTTTGTAATTTTATAGCAGATGAGAACGAGTTAAAATGTAAACCACTCACTTGTATCTCTACATCAAACACAGAGGTGCCCTGAGTTCTCATATAGTGCAGCAAATGCATCCTGATCTTGGGATTTGAGTCTACCCTCACTTTAACCCCTGCACTTGTATATTATGCTCTCTTTCAAGTCCTCCAACTGTATGCTCGAATGGTATTGCTTCACACTGTTCTTAAAACAGTTCCAAATCATAAATCTTAGGATGAAAAGGACTTCTTTTCAAACAAAACAAACTATTCTACCAGAAATTAATGTCGAAAAGTGGAAAATGAGTAAAAATAGTTAAAAAAGGCCTTGAAAATGTATTCATACCTCTAACTTTCATATATTTTGCTTTAAGAATCATGGTGGGTTCAGCGTTTTGTTGTGTGGGGCTTTTCTCCAGCAAAGATGGGAAACTGCTCATATAGAAAAGTTGAAAACCTTTTTATATGAAACCCTTAAAGTCTCTACTTTAAAGGTGCTCTACTTAGATGACACCATAAGTAAACTCTTTGATCTACATGCAAAATTATATTATATGTGGCAAAAGATTAACACAGCACATGTTGAAACATGGCGAAGCATGGGGGTGGCTACATCATGGTGTGGGGATGCTTTTAATCAGTAGATAAAGGGAAGCAAGTCAGCAATGAAAAGCCAGGCTACATTTTCATTCTTAAAAAACATGTACTGCCTCTTTGCAATCATCAACTACTTTATGTTGGACTAGCACTGGGAATCTCTGGGAATAAGATTTAAGCGTTTTACCTTCCAGAAATGTTCAATGGGTATACATACCCAATAAAGACCTTGCTAAAGTTGTTTTTGATGTTAAATCTTATCTTGGGATCAGACTGAAATCTGTTTGTGTACACTGTGGAAAAACTGGAGGGCTTAATCCCAGTCCAACCTCTACAGACCGCAGCGATCAGAGGGGCTTCGGGATGAGGATCCTCAGTGATATTTTAAGTATGACTATTACTATGCTGATAGTAAAATTTCATTTTTGATGCAAAGTTATGTTGGTGAACACATATTTAGAGATCTTTGTTCTGTTTAATTAGATGGTTGCTGTCTGGTTGTCTTTACAAGCATAAAATTGAAAGTCAGCCAACAGTTTTTTTCAACTTCAGTTATTCTGAGCATCTTTCCATAGGGTAACATTATCTAACACAGTTTGACATGTACAACCAGAAATAAAACACTACACAAGAGACACATCAGTCTCCTCGGCATCGGCAGTCTGACAGTAACATAAAATTTTTACATATATAAATGTGCTAAATGTGTTGGCTCTATTCTCCCTCATGTTGCTTCTCAAGTGATCTTTTTTCAACTCAGATACCGTTGCTTCACCTTTCCAATTCTCCCTTGGCTCTTTTGTCATGTTGACGGATAAGTCTGCTTGATTGTGGATAACAGAATCCATCTGGTGGCAAAGACATTGCTGGAGGTGGAAGGGGACAGGGACGACATAGAACATGCACATAATGCACATACCACAAGCTGTTTTCCTGTGAAAAGAGAAGGTCACTGAAATAAAAAGTCTCTTTGATGGGAGTATCTAGTCTGCTGTGCACAGCCTTATCCACAACTGTCAGCCAGCATCATTCGCTCGTTTCGTCTCTGGCCCAACTTGTCTACACATTGTTGTTAGCTTTCAGCCCTAAAGACAGGGACTCTTGACCCTGTCTTTAGCCTGCTGGGCTGCTGGGATTTAATTGCTGAAGCCCATTTCACCGTTCTAAAGTCAGACCTTATTGAATTTGAGGCCCCGCTGACAGAAACTTGCTCTTATCTCTGCTGGATAATAAGAGAGCTATAGGAGAGGGGAAATGTGATTATCCCTTATGCCTCTTCTGTTTTCCAAAGTGCTGAATTATGTTTGTCACTCTGAGCAACACAAAGAAGTTCACATGCACCGTAATTCAGAGTTTTGGCACATTTTCAGGCCCGCATGTTCACCTGCCAACAAGTTTTTCTTCTAATAAAGCCAAACAATGTCAGATTCACAAACAGATGTTAATGGATCTGCAGTGAATCCAATCCTTTGTTTATAAACCCCCAAAAAGCTTCCTGCAAATCTTAAAAAGTCAACCACAGACTCAAGATCACTTTTTTTTCCAAACTGCCTGCCTCAGGAATGTTTCAAGCGCACAGGGGAGAGAAAAGGAAATTACAAGTCGAAAAAGGAGGATGACAAGTCAGGAGGGGGGCATTCCTCCACTATGTGTGGGATTACAACTTGCCTTTCTACTATCTCTCTCTGCACCTCCACTCACAGCAATCACTCATCACAGCAGCAACGTCCCAGCTGCGCCGTATCTGAGCTGCCGATCAGCACGGGCCTGCTGCAGCCAAAGAGCAAAGACAACAGCAGAATCTAACCTTTCAAGTTCCAGTTTATCTGAGATCGGGCTGAATCCCTCCCCCTTCGCCACAGTTTCTCCTCCGCTGGGTTTTATCAGATGTGCCTGGCCCAGTTTGGAGTGAGGCACACTCAAATAAAGATTCTATCCCAGAGGAAGCAGCAGTAGAAATACCGCAATGATTATTTTTAAGGGAAATATTCTCGGTTTTATCCTTGTGGCATTTTTGCTTTTCCAAAGCTGCTTGATGTTGCTGCGTATTCTGGCTCTGGACACTTTCCTTTTGCCCAGGATATTGGTAAAGTTTTGCTTTAGTTCTTAGGTTTAAGAAAACAAGCATCCTATCCAACTGTTTGATTCTCCCTGTTCCCCATGCCTTCTGTTTATCTTTTGAGATCTCTTAATTTCCATAAGCTCAAAAACAAATTATTTCATAATCTCTCATTGTACAGGAAACCTCTAAATGCAGTCTGGTGAGAAGTGAGATTTGACTAAGTTTTTATATCAAAAACAACTTTAAATTACCAAAACAAGCATATAAAATGCTGCTACTTTGGACTCTTCCTGAGCTACTCACTCTGAAACACGACTATTATAGAACTCTTGTTTAACACAAACCCCTAAAGGCCCCTGAGTGTAAATTATGGGTTAACTGCAACCCTTCACCTCTGCTGCTCATTCATTTGTAACCAGCAGCAAGCTATTGCCATCAGATGCTGTCATTACTTTTTCAACAAGGTTTTCCATAAACAAATCTAAGTCTGAGTGGAGTTTTTGCACAGTTGCTGTGCAGATCTGGAAAGGGTTTCACTGCTGTTTGTAGATGGTAACTCTGAACCGATATAGATACACACCACACTTTTCAGACTTTCTTTGGGAAAAAAGAACATTTAAACTATAATTACATATTTTTCCTTCCACTCTGCAACTGTTTGCTACTTAGGGTTGGTCTATGACTAAAAAATATGATTGGAACATATTTTGCTTTGGTGGAACAGAACAAAATATAAAAAAGACCCAGCAAATCAGAATCCAACGACAGCAGCATGTCATCATTTTATAGATTTTTTTTATTTCAATGTTAGTTTGTTCTCTATACAAATGAGATACATGAAAAAGAAACACCAATCCTTACATTAGTTTTTTTCAATACAGAACAAAGAAACAAAATTGAGAATAATCTTGTCTATATACTAGCTGACTTGCACCTCATGAGGAATTTACACATTTATTAACATGCTTCTGAAGTAAATATTTACATATGGAAATGGAAATGAAACAGTTACCACATAAAAAGAGGGATGGATGTACATTTCCTTTAACATTTCTGATGAAATAGGCATCAGTCGTGAGAACACAATGTTCTCATTGAACTGTGTATAAGATTATTGGTTCCAAAAGTTGGGTGCTATCGAGGTATTTGGCACAGTCTCTGTGCAGGCAAAGTCTGCATAGAGAGACTTTGTGCAGGCAACAACTGCACCTTTTAAAGCCTATAGCATTCAAACTGTAAAACATACAACATATCATAAATGTAACTACATAGGTTTGGAAATGAAGTCCTTATTCTTAAAAAAATTGAGTTGGGGTAGGAAAGTTTTGTGTCACTTTGGAACAATAAAGCAAAAGTGCATTTAATTATCTTTCTCTCTTACTTTTGGGCAATGTTCAGCAGTTACATGTTGCTTCTTCCCGCATGCTTGTCTCACTTGATAGCACTGGATGATAAACGGCTACACAGACTTGTCTGAAACTGGTTTCTTCTTTATCTCCCCCTCATTCCTATTCCCCTCTCCTTTCTATCATCCTTTGAAGTAGCGTGCTGACTCTCCACTTCAGCATTTGTTTTAAAAAGCTTGGACTCAGTTGAAATGGCTTAAAGCATGGGAATATATCTTTTTTTAAAATCTGTTAATCTTTTTCAGTACATTTCAGTTCTTAATGTTGTAGAGGTACTTGTTTGGCAACTATCACAGGCCGTCAGTCTGGATGACACGGAAAATGTTTATCTTGCGCCTATGTGTGGGAAGGCAGTTCCAGAATATCAGCCCTTCATCACGTTTAGTAGACTGCAATAAATCATCTGCGGACGCTTTTGCTACATGCAGCACGGCATTCATGCAGCCACTAAAAAGTGACTTTGTATGACGAAACAAAACTGGAGTGAACAGAATGTTAATTGTTACTTTTACCAATTTCACAGATTCTTGAGGTTTAGAGAACTAAACTAAGTTAAGAAAAGTATATGCGTAATTTTTGACTTAGACCAGTGTCAGCATAGACAAAAATCAGTGCTGTGCTTCTGAATCTAAAAGCAGAAATCACAGGGCACTATTCTTGGCGTCAGAAGTCTTTGATTATGGTCCTAAAATGCAAGGTTTTAGTACTCAGAGTGGACAAAATTAAACTTTGTCTTTGTCAAATTACAAAGCTATGTAAAGGCTTTCTTATCTTTCTTTTATACAATTGCTCTGTAATGATTGCTAACTGTGTTTGTTTTTCATGTCTTAGGCAAAGCATGGCCCGAGAGAGATTCTGCACCATGAAGGTCTTTCTCAGCCCATTGATGTCCTTTCTGCTCCTCCTCATCCTTCCTGATGGCCTCCTTTCTGGCAACTGTCCACAGGATTGCTTGTGCGCCATTCCAGGAAGCATTTTATGTTCCCGAAGACGCTCCTCCACCATTCCTGGCGAATTGGACTCATCAACCAAAAACCTTTTCCTGTTTGCCAATGGGATTGAAGGCATTACAGCTGAGGACTTCAATGGACTACTTAACTTGGAAATGCTGGATCTGAGTCAAAACAAACTTACTGATCTTCCTGAAAGAGTGTTTGAGCCATTGAGCTCTTTAAAAAATCTGGACTTGTCATCCAACCAGATCACCTACATTTCTGAAAAATGCTTTCATGGAATGCCGCAGCTGGAACGCCTTTATTTGCATAGCAATCATATAGAGAAGATTCATCCAGCTGCATTTAATGGCTTAGAGAACCTTCTGGAACTCAAATTGCAAGGTAATGCTTTGACAACCCTGCCCCTCCTCTCATTACCCAAACTACTACTGCTCGACCTTCGTTTTAATGTCTTACCCTCTTTAAATACTTCCAAGCTTCAGACCCCCAACCTGGAGTCACTCAGACTTGGTGGTGTTGGACTTACCAGCCTAAATAATGAGCTTATAAGAAATTTAAAGAATCTTCATGAATTGGACATTTCAGAAAACAAACTCAAGTCTTTCCCCTCAGCACTAAAAGAGACACCAGGGTTGTTTCATCTCAATCTTGCTGGCAACCCAATGGGCCCTCCAAAGATAGAGGACCTGCAAAACCTTGGTGAGTTAACAGAGCTGGACATAAGCAGTCTCAGTATACAAGGTCTTCCTGAAGAGTTTTCCCAGCTCTTCCCCCATTTAGAAAAACTAGCAATTGCCGAGAATCCCTTCAACTGTCTTTGCAACCTAGCATGGTTCCCAAGATGGCTTAGAATGCAGAGCATCACCCTGGAGAGAACAGAGGAGACACGCTGTCATTTTCCACCAATCAGTGCTGGAAAAGTATTAGAAAGACTGGAAACAAGAGATTTTGGCTGCCCAACCACAACTGCAATGACGACTACTACTGTCAAAACTACAACTACCACCCTGCCTGCTCCTGTTACTACACTACCAACTACTACCAGACCTATCCAAGTCCACGGAGCCAGTGAAAAGACACCTAGCAAAGGTGGTGATATTCCTCTGCCTTCTGTCCCTGCATCTCCAAGCAGCAGCAGTATTGACCTAGTTGAAGAAAAGCACTTCTGTCCCAAGTATCCTTGTCTCAATGGAGGCACATGTCAGTGGACTCTCCGTGGTCCATTTGTTTGTGCCTGTCCAGATGGCACATCTGGACAATTTTGTGAAATCCAGAGCCGCTCTTCAACTTATCCAACTGAAGTGGTTCCATCCAAGTCCACCATTGTCTCAAAGACACAAGACATCACTTCACATCAAGCGACAGCCACATCAATTCTGATAGATCTTCATCGCTATGTTAAAATGCGGCCACACATCCGTGGAATCCGTCTGACCTACAGAAACCTCTCTGGGCCGGATCGCAGACCAATTCCGCTCAACCTTCCAATAACATTCCAAGAGTACACACTTCGAGGTTTGAAACCCAATTCCACCTACAACGTATGTGTCAGTCCTATAGGTGCTGCTAGTGATGCTGAGAGTGTTTGCACTCAGGCTCATACCAAACCTGGATCTTCTGGCGCTGGTGCACAAATTGACACCAGTGCATATGCAAGCACTATGCTTGTGCCTGCATATGCTATCATGATACTACTGTTCCTCATTGCGATAGCAGTGGCAATGGTTTGCTTTCTTCGAAGAAGGAGAGCCAAGACCCACCTGGATTTAGATTGTGAACCCTCCCAGTTGGGGATGGATGGAGTTAAAGCCGGTTTGGATAATGGAGCACTGTTTCACAAGCAGCCACAACATATGATCCCTGAACCTTCTGTCCAAACAAGTAGTCTGGAGTACGAGGTGTTATTGATACAAGATCATTGTTCATCAAATAACAATATGTCCATGCACAAGCCTTCTTACTTTTGACAACAGGCCTTGATGACTTATGTCTAAAAGATGAGTTGTATTTCCTCTGCTGTGTCCTGTCAAGTGGAATAATCAGAACATATAGAGCAAGGTCTTCTGGTTGAAAGTGGAGGATGCAGAATCAGGCAACTAATCAGCAAAAAAAGAAGCTGGACTTACTATCAACTGACTGCTCTATGTTTGTCTAAGAAGAGACTAAAACTTGGTAACACTTTATGCTTGGATTTAAGAATCCACCAATGGTGTGTCTATGCTAAATGCAACAATGTCTCTAAACCAACATGCTGTGATGCTGAGACTATCGTTTTTGGCTGCAACTTAGGGTTGGGACACTTAAAAAGCTCATGCACTCCTTTATGTGCACTGCATGTGCACTGAAATGAGCTTGGACTGCCGTTCCCCCATCACAGAAAGCAGCATGAACAGTCTCAGTAGTTGGTTTTGAGGCGCTGTGCAAACTCTTCAGTACTTACCAGAAGGGATCAGTGTATGCTGTGAATGATCTTTTAACCCACCAAATGAAGTTGTATAGAGAAAATAACTGATGCTTGTATTGCTTTATTTGGATGAAATTGTTTTATAAACATGTTTTTTTAAATACTTGTATTTTTTTATTATTGTTAAATATTGTGATATTAAAACCCCTCAAAACCCACCATACACCCCCTCCCCCAACTCACTTCTTGTGACTAACAGACGAAACATCAGATTAAAATCTTTGAAGATTAAAACTCATTTGGTACCAGTAAACTCAGTCATAGGGTTTTACCCCCAGAATATCAGACAGTCTGAGTAGATGTGCGTCTGGAACAAACCAAGACTAAATCTCCCCATTTTAAATCGGAGAAAAGAAGCAGGATTACAACAAGGTACAGAAGAAAGGAAAGAACTGAAGGTTTTGTAATTCTATGTTCAATGCACTGTTTTTAAACAGCTATGACATTTATTTTGCTGAAAATTCAACACATAAATCTCCAGTGACTTTATTTATTGTTTATGTCTCATTTTAAGGTAACTCAGCTATTTGTTTAAGACAATTTCAGTGCAACACAGTTAACGGTCTGGTGCTAAAATGAGCAAAGCAAACAGTTCATATGTACTATTTTTCATTAGAGGAAAAATAGCATGCTCGATTGCGTGATAAGAACTGTTATACCTTTTGACAGGGAAGACACCAGCTTTGCATGCTTGTATCTAGCCATACCATGCAAACGTCATTTGGTGTCCATACTATTTGAAAAGAAAATGAGATTTACAGAAAGACATCATTTTGATGATGTCTTTTTGAACATCATCAAAAAGACCCAGAGAGAGCCAAGATCAGTATCTGTGAATCTTACACAAAGAATGATAGTAAATACTGTTTGTTTAAGCAACTGTGATAACCCAAGTACATGTTCTGTCTTGTGAAAACAAAAACAACAGACATCAAGTTGCTATCATTTACTTCCTTAATATGCCCGCATGCATATGAAGCATGCATATGGTGCGTTTGGCAAACACACCAAAGACACATCTGTGACTGCCTTTTTGCTTACGTAGTACTTCCCTTACTGATTCTACACAAACCCAAAAGCCTTTAAAAGAGTAGCAAACTGGAATATTTGTCTGTAATATAGATAACATTGAGAATAGCCAAAAGTATTTTCAATGTGTTATTTTTTTTCCTTATTATTTAGGGAAATGTTTTATTGTGTATTGCTTTTTTATTGTGTGAACTTATTTGTATAAATGGAAAGAAAGTGATATTTACATTAAAAGAATACCTAAACGTACATTTTTGGTGGATTTTTTCCCCCTGCATTTAGAGTTTGGTCACTGAAAGGATGGTTCATGTTAGGAGGGAGGGAAAGTGGGAATGTAAAGAATGTGTTTGTCATTAACTTCTCTGTTATGTCATCACTTAGAGCGAGAGGAAGTCATAACTGGAGGGGGTGTGCAGTGAAAGAAGGGAAGAAAACTCTAAATGCAGGTATAAAATAGCAATATATCACTCAACATGTTTTGGCTGTGAAAATTTTAAAGTAAACCCATGCAAACAGTTTCAAGTGCCAAAATCCATAAACTGATGTCTAAAGCTAGTTACTTAAACAAATAAATCAACTTCTAAACACGAAATTCCAACAACCTAATTTCATGCTTGTGAAAAAAGTTTAGTTAGCCTATGCTTGAATCAGCCTATTCCAAACACTCTGGAGATGCCTTAACGTGCCTCCACAATCACTCAAAAGTCACTCTGCAAGCAAACAACCTATCACTTAGTGCGCTCGCCATTTCTTAGCTGCCACTCTACTTCCTACTTCTTCCAGAATTTTCCATTGAGGTAACTGAAAAAGGACAAGAAATAATTTGAGCAATTATAAAAACAGAAGCTATTTTGGCCTATTTCAGAAAATGCAATATAAAACAGGAGCTACAAAATCCACTTATTTTACCAGCTTCCATTACAACTATGGAAGCAAAGCTCCTGTCAAAAGACGAGAAAGCAGGAAAGACATTGCAAAAAAAAAAATACCATTGGGGACTTTTTCTACCATTTGTCTCAGTAAAACCACAAATGCATTTTATATCATAGACTCACAAAATAGTGCATCATTACAGAGTTCTCTTCAGGTCAGCCTCCCACGAGTAAATGCTTTATATCAAATTCACTGGAACTACATCAGGGACTCCATCAACTCCATGGCTTGTGGAAAATCTCTTAAAGCAATTGGTTTCACTCGATGTTATTTAAGGATGAACACAATTTGGAATAGTTTTTTTTTTTTTTTTCAAAATCATGCACTACTAAAAATTTAAGTATAAAGATAAAAAATATTCAACAAAATACATTATTCATATGTGAGAAAATGTGAAAAAGTCCAAGGGGTATGCAAACTTTTGCAAGGTGCTGAACGTAACAAAATTTACACTGAAACAACTACATAATTTCCTGTCACCCCCTATTGTGCTAAAAAACAAACAGATTTGTGCAATAATAGGTTTCCTTTTTCCAAGACTACAAGTCATTAAATAACAATATCTTAAAGCACAAATGTTGTACAATAATTTTTTACTTTTCTCTCCAGCAGTGAGCGGTTTTCCAAGCAAATACAACCCACACTGCTTTATGACGAGAACTGTAAACAGAAGATCTTGGACTTACGCCTAAGCTGGAGGCAAAATGGAAGTAAAAGAATATAATTAAAAACATTCAGATTCAGATAGTAAGTGAATGTAACCATTGTGATTGCTATAAACTGAGTGAGCATTGTTTGCAGACCCTTGTACTGAACAGGATGACCACCCAGGTGTTTTATAGGTAGAGGGAGTTGGTAGGGGATGAACGTAGGAGCTACACACACACACAAAGAAAAACGTGAATATAGATTTTCCCATAGCTCGGAGCTGTTGTGTAATGTTCCACGCCAACAACACAAACTCATAAAACAGCACCACTCCCCTCATGCTGGCAAAATTTGTTCATTTTTTTTCAGAGAAAAGACGTATCTCGGTAAATTACGAGATACAAGAAACCCACTCAATGATATTACTACATTAAAATTTCTCTGCTTACCAAGATACTTGTAAAATTTACCCTTTGGCCAGCCTATTATGACCCCTCTAATATATTGGTATTAATTGGTCATCATGACCCACGAGGGAAGAATAAAAGCACTACTACTTTTACCACACCCAGATCTGGGTGTGGTCTAACTTTCAACTTAGACCACACCCAGATCTGGGTGTGATTTGGGATGCTTCAAACTGGACTTTTAGCAATGGCTGTCCTTGCCCTCTGGGTTGTAAGGAGGGACACTGTGGACTAGGTTCATAGAAGCAATTAGAGACTGTTAAGTTAAATCATCAATTAACTGTGCTTGGGCCCTTTTGGTGCACGTTTCCTTAGCCTGTCTCAGGCCTTTACTTCCTAACTTATAGAATCACGTACATAGGACCTTTTCAACAGTATGAAGCTGGCTAAAAGATCTAGAAAAGCAACACATGTCCCAATCTAAAGACATTCAAGGATAGAATTCAAAGAGGTTGAGATCTTTGAGTGCAGAAAGACTAACTTTCATTTATTGCAAATGATTAACGGCAACAACTGCTAATAAACTAATGAAATTTCTCCTTAATAAATAAAATAAATTTGAAAAATGCTTTTTTGTATACACACTTGTAATATTTTTATCTGATAAAAAGATACTAGATATTTTATCTGTTATAAAATTAGTTTAATGATCTAAAACATTCAAATGTGAGCTAAATCTCAACACAGACAGGGAGAAAATACTTTAAGACCCTTAAGCCAACTGTGTCTAATAGTTCAGGCAAAGTAAGAAAAATAAAAAACAAATATAAAGATTGCGCAAACAAATCAAGAATGCTTTTCTCCAACACAAAGGATTTGTTTGTACTCTTTAGTCTGGTTCTGTTCCTTCTTTAGTTATATTATTCTTTGTTTTGTTGCGCTTTTAGATAATTCATGCCTCTGGGACTTAACTTTCAACTTAGCATCAAGTTCATACCACACCGCTAAAAGATCACCATAAAAGGTTGAAGGGACAAGTTTCCTGCTGAATAAAAGTCATCGTGAAATTAATTACACATTTCTTTTACAATATTCTTTTTTCACCTCCTTACTATTCTCGTCTAAAGAAGAAGCAACTGTGGGCCATAAATCTATGCACACAGGTCCAGGTAATAAGCAGCTTTTGTATTTTCTCTAAAGTCCATCATCCCTGCTCTCACTGGCCCATTTTTCAGTCCACCGCAGCACAGCTGACCTTTCTGTAACCTCAAACCACCTCTTTAGCCATAGAAACGATTATTTAAACTCAATACTTTGTGAAAAAATAACAGGAAAAAAAACATAAAAGTGAAGCATCTAGCTAATTATGCAGTATGAAAGAATACAATCTTCGATTAAAAAAAAAAGGGAACTAAAAATGAAAAAAAAATGTATTCAAATGTTTCAATACATTAAGCACTTATTTTACTAAATGAAGAGGAAGAATTATACTTGTATGACTCTGCACTTATGTTCTGTGATGATCTGTTCTAAAAAGGCAAGTCAAAGACAAGTAAATAGAGGGGGAAAGCTGAGCAAAGAAAAAAAATAGCACCACTTTGTTTTTGGAATCGGATTCTCTGGCTCCAGTTTTTGGCCCTCGGCTCGTTTCCCCCCAGCTCTCGGCACATTCCACCTTCCCTCCATCTAAATCTTTCTGAGGAACTAATAATAATGGATGAAGGGTGGTGTGCCACCAGTTCCTCTCAAGCTATATAGCTGCCAAAGTGTGCCAGCAGATGGCCTGAATGCTGCTGCAGCAAAGGAAAATGGCACAGAGCAGGGAAAGATGAGAAGTCAGAAAGAAAGAAAAACAGGAAAGGAAAGCAGAGGAAGAATTTGACTTTGGTTAGTTTCTGGCACCATTCATTGACAGGCACACATGCAATTCATTTCACATGCTCAAGATTATTAAATATAAAAACAAATGTATCACAGAAATTTTTCTACCAGAATGAACTTTTAATAGTCTTCTTCAGTCATTTCTTATTCAAGTACAATGCAGACTGATGCTGCAGGACATTATGAATTAGTTGTGTGTTAATGCACTGAAAGGGTTAATGGAGCCATAAACTTGTACCAGTGAGTTTTCAGGGGCCCTGTCTGGATCTAACATAGCGGTGTATTTGATTTGTTGGTGAGTTTATGTGGCATCTGACTCAGTTTCACCTCTTTAAGAAACTATCCAGGTAGAACAGCATTATTTTTGTTTTCATGGACTTTTACCTCACCACTGTCATTGCAGATACAGTGGCTTATATTAAACAATGACCAGCTTTCATTGAAAACTGAAATGTATTCAATTTTAATTATCTTGATTAAATAATTGCTTTATTGTTGCATGACAAATTTACAGAAACGTAAGCACACATTAAGAATATAATTGAGTATAATTGTAATATTTTGACTGCAAACTAAAGATACGTTTCTTCTCTGCAATGACATATATTCATACAAAGCTGCAGTTTTGTAACCTCTGGACACTCTACCACTTGTGGCTTTAACAGTTTGACCCACAGAAACTGTATAATGTAAAATTTTATTACTTTTATTTGAAAGCATAATTTTTATTTTTCATTTATTTGAAAGCATAATTTTTATTTTTCATTATGCTGTTATATGTCTTGATAGCTGTAGCCAGCCTATGCCTAGTTATAGTTTCATGAAAATGTGATCAATTTAATAAACCAATTTTCCTGCAACTAATCTGAGTAGAATGCATTCATTTAATAAATCAGGACACTTAAAAAGTGTTCATACCACACTAACTATGGTATGAAATAAATTAAAACCAAGTACAGAGCGACTTTATAGTGCCAGTTTATTAATAGTATATAAAGCATTTATTTTACTTTTGCTTCAGCAAAATTAAGGTTGTTTGTTTATCTGTTGTAATATTTTGATTCTACAACTGAACCAGAAAACCACATCACAAAAACCATCAAACCTCAAAAGAAACTTGAGTTAAAAGTTAAAAGTTTCATATTCTAAATCATGATGGCTTGGAAAAGTTTGTTTTACCATAAATGAGGAAGCCAACTTGGAAGGCAACCATCTACGAAATCATGTACAATAAAAAGCAGCGGATGGAAAGAATTATCTGAAAATTAAAGAGATGGAGTGACGATGAAATGGGTGGACCGATTAGGGGGGAAGGGTGCTGCTGCAGGCTGAGTTGAAGCAGGGCCACGTGCACTGATAACTTTATCTCCCATTGAAAACATCCTAACGACAGGCTCTGAGGGGGCAGCTGTCGAGGTGTCAAGTAGGTGTGCACGTGTGTTAGTGCAGAAATAAAAAAATAAAAAAAAACAACTAAATAGAAACACCTGCATCTTTTGGAAAGCACCAAATGTGTCATTTTGAAAGAATGGAGGGATGGTGAGTGGGTGGATTTTATTTATTCAGGAAAGCATAAGCAAATGCGTAATGTGGTATTAATGAAAACGACTGGGGCCTGCCTGAGAGAGGTTATAACGGGGGAGAGGCGTGCACACGTTTTAGAGATAGTGCACGGAGCTCTAGCCTGCTCCAAGCATGCGTAAAGATCCTAATAAGCTCCATAAGGCTGGCAGAAGCAGCCAAGTCTAAAACTTAAAACACATTCATTTTGTTACCAGGACTAATGCATTAAATTGACATCAACAAATAGGACGCAATCTGATTAGACATCTGAGCACGTATTTTATGACAGTAGATATGATTATGGAAGCTGAAGGAAATGTTGGATTGGTTTGTGTTTCCTGAAACAGCAGAGATAAGTGTAGTGAACTTTGAAATTTTGGTCAATTAACAGGCTTCCGATCATTAACAGTCTTCTGTTACAATAATACCTGTTTTTCCCTACTACAATTGTAGCATGTGAATTTACATTTACTTACATAATATTAGGTAGGTGAATTTGAGGAAATTTTTTTTACCACTTTCAGAGGTTTTTTTATTAAAAAAAAACAATAAATGAGGTGTTAAAACAGCTGGTGACCAGAATTTACAAGACCTGATCAGAAACTCCAAAATAATGTGAAATTCATAAATCTGTTCTACCAGACACTACAACAGTATTTGGTGTGGAAGTTCTTACTACGTGAGGAAGACTAAAAACTAACTATTCCAGAAATGTTTTCAAAATAAAGTTGCAGAAATCTGAAATTTCTACTACATGCATGTTAATTTTGAGACATGCCTGTAGTTTTATCAGGCAGTGAGATCCAGAGGAAGCAAGACCTTAAGCAGATAACAGTAAGGCTGGACATATTAGAGAAAAGTTGTTCTATTTTATCTGGATTGGCTTTCAACTGATGTCATCGAACATGCTGGATTTGGAAATGTTTGCAACCTTTTGGAAATCTTAGTATTAAAGGTACATTTTAAAACACCCCAGGAGATGCTGTGTTAATAACGCTAATTATTAAGCTGATAACTAGCTGCAGATAGCTGCAAAATAGAGTAGTAATTTTTCTTTGTTTTTAAACTGTTGTAAAATAACCCTAAAACTTAGTTTTATATTTTTTTGCAGTTCTGAAAAAAAGTCAGATAAATTGGTATCGTCAAAGCAATGAAAAAGAAATAAGCATCATCTTAGTGAGGTGCAATCTTTGTGTGTTGCTACATTGCAACATTTTATAATACTACAAATATAAAAACTAAAACAACTGATTTGTCACATTTAACTTTATGACAACTAAATTATAAAACTATTGTAAATGAGCCTGTTTTAAAAGCCTTTGGTATTCATATGGTGCTTTGTTGTTTGCCGTGATCCCTAGATCTCACAATTTTCAGCCAGTCATTTAAGTCCAAGATAAAAAAACAAAACACAAAAACAAAACATTAAAACAATGCAAGTGAAAGTAATTGGGGTTCTGGCTTTGTTTCTGAGTTGTGTAAAATTAATTTGCTTGTTTACAGTTCTGCTGCATTTTCATAGCATATTTTATTACATATAACTGTGTAAGCACTTTTACAGGCTCAAAAAGCTGAAAAAAAGCCTCAAGGCAGAGAAAGTCTGAAAAGGAAACCCATATTTACTGAAATCAGCATTTGGTCAGAAGGCATAGTAGGAGTTGCAATGACACAATGCAGCAACTGAGCTGCATAATCACTGCTTGTAAGTACAACACGGGCGAGGAGGATAGTCTTGCAAAGGAGACTCATCAGAAAAAAGCCTGAAAACAAAACTGAACTTCTGTAAAGGATGCACAACTTACAGCATGCTGAATGAACACACTGGAATTACAACAACATAGAGGATCTGATCTGATAAAGTTGCTCCCAATTAAATTAGCCACTGCGTGGGGTCTGTTCTGCAGAAACATCCCAGATAATTAAAACAATACCACTCAGCTCTGCTGCATCTCACCAGATCAGCAAAGTCTCTGCTAACGCAGCAGAAACACACTTGCACTGTCTGCAAATTTGTGCCCACCAAGTAAAGCTGAAGGAGTGATCTATGGTTTGTGATATGTTGCCAAGTAGTAATGCAGGATTAAGTTAAGGTCAGGTGAACAGTTTAGGGTGCTATTAAACACCTTTAATAACTACAACTGCTCAACATATAGTTATTGCCAAACACAAAAAAAGGCCTAAAACATAAAAGCTACAGTTGCGATCACATGTTTGAAGATCTGATGTAAATACGTAATAAAAACCACACGAGGCATTTGCTCCATGTATGAATCTGTTCTTGATCAAAGCTTGGGAGTTATCTGATGGAAACAAAACCAAAATTACAACCCAAATTCCCCTGATCAACAGCTGAATTAGGACAACACACACTACCCCATGGCATCACTAATCTTTCCTTTAGCAGGAGGGAAAAGCAATAACACAGGGGGAGTTTAATTGGGTGTTTCTTCTCCTTATTGTTTTTCCATTTGACTTTTTCCTAATAACATAGAAACATTTAACAGCTACACTGGACACAAAAAACACTGCAGTACAAAGTGCAGATGCAGAGATGTAATGCCTATATCATGGGAGTAGCACTCTGGAAACTCTCTCCAAAGCCTTTTGGTTCAACAATTCAGGACCTCTCCACATCCCTCAATACTCCAGCAGACATTCATCAAACACTGCTGTGTACACATCCTGCATAACTTTCAAACTAGACTTGCATCACGACCATGCAATGTATACACATCTGCAGATTCCACTGTGTTTGTGGTTGGAGCTCCTGTGTAATCTCAAAATGAATTTGAGCTTTTGCTTTAACGTGGGTGGGCATATTTGCATCAAAAAAAGAAAAAGAAGAAGCCTTTTACAAACAGGTAGCAGCACCAAAAACACAATTACTTACCCGGACTGCAAATCTGGCTCCTGTGAAGTAAAATTAGTTTAACATATTTCTTTCTGACTGTCTTTGTAGGGAGTGAAGGGTGGTGACAGGTACAGATTATGTGCTTGTAATCCTTTTCATCACAATATGTAGTGTCTGTGAGATAAACACTGTGATTTCCATCCTCTCCATATGCAGAGGATGGAGATCTCTGCGTATAGTTTCTTGAAAAACCATCATAGTCATGGAACCTTACCAGATTTTGTTACAGAGCCTAAAAAAAGTTTCCCCCCCTTCACTCTTTCTACTGCTTTTGCAAATCAATAGCGAGTAGCAACATTTCATTGGGTATGAATACTTTTGCAAGGCCCAGGAGATTTTTCAGCTCAGTGATATTTAAACAAGCTTCCTTTTTACTGTGTTGATAATTGTTTCCCCAATTCAGATATTTGTTACAATGAAAATAAGAAAAACAACCTGATTCAAATTTATTCTTCTGAGAGAGCAAATGGTGCAAGCACTGAGTCTAAATGAGGCAATTCAGTATTCTTTCAACATCAAGCCCTAGCAGAAACATTCATTGGCAGAACATAATGACCACCTCCCATCTTAATGCTGCCAGAGGGCCGAGGCCAGCTGAACTCTGACCCTTGCCTTAGGCGTCCACTTCTGGCCAACAAACACCTGTTTGTTTTCTTGCTGTTTGAACCCGCATGGGGAGAGGCTGTGTTTGAGAGAGAGATTATTGCTACACTCAAACACTAAATGCTGATCTTTAAATCCTGTCTGCTGGGAGGGCCTGGACACTCGCAGGTGTTTGAGTCCTGATTAGTGGCGACGCGGTGGATGAGTAACAGAGCCGGATGAGGATGATTGTTTTAAAGGTTGTTGTCTGGTAATTAGAGTGCTGGCTTATGTCGCCTGACCAGTCAGAACTTATGGCGTTCAAACAGATTCTCAGATTTGTTCTGAAACAAGCCTAAGAATCTGAACACTAAACCTGTTATATATTAGTGGAGATTATTAGAGCTCAGATAGTTTTCCATCCCTTGTCGACTAATATGTTAAATCTGACGAGTCACACTTCAGTGGTTTCTAAAGCAACCCAATGGCTGAAGTGTAAGGATATTTTTATAATTTAATAGGATTTTTTTCTTTTTGGGATGACAGTTGTCTTGAATTGGTAGTATTAAAAAAAAAAAAAAAATAAAAAATCGTCATTTGAATTTATGACAATTTATGTTTAAGTATTCATAAAAATTATCAAATGAATAAATATAATTTTGCATTTTAATAAATTATGTTTAAAAGCTGTCTTATATGGTATTAGTTGAGGGCAGAGAACTAAATTATTGCAAAGCAACAAAAAATTAAGGCAAGCCAATTTTATTATGTGCATCCATCAAAAACAACCAAAGCCAAAGTGTTTTAACAAACATATAAGTTATTAAAGTATAAATAAAAAGAATGAACAAAAACAAGAAGATTCTGGATCATCAATATGGATTTCAGTATTTACAAGGTTCACATGTTTCTTTTATTTCAAAACTTCCAGGTCTTTCAGGCTCATGTTATCAGATTGATCAATAAATCTACAAACAAATTCATGGAAGATGTTTCAATAGAGGTGAAACATCTCTGTGTTGGATTCTTTAAAAGAGAATCCAGCACAAACTCACTGGAACGAAGGAAACAATGTTTAACAATGATACATATAATCAGAGTCTAGATATTTAAACAAATGTTTTAGACTCTGCTTTATTTTGCTATAGTTTGTAAATCCTAGAAATGTTGGCATCAAATTCCAAACATTTCCAGACAATGAAAGAACCCTGTAGCCATCCAGCCATCTTGTCTACAGCCTAAAATGACCAAGTGTATGTGCAGGGGGATATCCTGGTCTGTGCCAGGCTGGGTGGCTCTGCAGCACAGTAAGCATCACCAGAAAAGACAAACATAAACAAGGTCACCCGCGAGGCAGGAGGAAGCCGCGTGCCTGTGTGGGTGCCTGCCAGCCTGGGTTGTGGCCTAGGGGGTGTGGGTGCTGCAGCTCAGCGCCCACAGACACTTCAAGTCAATGAGTGCACCTCAGTGGAAAGTCTGCATCAGCCCACAAAGAGCCCACTGGGGCTACAGGGAAGGTAGCGATCCACCAGGATCCCACCCCCTCCACTTCTCAGGCAACCGCAGGATAAATGTATCCTCCATGAGAAGAGGAAAATTTCTCCACTGTGGGGAAGGAAGGCAGAATAAGAAGTCTGATAGAAAGACAAAGTATCAGTGGATAAATTAGGACTGAATTTGGAAACAAACATCTGCAAAATAAAATAAAGGATGACCCCTGAAGAGTAAAAACAAGATATCTGGGGGTCTGAAAAATGGCTGAAGTCCCAGAAATTTAAGGGAGGGGAGGTGGTCTCTCCCTGTCTTACTAAACCACTATGCATTTTCCTTCATAAGGGTTATAATTTACACAAACCCACTAAAGGTCAGGAAGAAGGCATGTTGTGCCAACTCCATCCCAGAATCTGTGATGTTTTTCTTCTTAATTTTCCTTTCAGTCCCTTTTCTCTCTGCTGTCACTCTTCTTACCAGGTCTCCTCTTAGACTTTACAGTTTTCCAAGGGTAATTATGGTAATTTCAGCTCAAGATGATCATAATTATTTCTGGTAGATTATTTATTACATTGCATTTCTGAGAAATATGGATGTTAAAAGTAATGACTGAGATAAAGAGGTGGTTTAGTTTTAAAGTGTGGATATGCTGTGTATTGAAACATGGTGAGTCTTTCACTTGCACTTAAAAAAAGCAGGCAGAGTGACCACAGTTTGGAAACTCAATAAATGTAAATGAAGGAGTTGTTTCAGGGAGTCCATTTAATTGATAATTTCTAAATATTTACCTCCTGTGTGCAAGCTGGTGTAGAGGCAAAGAGAATGAGTTTATAAAAATTCCAGATGTGTTGTCTTTTCCCTACAAAACTATTTACCTAGATGCAGAGTAAAACACATCAACTTTCCATGTATCATAACTTGGAAAACCCTTGCCACCTAATGTCCTAATTTATGAAATTAAACCCTGGAAGCAGCTTTGGAAGAATTAATTTTTAACAAGAACCAGCCTCAGCTTTAATTGGTTTCTAAAAATAATTTCTTGAAAGTAAAAAGATGGAAAATAAACCGCCAAGCAAAACCTTTCGTACATTTTGAGCCTCTTCACATTTTGTGACATTCACAGCCACAAACTTTAAGATATGTGGTTGGGATTTTTATGTGACAAATCAATTCAAAGTGCATACTTTTACATGGTTTAACACAATAGGGACAGTGAGTATTTTTACAGTGATGTGAAGTAGCTGTTTTCAATCTTTAGTGTTTTACACAGACAAGAACAACTTCCTGAAAGGTTATTAGGGACTAAGCACAGGAGGACAGTATTTACAATTTAAGTGACTTCTGAAGGAAATTGGCTGTGTTTGATGATGTATGCGGGTTTTTTGCGTTAAGATTCAGAGTAGTTTTCAGGTGATCCTTGTGAAAAGACAGAAAACAATCCGTCAGTTCCCAACTTTGAGTTCTCACAGCTTTACAGCTCAACTGGACCACTGACTGACCGTGATAGCCAGCATGTGTTGGTAACAGTGAAGAAGAATAAAGCCCAATTTATCACTGTGACTCTGGAAGTTAAGTTGTGACAGTTTTTCCCCACTGGGTTTGTGTTTTTCTCAGTCCAGTGCTAGTGAAAGGTTTTTTCTCATCCCCCAAGGTGGGACTAAGATAAAGAACCTGCTGCCCCACAGCTTTGTCCACTGGACAGTTAGGAAGCAAGCAGTGTCTGAAATATTCCCCCTCGCTCCAAGTGGCTCTCTTCTCTTCATGCTGTTTCTTTGGTGAAAAACACTAGACATTGTTTGCTCATCTACGTTCAATGACAATGAAGGATGGAAGTGCCATCTTTGAAAGCATCGTCTGCATGTGTGCAGCACCCTTAACGCATGGCTAAAAAGAGACATGGATGATCAGGTCTATGTCACTCCACCTGTCACGTCCTGCTGAGTGATGATGAATGCTGTTTGGCATTGGTCTGTAAGTTCTGAATAGGACAAGGAAATGGCAGATCTATTGAGGCATGTTACTACAGCAGTGTGGCATAAGGCTCAATGAATGCAGATGCCTATATGACTGAGCAGCACAGATTTTCTGCAGGGAACTCCTATTATACAAACTTGCAAAAGTTTAAAGATAAAGCAAATACACAGAAACATGTATTGATCAGACAGAATTTAATTACTTTTAAATGTCATGAGTTATATTGCGTTGTAATGACCTAGTTAAAGTCCAGACCTAAATCCAATAGAGAATCACAGGTAATTTTCAACTAAATCTGCCAGAGATTTTATTATTATTATTTTTTTTTACAAAGAACAATGGACACATATTTTACTGTGCACATGTTCAAAGCTGGAAGAGAATCATCAGGATCTTACGACGCCAGAAAATAAACATTTGTGCACAAGTCAGCAAAGGCACAACGGGAGCCCATCTTTAGCCCTTTACCCCTGCAGGCTGACTAAGTGTCCATTCAAAAACTGGCTGAATAATTGACCTTTCTGAAATACTGTTGCTAGCCTCAAAAGGACGGATTTGAGTCCAAATTAGAGCAGGAAAGTCTACAGACGATTCTCTCCTTCAAACAGACTCAGCTGGTTCTCCCCCCTAAGGGTCCTCCACCTTTTCTTCTCAGTCCTACTCCAACTTCCTTTGCACAATTGTTGAATAATTTCCTGGCCAACAACACATCAACGGCTCTCCCACTAATTACATTTTGATGAATTTTTCTTAATCTGTCTAAGCCAAGAGCACTTGCGCAGACTCAGGCACACAACTCAGAGCAGAAGAACAGAGGCTACAGCAATGCAGGTGCAGAGCAGCTTTTCTTGTCATAACATTTGCATGCAGACAGTTGATATCTGACAGGCAGTGAGGCTGAACAACTCTTTTCCAAACATTTCTGTCTCCGTTGTCCACTTACAGTTCACATAAAGGCAAACACGCATGTGTTAACTTAGGAATGTTAACAAGTAGGCATAGGCACAAACATAAACAGACAGGGAGCTGCAGCGTGCCTCAACACTTTTCCAGTTAAACGAAGCATGGAGTATTGCTCCCTGCCTCACCGACAGTGACACGTTTCCACAATGTGGGCAGACAAATGGGGCCCACATGCGAAATGACATCAGACAGAAGCACATGAGGCCCACCTGCCTCGGACCGATCAGATGAGGTCTTTTTTTAAAAATGTCCCTCTGTTTTCTTGAATTTTCCTCCTCTGTTGGCAGATTGGCCAGAGAGAGGCTACAGATCTCTGGTTTTTATCATGGAAACATGATCATATGAAGAAGACAATCCACTGAGCCTGCCAGTTCTATTAAAAATATAGGAAAAGTCTGCTCACTCCTCCCAGAACTAAAAAAGTATATTTTGCATGATTAAACATAGTTCCAGATGTGGATGAGGGCTTTTAAGGTATTATCCGCAATGCTTATAATCTGGAGGAAAAAGCTGCTGTTTGAGATGAGATTTGGAAAAATGCAATAAAAAAATAGCTCAAATATTTGAGTTATAATGTTTGCATCAAAAATGAATTGAAGCATGAAACTGTCAGCTTTGAGCTTCAGTGTGTATCAACTTTTGTTTGTTTGTTATTTTAGAGACAATGGTCTAGACTTCAGGGATTTAAAGAGATTTATGTCAGCATATCAAGAGTGTAGTTATAAAAACCGAAATTTTAAACCATTTATTTTTCAAAATATACTAAATACATTTATTTACTTCCTGTTAAGTCATTAAAAGTTTAATAGGCACAACTGTCAGATTAATTTGGGTCATGGTACAGGAATTATAATTACCATCATAGTAAAACAAAGTTTTCTTGAAAAATAGTGTTTATTCTCAGTCAATCACAAATGATAATTTCATTTTAATTGTGTTGCCTACAATTTCAATATTAAATTAGACCAGAATCACAGTAGAGTGGTAAACTGGATATTATTAAATCATTTGCACTATTGGAGTTGCGAGCCATTAGATGACTATCCCATAAAAAAGTTTTACATAACATACAAATTTTTGCATCAATTTTCCAAAAGTAAAGTTGGAGCATTTTAGTTCTTAAAGTGTGCAGAAGACTTTACTGTCACAATAATGACTGCCAACTAAAATTGTAGTCAAGTAAAACAAATAGTTTTTAAAAAACCTGCTTTTTGATCACCAATAAATATGGTGATCAACTATTATTCTTGGATGAGATTTTTATGATTTTCATTCATATGAATTACGTAAGCAGTTCTTTGCCATCTATATTTCCAGTCTCTCCTTTGCTATGTTTCCTTTATTCTTTGTCGGGTTAAGAGGTGTGCAGTGACAGGCCGCCAATCTGCAGCAGTCCCAAAGGCAGTGCCTGAGGCCAGGCTGCAGGATGGGCGTGCAGGCAGGGTGCAGGGCAGAGGAAAGCGACTGTTAATGAGAAACATACTTCTCTCCATCACTCAAATCCTTTTAAAACCACAGTTGAAAAAATAAAAAATAAAAAGAGGTGGCAGGCATCCCGTAGATGAGCGGAGTCCAAAAACAAAGCAGGATTTGAAAACAGGGACTATGCGGTGCAACGGTACATTATTTTCCATGAAAGAGACAATCATGGTTGTTATTAAACTTCTGCGCGAGAGTTTTATAGGCAGGGATTAAAAAAAGATGTGGCATGCAAATATGAGCAGATATGGGAGACAAAGTCACAAAACGCAGTTCAGTGAAGCTGAAACAAAAAGATGAAACATTTGCATAAATTAAAAAAAAAAAGCATTGTGGTACAAAGCATTGTGGTACACTGCTTTGAAAGTTATGAAAACGTGCAGCTTTCCACATTTTCTTCATTAACAAAGCAGAATAATGTGCTTCTTCATCTCTGAGCATTGAATTTATGTTATAAGTCAACAGTTTGTGCTGTTTCCACTTTAGGCCTGGATCTTCCATCAACTGTGCCATCACGTATTCAGCTTCTGGATATCTTACTTCGCTGCACAGTAAGAAAAGCGCTGAAAATGATTCGAGACGTGCCAAAGTAAAGTGAAGGCTTTTGCTCGGGCAAAGATCCTAAATGGTACTGCAAGCACATTTATGATAATGGAGGCAGAAAAAAAGGGACATTTCTTCCAGATGTTGGAGGAAAAACTATATCCACAGCTGCAAGTGTAACTGCGTTGCTGTTTGTGTTAATGATGGAAGGTGAAGCCTGACACTGTCTCAAACTCTGAAACTAAGACAGGATTGAGTGAGTTTTCCAAAATAAGCTATCAATTTTTGGCATTCCTTATTGCAGCGTAATGCGAAAAAAAACATTTTTCAACATTAATCCTCTGTGTTCTGTGCATAAAATTATAACCTGAGCAACAAAAGAAAATAAAGGAAAGCAATAGTGGATGGAAGGAGAGAGGGAAGGCAAGAGGAGAGAAGGGAGAAAGAGAGGGTGCAGCTAAAGGTGGGGGTGAGTGACTTTATATTTTTCCGTCTGTGGCGAGTTCACACAAAAGGGTCCTTCTGATCCCTGGAGTGCTGAGCGCATACCTGCGGGATGAAATCAAAACCCTCTGTGAATTATATTAAAGATCCCCTGCCAAACGCTCCACAAGCTTCCATGTGCTTTTACCAGTTCTGCAGAGTCCCATTAAGTTCGCCTCTAAAAAAACACTTAAATTAGAAATCCAGACCCAAGCACCTCCACAAAGCCCAGCTCCCAGCTTTGATTTTACCTACACTGCCTTGCAAAAGTACCATTACCCTTTGAACTTAATCCCATTTTGCACATTGCAACCACAGACTTGAATAGATTTTATTTGGATTTTGCTGCGATAGATCAAAAAGAAGTAGTGCCTCACTGAATTAGAAGGAAAACAATACATGAATTTACATTTGTTTTTCCATAAAACAGGCATTTGTATTCAGCTCCTAAATACAAATGCATGTAAAACCCTTAAATAAAGTCCAGTGAAAACATTTCTCATGTGTTCTGTTTTGTGAAGATGTGAGAGGTTTCTTAAAAAACATAAATGAACAAATAACTTCAATGGCATCAACGTCATCAGAGCCGCATTCATACAGTTTCTAGCACAGTTGACCGAGAATATTTCATTCGCATACATACCATTCTTAGATTCTTGTAGTTGTGGTTTCTAACAGATTAGAGACCCAAATGAGGAAATAGCAGATCTCCAAACTATGCATTCCTAACAAAAGAAAACATGACTGTTGTTTTTCTTCTGCTCATGACCTGAGCAGTGTTATCTTCTCTGTGTTTGGCGCCACCATTCAAACGTCAGCATTACTGTTTATCAAAAGAAGAAGAAGAAGAAGAAAAAAAAAACAGCGTACAGAATTTGGACTGAACTCGATGCCCGCAGAGTTCTAGCTGACCCTAAGATGTTAATCACACAGCTCTGGATTTTTGGTCAACTTTCAAAACACAATTTTTTTGGTGAAGCATGGTAGTGGCAGCATCATGTCTTAAACGGGAACACAGAAACCGCTGAGAGTTCATAGAAACGAAGCAGCAAAAACATACAGAAGATGCAGCCTTCCTTACACTTCATGGACCAAACATGAGACACTAAGATTATGTTTCTGGTTATACGTTATGGATTGTGAAAACAAAGAGGTCTGAATATGTCTGCAAGGAAGTGTATGTTGGCTCAGGATTATAGAAAAGGACACTATGAGGAGACTAATAGTAAAAGGCAGAAGGCATGATGGGTTGTAAGGTAAGGATAAAGAAAGGATTTGCTGGAGATCAATTTCTGACATATTAGTAAGATCAGGAATAATAGATTGATAATTCTTTTACTTAAAACAGGGAGCATGAAGGATGATCAGGAATTCACATTTCAACTCAAAAGAGACTAAGATTAACACGTCTTTGTCCTTAAAAAGCGAATAAAAGCTCAGAGAGATAATATCGCTATCAAAGAAATATATGAGGGGATTTTAGAGCTGCCTCCCACTTCTTTTCATCCTCTTTTCCTGGTCAAACTCCCTCTCTCCGATGAAACCCCAAATGACTAACAGATTCCAGACACTGTGTTTCAGCTGTCAAGCCACTGAGTTCAGGTTCTTTGACGGAGCGTGTGCGGTCACATCTTTACTCCATACCATCCCCCCAGTGGTCGTCGCTGACAGAAAGAGGGGGGCTGCTGCAGCTGAACTATTGACTTGGCCCTTGAGGATTACCTGAGGACTGAAGTTGCACCATTGGGAGGAATGTCTGGGCTGCATCCAAACAACAAAGCTTTGTGTTTTTCTTAGAAAATAAATTTAATAGAATCAAGGTCAACTATCAGTTGAATAAGGTTTTATTTAGGGCTGGTATGGTTAGCGGTGCTGCAGCTGCACCTAATCCCCACAGGAAAGCCTTCATCTGGGACTGATTTTAAAGAAACTGGGCCAGGGTGGGAGAAAGGAGCGGACTGTTCTGTAAAAATCTGGGTCCCTTTTACTCAATCCATCTGATTAAAGGGAGCTTGGCTCAATTACACCCACTTACTGGGCCTTAAAACCTGGCCCGACCTGACACACGTACAAACACACACACACGCACGCACACACACACACACGCACGCACGCACGCACGCACACACACACGCACAAAAAAAAGCTGAGGAGGATCAGAGGGGAGTGTGAGTTTAAACATCACACCTGAGGTATTTCCATCCATCTCTTCGCCACAAGAGACTCTCTCCATCAACCAGCAGTTCGGTCCATCAGCGGTGTTTGCCTTAAAGGGCAACTTCTTTGTGTAACCTATGATTGGGTTGGGGAAACGTTGAGGCCTGTTCTCCGGGGACAGGCTTCTGTCTTCTCCAATCAACAGGCTGGATTCTCTGGGTCACTGCGATCTGTTTTAATCAGCAGCTGGCCAAGAAAAAGACATGAAGTGAAGGTTCCTTGTGATGGGGAGTAAGAGGAGACACGCGTGTAGCTGCATTTACATGTATGGTACTTAGGTTACGATTCTGTCATGCTTGATTCTCACAATCTGGCCTGAGTTTCACAAAAGTATTCATACCTACAAACATATAGCCAATTTGTAAGGTTTTGATGTGATGGACCAATAAGCTTAAATGTGCGCTCTACAAAGTGTGGCATGTTTTGGTATTCAGATCCCTTTACTTGGAAATCCCAAAACAAAACACTTTAGAAGTCACCTATTTAAAAAATAGGAGTCCTTTGGGGTCTAATATAACATCAATATAAAACCAGCTGTTCTGTGAAGGCCTGCGAGAACAGCTCAGGCCTTCTATTTGTTCAGAGAATAATAGCAGAACAGAAGGAGAAGTTATGACACTGTTGGTTAGTGATGATGGTGGAAAAAGTCAACAAAGCCTCTCAGTCCACTTTTGCCACAACAAATATCAACATTAACAGTCATCTTATTCAGGACAGTACTGTCTTTGCAGTGGAGGATGGTTGTTTACAGAAGGCAATTTCCGGTAAGCTTCATAGCATGGAACCGGCACAATGCATTCTTCACAGACAAATGTTAGTGATTGGGTAAAACTAAAGACTTCAGCGTAGTCCTCGCTTCCAGCAAGCACTTGTTTCACAATAGTTAAGGGCCCAGACCCTCTGTATGAAGTGAAGAATAAGGGGCTGGTTTTTATCAGGTAAACATTTCAAGTGAGAAAATCTGTTGACAGGAAAGCTGTTTGTTGTGCACTCAACAAATCTGGGTTTTATGGAAAAGCACCAAGAAAAAAAATCCACTGAAAGTCTAGTTTGCAGTTTAGTGAAAATTAAACAATGAATGGGACACTGCAAACATGTTGGAATGCCTTATTTTTAACCTGCATAAAAATATATGTGTGATGCTGTTTTTTAGCAGACACAAAGAATTTGCTCAAGGTATATTGGAAGATAGTTGTTCACAGACACTCACCCAATTTGACTAAGCTTGAGTTATTTTTGCAAAGAATCTGTAAAAACTCCTGTGATGCAAAGCTGGTTCAGACAAACCCTAAAAGATTTTTATTATTAACGCACATCAAACTTTTCAGATTTTTATTTGAAAAATAAAAGGCAGGTCAAATGCGCTACTACTGTAGCAGTAGTAGAGCATTTGACAATTATGCTGTACTGCTGTGTTAGTGTATTCCATAAAATTGTGATTTTATTCTATAAAATCACAAGTACTTACATTGATGTTTGTGGTTGTGACTTGAGAAAATGTGAAAACTATAAATACATATGAGGTGAATGGATAATTCTGCAAGGCGCTTTGTGTAAGAGTTAGACATGGAACTGTTTAGGGCTTTATAGGTGCTGAAGTAGCAGAGTATACATAACTATCATAGCATTTACAGCATTGAAACAGCAACCTGGTTGCAATCATGCCCAGTTGTAAAGTTCACTGATTGCAGCTGGCTTAGAGGCCTAATTAAACTCATTATTATAATTCTGTTTTATTGGAGGAAAGAGCATGAGGGAAACACTTGTACACAGAGATCCAGCTACAGTTCTTGTCAAATGACCAGATCTGCCAGTTCTAAGGAAAATGAGTTTGTGGTAATAGTAACCTTTGTGCAGTCCAAAATACTCTTTTCAGAATCATCACCTTCTTTCCTTTACTTTTTCTGTCTCTATTTAAACCCCAAAAGTAAACATTTCCTCTCCATTATTATCCCTCCAAATTATATTCCAGCCACAACCCCGTTTCACTGGCTCATGATACCAGGCCTCTTTGTGTTATGACACTCCAAAAAAAATAATCTTGCTGAACTTTGTGGCCATCGCAGCAACCCTGACACAACCCAGCTTGCCGCTCCACTTACTCAACATGTTTACCACAAGTCACTTAATCAAAAACAGACCAGAAACAATGCATCCATCTTTATATACACCTCAGCTCTGAGATGACAGGGGAGGAAATGTCCCAATAAGAGTGTTTTGACTTTGAGCTTCCACGGCAGCTTGTGCATAATAAGCATTGGACAGCTTAAGGACAGAGAAAAATGCAGTCAAGGTTTCATTTTGAACAGTGCATTCAGTCTCTTGTGGAGGCGCCTGGTCATAAACAAGCAGGCAGAACTAAGACAAAATTATCCACGGATAACTTACCGTGATAACAAGCTGGAAAATGAAGAGCTAAGACAAGTCCAAAGGGAATTTGAGGACAGCCCAATGCTAATGATAGATTTTTTAGACATCATGCAAGCCCAATGAGATTAGAATCATTATGACTCATTACCAGTCTGCAAACCATAACGGCTGCAAGAATGCCCCCATGCAAGAAGGCCAAAGAAAAGAAGATTTTACTTTGAAAAGAACAATGAAGGCTGCTGATATTCAGTCAGTTTACAAGAAAATACAATTACTGGCTGTGGCCTTGTGTAATAAAATGATACAAAAAACTCCACTCGGGTTTTCTTCAGCCCTCAATAAAGCATTTGCCAGCCAAACATTTTGACCCAAAACATAATCAAATATGAATATATTTTGATTATACAGTCCTGGACATATTTATCTCATTAATAAAGTAGTAAGAGCGTTGCAAATGTAATTCTGACTTGGAATGTCGGAGGTCCATGCATAAAACATGCAGGAACAATTTGTTTCTTTGCACTTCTGATGGTTTGCAATTCTACCAGTTATTATGGCTTGGCACTTATCCATTTAGCTATGTTTCTTTTTTACACAAAGCAATTTACAGAGGGAATCATAATTTTTGTCTTTCCAAAGAAAAACTCTCCTGGACCAACGCTTCTGTTAAAACTGAGTCTGTCCTTTCTACTGTCGCCACATGCATGCTCAGTAGGAAGGATGGCTAAGCATAGTCAAGAGCTTAAAGCATTCGTATGGTCTTATCAAAATCATTTTTATTACCACTTTGCATTTTCAACTGAATGTGAATGCACTATGTAATAGGAGAGAACTGCAATAAACTGGCAATCAAAATTAAATCTATTTATTCACTATAAATATTTGTTGTAAGTCTATCAATAAACAGAATTGAACTGCTAGAATCATCAGCTTATATTGCTAATATAAGCCTGCCTGCCTGCCCATTGACCACAACATCAGGTCACTCAAATGAGGTACAATATTTGGTCATCAAATGTGTGCAGAAGGGGACGAAGTCCAAAAAAATAAACTCATTAAAACCTCTAGAGAACTACTCATCTCGAATACTTCAAGCGTTAACCAGAAAGATTGGCTCCTGATACTTTCGCGGTCTGTGACAGATGATTGGATCAAAGCCTGGAAGGTACCACAGTTTCAAAATAAAGCAAAGAAAAGGACATGGGAACCATGTGCAGACAATAAAACAAATAGTCTCTTAGCAGAATACTCCAACATCTGATCTGTCATTTTATTGCTTGCTTCTTATATCGGCGCTGGTCCGTAGCCATCTGGTAATGTGGCTTTGTGAATAATAGCTCTGTGATACACCATCACAACCGGTGATTTAAAACAGGGCAATGTGGAGCACATGGGAGAGCACACACAATCACACAGACACATCGAAGGGGACGTTTTTAGGTTTAATTAAATGAGTATAAACACACAGGAAATTAGGCTTGTGATATTTTAGGAGCAATTTAAATTTGATTAACGCTAATAAGAAAGTGCATGAAGGATCATAGAAGACTATTAAGCCAAAGGAGGAAATGACGAGTCCTCAGATATTCTCACAATATTCTCTTAAAATGTTAGTATTTTTACTCAAACAAAAGAGCAGTTTTAAAGTATTTCTTGGTCAACTTCAACATTCCCCTGTCTCTAAGCAGAGACACCACAGGCGAACTCTCCAGTAAAATTAACTAATTAACACTCAGTTCTGCGGGTTTAGGGGACATACCAGAAGGATTTTTCCAGACATATGGTATGAATCCCATCAGGCATATTTTGACCATTCGCCGAAATAGCGTGATGCGTGGCATAAAATATCCTCTCTTTCCATGAAAAGCATGACAGCGCCAAAGAAATGTGATGATTGCGGAGAGGTAAGCTGAGGAGCAACGGTTCGCCTCAGACGAATCAAAGAGGAAGTGGAAGAAAATGGAGATAAGTGGCGAGGGCTTGCTGTGTCAACGATTAGAAACATAATGGAGAAAACAAATCCCCCAGATATTCAGCTTTTTTTTGTAATCTCAGTGTGATAAAACTATTCAAACATATCCAGGCATACTGTAGCCTTACGCAGATTGTGTCTGTAGCCAGACACAATCTGAAAATCTGATATGTTGTAGCTATAACAAACCTCTAAGCATCCATGTTAAAAATTTATTTATTCAGATTTTATTGCTGAAAATTTTGACTTTTCATTTGAGTACTATTATTCTGAGGGGATCAGAGTTTCTAGACTTATTGAAATTGATGACTATCTGTCATCTGAGTTCCCATCATTTATGGGAACATCATGGCATTTTGGTGTATGTGCTTGGCTGAGGAGCCAATGGGGCGAAGCTACCATCTGTGGGATTATGACTGAATGCCTCTAAGTCAGAATCCCGCCTAGACGTAACGATATCGTAGCGCCGCATCGCTTCGGTTGGTCTCCGATACCCGACTCCGGTCGGCGAGGAGAGCCTTCCATGACTGGGCCGAGGTGTGGCCGGACAATGGTCACCCCTTTCCGATCGCGCCCAGCATGTTCGTGGAGAACGTGGTGCTAAATGACTTGCAGACGACCCATCATTTATGGGAACTCAGATGATGGGATTTTAGAAATGGTCTTGTGATCATTTCACAACCTTGAAACTGAATTATTCTCTCTTCAATTCAGAAAATGTTTGTAACATTTCATTAATATATCCTTCCTTGAAATGAGAATGTGAATAAAAATTTGGTGGACTCTACTGGTAAACTGCAGAATATTAATGTAAAACCATAAACCCGAATCAATACATGACTCAACAGAGACAAAAATCAACCTTCTTCCATGGCTGTCTCAAATCCAAATCCAACATCACACCTGTGAGCAGAGCAGAATGGTAGAGAGCATAAGAGAGGACCAGAGGCTCTGGACACTCTCCAGAGCAAAAAAAAAAAAAAAAAAGATCAAAATTAGTTAGAGATTATGTCACCAGATGGCTGTTTTTTGTCCTGCCTCAATTATATCACCAATAGCTGGAACAACTCACTTCTAGTTCACGTTTGGACCACTTGGCCCTCTAACCTGTTTATAACAGCATTGAAATGCTTGAACTGGAACTGACTAAGGAATCTTCAACCCTCTCTCCCCCCCATTTCTTCCTTTGGAGACCAGCCACGCTCCTGCTACCCTCCGGTCCTCTGCAGCAGTGTTAGGAAAAACAAATCTAGTGACTGGAGAAATGACAAAGGCTGAACTGTGGGGAGAAATGTCAGTAAGTCTGCTGCTGTTTCCTGACCCTCTGCTGAATACATACACATACACGCACACACACATACAACCTCCCCTTTGCTGAGACATGACAGGAATCAGTGTGTGTGTGACCAGACCCAGGAAATGACAGGAATGTAGAAAGATAGTGTCAAAAATCTGGGAGGTCTACATGCTTCTTGAATCGTTTGTATAAGCCAACCATACAGCATTTTTTACATCTTTGGTTCACAGACTCTGTGCAGCAACACATGATTTCTCACTGACAAATGAGTATTAAAGTGCAACAGCATCAGCTATATGACAGGGCGAGGCTGCTGTCGAGAGAAATAAGAAGACACAGTACTCACCCGCTGGAGGTGCCGAGTGACAGCGAGCTGACTGAAGAACTCAGCTTCCTGCTGTCCCAAAGTCTCACTTCACGAGTCCGCATCTGCACATTCACCAGCACAACAATACAGATGACCAAAGGAAGGCTGATATTTAAACCAAAATACTGAAAATAAAGCATGCATATTTAGGAAAACTTGCAGTGAAGTTTATCCTGTTGATTTTAATGAAAGCAACATGTTTAAAATTAAAAATGGACAGGGCCTATTTACTTTATTATTATCTATTAGGAAAATTTTCCTTGCATATTTTTTAAGTTGCTTTTTATCTGATGACCCTAAATAAAAGTCAGTGTAAAGTTGGCTAATTTTGTGAATTAGCCAACTTTAGCCAACTCGTCTAATCATTGGATTAGACGAAACTTTAACTATCTGACTTCCAATAAATTGCGTAGAAAATCCAAGATTGTTTATGACATTGAACATACATTCCACATGGTGACATAGTGGTGGCAGCATGCTGTGGGAACATTTTTCTTTATTAATAATACATTACTGTAAAAATAAATATACGTTTCCCCTAATACTTTGAATAATTAATTTTCAGTCAATATCTCTTCTGTGAAACATAAAAAACCCAAATTGATTTGTGAATTGATTTAAAGCTCTCACCGTATCAAAGCCAGAGGTCAATAAAAAGTCATCTTTGGCCCACAGGATCCGGGAGTCCTTGTTGCTCTGAAGGCTTTTGGCACTCTGATGAACAAATAATGCAAACAGACATTTTAAGCATGTTTTGCTCTGCTTTTCAGTACTGAAAAAAGAAAAATCAGTTCAAAGACAACATCAACAGAAGCTTTAGGAACAATTTAATGAGAAGAGCGATGAGTGAATATTTTTTCAGAGATACTGAAAGGAGTGTAAACAAATTTCCCAGAGATCTCACAGCCCGGTGGTTCAACAGAACAAGACAGGTTTCATAAAAGAAGAACCTACTGTTGGTATTTAAAAGAAAAGGTGACTTCTGCCCTGAATATAGCTAAGATTACCAAAAAGCCTGTGCTTGTGGTGCTGCAACTTCTTTTCCTTCGTTTCCATAGTTATTACCCTGTCAAAGCAGCTGAGAGAGCTGTTTAATAGGTGGTCTTCAGTGACAGATGACACATGTTGTCAGAAGTAATGAGCAGCAACAAGTAGAAGTGCTGAAATGAGAGGAATGTTTGTAAAGACAACATGCTCAGGTTGAAGAGGTCATGCGACTGTGGGTGATTTAGCAGATATTGTGCTCGATATCACTTTGGAACCTCCACTAAGCACATGTGTGGTGTAAATATACACAACAGAACAGAGTAAAGAAGTAAGTTGTCATGTTTCTTGTCTATTGGAATTTTTATTCTGTAAAAGCAGTGGCTTTTAATACTTTGCAATTTACTGTACCTCTCATTACATCTTGTAATTGTGAATAAGATGTGCAGTAAAATTGGGCTTTCCCACGGGATAGTGATACATTTTCCACAGAACAGGAGCTGTTAGCCTCTAATCCCACCCTGTCACTCAAAATTATTGTTGTATTTGTATAGCCACAATACCTTAAACAAACAATCCTGAAAGCGTCTGCCATGGCAAGAAGACAAAGATGTCTTTCTGTGAGTCCCAACTTGTCCTCACTCATTCTCATGTAACCATTAATTGACCACAGGCAACAACACTGTAAAAACAATGAATTTCAGATGCCATTTTGCAGCCTTGAGTATACAGTGCCTCACAGAAGTATTTATATCAACTGGACATGTTGTCAGAGTGCAACCACAAACTTCAACATGTGTTATTTAGATTTTATACACCAAGCTAAATTAGAACACAATTAACATATCACAGAGTGCTGAGAGGACTGCAGAGTTTGTGTTTGTTTTATTGTGCAAGGAAAAAATCCTTTTCACATTTTCTGACAACAATTTGATTTGATTAATTTGTTCTAGCTTTTAATAAATAAAATAAAATAAAATAAAAATAATTATACAAAGCTTAAACCAATTCCAAATAGACAAGATTGTTGTTTAATAAGACTGTACCAACATGAAGTAATTACAAAAATACAGAAATTTATTCTCAGTTGTTTTGCTATATAACCAATAACGTGTCTGAGTCTTACTTGAAAGCATTGGCGAAGTGAAGCTGACAGGGAAGGACCTCCAGATAGACAGATTCGCCTCAATAGAGAATCAGCACATGGCCTCAGGTCTGCTTCTGATGCTCATATAGTATTTTTAGGTAGGCTAAATGCTTCAGAAAGTTTATGTTACATTTATGTTGATAACATTAGCCTTTAAAGCTCAGTGAAAATGTAACTACTTCCCTTGTCGCTTTTAAAAATGCTAACATGAAGCTTCGGTTCAGACTACCTTTCATTTTCAAATTCACTGTAGCATCACTGTATGCCATTCTTTTAAACATCTTAAAAGGATGGCATCTTTTCTTTTCCTTCAGCTTCACTGTAATGCAATTCTCATGTTGTTTTATACAATACCAATAAAATGCTTTGAATATTGTAGGTTATAAGAATGCAAAATGTGTAAAGTTGAAAGGGTATGAATACTTCTTCAAGGCCCTTGTTGGCTACCTCTTGGATCTGCAGCTGAAGCTGACATGAACACAGAGATTAAATCCTGTTTGACAGGAGCTCTGCACATCTGTATGGGGAGGAACCAACACGCACTTCCTGTTAATAATAACTCAAACCCCAAATCTTCCTCTCCTTTTTTCTGTCATCCTCTCACTCCCAGACTGGTGGTTTGGGGAGCAAATGCTTCGAGGAAGACACAGAGGATGTGGTTACTTCAATTTTGCATTAAATGAGACCTCCTATGCCCCCAAATATTCCCCAGGTGATGCTGATTTACATACATATGGACAATGAATGAGACACTATGAGCTAGTTTTTTCCAGATGCAGCAGCTTTTAGGCTTTTACAAATATCGGAAAGGAGGTTTCATTTTTGCTTGTTGAACTGCTGCTTGTTTTATTTATTTCTGTGCAGACAGAAATGTGCAAAGGAATTTAATAACTTCACTCCCTTCTCCACAGGGTGCTGTAATAGTATGTTATCTTTTTAGTAGATGTAGATCTGAAAAAGCTCTGCCTCTGAGGTCCTAAACATATTAAAATACCCCGTTAACAAAGCGTTTTGGGTTTTTTTTTTTTAAACTGTAACAAGTGTCCAGGGATTTGTGGGCTGTAAATTTTCATGGTACACATAAAAAAACAAATTAGTTGCATTCCAAATTAAAGGACTAAATTTGAGTTTGTTAATCTGTCCATGTAGTTTTATTTTGAGCAAGTTAATCTTCACTTAACATGTTGAAAACAGACTAAGTGGGCATGAACTGCCTTTATGCTGCCAGCTCCTTCCCTGGATGTCTGGATAGTACTATAATAATGATTTGCCAACTTCTTGTGAATGAATGTCCTACATCTTCTTTTCCAATCACACATTAGTTCTTTCTGAAACTTATTTTTGATGATGAAATTGCATCCAACTTGGAAAGTTTAATGTTTTCGTTATAATTTTGGTACAAGTACAATAATTCTGAAACTTGTGATTTGTCTCGAGTCTGTGCAAAAATGCATTCAATTGCAAATATATAGTTATGGAAATAACCCTGTCCTTCCTCAAAACTTCAAAGTTGTCTTTTTTTATTTGCATGTTGATGTGCAAATTACATAAACCAGACAAAACACTTATCTTTGTTTACATTGTAAGTTTGGGACTCTATGTCAGACTTTTGCTCTGTATTCACATATCTACACGACATGCACTCTCATCTAAAATATTGGGGAAAATAGGAAAGCTCTGAAATTTTTGCTTCCTTGGTTTAACATGCAATTCGTTTATTTCACAGGAAGAATAATGCTGTTTCACAGAGTTGTTTGAGGGGAATTTTTTGCTCCACAGATGAGTTTTATCTTTTCTTAACTGAACTACTGAAGGACTGACAAAGGTCTAAGAGATTTTTAGAAACAGATATTCAATTTTGCTTGAGTCAATAAGCAAACATTTGGAGCACCAATTATTTGCTAGTTTACTTAGACTGTCATTACAATGGATGTCATCAGTATAAGAGTTTTTATTGCATTTCAAATTCTATTTCTTAGAGAGTTTAAAAAATAAAACAGATCAAACCCAAAACCTTGCTGAGCACCATAATGGAGCAATTCCTCTACACTAAACCACATATTCAAGTCTTTAGGTTAGACTGCAGTGATCAATGGTGTCGAATTCAGAGCTATCATTTAAGTAGAGTTTTAAAAATTTATTTTTGAATGTAAGATCAAAACAAAAACAAAAAAAGATCAAAGTAAAGCTGCTATTGTCAAATCTAATCTTTTATTCTTCTTACAATATTTTCCCAAAAGGAGAACAAAAGAAGACTAAAAATATCCAAATCCTGTGGAGTAATGAACAAACAAAATATAGATGGATATGATATTTTGAAGGCTATTTCTTGTAGCTATTTTGTTAAAGGTACAGAAATGCAGTAAATTCTAACTTCCATTTCAAAACAAACTATTGCGCTTAATGGATAATCAATTGCTCACAAATCTAAGATTTGCATATATGATCAACTTTATTTTCAATGGTTTAACCTTTTGTCCAAATGTAAAGCTTCAATGTAAAGACGACTGTGCAATAAGGACAAGAACGAATCATTGGTAGCCGACTGAACACAGGGTGAAGGCTACACTGACGGCTCAAACTAAGTTTATAGTTCTCAGCTATCAAGGAACTTGATATTACTGTACTATATGTCCATGCACCGACATCAAATACACACTTCAACTTCTGCACCTCTCTTAGGGACAATTCATCTCTGTCCATACCAAACTTTTGACTGACACTGCCTGTATGTTGAACAGATGTTTTCTTGTTCCTGGTGTGCTCCTTAAAAGCTTTATCCTCTAAGAGGATTTTCAAAACATTCTGCTGGGCTGGCTTTCCAAAACAATTCTGAAGTAACATGACCAAAGCTCTGACATGGTTGATAATAAGTCCTGGATAGAATAAACACCACCGTCATGGCTGAAGCCCATTTTCTGGAATGCAGTTCACTAGTTTGCATTGTGCAGGTAACAGAGCTCAGGGATGTCTTGATAAGCCCATGCAGGAGAGTTGGTTGAAAAATAACCATGGGCGAAAGAAGGAAAGAGTGAACCCAGGTCTAAAAAAGCAATAGATCAGAAAAAGCCAAGAAGGAAGAAAGGCTGACACTGGAGTGGTATAAACAGGCTCAATCTATTGCCACTGAGCAATTCATCACCGACACAACTGGCTGATTTCCTTCCACGGGCAAAACAATTCTCTTTTGGCATTCAGACCAAACTAGGAACAAGTTGAGATCAGACCATTATAAGCTGCTAAGTGTCTATAATAGCAAAGCTGCTTTTAGGAGTCACAAGAGGAGTGTGATTCATTCTCTTGGCTAGAGATTCCAATTGTGTTTAAATAACAAGCACAAGTAAACACTAAAAACTCACCATCATCATTTTTTTTTTGCCATATTCAGTCATGCTGACACACAGCTGAGAAGCAGTGCAAAGCATTTAAGAGGGTGACAGCATTTCCTGTGAGATCATCATGGTGACAGTGTAATTAATTAATAAACACCATAGATTAGGAGGATAAATCCAAGTGCACAATGAGTCTGCAAGCTCTCTGAGACAAAACAGCAGAACAATAGTGTTATACTCCTGCTGACACCGAATAGCTGTAGTATTTGCCATATTTAGAGTTGCATTTTTGGGGCACTGTGCTGGAACAGTAACGCATCAGAGCCAGTAGGTCGTGGTCCAAACCTCAAGTGTGAAAGAAGTACATTACCCCTTCACATGTGAAAGTGCTCTGGCTTCTTCCAATCACCATAAGGTTTGCTTGTTTGGTTAATTCTTGGCTTTAACTTGGCTGTGAGTGTTAATACACACATGAACCAACCAGCTGCAACTTCGGCAGAAGTTACATGACTGAACTGGCAACAAGCTGGGAAGGTCACAGCAATCACTTTTCAGGGAAATCTAAAACCAATCCTACCAGTTCCAGATTTTATTACCTGAAAGTATAATTGTTGAAAATTATTGTGCTGCATCCGGAGGAGCTTAGGAACACATTTGGTCATCAAAGGCAGAATTCACTCAAGTAGATAGAACATATAACACATTTTGACAAAATCTTTTTATAAAATAATCAGATAAACACAATAAATAAAAGGAAACCATAAAATACAATTAATGAAATAAAAAAAAAAAAAGATGAAGAAAACCTTAATGACCTCAACATGCTGGTGAAATTAGCTCAGTGTACTGAGGAGGAGACCTGAAATGAGCTTAAAAGAAAGGTTTGGGAAAAGCAAGGAAACCAGACACACTAAATTTATACATAAATGAAATAATTACAAACAAATAAAATTCAATCTTTTGGAGCATCAAAGGTTCCAGTTATATATTTTAAACATACATTTCTATTCTTCATATTGTTTATAAATAAAACATTTTTCTACGCGAAACATTGAAAGAAAACACTTTCAGGAAAGAAAACTTTTCATCTTTTTGTGCTTTACTGTACTCCCTGCAACATAATCCATACAAATCCAATAAAGTGGCATGAACTCTTTCAGCTGACAGAATGTTGAGTAAATTTCACCAAGATCACACCCATATCTTGAGACACGTGCAGCCTTGAGCCCTCGGGTTAGGATGTCTTCGAGACTTGGCAGCCATGAAGGAGTATTATGGTTATGCTCTATTCTGCTCACCTTCTCCTTGTAAAAGCAAACTTTCAGGCTAGGAACCACGAGGCAGCTGCAGCTACTACTACCACGGCTCAGTGGCAGCCAGAGGACACAACATCTGGACTTTGTGAGTGTGCTCGTGTGTGTGGGGGTGTGTGTGCGTGCGTGTGTGTGTGTGTGTGTGTGTATATGCCAAACTATATCTCTCTGCCACAGTAGTATATGGATAAAACTGAAAACCCACTGACCTTAGAGTATTCATTTAAAGACACACGCAACATACAGAGTTTGAAAAAAATATGTTAAGGGAGAGAGAATGAAGAGAGAGCAAATCCAAATCTGACTTGATGTGAATAACAGAAATAGGACAAAAGGAGGTGTGGCGAATGAGCTACACCAGCTTGAATGATTTGCGAAGGAAGTAGAGGAAACCATATCACATCTTGAGAATAAATATTACCAACACAGGTGTCAGCCTCAGAGACGTTGCTATGTATTTTCTATGTATATTAAATGATAAAAGATATGAACCAGGTGGGGACAGTGAATCGAGCAGAATTACAGCCAGGATGACGGCACTGATGGATGAAATAATGCAACTGAACCTTGAATGACACTAGAATGAGTTCACAGGGAGGTTATGCACTTTGTGAGCTGGGATCCAGATCCTTCAAAGTGCCATTCAGCAGTCTGGCCAATTACGCTTTTATGAGCCTATTAAATATCCTCTCCCAATATAAACAAACGAGTATCACTTCTTCTCCTTCTGTAGCTTCCCCCTAGCTATTTAACTTCTGAACTGTAACAGACGGAGTGCACATCTGTGTCACTAGCCGAGAATGTTGATTCAACCACCAGGATGAATATCAGGTGTCAGTCAACACATAAGGGAACGATCACAAGCTCTATCTCCTCTCTTTTTGTCCTCCTTTCTGTTCTGCAGATCATCTCATGAAAGTTGTGGATTTTTTCATAATGTGTGAAGGTGCAGAAGAAATGATTATTTTTGCAACCTCATGTTGTCCACCGTGTTGACAGCCTGTGGTTAGGGTAGGGTGTCAATCATGTTCCTAATCTTAACTACTCATTTTAGCCTTCCTAGAAATACACTGCACCGTGAAACTTAAAGGATTTTTAAAAAGTTTTCTTTGGATTTGTCTGCTTTTCTACAAATTCCTCTCCAGTCCTTCTAGCTGCCAATGACAATGACATTAACTTAACTGAAAATACTATTTAATTCATGTGAAAGTAAATTGCCTTTGGTGCACTACTCACTATATTTTCCCATTCTGTCATGGTACAACCACAAGTTAAATGCATGTACATAGTTTTTAGTTTAACAAATAAAAATCTGAAAATTGCTAAATGTTTTTGTTTTCAGACCCCACTTACTCTGCTAAACTGAAATAAAATCCAACAAAACCCTGAGCTTTGAAAACCTGGTGAAGCACTGCTTAACTGATCATGCCAAAATGGATTATGGCAAAACTGAAAACCTATTAGGAAATGGCCAGGCATCAAAAATGACAGTCCAAACAAGGAAAGTATTAATTAGCTAAATGATCAAGGACCCCATGGTAATGCTTCAGGAGCTGCAGAAAACCACAGAACTGTTGACAGGACAACTGATAGCCGTGAACTCCACAGCTCTGGTAAGAGCAGCAAGTTGAATGACATTTGTCAAAGAAAGCAAAAAGAAGTCATGCTTGCAGTTTGCCACAATCTATGTGGAAACTACAAGAATGCAATCCGGTCAATTTTGAAATATTAGCCTAGATGTAAATTGATTGTACATCAGCCTAAACATATCTCCACAGTAAGCATGTTTTTGATACTTGTTTTTTTCCCCCGACAGACAGTAAATTTGGTCAGTTGATGATAAATGGAGCTAAATACAGAATAATCGTGGAATAAAAGCTTTTAGAGGCTTCAAAAAATGTACGACGATGGCAGGACAACAACCCTAAAAATACAGCCAGAGCTAAAATGGAATGGAAAAGATGAAAATATATTAATGCAATAAAATGTTCTAATTAAAGTCTAGGTGTCTGACTTCTCAGAACGAAAAGAAAAGAAAAAATGTCTTTTCCAGGACTGTAGTTGATTTTTAAGACATGGACTTGGTAAGTTAGACATCTTTTGCAACATTTGCTGCACAGAGCTGTAGTTGTGACTGCTCTTCTAACTGCTTCCTCATTTTCTCTGAGATTCTCTTTATTTGCATGTCCTTTAAAGCCTGACTGATGTTAAAGACAGTTTATTTCCCTCTTTTCTAATCAATAGCTACTGCAGCTTTTATCACCCCTACATAAACCAGAACTCAGTATTTTGATCCATTACTAATGAGTCCTTTTACTAATTAGTAGGTTTTCTTCTTCCTGTTCTGTCGTCATGGGCCATTTAGGCTGTGTTTTAAATCAGCGTAAGCTGCATCCAATGTAAGTCTAACCCTACAGAAGCTTCTAGAAATAGGGCAGACCGAGGGGCTGGAAGATGGAAATCAAACCGGCCACTATATGCTTTCATTTCCTCTGTCCCTATTCCTATTTTTTCCTCTCCTAATTGAAACCATATTACGTTTTGTTCATTTCTCCAGAATGTCCAGAAGCCACAAACTGTTATTTTCATTACTTCTTCGTACACTCTCAGGCTTCTCATGGACAAAAATAAACGTGGAAGATGACAGAAGCTGGACAGGGAGTTTAAATCAGAAGGAAAAATAAGGAGGCAATTCTGCAGTTTCAGCTTTAATAATTAAAAAAAATAAAGAAATTCTTCAAAAAGGTTAAAGATCATTTCGATATACATTATCATACATCATATACATACATATACATATCATTTACCTCTAATTTAACTTTCTACTGCTTAATTTAGTTTTCTAAGCAGAAACTCCTATAATGCAATGAATGCAAGGCAAAGAATCAATTTGGACCTTATTTTTCTGATAAAATAATACAAGATGATAATATAAACTGGCGTTCACATCCAGTTTAGAAGCTAGAAGGATGATGTCTAGCAATGCACAAATAAAGTTTGAGCACATGATTGCATATAAAAACATATTTGCTTAAATTTCAGTAAGGTGCAGCTTGTATGGCATCACCTCCTTCACCTTTGCCTATTGTCATCTTTGTTTCATCTTTTCATCAGCAGTCACTTTTTCCTGTCATTTCTCCTGAGTCAGCAAATGAAAACCCCATGTGAAGTAAAATGCAGCTGACATGTGAGCCAGCCAGCCAGACAGTGAGCGCAGCTTTGAGGCAAGGTCTACTCAGCAGACACCAGGCCAAACCTGCAGATCCTGTGAAAAAAGGATCACAAGCTGCACTGTTCCAAATGTATTTATAGTTTCCAGAGAGAATGGGATATCCAGAAGTCCTTTCTGTTACTTCTGAACCATTTTTTTATCTTTTGAGTTCAAAACAACCTTCTGTTCTTATATTTAAGCATGAATGAAAATAAGGATACTTAAGTTAGGTGACTTTTTATTGATTCAGAGGAAGTTATGATTAATTAGACAAGGAGAATAGGCCCTCAAGGGATGAAAAGAGTTTTTTCCCCTCAATTTAATCCTTATTGATCCAAAGTTTTTGTCAAGGCCTGTTTCAATAGTTTATTTTTAAATTAATTTTCCTTCACCGCAATTCAAAAGGAGTAGCTGATTTTTACTGGTTAATGTTCACTACATTTTTATACATTATTACTTTCCGCATTGTCAAGTTATTTCAGTGACCATTGGGGGCTATCCGACCAACAACTCTGCCCACATGTTTATTTCTAGAGATTGAACTGCCCAAGTACAATAGGTTTGAATTTAGCATGTCTGAAAACAACAATTTTCACGTTTCTACAGATTTTTGAGAAGATCTAAATATGAACTTTAACTAAACTGTATGGAAGGTGGGAAGCACCCACATAGTATGTTGCCACTACTGTTTTTCAATATGCAATAACAGTGTGTCTGGGGTCATGTACAATGTTAGTTTTACAAAAAGTTCAATTCAGTCTCAAGTTTGCAGACTTCCCCTGAAATGGGACTTCCTATGACTTTATATCTATCAGTGGTTTACTAATTAGGCCTCTAATGCCAGTTGTTTATTTAGCGGTATTATAATAATAAAAAAAACACTCTTCAAATGTTTTTTTTTAAATAAATATATTTCTTATCTTGGTCAGTCACGCAAAAAAATCCCAGTAAAAGTGCATTGAAGTGTGAATAAATGTGGAAATTATCAAATGGTATCAATACTTTCAAAAAATAACTTAATTTGAGTTTATTTTTATTATTGTTTTAAAAACCACATTAGATCTATGTGGTCCCATAAATAAATAAATCTAGAACATCTATCTCACTATTGTGTTGTTTAGCAAAAAGAAAGAATTTTGGTAATTCTAACTGTCCTAAAACAAAAAAAGGTTTGATCTAATTTAACTTTAGAAAGGGAGGAAACAATGTGCATGTGTGTTTTTATTCAGGGTAAGCAAACTTCTGGATTTAACTGTAAATAGGCCTAAACTGATGCAAAAGAATAATTTGCTTAGTGTGTGGATGCACAAAAAACTTGAACTCCATATTTTTTCAAACTAAAATCCACATATTTAGATTTTGTGTGGTGAGTAAAGTATGTTTTTGAGTTACTGTGAACAGTAACATACCTTAAACTGTCTGTCTGTAGACTGGCAGCAAAGACACTTTGCCTACTGGCAGGAGAATCCCTCTGGGAAAACTAGCCATGGTCACAGCGGCTGGTCCTGGACGGGAGCGCGGCACACAGATACTCTGTTCCTGGAACTAACATGATTAACATGCTGTTTAAATTCCCTGAATAAGTGTTTGGATCCAAAAGAAGCACAAGGCGGCCAGAAGAGATTTCAAGTACACATTTGGTGATCTCTGGGGTTTTTGATGGTTATTGTGGTGGAAGCTCTAGCAATGAATGTTCTAGAGATGCACTTAGTGGCTTGGGCCTTAAAATGCGAGCAGGGATCTGTGGGGCAGGATGGGGCACTAATGACAGATGGAGGAATGATGCTGCTGACAACCACAAGAAATCCTAACGCTGGGATGAGAATCTGTCCGCCAGACCTGCTCTACAAAAACAGATACTGGCCTCCAAGAGGGAGGGGTCTGACGGAGGCGGGTGAGCGACACTGAGGAAGAGCAAATCATGCCTGTACTGCTGGAGACATCATGAAGCACCTCAGTTTCTAAAGCCTGACCAAGCCCTCCGGTGCCTGTTGTCACTTATAGCAGCAGTGGATGCAGCTGGCTGACTGCACTCCATTTCTGAAACCACATCACAGAAGCCTCACATCTTCAAAGTACCCCCACACATTTGTAAAGAAACATGAGTTCTGAGCAGTGACATCCATAAGGGCACACGTGTGTGAGGCATATGGCCTTCAGGGGTGTCATTTATGTGCAGCCATGAACCCTTCTGACCGTTGTAAATCTTGGATGCTATTCTGTGGTTTTACCTTTCTGTATTCAACTAATATTTGTTTGGTGCGTTAAATTATATGGACACGTCTCTGCATAGATTTTTTTTTTAGAAATTATGTATATTAATGTTTTATATGTTAATAGGAAATAAACAATGGGAAAGGTAAGTGCACGAGAAGTAATTTGATAAGATTGAAAATATTTAAATACTAAACCCTACTCAGGGTATGCTTCTGATGAGTGACAGCTTGATGAATCACCTCATCTTCACTATACTAACAACCTCCTGTTGCTGCTCATGCTGAAACAAAGAATCCCCAGTTATGATGGGTTTTTAGTTCCCCCCAATGTTTAGCAACTTTATTCAGGGATGTCGTCTATTTAGCTCTAGCGCGAAACCACAAATTCCAGAAGAACCCGTTGCTTTAAGAGGCTCAATTAGCAAAATATGACCTAAATTGGCTTTTGTTGTGAAAGAAGGGGATGTTTATAAGACATGTGCAAAGCACATTTAAGAAGTTCAACAGTTCCCACTCTTATAAATGTGTTATTTTTATAGGAACACTGTCTTACTTTTCCATAAAATAACCTGGACAGGTATGCACACATGTATCCCATTCCCAGCATTGATGGTAAACAGCAACAACACAAACGCTATAAGGGGGAATATTGTTACAGCAATGCCTCGGCATGTATTTGCCACCACTCATCCATGCAATGTGGTTTAAAATTAGGTTTGTACAGAAACAAATGGCTGCAAATAATAGACATGGACCAGTTACATTCTCACCGTGAGATAACTGAGAAATAACTCAAAATTTTCATGGTATTGACACAAAAATCAACAACTAGAAAATACAACATGATCAAATTGCATATTGCTTGTGCAGAAGTGTATTATTTTTTTATTTTAATGTAGCATTAAGTAAAAACAAAAATGCAGCAAATAAAAGGCTAGTGGTAATTTCTGAAATCAAATGTTGTACACCACAGTATTAAAAACATAGTATGGAAGTGATCGAGATTTGTTTTCTAAAAGCTACATATGTTTCTTTCACTTCTTTGGCTTTGAAGTGAAAGGCATAGTGGCAGGAATATTAGTTCCCAAACATTAGTTATCCAAATTTTTCACAACTGCAAATATTTTCACACAGTTAAATTCTTGCTTTGCTTTGTTGTAAGCAAGAAAAAGCTGAAGTAAAGGGAAGCAATGTGTTAGCTAACTTCAGATAACTCATTAAAACTTCTTTAAACAGTAAGGAACAGCATGACAGGAAACAGTGTCTGTATGCTTTTAAAGAAATGTTTTGTATCTTGATACCAGTAATCTGGACATTTCTACTAGCAGCCTAACTTACTCTGTGCTCAGTTTTGGGAACAAAAACAACAAAAAAGGGAAAACAGAAGCAGAAGTAATATACTTTGTGAATCAATAAATGCAATGTTTTTACTGCTTGTTGACAGTGATTTATGGCCATAGTTTTCCTACATATAAATAAAATATAACTGAACCGTTTTTCCACTTGATTAGTTGAGCCATTTAGCTCTAATGATATAATTGATATAAACTGTTTGTCATTTCCTAATCTAATGATTTTGGCATGGTACTCCACAAACAAACAATCTCTTCAATGAGGACGTTTCCATCTGTTTCCAGCACTGATAAATCATTTGACCTCTTTATTAAGTTTGATAAATGTGTGTACTAAAAATTAGCTATATATTATTTATTGCTAATGAATGAATGAACAAATTAGTGTTAGTTCAGTGTTTCCCATCTGGTAATGCTTCCTAAATTTCCATCACATCTTGGACTTGTTTATTTTCATTAACAAAACATCATCTGTGTTAGACAAGCAATAGTTTGCATGCACTCATAATCCCCAGAGTGATTCAAGTGCATGGCAAGTCTGTCTTTGCAAAAACTCAGCTCTTCCATGCAGCTCCACATAAAGATAACCTAATTAATTAAGCAAGGCTATGGAGAAAAGAAAACACAGGCTATGCTAAGCTGCTTAGAGTAATTTAAAAAGTAGCAGCATTTAGTCAAACGAAGGTCAGTGTGCCAGTCAAGGATGGAGCCAGAGCTGCACTTTGTTTCCCTTGAGCCACATTGAGGTTGACCAATCTGCATCCGAGATCCTCATCTTAGTTTACTCACTGAAGGCAAACTGTTCCTCATAACTGCGATAAAACTCAGATAGTGTTTCTGGATATTTCAGTAGCATCCTGGATTTGCTCAACAGTATTAATAGATAAGATATATGTGACCTTTCATTTAATTTAACTTAACTCCAAAAGAACCCTTAAAAATTCCTGGACATACCTTTTAAGATTTAGATGCAAAAAACAAACAAACGAAGATGCTTTTCCCAGCTCCAAGCCTAATCAATTTGTCAGATCTGGTTGCAATCAGAGGTGAACAGAGTAGTCACTGTTGTGTATATTTTCCTCCTCAGCCAAACTGAGAAACATGACTAAGGGAGTCACAAACCTGGAGTGATCTGCTCAGTTCTACGAATGAGCAAATACTTTGTTTCTCTTTTTTCAGTTTTATTGTGGTTGTGGTGCGAGAAGATGACTGACCCAGTCACTACATTTTTGTCTCTTTCAAAGTCTCCGCTTCGAATTAACATTAGGTATTAAAAATCAGGAAGAAAAATCTGTGATGGTTCAAATGTTTAAAAAAAAACTTCCTACTTTAGTGATAGTCAAAATCTTTGCATTTGTTAGCATCACAGTTTTGTATTTTTGTTTTGCTTGGTATTGCATAAACATATCATTAGGACATAGACCTTAGTATTAATACTAATTATTTTTATACAGTCACTGACTGAAGTGTGATCATTTTACTTAAGCTATTCAAATCTGAAATCTAAGAAACAGAATTTCCTTGCTTCTTTAAATTTGTTCATTTGCACTTCATTTTGATGCTTATGAGGCAGATTTATTTCAGTAATTTTTGTGAATTTAACATCGCTCACAACTCCTAAACAACTTAGTAGATAAAAAAAAAATCTTCAGAAATTGCTAAAGTATCTCTTCATTATCGTGATGGTTCAGCAGAAAGCACAAATCACCATTCGATTTTGGCTCCAGGTGTGATCCACATGTGTGCATAGGGACTTAATTAGTTGGAAAATAGAGGTCTCTGAACAGCCAGCTCACTAATGAGGCCTCCTCTCACAAACAGCGCACACATGTTAGCAAAGATCTCCGTTTGCCAGCTGGCATTCATCCTTATCCCTTTCCTCCAAATAAAAAATGTGAAAGGAAAAATCTTCACCAACAACCTAGAGCATAAACCCAAAAACACACACACACAGAGATGCAAAAAGAAGACCCTGTTCATTAGTCCAAGCAACTAGAAACCTCAAATCATGCTGCCGATGCCCACGAAACTGAGCCTTGGACTTTTTCTTCCTGCCTCAATTACATCTCAGGATCCAGTAAGCTATATAGAAACATACAATCTAAATAAGTCATCAAGTAAAACCTCTCCAAGATGATAAAGTTACTTATAAAAGAAAAAAAGGCCAACCAGAGGAGTTTCTGTAGGTCATAAAACCCTCAACACTGACAGATCAATCCTGACTGAAACCCATCCCATCCAGTGAAGTGAATGGATTATCCAGATTTCATTCCGTTATTCCTCTCACCCATCAGGATAAAATCCCATCTCCTCATTAAAAAAAGAGTTGACAGTTTTTTCCTGACTCCCATAAAACTCAAACTGGCAGTGAGGTGGTAACCAGTAATGCAGGGAGCTGAGAGATGGAACAAAGGAACAAGAAGAGGAGGGGAACTGAACATCTGGGCTGAGTTAACCGCTGGCCATTACCAGGTCCTGAACCCAGCAAGGCTTGATGGGGGGGAGCGATACAGGCATGAGCTGCTGGGTTTGTGAGTGATTGAAAAAAAAGGTGAGTATTCACAAAGAGGCAAACCACAGGAGTGAGATGGAGCGGTCAGAGAACTGAATGTTTCTAAAGAAAAAGCCAGCAGCTAAATGTGCATCTTGTTTACATGTCTATATTTAAAGTAAGGCTGTTAAAAAAAGCACTGATTTGTTTTTAGAGCCAGAAAGAGAAACTTGTGTTGACCTCAACTGGTAATAAAAGACCGCAAACAATACTGGTTATAAAGTCTTTTGAAAAGACTTTTCCACTTTAAAATGATCATCTGAGCTACTTTTACAAATAACTTTTAAAAACTAGACGTAGACCTTGGCTTGATAGGGGTCTAAATCATGCATCTTGTGAAGTCTGAAACAAGGCTGCTGCTCTTTAAATATGTTTTCTTTCACATTTCACAGTGTTGACTTTGCATCCCACTAGGGTTTGCTTTAAACATTTTCCAAATCCACACACACAAGTTTCACTCACTAAAACACATGAAAAGTTTCCTTCACTAGCCTTCGGTCAGAAAAATCTTGCTTGTACAGAACACATGGCAATTTTGAAACTAAGAAACATATATTTTTTTTACATCTCTAATTGGTCACCGAGTTTAAAGTGTTTAGGTAGATATTTTTATAAATGCAACTCAATGTTTCACTTATTATTAATAAAAGGTTCTTTGGAATACCTTAAATGAGAGCTTAAAAGACTCAAACCTAACACTGGATGCATTGAGAGCCAAATTTGCTCCTGCAACTTGGATAATGAGGATTACAGCCATCCTGAACATGCAAAAAGAAAAAAAAACAAACAAAAAAAAACACTAATTCAAACTAACTTGTGGTTTCATTGAGCCTTTCTTGCAATAAAATGGGCCGTGACATTTTATCTTGAGTTTATCTAAAGTTTACCTGGTTATTTTGTAATTCTGATATCACAGAGAAGCTTTTTTAGCTGTAGATTTGCACATTAAAATAAAAAGGGGCATTGAGGAAAACACATGTAGAAACAAAGAGGCCTACTTTAAACCTAACTGTATCGTCTTTCTGTTTTGCCTTCACCTCAGTCCTCAGGGTTCCCACACGTTTTCCATGTCAAAATTCCAGACTGTAACTCCCAGACTTTTAACCCCTTTTAACCAGATTTTAAAGTGCTGCACAGAAATATTCCCATTGTGGGAAAAAAGGATATTTCTAATTTCTATTCCGTTCTGAATATTGCAGATACCTTCAAAGTGGTCAGGCTTTAAATAAGGAGGGGAGGATGGACACATGGAAAGAGAAAAAAAAATTTCACAGTCCAGAAATCAAAAACAATAGAAGCACATTTCCTCCTTGTCCAGGCTGTGCAAGAGGCCTGTTTCCATCTAGCTTCTAATCTGTGAGACGGAACTAAAAGAATGGGAAATGAGGGCACAAAGTCCTAGCCTGTCTGCCTGTCGTTTACTTTTGATGTAAAGATAAATTTAAGCACAAAAGAGAAATGCAAGATTAACCAATACAGTTAAGCTTAAGCAAATACAGTTAAGCTTGGCTCCGTTGTGAATAACAAGAACCGAGAACACACCTTCCAGGAAGCTCAGGCTGTAATTTATGGAAGGGTATAAAAGATGGTACTGTACTGAAACCACTGTGCTTTTCTTTGGCCCTGCCCAGCGCTGCCTCATCAGATCCAAACCCCTTCTAGCCCACGGTGCTCTCTAATTTCACCCAGAGCAGCAGAAGCTCGGGCTGAAAAAGAGGAATCTGGCCCCCAAGTCCAGCAAACTATTCCCTTTTCCAGTCTGCCTCGTCTTCCAGCAACCGCAGATCGACAGCTCTATGGCCAGTAGTGGCCTAAAACTATGAGGGGTATTTTCGGCACTGTAATTTGAAGCACATATGGCGCGCGCACACACATACACGCTCAACAACAGATCCACACATGCAGCAAATACAAAGACATTGGGAGGTAGATCAAAAGATGCAGACAAGTGGAAGAAAGACAAACGCCCGCAAAGGCACGTGTCTCATTAGTATCAGGTCAGAATAAGTGAGTGAAGAGCCTGAGGAGTCTTGTGGCTCTGACCAGGAACGTAGCACAGAGGCCTAAATACACAAAGATGCAAAAGCAACTTATCTAAAGAGGCCGGTCGAGGGATGTTATGGCAGGGCAGCTGGGACCGAGAATAGAGGCTACAGAGACAGAAAAAGCTGATTATTCAAGATTTTCCTGTTCTCACACCAAGTGTGTTTTTAACTAAATAAGCAATTGAAAGATATTAAGTGATTCTTTTTCTTCCCTAATCCCAATAGTTTGAAAATTTTGGAAATGGAATACATAAGATGGCTTTTCCAATAAGAAAAAAAAAAAGAACGACTGAGACTAAAAATAATAAAAGGTCAAATTAAGACTTTTTTTCTCCCAAAATAAAGGTCTCTTCTGCAGAGAAACAGAAAAAGCATCCAGACAATTTTCTATCTTGTGTGCCAGCTTAGTAAATTCAACAACCAGATTATAGACAAAATATTTACTGCTCGTTTTCTCCAAGACTTTAATTTTCTTCTATAATCCCATTTTCCATAAATACAGCAAGAGTAAGACTGTAATTAAGAACTTTAATTTCCCCACCTGGTGGTTGGAGAGGTAGTAGGAGGAGATCCACTTATGGTTGAGTCAGAGCAGGCTGACTCAGTCATAGAGCCTCTGAATCAGGATCGAAATATAGACACTCAATGTCCTTACAGGTTTGATTCTAACCACAGGTGGTTTTAAAAAGTCTCCATTTTGAGAGATTTAATTTTTATATGTTACCAACACAAACTTCTGTGCACTCTATTGGGGTTTTATTTGATTACCCAACAGACAGTAGTGCACCATTGTGAAATAGAAGGAAAAGCATGAATGGTTTTCAAAACCTTTCAAAAATAAAAGGTAAAAAATAAAAAGTGTGGTGTTGATTTGCATTCAGCGAACAGAGAAATTTAATATGAACGTAGTTTAAACATTTAACTGAAAACATGCCTGTCCAGTTAAACTGACAGGTCAGGTATCCAGAACATTACTCGGGGCAGCTAGTTGGTCCATAGTAACTGGTGGAGATGTGCCGATCCATCAGATGAGAAAATTAGTCAAGACAGCAGCTGTTAGTTGTCTTAACAACAAACACTGTCAAGACAACAGCTGTATAAGTCCGAGGTTTATTGAAGACTTTGCTAAAAGAAAGCCACTGCTGAAGTAAACACACAAAAAAAACTCAATTAGATACCCAACAGAAAAGATTTAGAGGACACAGCAGACAAGTAGGTGCTTTTATCACATGAGGTCAAAATTGAGCTTTTGGTCAACATGCTAATCAATACATAAGGTGGAAAATTTACACCATACACATTGTTTTGGGGATGTAACTCACAGGGCAATTTAGAATGAAAAGTTGTTAGAGGCTTTAAAAATATTTGGGCTTAAGGTAGAGTATTACCTGTCTTCAGGATGATAACCTATACAGGCAAATCTACAACGGAATGGTTTAAATCTAAGCATATGGTTTATGGTAAATGTCCCAGTCAAAGTCCAGACCTAAATCCAATAAAGAATCTGTGACAGTGCTTCAAATTAATTGTTCACAAAGTCTCTCCACTCAGTCTTAGACACTGCTACAAAGAATTGGCTGAGGGTCAAGATTGTGTACAGTGAAAACAAAATTGACATAATTATGTAAATACTAGGATTACTTACTAAACACATTGGAAGGAATCTTGAATCAGGTGAAATTCATGACCTGTGATTTAACTCTTTAATATAGAGACATTTTAAGTGAAATCTCTGACTTGCTTTAACAAGCTCCAGTTTTCTTGGGTTTCTGTTCCCCAGAACTACTTTCAGGAAGACTTGTGGCTTCTCTTGATGAGGACAACTAGTTGTAACTCATGTAAGAAGCCAACCGGACCTCCCAGAATCGCTACAAAGTCAAATAGTTTGGCCCTTGAGTTGGCCTTCTCATTTTTCTTTGTGGCCCTGCTGGCCTTTTTCCTGCTGTTTTTATACTTGCTCATCAAAATGCAAGTTGGAGAATGTGCTTTACAACTGTCCTCACATAAGGCAACAAACGATACTTTGAGGAATCTTGCTGAAACCACTCAGCAAAAAGAGAAATGCTGTATTCTGTCGTGTTTTATGGTGTTCAGCAGCTTCATTGGTCTGCACAATCAAATTACTGTACTCCTACGTTTCAGCGTGTTAAGGATTCATCATCCGCACCCTGTTGACCACTCTTCAACAGATGGGGTGCTAATTGGAGCTGCTGTGGCTTTCCCATTCTCCAGAGACAGTTGCACATCTGAAAGCTGTCGGGGTGAGGCTCTTCCCAATCTGTTCTCCGGGGCCTTTAAAACCAAAGCCTCTGACTGTTGGACCTGATGTGTTTCAAAGTTTCAGAGAGAGATAGGGAAAAAAAGGAGGACCAGAGTAACCCTCTAATAACTTAAATCTGTGCCTCAACTTTTGAAGGTCTGAGGTGGTTAAGTCATATGCCGTGTGAAGAGAACAGTGGGTTGAATCACATCTGCACATCTTGGTTGTCTCTGTGGTAATGAGGGCGGAAGAATAAATCGGGGAGTTTGGGGAGAAGAGAAAGCATTAAGATAGCGGAAAAGCATATTAAATTGGCTCTAAGACCGTTTAGCAAACCAGTAGACTAAAGTAACCAAAGATTCTTTTTAGACAGAAAGAACATTTGTGACAGGAAGGCAACCATTTTCCCCTGCTACATTTCATAAGAGTAGAGCATCCAAACAAAGGTTTTTGGCCTTTCCCCTTTACATGATCTCTTTAGATCTTCCAGCATCATCTCACAGCCTTTTGGCCCACTGATTGGGCTGAGATGTCTATTTACCCATTTTTGTCTATTTGACCATGTTCTGGATCGTCATCCAACTGAAAACCCAAAGACGGCACATCTTTAGTTTGATCTATGAGTTCTAACAACTGATCTTTAAAAATCAGAGTGATGGCATAGACTCCAAAGTTCCCAGAGAGAAACTGACTCACAGCATCACAGACCCACCACTGTACCAAATACTTAGCATGAGCCCAATGATTTATTTGAGTGGTACATTCTTCTCCCCCCTTCGTAAAGAGAATTGAGCCACTGTGCAATGTCATATTGATATTCTAACAAAACAAGTTATGAGTCAACAACCAAAACTTTCCAAACCCTCCGATGCACAAAAAATAAGTGAAAAATGAATAAAATGTACCAACTATTTCATTAGAACTGCTGTGGGTGCCAAAGTGGCAACTAGGATTTGCTAAACATAATTATTGTTGATTGAATACAAACATTTTTTCAGCTTATATGATCAAAACAAAAACTAATAAAAAAAAACCTACACACAAATATTATGCAGAAACTATGCAAAGAAATCAAGGAAGTTGAGAAAACGTTACTCGGGGTTCCAATGGAACAAGCACAGTGTACTTTTCCATACTTCCTTTCCTGAGTTTTTCCCCATCTATTTTATTACACTCTGACCTGGATTTTCAAAAAAATAAATACAGAGAACTAATAAAACAGCTTGTGGTCATTTCTAACTTAATTTCACAAAATGTAACAATGCAGGAGATCAAGAACCTAGCAGTATACATTTTATGCACAATGCATCTAATTCACAACTCCTGAACTAAAATATTTGGGTTTATGACAAAATAGCTGAACAAGTGTCTTCCTGCCTTGATTTTGATGTTAAATTTAAAAAAAAAAGACAGATTTAGAAATTGTAGAAGATGATGTCCTTTTACCCTCTCACCAGAAACAGTATGCAACTCATTCACCCCTTCAATAATATCAAGTGATTTACATGAAAGCTCATTTAAATTATATTTAAATTACACTGAATAATTTGTTAGTCAGAGTATTTCAAAGAAAGGCTTCAAAGTTCCCTTTGCATGCTCAGACAACAGAGCCCCGTTAACTAGCAGAAATCTTCGCTACTCTTCTCAGAGAGACCTCGAAAGTTTCAAAACAAATAAAGAAAGCATGGTTGAGCACATAATGTAAACAGATGAAAGAGTCCACACATGCACACAGAGAGTAAACACACAAATATGCTCCCCCTCTCATTGCCATACAAGCTGATGTGCCTCCCAGGTATTTCTGGGATGCGATATTTAATATGCTGTGGCATGCGGTGTTTTCGCAGGATTCCTCGTATTTACAAAACCAGAGAGCCCACGAGGCGGGCTGAGCATCCCAGTAATTAAAACACACTGGGAGGTCCACCACCAAAATGTGTGAGAATATTTGCCCTACAGTGAGCAGCCTCTCATGACATGACACTTCTATTTCTTCTCCTCTCAGCTCTGAAACAGCTCGACTGCCCTGCCTTCCTGTTGATGCTCGTTGTGATGACAACTGTTGGCTCAGATTTGGGGGTCAGTGAGAGATTTACATTGAGGGTAAAAAAACTGTAGTATTTGAGAAAGAGAAGTATCAGAGAGTGGTGGGTACCATGGGAAGTTGAAGGCAGGGACTACACCATGTGCACCACATTCATAAATTAGCAAGATGAGTAACTTAGTGGCCGATGGGAGCTCCCTATAATACTGTAAAAACATATAGTAGATACATTATGGGGGGATAAAATTATTTACTAATTGGCAATTCCTATTAGCGATGGGCATTAGAGATTAGCATCATTCACCGTTATTGGTAAATGACCACTATTTAGTCATTAACAAATAGCGGTGAATCACCAATGGTGATTACACCCATGCAACAGTGATTTTGAAAGAAAGGAGTTTTCTTACTAACAGCCCTAGGAGGTCATAAATCCTCCTATGATTTATCAAAATCTGGTGGTCTTACCTGAACAGGTGTCAACTGGGCTCTGGGATCAAATACTCGCAACATCTTGTCCTACAAGAGAAGAAAAATATAAGCCCATATTTTTGATGTCTCTCTGCTCCAGCATTCCTGATTCAAATGATAGCATTAGCACCTACATGTCATTAGGTGCTGCAGATGCCTGATAAACACCCATTTATTCAGGCCAGGTGTGTAGCAGAAGGGAAGCACCTATAACATGCAAGGCAGTGGTCCTTGATGATCAAAACTGAGAAACAGTGATAGTTGCCTGTTACACTTGCAAGGTAAGCAGATTTCACCAGTAGGTCTACTTATTGAAGATTCATATCTGTGAAAAGTTGGATCATTCTAATTATGAATAAGAACAGAAATGAATGGAACAAATAAAAGTACAAACTTTTTGCATCTTTTCTTATAATGAATTAATATTAATCCATTAAAAATTAAGCCTAGACCTAATAAAGTTTAGATCAGGCCTAAAATGTCCAACCAACCCAGCCTGAACCCTTAGACATTGTGTCCAAGCCTGATCCGACTCAACTAACATTAAGTATGGAAGTCCAAAGTAAACCTGACATGTCATTTTAATTAGGCTTTTACTGCTTTTGTTTGTAGACTATAATATGAGTAAGCAGTGTAACTTCTTCTGTTTAACATCTTCTAGTTCCACTTTGTCGCTTGTTGTAACCGCAGGATGAGTCAAGTGCAACTCATGTAGGATGTGTGATTGTTGAGCTACATGCACTTTTATTATGCAGTTAAGTTGGAGTCTAATGAATGTCTGCACCTTACTTTCTTTCTATTCTTAGAGTAAGCTGCTAATTCCTCTATTTAGACCATAATATGATTGACACAACTTGATTTTGCAGATTCTCATTTGGCTTTCTCTGTGCTGTATGTATTTGTAGGCTTGTTAAACACACCACAGAAGCCTGAGCCTGACCCGACCATTGAGCAAATCAAATAATTTTCAAATAAGTCTAAAATCTAAAACCTAGATGTTCTTTGTTCTGCATGATGATTACTTTTATTCCCAGACCTGTGTTTATAAAAAAACATTCTGAAGTTAAGTTGAAATAACATGAGAGGCAAGCTGAGGAGTAAGAAGTTTAACATGTAAGAGAGGTCAGAAAGCTTATTTAAGTTCAGGATTTTCAAATTGCCTTACCGAAAATGTGGAAGACATTACAGACTTTTCAGTTGGAAATAGTATTTTCATGCAACCCAAATAAAAAACTAGAATATTAATGATGCATATTGAAAGTATTAACAAATGGTCCCTCCTCGTTAGTGTAATTCAAACAAAGAACAACAAAACTGCTGAGTTTAGTCATTTAATCAGCAAAAATCTCACTGATTCACTGTCAGCAAATAAAATCCAGTGACCTCCCTGTGCCTTCGCATGCCTTGACCCCAGTCTATTAAAACACACAGTCTCTGCCGAGGCAGCCAATCATAGGGAACTGTATGTGATTGAAAGGAAATGATGCCTAATGGGATCAGGCTGTGCGGGACGCATGTGTCTGCAGCTGTGTCACTCAATACTGCTGCGTGACTATGATCACAGCAACCGCCTGACACATGGAGCTGATAGCAGGTAATGCTTTCAAGCACTTGGGCTCAACCATGCCACACCTAACATATACATGTCAAAAAGAATCAGGAGGCTGACTATAACACAGAAAGCTCCACTTGGACACACTCAACAAGAATCATTGTGATTTCTATCTTGTTATCCTTTCATATAAAAACACATGTTGGAAGAATTTGAATAAGCTTTACCTTGTCTCCACTCTAATCCTTTCTGCCATTAAAAGATGCATCTATTTGCAATTTTTGGGATCAATAGTAAACATTGGTATAAATAATGAATTGCTTGTTGGGTTTTTTTTGGTATCCGACTTGTCTTTGTCTGTGCAGCCCACCCATGAATATGGTGCCCCCCCCCTAAGTCTGTCTTCGGGCCTCTGTGACCTGGGAGTAAGCTCCGGGCTCACAGAGCAGTCCAGGAACAACACACAAACAAATCTCCTCCTCATGACCTTTCGGTAAGGCTCCACCTGTTCTTTCCACCAAGCTTTAGTCTACAATTCTAGAAAATTTACTTCTTGCAAACCCAATTAAAAACATTGAGACAGAGCACAGTGATGGTGCACGGGTAAAGCATGCAATCCTTATATAGAGGCCTCAGTCCTGAATGCAGCCATCACAGCACAGGTTCGAGCCTCATCCTGTCGACCTTTGCAACATATCATTCTCCTCTCTCACAGCCTCCTTTTCTGTTATTTCACTATCAAACAACAGAAAATAGAGCCAAAAAAATTCTTAAAGCAAACAAAACAATCTGACAAATTGTAGCTTAGAATGGTTCAGAAACTATTATCAAAATTTTACTTCACAGCAGACTTTCCTTCAATTATGCTTTGGAATAATTAAATACAAATGTACTTGCATAAAAATATAAATATAGCATAGTAGTGAGGATTTTGGGTCTCATAATCAACCATAGTGTTGCAGTGCAAACAGCACACAAAGGAGGACAATATCTGGCTGTGCAAATACACAAATAAGGGGCTATTCATGAACAGAAGTGCTCACCAAACAACTGCATAAATGCACAGACTCAAACAAACAATCACTCTCTCTTATCCCTTTAACAATACCACACATGAAAAACACATACCACCTAAACTCATAAATGCACAGATGGGAGCCCTGCATGGCCGTGTCTGGATTTTGTGGGTGTGCTTATGCAGCAGCTGTTTAATCAAAGAGGTGGCGCGTCACTCTCAAGCTGCCGTTGATGAGTTTTCGCTGTGCACCGAACACATACAGACGCTGGGAATCTTCACCCAGCAGCGCTCTCCATCAGTCGCTGTGCTCGTCAAACAGACGGCGCTGCCAGACTGCTGTTCCCAGTCTCCCATGGTTACTCGGGTCAAAGCCTGCTGAGACTGTAGCTTCTTTATCAAGTATTCGTTACAGCATGGTGTTTGGACAGCATAATAGTGGGTCCCATTTGTCACTCACACTACCTGTAGCTTTGCCTGCACTTTAAAGAATCTCCTTTTTTCCCCCACACATGTGCCATAAATACACCTTTCTTTCAGTCCAAATAAGGCCTGTCATGATTACTGCTCTTTGGGGACTGGGCATTCCCTTCATCTTCCCCCACCCAAGGCCCATGCACCAGTGTTTACCCTACAGAGGAGACGGGGATTGGACCCACATGTTGGCAAGCTCTATTTGCTTTAATAACTCCAATTGAAGGGAATGAAAGCGGCCCTTTTAGTTAAATGACACCTGAGTTGAACATGGCTAAAAACTCAAGAGGCCCCCAAACACACATGCACCACAACCGCACGCGCACACACCCACACTTTCTTCTCAGGTGTCTTGTTCTTTCAGGCTGCGTCAGTACAGCTTGAAGCTCTGATTAGGATGATTATCCTGTCGGGAATGTCGTGGTTTGGACAAATCTTGTGATGGCTTGAGTAATTTGTTACTTGTCAGAGAGAAACAAACTAGGAGCAACCAACCAACAATCATACCTATTAAATAGGTGATCTTGGTACATTTCTGTGTCAAAGGTCATTTGTTCTCAAGGATGAGAAAGCGTCATTGCACATGGTCTAACGTAGGATCCAGTGGCCTTGTACAAATTTTCCCATCTGTCACTGAGATTTCAGTAAAGAACCAACGTAAAGAGAAGGTCACTCTAGTTAAGTAATAAGATATAAGTCACAGAACAAACATGAATCTCAATAAAAAGTTAATTTCAATAATTAAAATCACCCTAATGTTCCAAATAACTGAATCAAGCTTAACTTTTCTGTTTTAGGTCAGTTAGGATTATTAAAATGAATATAAGTCTGAATACAGAAAGAGAATTTAGAAATATAAAAGTATCAAAATGTAGTACCATTAGAATTTTGGATAGGAACAGTAAAAACAGTGCTGACTTGACAGTTGTCAAGCATAAAGTCACTGAGACTCAACAAGCATTGTGAACTACAGAAGACCATTGTTAATAAAAAAATTAACAAAAAATAAAAATAAAAATTAGATTCATTATTTGAACTAATTACTGAAATAAAATAACTTTTCAATTGTATTCTCCTTTATTGAGCAGTATCTTTACATTAAAGTCCCACATTGTACTTACAGAACAATTTTAATAGCTTCTTTCTCTTTCTGTTAATTCACTATAACCTAATGGAAATCCCATTAATATAAAGAAGGACCTTTTTATCTTGAGCAATAAATTACCCTCTCTTTACGCTTTATAATGTTCAACATAAATATGTATAAAACACTGAAGCTTTGCAACAGAAAAGTGTTTGACCAAGGAAGCCATTAACCTATGCTGGGTACAGATGGCGATGAGACAGCCCCGAGTGACTAAACCTTCACACACAGCCTGTTTCCATTAGTTTCTTAATTTCCAAGCAGTTTTCCAATCTCATTTAGGAAAATCCTTAGTAATGTCTTTGGCATTACTATTTCACCGCTGTAACAAAATTGGTAATTAAAGTTTTTACATTGAACTGATATCAAAGTTTTTCCCCGTTTTCCTTTGAAAAAGTCTCCATAATTCCTAATCCAATGCTAAATGCCATTCCCGCCCTCTTTTATGAGCTTCACCTTGTTGACATTTTTGATTTAATTCTCCAAACTGAGAAGGTGTATATGATTCAGTGGCAGCATCTAGTGGTGACAACCTGTAACTGCAGCAAATGGCTCCTGGGTCCAAATAAACCTCTTAATGAAAAAATAGGTTTTTAAACATTTAATTTGCTTTAATTAAAGCAAAGTATAAAGCATCATAGCCTTTACGGATGCTTAAAAAGTTTTTCTGCCATTCATATCTTTGTGAGGTCACTCTTGTGCCAATCTTTGTGAAAAAAAACTGAAAATGTGCTGTGCAAAATGACTAAAGATTGGGCATTTAATGCAATGTATCTCCTGTAAAATTTAATTAAAAAGAAACTAACCTTTTAATGGAGAAATATATGTATGTATAAAGTCTAGGAACTTCATTAGATAAGTGTGCACATGCTCAATCTAATACTTAGCTGAAGCATCTTTTAATGAATTAAAACATTCAATCTTCTTAGGTTGAATTCCATTACTATGCTACATCTTCACAAGCCAGTATTTGTCAGTTTTATGTAGCAAAAGTTCAGCAAACCAATGGCCAGGGAATCTCCAGACAACATATATTTTCTATCAGATTTAGGTAATGTCCCCATCTAAAAAATTAACAACTAGAGGAGTTGTTCTTTTCTTGACTTGGATGTGGATCTGGATTCATTAGTATGGTACACAGATCAAATCTGTCTTCATCTTTCAGTTTCTAATAAAAGTGATACATTTTTGGTTTCAAAACTGATTGGTCTTTAGTGCTGTTCAATTAAATGGAATGGAAATCACTTTTACAATACAATATAATAGGTCAACTCAAGAGAAGCAACATGACAGAATGATGTAGTATGTTTTCTGACCATAACTCAAGATTTCAGTTATAGAGGCTTTAGGCAGATATGGATATTTTGTTATGGATGTTTTGTAATTCTACACTCCAGACCAAACATATGGCAGAGTAATGATTGTTGTCACATGTAGAAAACAGATTTCTCTGTAGCTGGTTCAGTGTCGCTAACGGCTTCTTGGTGGCCTCTTCGCTTTCAACATGTTAACATAAATTTTGGAGGAAAGTCATGTTTATATGTCCATGTTTTCCTACATATATCTTTAATCTTCCCCTATTCATTAGCATTACCTGTAGTTAATATAACTGATGTTATAAGTGAACTGAAAAGACTTTGCATTAACATTTGAGGGTGTGCATTGTCATCTTTTTTATTTATTGTTTTTATGTATTTCCTCACAATTGCTTATTTTCCAGGATAAATGTAGTAGAGCAACGTTTTGACATGATTTATAATACTTTCCTTTGTAACATCACATAATCCTGGCATTTTTAGACAAGTGTTCACAAATTTGAGAAAAATAGAATGTCAAATGAACATTATCCCTTACAGAGTTAAGAAGAATACAAGACATTAAAAAAATAAGTAGAAGAGCAGCCAAAGCTGGTCTCAAAAAATACATCTCAAGATCATCCTAAAAGTTTCTGTGAAACTCTGTCAATTTGCAAGATAAATTAAAACAAATTAGGCAATGCTCATGTCTCCTTTTTAATCTTGGTGCACTGAGTTAGCCTCACCTTGCTGGAGGATGCAAGCAGAGAGCCGTCCCGCTTCCAACTGAGACTCTGCAACTGATCGCTGTGCTGCTCCAAAGCTGCAAACAAAGACGACCAATTTAAGGTGAAAGGGAACAGCTAACACAGCAAGGTAAAGATCAGATAGGGACGAAAAAAGTTTAGGAAAAAGAGGAAGCATGACAACACAAACGATGAACAAAGAATGACAACAAACACAGAGATGTGACAAAAAAACAATATTTTGAAAACAAGGAAAGATTAAGCCAAACAATTTGGAAAAGGACAGAGAGAGCGGATGATTTACATAAAAATGTGTGAAAAATTTAAGCATTGATGTACAAAACACTGCTGTGATAAGAGTGCACAGCACAGCGTACAGGAAGTTTCTTTTTAACACCAAGAAATAAAAAGATAAAGAAATAAAGGGTGCTCCTATGAAGATTTCCTCCTTTTTTTTTCTCCTTTTTTTGTTAAAGGAAGAACCTTATATTTTTGCCCCTTGATCACAAAACAAATGAAGGCAATGAAAGACTCTGTGGAGGGAACAGCTCATGAGATGCTGGATCAGCAGTGAGCAGCAGCCAGGTCAGCTGTCATGGGGAGGTGAAAGGGGTGTGCAGTGTTTGTGGTACGGAAGGGAAGTATGAAGGGGGGTGAATGAGGCCAGAGGACAGTGAGTGCATCCTGAGGCCAGCCTGAGGAGATTAGCCTCAGGACTGCGAAATAAAACATTACCTCTGCTGCTCCGGCACTTAGACAGAGCCACAGGGCTGTAAAATGTAGGCAGGTCAGTCAGACACTCTCCAGCAAAAAAAATAAAAAATAAAAAAAAATGCCAACCTACTCCTTCACTCCAGACAAAATACATATTTTTGATACACATAAAAACAACATGAACATGGCACAACATAGGCTTTAACTGACACAGACTAAAGACATGATATATAATGCACAACAAGACAAACTTTCTGAGACATGTAGTTTAATTTTGTCAGGGCACACAAACTTAAATTATGCTGTTCCTCTGCAGCAAGCTCAAGCTTTCTGAACACAATTACCTGCAAGAGGCGCATCTTGCCTGCTGGTGTCCCAAATCAGAGGAGACTTAGCGGTTGCAACAACCAGCAGGCCCGAGGAGGTGGGATGGAATTGCACAAGCTCGAGCCTGCCCTGTCCTGGCTGTAGAGTGAGTTCAGGACTGCTGGGCTGATCCTGTTCTGGATCACACAAACACCACAGCTTCACCTGCACACACAGGAGTGTCATGTGATGTGAGGATAATATCTTCTATGTGTTTTTAGTGGCAACAGCCTTAGCACATGTTTAACATTCTAGATGGAGAAGAATTCAGGTGAACGTATCATCTTGTCAAGGTTCTAATGCTGATTCATCGTCTTCTCAGTGTAGGTAAAGCAGGTAGAGGCAATGACTATTGATTTAACACAGGGAAATGTCAGATTCAGATACACAAGTGATGCTATAGGGTTTAATTATAAACTTTATGTTTTATGACACAACGACAAAACTATGACTCTGTTCAGATCAGAGAAAGACAGTACCATAACATCTGTCAGAAGACGGATGGTCTCAGCAAGGTTTTAGGGAAGTTTTCCAAGATGAATTAAAATAAAGTGAGGTCTTGTTTGTGCATAATAGACCATAAGAGGTTCCTGATTTTTTGAGAACACAAAAAACTTTACGTCAGGAAAACAACATTTGTAAAAAAGGAAAATTGAAAAAATATTCTGGAGAATACTGAAGGGTAAGAAAGAGAGATAAAGGGGACAAATGATGGCAAAGTTGGGAAGAAAGTAGGACATTGCAGAGCTTACAGTTTCATCCCCAGAGCAGGTTGCCAGGAGACACTCATCAAAGGGAGAAAAGTCCATATCAGTTACCAGATCTGAAGGAGGAAAGAAAACACATGTTAAAAAATTGGTATGGATCCTATCTGTTAGGCTTTTATTTTTATACACTATCTGAACTTCTTTATTGTACAAAAACACAACATGTTCTTCACTCATTAAAAATAAGCTACACAGCACATCAGATATATTCCAAGTGTAATTTTTGCATGAAATGTGCTCTTTATGTGCTTTAAGATACCAAATAATTCACAACAAATTGGTATTAATAAAAAGCACATTGTTTTTAAGCACTCACATAATCTGAATGGTAATGACCCATGTACTTATTTGTATCACGTCAAATAAAATAAATAAATAAATAAATAAAAAACACAGAGAAAAGTACCGGAATGGCAGGAGATCTGGGTGACCGTCCATTGGCCATCTGAAGGGCTGAGTGAGGTCAGGCCCACCATCCCACCACCTAGAGAGACATGCAGCACATAAAACCTGGCAGAAACCACACCATAAAACCCATTTACTGACACTAAATGAAGGTTCATGAGGCCTGAACACTGCCTGGAAAAATTACTCCTACCTCCTTAGCCATTACACATTTTATCATGTTACACCCAAAAACTTCAATGTGATTACCCACACAAAATAGTATCTTTAGTTATCTACTGGAAAGAAAGAGATATAAGCTAGAGTGGAATAAGAGCATCTAGCAACATAGATTTTCAGATGTCTATTCTTTATTAAGGGTATATTTTACATTAGCTTTTGTTAATCTGAAAACGTATGTTTTATTTCAATGCAAGCAACTTTTTTTCATTTTACAAAAATATGGAAAAAACTGAAGCAAGTCTGTTTTGTGTTTAGTTTGCATAAAATATTTTTAATAATGAAAAATGTATTTTATGTGCTCTCAAAGGGAGTTTAGACTTATTTTTATGAACAATATTTGCTGGGAGATTGGGCAAAATGTCTCTTTTCATTTGTAACAGCTGCAGATGTCTAAATCTAAAGACAGTGCTTTTATCTTGCCACAAAAATAAATCCATACCAGCCTGATCGGTGTTGAAAGCCACCAGCTTGGAGCTTGCTGTGATGTTGTTCCCCTGGCTGGAGAAGGAGCCAGTGTGGACATTGTTGATCCATCCCTACATTTACAGACAAAAAGGCAAAAATAAGGAAACCCATACATGAACGGAAAAAAGAAACACGTGGGGGGAGGGGGGGAGTGTGAGCTTAATAACAGGGAGGAGAGCATGTGACCAAGTTTTTGCAACAACCGTCAAAGAAAAAGTAGCCAGCAATAAACAGGAAGGATCTAGCTGAGTGTGCACACACTTTAGAGCTTTAGAACGAGCACAGAGCGGAGGAAATGGAAGTGCTCTTTTCACTGCACAGCAGAGAAAGGTCTTACATAACGTTAACATGGCAAGAGGAGAATGTGTGTACAACATGCTCCATTAACTACTGCTAAGCTCTGGACAAAAACAATACAAAAAAACACTAACAGTATGAAAAAAAAAAGGCGTTAGTAGTTTTGGGGGGTTCGATGACGCTGCATATCGGTATACTTTGTTTTCACAAAGACATTTCAACAATTTAAGCAAGATGTGCATCGATGATTAGAAAATGGCTCGGCAGTGTTGCAAGAGAGCGTCTGTTTCCCTCAAACGAAAGCTGGACAAATTCATATGTGAATATTCAATCAAGCAACACCCACTCATCTTTGTTTTCCTGTCAAGCCCCTCCAACCGCTCCTTGCCTGCCTCACTATGCCCCTTACGTCTCCAGTCCTATTTTTGCTTCTGCGCTGCGTTTCCAAATGAAAGCACATGGCTGCAGCGTCGGAACAGCTACATGCCTACACGAATTATTGCTTCAGCATTCACAGGAGCAAGGCACCACCTGCTGCGTGTGCAGACTGGGGGACATGCACTGATTGTGGGTGTGTGCGCATGCCAGGTTTTCATTTGTCTGCATGGAGGTGGCAGATTGCATACAATGCTCCACACAGGGGTTGTGCAGGCGCTGTAACCTGGAAATGATGGGTTCAAAGGCATATTTGTATGCACGACACATGAATTCTGGTCCAGACATGTCGACTATTGAAATTTAAACGTATCCTTCCACGGCTGATGGTTAAAAAAATCTCAGCGGCATCCTAACATAACTCAAAAGTAAGCAACAAATGCAACTGGAAAATTACAAATCAGTAAAAGAAAAGCTTAACAATGGGTTTCTTTGCAACATCTGACGAAGGCCAGCTTCTGAAATGCAGCCACAGGCTAATAAATACGTATAAATATGCACTAGTAGCAAGTGCATTCATATTTTTCTCTTTACTACAGGCTCCCAGATGCAGGAAGTTCAACATCCCTTGCAAGCAGACAGGCAGGCGTTCTTCCCCAAAAGTAGCTCAGCAATTTAGTGTTAACCAGGAGAACTGTCTCTATCCAGAAGCGGGTTCACTGCTCACCTCTTTCTTGGCAACCTTCGGAGTGGTGTTTTTGAATTTAGAGGTCTTAAAACGATTCATAATGCTCTCCAAAATTGACTTTCGTGCCTTCCGGGTGTCTCTGTCGAACTGGTTGGTACTGCTGAGAGTGCTGCCGCTGCTGCAGCTGACAGCTTTGGCTCGCCGCGCGGTGTTCGTTGGATTTGCTCTACCAACCGAGCCGAACGACTGGGCGGTGTCGGTGTGGGACGAGTAGTCAGAAATTGTACTGAAATTAGAGCGGTATCACTTAGGTAAGTCGGAGAAAAGGATGTTGAGTATTAAAACTACCCCCAGTTTTAATACTATTGGTATTAAAACTACCCCTAGTATTACTTGGAAAGCAAGTATTTTTTTCATGACCTTAATAAAATAAATGTAATAAAGTACATATACCTACCTGAACAAAACAGGCCACATACAGTAACACAGCTCGATCCCGAAACCTGTAAAACAGATCGAGATTTTAGAAGTTTTTGCATCTCTAACAAAAAATGTCACTCACAATATGGCGGTGATAACGACGTACAGTCCTGTGGTTTAACGACACGGTGTTCTGAAACGTGCAACCTCGGAGAATAAAACGTTTGCATCAATTTTATCATGTGATTTGTTTTTGCAAATAAATATATTTTTCCTCTCTTTTGAAAAACTATAGTGCTTGATGTATAATTTACTAAAAAGTAACAAAACGCTTTTTGTTTTTTGTTTTTAAATATATATGTATATATATTTATTTCCTATGCACACTCACACTGTTTTCCCAGACATGCGCAGTCTGACAGGCAGCGGCGACAGTCGGCATGATGGCGTCCTCGGCCGTTCGTAGCTCCTCACGCTGGATTACAGTCATCGTGTCCTCTGGACCTCGAAGAGCTGCTGGTTTCGTTCTGTCTTCTGACTATGGAAGCCTCCGGAATTTTTCTACTGTGGGAGCTGAGAAGTTGTGGCGTGGGGGCAGCTTGTTTTGCGGTGGAGCAGGAAAAGCGTTGACATTGAGAGGGGTGTCAGGTGAGAACTACATCAGCTAAGCTAAAATAAGCTAAGCTACACGTACCATAAAAACATATTTTTACTCAAGTGACACGGTCTATATTAATCGGATAACCGCAAACTAATATCTAACTACAACGATGAAATAAGGTTTTAACATCTATACATGTATCTCGAACCATCTCAAGTGTGATGTAATCAATCTTGCTAACTTTGCAGTCTTTAAGTGACATTAGCAAAGACGAGAGTATTTTGTTTGAACTTTGTTAGCTATTGCTAGTCATGCTTGAATTAATATGTTTGACTGTTCGCTAAGTATAATAATGTAAAAACAGCAGTGCCAAATCATTTCTTTACAGTTTAGTGAAATCCTGTAACACTACCCTATTTTTAACCGATAAAGTGCAGTGCCATTTTGAAGTCCCTTTTACTACAGTTACTGAACAAAAAACACTTTTGCAGTATAAGCTTATGGGGACTTTTATAGGTCTTTGGTCAAAGATCCAAGACCTAAACTGAGAACTGTGAAAAGCCGCAGTGCAACTTTGTAACACTTCCAGATGTAATTTACTTACCCTCTCGCTTTTCTGCACAACTTTCAGATCTGAAGACGCCCCATGCTCTCTTCACGCTGTCCTTCCACACAAGCGCCTCCTCCAGAAGCAAGCAGGATTTCTATCAGATTCTTGGAGTCCCTCGCACGGCATCCCAAAAGGAGATCAAGAAAGCCTACTACCAGGTTTGATCTCGCTTCATGTGCAGTTTGTCTTAGTTGTAACTCCCAATGTTATGTCAAATTATGGTGGTAAATGTGGGAGTGCAATATTATTGCTGATTTATGAGTTTAACTAAACATTTGCCTGACTATTTTCTATATTTTCACAAAGTTTTAACTACTGTCTGTGGCCTTTAGCTTCTCTGCTATTAAAAACATAAGTTGTGGGCATCAAAACCAGCTACATTCCATCCAAATGGCCAAATTTATTACTGACCTGCAGAGCGTGAATGATTAGCACTTAAAATGTATTAGCCTTCAAAATTATCCATGCAAGCAAATGTGAATTTGCACATATAAATATTGTAGCTAGACTGTAGATCCCTACTATTGATCTTGGTCTACCGTCTGGGATTTTTGTGTCTATTCAATCCCTGAGCTGCAATTTGGTGCGGTCTAATATCTAAAAATAAAATCACAACCTACTTTCATGTTCATAGCTATATTTTAAGCCCAGCAGCATATTTATTTCACATAGGAATCAGCTTGGTTCTGATAATTTAACAGTCTTATGCTTTTATAATGTTTGCAGTTAATGTAGGAAATGTAATGAACTGGAACTACACTGAAATATATTACAAGAGGAATTATGAACGAGTCATATCGAAACAGAGACAAAACATCCCATCGGTAGACTAGCTCTTTAGCATTATACTTGTTTGCTAAACACAAGGCTATTCTGCAGAAGCTCCTTTTAGGACAATATCTGTTGCTGTCAATTATTTTACCACACTTTAAAGCCGCTTCTATGCATGTATACATAGCATTGGTTTTAATACAGTATTGTGTTAAAGCAATACTGTATTATTGTATTGGCATTACAGGCATGGTAATTCTTATATTAATCCTGATCAGGACAGAATCCTGATCAGGACATCCATAATGGCAATCTAAGCAAGAATCACAGAAGTTGATTTTTATTGTTTGTCTTGTTTCGTTCACAGATGGCCAAAAAGTACCACCCAGACACAAACAAAGACGACCCACAAGCAAAAGAAAAATTTGCACAGTTGGCTGAAGCATACGAGGTTTGCTTTTAGTTTTTACAATAAACATAAGTTTATTGTAACTTTGCAGTTATGAATATTATTTATTCATTTAAGCTCTGCTTAAATGAATATTATAAAGTAGATTTCCTTGTGTTTTGGTGGGAAAGGTTACATCTATGAGTTTTAACGTGGATTTAAACTTTGCTCTTTGGTCTTCTCAGGTGCTTAGCGACAAAGGGAAGCGGAAGCAGTACGACACATACGGTACCGCCGGCTTTGAAGCAGGTCAGGCTGGAGGAGGGCAGCAGTACTGGAGTGGACAGGCCAGCCATGTGGACCCGGAGGAACTTTTCCGCAAAATCTTTGGAGAATTCTCAGGGGGCCGGGGCTTCGGAGACTTCAACGCCATATTTGATCAGCCACAGGAGGTTAGTGAGATTTACAGAAAGCCAAGCAACGCTGTGATCAGCTGTTTGCCTTTTAGCACCTTTTCTGGAGTTCCCTCTGTTTTCCATGTAGTACATCATGGAGCTGACATTCACTCAGGCAGCAAAGGGAGTGAATAAGGAGATGTCTGTTAACATAGAGGCAACCTGCCAGCGCTGCGATGGGAAAGGCCACGAGCCGGGGACTAAGGTTCAGCACTGCCACCACTGTAACGGCTCAGGCATGGTAAGAACTCCTACATAAAGTTTGCATTTTCTATGCGATTTTAGATTATACTTCAAAAGAGACCTGTCCCACTACCCATAGGAAACAATAAACACAGGACCATTTGTGATGCGCTCTACATGCCGGCGCTGCGGGGGGAAAGGTACAGTTATTTCAACCCCCTGTAACACCTGCCGTGGATCTGGACAAACCAAGCAGAGGAAGACTGTGGTTGTTCCTGTTCCTGCAGGTCAGTTACACTCAAGTATCATTTCAGCTCTCTACCCTTCACAAAGTCTGTATTGCCTAAATTATTTCTCTTTTTCTTTTTATCATAGTTGAGCAGGGAAATTTAGTGGAATGAATCTTGTAACATTGAAGTCAACCATTAACCGTTCAATAAATAAGTAAACCGCATAGCACTTCTGTAACTGCACTTTAAAAACACCACTTTATGCATCTTACAGCTTCTGTTTGCCTTCAGTCTGATTTTTTTTTCTTTAATTTTGGTGCCCAATATTAATGGATAAGTTTACTGTTTTAAAAACTGCCCACAAGTTCTCAATTGGGTTCAGGTTGAGGTGAGGAAGAGGGCCATGTCAAAAGTGTTTCATCTTTATTGCCATAAGTGGCTAGCCATACAGAGGCGTACTTAGCTGTGATGGAGCTTTGTCCTGCAAACACTGCAAAAACTAGATCTTACCAAGTACTTCTGTCTAGTTTCTATTGAAAATACAATACACTTGGAATAAGACAAAACTTGAGTAATGTTTCTGCAAGATATAGGATTTTGTTTTGAGTAAAACGCTATTGATAAAACGTAGTAGTTCATTTGGCAGATTTTTTTCCACTTCTAACACAAAAAATGTCAAGCTTTCTGTATATTTAACTTGTTTTAAGAAGAGTATTGATTGCTGTGTAAAAATCATTGTCCTTTTGAAAGATCCAAATGTCTTCTTGACCTGAACCACTGTTTTAAGAAAGTGTTGTCTAAAAACTGACAATAGGTCAAGGAGTTGATTTTGAGCCTCAGTACATAGATCTTTATCAGCCTCTCACAGGTGTTCTCCAGGATCACTTGTATGTAGCCTCAGGCATCTTTTCATCAATGTTGACCAACTTCCCTGTTCTTGGTTACCAATGTCATACAACAGCATAATCCCGCTGCCACCATCATTTCAACTGCACACAACATTTAGCAACAATTCTTTCACTGTTGTGCTCTTGCTTTTGGTAGTGTATCACATAAAATAAAATACTGAGTTATGGTGCAAGGCTTTGCAATGTTTCTCAGGAACCAGACAATTCAGAGATGGTTCAAATTTTCACCTGCAAGATTCAGAATTCATCCCTTTTTAAAAACAAACTGAATTATTGTTCATACTTTTTCCCTGTCAGGAGTGGAGGATGGTCAGACGGTCAGAATGCCAGTCGGAAAGAAAGAAATCTTCATTACATTTCGGGTTGGTATTTACTGCAAAGACGACAAGACTAGAAATGATCTTGCATGAATTTAAGTTGAACATTTGTCACAGTGTGAAGTGTGCTGCATTCAAAATTTGGACTCTTTTGTATAATCTTTATTTTATCCAGGTCCAAAAGAGTCCTGTGTTCAGGAGGGAAGGTGCAGACATTCACTCTGATCTTTACGTCTCTGTGGCTCAAGCCATTCTGGGAGGCACAGCAAGGACACAAGGGCTTTATGAAATGCTTAATTTGTCAGTAAGTAGAGATAGACTTAATCTGATTAAAAATTATAGCTTCATACTTTAACAGTTGAAAGATCCACTGGTAATTTTTCTTTTATCCCCAGATCCCTGCAGGTGTCCAAACTGACCAGAGGATCCGTCTGTCAGGCAAAGGAATTGCTCGTGTCAGTGGCTATGGCTTTGGAGATCACTACATCCACGTCAAAGTCAAAATACCAAAGTGAGACTCCACAGATGTCTTTGTTTCTCTATAGAGTTCACTGGAAACTTGTGAGGTGTCCAAAATACAACGTTAAATAAATTTTCTTTTGCAGGACTTTGACAGATAGACAGAAATCTCTTTTAACGAGCTTTGCTGAGGATGAGACTGATGTAGAAGGGACGGTGAATGGAGTCACAAACACCAGCACAGGTATGATGACCATCTCACTCCAAGATAGTTATTTTTTTCCCCTTCCTCAGCCACTGAAAATCCATTAAAAATGGGAATTTTTGCAACACAAGTTGTACTTAGTTGCAGTGTTAATATCTGTCCAGGTGGGGGCAGCAGTGGTGCGCAGTCTAAGGCAGGGAAAAGCAGGCATGTCGAGAAGGAAGCAGAGTTGAAAAAGGAGGGCTTCCTCACCAAGTTAAAGAAATTATTTAGCTCTTCCTGACAGCCATAAATCGGGTATGGCTTTTTGTGGAAAGTAGTTGCTTTAGATGCCTCTTCATGTGCTATAGTACAAAACATGGCACAACATAGTCATCTGGTTTGTGGCTGTCATAGACAGTTGTGCATGTTCTCCTACATTGAATTATACTTCTGGCTAATTAATAGACGATGCTTCTGGCTAATTAAATATGACAGCATCCCGACTGTCATATTTACAGAACAGCAATTTTAAGTTTGTTTTATTTTTTTGTCCCAAGGTAAGAGATCGTCCTGGAACTAAACCCGTCTGAGCAAAGAGGACTGCGCAAAGCAAGGACAGTATAAATGTAAAGAGTGTCAGAAGACTGAGAGACTTGGAGTGTTGGTTTATTGTTTTGGATGGATGACTAAGAAGCTTTCTACCCAGACCTGTAGTGAAAAATCCTCAGGATCATCTTCTCTGTTCCCCTGCTGACATGGATCTACAGATGTGCCAGTCTGCCAACGACACCACGCATGGCTGCAGAGTGTGTCTTAGCACTACTCAGTGCATGTTGGTCATCTGTTTACCAAAATGCAAATCTAAAAACAAATACATTTTAAGGAATAAATTATTGTAGTAAAAATCTACAAAAACAGTTAAGTCTGTTTAGGATTAAATCCAGCTAACTCACTACAATGCGACCCTTGTGTTTTTATTTTTACACTTCTTTACTCAGCTCTGACTGTTGAACATCTGCTTACAGCTTCAGATTACATTACTTTTATTGTTAGAAGGTCTTATGTTGGATAATTTGACACATGAGCTTTCCTGAACTGTAAACTGTCAAATATTTTTAGTTTTGAACAGTTCTAAAATTCTATGTAACAGTAGTAAAACAGGAATTCAACCATGTATCATTTATAAAACTGTATTCTGTTTAGCTTTAAATATATGGGCTGGTTTTAAAATTAAAACCTCCTCTGTTTTACTTCTAGCTCTTAAGAGTCATGTTTTTATGTAGAGAATTTCTATGAACCTAGGTGAACTTAGAGCTGCTTGAATGTTTTTGGGTGTATTCTAGAGTATAAGGTATTAAAAAAAAAAATCATGATTTATTTGATTAACATCTGATCATTTTATCTTGGTCATTATCTGTTTTAATAAGTGATTAAGTCGCTTTAACATTGAGGCTGTGCTACTTCCAGGATTTCTCCCAGTGTTTTATAAGCCTGGCGGGCCACCAGGTTTTACTTGTGCCCCCAACCCCCTTAGCATTGCTTACTCAAGTTTTTTTTTAATGTTTGCATTTTTTACGATTTTATAGTTGGTGTTCAAATATTAATCTTCCAATAACACATAATTATCAAGTGGTATTTTCAAATTTCCTGTTAACTTTAAATATTTAACTCAAAGACAACAGTCCGCTGGATGAATGATTGCGGAGCGCCCCAACCACTGGGCTTAGCAAGTTTTCTAGGAGAAAATTATACTCTAACTTACACATTACATCCACATGCCTCAATGGATTTTGAGGCATTATGTCATTGACCAACACAAATAGTGAAGGGGAAGGAAAATACTGTATGGTGCTCTGAAACAACATATAGAGGAAAAAGAATGCTGCATATGATCATGAACACTTTATCCACAATTTAAAAAAAGTGGTAGTGGCAGCATCATGCAGTGAGAAAGTTCAAGTTGCACAAAAAAATGGGAAAAATATGCAGAGTAAAACCATTTATTTTGTTATTGACAACACAATGTAACTCTTGGTTTTCACTTTTAGAATAAAAGTGCTCTAACTAGTCACACAGCTCCAATCGGATACAAAGGAATTAGGAGCAGAGTAAAAGAACTCAAAATTAGCATGTATTAGTCAAACATTTTCAGTTATGGCTGCAGATTGTGTTCTTTCAGTAGGTCCTATTAATACTGACACACACTTCATGCTTGAACCTTGTGAAAGCAATAAAACTTGGGCTTACAAAAGCATTTCAAACAGCTCCTGTTTTAGCCCGGCATATGCATTTCATTGTGCTGAACCTGAGACTTTCAAAGACAAAACTCAATCACTCCCTTCACCATGTTTGCAGCCAGGCAGCTGCACCAGCATGGAAATGTTGCAAGTCTTTCTCCGTGAGAGTAAATGCATTGTGCACATGAACCAGGCAGACGTTTGAGAAACAGTACATTTCTTTGGATAATCAATACAAAAACCACTTCAAAAGGTTCCTATCTGGGCGGATACCAAACTTCAGTGTAATAACAACACAAAGTATTTCTACTTTATAGGAATCGTCTTTCAGCACATTGTACAATATAGCTGATGTGTTAAAAGTATATCCACAAAACTGGATAAAGAAACAAGAACTGAGCAGATACATGATCAATATATTAGTATATTCAAAGCACCCACTTGTTTATCTCAAGGTAAATCGGCTGTGTCCAAATGAGAGCTCCTGCTGCAGGTAAGCAATAACACATTTAATTTAGAAAATTAGAGCATGCAAAGACATTGCTTTTTATTGGCTAAGCTATCACATGATTCTGAAACAAAAAAATAATTGAAGTTAGCATGCACTACAATAGAGTAATTGTTTGCACTTCACCATTATGAGAATCTGAATGTTGTCAAATAATCCTGCACTTTTTAAAGGTTTTTTTTGGTTGTGATCATCCGTCTCATTGCAGACATGCAACAGTCTTGGAAACATTTGAGTGTGAATACAATACAATAAAATGTGACAATTTTCACATTATATTTAGGGAAAAACAAGACAGCATGAAATATATGGATGCATATCCATTTAAACCCTGGCTCATCAAGGCCTCACCTACTGTACATGGTAGATACGATTTACCATTTTCTGTTTGAGCTCACTCTGAACTCATGAGCTAATGCACCATCATGTGATCAATTATAGCTTTTTTTGGGAGAGGAGGAGAGTGCTGAAGTAATTATGTTATAAAATAACAAACATATGCCCTCAACTGTTTATTTTCACCCAGGCCGCACACATAAATACATACAGCAACTGTATTAGCAGAAACATTGAAGGGGATACAGGAGTTTTAATCTGGAAATGGAAGAAACAGTCCACTTAAGAGTTTGCTTTTTAAGATGACTGGAGATGAGGAAAAATAATGTGGAGCAGCAATATATACTTTGGGAAAAACTGGAGAAAGAAAAGTGGAAACATCTACTACTGATCTTGTGTTTATGACGGGTTCTTTAGCTAGGGATTTTGAATGGCTTTATGTCACCACAATAAACCTGAGCACTATATATCCAGATATTAAGTGCAATAATCTGCTTTTAGAGAGGCTTTGAAAGGCAACCACAAAACTTACTACATTTTGTCATGCTATAACTGTAAACTTCCAGGTACTTTAAGATTTTTTGTGATAGATCAACATAATGTAGTTTTTGATGCAGAATTTATGTATTTATTTATTTAGGGGCGGGGGGGATATAGACATGATACCTATTTGTTTATTAATGAGCTGGACAAAAATGCATGCCACATTTAATTCAAAAACAATGAATACTATTTCATCCACTTCCCACTTATATGGCATTTTGTGTTGGTCTATCACAAAAACTCTTTTTGGTTGCAACCTAAAAATAAACTGAAAAAGTTTAAAGCATATGGATATTTTTAAGTAGTACTGCAAATTGGCTATATTTGTTGTACACAAGTACTTTTTATTCCATATTGTTCTGAAGGATTTAAAGCATACATCTAATTATAATCTGGATTGACTATTTTTCTTGCTACAATATTGTATTTTGCTATCATACTTGCGGTATAATCTATAACATCTGGTCTACTACCATCAGAAAGCAGCTATAACATAACTTCAGATACACCAGAACTGAAAAGCACCAAATGGAAGGATAGTGTGTGGGAGGTAGAGAAACAAGAAAAAAATCTACATTTTTATGATAAAAAGGAAAGTAAAATGTGTGCTTTGTGGAGGGAGTTGTTGTCCTAATCATCCTGCAGATCACACTAGTCTGAAAGTCTACAACTGAAAAGCTAAAACATGAAAACGCACAGACCTGATTTGAATGTTTTTATAAAATGGTCAGTTAGTGGAAGTCTTCCAGTCTCCTTACTGTCCTTCGTTTCACCGCTCCTCTGTTCTAACACCAGCAGCGTGACAGCCGGATCACATCAGATACCAGGCAGCCAGTCCAGCCAAAGCAGCGAACCAAGTGGCAAACAGGACCTGTCCCGTCGGGTGTCTGAGAGCGGCCATGACCAGCTGACCAAAATACGCTGTTCCCCCTGACGCTGCTGTGATGCAACACAGACAGAAAACTACATTCAAGAAGCAAACTACCATCCAGCGATTAGTTTAAGAACAACACATTCTTCACTTACCCGTCTTGGCAGCATAGTAGGGACATTTGCTGATGTCTCCTCTCATCTCCCCATGAACAGACATGCCAGCATCTGGAACATCCTCCTGAATTGTTTTGCCGATTTCTTCTAACTCCTCAAACACCTGCCAGAGCAAACATTAGGTTATGTCATACCATACTATGTAAAACTTCTCCTACAGTGAATTTTGTTATATTTGGATTGGTATTTTATAATAGAATTTGAACCTTTACACTTTGCTTTGTGTTTTTTAGGAGAAGAAAATTAACCATTTTATTGAAATTTCCAAGTTTCCATTTGGAACAAAATGTCAATCTTATGCATGTTAAATGTAGTGCTAGTGTTTATTTGATGCTTCTGGTGGTTTATATTTCATTAAATCTTTCACACGTATAGTGGTGTACAACATCTGTCAAAGAACATGATTATTTATTGTACAAATACATTAACCTTTAAAGGAACACATTGTGTTTACCTTTACTGCTAATAGAGAGCTTGTTACTGAGCACCACAATTTGTATACCAGAGTGATTTCTGATTCACAACCTGAACAATGTTGAGTTAGATTTGGTTTAATTCCCAGATCCACTTTCCAACTCAATTTATTGTTTATACTGGGTGTTTACTCCATACTTCTCTGTTGTGCTGTTTCTGTTTCAAGCAAAGATCACTCAGACAGAAAACAGTCTGAGAACCATGCTGATGTAGAAGGTAATGATGTCTCATTTTCAAAACTTTTTACAAATCAAAATCTGCACCCTCAAGTCAATCCTTTGCAGAACCACCTCTGGCCACAACTACAGCTGAAAGTCTTTTGTTGTTTGTCTCTCGGGTCAGAATATTTTGCCCATATATGCAAAATATTGAATATTATAGATCAAATATAACATTCTGAGACAGAATATTACAAAGCAGATAAATATGCTTTGATCTAAACTTCCAGTTTTACATCTTTTGCATTGTGTAACAGGTTTTGCAATTAACTTGCCCTCTAACATCAATTTTCACTGTAGAGATTATGTGTTAAGAATCAACACACATTTAATCTTCTACACAACTTTCCCCATAACCTGTCAGTTGCGACAGGTTATATGTCTTCATGATGCCGCTTGTTCATTAATTTGATCTAATATTAACTTCTGGGGCCTCAACAGTACAGCTGTATTAAAGCTGGGTTTGAATTGCACACAAGTGGACTTCTGAAAGCAATTAGTATGAATGGATTTCATTAAAGGATAAAAGAGTTAAGGAACATGGAGGCATATTTATCCATGCATATTTGCTTTTGTAAAGAAATGTGAAAATGAGGCATCTTTTTTCCATCACCCGTGACTTTTTTATGGTAGTCGCATAAATTCCCAATAGAAGACAGAAAAATAAATTTGCTGGTTGTGACTAGTTTAAATCAATACAAATGGTTCAACAAAGTGTGTTTCACACAGAATTCCATTGGAATAGCACTGATGATTACCCACTTCTATAAAACCAACAATTAAATCTCTATTTAAAGCGTTTTTCCCGACCAGTATAAGTGCCTTGATCATCAGCTGCCTCAGACTCTCACCTCCATGTTGAAATGAAAAGCTTTAACAGCTTCCGCCACCAGTTTCTTCTTTGTCTCCATGTCCAGCTCCAGCTCATTCATGCGGCTTCGGTACAGCTGTTTGAACGCCTTGGCGCTGTGGATCGCATCAAACTGGTAGAACTCCAGGCCTTCCCCTGTGGGTGGCAGCTTCAAAGCTCTCTGTGCCACCTTTCTCAGCACCTGCCCCCCTGATAGGTCACCCATATAGCGAGTGTAGGCATGGGCCACCAGCAGCACCGGGTCTTCCTGCCCCACCTGGTGGATGCGGTCCACATAGTGCTGGGTGGCCTGAGAGCAGCTGATCTTGCTCTTCCAATCCGGACCGTAGAAATACTCCAGGTCGCGGGCCAGGGCTTCATGGCGGTGCAACTCTGCAGGGAAATACAGGGGGGCAAACTGGGGATGGTCCTTATTCCTCTCGATCTCCTCCTCCATGGCCGTGTATGTGTGGTAAAGTGCAACAGCGCCAAGCTGAAGGGGAAAAAAATACAAATATAATTAAAATATAAACGTCTTCCACTTTCTTTTCAGCTTTATTTTCATTTTAATTATATTTTGTTAAGTAAATGGGGTCATGACATTTCCAAGTCTAATTCAACTCCATAAGGGATTTTCAATCAGGGCTTCTGAGCAAGTTCTGAGAAGATAAGAGGTTTACCTGCAGGGGGTAACAGTAAGAGGTTTCTCAATTTAGAGTTACTAAAGAAACCTCAGTGGACAAATACACCCTACCCACAATGAACAAATAGTAAAGCAAAAACTTGTCTTTGCCTGTCTGTGAGTTTCTCAGACAGGCAAAAGAAAAAAGCTTCATACCATTAAAATCTTCCCACTTTCGTCATTCTTTGTTTATTCAGTCTCACCTTGAAAAGCTCTTTGCGGATTCGTCCCCTGAGGAAATCTTTCACGAACTGCGTGTTCTCTGCTTTTTCGTGAACCTCCTTAGTTCCAGCAGCCAGCATCTCAGACAAATCCTCGGGGCTGCAATTAAAATGCCAAGTGAAAGAAAAATAAAGTACAAAGCTTGCTTGTTTTCTAAATGTTCTCCAAACCCACAACAGTTCATGATCTTAATCAGATATTACAAAATAAACCAAAGCACTGCAAAAAAGGTTTACCTGAGGTTGCTTTCTTCTTTCTCATACTCTCCGTTGGACACACTTGAACCTGTCTCCATCTTCTCTGACATTGTTTGTGTAATTTTTTCTGGATGTCAGTCTGAAAACAGCACATGATGGTAAAGTTTTTACTGAAAATTTGTAACCATTATTTAAGGTTAATCAGGATTTAAGTACAGTCCTTTATACACAAATATCTCTTAGACCTTTTTACATTTTGTCACAACAGTTTACAATCATAAACTTCAATGTACATTTTGGAGGATTCCCACCTACATTCTTCCACCTCAAGAATAACATCCCTCATAGTATGAAGCTGCCACTACCAGGATTCATCACATAAAATCTCTATCACATAAAATCCAAAAAAACTCAATGAAGTTTGTAGATGGAAGGTGGTAAAATGATAAAGGTTTAAATGAGCATGCCAAAGTGGCATGCAACAGGAAGATCCACATTTGTTGAATGATTTGACAACAAATCTGGAAGTTGGACAATCAAGTACAAAAGCAGCTCCAGTTTAAAGCCAAATCAATGAAAACAAATCACCCAAAGGAGGCACCCCCCACCCCCTACAAAAAAAACCAACGAGTCACTTTCGTCACTTTCTCTAGTGGTCATGGTAAGACCGTCAAAACAAACACACCTTTGAACAACTGATTGGCCTGCTTAAAGCCGCTGACCTTACTTAACCCTGGCAGTTAGGCACCAAGTTGAGTGACAGTAAACACAATTAGTCTTGTAGGTTCACAAAAGCACCTTTAAACAACGTCCATGCTTGTATAGCATAAATCGACTGAACAAAAACCTGCAAAACACAGAGCAGGCCTGCTTTCTGGAGTTTACCAGTAATCTCCGTGACAGCATTGGAACGCTAGATATCTTTTGGTAAACGAACAAATTGACGTACATTTCAGTTTATTTTTCCAATAAAAACAAATCCTGCCACACGACAGCAAACCAAGAATTCTCTGCAACTTGTTGAAGCGACGCGTTGACAACAACAGCCAACTTTACAGGAGCTAAGTAAGCTAAAAGCTAGCTAACAAATTCGTTAAGATTAAATAAAAAAAAAACGCTAAAACGTGCCACTAGATAGCAACAAATCATTTTTATGTACCAGTTCTATAAATAGTCAAACGGAACAAACCTTCCCTCCAGCTCAGTAAGAAAGACTTAAAACTCAAACGCAGGATGCGGCGTTCCACCGGAACAACAGTTACTAAAACCTTCAGTTGCTACCCGGCGAAAACAGACATGCGTGTCTCAACCGGAAATGCTGACGCAAAATTGTAGTTTTAGCACAAGAATTTGTAGTTTCAGATGATAAAAATTAGAATATCTTTTATTTTCCACTGTTTCTGAACTTTACAAATCGCAGATGTTTCCATGACTCTTTGTGACATGAGTAAGACACAGCTGTACTTTTATTTATGTATTTATTGTCAGCTTTTTTCTTTTTTTTCTTTTTGCTTTTTGGAATCACTGTAAAATAAGTTAGCAGCAGTAAGAGTATTGCCTGCCTCTGATGTTTTCTTTGTTCTATTACTCTGTTCCAAAACGTTAGTTTTTTCTTTCTTTGTACCACCTCGGTAGCACAAAATGAGGTTTATTGAAAAGCATCTCCCGAATTGTGGAGATGAAATATGCTTAGGATGCTGACTTCAACCCCACTGAACTTTAGCAGAATCAGTTGTTGTGCTAGAGTGACCAACTCTAGCATGAATAGAGTTGGTCACTCTATTCAACATGTACACAAAACATGTTAATTACAGTTTTTGTTTTCACAAAATCATTCTTATCATTCTTAGATATTGAGATTTTAATCTGTTCAGTACTCTATTTTGAGCTCCTTTTTTTTTTGCAAAGAATACTATTGTCAAGTAAAGATGTGGGACTTTGACAGAGTAAAAGGTACTTTAATAAAGTATTATCTAGGTGAGGAAACTAATGACCAGTTTTTCATTTTAATTCCTGATAAATTTGTTGTTTTCTTTCTCTTTTTTAGTTGAGTTGTAGAGAGGTAATTGTCATTAAAGGCTGGAAGCCTTTTAAAATGCTTTTCATAGTGTTGTAATTTTTTTGCATAGTAAATGCTATTTTAAAAAGTGTGTGTGTGTGTGTCTGTGTGTTACTGATGAATAATTAATACTTTAGGAAATTGATACTTTTCAGACAGTGCTTTTCTTCTTATTTTTATGCATATAACCAGTACACCCTGTTTGAGAGTCTACTAATCAGCTTCCATGGCAATTGCAAGCTGAATCGACTTGTTTTGTCATTAAAAAAACCCTGCCCATCTGTTTTTTGTGGATAAATGTGTGTGCTTGTGTGTGACTGTCTGTGTGGCAGGACATGTGTGAACATGCATGCATATGTACTTGTGTGACAGTTGGAGCCTGAGATCAGTCTGGTGATTGGCTGGAGTGTCAGATGCTTTATTATTGGGGCAGCATGGGTGTCTCCCCTCCCTCTGCTACCACAGGAGGCCAGCAGGGATGGGGTGAGCTAACAGGATGATTTACATCTCTCCAATAGGGCCTGCAAGCTGTTGCTATCTCAGAAAATATTTCAAGAGTATTATTTATGCCAATGAGGCATTTTCAAAAATACAGTGCTGTGCAGAAAAATGCATACCCCATGAACTTTTTCACGTTTTGCTTTGTCACAACATGTATTTAACTGCAATGTTATATGTTAGAGAAACACAAAGTGGTGTGTGTCAGTAAAGTGGAAGACATGTGATAAATAGTTCACAACATTTTAACACGTAGAGAGCTAGAAATGGTGCCCCTTGTACTCTGATACCCCCCAATACAATCGAGCACAAAAAACATTGTTCAAAGGCTATTGAAATTCAAAATAAAGCCCACATTTTCAAACCTAAATTCCTATATGTTTGTTCTATGAAGGTCCCAGAGGGTTGTCAGCGAAACAAGGAAACAAGCACCATCATTAAGATGACGATACACAGCAACAAGGTAGGGGAAAGAGGTGGATATTTTTAATCTGTGATTGTAGTGCTCCATTACTATTGCTCCCACTTCCTTCCTCTCCGTATACCCCGCAGGTGTAATGGCTCCACTCAAGATCAAATCAGCAGCACTGCTTCAGCTTTGTTGGGAGATTTTCTTGAAGGACAATTTTGATGGGAAAGGTTTAATGCTCCACCCCCACCCCCATTCCCCTGCACTTTCCCTGGCCTTGCAGTAGCACAAACTCTGCTGTATGACTGGTATTGATTGGCAATACGTGTGAGGGTGTGAATAAAAGGCCAGCCTGTGGAGGCCTGCAGGGGGTTAGGTGGTATTTCATTTCTGGAGTGCACACACTTAGCATTTTGTAGTTGTCCCTGGATTGATCCTTTATAGTTTACACATGTACTTTATTTTCAGTAATACACCATAAGCATTATTCTTGCCACCTACTAATTTGAAAAACCTCAGGAGGTTGCTGTGAACAAGTATTTGTCCCTTTCAGATTTTCCTTGTTTTTCCTTTTTTTATTTGTCACACTGAAATGATTCAGACAATCAAATAAATTTTTAGAAACAGAAAAAAATAAGTTGAGAAAATATAAAAAGCAGTTTTGAAATTATGATTTCATTTAATGCGCAAAAAATAGCTACCCGAAGCAAGATTGCTTTGGGTAGCTAATCAAAAAGTAATCACCCATTTCCCTAATATCTGGTGGTGCCCCTATTGTGTTTTTATTTAATAAGGCTACTGCAGAAAACAAGTTTTGTTGATCAAACCATTGTTTTTCTAGCATTTCAGAGGTTGACTTGGTGGTATGCTTTGATTAATAAAATCTGTAAAGGTCTTTGTTTCACAAAGACTTGATTGTATAAAAATTGCTCATTAATGATTGATTGATTAATCTCATCTCCTAATTTCTTTTGATAGTTTATTTTGCGTTTCAGGTATTTTAGTCCACTATTTGCTGTCAGGCTATTTCTTTGTGTAGGGCAAGGTTGACTTGGATAGCTTAGTCCCTTTAATAAACTAAATAATCATTTAAAGACTGATTTTGCATTTTCTTATGTTTGTTTGAGTTTATAAGTTTATAGTTTGATCATATGAAAGTGTGACAAAATAGCAAAAGCAGCTGGAGGTCATTGAGTAACAATACATATCTAAAATGTGATAGAAAGTTTGAAAGCAGAGAACAAACCACAGGGATGAATGGCACACTCACATCTCGCTTTGAGTGTCAAAAGGAAAATACTCAAATGTTAGAAATGAGAATATTTAAAGGTGATTAATTTTAATTGAATGTTAATGTTTCTGGTGTCAACCATGTCATATATAAATTTATAGATGAGTAGTGGCTGTGGCTGATATTTTTCTAAGCCAAAATTTTAATCATATTTACCTGATGCTTTATTTTTTTAATCGCGTGTGCAAACAGAGTCCTTCGTTGTCATGGTAATTCTCGCGATAGTTGGGAATTTGGGAACCTTAATAAGTTAGAAAGTTTTAGTTTGTGCTTGGTCGTTTGTTGTATAAATATACATAGCCTACTACTCGCTCTTAAGAAACTATAGAATTATTGTTGATTGGTTTATTTTTACCGAACGTGTAGATGTTAAACGTAATAACCAACTGCAGGCGAAACGTAGCTTCCGCATCCGTTAAGTGAGACTTCGCGGGTAAAGAATATTTTCTATATCAAGATATCAACCTGCGGTGTGGAATGCATATTATGCTTTGTAGTCGTTGTACGTTCAGTTATTTCCTGTCGTGAGAACCAGACTCTAAGCGGCATATTTAGCTTTTTTACGATAGAACAAACAGACCCACAGAGGAAACATGTCGCTGCTTTCTGCGGTAGAGGAGGCTATCAAGACCTATAAGGCCGAACAAGTCAAGCTTAACCGCAGCATTCAATTTCACCGAGAAATTTTACATAGTCTGTAAGTAGCAAAATATTTCAATGCTTAATGGCCAATATCATTGTGAAATCATTAATAACTTTCAAGTTTTACATTTCCACATAGGCATGGTTAAAAGCTCTCGTCAGTCAGTATTAATGTATCCGGCGCTGTGGCTTAGTTGGTTAAAGCGCCTGTCTAGTAAACAGGAGATCCTGGGTTCGAATCCCAGCAGTGCCTTTTGATGCAGTTTTGTCTGTGAAACGACTCACCCTTCTATTGCATTATTTCTGCTGTGGCTATATACTCATTATAAAAAAAAAACCCAAACAAACTGAGAATTGGCATATTAGAATTAACATTTAGCTGTTTAGTCAGACCAAAACTATTTTAGGCTACAATTTCCCTCAATGTGGGACCAGAAATGAGCAGAATAGGCTTTTCCAATGCTACATTGATTTCCAACTTTCTTCTGTTTGTGTCATAAGACCACATCACACTATGAAAAGGTTAATCTGATGAAATGTAATGTTGAATTCAACAAAAAAAACAACATAATTTGTCCATAACTTTATCTGACTTCTGCTTTATTCTATGATCATAAATAGTGTATAATTTTTGATACAAGTATTTCTGACGCATTTATCTCATTATAAAAACTAGCACTTTCTTCAAAAACATGCAGCACTGAGTAAATATCTTCGTAAAAGAGTGTGAAAATTGTATAATCTATAACATTGCTTTTGATGTTTCCACTTGTTATTTCCTTACTTTGCTTTCGACTTCTTTCAGGAAAAATGTATTGCTTAGTAACTTGTTTATTCCCCGATCAGGATACCACAACCAGAGGCAGCCTCTAAAGAAGCAGAATTAGCAGACAATGCTGTTGCAGGTAATGTGGCCTGATGAATCTAACTGTATTAAAAAAATTGTTTTCTGAAATCATAGATTTAATTTACAGACTGGGTGATGAACTACTGATAAAACTGAGTATTTGTACTAGGAATAAAGCAAAAATATTTTACTTTGCATTCATTCTTCTCTCCTTTTGAAAACACATCATTTATATTATGATATCCATACGAGGTAATTACTGAAATCACTTAACTGTGAATGCATGCTGCTCTCAGATGCAGAGTCCTCGCCAGGAGAGAAGGAAGATATAGAACTGCTTGAGCAAGCACTGGAAAAAGCTCTTCGGGTCCGCACTGGCTCAGAGGTCTCTAAACAAGACTCCAGCAAAAGAAAACTATCCACAACTAAAGAAACAAATTGCATGCCAGCTCTATCAGCAGTGAGTAGAGATAATCAGCCAACCATCAAGTCAAGTAAAAAATCTACCAGCCTTCACAGAGAAGGGCACAAAAAGCCAAGTGTTTCACGTAACTCAAGGCCTTCAGCGGGCCACAAACCAGCACAGTCCAAAAGCAGAACCCAACACCATCCCTCCTCAGCTGCTCATGCCGGACATCACCAGCAGACTGTCTTGGCAGGGTTTGAATCTCCTGATCAAATCACAGCTTCGCTCTCGAAAAACAGGACGGTCAGAAGCAATATGCCCCGAGACGATGGGCTGAGCAAATCTGCATCTGTCGCCATGCCTTCTTCAGATGACATGTCCTTTTCAGGGACAGATGGATCTGGGGTCAGCAGTTTGCATCAACACAACGGGTAGGTTTAGCACAAATGAGCTGTGGAAATAATCATGGTTTTATTTGCAATGAAAGTGATATATGTATTTTTTTCTACTTTACTTTTGGGCAGGGGACTTTCTGAGCAAATTGCAAAATGGAAATCTTTAAGGAGCAAACAAAACAGGTTGCTAAGTATAGATATATATATATATATATATATATATATATATATATATATATATATATATATATATATATATATATATATATAAAAAAAGGTTATTGCAATAGATTTATTGGATTATGCCATTTCCTCCTTTATATTAACTTTAGATTGTGGGACAAAGTCATTGCCTTACAGAGGAACCCAGAGCCTGGGAGGAGTCGCTTCATACAGAGAATGAGGACGACGGTATTCTTCTGCTTTGAAATATACATTTTTAATTTCCAATATATTTCTTTTCAAAATTGGTTAATTGATATACAGTAACTTCTAAATGCTCAACTCTCTAGGGTTATGTTCTGCTAATAAAAAACACCCAAGTCTTCATCTTATCCAGCACTATTTTGTCTGTTTCCATCATACAGACTTATCCGGTTTTGTTAAAGTAAATTAATAGAGAACCTTGTATCGTTTGACATTTGCTTGTCATAGAAAATCCCATTAAAATCCTGTAAAGTTTCTTCTTCTAAGGTGCCTGGGTGTGGAAAGCTTCAGGGGATATCGATACTTTTTGAAGGCACTGTACTGACTCCATTCAGTCCCTATTGCTGTCTATTGCTCTGACCCATTTAGTTTCCTAGTGATTGGCCAAGTGGAAGTCCAGATGAGACCAGGTTTCAGCTCCACAGACTAACCAACCAAGCATTCAACCTTGCACATCTTTGCCAGACTGAAAAGATTCTTGTCAATGAGGTGCCAGAAATGGACACTGACAATGCTGCTGCAGGTAACGTGCCCTGATGAATCTGAAAAATTGTTTTCTGAAATCATAGATTTAATTTACAGACTGAGTGATGAATTTGTACTAGGAATAAAGCAAAAATATTTTACTTTGCATTCACTCTGAATTGTACATGGAAACAATCAAAACTAAGAATGCAACAATCAATAGAAGTATTGACATGTGAAAGGAGTGTCATGAAAATGTGGAAACAAAAGTTGGCAGATTTTTTTATCAGCTTTTTTTGATGGATATATAATTATGTTTTTTTTATTTGCCAAAAATATATTTGGGACTGTTCTGTAATTATTTCAACTATTACAAGGTGGTAATAACCTGCAAGCAGAGTGCTAATTGCAGAGCCACCTTGTTGTGCAGTACGTTTGGCGAATAACACCAGTTTTTAATTATCTACCTCAACAGGTGGTAAGCAGACCAAGTCTCATTCCGGCCTGACACCTGCAGGGCTGCAGCTGGCAGCTGCAGAGCTCCACGTCCTGGCAGATAAAGTGAAGCAAGGTAAAACTTTTATATGACCAAAAAGCAAGATTAAATTGCAGTCTCTCTTAGATATTGTGTGCCAGTTTTAATTTAATTGTATAGCTATTGCACAGTGGCGCAGTTGGGAGCACTGTTGCCTTGCAACAAGAAGGTTCTGGGTTTGAATCCCAGCCCAGGATCTTTCTGCACAGAGTTTGCATGTTCTCCCTGTGCATGTGTGGGTTCTCTCCGGGTTCTCCGGCTTCCTCCCACAGTCCAAAAACATGACTGTTAATTGGTCTTTCCAAATTCTCCCTAGGTGTGTGTGTGTGGGTGTGTGTGTGTGTGTGTGTGTGTGTGTGTGGGGGTGTGTGTGTGTGTGTGTGTGGATGGTTGTTTGTCCTGTTTGTTTCTGTGTTGCCCTGCGACAGACTGGCGACCTGTCCAGGGTGTACCCCGCCTATCACCCGGAACGTAGCTGGAGATCGGCACCAGCAACTCCCGACCCCATTAGGGACAAGGGTGAAAGAAAATGGATGGATGGATGTATAGCTATTACCCTGTCAGTCCAAATTGTGCTTTGCAAATATGTCACTTGACTTTCTCTGCATTTTTTCACGCTGGAAATAGAAACATCATTGTTCGTATTGAGACTTTATGTGATGGATTAAGAAATGATGAGTTACATTAAACTGTAGCTACAAACTGTATGTACAGTTAATACCAGATATTTACATAAAATATAATAAAAAAACACCTTCTTTTGTTTGCCTGTAATTAAATTAGACTTTTTAGACTAATTTTAATTTGTTAAAGCTTAAATAATAAATAATTGTTCTTCCAAATGCCAGGGCAGTGGAAGTCATTTTTTGAATATTTTTGTAACTTTCCTCAAATACAGAAGGTCAGACATATTGAAATTATAATGCCCTGATATAACTTTAGAAATGTTGAAGCATTGTAAGCTTTTCATACAAACAATAAAAAGCTTCAAAAGACAGCAGTAGCTAAATCCATCCATCAATCCATTTTCTTTACCCCCTTGTCCCTAGTGGGGCTGAGAGGGGTGCTGGTGTCTATCTCCAGGGAGACATTTCCATTGAGGTACACGCTGGACAGGTCGCCAAGTCTGTCGCAGAGTAGCTAAATTTTTTTTTTTTATAATTAGGAAGGGGAATGTTTCAGTGTCCCAGAGATGAACAATGCAAATTGTGCATCCCTTGAAAGAGCAAAAGGGAAAATACATTATGAAGATGTTGGCTGAATCTGGTAATAAAGTGTCATTATCTGCAGTGAATCATTTGCCAACATGGGCCGAACAGTGAATTAGCAAGAAAAAAGACTTCGTTCCAAACATGTAATAAAAAAGCTTGATTACAACTTGCAAAGAAACTGTAGGACGACCTCCTATCAAAAAAGAAATAATTTATGATGTCTTTTCCGTCATGGAGGAAAGGACATTACCAGTACACTAATACCTCTAAATCAAATCTGGTACATGTACACTTTTGCAAGGCACTGAGTAAGGAACAGTTTCCAGTACCTCCAGTGATACAGTTACCATGTAAATACTCACAAATTTTCCATTCACACCTCCTAAATGATCAGGTCACTTTTAGTGAGGGACATTTGTTTATGTGCCTGTGTTAAATTTCAAACGTAATGTGAGCGTATTGGCAAAGCCAGTGTGAGAGAAAAGTTTCCAGTTAATGCTAGGATCTCACACTTTTTTCTTTGTCAAAGGGAGCTGAATATGTGCATTAGATCTCACACCGAGGCGCCATCCAGTATTTTGTTTCATATTGTTTTACAGTGATTTATTTGGTTTCATTTTACGATCCAGATGTTTTTGATGAATATAGCATGCTAACGAGCTAATGTGGGTGTCCATCTTGGCATGTGGAAAATGAAAACAGAGCCTCGGTGAAACCTCAGCGTCAGATCAGTACTTTGCTTGGCCTCATCCATGATCTCCTTCCTCTGTGACAGCAAGATTTTTACGCCACCTCCCTCAGCGTGGCTTGGCAAAGTCTCAGTTATTTAAAGCGGCGACTACAGAGCAGAAAAACGTCTTGGGGTATGGTTGCTGACGCTCTAAAAATAACCTGGTTTTCCGTCAGAGTGGAAGGCATGGGATCGATGGAGGCCAGAGGGAGGCTGTCTTTGCCCGACTGAGGCAGCTGGCCTGTTTGCAGATGGGGGGGCTTCACCTCTGCCCCTGACCATAACCTACAGCACACAGCAGGAGCTACAACAGCTGGAAGAGCTGCGGATGAGAGTGGCACTGCTGCAACAAGAGACTTACTTCGAACAGGTAGGGACTGTGTTCTTAAATTACCTGAAAAATGGTCAATCAGATTGCAAACTCTACTTTCTTCATTTGTGTCCATACATGCTTTTGCTGATTCCAGTTTTGTGTGCCAGGTTCTCTTGGACTCTCTGTCCCCTCAGTTTTCATCCATCAGACCTGGACCTGGATGTCCCGGTCCAAGTACGCTCAGAGACATGTACTCCCTGCTGGGTCAGGGAGGGGAGCGTTTTGCTGCTATTGTCCAGGACCCTGAGCATGAATAACAGCTGAGGTGGTCACACTGAGAGTAAATAAAAAAGCTTAGCAATAGGTATGGCTACATGAGGCACCCATTAGTATACGATAGTGCATTGAAAACCCAATAGTCACTTCCTATTGAAAGATTAGTTGAACCACAGTATAATAAAACACAGATAAATCATACTGAAGTCTCTATTAAAGTTTCTCCAGTATATTAAAATGTATATTTGTGTGAACTCTGATTGATGACCTGTTTGTGTGAACTCTGATTAATGACCTATTTTTAACACATCTGAGCTCCTCCTTAGCTCCTGTGAGCCTATGACTGATTAATGTTGTTTTTGAATTTCTGGTTTTTTTTTTCTTTTTAAATTTCACCAGATATGAATGAATATATGGACAAATACAGTTAATGTTACCGATATGTGCTTATTTTTTATATGCTTTTTTTTTCTTCATAAATGCATGCTTTATGAATAAAATATTCAACATTTTGTTTCATTCCATTTCCAAACTGAAATGTATTTATTCTGGTGTCCATAAAAAAGTTCACTGCAACAAATTGCCTCCAGAAGTCACTTAATTAGTAAATAGGTGTATATTCTCATCTTAGTCTAGTTATAGCTGTTTTGAAAAAAGATTTAGAAGTTTTTTCGAACATAAGTAAAAAAAACAACATTACAAAGGATTATGTTATAAAATACCCCAAGCTTAATCCAACTGAGAATCTGTGACAAGGCTTGAAGATTGTTGGTCAGACACTGGATTTCATTTTAGGGTATTAGTGTAAAGGGAGAGAGAATAGATATTAACTACATGTTATTAAATATTTGTTGGTGAAAAATGCTGAAAACCATGCATCATTTTCCTTCCACTTTACAGTGGTGTGCAACTCAGTTGATCTTATAAAATCCCAATGCAGTGGAAGGTTGTGGTTGTTTAAGATGTATGATGGCATTTGCTGGGCATTTTTAGTTACACATTGTGCCAGCAGGTGGCACTCAATATGAGAATTGACCACAAAGTGACACATGTTGTTACTCTGGGCAGTGTGTCAAAATAAACCTGTAAATTGTGAACTCTACTGAGACAGTGATCTTATTTAATAATAGGACACCAATCTGGTTTTCATGATTCAAGCAATTATTGGTTATAAATTGGGGTGATTCATGGATATTGGCCTTGTCATTTATAGGTTTATTTGATACAGTATGTATTTAAAATATTAGTATTTGAGGAGTTTTTGAGTCATGAGTTGGACCTGCATCAGTCAGTACAAGAGGTAAGGGAGGAAGCTCCGCCTTTACGCTTCCTGTTTCACCATATGTTTTTAATTTCCACATTGGAGTTTACATCCAAACATACACATACTCAGCACATATGGGTCCATCACTATATGTTTGATTTGAAAACCCTGTATTTTGCCCATCTCAACTGTGACACGAGGGTGTACGTGAGATGCATGGGCTGGGTCTAAAAATGCTCGAGCCCACAGATGACGAGTGGACTGAGGGGCCACGGTAGACTTTGCGACAGGTGGCACTGGGTTCACACAGCAGGGCGTGGGTGTCTGAGCTCTGCTGCTCACACAAACATAAGGGACACGCACAACCAGAGCCAGGCTGAGTCACAAAGACAATGTGCTCATGGACCTGGCTCTGCACTCTGCAAGCTGGAAATGGCATGTTTCCCTGAGGACAGGAACCAAAATAAGATTAAAGAAAGATTACTATTTCAGTCTCAGATAGCCTGTTGCTTTTGAAACGAAAGGCCATACAATAATTCAATTGACTAATGCTGAGTTTAAAAAGATATTATTAGTTAGAACTTCAACAAATATAGGAAAAAGCTGCCTCCCGATAAATCCTCAGATCACTATTAGAGAGGAGTTATGCGAGGAAGCATCTTGGGGATCACGTCAACACGACACACAAGTCCCTCTGGGAACGGCGCCCACACAGCTCAGCCTTCCTGCGACCTGTATACATCAGAGGCTCTGCTGTCACCAGCAGAGCTCCTCCACTCCCACCAGCATGGCCCAGCCCTGCTCAGGTTACCCATCTTTCACAGTTTTTGTTTCTCACGCTCCTTTTTGGTCACATTAAGGGAAGATCGAAAGAGTTTTACTTTCAAAGGAAGATGCTTACTGGAAACTGCCTCTGGGTCTCAGTCATATTCCCACACTAGTGTGAATTAGCTCATAAATTCCTTCCTATGTTTAGCTTCTTTCCGCCTTTCTTTTTTATTTGAAGTAAAAGAGTTCAAGTACGAATCCAGAGAAATGAAACTGGGCTAGAAAGAATCCACTTCTCTCCTTCAATTGCCTCTTGCTTTTAAACTCTTTTTCCCCCTTTTGCCTCTGCCGTTCACAAACACATTCTTTACTTTCCCTCTTTTATTTGTCTTTGGCTCATGAATACGTCTTTTGCTCGGTGAGCTGCTTGTTAACTCTGTTTTGTTTTGTTCCCCTCAACAATCAGCCAGTTTAATCCTGCTTTTTCCCTCTGGTAACCTAACAACATTTGTCCCCACAAATAACCATGCTTGTCATTTACAGAGGAATACAAAGTATTTGTTCATTTGTTTTGTGCATGCCTTTAATTATCGGGAGCTGATTTGATGCCAAGCTGAGGTCCTGTTAATAAAGCCATGAGGTTAAAAATGTAATTAAACTGGCTATTATTTTTTCCAATACACATTTACTGTGCCTTGGAAAGTATTCATGCCCCTTGAACCTTTCCAGATTGTGTCTTGTTAAAACCATACACCTTAATGTTTTGACTTGTTTTAAGTAAGACATCATCTCAAAGTAAAAAGCAACTTTAGAGTTGACATAAGATACAATTCAGTTTAATTATGACAAATGACTTTAGAAATCTTCAAATTAGTCAGTTGACCCCTAAGGGCTTAACTAGACATCAACCTTCTTGAAAGTGCCAAGTTTCTTTCATTCTAATCATAGGTAGGATTATCATGGTTATTCGTGTCATCTGTAGTTAGTATATAGTCTACCTGTTTGTAATTTTTGATGCAGCTGTGAAGTCATCAAAGGTTTGTTAGAATAGTAGAAAAAATACGTCGTAAGGTAAGCATAAGGAGTTATATTTGCAATTTAACTCAAGTTACATAAAATAAAAGAAATAGTCAGGTAACCAGGATTTGACTTTTTTGCCCTGCGTGGTACAACACATAAACCCTAACACTCCCTAGCAAGAATGAAACATGATGGTGGCAGCATTATGCTGTGGGATGCTGGTACATCCAGGAAGTTTTCAAAGGGGTGGCTAGATGAGGGCCGTCTTTGTATTAGAATAGTCCACCAAAAGCCATTAAAGAATTTCAGGAGTTTCATAGGATGGGTGTGTGTAATAAATGGACACTGAAATGTTTTTTGTAAAGGACTAAATATTATGTATTAATACATAAAATATTGATAAATTGAGAAACATGTTATGATTGGAAACTGTTGTTCATACTTTCTCTCTGCCTAGTCTGACCTGAGTTTAAGCTTGTTTTTGCTACATAAATCTGTTTTTGCCACATAAATCTGGAGTTATTTTAAAAGTTATTTTATAAAAGCTTTGAGTGCAGTGAATAAAAATACGTAACAATTTTCAGAATGTAAAAAAACAATTTGAGAGCCATGTACAAATTTAATTCCACTTAACCATTATGTACTGTTTGGTATTCTATAATTAGATCCCAAAAAATACATTGAACTTGTATTTATAGCATTACAAAAAAAAAACAACTTTGCCATGGAAAAGTGTTTTTCATGCCATGGAAAAGTGTTTGCCATGGCATGTTTTTGTAGGCACCTATGTTCTTTTTTGCATAAACTCTAAACCTTTATGTGTTTTCCTGGTCCATAATTATTTCCATAAATCTCTATGAGACATAAAAAAAATGCTTTGCCTCCATCTTCAATCCCATAATGCCTCCAGATAAAGACAGAAATCCAGATGTGTACTCCACATTTACTCTTTCCATGCATTTCAGTCACAGACAAGGAAGCTGTCTAGGCTGATGTTTTCACAGAAAAGCGACTCGGGCATACTGAGAGATTAACTACAACCAGGTTGCCTTTCATTCAGAGAGCTGACTGAAAGAGCTGGCGTTTAGTGTGTGTGTGGGTGGGAAATTACAGGGGGCTGCCTGTTTTTAATCATGACCATGCATTGAATTTTGCCTATTTTGATGCTGTTTAGATTTTTTGTTGTTGTTGTTTACATGCATGTAATGAAGTGTGGATGGTTGCTGAAGTTGGAATTTCCACTTCCCCCCTTGGAGATTAAATGTGGTGCATATGTGCAGTACTAGTTCTTCTAAGTGAAAATGAGAATTTCCCTCTCTACTTCCAGTCTTTTTCTGCAGGAGGCATTTTAATTCCCTATGGGAGGGTTGTATTTTCTGAAGAAAGAAAAAACAGAAAAATACTGTTATAGAGGTGCAATGATGGGAAATTGAGGAAAGGAGGGAGATGTAAAGTTCTCTCCCCTCCCCCTTCCTATGCTTGCCCGTTGTCCTCCCTTCTTCAGGGTTTGATGTCACTCAAAATAAGCCAATCGTACCTCGTGGACTTCCTATTCCAGTCTTTGCTCCTCCTATTCCCTCAGTCGTTTAAATATATTCTGTGGCACTACTATGTGCAGAGTGTACAATGTGCTGTCGAAGAACCAGCAGGCTGTGCAGAGCGTTTCCGCCGGAGAGGAAAGAAGAGAGGAGGGAACGCGTGAGTGGATTTCAGTGCTCAATAGAAGCGTTTATTTGACATGCTCCAGCGATTGCAGCTCAAGTAATTTCCTCCGTCTCGCACAGACCTTCTCGTTGCTGATTTTCTATTATTCTTTATCTCCTGTTTCTCCAGGGTGGTGCCTAGGATCAGCGCTTCTGATTCAGTTGGGATTGGCTTGCCCCCACAGTTAAAATGGGCTGCACAACGGGACAATTTGCTTGCCAACCACAACCCCAGATAAACTCTGGTCAGGAGAGTTTGTCTCTGGAGGCTGGTGGTGCTAAAGTACCGGAAGTTCTCTCCTCCCTGGAGCGTCTATCTCAAGCTACTGGAGGCATGGAGAAGTCGTGGTATCGCTGCATCTTTCCCTTCGGCATCATCTCATTGGTCATAGGGATTGCAGGAACAGGGGTGACCTACACTTACAATGACCTGCCACAAACTAAAGTTGTATCAGTGGTGCTACTTGTTATGGGTGTTGTGCTACTGCTGATGGCGAGTGCTTGCTGGACTCTCCACAAAAAGAAGAGAAGAAAAAAGAAAGCGAGAGAGTCTCTGACATCTGAGCAGTGTCCCCTATGAAGCAGATAAAGGAAAGCAATTAGAAGAACCTTAAAACAGAGACTGGCCAAGAGTTTGTCTGTGCTCAAGGTATAGCTGAAAACCCCCTCACATTACCTTCAACCAATGCCAAATCCCCTCTTTTATTTATCATGGAATTAAGAGACAGCTCAGGTAAAGTTAAATTAGAGTCAAAGGACAGACGTTGTCTAGAGAAGGTTTTGGGATCACAATTTCTGAAACTCTCTTTGGTCATCAGGCAGCAGGAACCTCTTGTCAAAACAACTATGGCGGAGACATACAGAAACACACAGTTTGTGTGTTTACAAGCACGGAGAGACCTTTTGAGTTTAATGTGTTGACACCCAACACACTTTGCAGGACTGCTGCTGGTGTCACTGCTGCCGTCACGGGGAACGTCAGTCGCAGCATTCCTCTCATTGGGACAGGTGACTCTCCAAGAGGTTAGAAGTGGGCCAAAGACTGCAACCTGATACCCAGCTGAAAGAGCAGCATGCCCGTGTCACCCGCCAACGTCATTCACTCGTCCTGTGACACTGCAGCAATGTGCGAGGGGCTTTTTATACGCAACAGAAGAGTGGAACTTGAGTCCACCAGTATCTTTGCTGGCATGTGTGCCGATGATGACCCGAGGAGGACAGAGGACTGGTAAACTGGTCTCAGATCAATATTTGATTGAGAGATTTCTTTAAAATTTGCACACATGCCCATCTCTAAATCCATGCTTTCAGCGGCCTTTTGTAGCTTTGGGTGGGGGCTGACATTGACTTTCTGACTGACTGTCTTTCTGTCAAGTGCGGGTATTTACGCCCAGCTTTGTGTCTATGAGGAATACTTATTGAAGGACACTGCCTGGGGGAGGCATACCACTGCAGGGGCACTTTGACTCATCCTGCTCCTCCATCACCCCTCCCACTTGGTGCCTTGAGGATGCACTAATGGAAAAAATCTCTGTCACATTCCCCCATTTCTGTCTGAACTTCAAAAAAAGTGCTATTTCTTCTTTCGCCCAGCAAATATCTCTCCCATAGTTGAAGAACAGTAACTTCGTCAGAGTACAGTACAAAGCTGCTCACTATTGAGCACTGAGTAATGTTTTGGTTCTGATCATCTCTGGGGTTTCCCTTTCCCACACGTTTTCCTTCAGAGACAGACTACTTGTGAATAGGGGCATTCAGTGAAGGCGTGTGATGCACAAGGCTATTTTATTGGTGTCTTAAACACTTCTTTTCATGACTGAATGTTGTGTGAGCTAAAATAAAACATGAAATCAAAGAAGGAATGTGTAATGTACACATATATTGAGTGAAAGGGATATGCTCTGCTTGTCTCCACATGAATGACTCAACTAGCCCTGCAGGATCTCTAAGAACTTTTATTGATCAAAACCACATTGATCCTGGCTTGGAGTTCAGTGTTGCTCACCGGGGAGAGCGTGGCTATACATGCACGTTGAGCAGTTAGCTTACAAAGCCACAGATTTCAAGCTTCTGCTTGTAAACTGGCTTTTGCCTTCCTGTCTGCTTTCGGGAACTGCCTGTTCCAATGATTTGGAGCTCATTTGTGCATTTACTGCTCATTTTGCTTTTTGTACTGATGTTAGCCACACTCTGGTTGTTTAAACAGCAGCAACTGAGGGTTGAACAATAGTGGTAATGAGCAGCAGGATCTTGGAAGTCACTGCTTTTGAGATTTATGTGGGAACAGAGAGGAATGCCTGCAGCTAGATTAGGATCAGTCATCCTGAAAAGAATGTAATTATTTAAGGGGAAATATGTTGCATCACTGGAGGTTACAGAGATGATTTCTGCTGTACTGGAGCGTAGCAGCTCATCTCTGAATCTACTCTCACTGCCGAGAGATGAGATTTAACAATTTCCAAAAATATTCGTACAGTAACCATTAATTTCCTTCACTTCATATGTCAGTTTGTTTTTTACATTTGTGCTCAGAGCACAAATGTAAAAAACTGAGTCCTTTAAACTCAGAAACAAAGCAGAAGCTCTGAAATGACATTACATTGGACAACATAACAAACTGTTTGCCTCTGCATTTTGTGTGTGAACTACTTTTACATCTGCTTACTTTATGGAGGCCCTTAGAAAAACATAATTTTGCCATGCTTTGTTGTCTTTTATACATAACTACTTAGTGTTTAAATAAATACTAAACATATGATCTGGAAACCTCCTGCCTTATATAATGTTGATTTTTTTTTTTTAAAGCTGTTGACTTAGCGGAGCAGAAAGAAAGACTGAGATCTTTTATGGGTAATTGTCTTGTGGGATGTAGTGCTTGCAAAAAATAGAAACAAATGAGATACACAGTCTTATATTTCTGCCTTGGCTTGTATATCATTGCAGTTTTTAAATGTACAGAACACACTGACTATATTTTGTTTGGATATATATAACTAAATTTACATTTTTAAGCTGTATTGTGCCAGTATAAGTTGGTGGGCGTTGACCAGATTTTTTTTTTAATTTTTTGTCTGAGACATGAAGTGATTTCTTCTCTGCCTTCTGAATTTTTAAAGGGAAAGTCTACCTCTTTCTGCTGCAGGGATTAATATCCCTCTCCTAGTAGACAGCTAAGCTGTCAGTTTGTTTGCTGTTGTTTACTTCACTAAATATGTTGCTTACTGTGCCCTCCAATTTTTGGTGCTGTATATAGATTGTTTTTTTAAAATTTGTATTATGTATTTCTATCTTTATGTTAATGTTCTCTTTCTGTTTCTATTGCATTAAATAAATGTGTATGCTTTATGTCTTGAAGAAAACATGTTTTGTATTTTTTGAATGACAAAGTTTCTTTGTGAACAAACTGGGTGGGGCTAAAAACAGTGAAGTCTTGTTGGTTGTGGACATATTACAAATTACAGTTATTTCCTATAATATAAAAACGTTTTTGCAGATCCCACCTCAACTTCACATATAGCTGTAATGTCTGTGTTAAGCAGACCTTTTGTCATGTACTGCCTTTGTCTGACTGAATTAATGGCAGAGATATGCAGAAATTTGGTAAGAAGCTTTACTAGCCAGTGTCAGGCAGAATAAATAACTCCCCCTACTGGCAGGCCACCCTCAGACATATTGTAACTGCTGCTAATATAAATGAACAGCAATCATACACAGTCAGAAGTTAACGTCACCATGACTATGAGTGTTGTTGCACAACATGATGCATATAAACCATACTATCTTCAGGACTAAACTGCAAAGATTTCTAAAACCAATCTCTTTTTGCAAAGGTTTGGATTTTTTTTTTAGGAAATTGCAGGATCTGATTTATGGACACAAACTCAATACACTTACACCCACACTAATATTTAGTCAGAGGTCAGAGGTCTCTTATTGAGTTGACCTTACACTTTTTGTAGCCTTTGACAAGATTCTTCAATTCTGAATGGGTAGCATTAATTTAATTTGTTTTGTGCCTTTTAAAGATGGCCAGCAAATTTTAATATTTGCTGGTAATATGTGGGAAAATTATGCAGTTGTGGAAGGGACCCAATGTTTAGATCGCTCTATTGGGTGGACCGGCCAAACGGGTCAAAGTGCAGACGCGGTTGGAAGTGGTCATTTGGATTTTGACTGTCAGCACAGATCACAGGAAACCAGTTGGGAGCAACTCATCCGCCTCCATATCTACAGGACTTGGCCTCCAACCAGAACATTCAATACCATTTGACCTCTCTCAAATTTTGAATTATACAAAACTGACGTCACCTTAGAGAGAGAGGCATAGAAATGCAACAGGCAGCTCATTATGACATTCTTAAATCTGGATTGGAGCCATCTGGAGCCTGATTGCTTTATTTATGCTTTATTCAAATTCCAAATCAACAGCATCTGTGGAAAAGATAAATCTGTATCTAATTAGTCACTGCCTGAAGCCGGCTCCGAATGATACCTTTGTAGAGGGGATAGGGTTGCATTTCAATTGTGATTTGGCTCAGATATGATGACAGCTGTTTTGGTGCCAGGTGTAGATGGAGATTAGACACACAAGACCAGACAGTCAAACTGAATCATAGGAAAATTATGTTAAAACGCCATCTCAACCTAGCTGTTGTTAGCCAAATGTGATGAGACATATTAAATTTAATGAGACTGGGTAATAACTGACAAGCACTGTCAGGCAAACTCAGTTTGGATCTTTGATTATTTTTAATGTCCAATAAGAAATTTTCACTCTAAATATATTTCTTCATCCATTTCAAATAAAATGAATCAGAATGATGAAGGTCAGAGTATCATTCCTTTTTTATGACACATCTTTGTGTGTGGTGCTTTACAAATTATGTGGGTTTTATTTCTTTAAAAATTTGATGTAAAAGCCATTAATACCATGAAACCTATGATTTTTCTGAGAAAGTGCTTGAGATGGGTTGGTGTTTCTATGGAAACAGTGCATTTAGTTGAGGATATCAGAGCACTTAGCCTGACTGAGGTCACTCCTGTGATCTACTCAGATAATTTGATCACTCACCTTCAATGTGAAGTCAACGAAGAGTTAAGTTCCCCAGTGATCTAAGAATAAATAGGAAATGTGCTGCCCCTATTTTCCATTGGCATACACTTGGAAAATTGTTTCTAACTTTCCAAGAGCTTGTTTTTACCATTTTGTTGAGTTAAACTCATAATCCTAAATTCTTGGACTTGTTTGTGATGATGATGGGATTAGTTGCGACAGTGATGTGCAGCTCAATAGAGAGCCTGAGAGGGACAAATGATTATAATCATGGCACGCTGCTTCTCCATCACCCTTTTTAAAAGACCACCAATCAACAGGACACTACTCAGCTGAGAGAGCAGGGATGCAACACAAAGGTCTTAATCATGTCAGTCCTTCAATACCAGCTGCGTCAATGGCCTAATCAGTCTGTTACTCTGTTCAATCTCAGGACCGGTCAAAAGATTACACACTCATCATGAAATGAATGTCATATTAATTTTTAAGTTAAAGGAAATGCATTTGAACCATTGTTCTTTCAGGGCAGACTGATAATACGTCATGCAAGCATAGAAATTTTTAACAGCAAGCATTAGGTATATAAGTAATACACCCCAAGAAATCTAAGTGAATTATTCCACAAATAAGGTATGGGTAAAAATTCAGAATTACTCCAGTATTACATATTGAACAAGTGTACGTAAATGTATTAAATGCTTGCAGAACAGCCTTTTTTTTGGAAATGGCAACTACTAGAAAGAAATTACATGAATTGATCAGATTTTAAATCGGATACAAGTCAGGTGATCTTTCCATCTAAACACTCCTCCTATTACTATGTTTTTGTCTGACTGTAAAACTTTTTTTTTCAGATGTCATTTAGCTTGTCTGCTTGGGAAGCTATAGATTGTATCTTTGGCACATCATAAATTACAACACAAGATTAAGGTTTTGGAGTGAACTAGTCAAAGTCTGTGCTTAAGTTTGATTGAGATGTGGTTATTGTAGCTATTCATACCAAAAGCCCTCCAGTGTGCCTGATTTAATGAAAACCCATTTGCCAAGAGGAGTGGGTCAAAATTCTGTAGTTCAAAAAGAATTATTTGGTTTAAGTGGAAGTTACGTTCTCACAATAAGCACATTGTTTTTGACACTTTTCTGGTAATAAACAGAATCATTAACCCCAAGAAAGACTTAATCTGTAAATGGGCAAATATGTTCTTATAGTTTTGTATACTCTCTGTATTGTCTAATTTTAGCTGTACATAAAAAGTTTTTAGTGACCAAAAAACACAGAATATAAAAACACAACCCCATATCTTTTGTATTTACATTCTGATCTTATTTGTCTTTTTCTTATGAAAGTAAATAAAAAACTGTCAAATTAAACTACAAATGAGTCACAAGAACAGGTTCAATGAGATTTCCTCCGATACTGACAAATAGTAATATGTAGGGGCATGTCCCTTTAATTACGGTACCTTTAAACACTGTTGTTCAATTCAACTACATTTCCCAAGGTACTCCACAAGAATGTGGAAGTTTGTCATATTCAGGTCAACCAATCAGATGTTCACACACGTGAGCGCGTACTTCGAAATGGCGTTCTCTTGTCCAATGACTTTCTAGAATTTTACAATTTATATGATATAACCAATGGGTGCTATCGTTCTTCAACGTGACCAATCAGCATGTCGCGTCGTTGCGTAGAGGCGTCATCATTCTCCTCCAATCAAACTTAACGCAGCGTTTAAACCGTGTGCGCGGGCGGTCCTAGGGCGCTTTAGGGGCGGGTCCAAACCAGGACGCGTGCTTGAATTTGAATTCAGCAAAGGTGCTTGTTTAAATATTAGTCAGCTACAGCAGCTCAACATTAGCTGTAACTTTTTATAAGTATTAATCTATGTAGAAATAATTGTATCCCTGGTTTACGTCTAAATAATATTAGCTTCTACAATCGTAACGTTTAAACATCTGCTTAATCTTGCATCTACATCCTGCTAAGAAGAGACCAGTCTACTTGCAATGAAAGCGGGCGGTAAGTAACTATTCTTATTTTCAGATGTTTTACTTCACAACAATGGATAATAACTCACAAAATGACTGTTTAAAGATAGTATTTAATCGTCTTAGCTTCCAAGAATTGACTGGTGGCATGCTCATACCTTACCTGAATTAGTGATCGATTCCGTCTGGACTTTATAGTAACTACAGGACAAAATAGAAATGTTTAAAAGAAACAAACCATGCCCCTTTTAGAAATGTTATTTTCTTATTGCAGCAGCTGCTGCAAACTGGATTCGAAGTTTAAACTTTGTGAAACTAAGTGATAATTGAACCCAACTTTACTGGACGACGGGAGGGAAATTTGGGCGCTCACTTGATATGCCTTCTCCCATACAGCAGTATTAGTTCCCCGTCGTTAGATTGGTCCTAAATACAGCAAATAAACTTAAGAGAAACGTTTTGTTTCAGGTAATAATTAAATCACCACTTGTACTTTTTATTTTAAAAAGTTTAAGTAGTTTTGCATGTTGTTTTAGATTACATTAATAGTCCCCCTGGGGGTGTATTACTTGGGAAGAATTTAGTAGGGTGACTCACTGTAAAGTTACAGGAAAGTAATAATTTTATTATTCTGCAAAAACAGGATTAATTGCTATATTAAAAAAATAACCTTCAACCATATATTTTATTTATAATTTCTACTGAAGACACTTTGTTCTCCTGGTTGATGTTTTTCAGCATAATTTTACCCAATTTTGAATATCTTTATTAAATACAGCTGTCATATAAAGTGAAAATTGAACTTTTTCTCTCTTAGATGTTCAAAAGTGACACTTACTTCCAAACAGTACAACAGCAGTATTGTTGTAATGTTTAAACATTACTGTAAACTAGTATGCCTACTATAATAGTTCATCGTAGGCATAATCTACTTTATACCGCTTGCTTGATAACCTTATGTAATAAGTAATACTATTATATTGAGGTATTAGCACCAATTTGTATTTATTTTGTTCATTGAATAAGATGAGAGTTCTAGCTCTCAAAAGGAAAAGCAGTGTAAATTGTAATATGTTGCCCATTATTTTTTTAAATGATTAATTCAGTTAACTTGTACATCACCAAATGACAAGAAATTTAACTTTGGAGTACTCTACGGATAAACCCAGATTTATTTCAGATCAGTTGTCATTAGATTTGTAAGGAATGCTTCTTGCACTGTTCATTCTGAGTGTCTGTTCAGAGTTTGCTTGCAGGCTGCACACTGGCTTTAAATGAAGTGTAAATATTGGTTTGTCATTATAGTGAGAATTTGTGTGCCAAATTGGCACTAAGATGTGAAGTGCTTGTTCACATTGTGAAGTAAATGGATCTGTTTGCCTAATATTGGATGGGGAAAAAAGTTTACTAAAAGTTTTTTGCATAACTTTCTTCCTTCTAGTCGTCCACTGCCGTTGTTCAAAATGCTACTCTGTTCCGGCTCGGAAGCGGGTTCGTAAGCGATCGTCCATCCTAACTCTTCTATCTCTACCGGAGGAAATTCTTCTCTATGTGCTCCAGTGTCTCTCTGCAGAGGACCTCCTGTCTGTCAGAGCGGTAAGTTAAACAACTTGTGACCCATATTTGACATCTCTTGTTATTGATGGGTCTAAAATCCTTTTTTATCTGTTGTAGGTTCATTCACAGCTACGGGATATTGTTGACAGCCACAACAGTGTATGGGCAAGAGTCAGTTTCAGAGACACATGGCCATCTCCTAATGTTTTATGGCTGTTTGAAAGGTACAGATCCTTCTGGGTAAAAAGGAATAAATATAATTGCTTTCCAAAAAGATTTTTTGCTAAAATTATTTACTGATTTCAGGGCTGCTGAGAAAGGGAATTTTGAAGCTGCTGTGAAACTTGGGATTGCCTATTTGTACAATGAAGGACGTAAGTACAGAAGTTTTTCCTCCTACAGTGTAAATGTCTGCTTAAAACATCATATTAGTTGAATGGACGTCAACGATAGACACAAATCCTCTTGATGAAATGATTGCAACTCTTCACTCTTGCCATCTCTCCCTTCCAGCTTTGTTGAGCGATGAAGGGCGAGCGGATGTATGTGGTCGAAAAGCCTCCCACTTCTTCAGCTTGGCGGAGAGCCTGCTGTCTCCCAAAGCAGATCCCTTCACTTGGGTTTTCATCCGTCCTCCGTGGTCGCCCACTGGCAGCTGCTGCAAGGCCGTGGTGTTCGATCACCTAAAGGCTGTGTGTGAAAGCAACATGGTAAGTTCCGCTGCTGGCAGTTCAGAGGAAACGAGTGTGAAAGCTGGTGATTGGGTGATGCAGTAAATGCATACAGATTGATGTATATTATTTTTCCCATTTCTCTGCAGGAAAAGAGGGGCCCTTTGTTGCACTGTTTGGCCCGAGTTTTGCTCCTGTTTGAAGTGAGTAAGCGTCTCAGATATTTCTGGGTGGGGTTCGCTTGGTTTTTATTTTTGTTATCTTCTTAGCAAAATGTAAATGTGTCTTCCCTTGTCACCAGAAACGCAGGCCAAACTGCTGCCTTTCTTCTCTTTATGCAACTGTTACTCAAAGCCCCCAGTGGGCTCCGTTGTTTGACAGCATGACACATCAGGAGACTTTGTGTTAGCCAGAAACAATATGTGTCAGGCGCTGTTATTCAGCCGCTTTCTCAGAAGTGTGAGAACAAAACGCTCCTCTCCAAATACGTGCCATGAACATCTGGATCTGTGCTGCCTGTTTTTCAGGAGGAAGAGAAGCGATCGGATGCTGTAGCCATGCTGGAGGAGTCGTCGCGGGCCGGCTGTCTGCAGAGTTCATACTTGCTGTGGGAGCACAGCAGGAAAGCAGCTGTGAGTTTGGTTCTGTCTTCAGTAGAACCTGGAGTGACTGCTAGATTTACACTGCCTTGCAAAAGTATTCAGACCTCTGTAACGTAACTCTGGAGGGGCTGCAGAGGTCCACAGCTCAGGTGGAAGAAAACCTATGAACTGTGTGTTTTATAAACTCATATTAATGTTTTTCATTAACTGGTAGTTAAATATATTTAAATTTGAATATGATAAAATGTGCAGAAGTCTTTGGTTTGTAATACTTTCAAGGCACTGGCTTCCAAGGAAGCTTTTTAAACTACTTAAGGGGATAAATGAGGCTAAACATGTTTGTTTTTTTTATTTATTTTTGTACAATTCAGATGTCTGACCCTGGAAGGTATCTTCAGTGTGTGCGAACCCTCAGGGACTATGCCGGCAAAGGATGCTGGGAAGCACAGGTAATCAAAGGCCTTTAAATCCATGGTTTGTTATATCACTGTGGGTTTTGTTTTTCCTTTGCTCCTCAAAAGTTTCCTCTGACACCATTCAGTTTCTCTTTGTTGTGACTCCTCCATTTTGAAAATTCTTGTTGAAGCATTTATCACACTGTCAATGAGGGCCTGACAGGATTTTAATCCTGCTGACATGAGTTAGTTTTTTCCCCCCTTCTGCCAATGAATCATAATAATATGACTCATCTAAATCACTCTTGGTAAACTCAAGCCAGATTTTCATTATGGTGCAGCACAGTTCAACAAGCTGTCAAGATCTCTAAAGCTATTCTGAAACATGTTTTAACATTTGGTCTCCTTTGTTCCTCTCAGTTGTCTCTGGCTAAAGTGTGCAGCAGTGGGAATCCATTGGGTTTGGAGTCCAAGGCCTGCTCAGAGATTGTGGCACAGATCTTCAATCCCTCCAACGCGGTGCATCAACACAGCACTCAGGATATCCTCAGACGAGGCATTAAAGACACAATGAGGTATGAGGAGACAAGAATTTCACTTGACCTAGTATAATAGAGGTTAAAATTCTTTACATTTTTGTCCATAGCAGATTCTCAATGGTACCTGTACAATTTTGCCAAAAATGCACATAGCTTCTAAAAGATTTGTCATGTTTTATTAGTCAAATTGTAACTGCCAGCTTTAATGTGTTTCCTGGATTTTATGTGATGGAACCACATTAAGCAGTGCATAATTATAAAGTCTGATCTAAAGGTTTGACACCAGAGATAAAGAGACTGAATTCTTGCCTGTATCCCTGGACATAATACCACAACCTCTCTGATTGGATGGTGGCCTTCACTGAACATCAGTTTAAGTTTGGCCATGGATTCATTAGTTTCTTTAGGACAGGACTTTGACGAGGCCATTTTAGCACATGAATTTGGTTTGATCTCAACCATTTTATCACTGCAGTTCCTCCAGGGACATTATGTGCATCTTATTGGTTATTTTAGGGGATGTTGTGGGATACAAGGATGAAGGGGATGCACTAATCTGTTGTCACTAAATCATAGAAAAATAAAGTGAAATTTGAGGTTGACAAAATGTGGTAAATGAAGGAACGCAAATGCTTTTGTAAGACTTTGTAGAGTTTGTGTTCTTTCTATACAGCTGAAATAAAAAACTGAATAGATTTATCACCAAATGGAGCATAAGAAATAATTATGTCCTTGTTTTCCTGCGGCTGCAGGTACATTCTGGTGGACTGGCTTGTGGAAGTGGCCACTATGAAGGACTTCTCCAGCCAGACCCTGCATGTGACTGTGGGTTGCGTTGACCGATACCTGGCCCTGCGTTCTGTCCCAAAGGCCCGCCTTCAGCTGTTAGGAATTGCCTGCATGGTGGTTTGTACACGGTGAGAGTCTTCACACGTCAAAGTGTTTTATTGTGTTTTTTTTTTTTTTTTTTTAATTACAAGGGACATTGGAGTTTGGCTCATAATCATGCCAAACTGAAAATGTTTATTTATTTATTTTTAGATATATTAGCAAAGAAATCCTGACTATACGCGAGGCCGTTTGGCTGACAGACAACACCTACAAATATGAAGACCTGGTGCGAATGATGGGGGAGGTTGTGTCTGTGCTGGAGGGAAAGATACGGGTGAGTGTTGCTGACTATCTAACTGCTGCTGTTCTTTAGTTTTGTATTCTATTGTAGAGGTAGTAATTAAATGTCCTTTTTTCCCCGTCAGAGCCCCACGCTGCTGGACTACGGGGAGGTGCTGCTGTTCCTGCTCCCCCTGGAGAGGCGCTCCTCTCACCTCTTCAGCTATGTCTGTGAGCTGTCGCTGCTCTACTCTGCTCTCGCCATGCCGCCTCCTGCCAAGCTGGCCTGTGCTGCACTGCTCCTCACAAGGGCACTGCATCACTATGGTACTAAAACCCGTCTTTAATACAAGCATATAATGCAAGAGTGAGGTTTTTGCTTAACTTAACTTGCCTGCTCTGCAGGTCCCGTTTGGCCTGCACTGCTGAAGGACTACACAGGGTTTACCGAGGAGGACCTCGTTCCTCTCACTGTGCTGCTCTATGTTAAGTGGTGAGTGCATCAGTGTGTGTGTGTATGTGTTTTGATTGGATTAGCTAATCCAATCAAGTTTTGTCAAAAACCTGGCAAGCAAACTCAGGAATATTAAAGACCATTCTTATTGCAAAGGTTGAGAAATTAATTACATTGAGATGTAATTTAAAATATATTTTAAATTACATTTAAAAATATATTGCATCTATATCTTTGTCACTATGCCTCTTGATTTTTGCATTCTGTCTGTTAGTATTTTATTTTTTAACCAACCAACTCACTCACTCCCATTCAAAAACAACTATTTATTTATTTATTTTTAAATGTCTTACTTGAGTACAGGTTGGATTTTCTGATTTGTGGATCCAACTACCACAGCAGTATTGTAGTTTAAAAATAGTAAAAAAAAAAAAAAAAAAAAACCCAAAACTATAGATTTAAGTCTGGAAACTTTAACAGTTGGAAACAAACACAAAAGAAACCTGGGTATGTGCACTGCTGATAAGGTGGCTAAAAGAAAACTTACAAAGGACAAATTGTGATTGTTTTAAAATGTTTCTGGTTGTGAAAAACAAATTTTCATGATTTGTGAAACATTGATAGTTTGCAAGTGCAGCTTGCAATCTGTGAGCTACTTGTTGTCACACTGTGTTGTTAACTTCTAGGGCTGTGTAATTTTATCGATTGTATTATATTTATCAATATTTTTGATATTCCAGTATCATTACTTTACATCCTACTTTGAGTTTTATGTCAAATCCACATGAGTTAAATGACAGCTATCACACATGACAATTTTTTACCCAGTTGCACATGTACATTAAAAATGACATGTAATGAAACAACAATTACAATTAATTGTAACTGAGCCTATTTCCATTAAGTTACTCTATTTGCCACCTTTTACTGTAATGGTGGTGTTAATATTGGCAACAAAAAACAAGCTCTTTTTTTTTTTTTTTTTTTTTAAGCATTTTTACTGATTGCAAAACAGTGTGAAAGAAACCCACATTCTGAAGTGGAAACGGCTCTTAAAAACACTGCGGCCCACTTTCTTTTTCATTGCTGTCCCATGACTCACCGGATGACCATCACCTAGCTGTTCTCCATGAAGATAGTTAACAGGAATTGATTAGTCGTGAGTCTGGCTTTTCTCAGCTTGCCCACATTGATTAAAGAAATAGGATGTCAAACATATCTGTGTAGAAAGAAAATGAATTCCAATTCTGGCTTTAAAGCAAACATGAAGCACAGAGCTACAGTGTCATAAAGATGGTGGGAGGTATCGCTGGTTGAGAAACGTGCCTCAGTGTGAGTCACTTTGATAGGTGTGTGGCTTCAAATGGACAATTAATGAGATTTGTCCTGAAAAGTTGATTACTGTTGAAGCAAGCAAAGTGCTCTCAGCTTAGTTATTTATTTTTTTTCTCTTTCTGTTTTTTTCCCCCTCGCTCCCATCTGTCCACAGTTTCAGTCAAGATGTGCCCAAAGACTACAGGCACGTGTCTCTGACTGGAGTCAAGCAGCGCTTTGAAGATGAAGCCTATCAGCAGATCAGCAAGGAGAAGGTACCCAATTATATATATATTTTTTCTCTATTAGTTTTCTAAACCTGAATGGTTATTGATTTCTGAATTATTCTCTTTCACAAGATTATGGATTTTAAAGAGCTCTGCCAGATCTTGGAGATCCCTGAGGTTGTGCCTCAGATGGAGCCGCCGAGTCCAACTAGTGGTCAACCAGCTGACATCCATACCTTCCTGGCTTCTCCATCAAACACTAGCAAGAGGTAAGGCAGAGTCCAAACTGGCAAATTTTGACTTCGAGCTTACCAATGAGGACGAAATGTACTGTTCCTTCAGTCTTAAGATCTGCAGAGGTTCTTAATGTCTGGAAAATATTGGGAGATTGATTTCTTTTCAAATGATGGTCTTTATTTTGCATTGGTCACATCACAACTTGCATTTTTGCCTAACTCTTCAATTGTTTTGTTGTTTAGGTGACAGAAAAGCCTCAGATGAATTCACACTAATTGAAAAAAAGTTAATTGACAAAAGGGTAAAAAAATGATTTTGGATTCCCAAACTTATTTTTTCCCCCAGATTATCACCTACCTAAAATAATGGTTTAAGTAAATATTTGGCAAAAAGGAGAAGGTGATTTTTATTTATTTATTTTAAATCACATTTAGCAAAAAAATGAGTGGGGTGGGTTTATATGAAGGGAGTTTATATTCAACGGTTATTTTAGTACAGACATAAAAATATAGGTACTAATAGAAAAAAAACATTACAACATCTCTTCACCACTCTAGGTGAGCAGAACAACTGTATTTTTTTTCTGGAACATACAGTTTATGAAACTACTTGAAATCTTTTGAAGATGCGTAATTTTAAAACTCAATTTTATTTCCTTTCATAGTTAAACCGGAAAACCACATGTAATGTTTAAAAAGCTACAGTTTATGATCATTGAAGGATCTGTTATTTGTGCAGCGAGAAACCACAGCAAGGCTTCTGTCATGAGCCTGAACTTACCAGTAGAAAAATGACCACTGTTCCTGCACCACTTTTCTTGCTCATGTAGCAGTTCTCGTGGGCCCGGTGCCATGACAAACAGCCTTGGTGAACCATCCAGACGGTGTTTTTCTTTGTGCCATCTGCGAGAAGCTCCTGTGACTCATTGTAACCCCTCCACTCGTCCACTGTGTCTGACCACAGGAGACGCGATGATGCCACACAGACCCACCGAAGCGGCCTGGTGGCCACGCCAACAGCAGAGCTGTCCAATCAGGAGGAGATGCTGTTGGGAGACATCCTGGACTGGAGTCTGGACTCTTCCTGCTCCGGTTATGAGGGGGACCGCGAGGAAGATAGCGAGGCGGAGAAAGATGGGGATTGTGAGTATAAAATAGAGATGATCTCACTGCAAGGCCTCTGTGTAATGCATGTAAATGAAGTACTTTATATGCAGAGGAGCAGAATAATGCATCATTCCTTCTTTTAGTGGAACATTATTCCACTGGAAATGACTCTGCTTTGTCTTATTTTCATGCACTCTTTTTGTTAATAAAAGCTAAATTGAGTAAAGATTTACACATTGTTTGAAGAAGTTTGAAATTTGCTTTCATCATTCTCCAGAACTAGATCAGTCTGGGAAAAAAAATGTTTTTTGTTTTTTTTTGCCATCATTTTTTTCAGCTGCCATCATTTAGAAAGTAATAAATAACTTCTTGTTTTTAGTTTTTAGCAAAACGTATTGCTCGTTTTGATATTTAAGTTCAGACTAGTAAACACTGACTCCTTTGAAAATGCTTTTCTGTTTTGGCCTCAACATTGTTTTACTTATGAAGTTTATGATCAAACTTTCTCATGTGAATTCAGTTCAAATGCCGAACAAACCTTGAAGGCAAAGCTGAAGCCAGCATAATGTCCTGATTTGTGGAGATTAGAATTGTATGTTATCTTTAATTATGGCACATGTAAAACATTTTAAGCCTTGTTCTATTTTCATCTTGATAATGGCTTATAGACGATGGAAACTCCAAATTCAATCAAATAAGCTTGAAATATTTCTGTCTTAATAAATCAATTTGAGTTTTTTTTTTTTTTTAAATGATAGAACTATTTCATGATATTCCTTTTTATTTTTTGTGTCATACCTGTATGTTTGGTTTTATCTGACCTTTAGGTACGAACAGTTCCTCTACTGTGGAACATTTTTGAATCAACATTGCTTGGATTCATGCAAAGGGAACATTTTTTGCTCACTTTGATCACCAATGATTCAGAATAATTTAATAACAGATAATTAAATACAAGTGGGCTGATGTTTTCAGCTCATATGTTCTCAATGCGATAAAAATCTGCAGTCTGGAGAAGTATGTAATGAAGAATTTGTTGGAACCATGGCTTACCACAGCTGTGCGGATTGTTTTGATCATATCGCTCTGGTATGTTGAACCAATTTCTTACTACTTTCAACAGTTTCCATGATGTATATCAAACTGCATCCCCTGGCTGATGGTGACAATAAACTGGAGCACTGCCGAGCTCTCTCCAGCGACGACGACAGCTTCTGTGAAGCGGAGAGTGTCGGAAGCAAGGACTGCCCAGGCCGAGAACCGTCTGCCTCATCTGCAGATCTCCACAGCTCAGGATACTCATCTGTCCAGAGTGTTAGCCCATCATCCACGTGCTCCTCATCCTCCCTGGTGACCCGCACATTCAGGACCTTTACCACATCACTTGGCACGCCATCTGCCAATGCCCAGCCAGGTTTCCGCCTCTTGGTGCCCATGCAGAGGCCCTGGGGGACCTCCACCAGACAGGTGAAGAGGAAGAACGTAGCGGCACATAGCGTAGGTGAGGTGGAAAGGGAAGATGAGGATTTGGAGGATGATTTTTCAGCAGGCACAGGTTTCCTGAGCCTGTGAGTCTCCACGACCACATGCTGTTCACAGACCACTTGCTCAGTTTCTAACCTCCAAGTCTGAGCTGGTCATTCAACTGCTAGAAGATCAAAGACGATAAGCATTTTAAGACTAGGCGAGAAAAAGGAACTGCTTGGCTTTTCTTTTCTATCACATTTCAGTTAGATGTTTACAGAAACGGAGAAGTAGAAATACCTCCCAGGAAACCATAGTCGGCTATAAAACCACTGGAATATCAGCTCGACTTTCCTCAGGAACCCAAAGTACTGGCTGCCATTTCTTTGTGCAACAACCTATCTCAGATGCCATTTGAAAAGAAACAAAAACCTCAATGATTTATTATTTTCAGGGGTAAAAGGTGTTCTTTGTTATTAAAAAAAACAAGCATTATTGTCATGTTTGTGGTTGTTTTTGGTTGCCATCACCTCTGTTATGCACTGCCTGTACTGTATTTGAGTTATAACTGAAGGTGACTACTGTTTTTGAAAATATCTGCAACTGAAGTCTAAAAAATAGTTTTCTAATGATTTTTCTTCCTGAGTTTTGTCGGCCTGCAGCTTTTCCAAAGGTACTGTGTTGTAATTAGTTTTCAAAAGTATCAGAGCTGTGAAATCAGTCACTTACAACCTTAAATGGCTTCAGTTCAGTTTTGTGCAAGCTGTGCTGTTGATGAATCATTTTGTTTACCTGTGGCACACTAATCCCATCAAGAGCCTCATACAGATGTTATCTTATTCACTAACACGCTCTGATGCTAAAGCAAAAAAATAAAAATCAAGATACTTGCTGGATTTTTACGTTTTGAGAAGAGCATTGAGGAAATGTAAAGTTAAGTTTCCTCCCAACTGAATCAAGTTAAGCACTTTTATCATCACATGTGTGCATAGGAATGTACCATTCTTCCTATTTTTTTTCTCTCAACATTCAGTATTGAATATTTTTAATGAATGTGTTTCTTTATTTAACACAACACACTAGAAGAAACTTTGCAGGGTTTTTGTGCCTCATTCAGGATACAGAAGACATGTTGTCTAAATGACTGTGACTAACTGTAAATACATTTTAAACTGTTACTCCAGACTGGTGGTATTTTTTTTAATAAAGTACATATTGTTATGTATAAATGGGAGGAAGACAAAGACCATGCCACTACTACTTGAAATCATATGACTTATTCCCAAAAATATCTTTTTATTGTTTTTCTACAGTTCAGTGTTTTCTTTGATGTCCACATTTAATTTTTGTACTGTTTAAATAAAAAAAAAGTCATTAAGCTTTGTTTTTGGGCATCACTTTTATTACTTTGCTATTCACATTGGTGATGTGTAATGGTTCCTCCACATCCCATAGTATTCCACTGTTTAAATGCTATAACCACATGGTTTCATCAATATAGACCAACAATTCGTTTAGAACGGCTAAGGGCAATGAAATAAGGATTTTAAATTATTCACTGTTAAAAACAAAATAAAAAAATCACACATGAAAACATTCTCATAACTTTTACCCAGGCAGATATATGACACCACGTACTGTATATTTAGCATGTTGCTAAAAAAGCTTTAACAATTGGAAATATGAAAAGTTGGACAAAATAGCCTCCCCACAGCATGATGCTGCCACTGCTATGGTTCCCTGTAAGGTGGTGTGTGTTCAGAATGGCAGAGTGTGTGACAGTTTGGAATAAATTTGATTGTATTTACACAAAAATAATTCCCAGGGAGGACTGAGAATTCTGTAATTTAAATTTGAAAATGTGTGAAAATTTAGCCTGAAAAATTAGTAGGATCCCTAAAACACTGAAAGACCTGCAGGATTTTTATTTTTTATTTTTTTGTGGCTAATTTTAGGAAACGCATGAATAGTACCAAAGAGATAATGTATTGTCATTGCACCATTTATTATGTCCATGTGAGAGCACCAGACTGCATAATTGGAAGGCAACAATTAAGATGCATTATGAAAATCAGCTGGATCTGGCCGTTTGATAATTGGAGCTAATGTTTTAAATTAATGCCTCTAACTGGGACGCAATGTTCTATTTTTTTTTAGCTTCTGTTTTTTTTTTTTTTTTTTTTTTTTTTTTAATATAATTTTGCTGAAGCTATTCCCTTGATTGTACATGACCACAACCATTTGGCATCAATAGGGCATAACATTGTAACGAATGTATTTTTGCAGCTAATCACATAATCTAATCTCGTTTTACTTGCAACAGTGCAGGGAAAAAAATATTAAAAAATCATTTTCATTTGTCTGAATCTTCCTGTTTACTTGGGGAAAATTTTGCCACTAAGTGTTACAACAATTTTACTTGTGCCAAAATAAAAAGGCAGGAGGTCAAGCTGAAAATAAGTGTCATTGTGAGTGATGATGGAAATGAGTATAACATGTATTATTATCGTAGTGGCCTATATTTTAATTTTTCTATACATCTAATTTTTTTTTGTTTTTACAATGATTTAAAGCAGGACTGAAATATTTCAAAAACCAAAACCCCCAGCTGCTGAAATCACGTGACACTCCAACTGTGGTCACGTGTTCCGTGTTTTGTTGACGTTTGTCGGTCGCTGGCTTTTTGTGGATGAATCTACAGACTTTATCCAGCCGCTGGTGCAATGTCATCGGCCTCTCTGGCAGGCAGCGAACTGGAAGGGAAACAGCCGGCCGAGCTCCGCTGCCAACGCGCTTAGCTCCTCCAGATGCAGCCGCACATCGACAGTGAGGCTCGCTGTGATGTTTTACGGACCGGAGTGAGAAAATAAGGAGGAAATTGTTTTCACCTCGACTGGAGGAGAGAGAGGGAGAGATAAAGAGCGAAAGACCACCCTTTATATTCCGAAACTGTTTTATTCGAAGGTAACTTTTTATATTTACATAATAAAACTTTAAAATGTCAACTCCATCTTCAGGCCTGCAGATAAATGTAAATGTAAAACATCAATATTTCGTTTTTGTCCAACGTTTCTACCTAGCTCCATCGTTTGCATTCATGAGATCCCTTAGGAATTGACAAACAGCTGTGTTGTCCAATGAGAGGAGCGAGAATTCGGCCTCTAGCCAATCAGAGAAGAGAAAGACAGTTTCTGTTTTTCAGGAAATGATCCACGTCTTTTACGGCATTATTGTTTACTAAAACAGACAAACAAAGAATTCGTTGTCTTTTCGATACATAGCACATGACCTTTTAAATTGAATTAGGTAACGAAAACGTAACATAAACCCAGAAGTACCATAATAATAGAATCGTGCGAAAGTCAGACAAATGCTGCCATTGTTAGCGTTATTGCACATTCAGGATAATTACTTGATTATGCATAGGCAGAAATAAGACAAAAATGCGTTGAACAGTTGTCCATTTGTGAAAAATAATGTTATTTTAACCCGAGCACTTCTTTTTTTCTTCTTCTTTTTGTTTTTTACCATACCTGACAAATGGATCTCTATAGTTACATTTGCATAGGTCATTTTTTTTATCGTTATAAATGTATTGTTATATGTGGTAAAAACTGACTTTAAAAATACAAAATTGTGGAAAATAATACTTTTTTTTAGTCATAGTTTTTTTTTCACATTCCAATCACAACTATTTTTTCCCACATTTTTTTCACAGCTTATGATAAATGTCTAAATAATTATTAACACAATAAAGATTATTTAAAATCTAAAGCTTCCATCGGTGTAAATATTTTTTATTTTTAACTGTATGGTTGACCATCATAAAGTAGCACATAACTATAAAATAGAAAGAAAATCAACCTCCACGCAAATCTCTGGTGTTTTGCAGCCTCTAACATGTTTCGTTCCAGGATCTCCACAGTGTCATTCAACCATCACCATGTTTCACAGTAGGGAAAGCCATACATAGCATTTTGATATAGGGTTAGGAATAAATAATTGGTTTTATCTGACCAGAGAACATGTTTTCCATGCGTTTTCTGGTTTAACTAGCAAACGCTATTTAAACGCATAGGGATTTTCTGTGCTTTCTTTTAGCAATTCAACAAAAAACACTTTTGTAACTATTTGAGATGACTAAGCTAATTTGGTAATTATGATACTGTCGATTGCTCAATTTCACTTCTCTTTTTTTTGTTTTGTTTTCTTCATTTATTTCGAAATGGAAACTGAGAGATCAGAGTCCCTTGCAGGCATTATTTCAAAATTTGCATAGTTTAGCTCCTTTAAAAAAACAAGTAAAATGTTGCGAAATGTTAATGTCTTCTTTTTTCAGCCCCTACAGAAAGCTGTCTGGTTGGTGCCTTGTGTCTGTTCAGCTATGGCTATCGCTAGACAATTTGGACTGCTGGTGTGGAAAAATTATCTTCAGCAGGTGAGTAGGACATTCAACCATTTTCTGTCCTTATTAGGTCACATCGGGGTTTACAATTGCGTATTGTCAGCACGTGGTTGAGCTCTCAGTAGAGCAGCTTATATAACAGTATTTAAGTGATGGGCTTTTGGACCCATAAATAAAATAAAGTGACTAATATTTTGCATTAACAATTTCAGATGTGTTCCAGCCACCTTAAAATAAAGATCTGTATTATGCTGCATGATGTCACATGCATTCTTCTTCCTTGTATAGGTTTTAGGAACTGTCTCGTCTTCCTTCACTTAAGTTTTTAAAGATATTGTGAAGTAAATCATGAGACTAAACAAGTCAGATGTTTTCCCAGAACACCATATCATAAGATTCAAAGGCTGACAGTGTACAGATGATAGGAAGTAATTCTTCTATTCCACAATGTTTAATTTTTCCCACCCACAGAGAATACTGGCACAGCTCTGTTTGCCTATCACTGATAGTAGCTGCTTGCATGAAGCAGAACATTATTATCAGACAATGACAACAATAAGTTAGATCATTGGGCAATGGAATGGCCTGTTGGCTGTGAATCATACATGCTTCAAAATATTAAACCCTCTGGAAACGTCTGTGTGAGATTGTGATTCCTGAAGAATTTCCATCAGAAAGCAAATTAGATTAAATTTAATCTAGAAAAATGTTTGGCCTATTTGTTTTTTTATGCAGCATTAAACAGAAGTGCTTAGAATCTGTCTCATTTTATCCCCAAAGGATAAAATGAAACTGTTTTGACGCTGATGTTTTTACCCTCCTTTACAGAATGTGAGCCTCAATGCTTGGGAGTTTTTTTGTCTATCTGAATTCCATGTTGTGTTTAAATACCGAGATAATGACTCAATATCAAAGCTGCAAAAAATATTATAGATGTAATTTTTTGGCCTTAGAGAAATAATTTGTTTCAGAAGATACTTCTAACCTCATGCTGTGTTTCTGTCCATCTTTCCCTTCTTTCAAAGTAAAGTCCAATTTTTTATTGATTCTGCGTAAACGTGATCTAATGCTGATGTCATTTTCAGTTATGACACAAACTAGGCCTTGATAATAAACATCCAATGTCCTGAAACTGTTCATCTCACTTTATGCTTTAACTACTGGTCAGCGAGGTCAAACATTTTTTTCCTGGATAGAAGTAATAATCTGATAAACAAATCTAATGCACTTTAAAATAATTTAGGCATTTTGAAAGTATCATAAAAATACATTTGGCTTTTTTGTATTTGTGTTTCTTGTTTTAACTTTTCCAAATGTCACAAAAACATACTTTAATGTATTTTATTTGTTTTTTGTGCAACAAACCAAGGAATTGAAGAATTTTGATGTTCATTTGCATTCTGGTTCTATGATTCTGCTGAACCTGATAAATATGCACACCTTAGCAAGACACTTTATTTATTTCCACATATTTCTATTTTAATCTATATTTCAACGTGACTGACTGCTATAAAAAAAAATCTCCAATTTCTCCTCTCCAGAAACGTCAGATTCTGGTGACGCTGGTGGAGATCCTCTTGCCGCTGCTTTTCTCTGGCATCCTCATCGTGCTGCGTCAGAAGGTGCCTTTTCAGGATTACCCAAATGCCACCATCTACGAGAGCTTTCCTGTCAACATTTTACCCAGCCGTATTTCACGAAACCTGCAGCTCGGCTACGTGCCCAGTAACTCTAGCGTGGTGCGTCAGGTGGCGGAAGATGTCCGAGGCAGCCTGTCCCTGCACTCAGGTGGGTAATCATCAGATAGGGTAACAGGCACGGGGCCACCGTTGTAACCGGTTACAAAAATACCACAGGTTTCTCAATGTTTGTGGATCAGGACGGAGCTGGGAATACTGGTTCCTCTGGAAATAGCTCCCAGGAGAGAAAACATACCACACCCTACTCCTTTATCAACTGGTACTAGAGACAGGGAAAGAAAGGCATGGACACTATTACACGTCTGTCTGCTCCCTCAAGACACTAGCATAACGTCTCTTTGGTCTCCATACGCGTATATACCTTCTCTGCACGACTAGTTCTCCAAACAAACACTCGGGACATCTGACAGGTCTGCAAACATTCTGACACATTTGGATTCATTTTGACAGACAGATGGACATACACACAGTGGCTGCTGTGTAAAGCAAAGATGGATGGATGGATGAATGCACTAGTATTCATAAGTTTTCCTATGGTCAGACAGGTCAGACGTGAGATCCCACACATCATTAATTCTGTTTGAATTAATGATTAATTCAAACAGACGAAAAATACAGAGGGGAAATTGGAGGGGAATTAACTAGATTGCATTTTATTATTGTCGCGTGCATGTGATCTCTGAAGTTAAAACTTAGACTGCAAGCTTAAAATAGAATGTTTTTTTTAACAGTAGACTCATATTTAACTACTGCTGTAGGTTAAATACAGCACAATACTAAATAATGTGGCTTTTGTAAACGCTGGTAGCAGGGAAAAGTATACATGGTTTTACATCAGTAAACCACTGGACCTTATAGGGGTTGGATAATGAGGACATTACTCAGAGAAGCAGCCAAAGTCCATGCTGACTTCGGAGGAGCTGCCGAGATTCACAGCATCACACAGGGCAATACTGGAAAAAAGAACTGTTGGAGGTTGCAAAAAGCTTTAGACTGAGGTGTGGGTTCACTTTCCCATGCGGTGATAACCCTAAAAATACTGGCAGAGTTACATTGGATTGGTTTATCAAACCATATTCATGTACTAGAATGGCCCAGTCAAAGTTCAAATCTAAATTCTACTGATAAACTGTGGCAAGACTTGATTCTAAATGCAGTCCAACTGAGTTCTGGCCACTTTGCAAAGAATTGTAAAATATTTTAATCTCTGCATACGCACAGCTGGTAGAGAATTGGTAATTGCTGCAAAAAGTGTGCATTGAATGTAAACGCACAAGAGAACTCTCAGGTTTTTAGTGGTAAAACTATTTGATAACAATGCATGCTTTTCTTTCCACTTCATAAATGTGCTCTACTCACATAAAAATACTCATAAAGTGCATTGAAATTTGTGGCTTCCAAGAGAAAATGTGAAAAAACTCAATGGGTAAAAATACTATTAGCAAGGTGCTGAAAAGATGACTCTTATTTTCTTTTCTAATTATAGTTAAATTTGCTTCTTTTATGTTTGCCCACTAGCAAATAAGGTACAATAATCTGTCATTAAACTGTACTGAAATTGCCAGCAACCTATGTGATTATTGTTTAAGCTTTTGGTTTGGCTGCTGCTTGCATTCCCTTCCATTCCCTCAGATTGTCTTTTACGCAATGTTTGTTTTATGAGGCTAACCCAGATTTAACCCTGGCACCGATATAATGCTTACATTTTATGCAGTACTCACAATATCTTTGTATTTGTTTGATAGAAGAATAGAAAATGACAAGTTCGGGGGGTGGGGGAAATTATTTAATAAACACTGTGGGGAAAACTAAAAATAATTATCTATTGTTGATGTCTCTGTTTGGGGAAGTCACAGTATTCAGAATGGCAGCCAGATTTTGACTATTTTCCTGCTCGTGAGAGGCAAACATAGAAACCAAGAGGCAGACATGGGTACAGTCGAACATGAGAAGGACCATTTTTTGTGTTTGTCTTGGTCGCAGTGCGTGGCTTTGAGACAGAGGAGCAGTTTGAGAAGTACGTCCGAACCGACCCTCAGTCGCACCAGATATTGGCTGCTGTCATCTTTGAGCACCCCTTCACTCATGACGATGAGCCTCTACCCCTGCAGGTAAAAGGCATTGCACGCTGAATACTTGGTCAACAATCCTGAAGCTGATCTCTATGTGAGGAGAAAAACCAGTGTTGCTGGTTTAGCCCCTTTGGCCCACTTCCTTAAAATGTTGTTGATTTACTGGTTCAGACTTGACAGCTTGCATAGAAGGAAGAATCCAGTCTAATTTCATTGACTCTGGAGAGTTTAACAGTTGAGAGAAAACATTTATTCTTGCACAGCCAGAAAAACTAGAAGAGCAGAGCTCTGTGGTGTAAAGGAAACACTGATGCTTACCGCAGTAAAAGGAAATGTACCTCAACTAGAGTAAATCACCATTATCACCACTGTATACCCTGTCTCATTACATTTTACACCTTCACTGTTTTCACTTCAGTTCACCTGCAGTCACAGTCATAAAATCTGAGACAACAAATGCGTAAAAGAATATTATAAGACAATAAACTGTTCACATAAAGCATTCATTCCTTTCAAGCATTTTTTCTTTTGTTTAAAAAGTAGAGGCTCACTTATCAAAGCAACAAAGTAATACATTAAGAAGAATTAGTTACAACTCATAAAACTTGACAGTGGATAATATTTCAGTGTAGTTCCAAATCTATGTGATTACATTTCTCATAAGTTATTAATAGTCAAGTGCGACAAGCCTCAAGTTGCTGAACTGGCTAACCACCACAGAAAGTTTTGCTGCTTTACATAGGTATATTTAGATTTGTAGATAAGATATTTATCTACAAATCTATTGTCATATTACTGAAGTTTTCTATTTTCATTGAAATTAGTCGCTCTTTATTTACAGTTGAGAACAGATTTTTAAGTATACTGTAGAAAAAAGCAGACAACCATTTTTTTTTCTTACTGACATTGAATCAGATTAAACTTTTTTTCAGTTAAAATTACCAGAATTATTATTATTTGCTAAGTATCAGTAAAAATATCAAAGATATGGTAGATATTTAAAAATAATTTCTTAAAATTCAAAATTGTACATTCATATCCATTGTATTTGTCAGAATGTTTTTTTTTTTTTTTAACTTAATGACTTGAGTCAAAGGTTTTGAAGTTCTTTCTGCAGTCTTCTCACAAATCTTTGCTGGTATTATGGCCCATTGATCCTGACAGAAATAATGTGTCCGGTCTCCAGGCTTATACACCTTTCCAACTAAGCCCACTAATCTCATACAGCACTAAGATCTAGGCCTTGCAAATGCCACTCCAAAACATTGACTTTGTCATCCTTAAGCCACTTTGTAGCTAATTAGGCAGTATCTTCTGAGCCATTGACTCACTAGCATCCAAGCTTTAATATTCTACATCAGGGGTCTCCAAAGTTGGTCCTCGAAGGCCGGCATCCTGCATGTTTTAGTTCTCTCCCTGATTAAACGCACCTCGATCAAATGATGGCTTGTTAAAGGCCAAAGAAGAACATTGACATTCTTAAAAGGTTGTCACTACCACCAAGTAGAGAACTAAAACATGCAGGATGCCGGCCCTCGAGGACCGACTTTGGGGACCTCTGTTCTACATAATCTCTTGAGATTCTTTAATATTTCCATCTCATCACCTTCCTAAAGTAATGGCCTAAGTCACTTTTTGCCAAAAGTGTTTTTTTTTGTTGTTTTTTTTTTACCCAAATCTTCTTCTGGCAATAAATAACTTGGGCCATTTATTATAATATGCTGTTATTTCCTCATGATGTCATCTGTTTTAGGAAGTGCACCAACCTATTCTGCACCAAAACACCCCCACAGCATACACGGCTGGTGCTCTCAGGCGTGAAAAAATTTCCCCTTAGCCACAAATTAGTTTCATCATATTACTAAACATGAAGTTACTGAGTGCATTTGCAAACTTTAATCTGGCATTCTATGGTTCATTTTAGACTATCGATGCAGGACTTTTAATTATGTGAATAGTTCTGTGACCGAGATGTACATTTCTCATCAAAACCCTTTCACTTCTGGGACACAAAACATGTTTTCTTCCTGAAGACATATTGACGGTTACACATAACCATATTCTGGGTTCTTTAATATAACTATTTGAACAGAAGATTGTGACACCTTCAAGTATACAGTCCAGTTAACGAAACATTTAAAGGAGCTTTAGGCTCTGCCAGAGAGACTAAGCCTTAAGCTTTGCTCTAGAGTTGATTACGATTTTGCTGTTTTTATTTCATTTTCACTCTCTTGACTTACAGGTGAGCTACCACCTGCGCTTCACCTTCACCCCACGCAACGCCCCACCTAGGGAGAAGTCTGAACTGAGCCCAAACAGTGACCTGGACTGGCATACTCTCAGCCTCTTTCCCCTTTTCCAGCTGCCAGGGCCAAGGGAGCAGCATGACAAGGATGGGGGGACACCAGGTGACAACCAATTTTTGTGCACAAATTGCTGTTAAATATCTTAAAATCCCATATGTTATGGGCAAATTCTGTAGATTTCAGTGAATCATTTCTTCAACCCAGATCAATGATGGTAGATTTATATTACCAACTGTGCATTGTTAAAATGCATTTTTTTATACCAAGGTTATTACCGTGAGGGCTTTCTGGCAGTCCAGCACGCAGTGGACAAAGCCATCATGCGATCCCACGACAGTACTGAAGCAGACCGTTTGCTGAAACAGACCAGGGTGGTTCTGTCACGCTTTCCTTACCCTAGCTTTATCTATGATGTCTTCATCTTGGCCATTCAGAACCAGCTGCCTCTTCTATTAGTGCTCAGCTTCACTTACACATCCCTCAACATAGTGCGAGCTGTGGTGCAGGAGAAAGAACGGAAGCTCAAGGTATTGTTATGTGCCCCTTTAGAAAAGTAACTTAAATGATTAATTCAGCCGTTAAACATATACATTACCTCTGCCTTGCTTGTCTTGTCCATTTCAGGAGTACATGAGGATGATGGGCCTCAGTAACTGGCTGCATTGGAGCGCATGGTTTCTGATGTTCTTTCTCTTCCTCTCCATTTCAGTGTTTTTTGTTACTCTGCTCCTCTGTATCCGGGTGAGTTTGTGACTTAAACAATCCCCTTTATTCTGATGTAAAAATAACATCAGAATAAAATAAACATTATGTTATTAACATCATGTAAAAATAACATGATGTTATTTTTACATCAGAATGTACTGTTACTGTTGTGTTTACTTATCGCATGTATGGATACAATGAAACAATGTGAATCTAACTTAAAGCTCAGTGCTTTTAAGTGGTGGTTCAGCAAAATGACTACAAAGGTTGTGTTCTTAAATGAATAATTTAAAACATCTAATTGCTAGGAGAAACAGAAGGAATAAAGAAGGCAGATTTACTAAAATGCAAAAAAATAAAATATTTTTTTTACTTCTCCATCTTAATCAGATTATTCATAGAATGATTAAAGTCTACATTTGATGTTTGCTTCTCTCCTTAGAACAATTGTGGTATTTTCATAGCTATTGTTATAACCATCACCATTTTAGCCAAAGATTTGAATATTTATTCTGTTGGAAACTTATGTTGTTTAAGACAACATTTCTTATATGTTTTTTTATTTTAATTTTTTTTTTCTCTCAAAAAGATTAAATATGTGTTATGGAAGCTGATAGATTTTTTTTTACCTTAATACATCTCCTGAGTGGTGTTATTGAAGGCAGGTTGAATTGCATTTGCGTGTTTGAAAGTAGAATTTTAGTAGCAGAGGAAAGTGAGCTGATGGAAAACAGGCAGCTGCCAATCACAGATAAAAGTAAGATTAAGCAACACGATCTGTAAGCCAGATAAATAAAATCTTGCTTGCCAACATTTTCAAATTAGTGGCATTTTGAAAGCACCAAAAAAGGCCTGTGCAAATGGACACCTCCAAACACTTCTGTGGGATGGTGTTGCATCTGTAGTGTTTATGAAATTTTACAGTTGATTGTGAGCAGAAAGTTGCACTTGGTGACATTTTTTCTTGGGATTCCTGTCCAGTAATTTTCTGTCTCTTTTTCGTAAGTATATTATTTGAAAATCCCTGTCATCACTGTTTAAATTATGCATTAGGCCAGACACCTCCTTGACAGTCCATGTTATTGATTTAGGTGAGTCCTAATGGTGCAGTGCTAAACTACAGCGACCCCACCCTGGTCTTTGTCTTCCTGCTGGTCTTCACCGTGGCCACCATCAACTACAGCTTCATGATCAGTGCCTTCTTCTCACGAGGTGGGTGTCTTTGTCTGTTTGTAGTGGGTAATTAAATCTCCTTTTTACTGGCTTTCTTTGTGCTGCACATGTGGCCAAATTATTTTTTTTCTCCTCAAAAAGTACAAGTTGTACAACAGTTTGCAGTTTGTCAGATTCTCCCCCCTTAGTTCGAACTATGACTTAACATAAATATGTGCAATCCTTATATTCTCAAATCATATATACCTTTTAATGGTTAAAGGTAATTTAGTGTAACTTAAGTGGGGTTTTTTCTAGATCACAAATGTTCTGCTTACAGTAAATCTTAGATCACATGCATAGCAGGAGACTTTCGTGGTCATTTTAAATCTCTGCATATCATTGATGACCACAAAGATAAAGCAAGCTGCATAAACCTCTTCTTTTCACTTCCCTGTTGTTCTGCTTTCTTTGCTCTTTCACTCAAAGTCCATCCATCCAACCAGAATCCATTTTGTTTAACTTTTTTCCAACAAGTCAGCTAAAACTGCAGCGGTTTCAGACCAATTTTTGCCCCATTTTGCTACAAAAGTTGCACACAAGTTGTTATTCATTTCATGAAAAGCATCTTGAGTACGTCACCTGGAAATGTTTACAGAAGAAAGGTCTTGGAAAGCTTGAGATTAATTATTTACTCTGTTAAGACTGACATCGGTGCATTGATAAGTTGTTTCAAAATGTGACCTCATTGCGGTTTTTCACCTGTGACTCATTTTTCTTATCTGTGTAGGAAGTTCACTTGGTAATCTTGACTTACATTACCTCTCTTACTCTTGTTTTCAGCTATCACTTTAGTCTACCCTTCTCAACCTTTGCATTGTTGATAAGCTGACTCATTTAAATAATAGCAACAGTTGATACTTGTATAAAACTTAATTTTATTTAAAGAAAACATCACAGTTTTATTTTTTGTTTAACTGGACATAATGAATTTTAAATCTTACACATTTTGCCTGACTTAAGATGACTTGTTTATGGAAAAGCACCAATGTAGAAGATGAGAAACAAATTCAACCAAATGTCTCCTTCACTGACGTCTTTTGCCTTTTTTTTTCAACAAATAATTTTTTTTTTCTTCCCTTTGTATTTGCGGCTGCCTAGGCTCGCCCATCCACAGATGAACTTTTTAGGAAGAGATAATGGCATTTGATCAATGGATGTTCCAGTTGAGCTCAGAATGTCACATTGACTGCTACAAGTGGTCTTTGATGGGCTCATGTTGTGCTCATTGGAGTTGGAAGCAGAAACAGCTCTTAGTCTGTCAGTTTTGCTTCCTCTCCCATCTTTTCTCCCTTAATGTTTTATCTGAATCTCTGGGAAGAGTCACATTGCCAATCAAGGAAATAGATTTTTGAAGAGCTCACAAAATCCTTTGCCTGTCAGCTATTTGCTTTTATTTATGTTATTGAATTGTAACAGCCAGCAGAATATATCTGTAATGTTTCTTTTGCAAGATTGCTCCCATTTTTAAGATGAATTTTCAACATTTTCTCTGATGTTTTCAGCCAACGTGGCGGCAGCAGCGGGCGGCTTCATCTACTTCCTCAGTTACCTGCCTTATTTGTTCCTGTGGCCTCGCTATGACTTACTGAGCCACGCTCAAAAAGTGTCGGCCTGCCTTATCTCCAACGTGGCCATGGCCATGGGAGCACAGCTTATAGGAATGTTTGAAGGCAAAGGTGAGGTTTGTGATCGAACTCAACCCCTGAAATGCTACAGTTTTCTTTGTTACTTCATGTTTTTATTTTCAATTCTTTGTTCCTCAGGTACTGGAATCCAGTGGTCAAACCTGTTTGACTCTGTGACAGTGGACGATGACTTCTCCATGGCCCAGGTTCTGTGCTTGCTGCTGTTTGACTCGGTGCTTTACGGCCTGGTGGCCTGGTACATGGAGGCTGTGTTTCCCGGAGAGTACGGAGTGCCTCTTCCATCTTACTTCTTTCTACTGGTACGCCAATCATCAAAATACCAGCTGTAAAAGAAACTTACGGGGCTTAGGGATAAGAGTACCAATTAATATTTTAGTATTTTATCAATTATGGTTTTAATTTGTGTTTCAAACTAAAATAAAACCAGAAAATGTGAACTTGATGGTTGATAAAAATTCTTAAAGCTTGGTCTTCAGCACAGCTTTTGTAAACTTGGAATCAAATCAATTTTCTTTTATTTAAATACATTAAACTACATGTGCTTTATCTAATGTAGGAACCGGTATGTTTACTACTACTACCTTTAAACATAAATCAGAAATAATCAAAGGGTCTTTAGAATATAAAATAGACAGGCTGATGAGCAGAAATATTTTCTAATTGTAGTTTGCATCAGTAAAGTATCACCTGCACCAATTTTTAGGCTCAACTCTCCAGGACTCAAGCTCATACTGTCAATAACATCAACATCTTTTTAAAATGTAGCAGAAATTTAACATAATTTAAAAATGTGCATCCCTTCTTCAATTTATAGCAAGATTGTAGGTCTCCTCCAAAATCAAACTTCTATAAATATCTAAATTCCAAATGCACACTGTTAAGTTTAATATAACACTAAATATAATGAAGCAAAAAGAAAAAAAAAAGACTGAGGTAGAGGTATGTGGATAATGTTTCAGTGGCTGAGAGATATAGTTACTTCACCCACTAAAATAAACATGAAGTAGCAGCAGAGTTTGCAGATTTCCCTTCTGACAGTAATGCTAGTTGTAGCTTCAAGACAGAAAGGAACAGGCCTGCACTGTAACAGCTTTCATGCAGGCATGTGCTTGGACAGGCTATTATTTGGTGTGGCTTCAGTGCTGGTCATTAATAGTTAACATAAAAAATGTTTGCAAGGCAACAACTGATATGATACTGATCATAACAATGTTACTGTTAATAAGTGAGCCTCCATGCACACATTGAAACACATAAGATAAGAGTGCAGGGATCTGTTGCAGCCTTGCTATGGGGAGGTTTTCTTTTCTCTTCATTTTAGAGCTAGGCACTCCTTGACAGGTGTAGTTGATAAAGACTTGATACAGAGCGGCGGTTGTCATTTTGATCTGTTTCATGCATTTTTCCTCTTCCAGACACCACTAAGTGAGGGTGTGTAAGAGCCCAAGAGAGACATCTGCTTTCAGTGAGACTGGTTTTGATACAGAGAGATTGGAAGAGATTTAAAATGAGCATGTCAGCCAGAATGAGATCTTCAGGTTCAGCTGGTTAGAGTAACAGGAAGCTACAGAGTCCTTACCAGCCAACACAAACACGGTTTATCTTTACAACAACTTTGCGTCATCCTAAAGTGACGTTTCTTTACACAAACCCACCTGTTTTTACACAAAAATAAATTCCCGGTAATTTTTTTCCCAGCTGGTCAGGAATTCAAGGACCTGCCAGTAAGGTGTGGTTTAGACGCTGACGGACGTCTGTCAGTATCCATTGTGTGTGGGCAAAAAACGAGCTTTTATTTTGACTCTTAGGAAGAAACATTCTCTTCTCGTGCACATGAACAATCCTGCAGCTCAGCTGTTCTCCTTTGTTTCCTCTGTCTCATCCCCATTATTTGTTAGTGAAAATGTAATGTTTTCATAAGCATTGATCACAGTTCTTGCGTGTTTTATTTTAATCTTCTGAACCGCAGCCTTCATACTGGTGCAGCAGCCCTCGCATGGCTATGGTAAACGAGAAAGAGGAAGAGGAGGATGCAGAAAAAGCTATGAAGGGAGAGTTTATAGAGGAGGAGCCAGCTGGAGTAGTATCTGGAATAAAGATTAAACACCTCACTAAGGTAAGAGGCTGAAGACCGACACTCTGTTGGGTATAAAAGGCTCTTGGTGCCAGGTGTGGACACGTTATGGTAATGGTTGCACTGGTTCTGGGTATCTCCCTCTGCCAGGAGTTCAAAGTAGGGAACAAGACACGGCAGGCGGTGCGAGATCTGACGCTGAACATGTTCGAGGGGCAGATCACAGTGGTGCTGGGACACAATGGTGCTGGGAAGACCACCACGCTGTCCATGCTTACAGGTCACCAGTCACAAACATGACAGGAAGCAAACACTGACCATGCACATCAAATGAGTCACCTAACTGGGATCTGTTCTGTTTTCTTCACATTTCAGGTCTGTTTCCTCCCAGTAGTGGCCGGGCCTACATAAATGGTTACGACATCTGTCAGGACATGGCTCTGATCCGACGCAGTCTGGGTCTCTGTCCTCAGCACGACGTTTTGTTTGACAACCTAACAGTGAGAGAGCATCTGCTCTTCTATGCACAGGTATTCAACAATATAGCAGCATGCAAAGTTACTTATAACTGTAAAATGATCTTATGATTTTTCCTCACACCAAAAGGTAGACATAAAACTCTATCTGGTTGTGCCACTGTTTTCAAGAACTGCTTTCTAATTAGATGCAAGTTTAAGGTGTAAAGGAGCTTAAAATGACCTCTTAGGCTGGCGGTCAAAACGCATTGGTTGCCCGTTGACTTAAATATAAAAATGTGAAGCTAGTAAATAGAAATGGTTTATTGTTTATTTTATACAGCTAAAAGGCTTCCCCAAGGAGCAAATTTCAGACGAGGTGGATCGTATCATCTGCATTTTGAACCTGGAGGACAAGCGACATTCTCGCTCCAAGACCCTCTCTGGCGGCATGAAGAGGAAGCTTTCCATCGGAATCGCCCTCATTGGAGACTCCAAGGTCAGGAACTTTACCAATACTTTTTATGGTCATTCATTTACTTAACATCCCCCTCCATCAGTGAATACCTTCTCTGCTCCTACCTCCAGGTGGTCATGCTGGATGAGCCCACGTCGGGGATGGATCCATCAGCACGACGGGCCACCTGGGACCTTCTCCAGGGAGAGAAACGAGGTCGCACCATCCTGCTCACCACTCACTTCATGGACGAGGCCGATCTGCTAGGTGACCGGATCGCCATCATGGCAGGAGGCGAGCTGCAGTGCTGCGGCTCGCCACTATTCCTGAAGAACAAATATGGTAAGAAAAAAGTGGAGGACGCTGCAGCAGGCCTTTGCCTGAAGAGATTTTTACAGGGTGTACATTTTGTTCTTTTTATATTAAAAACAACTTCAGTCTCTCTCTTCTGCCTACTTTATACATTGAGACTTAATTTCACCTTTCCTGACCTCTAAGGAAACTAAAATACAATGATTAGATGCAGTTGTAAAGGCTTCAAATGCTTTGCTTCATCTTAGAGATGGGGTCAATTGGACCCCACAAGCTTTTTACCCTAAGCACGATCTATAGTCTATAGAGTATAGTCACTCTGCCTCTGCATGAATTTTTGTTTTATGGGGTTTTGGGAATTGACTGTCTGATGGGGCACCTCCCCCCCCTCCGCTCCCTGGCTTCCGCACTGCCTGAATGTGACATCTGCCGCACTCCTCCTGAGCGTCTTGCTAAAACCACAAGAGAGTTAAATATGATTGTGGAAAAAAAGAAGACGACAAGAATCGTGAACAGAAAAAAAATGCAAAGCAAAGTCAACTAAAAAAAGTTATTTAAACAACTTATACATATACTGCATTGACAAAAGTACATTGCACTCCTTACACGGATTTTAAGGATCTGGATCAGTGACCTTGTGGCCTTGCCAATATAAAATCTTAACATTTTCAATTTTGCATTGCTTAGTAAAGGAAAAATTATTATAAAAATAACATGTATGTTTGTGATTGTTCGACAGGTGCTGGCTACCACATGGTGATAGTCAAAGGTTCACTTTGTAATGTATCAGAGATCACTCGCCTTGTTCATATGTACGTTCCCAATGCTACAATGGAGAGCAGCGCCGGAGCCGAGCTCTCTTACATCCTGCCTAAAGAAAGCACCAGCAGGTAAGTTATGCTGCCCCCAGATCATTCATGCTAAAGTTCTTGTAGTCACAGTGTGGGTATTAGATTCACAAAACCCCAAATCAGTGATTAAGTCATAATTATTCTGAACTGATTTATGAGGAGTACATTTTGTTTCACAATTAAAGCTGTAGTCATTCGGTGTCTTAGCTGTTAGCTCAGATTTGTTTCTCATTACATTTAAAATGAACATCATTACTTTTTTATTTTTGTCTCTATTTACATACATTTTTGTACATTGGGTCAAACAGTAGAAGACTATGTTATTTAACAAGAACATTACTGTGGAAGTTTGAGCGGTTTAAGGCTATCACTTTTTCAACCTTGCTATACCTTGATCCCTGTTCCCACTGGCAGTGGAAAGTCAGCAGTGGAGCACCTCTCTTTTGTTTGTTCATGCAGGTTTGAGCTGCTGTTTGCTGAGCTGGAAATGAACAAAGAGGAACTGGGTATTGCAAGCTATGGAGCCTCGGTGACCACCATGGAAGAAGTTTTCCTTAGGTAAGACACAAGATCTTCCTTATTTTCATCCCTCACGGGGTTACATTCTTCCATTAATTTTGTGCAAAACTTGTGGAATAATTTCTGTTTCGCATCAAAAACCCTCAGGGAGATTCCTATTATCTTTATTTCTTCTTTATATTGCTCAGTATGTATCAAATTCTCAACCACACCTTTTATTTGTTGGAGCAGTGTTTGTCTTTAGTTTCAAACTAAGCTGGAGCTACTTTCCTCCTTTGTTCATATGACTCCAGTTCCTGCTGCTCATTTATCACATCTTTCTGCTTCCTCTTGGGTTTGATTCTGTATTTGTGGCAACTACCACACAGTCGCTTCCTCTGTTGTGGACTTAGCTCTGCGTGCTGCTGATACTGGATGTTTAATGATAACTTTACTGCTCCCAATGCCTCATTATTTACAAGTCCTGCTGAGAATCTGTTCATACCAAAAACATCAAACATGCAACGAGACTAGCTTTTATTTGAAAAATGTAATAAAATATTTCATAGTTTAAAAAATGCATGGGCTTTTTTATGCTTCATTGACACTTTGCAGTGGGTAGAATGCTATAAACTAAACAAAAACAGTATGTGATAATAATATCCCCTTACTTCTGGGTATCTGAACAAACAAATGAGACAAAACAAGATCTGAAAGAGTTTATTGATTTCTGACTTCAAGGCTAGAAAACCTGAAGTGTTCTGAGAAAAGATTAAAACTTTGCACAGTGGGAACAAGATTTCTCTTTTATTGCTTTTAAAAGAAAAATATATTGATTATGTGTCATTCCTTACTTTTTTGTGAAACATTGATGTGAATGTCTCTGGCTGGCCTGAGCATCGTGCTGGTGATAGTGACATTTCTTCACTGCTAAGTGCTGTGGATATGTCTTGTCCACATCCGAAATGGACAGTTTCTAGTTGCAAGCCTCCCGTGGGACTGACTAATTATTCTACTTCTTGACCAGACTGCCTACAAAAGCAGTGCAAGCATATTTTCCTGGATTCCTTGCATTCAAACAGTAAGGGGTCAGTAAAGGATGTTCTGTCATAGAGATTATGCAGCACTCTGTGTCCTACTGGTTTATTGAGAGAAAAACCTTCAAAACTTCCACATTGCATTGTGAAAGTTGCATTGTGCTTGCTTCAAGAATGTGCTTGAAGCACATTCTTGCTTCACGGGGGAGCAAGAATGTTTAACTTTTTAAAGTCAAAATTTAATTTTCTCTGTGAATTCTGTTTGAAGTCAGAAAAAAAATTATGTGCAGGAAGTGTGATCTCTCTACTGGTCTCTTAAAAGTAGCAATTTATTTATCCATAAGTTAAAGAAAACAACTTTTCTACTGTGTGTTTTTTTTTCTTTTTTCTTATGAAAACGAAATTTATATCCTGGCAGTAAAAAAAAAAAATCTATGGTCAATTTATGTCTGCAGAGTTGGAAAGCTGGTGGATTCTAGTTTGGACATTCAGGCGATCCAACTGCCAGCCCTTCAGTACCAACATGAGAGACGCTCCCATGACTGGACCACTGATGACGCCAGCAGCATCAGTGGCCTGACAGATGTCACTGACTTCACAGACAGTGGCACACTCATCTCTGATGATGGGTCAAACATTAAACTGAACACAGGGGTAAGACTGAAGAAGGCATGTGTTATATTCAGTGTATATTATCTACAGCTCTGTTTGAGTTCTGCCGGGTTTGCGTCAACAGGCCAGACTCCACCTGCAGCAGTTTTATGCCATGTTTCTGAAGAGGGCGCTGTATAGCTGGAGGAACTGGAAGGTGATGGTAGCTCAGTTCTTGGTCCCTTTGATCTTCACTGTTGTGGCCTTAGTGGTGGCACGCACCCTCCCCAACCACCAGGACGCCCCCATGCTGAGGCTGGCCCTCAGCCACTACGGTCCCACCAGGGTCCCTGTGGCCCTGCAGCCAGGCGCGGGTTCGCTTTCTTCTTCTTTAGCAGAAATGTATACATCCCAACTCCTGGCCCAACTGGGTGAGCTCAGAAACATCACAGGTGAGACACTGAAAGAAAGAAAATGACTAACTTTCGGTATCTAGCTAACATGGTTACAACAAGTTCTTTTGAAGGGGGGGTTCTTTCTTAAAAGTGGATCAAACCACCAAAAAGTGTCACACAAGAATCTCAAAGACTCTATGTGACTCAAAGCAGCAACAGCCAGCACATAATCTGTAGGGTACATGAAATACAGAAATACAGAGACTTGTGGATTCTAAAACTTTAGAAATTGCTGCAAATATGGTCAGGTTGGTGTAAAATGTTAGAACAAAGATTGTCAACTAGACAAGTCGACTAAATTTTATATTTTATATAATTGACTGATCACGAGGTAGCGCATAATCATTTCAGGTCAGCCAATTTGGATTAATGTTCACAGAAAGCCCAAAAACATTAATATTTAAAGCTTGACTCTCAATTGGATTTATGTTTGAATTGAATGAGACATTCTCACACTCAAAATTACTTTAACTTCAGTTCTTCCCTCATAACTCCGGATGAATATTTAGGGTTATTGTCCCGATGGAAAGTCAAACTTTTTTCTTCAAGAATTCTCAGCCAATTGACTTTCTCCATTTTCTCCCACAGCCTGATGCTGCCACAACAATGTACATGTGTTTTTGAAAACTTCAAACAACATGTATAATTTATACTCACTACTTTATATTAGACTTCCACAAGAAATCTCTATGTAATACATTAAATACACTTTAAATAATAAAAAGGGCAACAAATCCAGTTGATCCTAAGGCAGCAGAGGCGTACTAAAATGACTGAATACTGTGTAAATGTAAATAGGAATTAACCATTTAAAACCAAATTGCACAAAGACATCAAATCACAATCTGCTTTCTTTCTTTTTGACTGTTTAGATTTCACTAATTACGTCCTGACCAATGCGAAAGCAGAAGGCGGGATCTTTAACGAGCGCTGCGTGGTGGGCGCTGCCTTCCTTGGCAGGAGCAACCACTATTCAGAAGCAACAGCCTACTTCAACAACCAGGGATACCACACACCTGCCACAGCCCTCATGATGGTGGACAATGCTCTGTTCAAACTCCTAGCTGGGCCCAACGCGTCAATCCTGACAGGCAATTACCCCATGCCCAGAAACCTGTCTGAGACTGCGAGGAGCCAGCTCACAGAGTGAGTACAGGACAGGATGTCCCTGATTAAAAGAAACAAGCATGAAAAATTCATGAATAACATTTGCTTTTTGTTATTTCTGTCCTCTGTAGTAGTAAGACTGGGTTTGCCATTGCCATCAACCTGATGTACGGCATGGCCTCACTGTCTAGTACTTTCGCCCTGCTGCTTGTATCTGAGTCTGCTATCAAGTCGAAGCACGTCCAGCAGGTTAGCGGCGTCTACCTGTCCAACTTCTGGTTCTCTGCCCTGCTGTGGGACCTGGTCAACTTCCTGCTGCCATGCCTTCTCATGCTGGTCAGTGGGAAATCCAACCTCTGTTCACAGAAGAAATACTCTGAGAATAATTATCTTGCTGTGGTTTGGATCGTTTTGGCTACCACAAGAAGAGATTTTGTGTGTTTTCATGTTTTGTTCCAGGTTGTATTCCAAGCGTTTGGCGTCGAGGCTTTTGTGGCAGATCACCACCTCATCGATGTTCTCCTGATACTCCTCTTGTACGGCTGGGCCATCGTGCCTCTGATGTATCTGCTCAGCTTCTTCTTCTCCACTGCTGCCACCGCCTACACACGCCTGACTATCTTCAATATGATCTCCGGCACGGCCACGTTTCTGACCGTTACCATCATGACCATCCCAGGTGAGAAATGAACACAAAAGTAAAAAAAGTAGCCTGTTTTTCACTGAGAAATTCAGACTGAACCCTGAATGACTGCATTTATGTGTGAAAAGAACTATCATTAAATATAAAGTAAACTTAAACAAGAAACTGACAAAGAGAAGCTTTTTTTCCCCCTCAGAAATACACAAAATCTATTACTGAACTTTGTAAAGCATTTTCTTTCCACCTATTTTGTATTGACGCATCACTTAAACTCCCAATAAGATAAACAGAAATTAGTGGTTTTATTAAGACAAAATAAACAGTCTGAAAGGCATAATTACTTCAGGAAATAAGTACCCTGTAAAACTGCACAAATTAACTTGCCTTTTCTTGTCTCTACTACCAAATACAATGATCTTTATTATTGTGTGGGAAGGGATTGAGTGCTAATGTTCACAGAGTTGGCGCTTGGTTAGTTAAAGTGGGATGTGTGAAGCTTCTTGTTGGTAAGAAAGGTAGGAAACTGCAGGTGTGATTTCAACTGTCTGAGGGAAGGTGTTTGTGAAAAATCCTTGATATTATCTTTGGGTAAATAGTTAAAAGCAATGACAATGACAATCACGCAAAGGCCAATAAAGTGTCCATCATTACTGTTTATAGTCATTCTTCCTTATTTCTTGCAGAGTTAAACCTGGTGCACCTGTCGCACTTATTGGATAAGGTGTTCCTGATCTTCCCTAACTACTGCCTGGGCATGTCATTCAGCCAGTTCTACCAGAACTATGAATTCATAAAGTTTTGCACTTCCAGTGAAATCAGCGAAGTCATTTGCAAAGTTTTAAGTAAGTTCTACTTCAGCATAACTGAAGTTATTAAAAAAGGTTATGAAAATCATGAATTTGACTGAGTGTTTATGTTTTTGCAGATATCACATACCAGCCAAACTACTTCTCCATGTCAGAGCCTGGTGTAGGTCGCTTCCTGGTGTCCCTCTTGGTGCAGGGCGTCGTTTTCAACGCTCTGCTGTTTGTCATTGAGCTGCAGTGTGTCCGCACCGTCTGCAGGCTCTTCGCCTCTCTGGGCAGAAAACGCAAACAGGTGGAGACAACAAAAATACTTCAGTATTTAGTTTGCTGTAGTTTGTGCACAAACTGCACAAACTACAGCAGTTTGTGGAGTATTTAGAAAGTGCACAAACTGCAGTGAATATTTTCTTCTTCCGTTTATGAATCACAAGGAAAAGAAAAGATGTCTCATCTGTCTGTTTTAATCCATAGTGTGAGTTTAAAAAAGTACTTTATGCTGAAAAGTAACTCAACACCTTCGGTTTAAGATTATTAAATATGTTATGCCTTTTTTAATGGAATTTTTTGTTTTTTAACTTTTCTAAGTACTATCGATATTAAATGTCAGAAAATATGATTTAAGAATTATATTGAAGTAGGATAAGATACTGTCATATTTTGATCTAACATATTTGCTTGGATCTCAGGTGACTCTCTTGGATGAGGCGGCGTTCCTTCCAGAGGACCGGGATGTGGCTGAAGAGAGGAAGCGGGTCCTGGAGTGCCAGCCAGTGGTGGAGTCCATGGTCGGCAGCCCTCTCATATTGCATGAGCTCAGTAAGGTGAGTCGCACAGTTGCCTCGGTGTAAATGTGCGTGCTGCGTCGAGATGTAAAAATGTGACAGGTAATCACGTCGCTCTGTCCTGCTCAGGTTTACAGCAGCGGGGAGAACCTCTTGGCTGTGGACAGGCTGTCTCTCGCGGTGGGGAAGGGAGAATGTTTCGGCCTCCTGGGCTTCAACGGAGCAGGAAAGACCACGACGTTTAAGATGCTGACTGGTGACGAGAGCGTCACATCCGGAGACGCCTACATAGACGGCTACAGCATCCTGAGGGACATTAAGAAGGTGAGTCAGAGAGAGGAACACTATTTCAGTGAAAGACGGATTAGATGATGCTGAAATCTGACACAAATGTTTATCTCGCTGTCGCAGGTGCAGCAGCGCATTGGTTACTGTCCTCAGTTTGATGCTGTGCTGGATCACATGACGGGAAGAGAGACGCTGAGCATGTACGCCAGACTCAGAGGAATCCCAGAGAAGTATGTAGCTGGATGTGTGGAGAATGTTCTGAGGTCGCTCCTGCTGGAGCCTCATGCTGATAAACTGACCCGCAGCTACAGGTGAGTGGAGCTCTGTCCTGTCCAGATGAAACAGTTAGTACATACAGTGTTAACTAAGATATGTGAACTCATGCAGCGGCGGTAATAAGAGGAAGCTGAGTGCTGGTATGGCTCTGATTGGTGGGCCTCCGGTCATCTTCCTGGATGAGCCTTCCACAGGGATGGACCCTGTCGCTCGGAGACTACTGTGGGACGCAGTCACTCGCACCCGGGAGTCTGGGAAGGCCATAATAATCACCTCCCATAGGTGAACTCTTTATTAACTCTTACTTGTTTGCTAAAAATGAGCAAAAGAGAATTATTAAAAGAGATAGAATTTATCATTTGAGAGGGTAAGAGACAACAAAAAAAACAACAAAGTCAGAACTAAGGAAATGGAATGTTGTATCTCTGAAGAAACGAAACAGAGTAGATTCATTTTTATTTTTAAGAAGATAATAACATACACTAATATAAATAATAAAAATATGTATTGTCCACATTTTGGTCAATGTAAATGGATGTGTTCTCACATCAGCATGGAGGAGTGTGAGGCCCTCTGCACCAGGCTGGCAGTGATGGTAAATGGTCAGTTCAAGTGCCTCGGGAGTCCCCAACACCTGAAGAGCAAGTTTGGCAGTGGCTACACGCTGCTGGCTAAAATCCACAAGGAGGATGATCTGGAGGACGGCGACCTGCAGCTTTTTAAAGACTTCATCGAAAGCACCTTCCCAGGTCAGAGGCGTCAGGATAAAAGTGGAGTTGAGACCAAAACTGTGCAAGCAAACCAAATCTCACTTTGGACTTTCTCCCACAAACAGGAAGTCAACTCAAAGATGAGCACCAGGGAATGGTTCACTACCATCTGACAGATAAAGCACTAACCTGGGCACAGGTACAGTCGCTGTGTTTATGTCTCATGACTGCTAGTTCAGCTGTATGTCACAGAAAGTACATGCCTCTCTAAATGGGCTGTGTTAGAGCTCCCTCTAGTGGAGAAGGAGTGACTACTAATTTAGGTAAATATAAGGGGAATAAAGGGAGTTAAATAAGGATTCTAGAAACTAAATTAAGTTCTACAAAATGTTTGATGTGAAAACGTACTTCTTTTTTTTCTAATAAAGGAACAAAACCAAACATTCACATGACAAAAAACCTTTACAGAACTGATTGATCAAAAACAATACATTTTAGAAAATAACATGAAAGAAATGTGGCAAAAAAACCAACAAAAAACTGAAAAAAAATATTCCTGGAAACAGTGAAATGAAAACATTGAAGTAGACAGGAATATTCAAATGTGAAAGCAATCAATATAATTAAAACATTGGACTATTTTCTCTGAATATTTTGGACTTACATTTTCTTTTTAAAATTAAGTCTTTTGTGGCAGATACATAATTTTGTAATTTCTTTTTTCAGTTTTGTTGCCAGCGCAGCACCACTGCTTATGTGCTTCAGGACAAACACAAACTACACTTTTACTCATTAGATTTCATGCATAAAATAACATAACATGACATAATATGGCAAAATAACAAATATCATAAATTTAAAAAGTATATTTATATTATAAATATAATAATATTTATATTATTTAAAATAAATACAGTTTTTAAGTGGTTAAAATTACATTACCTCATCACAAAGACATGCTTCATCTCTTTTGTCGCTCCTCTTCACCTTCTTTTTCTGCTGTTCAGGTGTTTGGCACGTTGGAGGCAGCCAAAGAGAAGTACCGCATTGAAGACTACTGTGTGAGCCAGATATCTCTGGAGCAAGTATTCCTCAGCTTTGCTCAGTTCCAACACTGCACACAAACTGAAAGGAAGTAGGTGGAAGGAGCCAGGAAACCGTCCATAGTCAACCTAAAGCCTGGTGGAAGCAAAAACATTGTTTGACTCCCATCTCTCTCCATTTCTGACTTGAGCATTAACACTAAGAAAGTCAACGGTCCAGTCTGAAACTTGAGCATCTCTTCTGCTTCATGAGACTTTTAATTGGTCAGTCACGCTGTTTGTTGTTGCCATCTGACGCTAGGAACGCTGACTCTCATTGTAGCTTGTGGGGTGTTGATTATACCAAGTGACAAACTCCTAGATCCGCACCTTTTTCAATCAAGTCAAACGAAATGTCGACCCTCAACCACTACGAACCGTGTGTGAGGGGGTTAATGTGTGTGTATGTGTGTTAGTGTGCGTTTAAAATTTGTACAGACATTGTTTTTCTTATTTATGACTTTTATGACTTCTGTTCCCATGATTTTGTGCTGATTGTCATCACAAGAGAGTTAAACCACTGATGATTGTGAAGCTGCTGTGCACCTTTGAGCCTTATCCAACAAACTAATTCTTTTTATGTCATCCTGAACAGAAGGACTCCAGACCCCGAAGAGTCTCTTAATGTTGCCAGATATACACAATGTGACGCGTAGTATCAGCTACTATGGTACTCGTACTCAAATCAAGACAGTTTTCAGTGTAATGCATGCATAAAATCTAAATGAGTAAAAGCATTAAGTTCAGCGGAAGGAGAGCAGCAGGGAATGAAGAATAATTCTTAAATTCTAGTTAATTATTTCTTCTTATAGTCTGTACTTCTCCTCTTTCAGTTAATGGGAATCACAATTTCTGCAGCAATGTGCAGCAGCAGGAATGCTAACCATTACAGTTTAGCTTACACGCTCTTACAGGTAATTAAATTGCACTTATGCAAATGACGCAGTGAAAATCTTAATTTGAATGTAGATCGGCCCTGTTATTATTATTATTATTCTTTAACTAGCTTCTGTCCTAAAAAAACAACAAACCTAATTTAAAATATGAGAAAATTAGTTACGAAATACTTCTTCTAAACAAACAAAACCTTTTTCTCTGAGAGATAATAATCATCACTGTATTTTACTAAACTTTCTTCTGCCATTCATGATATATTACACCCTAGGTCAAATCTTGTCAACATTGTTACATTTCCCATTTATTATCTAGAAATACTCAGAGCTACATTTATTAAATAGTAATATTTCCGACTTATATTATAGGTAAACCAAGTTTCCCGGTTTCCCATAATCTTTGTGATACAAACCAGGACAAATAAGATTATCTGCTCATCTCCTCATATTCTCACTTCAGCAGTGTGATGAATGTACGCTTTCCCATGCCGTCCAACATGAGCAAGATAATACATTATCTTTTATTAAGCTTTTAATTTTCACTTTTATCACGTTTTTTTTCTTTTGTATTTTTTTGCACAATTCTTTCCCATTAAGCGAATGACTTGAAAGAATTACAGCATGAACACTTGAAATGTACGCACGGCAAACTTTTAAAGATTGACTCCTGCTGAAATTATGGTGTCATATTTTAAAAAAGGGAATTTGCATCATTGTAAGTGTGTATTGTACTGTACCGTGGAACTGAACCGGTCAAATCTGTATGTATCATTGTCCTTTTTAAATAAAATAATGCTGTCCATGCAAATGGGAGCAAACCTTTGATTGTGATTATGGGTTTTCTATCAAGAATACTGGAATCCGTGTTCTTGCATGATCAATTTTGTATTAGTTGCAGGCAGATGTGAAACTGGTAAAACTGGTAATGATTGTTTAAAAATAACAAATACGGCAGAGTATAATTTAGAAATCTTTATTAATACACTCTCACGTCAACATAAAAAATATATGTATCTGTATTGGAACTGCACAATGTTAGGTAAACATTTTATAATGTTAGTGAATATTTGACATTCAGAATGGTTGTTCCAAGGGTGATGAAAAACACCCCACATGGTGTTTTAGTCTGAAATCATGACAAAATGAAAGATCTGAAATATAAAATAAACTTGTTTCAAATACGAGGCCTGTGTGGCACAAAGGTTGTGTACATGAGGGAGGATGAGCTGACAGGAGGTGAAAGGGAAGTGGGAGAAACGCAAACATTATGCACTATACCTGCAAAGTCAGAACAATTGAGGACAAGGAACCTGTCAAGGATTTACAGAAGAGCATATATGCAAAAGACAAAACACAAATGAACATAAAGTCATTTTTGAGTACAATCATAGAGGAAACATGACAAATTCAGTTCTTTATTAATGGCAAAATGTTCCTGGCATTAAATCTTTGTGGTAAAAGTATAAATCCATTTTCTATATATATTTTGTTATTCATTAAAGCTTCAGCGATGGAGCAGAGTAAACAAACTCCGGAGTTGAGCTCACTGTCATGTTAAAGAACAAAGGTTAAATAGGTGTGGCCAACAGAGAACAACAATCCCACAGGAACATAAAGTCCTCTCTGTCTTAGCTGAAAATTCAGACCAGGAGATCGTATGCAGCTGAGAACATGGAGACTTTGAAGGATTTTGTTTTCTTTCTTTTCTCTAGTCCTACCACTGTACTTGGAGTAGGTCTCCTTTTCATATTCCTATATTTGGTGACTGTTGGTTCCTCCAGAGAAACGGGTAAAGAACCTCCAGGACCAAAGCCTCTGCCTCTGCTTGGCAACCTGCTGCAGCTTGATCTCCAGAGACCCTACAAAACACTGTGTGAGGTGGGCTCTGACTTAAACTGTTCTACAACATTTAAACCTGTTAGATCGCTGTTTCATTTTCTTTTCTCCTGTTTTCATCCAATCAGCTTTCCAAGAAATATGGATCTGTATTTACAGTTTACTTTGGACCAAAAAAAGTGGTTGTCCTAGCCGGGTACAGGACAGTCAGAGAGGCTCTGGTCAACTATGCAGAAGAGTTTGGAGAAAGAGAAATCACACCAATATTTGCGGATTTACTAAAACATCATGGTATGTCCAGAAGTAGATTGTGACAGATTTTTGCAAAAGTACTAATGAACAACAGTTACTACACCCACAAAGTTCAATATGTTTTATGGATTTTATATGACAGATCAACATAAAATAGTGCATAAATTGAGAAGTGAAAGGAAAATTATACATATGATTTTAAATTTTAAAAAATTGAAAATCTGAAAAATTTGACATCTGTTCAGTTTCTTTAATTCTGGTTTTGCAGAAGTAACATTTTTGCCCTTTTGTTCTTGGAAAACAGATCAATCTCAGTCAGAATGGGTGGAGATTATCTGTGAACATCCATTTACAATGTATTCCAAGGAATCTGGGCTTAAAGCATAACTACTTATTGTTGGTCTAAGACAGTAAAATTGCCAATAAAATGTTTATTTTTGTAACTTGACAAAATATTGAAACAAAGTTCAAAACTGATTATGAGTTCTGTTTACTGTATAAGGAATTCTGTTTTCAAATGGAGAAACATGGAAAGAGATGCGTCGTTTTGCCCTCAGCACCCTCAGAGATTTTGGGATGGGGAAGAGAATTGCAGAGGAGAAAATCTTAGAGGAGTGTGGACACCTCATCCAAGTGTTTGAGAGTTATAAAGGTATAACATAATACTGTTTTCTCTAAGAAACAGACATACAATTCTTCACTGAAATGGTTCAATCATTGTTGTGTTGTACTAATTCATATTCCTTTTGTAAATGAAGTACATTTTAATAGCAGACAAGATAAAACAGCAACTCTCTTGATCCACAGGAAAACCATTTAACACATCCCATCCAACAAATAATGCAACATCCAACATCATCTCCTCCATCGTGTTTGGAAGCAGATTTGAATATAATGATTCTCAATTCACAGACTTGGTTAATCGAGCCACTGAGAATATTAAGCTATCTGGCTCGGCAGGAATCCAGGTAAGCTTAATGTTTCATTTAAGCAGCTTGATATATTATTTACCAAGTTGCAAATTGGTAAATAATATATCAAGTTGCTCAAGTGAAACTTGGTACATGGTAAACCAGGACAAAGTTAGATATATGAAAGGTAGAGACTGTTAAATTATTGTCTGAAGTCCAAACACCGAGCTTACTCTTGCCAGCCATTATTTTACATGTATAAAATACCCCAAAGTTTAAAATTAAATTGTCATAAAAGACCTATTTGAATTTATGTAATTTTCATAAATTGTTGTTGTTTTTTTTTGTAAAAAAAAAAAAACATCCTTTACTTTCTCCCCCCATACGTCGCCCTGCTCGATGGTGCACAAAGGTTAGGTGGGCATTTGGATTTGCAAGCTAAAGTCGAGTTAAAATAAAACCTTCCACTGCTTAACAATTGAGGGCAGTGTAACCTGTAATTGCAAAACAAGCAGCTGTCACTTCTACTACCATATCCTTGATTGCGTTTAGTTTCCTGGGTTTTTATGTGACAGACCAACACAATGTGGTGCACAAAATGTGAGGTGGAAGGATAAGCACACATATAATTTTAAAATGTTTTCTCATATAATTGTTACATCTTATTTTTATTCATCACTGAATGGTATTGTACAAGGATTGTCCTTTAGCTCTCTTTAATGTTAAATAATTGTATTGAATTAGTTAAATTTAATAACTAGTATTACATTTTTATATTCCTGAAATATATTTTTCTTAATTTGAAGCTCTATAATACATTTCCCTGCCTGGCTGAATGGATAAAAAGCCGTCAGGTTATACTAAAAAATGGTGAAACGACGATTAGAGAACTGAAGAATTTAACTCAGGAACTGAAAGAGACACTCAACCCTCAGATATGCAGAGGACTGGTCGACTGTTTTCTGATTCAAAAGCAGAAAGAAGAGGTAAGACAACACAAACCTATTTTTAAAGAATAATGGCAACATCAAAATGTGTGCCACATGTACAGTATTCACACAATTTTCTTTTTAGGACTCTTGTGTCAAAGACACTCAGTTCACTGAGCAGAACCTGCTATATACAGTGGCAAACCTGTTTGCTGCTGGAACTGACACCACAGCTGCAACACTAAAATGGGGTTTGCTGCTCATGGCAAAGTATCCACAAATTCAAGGTAAGAAAGAGGAGAAAACATTTGGGTTATTTTCTCAATACCTCGAAGACATTTTTTCAGACCTTTGTAGCCCTTTGAGATTTCTGTTCTTCTCTTAAAGTGTGAAATATAAACCTGCCTCTTTGGAAATATGGTAATCTCTGTAAAAAAGTTTGTAGGCAATCTGTCGATTCAAAATGCCTCCATATTTCCAGTTAAGAATATAATGGCTAATTTTATGCAGGAGGCTTAAGTTTTTTAGTTGGTTCAATATTTTTTCTCAATATTTAGAAGTTAGATGGTTTCAATGTTTTCATCTGGAAATAGAAATTGTAAAATATTACATCTGCTAAACTTCAACAAAAATATTTGTGGTGACTGTGGTCCCCAGAGGGAGAACTGTTAATCATTTCGTTCTTGTTTACTGCAGATCAGGTTCAGGAGGAGCTGACCAGGGTGGTTGGAAGCCGTGAGGTTCATGTGGAAGACCGTAAAAATCTGCCGTACACTGATGCTGTCATCCATGAGATACAGCGGCTCGGTAATGTCCTTCCTATGGCGGTCCCACACAAAACCAATCGAGATGTCACCTTTCATGGACATTTTATCAAAGAGGTGAGCAGGATGACAATATTTCTAGGCTTCCAACAGACAATATCTTCCAGATGATCATGCTTGTATTTTTGCCTTCAGGGAACTACTGTGATTCCCCTCCTTACATCTGTTCTGTATGATGAGAGTGAATGGGAGAGCCCTCACATCTTCAACCCGTCTCATTTCTTGGACAAGGAGGGAAGATTTATCAAAAGAGATGCCTTTCTGCCATTTTCTGCAGGTGGAACAACTTCAATAGCTTTTTAATCAATCAGATAATCATTGCCATTCATGTTTGGATTAAAATGCATTACATGTTTTCTTGTTGCAGGTCGCAGGGCGTGCCTTGGTGAGAGTCTGGCAAGGATGGAGGTTTTCCTCTTCCTCACCTCACTCCTTCAACGTTTTCGTTTCATGCCTCCACCTGGAGTTTCTGAAGATGATCTGGATCTGACTCCAGCGGTGGGATTCACCATCTCTCCTTCTCCTCATGAGCTCTGTGCCATCAGTCGGCAGTGAAGAATGAAGCACTATATTGTAATTGATCTCTCTGCCAGAACCCTGATGTCATCATTACATATTTTCACTTTAAATGTCTGCGTGTTACTTTAATTTGCACACTTTATTTAAGGAGCTTGACAGTTATTTTTTGTAGCTATGGACTCTATCCCTCACTTTCTTCTTCTCTTCTAGTGAGTTAATTTCGCTGACATATATAGATGATGAAGAGATTCAGTTTGTTTCCACATTATTTACTTATGACAAAGCAAATTTACATAGCATGTAATAATTTAAGGTAGAGTCATCCTGAACATTGCTGAAACATCTGAGTAATATTTATTTATTATTCATATTTATTATGACATATTACTGAAGCGATTGGAGAGCTAGGTAGGACTCTCTGGTCTGGAACTCAGTTGGTTGAAGTCTTACATTAAGAACAGAGATTTCTTTGCCTCATTAGGAAACTTCTCATCGAAGTGGACAGAAGTCACCTGTGGGGTACCCCAAGGTTCAAACCTAGGACCCCTCCTAATCAATACCTATATGCTCCCACTAGCTCAGGCAATAAGATTAGCTACCACAGCTAAGCATATGATACACAGCTCTACAGTACATTATCACAGGTGACTCCGAACTCATCCAAGCACTAAACAGATGTTTAGAACAGATAAATGTGTGGATGTGCCACATCTGTCTCCACCTAAATAGAAACAAAACTTAACAGAAACTATTGTCTATGGACTTAAAGAGGAACGATCTAGAGTCAGCGCACAACTTCAGCTATTACAGATGGAAACCAGTGATCAGGCCTGAAATCTGGGTGTAGAGATGGACTCTGACCTGAATCTTCAGAGCCACATAAAGACAGTTACAAAGACAGCCTTCTATCACCTGAAGAACCTTTAGGACTGATGTCTCAGCAAGATCTAAAGGAACTCACCCATGTATTTATCTTTAGTTGCATTGATTTCTGCAATTGCGTCTTTACAGTTCTGCCTAAAGAAAAATCAACCAGACAACTGCAGATGATCCAAAATGCTGCTGTTCTCGTTCTGACTAAAACCAGGAGGATAGAGCATATCACTCCTATTCCAAAATCCTTATATCCCAAATAATAGGCTTTAAAATACTGTTAGTTCATAAGTCACTGAACGGCTGAGCATCACAATACATTAAAGGTCTATTGCTGCTGTATCAACTTTCCAGGCCTTTCAGGTCTTCTGGTTCTGGTCCTCTCTGCATCCCCAGAACCTTAACTAAGCATGGAATATTTTGTGCCTCAAACAACCCTTCATATGTTCACACAACTGCATCAACATCTTCTAAATTACATTTGCTGAGTCCTAAAAATAGATCCTACAGATTCTCACTGTAATTCTTCTCATTCCTTTTTTTTTAGCATCTAATGCAGGTTGGAGGCCTGTGGGATTTCTATGGCATATTCCAGACCAGTTGCATGTTGCAAGGACTGAGCGGGAAGGAGTTGGGATCCAGAACAAAGCTGTGTGGCCAAATTTATCTAGTTGGTAAAGTTCAGCCTTGCATGACCATTCCAGCTCATTCTTAAAGTCAAATTTTGATGCAGGAACGAATACATGAAACTCCTTACCTCACCCTTGCTCACATTGCAAACAATTTAATGAATGGTTCATTCGGTTTCCAGAGACCATGGCCAGTTTGCAATCTTTTAGATGTGCCTCTGCTGCACCACACCTGAATAGAATAATTAGGTCATCAGCAAGGCTCTGGAGATGTTATCTATGCAAGAAGGAGGTAATTAAGCCGTTTCATTCCAGTGTTTTGTACCTGTGGCACATCTAAAAACTGCAGGACAGTGGCCCTTGAGGACTGGCATTTGACACCCCTGCAATAAAGGAACCAGATAATTTGTTGGGATAAAATAGAAAGCTGCTCAACCTGTTTTCTTTGTGTAAACTCACAGAAAATGCTGATTTAATTTCAGTTAATGAGATGGTGACGAAAAGAGGGAGAGGCTGCCTGATCCTGGCTGGTACCTTATACCATTACAATGTTTCCTCTGCAAAAACACTCATCCATAGTCATGTAGTATAGTTTCATCTGTTTAGTATAAGACAAACTATTTTGCAAGATTTTGTACATTAAAAGTATTTGAACTTCTAACTTTTATTATTCAACATACACTGAATAAAGTTGGCACAGGGTTAGTCAAAAATTTTAATTTGCAAAGCTGACACTAGGTGGCAGGGGTGCCGCCAGGAATCTTGGGCCCCATGACAAAAAATTAAATTGTAACAGCTGCTGTTACAATTTTCTAAGTCTATCTGACCCATCAAAAGCGTCACAATTTCAAAGGCTTGCAACTGCCTTGCTTTCTTTAGTCCAATACTGATAACTAGCACAATATTTACTGCTCATGAATTTTACATGCAACAGTCCACATACAGTATGCAAGTAGGTTGCTTGAATTTTTTCTATTAGTTTTAGATTACTGAAATGTCTCTCCCCACGAGCAACTGTCATAGGCAACATGCAAGATATACATGAAGAAATCAAGACTTCTTCGAGCTGCAGTATATAACTTTAATAAAAAATATGTTTTCAGGAAAAATGTTTATCTGCTGTCATTGGTAGCTATGCTAACTAGACTGAGATTTCACAACAGGCTGTGCTAGCTGCAGCGTAGAGATGAGCAGCCCCACATGAGACGGTGATTGATTGCACTAAAACTCTCCTGTCTCGGATTAGTTGTTTCTAGATAGTACTGGGAGAAGGCAGAGGAAATAGATTTTTCACAGATTATCTTCATGCCATACTGTCACAATGACAGTTTTAACAAATATGGAACTATTTTTAAATATATAAACGTTACAAACTGCAGCTTAAATTTCACTCAGGAGAGGACATGTCAGGAGGGATGTGAGCTAGAGCTGCTGCTGACTGACTCATTTGTTAAGTGTGGTAAAAGGTATAGGTGCAAGTTCAATATATGAATATCTTGATAATTGTTTTCCTAAATTCATTAAATGCTAGTGAAATGAAGTCAAACAGTAGACTGTGAACATGCTAACTATGCCAAATGGTTGATAATCTCACACAGTCTACCCACCTCTCTTGGAGAAAAACTGGATTACAAATTGACACTTTGACCCTTTTCTCTTTCTGTCTCTTTATTTTTTTTGAAAATGTAACTTTATTATTTTTCTTAGTAGCATAGTAACTGCCACAGTCGTTCTTGTCTTCTACTGTTTGTTGCTGATCACCATCACTATCAAGCTCCAAGCAGGAACAAATCGTTTTATGCAGATCCAGGGAGGTTCAGGGCAAATGTTTGTCTTTCAGTCTGGAATGGGGGACATTTAATTTTTACTGCTAAAAACAAATTTAGAAAACACAATTTAATTAATTTTGTAATTTACAGGGTTCCATTTGTTTTAAAAATTTCTGTGAACAAACTAATAATAATAATAAAAAATTGTGGAGGGCCCCCTGTTGGTCAGGGGCCCTTAGAATTGTCACACCTTATTTCACTGTCTCTAGCCACACTCAAGCCTGATTGGTCTCACACCTGTTCTCAAATAAGATATCACTTAAATGAAATCTACCTGATAAAGTGAAATATACAAAAAATCATACAAAACTAGAAATTATGCCCAGAAGAAATGGAGGAACATGAGGAAGACAGTCAGTCTGGAAAGGCTTTCAAGGCCATTTCTAAAGCTTTGAGACTCCAGCGGACCACAGTGAGAACCATTATCCACAAATAGAAAAATTATGGAACAACGATGATTGATGAATTTCTTAACACAAAATCTTGTTAAGCATTTAGTTTCTAGTGCAAAAGTGTCTTAAGTAAAATAATATGTTAGGCGAAGTAGTACTTTTTTTTTTTTTTTTTTTAAGAATTAAATTATTTACTTAAAACAAGATCCAATATTTTTCTGAAAAGTTACATATCAGTTAGTTTTGTCTTAGTTCATGCTGAAGTTTGACAAACATAAAAAAAGGGAAATTAGGAAGGGACAAACATTTGTTCACACCACCAGGTTTAGAAAAATTAGGTGCACTAATGACAACTGACTTTTGGATAAAATCATGTCTCTCCCATTGCCAAAGCTCTCTCTGGTGGATAAATATCTCAACAGTAGCTGATGTGTGGCTCTGACGTCTTGTGTTTCTTTGGAGTTATTGAAGTATAAAGACTTGAATGATAAGTGAAAAGTAGCCATTGTTACCAATCATACTATACATGGCAATGATACTTACAAAATCGACAAATTGAAGTTTTAAGTGTTTATGCCAGCATATGAGAAGCAATTATGTATTTTCTAAATTACAACAAAATTGGTTTCACAGGACTTTAAAAGCTAAGTAAGACTGTAATTTTTCTCTCATTGAAACATCCTATATAAGTTTTACTGTTGATAAAAAACACAAAATTTTCCCCAAAGTAAGAGATGTTTTGCTGAAAGTGAAATAAAATCCTCTTTCAAGTTAAATAACAAATATATGCTTTGCCACAGTAACACTGAAGTCCATCTCAGATTATTTTATTTCTGCTCCACATGCATCTCAGGCATCCCACAGTGACATTTTATGAATAATCTTTGTATCTTGTGAATATCTGATTCAATTCATGAAGAGCACTACATGTCTAAAAAGCAGGCACCCAGTTGCTGAAAAAGCCTCAGTGATTGTAAAATGGTCCACAAAGTCAGGTAGGGGTTGAAGCAGCATTCCTGTGAGATTTTCACAGCAACTCTACCTCTGTTCAAAATGCAAAACAGGACTAGGGCTGACTTACTCACTGATCAATTTTCACCTTAATTTTGAACCTTATGGGGACTAATGTTTGCACATCATCTGTGTCTTCATCACAGTCACCAGAGAACACTGCAACCATTCAGCTAATCATAGGAAACCTGACACAAATGTACAGAAAACACTAAGAAATTTGGGGAAATCATCCAAAAAGCTTATTTGTTGGATGAAATAGTGTTTGAGGTCACCTACATGTTCACTGTCAACACCCCCAAGAAATGTACACATCAAAACCAAGCACAGCATATCACAGAAGAGCATATATAAAAGACAAAAACACAAATAAATATATAATCATTTACCAGCACAACTGTAAATGTGCTGCTGAATCTGACAGATTCAATTCCGTCAGATTCAGATAGAGTGACAGATTCACTCACATCCACAGCAGAAACTGAACAGAAATTTCTGCAAAATAATTGAAGCTCAGTCAGACTCTGTGCAGAGTGTCAGTAAGCGTCGATTTTGAAGATGTGCTAAAAATTCTCAAAGGAAGTCAGTACTTGCAAAGTCTGTAAGGGGTAAGAATAATTTTCCAATGCACAGTACTCATAAATGTTTTATCATTTGCGTAACAATCATACGCACATCTTACTTGCAAATGCATTATCCATAATCACAAATTGATTTTGGACTTCTGTGAACTATATTAGGAATTCTGTTTTCAAATGGAGAAACATGGATAGAGATGCGCCATTTTGCCCTCTGCACCCTCAAAGACTTTGGTAGGGGGAAAAGAGTTGCAGAGGAGACAATCTTAGAGGAGTGTGGACATGTCGTTCAAGTGTTTGAGAGTTATAAAGGTAACATGTTGCTGTGTTTCTCTAAGAGACAGACACATAAAACTCTGCATTTAAATGATTTAATTATTGTTGCAATGAACCAATTTACATTCCTTTGCAAGTTATGTGTCCTCAATAGATAAAACAATTCTCTTGCTCCACAGGGAAACCATTTAACACATCCCATCTATGAAATTATACGACATCCAACATCATCTCCTCAATAGTGTTTGGAAGCAGATTTTAATATGATGGTCCTCGATTCAGAAACCTGGTTAGTCAAGTCAGTGAGTCGATACACTACAAAACTTTAGGTAAGCTTAATGTTTCGCAACTTTGTAAATAATACACTGGGAGCCAAAGGGAGACTTTTGCAGAGTACATTGATGATATCTGTGTGAAAGGGAGAGACCTAAATTATTGTCTGAAGACCAAAAAAATTGTTTATAGATGCAACACATAGTATTTTACATTCATAAAAGTTTAAATACCCATAAAAGATAAATTTTGGATTTTAATAATTTTTTATTTTACAACCATAGATCTCTTTTTTCAGAAATTGAAAAACAAATGAAATAGGAGCAAAATAAAATGAACAAATGTGTATAATTTTGATGTGAATGTAAAATGCTACTGTTACCACATATGGAAAGCAATTGTGCAATTAAAAATAACAACAAATACTGCAGAATATAATTTAGAAATCTTTAGGAAATTTGATCCATTTTTTAATGTTGTAATACAATCTCACATCAACATAAAAAAGAAATGTATACATGTGTATAAGAGCTGCACAATGTTGGGTAAATATTGAATAATGTTAATGAGTGTTTGCCGTTCAGAATGGCTGTTCCAAAGGTAAAAGGCCCTCAGATGAAAAATCCAACACATATTATTATGGTCAGAAAGACGGATAGAATGAAAGAACTGAAAAGATAAAATAAACTAAGAATGGATTGTGAAAACCATTGAAAGTATGTTAAAATCAATTCTATGATGTAATAAAGTAGAGATTTTAACGTGTGAACAAATTAATTTTTTCTCTTCATTAACTAAATGTCATGTATAAAAAGAACTCTTTCACTGACAAACAGGCAAATTTAGTATTTTGTGACTTGGTATAATTAAATTGTTTCAAATACGAGGCCTGTGTGGCACAAACGTTGTGTACATGAGGGAGGATGAGCTGACAGGAGGTGAAAGGGAAGTGGGGGAAACGCAAACATTATGCACTATACCTGCAAAGTCAGAACAATTGAAGACAAGGAACCTTTCAAGGATTTACAGAAGAGCATATATGCAAAAGGCAAAACACAAATGAATATAAAATCATTTTTGAGTACAATCATAGAGGAAACATGACAAATTCAGTTCTTTATTAATGGCAAAATGTTCCTGGCATTAAATCTTTGTGGTAAAAGTATAAATCCATTTTCTATATATATTTTGTTATTCATTAAAGCTTCAAGGATGGAGCAGAGTAAACAAACTCCGGAGTTGAGCTCACTGTCATGTTAAAGAACAAAGGTTAAATAGGTGTGGCCAACAGAGAACAACAATCCCACAGGAACATAAAGTCCTCTCTGTCTTAGCTGAAAATTCAGACCAGGAGATCGTATGCAGCTGAGAACATGGAGACTTTGAAGGATTTTGTTTTCTTTCTTTTCTCTAGTCCTACCACTGTACTTGGAGTAGGTCTCCTTTTCATAATCCTATATTTGGTGACTGTTGGTTCCTCCAGAGAAACGGGTAAAGAACCTCCAGGACCAAAGCCTCTGCCTCTGCTTGGCAACCTGCTGCAGCTTGATCTCCAGAGACCCTACAAAACACTGTGTGAGGTGGGCTCTGACTTAAACTGTTCTACAACATTTAAACCTGTTGGATCTCTGTTTCATTTTCTTTTCTCCTGTTTTCATCCAATCAGCTTTCCAAGAAATATGGATCTGTATTTACAGTTTACTTTGGACCAAAAAAAGTGGTTGTCCTAGCTGGGTACAGGACAGTCAGAGAGGCTCTGGTCAACTATGCAGAAGAGTTTGGAGAAAGAGAAATCACACCAATATTTGCGGATTTAACAAAACATCATGGTATGTCCAGAAGTAGATTATGACAGATTTTTGCAAAAGTACTAATGAACAACAGTTACTACACCCACAAAGTTCAATATGTTTTATGGATTTTATGTGACAGATCAACATAAAATAGTGCATAAATTGAGAAGTGAAAGGAAAATTATACATATGATTTTAAATTTAAAAAAATTGAAAATCTGAAAAATTTGACATCTGTTCAGTTTCTTTAATTCTGGTTTTGCAGAAGTAACATTTTTGCCCTTTTGTTCTTGGAAAACAGATCAGTCTCAGTCAGAATGGGTGGAGATTATCTGTGAACATCCATTTACAATGTATTCCAAGGAATCTGGGCTTAAAGCATAACTACTTATTGTTGGTCTAAGACAGTAAAATTGCCAATAAAATGTTTATTTTTGTAACTTGACAAAATATTGAAACAAAGTTCAAAACTGATTATGAGTTCTGTTTACTGTATAAGGAATTCTGTTTTCAAATGGAGAAACATGGAAAGAGATGCGTCGTTTTGCCCTCAGCACCCTCAGAGATTTTGGGATGGGGAAGAGAATTGCAGAGGAGAAAATCTTAGAGGAGTGTGGACACCTCATCCAAGTGTTTGAGAGTTATAAAGGTATAACATAATACTGTGTTTCTCTAAGAAACAGACATACAATTCTTCACTGAAATGGTTCAATCATTGTTGTGTTGTACTAATTCATATTCCTTTTGTAAATGAAGTACATTTTAATAGCAGACAAGATAAAACAGCAACTCTCTTGATCCACAGGAAAACCATTTAACACATCCCATCCAACAAATAATGCAACATCCAACATCATCTCCTCCATCGTGTTTGGAAGCAGATTTGAATATAATGATTCTCAATTCACAGACTTGGTTAATCGAGCCACTGAGAATATTAAGCTATCTGGCTCGGCAGGAATCCAGGTAAGCTTAATGTTTCATTTAAGCAGCTTGATATATTATTTACCAAGTTGCAAATTGGTAAATAATATATCAAGTTGCTCAAGTGAAACTTGGTACATGGTAAACCATGACAAAGTTAGATATATGAAAGGTAGAGACTGTTAAATTATTGTCTGAAGTCCAAACACCGAGCTTACTCTTGCCAGCCATTATTTTACATGTATAAAATACCCCAAAGTTTAAAATTAAATTGTCATAAAAGACCTATTTGAATTTATGTAATTTTCATAAATTGTTGTTGTTTTTTTTTGTAAAAAAAAAAAAACATCCTTTACTTTCTCCCCCCATACGTCGCCCTGCTCGATGGTGCACAAAGGTTAGGTGGGCATTTGGATTTGCAAGCTAAAGTCGAGTTAAAATAAAACCTTCCACTGCCTAACAATTGAGGGCAGTGTAACCTGTAATTGCAAAACAAGCAGCTGTCACTTCTACTACCATATCCTTGATTGCGTTTAGTTTCCTGGGTTTTTATGTGACAGACCAACACAATGTGGTGCACAAAATGTGAGGTGGAAGGATAAGCACACATATAATTTTAAAATGTTTTCTCATATAATTGTTACATCCTATTTTTATTCATCACTGAATGGTATTGTACAAGGATTGTCCTTTAGCTCTCTTTAATGTTAAATAATTGTATTGAATTAGTTAAATTTAATAACTAGTATTACATTTTTATATTCCTGAAATATATTTTTCTTAATTTGAAGCTCTATAATACATTTCCCTGCCTGGCTGAATGGATAAAAAGCCGTCAGGTTATACTAAAAAATGGTGAAACGACGATTAGAGAACTGAAGAATTTAACTCAGGAACTGAAAGAGACACTCAACCCTCAGATATGCAGAGGACTGGTCGACTGTTTTCTGATTCAAAAGCAGAAAGAAGAGGTAAGACAACACAAACCTATTTTTAAAGAATAATGGCAACATCAAAATGTGTGCCACATGTACAGTATTCACACAATTTTCTTTTTAGGACTCTTGTGTCAAAGACACTCAGTTCACTGAGCAGAACCTGCTATATACAGTGGCAAACCTGTTTGCTGCTGGAACTGACACCACAGCTGCAACACTAAAATGGGGTTTGCTGCTCATGGCAAAGTATCCACAAATTCAAGGTAAGAAAGAGGAGAAAACATTTGGGTTATTTTCTCAATACCTCGAAGACATTTTTTCAGACCTTTGTAGCCCTTTGAGATTTCTGTTCTTTTCTTAAAGTGTGAAATATAAACCTGCCTCTTTGGAAATATGGTAATCTCTGTAAAAAAGTTTGTAGGCAATCTGTCGATTCAAAATGCCTCCATATTTCCAGTTAAGAATATAATGGCTAATTTTATGCAGGAGGCTTAAGTTTTTTAGTTGGTTCAATATTTTTTCTCAATATTTAGAAGTTAGATGGTTTCAATGTTTTCATCTGGAAATAGAAATTGTAAAATATTACATCTGCTAAACTTCAACAAAAATATTTGTGGTGACTGTGGTCCCCAGAGGGAGAACTGTTGATCATTTCGTTCTTGTTTACTGCAGATCAGGTTCAGGAGGAGCTGACCAGGGTGGTTGGAAGCCGTGAGGTTCATGTGGAAGACCGTAAAAATCTGCCGTACACTGATGCTGTCATCCATGAGATACAGCGGTTCAGTAACATTGCTCCTATGGCGGTCCCACATAAAACCAATCGAGATGTCACCTTTCATGGATATTTTATCAAAGAGGTGAGCAGGATGACAATATTTCTAGGCTTCCAACAGACAATATCTTCCAGATGATCATGCTTGTATTTTTGCCTTCAGGGAACTACTGTGATTCCCCTCCTTACATCTGTTCTGTATGATGAGAGTGAATGGGAGAGCCCTCACATCTTCAACCCGTCTCATTTCTTGGACAAGGAGGGAAGATTTATCAAAAGAGATGCCTTTCTGCCATTTTCTGCAGGTGGAACAACTTCAATAGCTTTTTAATCAATCAGATAATCATTGCCATTCATGTTTGGATTAAAATGCATTACATGTTTTCTTGTTGCAGGTCGCAGGGCGTGCCTTGGTGAGAGTCTGGCAAGGATGGAGGTTTTCCTCTTCCTCACCTCACTCCTTCAACGTTTTCGTTTCATGCCTCCACCTGGAGTTTCTGAAGATGATCTGGATCTGACTCCAGCGGTGGGATTCACCATCTCTCCTTCTCCTCATGAGCTCTGTGCCATCAGTCGGCAGTGAAGAGTGAAGCACTAGATTGTAGTTGAGCTCTGCCAGAATCCTGATGTTACTTTTGCATATCTTTACTCTAGATGTCTCTGTGTTACTTTAATTGGTGCACTTTATTTTCAGAATTTGAACAAATGTTAGACAGAATTTGTGAGAGGACACACCCTAGCTCAGTGAGATGTACTTCGTTGTTGGTTTTGTTGAAATATGTCAGAGTTGTGCTGCCAAATTTGGTCTGAACATTAAAAAGATGATCTGGATCTGGATCTGGCTCCAGCGGTGGGATTCAGCGTTCCTTCTCCACCTCATGAGATCTATGCTCTCAGTTGGCAGTGAAGAATGAAGGCAAATATTAAAGTTTTTCCAGTCATAAATAATTTAAAATATCTTAGTTCCTCTGAGGCTTTTTTTTTTTTCCAGATTCAAGGTACCTTTTTAAAATAGTCTTTAAGCAGGGATTAAACATATTTTTGATTAAGCCCACCTTTCTATTAAAAATGTTTTATGTTGATCTAATGTGGGATTCTAATTTTAAATGATGTGTTCTTATTTGTTCTAAGCATAACAAGTCTAACAGAAAAGAAGGTTTGAAAATCTATCTGTGGTTAATCTCTAATGCTAATACAAAAGACAGCTACTGGTATTTATAGAAAGCCACAACCGCTGCTGTGTACTCCTGTAAGTGTGTCATCGACACAAACATTTATGTAAATTAAAACTGATTTAATAGCTTTTTCATACATATAATTTTTGTTTTCTGTTGTGCTTTCAAAATCTCAGGAGATGTTTATTTCTCTAAGTTTAAGATGGAATAGTTTGTGTGTTTAATTTGGAAGTCTAGGCAGCGCTGTTGCCCTAAGTAGTCGCTGGCAGATGAAAAGTTTTAATTTTTTGCTAAACAGTCACAAGATAAGAGCAAAATATGTTGAACTTCTTTATAGCTTAACATCTCTTTAACCGTGTGAAGATACAATTGGACACTTGCCAATCTTTTACTGAGGTCACTGTAATTGCGCAATTGCGACTGAAAGGGTGTGTACGAGCCGCTCTACTCTGTGCTCTCATGACAGGGGCCTTAGGCTTTTTAAAAGCAGCCTTTCTGTATTGAAAAATCTCCGACAGGCAATATTGGTGAGTTGCATTAACTTTACTCGTAAAAGAGAAGTGTAATCGGTGCACATATTTAGACAACTACTGAATTTTAAAACATTTCTTCAATATTATTAACACCAGCAAAATGGGCAAATTTAGCTGGATTTTCATCTCGATATATAAATTCGTTATGCTTTTGCAACCTACTGTACATGTTCCCTTGGCTTCTGCTTACTCCTGGCTCAGTGGTTGCAGCTACTGGCCTATACTTTGGGAAAAAAAGTTACTAATGGTTTTGATTCTCCTCCTTCATAGTATGAAGCATTAGGATTATAAAACTGTAGTCTTGTTCTTTTAAGTTGCTTTTGGTGTAATTGCTTTTTTGTCTCCCAAGATTTCAGCAATCAACATTCCATCCCGTTACTGGAAATACCTTACATTATGAAATGATTACTCTTTCTGAATCAAAATCTGACTTTTATTTGTTAAACAGGTCAAAGTTATGAAAATTAACTGTTTGTGTTGGATTTCCTGTTGATACAAGACAAAATCACAAAAATATACAGACTCATGATTTGTTTTAAATTGTGGCTAAGTTAAATCAGAGGAGTTCAACAAAACTTTCAAATCTGTCAAGCTATTGCTGTGCGTATTGCGTGACAATGATCCTCAGAAATAAATTTAATAAAAACAGCTACTTTTATATTAGTAGTCCTAAAAATGTACCTTACACCACAACGCTACAGCAAATTAAAAGAAACACAAGTGCAAGTTCTTTCGGAGGACTGAACCTGTGTTATCTAAGGTCCTTCCACCTTGATGCTACTGAGTGGCTGATTGTGTGTAGAGGAGTTCATGACTTGCTGGGTAGACCCGCTGCAGTCCGTGAAAGTCCTTGCAGAAAAATCTGCTGCTTTACTCTCCGGCGTTCTGAACGACTGAGTGTGTGTGTGGTTGTACGAGGAAACGTATGACTGTGTGTAGGGTGCCAGGAGGGCTTGACTGTTTTGCTGTTGATACCCAGCTGGATAAGTTTGTGACGGAGAGGATGTATGAGTAAGAGTAAGAGGAAGACTGTCTGTGTTGCTACATGGTGGAAACCCATTTATGCTTGGTGGACTCATTCCTGGAACCTTAAAGGCCTCTACGCTTTCTAATCTCTCTAAAGAGTTGTAGCCCGACTGAGTCTGGACGCACTGAGAGAACGTGCCTGGACTAAAAGTGTACGTGTCTTGGCCGAAAGAGGTAGTGGCAGAGGCTGCTGGCAAAGACGATGGTGAGGGAGTTTTGTTGAGCCGTTGCGGAGTTCTGCTACAGAGTCCTGCTTTAGAGGAGAGTGTTTGGAGAGTGCTGAGGATCTGCTTCTGAATCTGCGTCTGCTGTGACTGCTCCCTTTCCAGGCGGCACTGCTGCTCCACCATCATCTTCACTGCGAGGCTGAGGCTGCGAACCTCAGAGCCAAGGGTCTGGATCTGGTCCTGCAAGCTACCTCTTGCTCTGGTGTCCTGGACCGCCGATGGTGGATTTGAATTCCCCTCGCTACTGCCTTGAGTCCTGGGGGACGGCAGACGAAGAACGGTTCCCGGAGATGAGGATGTCAAAGGCGCTTGCGGGCGATTAGGAAGGCGAATCCCAACACGTGGAGGAGGATGAAGGGAGCGGACGCTCACTCCTGGTCTCTGTGCAGCAAAGCGCCGAGGGGAACCATTATGCCCAGGCTGCCCCTCCATAACAGTCTAAAACAATAAAAACACTATATTTAGAAGTGGCTATAGTGGAACCTTCAAAAAGGACTGTTCACACTTGTATTTATAAAGCTATTGTTACTTCTCTCTCGGATGATGTTATTGTGTTGAAGCTATTTAATCATAAACACAAGTTTTAGATAAAAGCTACACAAATGCTACTCCCAGTGAAACATAATATACAGGAACGGGAACAGCATTGCTTTTAGGCTTTTTAAAGTTTGTTGGGATCGCACCTTTTCAGTGGTCAGGTCATAGGTTTCCTGCTGTTGTGGTAGAGCACTACTTAAATCTGAACTTTGAACGCCAACCTGATCTCTTCTTAACAACGCCGCCATCTGGTGGAATGACTGGTAAATGTGAAAAGTATATAAAAAAAATACTTTAGCAATTTATGCAGCTTTAAAGCAATTCAGCAATTTTAAAATTGAGAAAAATCTGTATTTACCTTTGTCCTATGTGACAACGCTCTGTCCAAAAGTCTTTTTCGAGCTGCCAAAATTGAACTGGTGGCTGGGGAAGGTGTAACTCTTCTTCTCAGGAATGCTCCAGAAGCCGTTAACGTGGAAGACAAGTTTGAACTTGTTTCTGGCCTCGTTACAGGTGGCTGAGTTACCCTTTGCTGGCCATGCTGTGCAAGTGAAGTGACACTAACAATCTGAATGTCGTTTTCTTCCTTATTTCCACCGGACTGCTGCTCCAGCCTGCTGCTTCCGCTCGCCTCCCCAGATCCAGTGGAATTTGAGGTGGTCTCTGAATTGGTGGATGCCTGTTTGGAGAAGTTAGCTGGAGTTGGAAACTCAGTGCGATGAGGCCCGTCCCTCATCAGGTTCTGAAGGTGAATGTTGCTCCACCTCTCCTGCAATGCCCCAGCTTGCGTTTGAGCTGTTTGCGCCAATGTGCTACCTCCAACCTCCAGAGGTCTAACCCTCCCTGGTGGTCTACCCTGGAACTCCCTCAGGTACAGGTAGATGGCTTGAGCAGACACCTTGATGTTCTCCAGCTCCAGCACAGCTTTGATTTTGCGGAAACTGAGACCAGCCTTCCGTAGCTCCACCACTTTGTGTTTGGCAGCATCATCTAGTCGCCCCATGTCAGTCTAGTCAAATCCCCAGTTCAGAGGATAATCGCTACAAGAGTCAGAAAATAAGAAGTTAGTAAGAGTTTATGTTTTTAAAGCACACTGTTATCTTGCATTGTATGTACTGTATGTACATCTTAAAAGAATAAAAGTGCTTTTCAAAGAATATCAAGTCCCATCGTGTTTTTGAAGAATGCCTGTTGCTTTGGATGTTTTATACAGACAGTGTATATTGGGATAAAACGTGTAGAATTCAGTGTGTTTAAATGAGTAAGAACAGAGTACTTTTGCCCTAATGTCAACAACAACTTTATTTCTTTACTTGGTAATTTTGAGACAAAGATGAAATGCACCTCACAGTCTATTTTGAGCCATCAAATAATTAATTATTAATAATTAATTGCTGAAATGATCAGAAAACAGACCAGAGTATGTCAGATGAATGCATTGGCAACCCTCAGCATGCTATGGTCAACTCGACCTTTGACGGTGCTGACTGAGTATTTGCATAGGGTATCGCATATCTTATTAGAATGTAGTCACTGCTGCAACATTATAATAAGAAATATGTTGATTCTGCAGGACGTATCTTCCTTCACAGATAATCTATCAGATTCATGTCAGGACTTTGGCTCAGTTATCAGTTATCACTAGTCAAAGGCTTAGTGTAACATCCTTAAAGGCCATCTTTTAAGGATGTTTTATTGTTTCAATGATTTAAGGAAATCTCTGGCACTATTCGAATAGGATTCAAATAAGAGCATTGTTTTGCATCCAGCCCTTCACTGTGTTGTTTATGTGCTTGCTCTGTTTTGCATATTTGATACTCATATTATATAAAACAAAGTAAAAGAAAAGTGAAACTGAACCAAAGTTTATGCATGATATTGTACTTCATCTTCTTCCTTTTTTTTCTAATTTGTAATCTTTACAGTAAATAGAACAGAAGTTCAACATTAATCAGCTTCCCTCAAAAAAGCACCTTTGAAATTTGTCATGCTTTATGTTTTCAGTTGAGACTTCTTAATTAAAAAACATGTTCAACAAGATTTGTAGCTTACAGAGGCAGTAATCAAACAATGTGGGTTGAGATTTTAGTTCGCTTATGAGGTATGTTCTAATCTCATGCTGGTTATAATTATTTATGGATAAAGGACCTTGTAAAAGTAGTCAGACCCCTGTCACATTTTCTCACATTCTAAAAAAACTAAAGTGTGATGTACTTTATAAAGCTTTCATATGTAAAGAGCAGCATAGAGTAGTGCATAATTATAAAGTGGAAGGAAAGTTACAGGGGGTGGGGGTTCCTATTTTAACTAAATATAAATCTGAAAAGTATGGCTTCAAAATATATTTAGCGCCTTTCAACTGAAGCCCCCCAAGAACAAAAAAAATACAGTATAATGATTTGGCTTCAGAAATAAATAGAGAATTAGAAAACAGAATGCACCTGCATGTAGTTAATCTTAGCATAAATACAGCTATTTTGACTTGGCTTCATAGATTTGAGATAATGTTTGGGACTAACCAACAATAAAACTATGGAAACATTTTAAGTGGGGTTACGTTATAAAACAATATCCTAATCCCTAAGGGCCCTGTTCAAAAAGCATGTCTGTCCACCTAAAGTGACAAGCTGGGTTAAAGGAAAGCATTAATTAGAGATGCGGCCACGAGACCTGTCGTAACTATCGAGAAGCTGCAGGGTGGAATAACCTGTTGACAGGCAACTTCGTCATGCACTGAAAATGTAGTCTTTATGGAATACAGGGGATAAGACAAGCATTTCCAGAAAGAGGCCTTAAGAAGTTCTGTTTGCAGTCTGTTATAGACACAGCAAATATTTGGAGGGAGGTGACCTGGACATATGATATGTACAAAATCCTGTTTTGCTGAAAACGCTTTACCACTTTAACTTCCAGTTAACATTGCCAACTTATCTTAGTTGTACCTACTAAATTAAGAAAATCTGAATGCCTATATCATTTGTGGACACTAGTGAGAAAAGGAGTTGTAAAAGACTAGGGTGGAGCAAAAATGACTATAAATGTACAAAAAAAGCTATAGTCAAATAGTTTAAAACAAGTCATGATCATGTGTTTCTACAGCTCAATAAAAGTCTCACTCTACTGATGATTTAAATCCTGTTGAAGTCTAAATGCAATTAAGAACTTGTGGCAAGATTTTAAAACTCATGGTCACATGCTGCCCTGTTTGAGTTCTGCAAAGAAAAGCTAGGTGTTGTCGGCCTTAGTAAAAGCCAATTAAATTTGACATTATAACATGACGATATATAAAACAGTTCCAATGGTTTTAATAACCTAAATGAAAAAAACAAACACATAAACAAAACAACAATATGATCTTACTATTATCTTGTTTATGTATCTGAATTCAGAATAATCAATCCCATATTCAGAATAATAACTATGTTGTTGGCATTGTAATAACTTGTAATAAACTCCCAACTATACACCCGTTTTATCCAATCAGTTTTACAAGTAAATACCCACACTGGGCTGCTTGAAAATAATCCGCATGTGCAGGAAAACTCACCTGGATTAGCTGAGCTAGCTAACAACAACAGCCAAAATAAAGTGCAGCATTCACTTTGCGGAAGCCAGTCGAAAATAAGGAAGCTCTGCTGCTTTTTCACATTTAAAAAAATTTAATGCACACAAGTAACACGGTTTGGATATATTTATCTCAAGCGCTCTCTCTCATACGCAAACGCGTAAACCATTCCTCGTCAAATAACGTAAAATAAACAAATGACCATAAGTGGCGCTCAAGCAACTACGCAACTTCCGCTATCATCATCAGCCAGCGACGTCTTTCCAGGCCGCGAGTGGTTCAACTGTAGCCTCTTGGTCCGAAAAAGAAATGTAAGTTCAAGCTTTTTTGGGGGTATAAAAACTATAAATATAAACGTGCGTGAGATATGTTTACTCAACTTTTAAGTATTTAACGCTTCACGTGGTCGTAGTTTCGCTATAAGAGGAGCTGTGCGGAAGGTTAACGGAAGCAGCTTGTTTTCAGGAGGGGGTGAATGAAATTCAATGGCGGCCTGTTTTGTCCGAGAGTCGAGCTTTTTCATGAATACACAGAACTGTGTATTAATGTTCTGACCGTGTTCCTAGCATTATTATTGTACTATATTTGTGCTGTATAATCAAACTGTTTAAAAATTAATCAACCATTTGTGTTTTTGATTTTGATAGACGGTATATATGGAAGCAAATACAACCGCAGTAATTTGAACTCAAAAATAAAAACAACCAAACAAACAAGCAAAAATTAATAAAATCTTTATGACTATGGTGTTTGCCCAGCAGAATTATTTACTGTCACGTTGTGGACTCTCAATAAAGAATAAAATTGGAAAAGTCTTGTTTTACATAATTTCTAAGCGGTGTGCAGCTTATCTTTTCTGCACAAGCTAATCTCTTTGTATCTTGAAGTTTATAGTTTATTATACAAGGAAGCCAAATGTACACGTTATCCTACTAAATGAGCTATCTCACTTTGACTTTTCCACAAAGTAAACTGAAAGATTTATCAACAATATTTGCAATTTTTAAAACTGGTAAAGGCAAAACACATCAAGAACGTGATGTGATGTGATTAGATCTTACATGCAGATTTCTTTCTGTTTGTTTTTCAAGAGCATGTCACACAAGCATAACAGAACTAATTTAATGTGTTTCTGTCTTTGAATTTAGGGCTCCATCACCCACAAAGCGGAAGGAGGATGAGAAAACCAAAGATAGAGGTAAAGAGAAGACTGGTACCAAGGATGGAGATAAGGAGAGGGGGAGGGAGAAAGTGAGGAAGCGCCGTAGTGCTTCGTCTGGTAGCAGCAGCAGCAGCAGGTTTGTATTCTGATACATTTTTCTAGAGTATTTTGTTTGTTTTATATGTCCTGTCCGAGCAAGCTATTTTTAGTAAAATGATTGTGTTTCTGCTTCTGCTCCAGATCAAGCTCATCGTCCAGCAGCAGCTCGGGTTCCAGCTCAGGGTCCTCAAGTGGCTCCAGCTCTTCTGGCTCCAGCCGCACCGGATCCTCAAGCTCTCGTTCATCCTCCTCCTCCAGCTCCTCAGGCTCCCCGAGCCCTAGTCGCAGGCGCCATGATAACCGTCGCCGCTCCCGCTCACCGTAAGGGTTTCCTTAAAATCTCTTCTACAAATTGATGTTTCATAATTTGCCTTTATTGAAGAGGTTTAACTTAACACTTAATGTTTTTGTAGCTCTAAAGCACAGAAGAGGGGAGATGATAAAGACCGAAGGAAGCGAAGCCCCACCCCAAAACCGACCAAGGTTCACTTAGGAAGGCTGACCAGGAATGTGACCAAGGTTAGTGAAAAGAGTCCAAGGTGACCTCGACTCTTTTCCCTCTGGAATGTTTTCCCTCTGGAATGTTTTCCCTCTGGAATACAACAAAGCATGTTTTGTTGTATTTTTCACATAAATTATGTCTGCTAATGCTGAGATGATCCTTCTATTGTAGGCATGTTGCTGTTTCAGCATCTTTGTTTAAGAAATCTAGATCTCCTTTCACTGCAGCAGTCCTAAATGTGACTCAAGATGATAACATCTAACAATACAGCATTGACCTCTGATTTTAAAAAAAATAGATCTCCGATTTCAACATTCGAGATAGTATGGGACAGAAGGAAAGCGTTCCATACTAAAATAAAAAGCAGTAAGTTTCTATGGCAAAATGTTTTGAGTGGTTCTGTCACTGCAAATATACATCACTACTTATGGAAAGTCACTCTGAACTTTATGAAAGGTCTGACTGTAACAAACCAATGACAATAGAGAAGAAAGTTCTGCTTGCGATTACAGTCGAATGCTCTACAGCCAGAACTTTGTAATTGTTTAACCATGGATACACTCTGAAAGTTACTAAGTCAGAGAAAATGTGCAACCTTTACAGATTTAAACATTTGCATAACATGAACACTGAGATGTTTTGATGTTAAACTAAAGGAAAACAAATAAAATGCAAGGAACTATACTGGAACTTTTTTTCGGTAACCAGGGTAGTTTTCTTATTTCTCTGTTTGAAATGCATTCTGTACTCCATTGAAGCAGCAACACTTCTGCAGAAGTCATCAGCGGACCTAGCATTTGTACATTAATTGTGCATTTTGAACATCACTTTAGAAACAAGCAGAACTGATGGCCAGGATAATATAAAGTTCTGGGGTAATAATACTCTAGGTTTGATGGTCAGAACATGCCTTTTGTTTTTAAAAGAAAAAGAATGACTGACTGGACCTGAGTTTTGAAAAAACTTCTATGTGGTACATCAGGACAACTGCACGCATAATCTGTTGGGCTAAAGTAGAGTTATACAAAAATTATTGACATGATATGTTATCCTTCTGCTTATAATCTAGTAAATCCATTGATGATGATGCTTCTCTGGTTAACAGGACCACATCCAGGAAATCTTTTCTACTTATGGGAAAATAAAGATGATAGACATGCCTGCAGATAGGCTTCACCCACACCTGCCCAAAGGCTATGCTTATGTGGAGTTTGAGACTGCCGAAGAGGCTGCGAAGGCCCTCAAACACATGGACGGAGGTTGGTGTTCGTTTCAGTGCCTGTTAATTACCCTAAGCATCCGGCTGTGTCTGTGTTCACTGAGTAAATATCTTTGATTTGATTTCAATGTTTAGGTCAGATTGACGGACAGGAAATCAGTGCAGCTGCTGTGCTGACTCAGCGGGTTCGTCTTCCACCTCGCAGACTGTCTCCTCCTCCTCGGCGAATGCCCCCACCACCACCAATGTGGCGCCGCAGCCCCCCACGCATGAGGAGAAGGTACACATTAGCATGCCATATAATTTTATTCATTTATTTTCACTAGCATCACATTTTCATGGCTATTCCTGTTTACTTTTGTCCTCTCAGGTCTCGCTCCCCGAGAAGGCGGTCCCCTGTACGCCGCCGCTCTCGCTCCAGATCCCCCGGTCGCAGGCGCCACCGCTCTCGCTCCAGCTCCAACTCTTCCAGATAAACAGTTGTATTACCTTCAGAGATCACATGGCTTCATAGATTCTGACACCAGATCAGCTGCAACTCTTACCTTCTTGATGACTTCAACAGGATTTAAATCATCAGTTTTTTTGTAGCCATTTGTATACATGGTAAGAGTGGAGGTGCTTTTGTCATATTTTGGGCTAAGATTACTCTGAAAAGTTGGCTCTCTGTTTTTTTTTTTTATGTTGTCTCCACAGACATCCACCAATGTTTTGTTTGAAATGTGACGTATTTTTACCTTGTATTGAGTTTTTAGACATTGTGAAAAATAAAAGTGCAGAACTGTCAACACCTGAATGGCTTCTTTTCTTGAACTTTTTTGCTGCGCACCCACTTAGTACTTGGGACAGGATTCCTGCTCAGTCTGAAGAATGTGAGGATTGGAAAAATTGTGCTCCATTTTCTGCAAAATAACTATCAAACATCAAATGAAAACTTCATTGGAAAAACAAAAACTTTTTGCAGAAAGCATCCATTTGGTATTTATTTAATCAATTTGCAGACCTACCTACCTATCAAGAATTGAAATACAGAGAGCTCTTCAGTGGCATTATTCCATGTCAGAAGGACATTCAGAAAGCGTAAATATTTTCTATGTGGCAGCCACAAACTAATCTATTAAAGATTATTTTATTACATGATGGATATGCCTTGAGTTTTTTTTTTTTTTTTTAAGAAACTAGATGGAGTTGTAATCAACAGAAAACATGTAGAGGAAGTTCATTTTCCAAAGGGAGTTACTTTTCCAAAGTACAGGTAAGTAAAATATTTCAGATCACATGTTCATGCATTAAAATTGCTCAATTTATTTTCTTTTTTGTTAAATGGAAAAGCATATCCTCCCTTTAAATGTTATGCTTCGTCTTAGTCTATTGTATAAAATACCAACAGGGCACACTGCAGTGTAGTGTTTTTGTTTTGGAATAAAATATATGAAAAACCTCAAAGTGTGTAAGGACTCATTCTTAATCAATTTCTATCAATAATCAAGATTTTAAGAAGAGTATGGAACTCAGTCAAAGAATTTGATCAGTTGAGTATCAAATGTTGGTTTTAGAGAATAAATTCACTTTTTTTTTTTTTTTTTAAAGTTTTTTATCTTGAGACCCGTTTAGATTTTATTTTTAAACAACGTTCATATTAAAGCTGCCACTGGGTGTCTCACTTTATGGGGAAACAAAGTTGAGCGCTTGCCTCTGACAACATGCATTCACCAGAGCATGCCCGAGGTGTCTTCTTCCTTCCAGCTGAAATGACAGCCGCCTCGTAAGTTGTTTAGACATCTTCCTGTTCCCGAGAGCCCAACGCTTACTTTGGATGACATTTGAGGGGTTTCTCAAGCCTCTGAGCAGGGACCGGCCAAGGAGCGAGCGTTTGTGATGTTTTCGGACCAGGAGAGGATCAGGGAGCGCATTAAAGAGCTCCTGAAGAAACCTGGGAATGGACACTGTGCCGACTGCGAAGTTGCAGGTGATCTTTGGAGCCGATCCGAGTCAGGCTGGTTAACAGTTTTTGGTTATTGTTAGTATTACATATACTAACTATAACCAAAGGGTTATTGCACAGGGGAGTTTTCTTACGAATGTTTCTCAACCGTGACTCGCGGGCTTCTTCTTGAGATGTTCTGACTCACAATTTAAGAGAAAACCACAGTGTCACAATTACTAGTAAGTTGTTTTTCTTAAGCAGCAACAATGTCGACTCGTTTCTGTCCTCAGTGACAATGCGGTCAGAACATGATGAAACTAAGAGTTGACTCAGTCAACATCCTTTCAGTAGCAATACGCTATTGCGTTCTATTTATTCAGGCGTGTATCTTTATTCAAAGTTTTCACAGGATGAGATTTAAGAAGATATATAATAAATATATATATGGGTATTAACTGGTGAGCAAAAATCAATCTGGTCTCTAAGTTGCTGTTCTTTGATATCAATAAGTTTGTATCTGCAACGTCACTGAGATAATCCCCCAAATATATGTAACCACGTAAAAACATATTTTTATCTCATGTACAACATTATGTCTGTCGTTTTAGCCAAATTTGAAGAGGGATTGCTAATGACAATTCTACAAACATGTTATTAATAATAGAAATTTTACTTGTGAGAGTGTGTTTGCATCTCTGTAAATTTAACGTTAACTGTTTACAAACAAGTCACATTGTGTTTGACCCCACAGATGCAAAAACTACTAAGGAATTTAACAAGCAACTACGGGTATCAATTATGTTTTACTCAATATTTCTGCTGATGGCACATAGACATTGATCAGAAAAAGGCCCGGCAGAGACTGTTTCTTGTGACAACCTATCAAAGCAGCTCCTGTTCATCGTCTACTCTGCCATTATTCGATCTGTCCTGTGCACATCCATCATTGTGTGATCTGGCTTAACCACTTAACAGAACAGCCGCCATGAAACAAACTATTACAAACTATTGCAGAGAGGATCATCGGGACTAACCTTTTGTCGGACTTGTACAGCTCTATAGTCGGGAAAGGGAGAGCTGACATTTCCTCAGACCATAAACTTCCTGGTTACAAACTGTTTAAACTGTTATCTTCAAGTCTTTACTACAAAGCACTATTTGAAAAAACAGCAGCCACAGAGTGTACGTAGTAATATGTGTACATATTGTTCTTTCAGATTTTTTCAATTTATATAGTTGTGAAACATGTTATGACACATGTTGTGAAACCAATTAAAATTTCTTTATACTCACAATACTCACAATCTTGGCAACTCACACTCTTGGCAATTAAAGCTGAAAAAAGGACTTCACAGGGCTCTCACAAAAGGTGGTGACACAAAATGATGTATCAAGAATAGCTGCAAGAACTCCTAAACCAAGATAAGAATGATTTCTTATTCGACAGGACCTGACAGCATACGGGAAGCATTGAATTGCGGGGGTGACAGAGATGTCATCCCAGGGTTCTTGCAGCCCTAGAGAGTGGACAAAATTATGTGTTTTTATGGAGTGTGTATTGGCCTTCACCTATTTTACAAACAAAGGTTTGAATTGTGACGCAGTGGTAAAACACAACCCATGTAGGGAGTCCTTAGTTCTCAATGTGGCCGTCACAGGTTTGAGTCCCAGTCTGATGATGTATTGGCGTATATCTTCCCCCTGTTTCATTACCCACTTTCCTGTCTGACTTCTCTCAAATAAAAGCTACTAGAGCCAATAAAACCTTTAAAAAAAGGAAAAAAATAAAGATATTAAATAAAGTTAAGTTCATCCACCTGCATGTCATCCATGCAGGTTCTATTGTAGCAGAACCTGCATGGATGACACTCAACATTTATCCTGCCAAATATTGTGTCTATACAGTCATGGTATGTCTCACCAAACAATTTAGCATTTAAATTCTAAAAGAAAATGCTGTAATTCATACATGAACTTGTAACTTTATTGTTTCAATGAGATGTATCGTAGTTTTCTTTTTCACTAAGCCAGCTCTGAGTTCTGGTTTCCTCCAGCATGTGGTTACACATCCTGACGATCACAACTTCACTGTTATGCTTCATGTCAAAGTTTCACTCATGGGAGACATGAGCAAGCAAGCCTAGTTTATAAATTGTAGTTTCTTCAGTTGCTGAAAATTATTCCCAAAGATGTAGAATTTAGAGTTTTGTCATAAAATTATATTTTTTTGTTTCTGGAAGAAGGGTCTTAAAATTTAGCATATCTGTTTGCTAAATGGAAATTGATCAATTTGCCAGTTATTATTAACATTATTAGTAGGTCCAATTAATTTCACATCCTCTTTGTCTTTCTTCTTTTTTTTTTTTTTTTTTTTTTTTTTTTACAAATGCATATTTCTTTAATTGTCTGCAGTGAGTAAGGCTTGTGTTATTTGCTGTCTTTATTCTTTTTCAGTCCCTTGTGACTGCATGGCTCAGCCACAGTTGACAGTTTTTATTTGTGATGGTGTAATGGTGCACACCAATTTTTTTCTAGAAGCCTACCTTTCAATTGAATTTCACCAAGAACAGACCATTAAAAATGCTACATATTAAAAACAAAGCAACTATTAATTTGTACATAGGTTTTCTAGCCACGGGCTAATTTGCAAACCCAATCCTTGGTTGGACCTTTAAAAATACCCTCATGGCAGCTTCAGTTTCACCTTCATCTAGTAGTTATTAGACTCTGAAGTGCAGCAACAGTTTCCTGTCTGTGAGTGAAGTCACACCTTTACTGCAAGCATTTCTTGCTCAGTGTGTATTTGGTGATCACAGTTCAGTTGCCTCCTTCTATTTAGTGATCTGCTTCCTGTCTACTTTACATGTGTGGAGTGCAACGAGGCAGTTGTCTAAGCATTATGCAGAAGAGTAAAAAAAAAAACACAACAACAACCACAGAAGTAATTAGAAAGATAAACAGTTATTTTTTTAGACATATGTACACTACACTGCTACATCTTGTATGTACCTTTTGGCTGAAGAATCTCTTCAAAGTGTATATACTAAACTTTTGATTTTCACATTTGTTATGAACAGACAGTGCCTTATGAATGTCTTCATAAGTATTAAAACTTTTGTTCTAGAAGGACTACTGAATCGAAACATACTTTATGTCATCATTACGTAAATCACCTTTGCCTTTTATCTTTGCTTTCTTTTTTGTGAAGCATTTGCATCAATATATGATAATGTGATTACTAAGATATAGTCCAAAAATAAGTTTACCGCAGTTTTGGTAAACTGACTGATGGATCTGTAGCAGTTTTTACATCAAACTCTGTCATTCTCTACACAATTTTTAGACTGCTGTCTCTGCTAACTAATATGATTATCACATGAGTTGAGATTTCACAACTAATTATCTACTTATGCTTTAATTAAGACTTAAGAAACTTATTAATGGTAAAATTAGGATTGTTTTTACTTTTTGCAGCTAGTTTAGACACAATCTGGAGGGACATTAGAGACTCCTACTGAGAAAATCAGATGATGCATTTGATCATTTATCCCATTTATCCCACAGGTCCTCTTTTCAATTTAACTAATGTCTGATATATGTCTTATGTTAAATTGCAGGCCCAGAATGGGCATCTTACACCCTGGGGGTGTTTGTGTGTCACAGTTGCTCAGGTCTCCATAGAAACATTGCTCAGATCAGCAAGGTAAAGTCTCTACTCCTGGATCCCTGGAGCTACTCTGAGTTAGAGGTGAGATTTTTTTTTTTCTTCAATTTTACCTTTTGAACAAATTAAAAGACCCAGTGTTTCATCTTTGAGCATAAATTATTATTTATTGAGAAGTCCATTATTATTGACTACTCTAATTACTTTTAATTACTTTTATTGATTTTTTTTGGATTTTTTACTTGCTTAAAAATAGTGTGAACTTGCAATACTTTAATTAAGTAGATTGATAACGTCATAGTGCCAAGGCAAAAGATTTTTACAAATTTTTTTGGGTTGCTTTCTGTTTTCTTAATCTTGTAAAAACCACTTTCAATAAATTATCAGCAGCAACAAAAGGATATGGGTCACTCTTCCTTTAAGCAGAAACATTCTTTATTTTGCCAAGTTTTGACAAGTTCAAATCTGCTAGCTGGATGTTTTATTTACTAAGATATTAAAAAGCAAACATACTTTTTCTTGTGCCTTTTTTCTTTTTTAAGAAGATTTTATTTAATCAGTTAGAAACATCATCATAAAAAATAAAAAAGCAGCCTTCAATCTGCATCAACTACTATATTATTCTTGAATTGACACAAAGTCATTCTATGGGCCATAAACTGCCGACAGGCCACTCTTTTGACACCTCTGATTTAAAAGAAAGCTCAGTGTAACAGCTGCTTCCAGAGCCTTTATTCCCACTCAAACTACTGACAGTGACGCTTTCTGCCTCCTACGTTATCACTGCTGCTAGTCAACAGTATCAATTGAGCTTGGTCTAAAAGGCGTGAGCCAGCAGCTGGCCAACACAGCCAGCATCTTTGTGCGAGTTTGCAGGGGCGCTTGTGTGTTTGTAAGATCTTGGAAATGTGCAGACATTTATGTTACAGAAAATGTGCATAAAACAAATGACTTCTCTGTCATCATAAAAAAGTGAAGCAAGAGGCCATTCAAAGCAGGAAATTAAATTAACATTTGTGGCAATAGTGGTCCTCCTGTTCTTTCTGTGTGGACTCTTTCTGTTTGATTTGTTGTTTTGAAAATGTGAAAAATATGTGTACATATTTGAGCTTAAAAAACAACAAAGCAAAGATGGTTATAAAATCTTACAATTGCTGAGAGAAAGGCCTTACGCTAACACTCCCTTGTGCATTTAGGATGCAGCACTCTGTCACTGAAGAAACTTGAAAAGTCTGCAACAGCTTCATGTCCATCAGTGATGTTATTTCAGCAAGAATTCATTTATCTCCCACCACATACACTGGGCTGAAGGGGCCATCCGAGGACAGAGCTGTTCTTCCTGATGAGCTTGGCTAATTGCTTCCTCTCAGCTGTAGATAAGCTGCTTCTCCTACTTATAGCACCATAGAAAATGTCGGATTTTACTACAGAGTCAAAACAATTGCCCAGGAGCGCCCTCTGCTCTCCCAAAAATCTCAGCCTCTTTAGCAGGCAGTTTGCTCTGTCCCTTCCTTTAAAATGCATCAGTGTTGTGATTCCAGTCCACTTTATTGTCCAGGTGAACACCCAGGTACTTTTAAGAGTCCATTATCTCAATTCCACTCTTAAAAACAGAAGCTTTTTAAGGTCGCAGTTCATTCTGCAGGATATTGGTAACATTATTTATGCCTCATATTGTTCCATACAACAAATATGTGCAAGTGTGTTGGGGAATTTATACACTGACTTGCCAAAGAATTCATCATGTTCCTTGAACTTTGCCACATTTTGATACCCCAAAATAAAATCAAATGAAAAGAAATCACCCAATTAGTAGACGAAGTGTGTAATTCACTTCTGGTACAAATACAACTGTTCTGCAAAGGCCTCATAGGTCTGTTTGAGAATATTGGTGAATGAATCTTGACAAAAAACATAGAAAACTTTGTTTAAATGGAGCACTGTTTATGCCCTCATCCAAAAAATGTAAAAAGAATGGCACAACTGTACATTTACAAATGGCCATCCTCTTAAAGTAACAGGTCGGGCAAGGAGAGCATTAATCACACAAACAGCCTAAAGGTCCATGGTCTCTCTGGAGGAGCTGCAGAGATTAAATAGCTCTAGTGGGAAAGTCTGTCAGTAGGACAACTTTTTATCATGTTCATCATACTTTTATTTTTTAGGTAATATGACAAAATGTAAAAAGTTCAAGAGGAATGAATGGCTTTGAAAGTCACTGCTATATAAAAGTAACAAATAAGAGAAGTGTCGTAAAACAGCAACATTGTTCTTTAAAAGGTAAAACGTTTTTTCCAATCCTTATTCATAAGGTGAAATATTCTGCTTTTGTTGTTTTCTTCTGTATTACTCACTTATAAAATTATAGCAGCACTTCACTGAAAACAAACCTTTTATTTCAACAGTATAACATGTTGAAATACTGTTCAATTTGTAAAAACAAACAAGCAGGGCTCTTGAAGCTATAATCCCAATGATGAAGGACAGACGTTTCTCCTCATCCACTCTGAAAATCCAATATGACTTTGTTGTCTTTAAACCACAGTGATAGTTGCAGTGATAAAAGGATTATGTGGACTTCTGGAAGTTTGTATTTCATTAAATCTTGCTCCACAATACACATATACAGCATGTTCGTTTTTTTTATATCTTCTTTTGCCGTTTCAGTTTATTAAAAACAGCAAATTAGCTTATGGTGATTCACCCCTTAGAATTACATTTCTCAACTTGCGAAAGGATTAGTTGTTCTTGATATTATTCCTTGACCAAAGATTTCTTAGGTTTCTAAGAAAAATGGGATGAGGCAATTGTAGTCTCTGATTATCTTTGTTCAGAGATTCCTGCTTGTCAGGATGGGGTTTCTACAGCATTCCACAACACTTCCTTTTTTAAGTTCATATGTTTGAAACTTGTAACAGTTTTAAAAAATTGTGTCTGAGAATGGGAGGAATCAGAAATAAATCAACTTATTTAAGTAATGGTGGGAGATGTAGGCTCTTGTTATTTCAGATGTCACTTTGACAGCTTGACGCATAGCATCTAACTAAACACTGCTGCAAGTAAACCCTTTTGTGGTAGTATTTATCATACTCTACCACTGAGGTGTTTAATGACAGTGGCCCATTTCAGTGTCACAGTATCAGCTAACTAAGTTAAGATAGCTTGTAGAAAACAAACCTTCATCTTTCTTCTTTATAGTTTATAGATTCTGTGGGGAATAATGCTGCAAAGGCCAAATATGAACAGATAGTACCTGCCTTCTATTATCGACCCACGTCTAAAGATTGCATGTAAGTAGTCCTCCTTCTATGACCCTCTTTAATATTAGGACTTTCTGTCCTGTTTGGTATTTGTGTTCAAATTTTTACAAGTAAGACAATTTTTTTTCATTACACATTTGCATAAAATTGGTGAAAGTTGAATTTGTCTTGAATTAATCCCTGTTCTGAATAGCTTTTGTTTGTAAAGCAGCACCACAATGACACACAAAGTACTGAAATTTGACCATTTTCATTTTAGGTTGCATTACAGTGATTACACCTTTTTGTTCTAAGCCATTTTTAATCAATAAGCAATTTATTTAAAGAGCATCAAGATGTTTGAAATGGTAAACAAGATTTTTTTTTAAAGCCGGCTCAATTCAAGTTCTTTTTTTTATCTTAAAGACCACAACCATGTTTGACCGAACTAGTACAAGTGAGGCGTATAATGCTGTAGATGTTGTTCTAATTTGTTATGTGATTTCCTGTATGAGTAGTTTGCTTTACATTTTGTAGACAAAAATCATCTTCTGTATTGGACAGTGCTGAGGCGTAATTGGTGACTTCATATTTAGAGTTCTGCTGAACAAAAAGATACCATCTGTGGTTGTGGTTTACCAAGATGACATGTACAAACTTAACAGTTCTAAAGTTTGTAATTATACAGCCATGTGTATTTAGAGCTAATGCTTATTTGAACTTAGCAACCTAAGTTCAAATGTTGATTTGAACTTAGCAACCTTTAATAATGGCTCATTATTAAATAAGAGCCATTTAATAATGGCCCTTATCAAAGCCACTATTAAATGGCTTTAATAAATGGCTTTAATAAGAGATAGCTGAGTTTAAAAACACATGCAAGGCTTTTCAATTAGATTTTTTCTTCTTTAGAAACTAAATTGGAGGACTGACATCAACCACAAAAGATCACCTCTTCATTTTGAGACAAATGAGATAAACAACCACTAATCTTTTATCATCCACTGTCTTCTGCAGGCTCCTACGGGACCAGTGGATCCGAGCTAAGTACGAAAGGAAGGAGTTTATGTGCGTAGAGAGGCAGGAGCCCTACTCTGCAGGTAAGAATGAAATGTATCTGTACAATTAAGCATTAGATGCTTGATTGTGAACAGATAGTACCTGCCTTCTATTATCGACCCACGGCTAAAGATTTGGCATTGGAGCCAAATTGTTTGCATCTTGCACAGCAAAACAGAGTGGTGACTGTTTTCCAGCATCATTGGCAAATGATTAACAGTGTTTTTGGTTGCAATGGCTGACACAAAATGAGAAGCTACAGGGAAACCTTCGCATGCCAGTTCATGCATTTACTAAATTAATTTTTTCAAATTTCCATTGGAGTTTAATGACTGTGTGTCTATGCTAGATAGCTAGCTAGCTGTTCAAAATTGCTAAAACATTTCATATCCATTAGTGTAATGGAGGTAACACTATTCTAAAGCAGTCTCTTAAGCAGTTAATTAATCAGGTAATATTAAACTCATTATGGTATGCAACAAATGCAGATTGCTAGTGATGTTGCACAATTTTTTAAAATTTATTTAGTTTGTATATTTTTTAAAATAAATAAATCTGTGGTATGGTAAAATATTTGTCTTTTACCGAAGGGTTTTAAGCTGTTAGAATCGCATGCCTGCTATGTATAATAAATATGACAATTTATAATAATAATAATAATAATAATAGTTATTATTATTAACACAGTTATAGTTAAAGAATATGCATAGGCATTTTTCTGCCTATTCTGAAAAGTGTTTACTAAGGGTGGTTTTTATCAGCTTTAATTGACCATTTCCTTTGGTTTCATATGTGCAGGAAACAGGAAGCTTGCAAAATAAAGGCAGTTGAACCTTCCTTAAAGAATGCCTGTCTTCTGGCCATTTTTTATCTAACTTTGCAGTAACAATACATAGTTTGCATCTCTGAAGCTGTTTTAGCACTTCCCAGCTTAAATTACTGGTACTGGAGGTATCAGTAATCAATGTAGAATGCATTTATTCTTCACACTGTAGTCTAAAACGTCTTGGATTAGCATCATGAAAAAACATGAATGTATGCATGTAGGAACTAAATGTCTGATTTCAGTTTCAGGTAGAGGATGAGAAGCTGTTATCAGAGTCTCATGACTGCTGAACACTGTGTCTTGCTGTCTGTGGCTTCTTGTTTTACACTGTGCAGAGGTTTGAGAGCATGTGGCTGCCTGCCTCTGCCATTGAGGAAGAATGCCCTCTTTGTGTGCAAGCATTCTGGGAAACGTGTGCAGAATTTAAGCCCAATACAGTAATGTAACCTGCAGGCACAAACTGGTGTAAGATTATTGTCAATGCATATGTAAAATGTGTGAAAAATACCAGTTTTACAATATGTACAGAAACAATTAAATCAAAAATATATAACACAATTGAGGAAAAGCAGCAATTATTCCTACTGCTGATAAAGTAATATTTGAAATTTGAGAAAGTAACCTAGGCTTTTACTACATCCTGCTTGGATTATTGTAATTCTATGCAGTTTTTTAATATGTAAAATGCCAATTCAACTTTACTGACAAAAACTATGATACACCTAAGCTTACCTTTCTAGTATGGCTTCCTATTTGATCCAGTTAAAAGTTTATTGCTTCTTTTAGCTCCAGCATGTTTGTCTAAACATTCTCTCACGCTCCACCCAAAGCATTAAGGTTCCGCAAATCAATTGTTGAATGACATCCGTGGAACCAGGCTCAGAGGTAGAGCAGACGGAGCTGTAGAACAACCTGCCTCTGTACTTTAAAGTTGTACAGACTGTTAGTGATTTTAAGAACAGCTTAACAACAAATGTCTACTCTATTACTTTTAGTTCTAGTTGAGCAGAATATATTAGGTTTTACTGTGTTATTTTATTCACTTAAGAAGTTTCAGTGTCTTATGTTCAATTTATCGGTTGGCCTATTTTCACATATGAGCCCGATCTTATTCACCAATTTTATCTATCTTGGCAAATGTGTAAAAATCAACCACTGTCCTTTTGTTCTCCAGTGAGAAATACTTGGCTGGCAGATCGGGCCTCCAAGTTACGTATGCACATTTATAATTAACAGTAGTGACCCCACTGTTTCCCACTCAACAACTTTTTTGCTTCTCGGGTTAGGGTGGGGGGAAGCCCTAACCCTAACCCTTCTGCCAGTCTTGAACTTTTTCACCTTTCTGTGTTGATGTAATTATGACTAGAGGGACCATGCCTGTCTCTGGTACAATAATAGCAGTCTATCTCATGAATCATTGATAAAGTCATTGTTCAACGAGAAGTTTACTGCAGCATGTGGATAAAACATGGTTACTTTTTAACAGAACAATGAAATAAAAAACTAATGAGAGAGATCTCGGACAAATGTGCAAAGTAAACATCAATATCTTCTTTACTTCCTGGTGCATTTACCAGAATAGGGTGTTCTTGTTTTTTATTGCATTCTTCTTTATTCTATCCAAAAGCAGCATGATGATCTCAACTTTAGAGGGAAATGCTTCTCTAGTATAGTTTCTAGGTGGGGAAGTGGTTTAGTTCTGTTGTTTCTCATGTGGTCTACTTTCAGAAAATTCCTCTGAGGTATAAAATATAGCTATAAAAAATGTAGGTGTAGCTACAAGTGAACTTTTATAGCATTAAGCTACTTTTGAATATGTAAATTCAACAAAGTGCATTCTAAAATATACAATTAGAATCATAGTAAATCCAAAAAGTAGATATATAGTATTTATTAGGGAAACATTATGCTTGCGATCAGTGCTGCACCCTGCATTGATCAGCACTTTGCCCAGATATTATGAGATGTACTAACATTATTATAGTTTGAGTCTGCATGTCTGTATTCTGATGTCACACGTGCGAAAATGCATGCATAACAATGCAGTGTGTGTTCTCTCCAATAATGGCTAAATATGGGCATTGTGGTGAGTATCAGGAAGAGGCCCAGGACTAGATAGACAGATGAGTCCGATTGTTTGTGTGTCAATGTGTCTATGTGTGTGTAAATTTCAAAAAAGGTGATGAATGTTGATTGTCTCTTCAAAAATTTAAAGGCTCGAGTCCTTCGGTTTTTCTGAAAATTAAAAGCTTGGCTGAAAACCTACTTTGCTGTTTTTTGTTTTTTCTTTGTGTGCGTTTACTACTGTGTGTGCGCTTGCTTTAGTGATGTTCTGGCTGGTTCTGGAAGCGGTCAGTTGAATTATTTATATCTTTTAACAGCAGATGTTCTTCCTCCCATTGCTGATTAAGGTTTACAAGACTGACCACATAGACCGAAAGGGTGAACGTACAACATGCACAGACACACAAACGCAGAAGCCTATTGTTTTTCAGGTTTTTGTTTAAACTTTGAAGGCTTTATTTTTTAACTCAATGTGCTTTTCACATAATAGTAGCAGAGTGAAAACATTTACGTTCCATCATGTATCTCATTGAAGAAACACTCTCACAGCTGTAGCTACAAGCCAGAGCAGCACAAAAAGCAGAAATTGCTGCTTTCTATTTTACTTGTTGAGGAAATAATGTTCCCATGTGAATGTATAGATTCATAAAATATGTTTTTGATCTTATCCACAATACAGACAAGAAAAGGAGCACAATACAAGGAAAACGTTCAGTTGTCACATTTAAACATATAAATTGTTCATAACAATAAAAATAAATGCTTAAAAAAAACATTATGTTGTAATACTGCATACTCTGATGTTGCACTGCGATTGAGAATAGATATGTTGACCTACAGGTTTGTTGAATGCATCATGGATCAGCTAAAAAATAGAGAGGTTTGGTATATGTATTGCCCCACTGTTGTGTGTTTTGAATCCTTAATCACAGAACGATCTTTGTGACTCTGTTCTTGGCAGGCTACAGAGAAGGATGCTTATGGAAGAGAGGAAGAGACAACGGCCAGTACCTCAGTCGAAAATTTATCCTGACGGAACGTGAAGGTGTCCTGAAATACTTCAACAAGCACGATGTGAGTTGGTTTTTTATGTGTCGCTTCGCACAATGCCACATAAGAAATTTTATGAGCTAAAGAAGCAAATTCAAGTATACATAATGTTCAGGTTGGGTTCAGTTATTGCATTTTTTATTTTATTTTACATGAAACTGATAACTTAGGACTTAAAAGCATGATGCCTTAACAAACTCCTGTTTTTCTCCCCTCAGGCCAGGGAGCCCAAAGCGATGTTGAAGATCAGCACAGTGAATGCTACTTTTCAGCCAGCTAAAACTGGCATTGCTCATGGGCTGCAGATTACCTATTTGAAGGATAACAGCACCAGGAATATTTTTGTTTATCATGAGGATGGCAAGGTCAGCATGTTTCAGTCAAAATTCCTTTAACTCAAAACATTTAAAGCCATAATAAATATTGTGCTGTTTAAGACATCTGTGTCAAATGTGACAGAGAGCTGGAAGTGATTTGGTTTCTGATGCTTCCTGATGTTTTGTCCTAAAGGAAATGGTTGACTGGTTCAATGCAATCAGAGGTGCAAGATATCACTACCTGCAGGTGGCATTTCCTGGTGCTCCAAACTCTGAGGTGAGTATGCGTTTAGTATATGTCTGCAGAATTCATATGAATACATATATGAATACATATATTTTTCTAATAACTTTTATATTTTGAGAGTAACTTTGATAGCAGTATTTGGACTGGAATATCTGAAAACCTTTGCTCCAACAGTAAATATAAAATAATGTCAACTTGACAGATGAGGGAACAAAGGCTGAATCTTAAACATACTGTCTCCTATAGAGGTCGCTAAATATTCTATTTTAATTTGACTGTTTCTTAGAGACAGACTAACAGATTTAAAAACAAAAATTGCATGCATTGAATATCGCTGCATCAGTTGTCAAATCCACACTTGTTTTGTCTAAACTGTTACGAGTCTAAAATTTCACATGAAACATGTTTAATTCAATGCTGTCTTTGGAAATGCACCAAAAAGACATATTTATGACATTGTTGCAAAATCATGAGAAGAGAATATCATGGAAATGGAGTTGCATTTTAAATAGTTTCATTAAAAAGACAGTGTGCTTTGAATTCAACAGTAAAATTTGGTCATGATCCTAGCCTCTAAAATATATTCTTAAAAGTCTTGTCAGTTTAATCGCTAGAGGACTAAAAATTAATCCAAATGCGACAAAGTGTAGTTTGTGACATGCAGAACTATGAATTTGAATAATAATAGCTTTTGCAAGTAAAATAAAAACAAAGCAGATTATCTCCAACGCCTGAGCCTTAAACTTGGACTGTGAGCAGAAAAAAAGGTTTTTATACGATGATTCATTCTTATGTTACAGTTTTACAACTCAGTATATATTAACAAGATTGCAGCTGAAACTATTAAAACAAACTATAAAAAGTTTGAGAAGCGGGTGTGAAACCGGGTCGTTACTATGGTGCTCCCACTTACTCTCCTATTGCTTATTAGACGGGGTGAGTCCTTGACACTGTGATAATGTTATAGGCTGACAAATGCACTGCTGTGAAGGCCATTTTAAAGTTCTTTTAGAGTGCTGTTTCTGCAGGCAAAAAAGTAGAAAGGCATTTTGGCCTCCTCAGGATTCCTTGTAATTCTGACAGCTTTTCACCAAAGTATCTTTTTTCGTTTTAAGAGTTTACTTCATTGTTTAACTATGTCCCTGGTTAATGCATAGCAGATGACAGACATATATGTGGGCTTTTTCACGTATTTGTCGCTTTATGGCAACAAACTGCACTTTGCTGGAATTGTGTGCTATAGAACACAAAGTCGTTCACAATTGTGAAATGGAAAGGAAATAACACATTGTCCTCACATTGAAATTTGAAAAATGTGGTGCATTTGTATTGTATTGTATTACAAATAAGATGACTTGTAAAAAGAATTGGTGAATTAGATTTTTGTATGGGCTTTCACATTATGGAGGACTGAATACAAATGCACTCCACAACTTAAAACATGTTGAAAATGCTATACCAATTTTTCTTCTCTTTTTTTTGTACAAATAAGTGCTACTCCTTATTTGTGCAAATTTCTAGCAAAATACGTTCAAGTGTTCATGATGTTTTTTTTTTTCCTTAGTTGTTGCCAAAGCTGACCAGGAACTACATAAAGGAGGGTTACATGGAGAAGACTGGACCAAAGGTGATCTGCTTATTCCTAGTCATTAACCCCAATGTAAACTTATAATTGACATTAGTGATGTAAAATTGAATGTATTGACGGTTATGTTGAACCCTTCCTTTTTGTCTTACAGCATACTGAAGGTTTCAAGAAGAGGTGGTTTACAATGGATGACAGGAGGCTCATGTACTTCAAGGATCCACTGGTAAAATACTCAAAAATTTCAAGAGCAATGCTGTCACCAGGAGTCACCAGGAGATGCTGCTGTTCTTCTTGTTTAGAGTAGAAATGAGTTATGTGTAAAAGTAGCCAAAATAGCTAAAAAAGACAAATTTACTTGGTTTGTGGTGCTTAACTTGTCAAGACAGCAATATAGCTTTTGTTTTGCATGGTAATATCTGTGTGACTCTTTCTGTGTTCATAGGATGCCTATGCTCGAGGTGAGGTTTTCATTGGCAGTAAAGAAAACAGCTACACTGTCCTTCCTGGCCTTCCTGCCAACGTTCAGGGGACCCACTGGCCATTTGGAATCACTATAGTGACTCCAGACAGGAAGTTTCTTTTTGCCTGTGAGACTGCAGAGGATCAGAAAAACTGGATGGCAGCATTTCAGATTGTCATCAGTCGACCGATGCTGCCACAGGAGTATGCCGGTAAGCTGATTAATTAAGTGATATTGGTCACTTTTGCCACACAGAATTATTCTGATGTGTTACTTCTGTAATTTTTTTTTTGTGCAGTGGAAGCTTATTTTAAACACAAACCATGATTGTGCTTCTGCTTGAAGTGCATCTCACAGTGGAGGCTTGCACAAAGCCTGGTGTTTGATCCAAAGATGAACGACATTTGACAGCTCCTCCTCTTCATTAACTACACTTCTTGATCCCAGCAACAAAAGGAGCCAGACTCGTTTTCTCTGAAAAAGTCCATCACTCCGCAACTTCTGGATGCCTCGACATATGTACTTCTAATATAACACGGCCATTTGTTGTATTATGTTACATACAAACTTAAAACGGGATAAAACTGCTGATGCTTTTATGTGAGGAAACATCACTATCTAATTTTCTCAGTTACATTGTAGAATAATCAATACTGCGATTACTGATCTTTGCTGCAAATAATTGACATTTGGACCATTTAACAGAAATATAAAGACTGAAAGTATACTATAGTACAAGGCTAACGATATATAGTCTCACATATGGATGCTATTTTGAATTACTGTACATATATGAGTGCAATTGTATTTAATAATTTATTTTTTAATTGTAGCCTATATGTATTCAATTCTTCTAAGATAGTATTATAAGCACTGATTTGCCATTTTATTTTCAATTTCTGCATTAAGCAGCTTCATGTTAAATCCAAGTTTAACATGTTAGTGGGTGACATGTTATTGCATTTACATCCAGCAGAGGGTGATAAAATACCATTTATTAAAACAAAACTCAAGTCTTCCCTAAAATCGCCAGTGATTCATTAATTTTGCCTAACTGGTGCCTTCAGGGCTCCATCTGAAATAATTTGCATAAACTGTGAATAAAAAGGCAAGATAATGTTTTATGATAATCTATGGTTTCTATTAAGATGTATTAACACACTTTTAATATCATTAGTAATATTATTATGGTGCCAAAAACTATCTAAGAACATGTTCAGTATAAGACTTCTGTGATTAGAAGAATACAGAAATGTTTTTTTTTAAGAAATACACCTTTTTGTCTTTTCCAAAGAATAGATTTTATTTTAACAGCTACAAACAAGTTCAAATGTGCTTAAGAAAAACATGGCATTGTATATCATATTGTAGCACTGAAAAATAAAATATGAAGCAGTCTACTCAGTTTTCATATTTGACAAATATCACAACAAAACAGACATTCATAATGACTTCTAATTAGGGATGACACTGATCCTGATTTTTGTAGTCTCCAAGTCTGATGTGAAATATTTAGGATTATATCATATGTACATATAGAGTCTGATCATTTATAAAGTGTAAATTTTCTTTTTGTTTTTCTTTATAGCAACAGCTGATTTGGTTCATCTTGACACTTTGCAGGACATTGTCAGCATGCGCCCTCAACGCATTAAAAAAAAAAAATCTTCCAACATGTTATCTAAGATGTGATTGAATGTATTTATAATTCTTGTTGAAGACAACTTGTCCTATTTGATGATCTTGTGTTGAAGTTGTTTTTAATCTGTATTCAGCTCTGTTTTGATTTGACTTGTTGATAATTTGGCTTCAAAGATATTTCACTTTGAACTCCAAAACTTGTAGAAGGAGGTTCTAATACTATATACACTTGGTGCTTTGCTTTTAATGTCATCAAATTTAATGAGAAATGTTTCAGCTGATTTCTGTACAAGTCTCTCTTCCTTACACTTAGAACTGTTTGGGAGTTTCCAAGCATGTCTGACAAAACCACAGGCAGAAGAACAGGTAATGGAGGTTTAGTTCCTTTAGGGACTTGGATCAGCACACCCCTACTTCTAATACAACATGTAAGATAACACCACAGTAACTGCCTTTAAGATACTATTAAACTTTACTGTAATTATTTAAATATGGGAAAAAAAAGGTCTTTACAACCAACATTCTTGACATATTTTAACACCTATCGTTTACATAATAGTATTTAAACATTAATTTTTTGTATCCATTAATTTCCTACCTTTGCTCTACTTCATTGTCACGGTACATCAGGTGCCTTTCTCAAATGGTGAGCAGGTATATGGTGTAACCCATCAGATGGGTTACACCCTGGGTTACACCCTGGACAAGGTTACACCCTGGACAAGATGTCATCAAATTACAGAGCCAACACTTATGAAAAGTCATTCACACACTCACTTTCTGGGTGATTTGGGTGACTTGTGCATGCATGATTCTGGACTGTGGGAGGAATACCGTAGTACCTGGAGAGGACCTGCACATGCACAAGTAGGACATGCAAACTCCACATCGAAAGATGTCAGCTAAAATTTGAGTCTAAGATGCTCCTGCTGTGAGGCAACAGGTCTAACTACTATCCACGGTGCTACCCCAATTAGGCTTCAGATAAAAATAAAAATAAAAAGTACATTAGATAATGACAAATAGAAGTTAACAATGCAAGATAAACATTTTTACACATAGGAATTTTCAAACTCTTCTCATCAGTAACTTTGTACCAAAAATAGCAACAACAGTGATGCATATCCCCAAATATTCACCCATGAATCATCAAAATATTCTGAATTAGTGCTGGTAAGTCAACCCAACCCCCTGGAGCCTGCTAAAAGATGTCTATAGTCACTGAAACGTACAGAAGAAACATCAAAAGACATCTAGATTTAATAATCCACAACATTCTAACAAAAGCTGCCAATATAGATAAAAATGAGGACATGTGGAAAATAAGCTGCATTGCAACTAAGCATCTTCACAAAAGAAAAAAAAAAAAGAATCATGTGAATAAATTAATTTGAACAAAAATAATTAGTCAAAGACTGTACAGCTGCCTTGAGAAGTAAACATGTTCATTTTTAACATGGATCTAAGCTGTTCTGTCTTATATGTTCAATCTTAACCTTGGTCTCCATTCATAGCTAAAGAAACAATTAAGTGAATAGCAGAATGTTAAAGGATTAAAACTAGAGAAACTTAATATTGAGAAGATTTTACAACTGTGGAGACAACTCATCGTCCTTCGTAAGTCCAGAAATGATTTCCAACATTAAAATGACGGTTAATTGGCACATGGACACACTTTTTCAGCCATTTAGGTTCTGCAGCAGCCAGCGCCCTTCATCTCCTTGTTCACATACTCATGCAGCTTAAACTTTTCACTGGGATCCTTCATGGACCTATGCTTCAGCTCCCTGAAGTGAAACAAAAAGAAAAATTACTTTATAGAAAGTAAAGCTACTGTTTTACTTTCAAAGTAATAGCTCTTCTATTCAATTTGTCTTATTCCGAACTATTGGAAATATTATGGGAGACATCTCTACTAGCTTAATACTTTTATAGAAATTTGCCCATTCTTCATAAAATACCCCAAACTCATTTAGATTGGATGAAGAGTATCTCAGAATATCAATTTCATCTAGTCTTGAAAATGTTTCCCACAATTTGTAATCCAGTGAACTGTAGTGAATCAGCATATTCAACCGTGAGAAAACTAAGTAAACGGCAAATATTCACAATGTCTTCTGAAAATGGTTTTGTTAAAGCAACATTTTTGTTGTTTTCCTCTTGTTTTAACAATTGCTAACAAATCTATATGAGTTTGGAAAATTATACAAAAACCGCTGTCTCCTCTCTTCTCAGAGATCATATCTCTAAAACCCATGGAAAAAAAAAAAGATACTCACTTGGCCACAGCAGTGAAAGCCAGCTCTACATTCAGTCCTGACCTGGCGCTGGTCTCCATAAAGGGAACCCCAAACTCCTGCAGAGTCAAAGCATTGAATGTTTATCAGTGTTTATCTTTATTTTGCTCAGTGTTGATGTGACAGAGCTTGTACTAGAGCATATAATGTCTGCAGCTTTACAACCTAATCTAAACAAAATCATACACATTTTGCAAGTCTTTACCTTAGCAAGCTTCTCACCATCTTCTCTCTTCACCACCCGGTTATGAGTGGCATCAGCCTAAGGTGACACAAAGTTTCATATTTACAAATTAGCCATAGAAAATAAACTATAATTTTTATATATGATCCTATTTACCCCCAAATAGGATTTATTTTTTCAAAAGGTCATGTACACTATTGTCAACCAAAATGATGGTTTTTCACAATACAGATTGTGAAGATTATAAGGGTGATATTTTTCTCTATGACTTGCTGAATGGATGAAATAATTTTTGGTTCTGTTGTAAAGTTGTCTTGCAATATATTTTTCAGTCTTTTCAAAGATTCCTTTAAACTCTTCTTTCATCTCAGGGACATGTATTTTGTAGTTTAAGTCCAGGACCTTTAGCATTTTAAGCAATAAACCATCTTTGTGTAAGTAAAGAACAACTTTATATTGAAGTATTTTAATAAGTTCTTTAGATGTTTTGTTACAAGAAGGAAGTGATACAAATGTTTCTATTTCTAACTGAAGCAACTAACGATACAAAAGAATATACTTTACTGAAAAAGTATTATTTCGTGCACTAACAACATGTGCTCTAAATATCAGTCAGTCAAATGTAGCACACTATAGATATTTTAGGACAATTTAGATTTTTTCCCCCCACTAAAACAAAACTTTTACACTGTACAGCGTTTGTGTTACAGACATTTTCTCTGTACTCAACGTATTATCGTAAAGCCTAAAAGACCTTCAGTGTCATAAACCTGGATCAGTTTTCATTGCACATCGTACTCTAAGTCTGTAATTTTTAAAAAAGTCTTCTTTTCCAACAAACGCTTTGCTCTGCCTTTGAGTCCTTGCAAACAACAAAAGGGACATTCAAGAAGTTAGATTAACCAATCCATTCAAAAGAGCAGAAATAATCATGATCGTTGGAAATAAGAAACAAATCCAGAAATTGTGAACTGTGTGGATATATGGACATTAAAATACTTTCATAATTTAACAGGGCATAAAATATAGCTTATTTTTCTTTTTTTTACTTTGTTTGACCACTTGCCTTGTTTCCAAGCAGCATGAGCACCACGTCTTGTTGGGCATATTCGTGGATCTCAGTCAGCCATGCCTGGCAAACACAACAGAAACAAGGAACCAGAACAACTAATAAATACCTGTCTCAAAACAATGCCCCACCTCAAACAAAACATCAAAAAAACAAAACAAAAAAACCCCACAATACATATAAACCTGATCTCAAATTCGACAAGAACAGCCTATTAAATTTAATAAAATTGATAAAGAAAAAATAGAGAGAGACTACTGCTTCTTTGGCAGGATAGTGGATCAACAAGTAAAGAAGGTGATACATTATAAAAAAAAGAGCAAAAGAAAGCTTTTGAAGAGAGAAACTATCTGTTACTGTGACAAACCAGTTTAATCAACACTGTCTGCAACTTCCTGTCTGATGCAACCTGAAAGAAGAACAAACAGACTTGTGACTGTTGCTCCAAGAGCAACAGAAGCATTTTCTGCTGTTGGGTTCCTAAACATCACTTTCATGCCTACATTTCTCTAAGTAATTGTTGAAAGACAACAAAAACAAAAATGAAATTAAAAAAAAGAAAGAAAAAAAAATTATTTCAGATTTTAAAGCACATGGCTCTTCACTTTCAAAACCTCTACTCTGTCATATTATATAGTTTTTAAATATATGTCAGAATATCTTTCCAGAGCTGCTGGCTTGATATGAACTGCATTCCACCCTCAGATCTTCTGCTTGAGGAAACTCCAAAGGTTCTCAATAGGGTTGAGGTCAGAGGAGGATGGTGAACACACCATGAGTTTCTCTCTTTTTCTGCCCATAGCAGCCAATGACACAGTGGTATTCCTTACAGCATGGGATGGTGCATTGTCATGCATGAAGATGAATTTCCTGCGGAATGTACGGCTCTTCATTTTGAACCATGAAAGAAGGTGATCAGTCAAAAAGTCCATATACTTTGCAGAGGTCATTTTCACACCTTTGGGGACTCTGTAGGGGCTGACCAATGATTCTCTCTCCCCATGATTTTGGCCCAAAAGTTGACTCCACCACCTCCTTGCTGGCATCACAGCCATGTTGGGTTGTGGTGGCCATCCACCACCAATCCACTACTGCATCCATCCATCTGGACCATCCAGGGTTGCACAGCAGTCATCAGTGAACAAGTCTGTTTGAAAATTAATCTTCATGCAGAGCTCGACCGTTCGACCGCTCAACCACTGCGACCGTTTCTGCTTGTGAGCTCTGGTTAGGGGTGGCCAATCCAATTTAAATCCAATTTGCATAATAATTTGAAACATGATGTATATTCCAGAGACATGTTTTTGTTGTGACTTTTACTCTGGCATCTTAAATATGCGTACAATATCTGTTTTTTTTTAAATTGGTTTGACAAAATGCATAAAAAAGGTCTTTATTCATGCTCAGTAACTTAATGAGATAAAATAAGATGATTTAATGGGGACAACATTATTGGACTTTGATATTTTTATGTATGTATAGATACTTCTAAGTTACAACAGCACTCTATAAGCAGCATGTTTATTGCAAGCTTTGGAAAATATTTTAAGTCATTGAAAGAAAATAGGTACTAACTGACTTTATTGATCAAGAGAGACACAAAGAGATTAAAATTTATTTTGAATTGATTTTCTATATTTGGTCCACTCTGAAGTTGAGTCAAAGGTAAAATGGGGTTTAGATCTAGTCAACAACCTTTGCAGCAAATGCTCTTTTGAAAAAGTTTATAGTGAATAATATAATAATAGCGGATAATTATTTTTAAAATGAAGTTCTATGATTCAAAATGTGCAACCTGCTTGCAGCTACTTGTTTTGATATTTTAGCTTACATTTTTTTAGTAAGCTTTTACAAAAATCCTATAATTGCTCTTCACATGTACAGAATTAGCTCTTTGATCGATTCTCTAATTCGTTGCGTTTCCTTTAAATCAATGAAGCATTATAATGGTTTAATGACTGTTGAAGTAATGTAGTCCTGATGGAGAGTCTGTGGTTTGCATGCAGTAAAGTGTTCCTTTGTGGGCTAAGTGGGAGCGAGTCCAAAGATCACTTAACAGGGCATAGACCTGAATCCAATTCAAATTTACATAATTAATGCTTCTTCAATATTCTGTTGGGCTTGCTGGAAATATCAGAAGGAAACATTTCACATTTGATTTGGTTTGAAGTGAATCACGGAGGATGACATTTGTCACCGAACCCTGCAGTATAATTTCTCCACAACAAGAGCACTTGACCTGTAGGAGTAAGGCTGGGCAGCTTGCCTCAGTTATTCTCTTCATATGCTTGGATGCTCTTGATAAATAATAGCTGGTAATTATATAATTTGTCTATTTATAGCATGCTCCCTCAAGGATCGTTTTACAGATACAATCAATGATTCCAGATGAGCCACTTGTCACTTCCTTTCAAGAGAATTAACTCTTCCCGCTGTGCTCATTTCACGGAAAAGAGATGCAATCAGATGAGTACATCTGTAAACATTAGTTTCGGTAAATCCTAATGAAAGTCATTTTGTGAAGCTATGCATTACCTTCTTGCTACAAATGTTGCAAATGTTCTGTCTGTGTTGGTAAAGAGTTAAGTGTTATGATCTGTCAACAAATAATTTTCTCCCATCTTTACAGCAAATCAGAAGCTATAAGATGCCAAATGCCTTTTCAAGTAAATATTCTGAACTACAATTTATGCTATGCACAGTTACTCCTTCGTGGAAGAGTCTTTAATAAATTACAAACACCTCCTCTTTATAACCACCTGTGACAGCAACAGTGGAGGGAAATCTGTTAGATGTTGTAAATCCCTGAGCCCGGTCGAGCTGGGGCTCCACTGGAAGAGTTTAGATCAAAGCAGGTTAAGGTTTTCAATTTGCTCAGTCAAAGTGCAGAAATAAATCCAATTGAACATCTCTGAAACAAGAATTTAGACTCTAGATTTGTGAAGCTGTAAAATAAAGCCCCAAAAGACCTATAGCTGCAAGTATAGTGAATGGTGATTCAGCAAAGCTGCAACAAGGGAGACTAAATACAAAAGCACTTTGTATATTTTCAAAAGACATGAACAAAAATGTGTAAGTTTTATTTTATAGTTATACCCTATTTTGAGTTGGTCTACTGTGTAAATAAAAAAACAGTAAAATACCTCCATCTCTGTGGTTGTGACATAACAAAAGGGGTGTGGTTAAGTATGGAAGTAAGTATGTGCCATCCAGATTTGAATTAAAAATGCCTCTGAAATTGTATATTTGTACTTATTTTTTCAGTGTTAAAATGTACATACTGAAAAAGTAAAAACAAATACACAATATTCAAATTTCAGAGGCATTTTTAATTCAAATCCTGATGGCACATATTTATCTCCATATTAAGGGTTATGAAAACTTTCATTGCAAACCTTTATGTCTCAAACGCATAACACATTAAAAGTATTTTTAAATACATAGAACCATATAGCAATTCAAGATCAATTAACTATGAGCTTTGCAGCAAATGGGCATTCCAGTTGATCAGAGCCAGTGTAATGGTCATTAATGTGGCTAATGTCTCTCTTTGGGTTATGCTACCTATGAATCATTGTTTATTAGTTCAACCAAATTTATGAACAGCTAAAGCAGTGGTAGGTCACTTTCTGGGAGACAGCTGCACAAGAAAGAAGCCGTCACATCCAGGAATAATCAGAGGGAAACTAGATTACACACCAGTGTTGTTCAGGGAATGATTGCTGGAGACAGTCCAGAATTAAGATGTTTGGCTCTAATCACCTAATCTGCTTGTTTAAAAAAAAAAAAAGAACACATTGAAATGCTCAATAATCAAATATAGAGACAAATGGATGCCTAAGCAAGGGTGCAGAAATAGAATGAGGAAGGGATTATACCTTTCATCAACCGGTTATTACAGCAAACTTGAGTTAATGTTGTGAAAATGACTTTGGTTTTGCATTTAAATCACAATGAGCAACAAGAGAACAAACCTGATGGGTACAAATTACATATATTATTCCTTAGAGAGCCTCATAGCCATTAATTACTTGAAGATTAGGTTTTTGAGGTTATGTAACATTAGGTTTGTTTACCAAGGTCATAATGAGACTGTATTTTATGCTGCTGGCTGGGTAATCAGAAGAGACACTAGATTGACCTACTTATTGTTGGTGTATATGTCTATATGCCTAGGCTATTCAGCCTCCCTTTCAAACCGTTATGCTAAAACTATTCAACCCCTTATATAACTAATCATTGTACAGGGAAAAAAATGAATATGTCTCATATCCTCTGTGGCCACTGTGAGAAGAAAAGGGCTGTTTGTTCAGTTTCAAGGCTAACGCCAAGATCTTTGGCCAAATGCTCCGGGAACCAAATGCCAATAAACTGCATAGAGTCAGGAGGTGATAAATTGCTTTACCTCCTTATTTGACTTGCATTAAAGTTTCAAAAGAGTTTTACCATTCAAATTCAGCTTGCTTTGTTTGTAACCAATAAAAATGATTTAACACCTTGAGCTCTGTGAGTCAGGATAACAAGTCAACACAATTTAAAACTTCTCTGTATTTGGTGTTGACTCTAAAAGATAGTCGAATAAACTAGGAGCTCAAGTTCAAAAGAATACAGACAAGAGATGTCAAAACTGTATCTATAGTTACTTTAAGGTAAAAACAACCCTAGATTTAAATTTGTTAATGAATAGGAATGTTGAAAGAAGTCTTTATAATTACCACATTGCAATGTTTTCTAAGAGCAAATACATACTGCTATTGACAATTAGTTCTGCTGCTTGTCTCATTCTGTAAATTCTTCTCAAGGATGAACAAAACTGATGGAGGTCCACTGTTTTTCTTTTTTGATGTTTTTGCTGAATTCTTTATTTGTTTTCATAATGTCACATAAGGAAGCAGCATGTTTGAGGTGTTTCCTTATAAGACTTCCACTCTATTCAGGAATAGTTAAGTCTCTCTACAACCCTGAGAAAGAACTGTTACCTGTTTTATACAGGCTCACCTGTAAACTATATACTTGAGGGATGTGAGAAATAGGCTACACATGATCCAATCAGTCAAGCCTCCACTTCAGCTGAAGTCCAAATCAAATTCTGCTTTCATAAAGTTACATTACCAAGACAATGAAACCTGACAAAGAGACTATGACAAAGTCAGGAAGCTTGATGCTACGTGTCAAAAAGGATGTTAAAAAGTAACAAGATGGAGACACTGAGTGAAGACAGAAGAAAAGACCGAAACATTTTAGAGGCGGCTGGCAGCTCTGACATTAACAAGACAAGCTGTCACTTTGTACAGGTTGCAGAGGCTGCTCTGATGTTGATGTTTTAGTTTTTCTTTTGTTGTCAGTGAGAAGACAAATGAGTTATTTTGTCCTCTTTCAGCTCACTTGTTTAAAAAGACCTAACTCTTTCAAATTGTATACAAGCTAATATGCAGTTTGAGATGAAAATAATCTAATAATACAGGAGTATTTTGTTTCTTTTGTAAAAAGAAATACACACAAAATAAAATTTTCTTAAACCGGGATAGTTTTAACCACAAGATTTGGTTTAGCAGTGCTGTTGTCACATCTAACCATGAGAAGTGAGTGTCTTCAAATACCTTGGCCTTGAATTCCCTAATGTCTTCTGAGCTATAAAAACTAAGAAGCCTAACGCAAGTACACATGATCATTCTCCAGCTCTCGCTTTGACTACATTAACAAACCCTAAGTCTTTTCAAGTAGGCTTGGAGTTTTCCCTCACTTTGCAACTTTCCCTCTGTTGCTCTCTTGTCTAAGCAGATTTGCTATGGGTTGACAATGCTATTCTTGCCCAGCTTTGATCAGAGGGTTACACAGAGAGACAGAAGGCAGAAGTTTGCTCCTGACAACAGGCTGAGTCAGACTGAGCGACCCAGAGGAGCGGAGGGTGAAAGTAGGACTTGTCCCCTGAGAGGAGCTTTAAGCAGCTGAGCAAAACATAACGACACCGTGTCACTGACACACAGAGAAACACTGGCACACAGACGGAGAAACGGGCAAACCTGCGGTTATTTAAAAAAATATTGAAACTGTTTTAATCAACATCTTTAGGAAGTAACAGAAATAAAGTAAAGGATGCTTGTGAAGTAAAAACTTTGCATAAATAATAATAACTACAAAGAAAACACTTTATTTGCAAGAGAGTCGGAGATTTGTTTCAAATGAATATAAATTATTCCTATAGACTGATGAGCTGTGAAAAGCTGCAGTCACACTCAATTTAAAGAGACATCCAGTTGTCAATAATAAAACACCCAAATCAGTGGATAGCATTTATATAAATTCAGAATAATGATACAAACGATAAACATCAAAATACATCAATAATAATCAATATAATTACACAGATGTTTATGAACAAATTGGTGCACAGCCATTTATTTTATATTGAATGAAACCAGCACCTTTAAATCTTTCACAGCTTAGGACACTGAAATGTTATTTTTCCAATCTAAAGTTTTGAATTATTTATATTAATGTCAAAATAAATTCAAGCATATTGACAAGGCTCATGCTGAACTTACAGAAAGTTTTTGTGTGACAAACAAGTGAGGGTGGTGCTACTTTCTCACACAAACCAGTTGCTAAGTGCAGAATCAGAAAAGAAATTGCTACCATTTTCCAGTCTTTTTATATGTTCCCAGGGCAATATTTTTTTCAAAAACTATATATTCACAAATCTTTAACTTTCATTAAACAAAGAAAGAAAAAACAACAAATTTCAGTTGTCACGTCACTATCATTTTCTGTGAATTCAAAATGTTAACTGTAAAACAACTTTTTTGCATAGAAAGAAGTCCAGGTAAACAGCCTATTAGCCATTAAGGCAAATAACAAAATAACAAAATTAAGGGAGACTACTGGGCTTCTCAGCTCATTAAGCAAATTAAGGACATTAAGTAAAAATGCCTTCAAGTTGATCTCAGCACATCTAAAAACACTTAGTGTTTATATAGAGGGAAATGAGACAGGACTTGGTGACATAAGTCTCTGCTTTATGAAGCACCACATCAGTATGTGCTCCTCATCATTTTGGTCTTTTTGGATTCAGGAGTATTGCTATTTTGACAAGGAGGGAGAGTGTAAAACAATGCAGATGCATAATTTAATTAATCTATTAGAAACAAAGCCATCACATTTTTAAAAAAGACAAAGCCTAAATAACACTGTAATCAAATGCTTACAAAGCTTAATAAAAGTCTATTGACGATATTGTGTCGCCAGATGCTTTTGCACAGCAGGACTCTAAGATTTAATTTGACAGCTAAGGCCTGCAGTCTGTCGTCCAGCATTGCCCACTGCTACAGTCAGAGACGTAAAGATTGCCCACTAATAAGACTGGACTTCTAACCATATAAGGCTGTCTCTCAAAATTATGAATGCATGAAAACGAAGCTGAATAATTGAAGGTTTTCAATATAACATGAAGCCTATGATGAAGTGGGTGCTAAGTGGGTGCTGGCACAGTCAAGTGCCAGTAAAAGTGGAGACTGGTCGCAAAAGGTTTGTAAAGATTCTTCATTGCGATGAAAAAATGAGTCAAGTCATTAGAAAAAACCTTAGCATGAATACAGTGTAAAAACAACTTAAAATGTGCAATTACATACAAAATGTGCTTTTTTCAGAAACACAACATAATTGTCACATATAAATCTCTGTAGTTGTTTCTTCCACCGCTTTTTAAAAGGAGTTTCACCTCGAGGCTATTGTCTGTCAGTCATGATATTGTATTTGAGGAGCTCTGTTGCACTTTTTATGACAAACACAGTTCTTTGAAAAAGACATCCATTCAAGTGAGGTAGGCAAGATTCTTTTTAAGTTAACAAGATCCAAATTATATAAATGGATTTTCTTGAGTTTCCATATGACTGACCAAACCAAAGTTTGACATACCTACATACATATATTATATATATAAGTTGACAAAGACAACAAAAGGCATTTTTACATGCTACTGCCACAAAACTGAATAGATTTTGTTGTTTATAGTTTGAACTTTGAATAGTCTATCTAGCAAATAACTAGAGCTTAATCTAAAGAATCGAACTATAGCTCTGACTGTATGATTCAGGCAATATAACAAAAGCAACTCTATAAGGACATTGTGATGCTATCTATCCAAGATAAAGAGATTTTTCTAACCACTTTAAATGGGACACCTTTAACCGATTCATGTACCGGTAATAGAGAAACTGCTATTATCTTATTTCTGCTGGAATTGACTCCATCGCAACAAACAGCAAGCAGCTGTAAAATCCATCTTGTATTGTTTGTGTGCACATACAGTAATCACCCCATCTGTTTTGTCACAGTGCTCCCTACATTCAAAGTAAATTGGAATATCCACAGAGAACGGTGGCCTGAGCACTGCAGGTCTCTTTTACCTGCAAGACGTATCCACAGCAACACTGCACTGGCTGCTGCCTACATGTCTACTCATAGACTGGAGCTGTAGCGCCAGTCCATGTTTCATGCAGTGCAGCAACACAGTACTGGAATCATTGCAAAGACTAGTGTATATCATGGCTTAATCCACTTGTATTGAACCTGATAGTGTGGGAAAATTCTTAAGTTGCCTTAAAGCACACTTGAAAACCTAGAATGAGTCACTCTTCAAATGCCGGCACATCCTCTTATTATAAATAATTGCTATTTGACTTTATATCACTGCATTATTTACAGACAGTTTCTCTCATCACCATCTGGTGTGCTGGTCCCATGACATTTAACTAGCAGTGATGTGGTAGGCAGGCGGCCATTTCATTTGAAGCCAGAACATGCCCTGGGGACAGACAGGATGAATGAAAACAAGCAGCCGAATGTTTCATCTCCCTAAAGGCTTTCATTGTATTTCCACAACACTGACACGCATGCATGAAGCATTGGAACATCAGCACGTGCAATCTCACACCAAGATTTGCAAGCAAGAACAGATCATTTAACAGTCAGTGTAAGGGCTTTGGTGTTCAATACGGAACATTATGTTATACTTACAGGCCTACAAAGTGGGCTTTCTAATTTGGGTTGGAGCAAGTCAATATGCAATCAGTGAGTTTTTGTTTTTGACAGCCTATTCATTTGGATAGGACTGACTGATTTTGAACATAAAGAGATAAAAGGTCTACATCTGTTGCTTCAGAATAGGATAATACAGAAAACAAGCCTTTTTCGGGAGACAGGTGTGAAAAAAAATATGGCACTCATAATGCTTGTTTATATTCTGGTTTCTACAGCTGCATTGATCAATATTTCTTTATTGTTTGTGTTGGTCGGTGCAGCTCACCAATTATGTGAACGTTATGAACAATATACATGAAATGCACAGAAAAATGGACAGAAAGGCCAATCAGAGTTGTATTTTGTTCTTCTAATTTCTATAAAGTTCTGCTTGCAATAATTGTTGATGCAATAAGCAAAAGGTAACATGCTTTTCTTTGCAAATGTCAACCCCATCCAAAAACAACATTTTGAACCACAACCCTCCAAAACAAACAAAAAATGTGTATTGTCATCACGTTCACAATATATTTATTAACTGGTCACTTTATCAGATACGCCTTCTGGATTGGACCCCATTTTGCCGTGGGGAGTTATTATTCTTATATGTTGATTTGTATTGACATGACACAGTAACCTCAAAGAAATCTCCAACACATCCCAAATGTGATCTACTGAACTGAGATCTGGGGAAACATGAATTAAAGAGTGTGCAGCTTTCATAATTAAAATTAGCATAGGGATACATTTTTAAAAGTGCGGAGCACAAAAAAAATTCAGATGTATGAAACCATATGCATGCATGTCACTGAACACCTTTCCTATCTACATGAAAAAGAGCACAGCTGTAGGTGTGTATGTGAATACACGTGTAAACTGGTATACTGGAAGGCTCCCACAACATTTCAATCTGACCATGGCAAAGAAACCCCTGCTTTCCAACACTATTACTAATACTAACAATACATTTTACTTAAAACACTCCTTTCAGAACACACAAGGTCACCTAAATAAAATAGAAGCAACATGTTTAAAATACAAAACATTAAAGAAAATTTAGAGAGTAAAATAATGGGACGTGTTGATCAATTAAAGTGAAAATGAAAATGCTTGTTTGAACAGTTGGGTTTTCAGTCATGATAAAAAAAATTGCCAGAGTCCCCGGAGTGATTGGGGAAATCAAGTTGTTGTTGAAGCCTATGAAGAAATCATGTGTTGAACCAGGCGAACATGCCACTTCATTTGATTAGTGCATTTGTGCATCACAGATTGCACATTTAGTGAATGGAAAAGGTTTATATTCACAAAGCCACATTCACTTAGAGTGATCCTGTAGCCCTGATTAAATTTTAATGTTATTTTACCCTAAAAGAAAAGGAACTTCAACTGATGAATACTTTTTTAACCCCATAGGGAAATAATCGTGTCTCTAATGAAAAGCATCAAGTTGTTGTATGACATAAGACATCCAATCCAAACTTCAGAACAGTGGTCATAATGAAATTGTTCTAGAACAATTTGTTAGCCTAGGCCAATTTCATCACTTGGTCTAGGCTAACAAATAAAGTTCCTGGAGCTACATAAAGGATTATAAAAAGTTGTGTCTTGCATTTCATTAAAATCACTCAACTAATGCAATAGTACAAAAATCATTAATTTATGTTTTTGCATTGTTCCAGGAGTAATATCTGACAGAAGCTTTCAATGGCTTATTTTCTAACTCCCTGTGCCCGCAAGCTGTGCCGTGATGCAAAAACTAATGGTTAAAACTAATCTTCAACAAATGTTTTGTCTTTTATGCTATTTCATAAGGCTTAAAAGTTTTTTCTCAGGGTAGGGCTAGGGATAGGGTAAGATACAACTGTGTGCATCTTTTGGCAACCAGAATAACAGCAGCAGAAGCAGCTATAGGCTTCCTCTTAACGTTAATGACAACAAAATCACCAAACTTCTAAATCACACCACAAGAGCCAGGCTGATTTTTAGAAGTCTAAAAGACAGATTATTTGCAATGGCAGCCTGCATAAACTTTAATGAAGTAAAGAAAAAATAAATGCCCCTTTGCTTTGTTTGAAGGACTGAGTTGCAACCTATAGCTAAAATAAAACAATCTGCAAATTTTATTTTCAAACTTCCTAAAACAGAGCAATGTTATTTAAGGAAAGTGACTGAATATACAGTTAAATTGTTTTGACTGAGCCTTTCATGGCTTATATTTTAAGCCTCTCTCTCTAAAAAATGATGAACAGCTTCAATAATGGTAATGCTACGGTTTTCTAACTCTGCCTCACTAAGGAGACAGTGACAGAATACAAAAACGAACAGATCTGAAGGTAGAAAATATATTTTTTTATTTCCATCTGATTTATATCTTTCCCTCAGAGCGACATTTATCACCATTAGTGTTCAATAACCTGAATTAATGCTCGTTAGACAGCGGCATGCCAGCAGGCATCTGGGGGTTGTAGCCAGAATTTCTTATTTCACTAATAGATGCTGAATAAATGTGCAGCAGATGGTTGTAGAAGAGGGGAGGAAATATGTTATTCTGTGCTTCCTAAGAATACTCAGATTCAATGAGAGACTAAAATGTTTTTAAATAATGATGTGCAATAATCTCAGTAGGTTCACATGTCAGGTTTTGAAGTTTGGGCTTTTAAACTTTGGAGACATTCTTAAATTTGTGAACTTATGCATCAATAATACCACTAAGGTTTTTCAAATAGATGAACTTTTAAAACAATAAAATGAAAAAATAAATAAATAAATAATAAGAAAATCTTGCGATGCTTTCTTTTCATGTATTGGGTCAATATTTCCAATCAAGGCAATATTATTGATTCTAGCTATTTCCAAAGTTTGAGGAGATTGTTGGTATTATTAAAGAGATTATTTTATTTTATTTTTTTCATCTCTTGTCCCAGACTTTTCCTTTGGGGAGTACTGCTCCATGTTAGAAGAAAATAATGAGAATCAGACAAAGCTGAGCAAGGACTTAAATCTAACTTCTTTGAGGTAGAGTTCGACAATTTCCAACCCATGATGAATACTGCTTGCGGTGACGAGGACAATGGTTGAATGTAAAATTATAATTACTACAGACTGAATATTTTCACTTGATTAATTTCTATTCTATCTTAAGTGGGGGCTAACTTATATGACTGGCCTCATCAGTAATTAGCCATCAGTCCTGCCAGAATGCATCGTTGGAACATAATTTTCAGTTCCAGCTTCTTATTTATACTGTATATCAGCGCAGTCATTAGAGGTGTCCCATTGAGAGAAAGGCTTGCAGGAAACATAATACATTTCACATTTCATAGCTGTGTTTTGAACATCTCTATGTCTCCTCCCTCAAAATATGAATTGAAAGCAGTAACTATCTGGAAAACCAGGCAATTTGACAATTTGCTTACATGTTTTGTGATGTGACCAGGTTTCAGATATGCAGCAGAAAATGGATAGATAGTAAAATCAACAATTTATTATTAATGTTTTACACAACAAAATCTTTAGGATATAAGGTTATGATCAGCCAATTGTGATCGCAGGCTTCTCACCTTTTAGGAGGTAATGTGCTGTACCTCAGATGAACAACATAGTTCTGATGCTTTAAATGAGGAACACTAATCAACTAGGGTTAAAGGAGATGAGCTAAGATGGAGATTTTGCTGTCATGATAGACTTATGTCTGAGTACACATTCACAGTTGCCCTATAGTAGAAAACTTGAGGTCTTTTGGATAGATGGGATCAAAGCTTGGAGTCCTGTGTGCTGTATCCATAAAAAAGTGCATAAGACTTTCTGTAGCTCCACCACCTCACCATAAAAAGGGTAGGAGACAGTGTGTCAGATTTCTGACAGTTACTCATCCTCCCCTGTGTAACTGCCAAACAAATTCTTCTTCCCGGCAGACTGTGCTCAGACTTTTGTTTTGCTCTTTGCTCACATCTGAACTTGAAAAGCATCTTGCCTGCTTCAGGGATCACTCAAAGCATAAAGGAACATCACATTTCTCCACAGTCAAATATCAAACAGCCTCTTCTTCCATTAGAGCCCGTTGGTCCCCTGAAAGAGCAATTTTTGTGTACAATGTCAAATACAGCAGCTCGAAATTGCCTCTCTTCAAGCTGTAAGATACACTTACTTTGCAAACAGAAACTGCAGATATATAGGCTGGAACAACTTGAACCTTTTTGACAGCAGACAGTGCATGGAACGAACATAACATGGGAAATGATGACTTAGAAAGGCAGCAATTTTAAAAGCTCCAACTGATACTTAATGTTTGCAAGTGTTGAACTGTTACATGCTATTTTTTGAAAAGATGGTGAAGTGTTTATGTCCAGCCTATGTTCCAATGTAAAAGCTGTTTTTATTCATCTGAAATAGAAAAAAAAAAGCCAATGTTTTTTTTTTTATTTTATTATTATTTTGCAGTAGGGTGGTTGCAGTCACTACTTTTTATTGAATATGGTTGGTATTTTGCTAAACCTTCAGAGGGCATTAAGTCTGACTGTACATGCATCTCCTTAAATCCCCCCAGCATGAAACTGACATTTCTTGTTTCCTGCCTGGTCCAATCATTTTGTCAATGCAAACAGAAAAGCTTAGACTGTGTGGACACAAATGATCAACCAGCTGTGTTACAGTTTTCCAATGGGATGTTAGTCTTTCCAAATATTATTGTGCAACCTCGTTCAGAGCTTTTGTGGTCAGGGCTCAGCCAAAACGTAAAAAGTAAAGCTGCAGTTTATGGATTCACGTATTATTCAGTTACCCTCAATCAGGGAGGTGTATGCTTTGGGTTAGAACTGCTGTAAATTCATTTATTATTTTATTGCTCCATTTGTCTCTCAATCTTTAGGTTTTTGTTTTTCAACATTTCAATTTCGGATCTTTTACTCACTTGCTATTTTAGGTTGTTGAACTTTTGGAAGCATTTAATAAACATTTACTGTGATTGCCAGTGTGTTTATGCTCAGGTGTTTATGCATTCGGCTTACAAGTTATATTTGTCCTTTTTCTTTTGTGTGGATGTTGGAGTGAGGAAGACTGCAAGTTGACCATTTGTTGTATCTTTAAGTTTTATGTTAACATTGGAAGTACCACCAATATAAATAGATCACTCAAACCACTATTTGCTATTTTCTGAAAAGGTGCAGTGGCTTCCCAAAGTATTCACACCCCTTGATATATATATATATTTTTTTGCATTTTTAGTTATTTATAAGCTTGGTTTGAACAGGGCCCCAAAAGAGTCTAATTAACCTGAGAATGCTTGTTATGCTTAAATGAATCATGAACAATGAGGAGACCCCCCTGTTTCCCTTAAGATTGCTCTCACTTCTGGCTAGCTCACATGGCAAGATTTCTATGCCAATTTTTGTCAATGTTATTCCTGCCATGTGTGGTGTGTTAAGAATGGTCTGGTCCAATCCAAAAGACATCTAGACCTTTGGATTGGACGCGAGGCCGTCTGGACCTCGCGATGTTGAATCGGGGTTATTCAACATGTTGGATTGTGTTGGCCCAATATCGCAGCCGAATACAGAGGTGTTGCCCTATTTTTTCCTCTGTTAAATATAGTGTGCAAGCAATAATGTTAATGATATAATAATTCTATGTTGTTAGGAAACTATTATTGTGTTTCAGTCCCACCTGGACTCGGCTGGCAGCTTTCTGTGTAAAATTGTCATGCCTTCTCCTGCAACACTAAAACTCAGTATTTGGAGTGGTTGAGCATTTTAGGAGTAGTCATATTTAATATATAAGTGAGAATTTAATATTGCCTCGGAAGTGGGCCAGCTCACTGAACAATAATTCTTAAGTTTAATCAAATTCAGAAGATACTTCTCCCTGCAGGGACTCATAGAGTAGAGGTTAACCAAATTGCTTGAAAGGCACACAATTGCAGGAAATAGATTAAGAGGTACAGCATAATGTAAAGTCTGGAGGAAAAATAGGTCAGATTAAAAGCATTAGCTTTCCACAGATTCTTCTTGCCTGAAGAGCGATACTTGTAGCTGCCTGGGACTGCTGAATGTCCACATTCAGGTTACAAGTTATATTTCTCCTTCAGCAGGCAGTGCAGTTCAAATGCATGGAGAGAAAATGTTCAAATGCATGGAGAGACAAAAATCTGAATCAATCTTGCTGGGTCACATTCAGTCTCCATACTTGAAATCTTTCTATCTTATTGTGTCTCTGTGTGACATCTAGAGTACAATTTGATTGAAAGCATAACAGCAAGTGTTCAAGTAATGAGAGAAAAGGGTTTGAATCAACCAAAAGTTATTCGGGGGTCAAATAAGAACTTTTAAAAAGAAAAGCAAATATCAAACCTGTATATTGTCAAAAGACGATCTGTTGGTGACGTCGTACAGTAAGAGCAGAGCTGAAAGACACAAAAAAGAATTAGGTTGAAAACACTTTGACAGACAAACATTTCACTGAATGTTTTTTTTTTTTTTTGCATTACCAATAAATTTTGGTTAAGCGCATTGTATTATTTTGCAGCTCAGGGGACAGGAAAATGAAATGGATCATAAACCATATAATAATACTCATTTGGGAAAGCTGCTGTTTGTTGTCATTCAATGGTTCGGAACCAGATCAGGAAAAATAAAAGGTTGTTTGTTGCATGACTGTGATAAGTCCTGTGCATCTCTGCTGTCTTAAAATCTTTCCATGCTGGAATGTTTAAATAATAGACAATTTGAGGAAAAAAAATATTTACATTTTGCATTTGTTTTGCAATTTGAGGAGCGAGGCTACATTAATTTAAAACAACAAAGATTATAAAATAAACAAAATGCTGAGAACAAACCAAGGTAAGTAAGATGCTTTATGTCTGTTTTTGAACATATGTCTCCTTTTTGCAGCAAAAATAATCTAATACAATTTGAATATTTACGTTAATGACAAATTAAGTCATTTTAAGCCAAACCTTTGGTGGAAGAGAAAGTTAATTTGAATAATAAAATTCAACCATGATAAAAAAAAAGTCATTCAGCTGCTTTGGTTTAAAATTTGCACAACATGCTGGAGTTTAGTAATAATTTGAAAATGACTTCTTACAAGCTTATCACAGATATCCTAGAATCGCCACTAAGAATTTGCAAAATTATAAAGATAAAACCTGTAAGATGTGTCCAAACATCCAGTCACACAGACAAAATCTCAGCAAACATGTGATGACTGATTACAAAACATCAAAGAGTCCCTGAAACCTGAATGTGTCGTCCTTCCCTTTTTGAGCAAAGTTATAAAACCACAGTACTTGATAAACACTGCAGAGTGGAAGTAAATACTCACAGCTAAACCAACATGTCTTAGAAAAATAACTGGCATAAATTTTTGTTTCGATGGCAATGGAGCAACCTTTGAAAGTTCAATCAAAACAGCACTTACCTACTTTCATGCTCAGATAAACCTCTATAAATGTGTAATAATTTAATAATGTTTGTTTAGAGTGTCAACACGACACAGATCTTAACTTTAGCAATTAGGCAGAAGTCCAATTTAAATCTAGTTAAACAGAGTCAATGCATACCAATTATATATGGCCTTGATTGAAGGTAAATAAATGAAGTTAGAATATATGACTGTCATATAATGGTGTTGAGGAGGTGGTGAGGCAGACGCTGGAGACCCAGGTAAGGTGAATGGAGGATGTTTAATGATAAATGTCCAGAACACACATAGTCGAACACACACAGAAGTCCAACAGGAGTCCGCGGCCTGGCAGCACGGCTGAGAGGAAGCCAGGGCTCACACCGGTAGCAACAGGTCTCACAGGCGGAATGCAGGACACGAAAACAACGTTGACAATTGACAATTGACAAGGACCCGATGAGGAACAAAGGACACAGGAGGGACTAAATACACAGAGGCTAATCAGGGGAACAAGACAATCAAGACCTGGGAGCAATCAAGGGGAAGACAGGACAACGAGGAGACTCAGGACACCGGAAACTCAAATAAACACAACAGAAAAACACGGATCATGACAATGAATTAGTATTTGAAAAATGACAGATTGTAGAAACCAATAGGCTGTCTAGGATGTTCATTTTCAGTCTGAGCACATAATAATTGACAAGGAAGTCGTCTTTGTGTTTTATATTAAAAAAATTCAAGAAGAACCAAACACCCGAAAGTCAGCTCAAACTTGTGAAACTCAATTTATTGTACTTTTGTATCAGATTCAATATACAACAATTTGAGAAATATTTATCAAATGGTACATACACAAAAACCTTACTGCAGCATAAGAGTTAACCATTGTTTCACACACCATTAATAATCACAAGATGTATTTTTTTTCCCCAGAAACTGTAAATCAGCATAAGAATATCTCACCATGAGCATCCCGATAGTAGGCATGTGTGACACTGCGGAAGCGCTCCTGTCCAGCTGTGTCCCAGATCTGGAGACAAGATAAGAAATACAAATTAAAGTCAAAAAGATTTGAGTTGATGTTAAAATAATGACATGATTTACTTTGATCATCCTGTGTGAGCATGAAATTTCTACCTTACTGTTTTTACTAAAAGGTTTACATGATTTGCTTTCATCTGTGGTGAAATACTGTGAATTTTGAATGTGATTCCTGATCAAAGCATTTTTAAGTGACTGGTATCAGAGTCTCTGGCTAGTCCCAAAAGCTGTCAATGTGCTGTCTGGAATTTTATTTAATTCATCTGGGTTTCCCCTTTCAGCCTGTGGTTTTTCAATGTTTTCAGTTAAAGATTGACTGAATGACACCTTCTCTTTATGTTTGTCTCAGATATCTATAGATAGCTGCATGTGCAAAGTTCTACATTTTGAAGTAACTTTGCTTTGGAGCCAGTTTTCTGAAACCAGCTGGATTTTATAACAACACTGATAAGGTTTGAGCTGTGAGTCTAACAAAAACAGAGAAGGTTTGCCATCTGAAGTAGATGTGACTGCATATCCACATCTACTTCATAATAAAATCCGTTGAATTACAATGTTGCTTTTGAAAATATGCTATTAGTTAATAAAAGCAAATGAACAAATATTGAATTTTTTTCAGTTACTGTTATTTTCAGTGATGCTATTCTAATCTTACCATTTTAAGCAGTGATTAATGACATCAGAAATTGCAAAATTAGGAAACCTGGCCTTCTTGTTATCATAACTTTAAATCAAACCAGATTTTTAAAAAATCACAGAATCTTCCATTTTATTTGACTTGTTATTCCCAAGTCTTTCTTTCAATTATTATTTTTTATTAAAAGGCAACTGCAATTTCTTTTTTTTTACTTTTGCCACAAATTACACTCATTAATGGAGAACATTTAAATCAAAAATTTTGTCAATATTTTCCCATCCATAAAATATTTTGACGAAACCACAGAAATAAAATAACCAAGTTAAATATGCTTCCAAAACAGTTCAAGCCACTAAATATTTCTGCACAATCGATTTATTTCACTCTGCAGTTTACCTCCTTTATATTAAATCGATAAAATTTTGTATAATATGTGGCCAGGTACATTAATTATACATTTATAACTATACAATTATAAATGTAGCTAGCCACATAGACCTAGTAAAGTCTGATATCTCACAAACACTTTTAACTGGCTGTGTTGTACACCTGCATGGATCATAACATTAAACAGCTACATATCTGTTTGATGCAAACCAGGCAAGCCAGAGTCTGCTCACAATTTGGGTCCAATTATGTTTTAGCGTTTTTTTATATCTCAAAAGCAATGCTGTTTTGATCTTTGGATGGTTTTATCTACACATTTTTTCATTTTCTCTAAACTTACATTTTGATGGTGAATCACTTACCTGCAGCTTCACCTTGACTCCATCAATGGTCAGCACTTTGTTCTGAAAATGAAGGCAAAAAAAAAAAAAAAGAAAAAAAATTAATTTAAATGTTTCAGAACAAGTTAGATGTCAATGTTTATTTTTGTTTGTGGCTAAACGTTTTGCCCCATCAGGCTCTCATGCACCTACATATAGTGCTTGGAAATGTCCATCATTTCTGCATTTCTCCACCTCAGTTGGACTCCTTCAGAAGAAGTCTGTGTTATTATAATTCTGCTGGAGGATGAAGCCCCTCTGCTCTCCTCACCAATCTCTTTCTAGTCTCTGAAGATTACTGAAAGTTCAGTGACTTGCAAAAGTATGGAACCCACTTAAACTGTTTCACTTTGCAATAACTATCTCAACTTTAATTTGTCAGAATTTAATAAGATAAAAAAAAAGATAAAGTAGTGTATAAAAATGTCATCAGGGCTATTTTTGCCACAAAAGGGGGAGGAGTTAGGTAGAAGTGTTGGTAATGGAATGTTTTGTATAGTATGTATGGACTTAATAAAAGAGAGTATAGGCACAGATAAACTAACCAAAATTAAGCATAAATGGTGAATATAGAAATCCCTAGAAGATTTCTAGGGATTTCTAGAAATCTTCTAGGGAGTTCTAGAAATCCCTAGAAGGGATCCCCTGACGGAACCATAATTTACTCGGTCAGAGGTAAAGCAAATGTCTAAATTACAATTTGAGATCAATAATTTACTTTTTTTTTTTTTTTTTTTACAATATATTAAACATTCACTTCACTATCCTTAATTCATTTTCTACATACATATATTTCTCAAAGAAAAATATGTTAATTATTCTTCCATCCAGTATACTAACACAAGTCATTTTGCATGATACCAGGGAAGAACTGAGAAATCTTCCACTACAATCATCCTACTTCCTATAGAATTTTTCTAAGTGTTTCTGGCAGTGACCTGCTAATACCCAAAGGTATTTACTGCTGATGAAACTTAGACCTGGATAGTCTGTTGACGTCTGGAGCTCATACTTCTTCGAGAGACCCAAAGGTGAACCCATACATATTCATGGAAGAATTTGAGCTGCAAGCTAGACCGTAAGTGGAGTCTGAAAGGAATCTCACAAGACAAGGTACTTGTTGTTGTTGCTAAAAACAACCCAAAATGTGCTTAGAGGCTTCATGAATATTTAGTGACCCAGAAAGGAATGTGGTGATCACAGCACAGTGAGGACTTTGGGGGTTTAGCTCAGCTTGATTGCTTTAGTAATAATGCTGAATTTGTTAAGAGAAAAATGTTCAGGTTAGACCCACTGGGGCCAGAAATGCAGGACTGAAGATGATGAAATGGTGCTTCTTATTATCTAATACACGCCAGATTACTGTGACATGAAGAACTGTTCAGAAAGACAGCAAATCCCACTTTAACAAGAATTGCCTCCACTTTGCCTACACATCTCTCTCAGCAAAGTGTTCACAGAAAGCTCCACTTTAAGGTAAGTTTCACTCCCCGAACTGCTGAAAACACCCTCTAAGATAAGAACATCTTCAAATACAAAATCCTTCACTTAGGAGCAACACACTCGGTGTTAACCACTTAATGGTTCTTGTCTCCCCCCCCAATGTACACGACTGAGACCATACCCTCAGAATAGATTCACTCAAACAGCACTTCATGCGGATCATAAATTACAGATGTTAGAGAAGCTTTCAGAGGAGCCCTTCAAAAGTGTGAGCCTATGAAACATTAATGGCTGCAGCATGATGCAACTAACAGGAACATGACGTCCGCAGAAAGCTTCGATATGTAACAAATTACTAATACTGATAAGAATCGTACGGAAAAGTCCATCCAAGGTTGTTCCACAATGTCTTTGCTGCTAGTGAATGACGCTACCTGCACTCATAAATCAACTCACCAGTGCAATAAACTGGAGAACAGATGTGGGACGGAAGTACTGTGAGACAGGGTGGTAAACCCAGTCCCCAGCTGCCACATCTAACGCACAGTGACATACTGTGCAAACATGCTGCACCGAAGTAGTCAGTCACATAACACTCCTGTCTGTGTCAGAGAAACACATTTTACAAGCCGGGGCTTAAAAATTGTGGTTCAACTTTAAATAATACAGTTTAACATCCATAAAAAAATAAATATTTTATAAAAATCATCTTTTGACTGAGCCAGATTATGTTTTACGGTACCATCCAAGAAATCGTCTGCTTGTCAAAGATTTTCAGAAGTAAATATATATATATTTTATTCCCACTTCACAATTCTGCTTTGAAAAGGATATGAGCACATTTGCAAAAATATGCAGTGAAAATCTTTTAAATCTTTATTGAAAAAATACAAATTTTCAATAAATTGAAGGAATTATTGGATTCCTTCAATGATTTGTCAATTCCTTCAAAATTAGGAACAAAAAAACTGGCAGTGTGTTTCTTGACTTTATAACAGAAAATGCATCTATAACTATCATTGCATCTATTAAACATTTGGGTTTAACACTAAGAGAACTATTGAACTGACTTAAAAATACATAATTACCAATAAATATTCAAATCACACACATTCTTTTGTACAAAATGACACATTCTTTTGTATAAAACCAAGCAAGTAGTAAGTTAAGATGTTAGTCACACATTTTGTAGGGAAATTAATCACTTAGTTATGGTATGAGAATAACTAATACAATTTTCTTTTTTCACTTTCTAGTACATTCAGAGCAAAGCTGACTTAGTCTCTTCAAACTACGAGATTAAATACTTTACAAATATTTGAGTTGTAAAGTACCAGACATGTTTAAAGATCATAATAAACCACACTACATCACATTTAAATATAATATAATCTACATTTCTCAAGGAATTCATCTACTGATGCTAAACTTGTAAAGTGAAGAAAAAAGTAGAAAATTTGGGAAAAATGATTTGACCAAAATCCTGGAAATTCATTGGAGAACAGAGCTTAATATAGCCAAAAAGAACAAATAAGGTTTCATCTGAGAACTTGAACACCCTCTGCTGCAGAGCTCTGAGGTAAAGTTTTTCTTCATTTTTGACTGAAGCCCTGCTTTTCCAAACCACAGCAGTACCTGCAGTCAGTGTAATAGGGGCAGCTTTCATTTTTATTGATTTTTTCACTTGGGTGGCCAGGTGAGGCTGAAGCCAGACTAATTGAAAGCGTGAAGGGCCTTTGGGTCCTTTTAGAATTGAAACTGCAGTGCTGCAAATAAAATAACCTCTTCTCCTCATTCAGTTGCAGAGGATGGCAGCAAGATAATAATAGTTAACCCCCCCGCCCCCAAAAAAAACATAAGGACATTAGAATCAGAAGTTCTTTGCATTAATGCATGACTGTGTAACATATCCAAAAACGATAAATGATTTGAATTTGACTCAAATATTGCATTTCAATATTTTACGAGGTGAGCTAAATTGATTGGATGACTACTTTCTTACCATCCCTGCATTTTTATATTTCAGGAAAGCCTCTGGTTTGGGTTTGATCCTCCACCTGTAACCTGCAGCAAAACGCTCACACCAACAGAGAGAATCACTGTGATCAAGGCAATCCCTGAGGCAGGTCAGACACAAGCAGTTTTGGGGAATCTATCATGCAGTCATTACTCATCTGAATGCAGTGAGAGCCAGCCTGGACGCTTTCAATGTTTGTCTTTATGACATTTTACAAGGAGGGCTGATAAAAATGGAAATGGCATTATGGCTCTAAGTATGTGTTTGTGCTGCGGCCAAGTGTGATGGTGAATAATCATATGAGGCGGAGGGACCATGCTGTGAAATATAGCTGGTTGTTGAAACTCCAACTCTCAAACGCGCATGCTATTCTGGATAATGAGTGCAAAGAAAACACAAACTAGAGATTGTTGGGGCGTCAAGATTTATCTATTTGTCTCAACGTCAATGTACCCTGCTTCCACAAATGGAGGCTCATGAATAGCTAAACTCAAACCTTTTTGACAAACTCCTAAAAACTAAACCACTTGCAAATCTGCATATTAGAGTAACAGAACTAAAAGCATCCTGATATCTTTAAGTAATCAAAATTCTTGCATTGTTATTGACAACTTTTTTTCCAATATCACTTTATTTTTCCAAAATTCTCAACAATAAAGTATTTTATTTCATTCCATCATTAAATATTCACAGCGCTCCTTGGCGCTCACCTCTCTAGTGACATTAGAGCAGCAGGTGGTAAAGCTGCTCATCATTAATAACAGACACTTCTATTGGTAATGCAAACACACATCTGATGCCTTCAATTTAGCAAAGGCAGAGACTCATAAAAGCTTTGCAAGAAAGGTCTTCATAAAGGAACCACTTCTCTTTTGCAGTGGGAAATGTCAGTATATTTTAGCTTAATTCACTGTTCAATAAATTAAGCAAAATTTTGAGAGGCAGTGTGATTATGCTCGCTTTTTTATTTGCACCCACTCAGGAAAGCAGGCATGCAACAAAAAGGCAGGCAGCAGAGTGGGTATCAGTCAGCCAGTCAGCCATCTCTTCATTAAGCAGAAGAGAAAAAAGTACAAGATCAGTGAAGTTATGACTGGTTGGGCGGTAACATTAACAATGACATAAGATTTCAAAGAAAAATGTTCAAAAGACAAGATGAAAAGTGAGTTTCATCCTCTTGCTGCATCTCAGTCTGCTTGTCTGTATTCACTCTCCTCATGACACTCTAAAATGGTTATGAAATACAATTTAACAGTCACTGAACACATGAATAGTGCCAACTAAATGCATTTCAAACTCCTTGAAATGCATTTTCTCCAATAGAGTCTACCTGCATGTAAGGTAATGTCAGTGTAAATACAGCAGTGTTGTCAAGGACTCAGAGGTTTATGAGAGAACATTAGTGGGGGAAAAAAACACCCTCAAGTCCAATGAACAAAAGAGGTTGGAATGTTGTGAAAAAGTTACATATTGGGTACTCGTGGTGTCACGGTCTAATCAGATATTAATTCAAAACGCCTACAAAGGTTTCCTGAGCCTCTATATGGCCTGGGTCAGAAGGTTTCACAGTCTTAAAAGACTGTTGACTTGATAAATGTCCAGACAGGAGGGTAAACCTGAAACATTTAATGAAGTGAGCACAACCAAGAAATTTTAGGCCATTTTATGCTTCTGTATGTTGAAAAACGTTATGGAGAGGCTGATTTCATTTGCCAGCAGGACTTGGAATTTGTCCATACTGCCAAAGGTACCAAAAGCTGGTTCCATGACCACAATACGACTGGTACTGGCAGGAAAATTAGCCTGACTTGAACCCCATAGAGAATATATGTTGGAGTGTCAAAAGGAGAATGAGCGACACCAGAGACCCAACAATAACATGACATGGAGGCTAACAGCCTCCATCTCATCCTGCATTGATGCAGTAATACAGGCAAAAAGAAACCCAACAAAGTACAAACTGCATAGAAATTAACAAACTTTTCAGAACACTACACTTTACATTTAAATTATGTAATATTCACATTTTCTAAGACCTTCACTTTAGAGTTTCCATTAACAGTAAGACCTAGCCATCACAATTAAAAGAAATAAAGGTTTAAACTATTTCCCTGTATGTGTAATGAATCAGTCTAATACACAAATTTAATTTTCATGAAATAGAAATATTGGACATTTCATGATATCAATTTTTTCTAGATAGTATTTTAGAAGTTTTTTTTTTTTTTAAACCATTAGGACATGGTAACTTACTCAGCCTCTACAGTAAAGTCCACAGATTACAAAGTTTTGATAAAGAAAACACATCAGTCTCTGATAAAAGAAGCAACAATTGGATGTTGCTCTTGCATTTTTGAACACAAAGGAAACCAAGGACAAGATTCAAAAACCCTGAAGCAGAATGACCACTAAAAACACTCATAAACAAAGAAAATCTAATTTCTAAGAGAGTGGCAGCAACCAAGCAATGACTAACATCCACTTGTTGCATGAGTCAGCCTCTCAAAGTCATCTGAAGATGGTGACCTCATATTTCACATAATAAAGCCAATTTAACTAGTCACAGACACTTCACCATGTAATAATGCACTCAGTGCACCCATATCAGATGATGTTGATGAACAAAGCAGCCTCCTGTCAGTGTTTGAGGGGTGTGTAAGTATGCACACAAACAAAAACTCAAACTGATGAACACAATCCGAGTGCTGCAGACCTTGATTGTCTTTATTTATTCCATTTTAAAGTGCCGTTACTGAGGATGAACAGGCTTATGAGTCAGCAGCACAAAGAACGGAGGCTCAGTCCTTCAGCTTGAATATGTTTCCATGTTTTGCATATCTGAATCAGTACCACATATGCTGCAATTAATGATTAGCCCCATCTCTGAATAATACTGTCTTGATTAGAAGACAGATTTAATAAGTCAGAGTAGTAAATTGCAAAAAGAAGTTAGCACCATCATGCACAAATATGATCACACGTAAGGGTAATTTAGTGAGATGATCTTACTTAACATGCATGCTTTTGTGTAATAGCTAATGTATTTAAATTTTTGCATTTGATACATTAATTTGAAACCTTTTTCTTGGATTTTCTCATTCTATCTGTAGCATAATTAATTACCTGATTAAGGTGTGTTCCTTCCCACACTATAAGCATGAATTGGGTAAAAATTAGTCAAGTAATCTCGATTTTGGCAGGAAAAACTAAAATGCCAAACCTTTACAATGCAACAGTACAGCAAAAGTGAGATGATTTAGTGGTAGGATGAGTTCAGGAGATGCTTTGCATCTGCCTGTAGGTATCAATCAATCAACAAACAGCAGGAGGTCAAATAAAGAAACATAACATGCCTGACTCTAATCAACTAGTCTATTTGTCGATGGGTCACTTTTTGTTTTGTTCTTTTAGAAAATCTGAGGTCAAGTTAGTAGTTGAATCTCAAAAAACATATAGATGGAGCTTCAGAGGAAAGCTACACAATTATACACAGTAACGGTACACATCGAAAACGTGTAATGCTCTCGCCACGCCACTAGCCAGTGCGAGGTTCTTTGAAACTAAGTGCGCATGTGCGCTAGGGATTCCCTGACAGAAAAGATCAATTTCTTCTGTTTACAAGACAACGGACACCAGTACGTTTTAGAACCGGTGTTTAAACCAGTTCTAAACCACAGAACCTGTTTTCTGTGCCGTTGTCAGAGAAAACATTCGGTCATTTCATGTAAATATACACTGTGAACACAACAAAACTCTTCCACTTTCACCAGAAACTGTTGTCGTGTAAACAGGGCCTGAGTTGCAGTCATTAGTTACACTTTCTTGATCTTAGTCCCTGATTTGTTGCTTCTTTGTTAGCTCTTTGTTCACAGTATTTGGGTTTGTGTGTATCCCAGGTTTGTGTCTGCTTTTGTTTACTTTTATTAGTGTCTGTTTTCCCAGATCTACCCAGCAGCCTCCCACAGGGTCTCTGCTGCATACACTCCAAAACTGTCCTTCTCTGGCTCATTTCCTCACCTGTCTAGGATTTTAGTAATCAAGATGCCCAGTATTAATACTAGTTGATTTATTACTTCCATTTCCAGGTTCCTTGTGGTCTTGTCACGCTGTATTATTTTGTATATACGCCTGGACTTTAGTTCTTGTAAACTGTTGAATTTACAAGAACTAAAGTAAATTGTTGAATTTACAAGAACTAAAGCCCAGTCCAAGTGTTTACTTTCACTTGAATGTTTTTTTCCCCCTTCTTGCATTTGAGTTCTGCACCGCTCTCCTCCATTCAAACTATGAAATATGTTTCATTTGTTTGCATTTTTTGGAAATACTTACCAGTGTCTGTATTTCAAAGTGTTCATGTTGCCATTCACCCCAATAAGGGTCTTCCTGCCATAGAGTTTGGGAAATAGTCTTAGCTTCCTATCTAAGTTTTTTTTCTTCTTTTTTTTAAGAGGTTAGAAAAGTGCATTACTGCCACCAACTGGAATGGAGTATAGACTGAAATTACACTCAACAACAAAAACTAGTAGTCTAATCTGTCCAAGGCATTTAATTCCAGTCAAGATCTCAGCAGGATTTAACAAAAGTCACATATTGGCGATGGTAGAACGCTTTTTCGAACAAGTGGGTAGAAATGCACATATTATTAACAGTTGTAATTGATATTTGGAAACCACAGTATGCTACTCTTTGCTTCTTTGGTCTAACAAGGAGCTTTCAAGATTTTTTCTACTTTCCTTTCTATTCTGCTGAGTGTGCACAATGGCAATATATCTGTTCTTATTCAGCTTAGTTTGGCTGATATGTCTGGATCTTACAGAAACTATATCATTTCAGACAATACTGATCTAACACATGAAGGTACCTTGTTTTGGCTTCCATTCATGTTGTACACACGCACCCTTTAAGCGATCCCAAGCATCTCTGAACCATTTGTATGAAAATGACATGCAGCTGCACTGCTTCTTCAAAAACTTTTTCCTCCCACCTTAAACAAAGGGGTTTGTTTGGAAATTGTTTTTAAATGTGAGATACCCAGAAAAAATATTTTCTAATAAATATTTTCAACAATAAAATAAATGTATTTTGTGGTGGTTTACATTTATAGTTTTGTTTAATTTCATGAATGTGAGCAGACTGCTTTCATCCATTAGACAAAATAACAGCTGTCACAGTAACGTTGTCAGTTTTCATAGAGCATATGAGCCAACAGTGATGTAAGAGAGGCTGTGAACAATGCCTGGCTGCAATCAGGAATCGGTATCACTAAAGCTGCCATCCTGAACCTCCCCTGGTTCATTAACAGCTTCCACATCTGCTTAGCTTTGTTGTCAATTGCTGTTTTTATTTTCTCTGTGTGGATGTGATCACTGCCAGCTGCTAAATGTGCTGAATAATGTGTGACTGATTAACATGAATGGGAAGCACACCGATTGTTCTCTATGAGCTAAAGAAACATAGAGATTTTGATTTTGTTGAAACAATCAATGTTTGGGAATAGCCTTTAAATACAAACATTTTTATCAAAACCAGACCTAATTGTGGCAGTGTGTTGCCAGGTTGTTATTTTTTACCCTAAACCCATGTCTTCTGTAAATAACTTATGAATAAGACAATGCTATTGAACTTTTGGCTGAGGATTATGGGGTCAGAGGTGAGGAACGAAATCAGTATACCGAAATCCTGTTTCAACTGAAAGAACAAAAAAAAAAAAAAAAAACAGTCTATTATATGACAAATTTAAAGTATGTATATAGTAAGCATGATTATTAAACAAACAAATAAAAATCACCCCTAGTAACAATGACAGATCTCATGCAGATGGATCTGGCTTGGAGCTAAGTGAGTAAGGGTACATTTTGTCTTCTATTTTCTCTTTAATCTAATATAAAAAATTTCAGTTCATCATTCAAATTTCAGTTGCTTAGAAAACAGGGTAATCTAACCAGATGCTTTTTTCCCAGACAAATGTTGATTTATAAACAAAAGTGAAAATGCTTCCTATCTATTGCACAGACTGTTTTCAGGCAAGGAGATGGTGCTTGCTATATTGAAAAGCAAAAGGAGAAATTAATTGCACCCTCATTTGAAAATTCTTGAAAACACAGAGGGAACTTGCCTGATTCATACCCTCCTCCCCCACACACATACTAAGCAAAGGCAGAAATAACATCAGAGAATATATGATTCAAGGGAGACGTGTGTTACATGTCAAACTCTCCTGTTGTGATTGAAATAGAAATATGGCTTCAAACACGTCAGCCTTGAAGATAAAGCCAAAGAAGTGGCACGCAGAGTCAGTGTATGATAAACTGATCCCTTTTTAATGGGAAAAAGAGACTTGATCTTGTATGGGAATTAAAAGTTATTTTAATTCTTGGCAATTTTTTATGAACCATGACAGTTTAGCACAACCCAGAATAAACAGCTGCTGACTGTGGTTTCCGTTTGCTATCCCTGCTCATTACTCTGTCTGCTGTAAAAAGAAAACCATCCAAAGGAAGGTTGTTTTGGTACCAGCGGTTACAAACATGACGGCATTAGTTAGTATGCCTGATGGTATCCATCTCTCCTAAACCAGTCAGGGACTTTTTATAGGCTACTTCAATGCACAGTGCTGCCAATAAATCACTAAACATCTGAGGATGAATTGTTATACCCCATAAGCGTCTTGGTTTCAGGGTATTCTTTGTGGTAAAACAGAAACTTTTCTTTGAGTTGGAAACTATTACAACATTTCTATTTGGGTCATTGTTGCCCTATTTAGACACTGATAAAGTCTTAATTCAGTGAACTCACATTTTTTACACACATTTAATCTTCTAAGGTCGTTTCACCTGAATTAGAATCGACTAATCTATAAACATGGGAATTGGTTGGATCCGGAGGTTTTGAAAATTCCAGAATGCAAAATAGTTGTTCTATTAAAGTAATTTATGTATTCTGTTTTAAAATGGTAAGTGGTTCAAAAGAGGCAGAAAAAGATAGCAAGTTTAAGTTTGTTACTCTGACATTAAGAGCGTGAGGAACATATATTTAACATATAAATCTTAACGAATAAATTATGACTTGTACCAACTCTGCATCACATTCTAGTCAGTGGTGACTTTTTCTACTTTACCTTATAACAAAAAATATTCTTATTTTGATAACAGTGAGAAGTGTCTTTTCCAAGTGATACACATTTGCACTGTGGCTTGTATTTCCCTGGCCAGTCAGTCCAGCTCTTGTAACTCTGTCCATCAGGGACACTTTTAAAAGTCAGGATGTTCTTCAAGATTGATTTTCAAGTCACAGTTCACAAGGACAAAAAAAGGAAGGTGGTGAGAATGCAAACAGAAAGAGACTGAAACTAAAAGGAAACCAAAGGGAGAGAAGAAAGAATGAATGCTATTTTCTCAACTGCTAGTTTTTACTTTGACATTACACTACATTTGTCAATTCAGGTCATTAAACATCAAATGTTTATGTAAATCAGTGCTTTTGAGACTCATGTAAACTCAAAGATTGTTTTAGTGACTTTTACCTTCCATGTCAAGGTTGGAAACCCTTGCAATTACTTAATGAAGCAGGTCTTTAGTATTTTGATGCAAAATGTTAAGACAACATGTGACTACATTGCTACATATTGCTATATGTATTTATCCATGATAAATGATCACTGAGATGAAAATGTGATATCTGAATCAGACAGTACTTTTTGAAAATTCACATATACTAAATATTTTTGAAAAAGTTGCATATGAAACATATTATGAAGTAAGCAAAGAAATTACAAATATTATTTTAAACAGTATATCAGTGCAGTCAAGCAGTGACATAAAAAAGCTCACAAAATCCAACTGAGACAAAATGTTCTTCATTTTTGACAAGATAATAACTACATAGAAATTTTCATTATCAAAACTCTTCATGGCAATAAAAACTGTTCATCAGATTTATCTAAGAAAAATGACAGAAATTGTCACTAGTGTTGCATATGAGGAGCCACTGATTGTAATGATGGGTAGTTTAAATCTAATGGTTAAAAACAGCTCCGTTCAAAATCAAAAAAATGCAACAGCTTGTGACTGAAACAATTATACCACACCAGGTAAGTACAAGCTACCAGGTAAGTACAAGCAAAAAATATATATCTCAGAAAAATGCAATATTCTCTCCACATACTACAATAATTAATCTCTCTTACTTTTTTCATCTTTCCAAGGGATACAACTGAAAATGACAACTATGACATTTTCATTTTCAGCAGTATTTCATTTTTTGGTAATTGCCTGGGCTATCCATGTCTTTCAAAGTGATTTTGAAAGTCTGGCACTTGGTATGAATACAAATCCAGGCTCAACTTCAAGTATAGCTTGGCCTGGCTAATGTCCCCATGATTTTCATGACTCAAAAAAGCAAATAAGGACAAACTCATGTATTTGGGCAAGCCTATGACATGGACTCCTCTTTAAATCACGATATGTGGTATAATTTATCATTTTTAGATTTGATCTATGACGTTCTGTATCTGTAATTCTTGTATCAACAAGGATTTCTGTGTTATCTGAGCACGAATGTTAGCAGTAAAGTAACAAAAACAGAAAAAAACAAACCTTGCTGGTGCTTGCTGTTTATGTAACATGAGTCAGGAGAGGCCCAACTGACCACTGTGTGGGAGAGTCCAAAGCATAGTGCAACCACATCATTATAACACTGGACAATAATTGATATTTTAAAAACAATTTTTTTACAGAAACTTTGTTAAAAGATTTATTCTAATATTAAGCTAAGACAATATAGCAGTAAAAAACATAAAAATAAAAGCAACCTAAAGGGAAGCTGAACTTTCTTTTTAACATCTTCTGAATGTATTTCCGAATTAAGACTCTTGGATTTTAGGATTATGACAGAAGTTTGCCATAGGAGCAGAGCAATTTTAAGGGTGGGGTAAAAAATTAAGTCTTCTTTCAGATGCAAAAACACTGCTACCTGTTTTGAAATACCAGGTCTATTTTAAAAGCAGAATGACAACTTAAAATAAAATTTATTTTCAAAAATGATATTCAAATTTCTATAACTAAAAAAAAGAAAAAAAGCTGCTGGTCATTATCATGTTACTTACTTTACAAGGTCATGTTGTGATTTGAAACATAACAGAATGATTAAAAGAATCCCAATGAAAACTAAACCTTTATTTATCTACTGGTTCAAATAAATGCTCTACATGCAGCAGAGTTGAAGATACACAAAGGTAATACAATAATCCTCAGCAAGCCAAAGATATCATCCAGAATATTAATTTGTGTCATTGTTTGATTTATTAGGCTGCTATAGAGGAGAATTTGCATCTAATTAATTTCATACATACCATGAAATTTGCATAAATGTGCAAAGCATAAAATAACCTAGTTACTTATCATTAATACATTGCAATAATGTGATATCTCTGCTATAATTAGATTCCAAGACACATTTTTATCAATACAAATGAAACGTGAAATTGCATTCTGCACTGAGATTTGCTTCAGTTTAAGTCAAACAATGCACTGAGGCATTTCCATATTCCTGATAACATATTGAGATTTAAACAACAGGAAAGTAAAATTTAAAAGGACAGAAACATGGAATGTTGCTGCAGCTTTGAAGTGGGAACCGGTTCAAAATCCCAAAGCAAATTGTGTTTTGTTCCAAACAACAAAGACAATCAAAACTGTCGTCCCTAAAAATAACAGTCACACCCTGTCACACAATATCTGCACACTCTCCATTAGAAGTAACAAAACCCAAATTCTGCTTCTTAAAAACGTCCTGGTTTCTGAAGTCATCAGGCAAACTCATTACTTTTTACAATTTAAATATATGCAATTATAATGCATCTGTGTATTTGAACCAATTAAGTTCTATGTGAATGTCGTAAACTAGAACAGATATAATACAAAAACATTTCATGAGTTTAGTGATTTCTATTTGACCTTCATGAAAAAATTAAAAACATGAGGCATAAAAGAGCTGGAGCCTTGAGTGAAGCAGCTCTGTACCACACTGCGATTAAATAATGAGCCAAAAATACAAAAGAACAGAGTAAGCAGTAAGAAACAGCTTTGTAATTTGTCATCCATTAGCAGGAAATGTTACACAGAGAGAGATAGGGAGAGAGCTGATGAAGGTCTTTAGTGTCCTTAGATGGACTTAAATGTGCTACTGTTATGCCATGGGTTACATAAGTAAATAAACCAACTGCTCATCCACCCACAAACACATCCAGCCCACAAACAGGGCCACACAAGGATCAGATACTTTAGTTCAACAGGGACAGGTGGCAAATGTGCCTTAAGAGAGTAGAAGGACATTGGATTATATATACGTTTCTAAACATTAAAATCTAAGTCAACATTTTCACAAAGTGGAAAAGTTTTCATGTTGGCAGCTTAGAAGTCCATTAATTTTAAATACGATAACTTCCAACAAGCCAGTTAGGGTGAGTAGCTTTTTGTAGTCAATATTTTACCTATGAAGATCAATTTGAATGGCATGCTTGTCATGTTTCCATTTTCAAGTTTAGCAAGGATAAATGACCTCCTGTGAACACAGTTTCTACATAGTTATCCTTAACATTAATTGGTGTGTGAAGACATTAGTCTTTGTTATGTCACAAAAAATATATTTTTTCTTAAAAAGTGGAATGGAAGTTGGGAAACAACTTGGTGCTTTTCTGCCACCTTGTGTCTGTTTCAACGCTGTGTGTCAAAAGTAGCGGGTAAAAAAGAATCATAATATTTCTGATTCTGATAGTAACACAACGTTAATAAAAGAAGAATATGTAGCTTAAGAACAATCTGAATACATACTATTTTTCCATTTAAAATTATAGGTATACATTTTTCAAATGAAACGTTGACAGAGAAACTATCCAAATTTATTCAACAGTAAAATGAAGTGTTGAAACTTATTTTTTGTTTAGAAACAGAAGATCTTGGTTTTGGTTTTATTAGAGTTTAAAGAACTTGAGATTGTAATTCCTAGTCAATTTTACAGATGTAAACAAATAAATGACACCACTTCAGGGAAAGAAAAATGATATTAAATCTTTCACACAATGTAATTTGCATTTCTATGGCTTCAATTGGTCTTTTAACCATTCAGGCAGTTTTTACACTACGATCACATTCGCTCATTCACAGATGGACTCACAGACTGGTGGGCAACATAGGGCTCAGTATCTTGCCCAAAGACATTTCGACATGTGGTGGCGGGGAGCTGGAACTGAATTCTCAATCAACCAATTGCCAAATGACTGCTTATCCGCACTGAGTATGAGATGGGACAAAATGCAACAACAAGATGCAGGTGTTTCTTAAAACTTTAAGCCTGTCATGATGCAAGCTTCTTCATATAAAAAGTTATTTGGTTTCCATTTGTTAACTGCAATAGCATATTGTAGCATGTGTAGACATAAATATTTACAATTTTAAAACCAGCAATAATGTGCTAACAAAACCTTCACTCTAGACTAGCTTTTCTATGTAAAAAAAAAATACTCGCTAATTTTTCAATAGAGAAGGTATTTCCCCCAAATATTTCTTACATTTCTGCTGTCTGCACAAGGAGCTAAGAGACATTGGTCAAGGCCCACAGAGGTCAAGTCATTAACCTGCAGCCAATGACTCTTCAGACTGCATGATGAATAATGTGGGGGATACACTGCACAATATGTTTTTATGGGACAGAAAAATCCTCTATAAAATAAATTAAAATACCACTGAAAAGTTAATTTACTTGATTAATGAAATCTAAAGGAGGAAATAATACTTTAAATAGATTCACTACACTAGTGACCCATTTCAATAATGTATTTGTGTTAATTTTGATAATTACGACAAAAACTAATAAAAATCTCAGTTTGTACGCATTACATAAACAAACATCATAGAAAATAAGAGAATAACAAGTCCAAAGTCTACATAAACAAACATCATAGAAAATAACAGAATTAGTGGTCGACTAAAAACTGTGTATGTACTGCCCAGTATATGCACTGTACTTTCAGTGTCTTTTGGATGAATTACAGCATCAGTGATTTGGCATGGAGGCAATCAGCCTGTGGATGTGCACAGATAGTAAAGAAGCCCAGCTTGCATTAATAGGCGCCTTCAGGTCTTTTACATTGTGGGCTCTGGTGTCTCTAAGCTTCCTTTTGATAGTAACCCACAGATTCTCCATATGGTTTTAGTCAGGTAAGATAACATCACAGTAATACCATAGCTAAAAAAAAACCAACAGGTATATGTTGTACACTTTAAGCAGTGTCGACAGGTGCCAAATCATGCTTCCGCAGAAGCATGAAGTGCTCTGAAAGTTATTGGCTGTGCAGACTTTGGACTTGTTAAAAAAAACTCAGAGGACAAACACCAGCAGGTGACATGGTTCCTCAAATCATCACTGGGTATAAAAACGTCCCGCTGAACCTGAAGCAGCTTGAATTCTGCAGCTCTCTCCTCTTCCTCCAGACTTTGGGACCTTTGCTTTCAAATGAATTGCAACACGTATTTTCCACTGAAAAGAAGACATCGGACCATTGCAGTCCAATTCTTCTTCTCCTTAGTCAAGGTGAGACCCTTCTGACACATGTTGTAAGCGGTGGGTAAGGAAGCACTGAATTCAACTCATGTCAAAAATCAACAAAAAATATTCCTGTCAATATATTAAAGTATCTAACTAATGTTTCACATTTTGAACAGAATAACATTTGATAGCTTAACTTTTCAATGACATTCTAATTTATTGAGGTGCATAATTGATGTCTATATGTGAATAAATCTACCTTTTTTTCTGGCATTTATGTCAAACAAATAAAATAAAAAAAGGCTTCCGGATTAAATTTATGATGTACCGATTTCTTTATGAGTCTCATAAAGAAATCGGTACATCATTCTCTCCCTGCTGCCCATTAGTGTCCACAAAATTGGTACACGATAGACACCATAATCACCCAGATGGGCTGAAAAAGTAAAACATGTCAAACTAATTTAAGAAATCAATATCTATCTTCTGACGCAGAAAATGCTCAAAGCTCCAGGGCCTTAAAGACATAGAATGGCTCTAAAAAGAATCCTATTAGAGACTGGCCCTGTTTCACTAACAGCATTAAACATGAAAAATATGACAGAATATGTGCTGCTTGTGGGGGAATTTGTGATTGCTTTCTCAGCCCACTGATTCGAACTCACCCTAAAGTCGATGCCCACTGTGGAGATGAAGCTGCCGGCAAGGAAAGCCCCGTCTTTGAAACGGACCAGTAGACAGGTTTTCCCAACACCGGAGTCACCAACAAGCATAACCTGCACAAAACACATGAGCTGAAATGTCAATTTGGAAGGATGGGATGAGTAGTGCTAAACATTGAACCCATGAATATTATTAAATTAGTACATCCAGAAAAAAAAGAGAGAATACAAATCCTGTGAAAAGACTGAACTTCCTCTGTATTTCTGTGTTTGGTCAGTGAAGAGTGCACACATGACTGAGTCTGTGGACAGTGGATGTCCCAGCATCCTTCCTGTAAGTGTGTCCTTGCATGCAGAACAAACATACATTGCTGTGCTTCTTTGTCTCCCAGACACATGGTTTGCGTTCAGAGTCGTGATTGAATTAAAGGTTTTATGTGATTACAGTTATCAAGTTAGCTGAGGGACTCTGGGACCCAGATATGGAAATCAAAAGTGGCTCTTGGGTCCAGAGAGGAAGCAGACAGATGAAAGACAGAAGAAGCAGAGCGAAGGGACGCAGAGAAACAGGGTCACTGAGCAGATGCACAGTTACAGTAGCACATCAGCCTGAACACACCATCAATAACATCATAGTGCTGACTGCATCATGTGCAACTATGTTTCACATTTTATTGAAAGAAGGTTCTCTAAGATAAGGATATAATGGGAATTTACTTGGATTAAAAATAGAAGCCTCACAACTTCATACTGGTTTACCACATATAACCCCCACCCCCTACAAATGCACTGAAGTCTGTAGTTTGTGGCAGAGTGTGGAAGTTTAATTAATACAAATAACTGTTGATTCATATAGCAATGTCGGAATGTAGTGCAAAAAGAGCAACAAACTTGCTTCAAACAGTTGTTCAGAAACATGAAGTAGGTGGCAGACTTGAAGCGTTTTTGACGCACACACAATGAAAACCCGTGGGCGTGAATCTGTTTGTGTTTCTGTGAAGTGGCAGCTCTCCACTCACACGCGTGCTCTCAAATGCACACAATTGCTTCGTGTGTATGCACCTTCTTACCATCTGTAGCACGAAAAAAAAGTAGGCTATACATTTGTTGCATAAAGTGGGCAGCCCATGATATGATCAAATCGCCCCTCACCCTTTTTTCTTTATGACAATTTATTTTCATCAAACTGACTGACATAAAGTAGATCTCACCTGCGCTGCTGTTTTACCTCACCTTGAAAGCGATGTCATGAAACTCGTTGCTGCTGCTGATGGAGGGTCTGCTGGGATGCACCACGCCGTTCATCTGAACAATGCTCGGGCGGCTCCTTGCAGCTTTTCCGACGCCTTTCCCGCCTGGGCTGCCAGCTGACGGGTTGCTGCTGTTAGGGGCTTTGCCTTTGGCTGCCTTCTTGCGAGACATCGCTTTCCCCAAAGCCCCCCAAAAAAGATTCCAACAACTGCGGTGTTTCTCTCGGTTATTTCAAACTACAACCTAAAAGAAAACATCAACCAAATCCAGGAGAAATTGGGTTAAAAGAAAGTTGCAGCTGTGCAGAAGTTCGCTGTTCTTTCACCTGTGCGTTGAACGCATCTTTCTTGGCAATCCGCTGCTTTTCAAAGTGAGAGTGAAAATGTCGCAAAACGCTGGCTGCGTCTTTCTGCAGCTTCCTGCTCCTGATGTCCTTCTGGTTTTAGGACAACAGCCCCGGCGCTGAGCGCGGCAGCAGCATCAAGTGCATGTGATGCAGTAGAAAAACTCCACCTTCACCGGAGATCAAAACTTACAACGACTCATTTAAAGCAAGCGGCAGAAGCTCGCAAAACACGCTTAGACCTAAGAGAGGTGCCGATTTGGACAGAAAAGTTGGGATTAGCATACAAGAAACAAACATTTTGAAAGATTGATGGTAAAAACAGGGCGCCACTGTCCTTGGTGCTGAAAGCCTTTCTTTACTTAGGCTATATTCGGTTTTAATGAAGACTAATATCAACAAAAACAAAATCATTCAATCTTGCAAACCATTATTTTGTAAACGTCATGAAATCCCACATTTAAAAGTATAAGTTTAGAAATATATATTTTAAAATCTATATTTGCTTGCAGTCATATTTTTAGGCAAATAAAAAAAAAAAACATTTTTTAATATTTTTTTTTGGCTTTAAACAACCTGTTGTTAAAATTGCATTCATCGTTCATTGGTTGGTTCATTGTTTTATTTTGGAATAAAACAATAAAGGGGGCCAGTGAGAAGAATAAAAGTCGTTTTTTTAAAAAAATTGTTTCGGAAAAACAACTGAAACATATTTGCCACCTGTGGAGCGTGCTTACATGCGATTTCAGGACAACGCCACACGAGGGTGCTACAATAACATAAAACAGAAAGATCAAATTTACACACCTGCAATGGACTGGCTACTTGTTTAGGGTGAATCATGCCTCTCGCCCAATTAGAGCTTGAGATAGACACCAACCTAAAAAACAAAACAAAACAAAACAATACAACCCCCCTTCCAGCCCCCCCCAGTGTTTTGTAAAGGTTTTTCACACCCCTTATAGTGTTTTACCTTTTATTACAAACACAAATGCCATAAAGACAAAACAAGAACCAAGTCAACTGAAAATTTTTATTTTGGTCTCCCCTGACCAGAGAACAGTGTTTGCAGTGTTTGTGTTTGCCTCATGGCAAAGGTTAAGCAAGATGTCTTAGTGCACAAGGAGGAGTCGTTTTGTAAACAGATTGCACCACCTGATCTCTGCTCTCTGCTTGGTCTGATCTCGTTCTTCCACACCCGGTTATTGCTCAGTTTAAGAAAAAGTCCACATCTTAGGCTTAGTAGAATTTATAAATTTCTTCTGAAATTTTTTGAAAGCTGGCCAGCCAAGTCAGGTATAAAATTGTAGAGCAGTTTCACCCTCTAAACTTCTCCACAACTTTATCACTGACCCGTTTGCTGTTTTTCAATGTCGTTTGTTCACTAAGTTAAACAAATCAGCAAGGAGGTCAGGAAATAACAAAATTCATAATCAGATAATATTACCACTGACAGATGTTGTGACTGATTAGGTCATTTCTTGAGACAACTAGTTGTACTTCCCGGTATTATATACATAAATTTGTGATTGTAATATTTTAAAGTGTGAGAAAATTCAAAGAGCTTTCATTATTTCTACACAGCACTGTGAATTTGAGGGTCATTTAGATGTGGAAAATCACAGGTCAAAAAATTACAGGAAGGTTTTGTATGAAACAAAAACCACAGTGTTCTTTGCTCCTGTTGAGCTTAATTTGCTCCCAGTTGGAATATTTCAGTTGATTCCTGTTGCAAATTAGAATACTCTAAAACTTAAGCACTGCGACTATTCCTCTGCCTATTATGAGTTTAATTACCAACAAGATGAAATTGATCTTTGTCCTAAATATCTGTTGTAGCACACAGTTCAGACGTACCGAGTGCTCTGTATGTTACAAACATACAGAGCATTCTGTCTCCAAATCTGCTGGCTGTCAGCATTTTATCACACTCCACCCAAAGCCATGCAGAGCCGAAGAGCGAAGTGTCATTGGTTTTAAGAGAATCCAAACCTCAGGCTCCACCAACCCCCACGCACAGCTCCCCGTCGACAGCTGAGATTTGTTCTGCCCCCAAAGCAGCTGTCCACTGACGCAACAGCTGGGCATTTTGGAGGGAATATAGGAAAGGGTCACTGGAATCCATTCCTGGTTTCAGGGAAATTAAAAGCCTTGCAGAAATGAGTTAACCATACGTAGTGGCTGTGCTGTACGTTGGAAGGTTGCGACACATATTCAGTGTGCCATCTGCTTTTATCTACTTTTAAAGGTGTCTGTTGAAATACGTGGCGACATAGAACTATAAACAGGTGTGTGAATGTAAACTGCAGAGCCAGTTCAGAGAAATTATGTAAAGTTGATGTGGTCGCTCTGTCAAAACTAATAAAACAGAAAATATAATAAAGAAGTCTCTGAAGTGCTGCAAACTGTGAAACAAAAGTCAAGAAGGCATGCAAACACTTCCATATAATAGCTGTAACACAAGCATCCTTAGAGACATTTTTGATCACATTATGCCAACTCAAACAATCACAAAAGAGTAGCTTAAGTGTAAAAGAAATTCAGTATTATGACTTTTAAAATAAGGTAGACAGAACTGGGCTGTAATGTGGCTGCATGTGCAGACCCAATGCAGAAAGGTCATCGGGGCCTTAGGGTCATAACTCTCTGCAGGCACTCCCAAAGCAAAGGCATTTGTCAGTTTACCCAGGGTCAGGTGCCCCAAGTGTGCACTGGCTGGTGTGCAGCAGCCTGGCCAGTCGCTCAACCAAAGTCAGAGCAACTGTTGATCTCTTGGCGTCCCCCTTTTTCAGCTGCCTTTGGACCGACTGTAGCGTGTGGGGAGGCGGGGGCACCAGGGGGCATCCTGCCAGGCTTCACCCCTGTTTGTCAGGCCTTGGCGAGAGCAACCAACAGCAGACTGGCACTGCCAGGCACACATTCACTCACTGAGGCGTCTCCAAGAGAAAAGCACAGAGCAGCTTTGAGAGAGAGAGAAAAGAGTTGTTTACGGCCTTTTAAACAGACTTTTAGACAAACAAATTTTAGGGTAAAATAACCTTATTGTAGATTAATAAATGTTAGCTTTACAAATAAGAGTTAAATAACTCTAAATATGTGAAATTAGAGAGCTGTTACAATCTCAGTTACAACTTGAAGAAACAATTCATGAAGGTAATGGAAATAAAAATTACACACTTGCAAGCATGGGAATTGTTTTTCTTGTAGAAAGAAGCTCCACATTTCTAAATATTTGTATTTCTAAAAGTTTGAATAGCGTAGAAATGTTGAGATACATCAGTGAAGTACCCATGTCTCAAAGATCTGTTATCATTCTGCCATCAGTTTGACAAAAGTAATGGCAGAATGAATAGATCAGCATTTGTTTTTGCTAGGCCACAATAAACATTTTTGTTTACAGTAACAAAATGGGAAATGATGCTGGACCTCATGTGTTTCTAAAACATAACTATTTTAGAAACACATGCATTCCTACATTTGGAATTTTAAAAATACATGATAACATATATTGTTTTTAAAATGACATTGAATTAGATCATATTACAAGTACAGTAAGACTAAGTTGTACCACGTTATATTGTGATACAACTTTATTGTAATCCCATCATATTGTGATTAGTCTTAGGATATTTCCATCTAATATATTGCATTATAAACATATTTTTTAATCTCAAATCATATTTATTACATTACATCCAATTGTATCATATTGTGTTGAGTGTCATTCTGCTGTACTGCATCATATTAAATTTTCTTAACTAGGGTTGTACTTTATCATACACTGTTGACTCATACCATATCAAGTCATAGTATATCATACTTATTGTGTCATTTTATATGACATAGTAAGTCTCGATATTAAATTATATTGTGTTTCACACATTTTGTTTTACGGTCACATTCAATAAATTAGAATATACAATTTAATGAGGCCCATTTGTCGAAATAGAAGTACCTTTTGAAAATAACAATCATTGAGGAAGTAATGAACATATTGCAAAGCTCATATTTCTGTCTTGGAAATGTTTTCTTTTTTTTATTGGTCTAATGTAATATTTGAATCTTAAATATTATTGTTTTATTACCTTAAGAGGAAATTCACCAAAATGAACAGAAATACAGACTTAAGACATACGTCATTCTGTATGTAAATAATCCATATTTGGTGAATTAAGTTACTGAAATCTATTAACTTTTCATTTCTTTAGTGGATCTGTATCCGGTTATATTATGTCACTTAATATAATCACTTAATAAAAAAAATAAACCCTTTACGTTGCAGATTTAGATTTGATGTTAAACATTGTTGAATCTCTTTAGGTTCTGACATTTTTCCGTAAAAATAATATAAAGCCAAAGAAACACAATCCCTCTGTGTCCTAGTTAACAACTCTCGCAAAGTATTGGCTTATGCTTTTATAGTTGCTTGGAATTGCCTTGGCAAGATTATTATTCTTAGTTTCTTGTTGAACCAGCGTGTGAAAGTAACAATGTCAAGCCAGGGCTTCAAATCTGTCATCATTTAAAATTTTATTCTTTTTCTCTGCATCATAAAAAGAGGTGACAATATTTAATATTGCCTTCAAAAGATATCATCGCAGCATCCAAGTGTCACACCCGCAATTTCCAACAGAAAATTTCTGATGATTTATTTATTAATTTCTTATTTTTCATTTTAGCCATAATTATTCAAGAGGGGTCCATATTAGTTATGCATCAGGGAGCAATAGCAAATTTATTCCAATGTGTTGAAAATAATGTAGATATGCCTCAATGGGCCTTTTAAAGGATCCAAACATAAAAGTGGGAGCCAGGTTACCAGAGTGGAAAATGTCCACATGGGTAATAATTACAACCAGGAGCTCAATTTCAACCCAATATCTGCTTTCAGACTCCTCGTTTTCTTGGACATTGATGTTGTAAAAATTAAATATATTCCAAGACTCATCTGTGTTTCTACTTGCACTTTCATTTCCACTTGCAAAGTTGACAGTCTGTCATCTTAAGAGAGCGGATAATGGGTGCATTCACAAGTGATGGTTGTGTTATCTACGGCCTGACCATAAATCCTTGCTAATCCCGGTTGCTTCCTGCAAGCAACAGTGTTGCTGGATTCTGTTGCGCTGGTGATCAGATTTATGACCTTGCATATGGTGCTGCTGTCAAAAAAGGAAGCATTTGGTGTTGCACTGACTCCCTCGTACACACCCAAACATGTAGAGTCAGCAGCAGAGTAATTTCACACACGAATGGCGAGATGAGAAGTGGCCAAACATCTGATTAAGCTCCAAACTGTATCTGATCGGACACTTGGGGCTGAGAGAATAATTGAGTCTGAAGCACATAAAAAGTGGAATTTCAAAAAAAGTGAAGATAAATGACCTAGAAGTAATTTCATCTCCCTCTCTACTGTCATAGATGAAACTAGTTGAAATTAGGAGTAAAATAAAATAAAGCGCATCTCTTTTCCCTGTTGCCTTGCAAAAGCAGAGGTGGGTGAAACCATGTCTGTACTCAGCTGGAACTGCCACTACAAAAAGCCTGCATGTTCACATATGAACGCACACACAGTTTACATGCAACCAAGAGTGGGCACATGAGCACCAACTGGAGAGAGTCGTGGCAAGCGGGAAAAGGTGTGAGCAGGAAAAGTGGTGTGTGTGGGTGAGTGTGAATATGCAAGAGTGTGCGTGTGTATTAGTAGAGTTTTTGCAGTTGTGACAGCTGGGATGAGGGAGTGGAGGCGGCGTGTGTGATTGGAGGAGGTGCCAACAGAGCAAGTGTCTCTTTATTTTCACGACACGCAAATGTGTATGTGTGGATATATGGTCATGAACAGCGCGCACATGTGTGTTTATGTCCAGCAGAAGTTTGTGCTATTCTGATTTGTTTCCCTATTGTTGCAGTGCATTTAAAGTAGAATCACATGCTAGTTCCACAACAGCATATGCAGACATAGAATCATACGAGCAGGCAAACACAGAAAATAGGAAGTATACATTCATTTATTTCAATCCCTGCAGGCATTTCACAACTGCTACTACAGTCTTGTGCCGGCATGACAAATCAACAAAAAGTAGTTTCAGAGCATGTAGTTAAAGGAAATTAATGTATGTTTTCATGTTCTACAAAATGGGATGCAATTATTATCCAGCCACATGCACCTTTACACACTTTAAATAAAACCCAGTGCAACAAATGCCTTTGGGCGTTAATCCGAACAGCAGGCAAAATGTTTACAGTAACTCCGGAGGAGCTTCAGAGTTTCAAAGTTCAGGAGTGAGAATCTGTTGATGGGACAACAGCCTTTACCCTTTAGGCACATAAAACTGAAGCCCTTTGCATGGTAAGATACTACTAGTTTTGCATGTTTTGGGCATTGCACCGCAATATCTGCCTGCTTTGCATGAGACTGTGCATGTGTGCTGTGTAGGTGAGGTCACTCGCAGCCACAGGAGCCTGGCAATGATGAGCTCACCCTGCAAGAAGGATTAAGACTGTAACAACTGGTGCTGCAGCCAGCGCCAGGCGAGGCAGTTGTGCAGTGGGCATAGAGCTGTGGTCCCAGCTCCACACCAGCGTTTACCCCAGTGTTGTTTTTTCATTATCCCGAAGCTGGCTGACGGTGTTGCGCAGCTTGCCAGGCCCACAGTGGGAACCCACAGTTGTTGCGTGGCTTTAGGGGCCTTTTTTCCTCTCTGCCCATATCTGTGGTCACACACTATGACCACAGTCCTCACACAGAGTAAAGCATCAGGTTACACACCAAACACACTCGTTAACTCAATTATACAAGCCTTTCCCGCTTTGATGTGTAGCAAAAATGCCAGGATTATGAGTGGACAGATGCCACCCGACCACGAGATATGCTGCTGCATGCCTCAGCTCTGGCTGATGAGAGATGGACAGAACGGACTGCTGAGGGAAGACGGGTGAAGGACCACTTATAACCTGGGAGAGTTGAAAGATGGAGACAAACATGAGGGTGGTAATAAAATGGCTTTTACACTTAATAAAGGAATAAAAAAAAAAAAAAACTAAACAGGACTTAAAATTTATCCTGTCTACACCCTGCACTATGTCTAGATCAATATTAGGCGATTTTATCATATCTGTGCACTTTACATCCCTCCTCTATAGCTGAATAAAACACAATAAGCTCTTTGTAAGTTTCCACATGATATTTTCAGTGAAGCTTGGACACATACCTTAAACCATTAGCAACACCACAGGGACCAGTTAGTTAAACGAAGCCAATGTTCTCTCAGTTTTATAGCATTTTCAGTCTTTTTTTTTTTTTTTTACCCTTTGTTCATTTATTCCCTAATTTTGTCTTTCACTTACCTTGGCAAACAAGGGGATATTTTAAAATGGCTCAGAATATTTATCTTCTTGATGCTTCATACTGCCACTTGATCCAGAATATCCCACAGAAACTCTAGATGAGAATTCAAGGCTTCAGACTTGTTTCTAGGGTTTGCCGAAGGGACAAGTGATGGAGGCCAGCTCAGAAAAGTCCCTACAGTTCGTTCCAATAACAAGATGAAACACAATAACTGTATAAAAGCATGCCACTTCTTTTCGCGGAATGCACACTAATTTAATCACAACAGTCAAAGTCAGTTTGTGTGATTTCCACTAGGTGGCAATACAGCTGTAGCGTCACGGAGCAGGAGATATAAACACACCTGTAGATCACACCACATCCTTTCACACTCACTTCATGCCACTAGAAATTACACTTTATTAAATTAAGCTGTTTGATTTCTGAAAGAGGAAATGAAAAAAGACAGGAGGTTGCCATTTTCAGGAAGATTCCAGCTAAATTCATTTTATGACAAGCCAACTTCAAGCCAACTGCTTATATACATGTCTACAGATAGTCATATATATAAAATAATCCAGGAAATTGGTTTTCAGCTGTTTGAGTCCAAAGTGGATTGACTCTACATTCCAGCTGTTCCATGTTATCAGTTGATAAGTCAAATTTTAAGAATCGTGTGGCACAAAATAACAAAAAATACATAAATCTTAATAGTATGAATAATTACATACAAAAAAATTGGATTTCAAATAAATTAAATTACAAATTGACAAATTTCTTCAATTATTTATTTATTTATTTATTTACATGGTTGTCTAAAATAACAGACATGAACAAAAAATGCAAAAGACATATTTTTGTACTGCAATAATCTTAACATGCTTGAAAAGGAGTAGGAAGAAGTAAAAAAAACTTTTAAACTCCTTCCCTGTAGACTCATACCATGTTTTCATATGGACCCTTATTATTAAATTAAAAAAAGGAAAATTTTGACATAGGCTAATTCATTTTTTTGTTTTGTTTATTGAAGAATAATGATTTATTGTCTTTGTGACACACATATTTAAGACAGCACACATACATAAACTCACATATGCACGTCTAACCAAGTGCTGGTACGTTTAATCTAATATGTTCCTAACAGTGATTGAAATATAAAGGTTTTATTTTGGCTTTCTACGTAACTTTTTTCTGTTTTCTTTTGAATAACCCATCTTTAACATCAATGTCCTTTAAAAATAACCACAAAAGGCGCTCCAAGCTATAGTGTGTAAAAAGGTTCGACGAGGAACAACAAGCCCCTGACTATCGTACATTATTATGTCTAACAGTTGTGAAAAAGTTGATGTTATTTGATCCTGTCAAGAAACTAGAAAAAGAGGTGAAACTCTTCAAGAATGAAGTTTTTCTCCTCCATGACATTGTTTTTCCAACAACTACAATTTATGACTGATGGTTGAGGTTGGAATAAAGAGCTTTCCTGACCTTCTCACCTTTTTCGGGTTTCAGTTCCTGTTTTTAATCTTTAGCCAAGAGTAACCAAAACAGTGTCTGATGTTGTTAGTGAGGTTTTTGTTGTCTATCTCATTGCCTGGAAATTCCCTTCTCTTTCTAAATGGTTATCCTGTTTTTCAAGCTGGTCCTGCGCATCATTTAAGAACAGACAAAAACCCAGAAGCCTAACCTTGGGACTTTTTCACCACATGAAATAAAAGTCATATTTAATGTAAATGTATGAGCCATAAAACAAGAACAACACAATTAAACATATGTGAGGCAGAAAAATCAAAGCACAGATAGTAAATCACTTGTTAATCTCTTGAGTTTAATTGGGTGGGAAAAGGGGGATTGCTGTGCTTTGTCTGTGTTCACAGTGTTCTATCTTTTCAAAGGGACTCATGGAAAAAATGACAGAAGAAGAAAGGGGATGAAAGTGGGATCAAGCTGATGCTCAGACAAGAGAGAGGATGAAAAATGGAAGAGACAAAAATGAGCGAGCATGAGGAGAAACGAGCCTGGAATCAATAATCTGGTTTTTCCAGTCAGGCCGAGGAGGGGAGAGTGATTGAGCGGCGCCTGAGGACAGCAGACCGCATCCTTCCTTCCTGCGAGGCAACATGGGGACAGGAAGGGCCACCAGGGGAGGTCACTCAGCCGGCGAATCACTTCCTCTCAGGGTCGACAGGCGTGGGGAGGGATAAGTACACCCAGGTCAGAGGAGGGGTCTCTCTGTGATTACCTCTGATTCACATGTTAACCCCAACTGCAGCCAGGTGGGGATTGCAATGAAAGGGTGCCACTGTTGTTGTCTTTGCTTCTTGAGGTGAGATGCTGAGGTTGGCAAACCGCTTACAAATTTCCTTTGAAAAAGAGAGTAAAGTACATTAAAATAAAGGAAAAGGGAAATGTTTACGACAATGTAGAATTTAAAGCTGAAAGACCTAAAATTATGTGAGTAATGCTTTCCCCAATTTTATTAACATACACATCTTTTGTTTTCATGTTTTCAATAGATATGCAGTATGTTGTTAAAGTAGCTTGGAAAACCTTTTCAGCACAATTACAGCACAAACTCTTTAGGGGTGTATATACTATCTGTAAAACATTTAAAGCTCAGTCAGATTAGAAACAACTGTTTTTAAATATTGTTAAATAATCCGATTAGATTTAGGTCTGGACTTTGACTAGGCCATTCTGACATAAAAACCATTAAACTGCAGCTTTGGCTTTATTTTTAAAACTCGCTATTTGTCTTTCCATCAATTATGAACAGCCTTTAAGTGCCTACAACAGAAGAGTGTCCCATCCAACATGTGTGTTTAACTCAAAGCCATGGGGCAAAATCTTATCTCCCATAATTATTTATGTAGCCACGTATTTTAGAAGGCCAAATAAATAGAACTTTCAAGATAAAAGTTATGTGCTTAAATATTAGTTTATCGATGAAATCACACCCATTTTGTCTGTAAAAATGTTCAATGTTACAATTGTCAGTGGGGAGTTTTATCAATACATTCTTATACACATGATAACCGACCCTTTAAGGACATTTGATGTGGCCCAAAATACGAGTTTGACACCCATGTCATGCAACATGATTCTGCCACCAATACAACATTTCATAGCGGAGATGGTATGTGCAGTGTTAGGTTTCTGCCTCACATTGCAGTTTGGATGTGGGACCGCTGAAAGCAAATATTTACATTAGATTTTATTGAGCTGTATCACGATAAAAGGTGCTGAATTTTAATTATAGGCAAGACATTGAATTTTATGGTTAGAAAATGTTGAAATCTAGGAAAAGTTCAAAGGTTATGATCCTTTTGGAGGTCGCTGTATACTTTTTCACCAACTTAAGGTCTTTCAAAGTGACACAGTAGGGAGTAAGTTGGTTCAGGATGTCAAAACCAAATAGGATATACAGTTACCTAATCTGCACTGGATGAATAAAAACAACAGGAGCAAAGAAACTGTACAGCTTGCCACTGTTCAGTCACCTCTCGCCACAAAGCAACAGGCGGTGACTTACACCAGCTGAGTGGTGTTTGTATGTCCGCCTGTATGTCTGCCTGTGCTTTTGAGAGCACGCCAAGCTGACCAGAAAGCTCTGGCAGTTTCCTTTAGATGCAGAGTTCCCCCAGGGGAAGGCCAAATAAACCTCAGATGTGCAGTTCCCCCACTTTGTCTACCCCCCTACAAAGACTGCAGATGGGAGGGAAGAAGAACAGAGGGATATGAGGACAGAGAAGACATGAGGGAGGTAAAAAGATAGGGGGCATTCTGAGGTTTTAGACTATTTCTTTGTTTGTTTTTTTGGAGCTTGTCATTGTTGACTCATGGGAAGATTGTACATGTTGAGCACAGGAGCAAGACATTTGGAATCATACATTTTATTACTGTGCACACAGTTCACAAGTTCATGTCCTTAAAATGCACAAACAATGCATATTTTCTGTATTTACAAAAATTAAAGGCCATAATATTTAACTGGATGAACACAATGAACTACTATAGTCTTGGAAAAGGATTCATAACCCTTAAACCTTTTCATTTTTGTCGTGCTTGAACCTTAAACTTCAAACTTTGACAGGACCATTCTAACATATGCTTAGATTTAAACAACTGTGCAGCTGCGGTTGTTTGGTCCTGTGGAAAGCTGAATCTCTACCTGCTCTTTATTGCAGGTGGTCTTCCAGGATTTCCTTGTATTCACCTCCATCCATCCAAGCAACTTCTCCTAAATATTGGTAGGAAACGTTTTGTAAACAAAAACAGTTGCCTGGAAGCTTGTGTAAAGATAGCAAACTATTTTAGGGATAAAATCCCTTCTGAAAAGACCCTGTAGAACATTTTCTTAAAAATACACTTTCACGTGCTCAAAGATTTGCTTCTATTGGGCCTCTGATTTGACTGCCTGGAATAAGTTATGTAAATAATCCCTGTGAAACACACATTAATTGTTACTTAGAAACTCTGCTGGTCTGAGAATGCAAACCATTACTTATAGGTTGTCTCTGCTACACCCAGTCGTGACCACAAATTCTCTTTATGGACTGAGGACCAACTATGCAAATACATGCATGTCTGAGTCTCTGACCCCACACCCTTAATTTCTAGCAGTGTGCAGATTTCAGCACACATTAGTGGGTTTACAACTATGCGAGACACCAGGGTATTTATGCCTTCCTAGGAACACGATTTGAATCCCTTGCTTTAAAAATAGACTTAAGGTTTGCATTCATATCAGTAATAAAAAGTAAAAAAATGATAACCCCAATAAATCTATTTTGAAAATAAAATGTGTGAAACACTGCAAAAAAGGTGAAACAATTCAAGAAATAGCAAAATGTGAAAATGCTAATTTTGCCCAGAGAAAATAATTCCCCATAGTTGCATTGCCCTTGCCTTGCCATAGTGAATGATAAATGAAGGTTACTGTTATGTTCAAATGCTTTATTCTACAAAAATAAAATGGCTTAAAAAGCCACATGAGGTAAAGCTAAATACAATCCGAGTTTTTGTTGCGCAGAGTTGTTCTTTGAGAAAACTATAATCGTGTGGACTGAATAGTTCTAGCATACCCTTAAAATCTGCTTTTATTTTTAAGCAACTGTAACAGAGCTGTAATAATTAGATCTAAATTGCTCTCAATCATTGCTTGGGAAACAAAAAAGTGTTGAAAGTATCAAGCTTTCTAAACAAGCTAATAAGTTGTCCCACAAACAAACATTTATGTGGTTTTTGTTCGAGTTCGCGATACCATAATTGCCTTTTCGTAATTTATCATTTTTGTGGTTTCATGTCAATTTGAGGAGATATTGTTTTTCAATTTCGTGTTCTTGTTCTCTGCTGTTGGTCTGCTCTATTGTTGGCTTGAGTTGGTTTTGCTTTCTGCTCTCCTCTGATGAGGTAGAAGACAATGTTTTTTGGCATCCTAAGCATACCTTTTTCTTCTTTAAAGTCTTTTATTGAGTATCGTTAGAGTAGTAAGCAATGTGTGTCACAATCTTCACCCCAAAAAAATCACCTAAATATGAAAAGAAATAATCACAAAAAATATGCACAGTACCTATGATTGGTGCTCATTTGTATGCTTCACAGCCCTTAACTTTATGTGATAGTATTGACAGTTTTGTTGGGTCAGTAATATATGTTTATAATATATTTTTGGTCCTGTTTTCCCTCATTCTTTATTTATCCTTTTAGAAAGTACAATAATTTGTGAATTTATTTTAAAAAAGTACATATGATGTAACTCCGAATCTTTTACTTCAAAAACAAAACAAAAAGAAAGAGCAAAGGACAGTGTAGTGACAATTGTTGCCACATTAATGTCACACTGCTTTATTTAGACTGGACCAGAGTTGTCTACTTTATACTTGGCAAAATGTAGTACAAAATGTTAACAAAAAACACCTCTGCATTTTATCAAATAGGTCTTGGCCCCTTGTGCAAAAATGTATGTAGTCCCGTGATGTCTAGAAGGTTTTGATGAAAAGCTGGATAATATTCTAAAACAGAGGATGCATAGAAACAGCAGATCAGAAACAGTCCCTTACACCTTGTTTAGAAATGCTCTGGGATCTTCAAAGTAATTTCCTCTCAAATGTAACCTTCAAAAGAGCCCCACAACTATTCATTGCCTAAAATTACTTGGACTGGATTTTCAGATAAAAAATAAATAAATCATTGCTGTAACAAAATGGTCTGGGATCAGGGAATGTTCCAGCTGAAGTAAGTGTTTGTCATCTTTTCAGAGGGAGTAATTTGCAATCCTACAAAATGCTGTAAATCAGTTGTTTTAGGACATCAGTGGGGGATCTTCATGTTTTCCAAGCTTCTATTCTGCCAACCTTTTCTGGCAACTTGATCATCCTTCTGTATTCCCAGCTCTTGGACAAAATGGGCTGAGATGTACCATGCAAATATCTGCCGTGTCGATTATTTGCAATGTAGTTTCAGTGTGATTATAACAAATCACTTCTCCCAAAACAATCAATTTGTAATGGGTTTCATTTTAGCCTAAAGGAAACTACATAAACTGGCTTCCTGTCATTCCTAAAACCAACTTACAAAGCCACAGCAGAGCCTGAAACGTATGGGTGCCACCTTTATTTTCCTTCTAGACGTTTTCTGTTTAAGCAATCATCATTTAACAAGTCTGTGAACTGCTGCAACAGCGAGGGCTGTGGCTGGATGTGAGCTTGGATTGGATGTGGTGTTGCAGTACTCGTGCCATACCCTGACGACTAAGCTCACAGTGGGGAAGTATCCGTTTACCCCCAGGTCTGCCCCACTCTTTCAGACTCTGGAAGGATGCCTGTGAATCTGTATAGAGGGCGGAGGGAGAAGTCTGTGTGTTTCCATTATTGCACCCTTGAAACGTTAGAAGGCTCATTTTGAGGATCTAATTTTATTAAATCAACTGTGTGACAACATCGGGCTGTTTCCACAACACGAGCAGGTAACGGTGGGAGTTGGGCATGCAGACAAAGTGGTCTTTGAGTGCTGTGGTCAGGCGTTCTGCCAGACACCTTTCCACACCTAGCACTTGGGGAGCCTTATTGAGCACATAAGCTGAGCCTGTCATTACCTTTAACATTATTGCACTCAACACATGGCTGTGATACTCTGATAGCTGCAACACCGTAGCTACCAGGGACTCATTCTGGGTGTGTGCTTGTGCTTATAGGTCGGCTGAATATTTCTGCTTCTGTTAGTGCCGGTGAGTAAGAATGGTGACCCATGCTGCTGCTGGATAAACGCTCTGGCGATAATTTTGCACCGCTTTAGCCTGGCGGCAATTACAACATGGCAGGTGTGTGACAAATTAATCATAGTCTGTCACTGGAATGGCTGCGAATCATAATGAGACTTTAAATGATTAAATATGTGAGGGATTATTTATTGAATTTGGAAAATATGGAGTTATAATTCATGCTTCATTGGAGTTGGCGCCGGTCATGCTGTGGTTTCCAACATGGTGAGAACCTCCTCCCAGTGAGGCTTTGTTTCGCTCTGACTCAATTTCAACAAAACATACATGTGCTCGCATCCTGTAAAACCAGCAATAATGTATATCAATACATGACAGCTTCAGAAGATCTCATTCACTTTCCTGAGGGATTTAAAAAGTTGCAGGGTTGGCTTTTTTGGACATCGTACATGGTATCAGAGAAGAAAGAATAGATCTGATCACTCAGTTATGCCTATTCTCTTGCTGTCTTTCTGCAACAAGGGGCCTGGGAGAAAACTAATCTCTATTATTGCTTAGATTCAAATCCAATCCCTCTTTCATTGGGTGTCAGAAAGCCAGCTGAATAGTGAATGGGAATATTTTGGCAGGCCGAGCCTTTCCACTTACATACTTTTCGAAGATTGATTTTACCCGAGGCCTAAATCTCCTAAAACAAGGTGTGCTCACTCAGTGGAGGGGCCTTAACATTCTGGATTCAATTTAAAGCAGAATAAAAGCGGAATGGATTTTGGTAAAATTTATGAAAGCAAGCTGGCCGGAAACATTGTTCATGTCAGAGCAACAAATGGTAATACTAATCCTCATTGATTTGACCGCAAATACATAAATTCAGATTAGGACAACTCGTCTCTGGTGAAACCACCAACCAATCTATCCATGAAGTTACAAATATCCCAAAGGCTGTACAGAGCACTCAAGACACAACAACAGGGCCTTGCAAAATTATTCATGTCCCATTAACTTTTTGACATGTAATCATGAAATCAGAAAGCACAGAATTGTTATAATGAGTAAAGAAAATGATTGTTTTTCAAACCTTTCACAAGCAAAAAACCCTTCTACTCAGAACCCCCAAATAAAATCATACTGACCACACAATTTCTATTCAAAACACAGCCATGACAGCATCCTACTGTGGGTAAACTTTCATTTAGGTTACAGTTGATGGAAAAGTACCTGGAGCTAAATACAGAGTTGCAGGAAAGACATTAAGTAGCTAGAAAATACTGAAGGTTAGGAGGAGGTTTACCTTCTAGAAGGTGAACAAGCCTGAACAAGTCAGAATTGCAAATTATAATCACCAGCAAACCTTTAGACATACTCCAAGACCTGCTGCTGTGAATGAGACTGAAGCGGGTTCCACAAAGCATACTGATGTACATCACACTTTTCACATTTTATTGAAATTTAACTGAAGACCACATATCACCTGTCTTCCACTTTACTATCCCATAAGATCTCAGCAAAATTCACTCAACTTTATCGTTGTAACAAATGTATAAATATTTATTTTATTTTTTATTTTATTTTTTTACACAGTTTAGCTTTTTGATCCAAACATTAGTATTTTTGATGACTGCTGAAGAACTTTGCAAATAAGAACCGTATCATGCTCATGTGGTGACATTGGCTGGCGCCGCAGCACATCTGAACACCCAGAGCAGTTGCCTTGGTAATATCTCTGAGAAGACAAATCATAACACAAACATGCAATCACTGACAAAAACACAAGCACATGTATTCACGAAAAAATTGATTTACACCAACACCAAAGAAAAAACAATTGGCTACAGGCATTGGCCAAATGGTGATACTTCCCTGGCCTGTGGGATTTCATGATAGGATCCATTCTGCCTTGTTCCTTTTGCGCTCTCCCTTTCCTCCCCCTCTCTCTGTTTATGACTAACAACCTCAGGCCAGGGTAAGTTGTGGGTCAAGGTGGAGGGGGGGGGAAAGAGCGGGGCTGAAGATGTTGCTGAGGATGCCAAGAAAACAACAGCTTTGCAAGATTAAAACTCTGCCTGGACTGAACCCTCGTCAATGTCATTTTAAGAAGATCTGACAGTCTTGAAAATGAAGAATGTGAGTCAAAGTGCTTAAACTGCTCTGCATATTGTGTCAGTGGGTTTGTGTAAACAGTGCTTCAAACAGCAGATGTCAATCATGTCCCTCAACTGATCTATGTCTGTTTGGAAGCTATGGAGGAAAGTCACGTTTTGGACAGATGAGGAATAACGGGTTGGACAGCATTTGCCGCTTCAGTGTGCTGGCCAGAAAAGCCTCCAACATGTGTCACCGTGCAAAAGACGATAACGCCATTAGGCAGTTGCCACATCTCCCTCTAAATCGAAAAAATGTTTCAGATAAACCCCACCATATTGCATTACCGTCGGGGATACTTTAAATAGGCTACAGCACAGTATCGTCGTCTGAGGTTAGCGCATGTATCACTCAGCTGGAGAACCGAGGGAGTGTGGCTCTGGGCCAAACCCAGTTGAGGGGAACGTGTGCGGGTGTGGGGGCCGGAGCCAATAACTTGAGCCGGAGCACACAGATGTGAGGGCTCTGACGGATGTTTCAGCGACAGATGCTAACTTCTCTCAAGCATGTGCAGCTGCGTGGATGTGCACACGCGTGCCTTTGCACTTTTGTGAGCAGTATTTGTTTGCAGAAACTCATCTGTGAGGAATATTCGTCAGACTTTGCAATAACGGTCTTTGGGTTGCGGTTTTGTCTCAGTCTGCAAATTTCTCTACTCAAAACTGGTCCCAATTAGATCTCTGGCTCCTCTCTAAAAGGCGGAATGACGACAACGCTCTCAGAGAAATTTGATTTGCTACTTTGTCGAAATTAAACAGTAACAGATAAGAAACTAGCAAGAAAATGGAAGAAACTGTAAAATATCAGGCGAAAACAGTCAAAGATGCAACCCATTTGACATCTCACTGCCAGCAATCACTTTTACACAGCACAGAAGGACAACCAAGTAAACAATTGTGAGCAATTTCTGCTCCCTGTTGAGTCATTATGTGCACATGTGGGATGGTTGTAAGTGTAATCACAGTTTCTGTCACTGACTGTGCTTGTCTAATTGTGTCTGTTCACATATGTGTAAATGAAGTGCCTGCATGTATGTCTGTTTGAAGATGACATAATCTTTTTTGCCCCTTTCATCTTTAAGCTTTTTAAGTACTCTAAAGTAAAAGTATGCCCACCTACCTAATAAAACTTTTCACATTTTCTCAAGGTACAAACACAAATTTTATTTTATTGGACACAAAGTAGTAGATAACTGAAATATGAAGAAATACAGTATGTGGTTCAATGAGTTTGCACGGACTGCATAGTGGAGCAATGGCCTTGCTGCAAGAATCTCCTGGGTTTCTTCTCCATGAAGCTTGCAGGTTCTCTCTGTGGATGTGTGGATTTTCTCCAGGTACTCCAGCTTCCCCCCACAGCCCATAAATGCAGCCAAGAGGCTCTGGATGAGCTACAGAAATCTTTAACTCAGGTGCAACAATGTGTTGACATGAAAACTAGTGGTCATGCATAAGCCAAAGAGTCTTCAAGATTGTGATTAATCACAACACGAGATTGTAATAAATTTGATTACATTTTCATACATTTTTTTCTCTATTTCTTGAATTGTGCTATAAACAGGCAATATATAGATAAAATGAATTGAATTGAATAATTGGGATTCATATTGGTGACAACATCAGCTATACTATAGTGTACATTTAAACGTTTTTTGGTTTTTTACCCTGCTACTGTTTGATACTTTAATATGACGAGATCTCTTTTAATCCTTTGTAAGCTCTCCACAAACAGGCTTTAGCTAAAGAAGTTGAACAAGGAAATTTAAGGAAAATCCCTGTTAGAGCAACTAAGGTCTGTTTCAAGTTAATCAGATTCTTTATTATTGTTGGCAACTGACCTATGCTGTGCTTCAACAAGTCTTGTTTTAATTTTGTGATTCAGTCATCGTGGTGGAGCTTTTTTATTCTTTTTTGCTAATAAATGAGTTTTTTTTTTATTTTTTTTTTTAAGTTGAACTGTACAAGACTGTAAGGCTGTAAATGGAGCACAGAAAAATACATTTGAAATGATTTAGCAGAGAGTGTTTTGTGTCCATCTCAAGAAAAAAAGTATTTTAAAAGGGGTGTGTTTGCTTTTAAAAGCGACTGTACACTGACATTTTTGGTTATAAGGTCACAAAATGGGGAAACGTTCAAGGCGCTTGAACACTACAAGACATTGTAATAGGTTTGCCTCTTTTAGCAGTGTGATTACAAACAGTCCCAGTAAGTGTCTGAAAGGAACTTTCTCTTGTTTTCTATACTTTTCTTCCTCTTTCAGTCACTCCACTATACCATAAAAAAAGAGCTTTGAGTTTCACGTCATGCAAGTAGCTCATTGCGGTGCTAATGATTACGTTTTGTCCAGCTGTCTGATTAATAAAGTGACCATTAGAGCTCTGCACCACACTTAAAATTCTCCCCCACCGCCTTGGCACACAGAGTTTTATGGGCACAGGTGATAGAGTGTCACTGCAGTATAGCTCTGCTCCACCATAGACCTAATGATCATTAATAGCATATGCACTCATTTTTACAACTGTGCAGCTTACAGAAAACCAACAATTATATGAAATATCCTTCAAAAGCTGCAGTTAAATGACATACACATTGGAGGGAGGAGCTAAGATTGTGGCATTAGGCACCCAGACAGGAAGCACAACAGATTTTTACAGGGCAGGGGCACCTGAAGGTAATTACTTTTAACATCAGCTGAAGCCTGTAATAAACAATTACTTGGATTACACTAACGCCATGCCTCATAAACACCGTGGTTCCAAACTACACCTGAGTTTCCAGTCTGTCTGCTGCTTGGACCAAAAACACTACCTCATAGGGGAACGATGTGTGACAGCTTGGCAGTATCCCAACCAGGGATGAACAGGTTTTCCCCAATGGTTGCTTCATACAGTATTTATTAAAAATGTTTAAAGGGGAAGAAGGAACTAAGAAACTATATGAATGTTTTGAAGATTGGTAACAGACACCAAGGACAGCACAGACGATGCACCAGTAAACTGGTGTGACAGCAAAAGATAAATCTGAGGCTCAAATAGCTTTATTTGAGACTATCATCCACACATAAACAACAGGCCATGTGGTTTTATGTATCCAGTGTTCTGTTCCTTTTCCCTCCAAAGGCCAATAAAACAAACACCACAGACTCTGCAGCCCCCCTTCTACATCCCTTCCAAATCCACACATAAGGGAGTACAATGAACATGTAAATGCTCTCAGTCCCAGTTTTACTTTACCCTTTTTACTCCTGGACTCCTTTATGATCTGCACTGAATCATTCTTATTGTTAATGTGCTGAAATGTGCTCTGACCCCTTTAGTGTGTCAATATAGTTTGATCTAAACCATTTCATTGTAACTTAGGCTGTTTGGAGTCCTGTTGGAAGGTAAACCTTCACCTAGTCTTAAGTCTTTGCATCTCCAACATGGCTTCCATAAAGTTTTCCTTGAATGTAGCTCCATCCATCGTCCCATCGACTCCGACCAATTCCAGGTCAGAGTTGGATTGGATACTAAAAGCTTGGAATATTCTTTTACCACCTAATCCTACTTTAAGCGTCTCTAAAATATCATCCTAGATATTTGTGCTGTGCTCCAAACAGCGTCTTCAAAATCTAAAAATCCAATGAGGCCTTCACAGAACAGCTACATTTGTCCTGAGATTCAATTACACACTGGGGCTCCCTTAACTTATTAGGCGAATTTGTTAGGCAAATGGATGCACTGTTTTCATTACAGTGGTAACAAAGTAGAGAGGGATAACTCTCTAGAAAAACAAAACAAACCAACAAAAAAAACTAATTAAACTTTTCTCTTTTTGTGTGTGTTTTTTTCTATGTGGTTTCTGTGGTATTTGTGGTTACATAACAAAATATTTAAAATTTTAGAAGTGCACACTGTTACAAGGCACTTCAAGTTCCTTGCTCTCCTTCATCTCTGTTTTTCTTCATATTGCAGTAGCTGTAACGCTTTTCTTTCTCTCCTAATTGTCCCTTTGCTTGAATCCGGCAATACAGTTCAGCTGGGCAGGCCCAAAACAGAGCCAGGTGGAGAGAGATTAACACAAGCCAGGAGTCGTTATGCTGTTCATGAGCCGTGTCCAAAGCAACAACTTTTATAGCACCTGTAACACACCAGCTAATCTGTCTGACACATCTGACCGAATCAACATACCAAAGATACACACACACAATAGAGCAGTGCTGCTTTAATACATCTGCATAGTCTAGACATAAAAAAATAAAAGATCTGGTTTTTTAGAGGTGCACACATCAAATCTTTTAATTAAAAATAAAGGCAGCATCACACAAGACCAGTAAAAGAGCAGCTTAGTTTAGTCAAAACAAGGTTTTTCTAATATTCTAAAAGAAACTCAGTTATCATAGCTAACATTTAAAAAATAACTCAGCATCCTTTCCTAGTGATTAAAACTGTTTTCTTGGCTAGAATTTACTAGCATTTGCTTAGTGTGCGCTCTACAATGTAAACCCCAACTTTCAAATAGAATATGAATATTTCCAAGTCCAGGATCTTCCGAGCGAGGTGGAGGTTGAGAGTGAAAAATGCTACATGGAAAATTTGTTGCTCTCCATTCAGCATGTCTTTTGCTAAATGCCTTGCTCTTTCTCATGATCAACACATGTCTCAACATACTGTTCAAAATAATGTTTTCTTTCAACGAGTTTCCAATATCTTGTTTCTTCTTCCCAAAAACTTTAAAAACCAAACACTTCAATTTAATTGAAAATAGCTATCAGTCTTCATTACTTAATAACAGAATGGATACAAAAATGTGTTGAAGTCAGTGTGATCTAGTAACACTTAGTGTTCAGTGGTTAGAAAAATGATTTGATCTTTTCATTTTTGACCTGTCACCTGTCAGAAGCAATCAAGCTGAATTCTTGGTGCATCCCTATGTTTTCGGTTTTGTCGTATTTTTTGAGCTCTGGAGATAAATTCTCATAAACAAAATGCAATCATTTGATGCATGCATGCTTACAGATTTTGCCAGACCACTCTCTGTCTCTGCATGCACACCACCATCTCTGGTTTGCACATCAACCAATGACAGGACTAATCAGTAAAAAATTTAATCCAATAAACCAGAATGCAGACCCCTATATTTAATTACAGGAATTGAGAAGCTGAAGGAGAGCATGCTCTGCCAATGGAGAAACAAACCACTTTATTGACAAGCACACTGCACTAATTGCAGCCTCTGTGATTATGCAATTTAACAGTATTTAACCACATTAATAGGAATAGTGAGTACAACCGGGAAGGACATAGTAATCCACGGAAAGCGGAGATGTATTTAATTAAATTATTTTCAACTCGCTGGCTGATATGCAGACAAGAGAAGGAAGTCAACTTCTTGTTGGTTGCAATGTTATACCATAGACTTCTCATTAGGTACGGTCAAAGAAAGCTTTGTGGTGGGTTAGTCCCAACTTTGTAGCAAAACTGCTTAGAATGAGAGGGGAGGAATCATCCTGTTCTCAGGAGAATCAGGGGTTGAAAGGTCATCTGATCATTGTGTTTGATTATGTAAGGTCCCAACATGAAAAAAAAGAAAAAATACTTGGAATAGTTAGTAATACGCTTCAAAACATTTGAATCTGTTGGCTTATCATCCTCCTGCTACTTCATCCTGATTATATGATAGGTTTTGTCTAGAAATGAATAAGCAACGAGTGAGTATTATCTACTTCATATTCACATACATGGCACAGTTGTAGCTATAATGTAGAGGTTTGGAGTTGTCTTAACTGGATTTCTTGTTTTAATGACAATAGTATTCACTTACAATGTGCGAAAGGCTCCTCATAATTACTAGAAGGCTAACAGGCGATCTCTAAATTACTTAACACCGTGTCTATAAATCTCTGTCAAAATAAGTAAGCCAGTTCTGAGGACAAAAGCACATTCAGTCCCAATAGTAGCATGGTGGGTGGATAATTTTAGCTTTAAGGGTTGCAGATTTTATCCTTATCATCCATATATACTTTTTTTTTGCTAAATTCAAAATTGTTTGAAATAACCGAGATTAACTAATTATGAGGCTGCTATGATGTGAGATCCCTCTCAAACCAAGAAAATGAGCAAATAGCTAATGCAGGTGGAAATGTGGATGATCTACCGAAAGACTGGGACATGTGGTCAGGGTCGAGGGTCATCTCACCCCCATATCCACTTCCCCCGCACTGCAGCGCACAGGAAGCCCAAATCACCGGACCAAGTCTCATCAGCAGTTGTGCATGCACACATGCCGATATGAACAACAAGTGAATAACATTTCTTGGTAGCTCCTCCAGGGCTGAACTACTAACAGTCCCCTTGCAGAAATCCTGTTCTCAGCACTGTGATGAGCTGCTCCTGGAACTCATAAAACTGAGGCCACCCAGGGTGAGAGCAAAGTTGAGGTGGGGGCTGGGGGGGTCTGCTCTAGCCTTAAGGCGGCTCTAAGCCGGCCAACTGTCATGTCCTGTGACCTGACCTACCAGACCTGGAACTGCACACACACGCAGACACACACCCGCACACACACATGAATAAGACAGCAGGAGGATGATGATCCAGCACTGTTAAGCCAGCAGATTCTGTTACAAGTGCTGAACAACTTCTGCAAAGTGCCTTATGGTGCTAAAATTGGTAGATTGAAAAGTTGAGCCTTACTGTGTCTCTTAGAGTATTTCTGGGGAAAAGAAAGGTAAGAAAGATTTTATTCACAAGTTATTAGGTTAATGAGGAAGAGGTCAAACTTCGAACATGCTGTAAGTTTTACCTGCTGATCGGTGTCACAGGTGGCACAGAGGATCGTTCCTCCTCAGACTCATGCAAATTGCCAGTTAGCCAAAGGAGGAAGTGCACCTGTTACCTTGGTAAACTCTGGTATTTATTTGCACACTGAACTTTATTTCTGTACTCACATTTTGTTTTCTTTACCTGAAGGACTAACTTCAGGTAAGTTAGTCTTTACCTGAAGAACTAACTTTCATCTAGTAAACAGTTTAGGAGATGTTTAGGTTGGATTTTATATAAGCAGACAATTTAAAGTCAGTTTCGGCTTATTAGCAAGCTGAAGAAATGAGGGCTAAGTGAATAGTTCTTGTGAGAAGATCATTTAGAAGTTATTAAATGAATAACAAATATTCTATTAGGTCACAAAAACATCCCTAAATGGCTCCTTTCAACCAAAATTTTTTTTCCTTTTCAGAGTTAGCAAACAGAGATTGTTGCTGGACAGAGTTCTGATTATGCAGCATGTGTTTGGTACTGAAAGATGGTGGGGGGGTGTTCAGGGAAATAACAGTGTGGGGACTGTTTCAAATCCCATCCCAAGCACAAAGTTTCATTAATAAGGGAGAGTCTGGTCATGAACTTGTGGACCAGTCAAATAATGACAACATTTGTGGCCTTGCCACGGAAAAAAAAGTCGCTTAATTTCGACTACTCCTCAAAGTAGCTACTGAAGGCAATTTGTTATGTTCCTACTGATTTCGTTAATGCACTCTTTTCAGGGCTGTGTGGATGTAAGATATCTAGAGCTTGGTAGATCTGTGAGGCTGTGTGGAACACCAGATGTGCTGGGCACCTGTAGTGTGCTGTCAACACAGAAGAGAGGACCCGGCCTCACGCAGGACAGTGGACCTTGTCCGAGCAGACACAGATGCACAGGGTCACACAGGGTGGCCATTGTGTAGACACCATTTATGCACAGACACACACTCATAGACAAGCACACACACACCTGGGAACAGAGGCAGCAGCAAAGTGCCACAGTGTTGAACTCAGTCAGAGAGCCAGCTGCTGTCTTGCTGTTGCAGGGATCCACCAGTATACCAGTTTATACTGGCTGTAAATCTGCAGCGGTCAGCCAGAGGCTGACTGATTAACATTGAATGCCCCTGACATAGGGTGACCATGGATAGGGTATCATCTTCTTATTGTTCAACACAAAAATAATTTGCATTTTAACTTCTTTCCACTCTATATTTTCAGAATTTATTTTTCCTTTTCTTGTTCTTGTGAGCCATGAATCATTCAAGCATAAAAAGGTCTTAAACTTGGAGGAAAAAATGCGCATTGTGACTCCAGAAAATGGACAATTTAGCGATAAGTAATGGTAAAGGACAAAGGGCACAAACCACAACACAGAAAACTCAAATGTAAAAATAATAAACAAAGCAATGGAAATGAACAATATAACCCAACTTATGTGATTTAACTACCAGTAACACATAAGATTTAGGAAAAAAAAAAAATATTTTTTTTTTTTTAAATTTACTACTACATTACATTCTGCTGTGACAGACTGGCGACCTGTCCAGGGTGACCCTACCTCTTGCCCGAAACTTTCGCTGGAGATAGGCACCAGCACCCCAGTAGGAATAAGGCTTTACAGAAAATGGATGGGTGGATTACTTTCTGCTTCTTTATCTTTTATGAGGTCAACTCTTCCCTAAAATAATTCAAATCATTTTTATGTATGTTCTCGGATATAATTGCAACTATCATTTAACCAAAGCATGGTTTCAATTCAAACCATGCTTTGAATTGAAATATCTCTTTTACATCAAGCTTGAAGATGTCATGCTAGAAGTACAAAGTAGCTGCATTGAACCTTAAAATCTACATTGTACAATAATTTGGCTGCTATTTTTGAATATTAGAACACATATAATGTAATTTTGTTACTGTCACAGACTCTTGTAGAGAGCTTAAAAAAGGAACAAATGAGCTTATAAAAATTATTCCTCATGTTTAGGTTAATGGGATTTCCAGCCTGCTGGCTTGAACTTGCCCTACATGTTTTAGACTTTGTCCTGATATATCACACCTGAATCAAATGACTGGGGTAACAAGCAGCCATCAGTGGAGATAAGGAACATGCTGGGGAACTAATTCAGTTTAAATTAACTGTGTAGGAGCGAGAGCACATATTAAACCTACAGAGTACTGGCCATTTAAAACTGGACCTGGACAATTCTGCTATACAACTTCCAGCCATGATATTGCTACACTTGCCACAGACATCAGAGAAACTATAAAAACTAGTTCTTAGTTTCTCTGTGTTAGAAAAAAGGTCAAATAAAGTCCGCTGACAGTATTAAAATTAAATGGAAGCAGAGAGAGTTTATTTGGTTTTGAGTTCAATACAAGATGAAAAGAGAAACTAATGCACACAAATATGATTTGCACAAAAGCAAGACAAACGACACATCTCTCGAAATTTGTAAAATTAGCACCACATGACATATGGGTGTAGCTGTGGTTGAAAAACAAAACAAATAAATAAAAATCCTTTGATCTTTTATCAGCAAGTCACATTTTTCAATTTTGACTGCGTGCTGATGATTACATTAGCAACTTTTCAAATTTACAAAGTGAGACGGCACGCTATTTATGACTGAAGACAAAACCAATAAAACATCAGTACAAGTTTTTAAGTATTAAAACATCCAATAAAGCAACATAAATAACATCACAGTATAAGCTATTCAAATATTTGATAATTGGGCATTTAAGCTAATGTAACAAGATAAAAACAAGGGGAGAGAACCAAATCAATGCAATAAACACAAATCTGTTAAATGTGGAGTTAACTATAAAGGGGAGCAGAGGTGTAAATGTGATTAAAGGTAAAAACACATCAAATTATGTGAAATTCGTCAGCACTGTGACATTTGCAAGATGAAGATAACATTCTTACAGAGCTAAATGCCCAGTTTAAAATGCAGATGTCAGATAGCCCCCCCCTTTTCTCGCCATTCTCTCTTCTCCTCCGCTCTTGATCTCTCCACTTTGATTTATTCATTTTCTATGTCGGCGAGCCAGATGGGACAATGGCGTCTTTCATAACTGAGGCAATGTTCCCACTACCAGCACCCTGCTGCCCCCCCAGAGTCCCTCATCCGCCAGGCCGATCTGACGTGACCTGGTCATGAGGGACTGGTCCTACATTAGAAGGAAACACAACGAAATACAGAAAATATATTACTCAGTATTTTAACAAATTGACATCAGAACTGATCTAAATACATGCTGTTAAGGTGCACTTTGAGTTGTACTAAAACAGAACTAAGTAATTCTTGAAAGTTTACATTGAAAATCTTTTTTTTTTTTTTCTTTTTTACAAAACCAATGGTTTCTATTGCTTTAAAGTCTTATTATATGTGAGTTTGGTAAAACATCTGATTAAACAGTCACTGTGGGAGGAAAACATGGAATATGAAAAGAAGGACAAGCGTTGGAGGAACTGAATGAAATGAGGGGGGTGAAGGCGCATGAGATGGGTGGTGGTGGTGGGGAGAGTGGGGACTAGGGGTCATTTTTGCCTCCCCCTGTTCTTGCTCTCCGAGGTGCATGCATGGTGGTTGACTGCAGAGTTAAGATTCATGGTTAGAAAGAGAGCCTTTCTGTTCTCCAGACTCCCCCTCTGCTAATGCAATTCAAAAAATTAGTATAATTATGCTCCATATTGCAGATTGAGGAGGCAATGTGGCCCATGGGACGTAGACAGGGAGGGTGAGCCAGTGTGGGTATTTGCTGACGGGAATAAGTAATTTATCGGGTACTTTTGCCATTTATGCAAGTGCATTCTTGCATTTATGACATTAAGTCTAATCGAATAAAATGGTTCTGGAATGCTGCATCGCTCTCGAAATGAGATTCTGCTAATGCGAAAATGACTCCTCCTTCCTCCGTCCCTGTGGTCTTCATACTAACCGCATGTGTTTGTTTGCAACCACAGAACAACCTGTCTGAGCCACTGAGTTGATGTATCTTCTGCATTGTCCCTCAGTCGTCCATCCTCAACGTCTTCTTGACATTTGCTGCAACAGATGCATGGACAGGCTCGTTAAATGAAAGATTCTCCAGTCTCTTATACAGAATGGAAGAAAAATGATACAAAAGGGCAAAATTTTAGCATTAATGCCAGATAGTCTGATTATTAGTTGCAAGGTAAAGGTCTAAAATAATGATCATTCTAATAGAAAACTGTAAGTTTGCTCCGGATACACATGAGCTGATAGCTTCAATGTTAAACACAAGGCAAATCATAAAAAAATACTTCAAATTAAACATTAATTAAATTAATAGTAAGCAAAATAACATATTGCATAACTGTTGTGATATATATTATTGTATAAGTATTACACAGCATAAAGCTATTTATTCAAGTCAGAACCAAGTCATATGTTTTCAGTTTGTTTTACCACACTTTTAACTCCATGGTTTGGGGGTTTTATTCTACTATTATGCATGCAACCAGAGGCCAGGAGGAAAATGGATTTTGTCTCTGCACCTAATGGTCAGTATTTCAAACTTATATGTGATATAATAATGTCCAAATTCACATTAAATGATGATGATGATGATAATTTTGTGAATGTAACAATATGACCCTGAAGCAAACTTCAGGAAGATCTCTTCTTCCTCAAGCCGTCCCATCAGGCCCCACCCTGCAGAAACGAAGGAACCAGTGGGAAGGCGGAAGAACATCATTTGATCCCTGCTCCAGAGAGCGCGGGCCTACACATTATGTATATCCTGTTTGGAAGAGCAACCGTTTGAAACTCATCTCACAGGTCCCAACGGCATCATCAAAGACGGATACGAGACAAGAGCGGAGAAGAGGAAGAATCCGGAAACCAGCGACTGCTTTTCATGATCAGAGATGCAGAATTCATAATCAAGACACTCAAGAACAAAGTTTTTGAAGAAGATGAAAAGCTTAATTTTAAATAAATATCATCCCTTAAAAATGCTGAAAGTAAATAAATAAAGGGAAGTTCTCAGGAGCCACAAAGCTCAGATCTTCCCACTTTGTTCATATATTTTCTGCTGTATTTTGGGGGAAAACTGGGTCAAATAACAGTTGATGCACAGATTCAGCCTAATTTTCTTTCATTATTTGCATTTTCTGTGACAAAACCTATTACAAAGAACTAAAATAAACTGACAGTCTAAAAGACAATTAGACTAACAGGCAGAACAAGTGCTTTAAAAATGGGAGACTAATTGAATTCAGATAGCATGATAAAAGGCCACATGGAAAAATTTGATTACTGCCTGAAACATCTAAGTCTGAAAAAGTTTGGCAACAAACAGAGAAATAAATAAAATAAAATAAAGAAAAACAGACAAATTGAAGTTTCATTAAAACCTGCAACATTTTTTACGTTTCATGTTTCTTTTACAAAAGGTTAAAAAAAAGTTTAATGTGTAAAAGCAGAAAAAAGCCATGTGAATTACATTTAAAATAATTTCAAAAAATATCATAAAAGATATTTTTTTACAATAATCATTAAGTCCTGCTAATAGTTGCACCAAAATACATTTGAGTATAGTTTAACTGCTTGGCCCTGAAAAAGTGGTCTGAAGGAACATTTTCACTTGAGATTTGTGGCAGTGTAGAGTCATAAAAATTTTTGTGACCGAAATAAAAAAAAAAGACTGTCAAAGTTGCCGAGACACATAATGTTGACTGTAAATCAGTCACGGAGAGGAGGGATGTGGCTCCCTGAGGAAGCAATTAGCTGTGTTGGACCAGTTGCTAATAAAACACTTGGGTTACAAGCTACCCAAAGCCCATGCAGGCCGGGGGCACCTACCGTGCACTTTGTGGCTTTATACGTGTGTGTGTGCGTGTGCATGTGTGTGCTTGGGTGTGTGTGTGTGTATACTGGAGTCTAACAGGTAGACAGGGAGAGCCACTGGCAGCAACTGGTCAAGACTGAGATGCTTTTACAGCAACCTTCAAGTATTGCTTGTAAAGCCATCAAATGTTTAGCCCTTTTTAAACTCTCATAAAGAGAAAAGTGTCTTGTGTGGCTTATGATTATTTTCTGTTCATCCACACGTCAACATAAATATAAGTGAATAAAATCAGTCACACAGGCTTTGGCATAATTTTATTGTGAAGATTCTATACATAGGGCATAATTATTACCAACAAATTAAAACTCTTCTCACAATGGAAAATCTTAGGTGTAACATAATAATCTTCTAACAGCCAATCTTCTTTTATTCATCCCGCTACTTTTACTCAAAGGCAGACTTTGGTTATCAAAAGCTACTTTAAATTCATTAATTAAACTTCACTCATTTAAATCTCTAATGTCAAAAGAAGAAAAGGACCAAACCTTTTCCTTATTGTAATCAAGTCAGACAGTTCAAAACCCTTTATATGATAGTAACATAACACAATAACCAATTATGAAACACACAACAAACATTATATTTTGTAAAATACACATAATATAATAATGAAAGTTATAGTTGTTCTTGCTTAATCAAAGGCTAATCTAAAAAAGTGGGGTTTTAGCCTTGAGTAAAAAGAACTCAGTGTGGATACGTATAGATGGCAAGCTTTTTGTCACACAAGCCTGGCAGTTAAACAAAAAGTTGACCAGACAAAGGGGTATAAATTAGGCCTTGCTATCCTGCTATCTTTACATGGTTACAATTTACACTAAGGTCTTCATCAAGCCTTCCAGTTGTTTCATTCGCTGATCTGACAGTAAGGCCTATGCTTGCTTTTTTTCTGACCAGTTCCTGACTCGTGACAATCAACACACATCTGAGCTACTTGAATGGTAATTTCTAACAATTTAGAGAGATGTGTCTCTGTTTTGTGTCATATTTATTAAATTTTATAGAAATTGATAGGAGTTTCTATAAAATTGTAAAGGCGATGAGTTGTGATTTTGGATTTTTTATTTTTAACTTCACTGAATAATAAAGGTTGGATTTTCTACTTTTATCAATATGACAACATTTTATAACAATAAATCATTAACTTGTCTCAAGGGTTTGTAAACATGCTTTTCTAATTAGCGTGAATAGCTGCTCTGACTGGCAAGAGCCAGGATGATCTGTATTACTTTCACTCACAAGCCTACATTTGGCAAAAATAACATCCCAAAAGTGAAAAATCAAAAAGCATGTGTAATAACTGTGATATATAAGATACACTTTGGAGGCTCTCATGGACTGTAAACCAATTATTTTTACATCAAGTTGTGTTTATAATTTTACAAGTCCTAACAATAATCTAACAAAACACACGACATGCTTTCTCATACTCTCTCCCTATGAAAGATATGGATTCAAAGAGAATAAAAGTATGAAAAAAGTCAAAGTGGAAAGCAGAAGGAGATGCACATTGATAGATTGTATTAAGGAGGCACTTCTCTGCATGTTCAGTGCCCAGTGGAGCTTTCCTTGTTAATAGCCCTGTCACACCAGATGAAGAGCCACCCACGGCCTCCAGGACCACCATGATGAACAAAGTTAGATCAATGCAAATCTGAAAAATTTCCTTCAAGAGTAAAAGCAGTTTGAATACTACTGCTGAAACAAAATTCTGTTTTCCCAGAAACCATGCCATACCGCTTCCACTGCAGCTACTTCATCAACACAATATATTTCTGAGAATTTCTCTATACACATTGCTGTTTACAGGAACTTACAGCTGATAAGGGATTTTGCCTCATTTTGTGGCAACAACTGCCTTTAAGCATTTGCATAGCTAGTTATGAGTCTTTCACATCACTTTACAGGGATTTTACATCTTTCTTTGCAGACTTGTTTTATTTCAGTCTCAAAAATAGAACAGCCTTATGTCACAGCATTTCATTCAGACTTAAGTCTATATGTTGACTATGCCACTCCGAAATTCTGAGTGCTTTTCAAACCAATCAGAGATGGACTTGGTGATTTGTCTTGGCTCTGCTGCACTATCCAATTTCACTTGAGTTTAAGGCTTAAGGCTACAAACTGATTTCCAGACAGCCTCGGGACTTTCTGTAAGCATGAATTCATCAGTTACTGAGACATTGAGGTTTTAAAGCAGCAAAGTAGCCACAGACCATCCATCCATTCTCTGAAAACAAAGTTGCAAGGGGGTCTGGAGACTATCTTCAGCGGTCATTGGGTGAGAAGTGAGGAATACACTGGACATGCATGCACACACTCATACCTAACAAGAATGTAGAGAAACCAATTAACCTGACAGTCATGTTTTATGTTTTTGGACTGTTGGAAGAAGCCGGAGTACCCGGAGATAATCCATGCATACACATGGAGAACATGCAAATTAGACGCAGAAAAAACCCTGGGCTGCAAGGAAACAGTGCTGCCAACTGTTCCATTGTGCGGCAGTCACAGTGCGACCATCACACTGCAACCACTAATGGTTGGTTGAGTTTTATATATAACTGAGCAAACACTTGCCATTTTTCTTTCAAAAGAGTGTGTTCCCAACAGTTTTAGGGATTATTGGGGTGTTTATCAGCAACTATGAGAAAAGCCTTTCTGTTCTTTTTTGTCAGAAGTGCTTTCTTATTCTTGAATCATAAACCCAGAGCTTACCTGAAGGCATAGAGGTCTGAAGTGCTTTAGATGTTGTTCTGGGATAAAGTAGTTTTAAGATGCCCCAGATGAGTTCTTCATCCTTTCGAAGTGATTTTGGTTGGCCAGCCATTCCTGGTAAGGTTTGCCAAATTCCTATGTTGTCTGTGTTAGTGGATTTCTGACACTTTATAGACTGTCACCTATTGTCAAATTAATAAAAAAAACAACAACAAAAAAAACCAACAACAAAAAAAAAACAACTAAAAAGAGAAAGAAAAAGTTTACTTTGGATCATATGATGTTTTGCATTTGAGATATTTTAGCCTACTTCATGCACAGTGGTACATTGGTAGCACTGTTGTCTTGCAGCAAGAAGGTCCTGGGTTCGATTCCCGGCCCAGGGTCTTTCTGCATGGAGTTTGCATGTTCTCCCCGTGCATACATGGGTTCCCACAGTTCAAAAACATGTTAGGAAGCACTAAATTTTCCTTAGGTGTGTGTGCATGGTTGTTTGTCCTGTCTGTCTCTTTGTTGCCCTGCGACAGACTGGTCACCTGTCCAGGGTGACCCTGCCTCTCGCCCAAAACATTATCTGGAGATAGGTACCAGCACCCCTCCCGACCCCACTATGGACAAGGGTGTTAGAAAATGGATGGATGAACAGCCTTATATGGATGTTGTTGGTCAGGTTTACCTCAACCCCCTGTGATCTTGAGAGACAGGACTATTTAGACTCCACAATTTTTTACCCTGGTCTGGCGGGATCACACTGACCCCACACTACACGTTTTTTTCTTCTGTGGTTTCAGAAACTTATGGCTTGATGGGACAAGCTCCCCAGTTACTGGCTGTCCGACCGTGGCATTTGCAACGCTCCTCCTGAGCAGTAATCATTCCTTGGTGCTGCTTGAAACTCGCATTTCTAACAAACATAATTGATCGCTAACTATAATTATGAACTCAAGACTTTGCCATTTTTTATGTTATAACAGTGTTTTTTCATCTTAGATGTGCAGATGGTGGATTATTTGCTTAAAATGTTTCGCCAGATAATTTATTGGTGGGATTTGATGTGAATAGCAGCCATTCTGCTAAGTTAAACTTTAAATTATACTGGGTATTCAGGACCATTATGATAATATTAACTAAGAAATTCTTCTACCACAGAGAGAACCCAATGTGTCTTCAAAGAAAAACATTTAAATAGAAAAGAGAGAAAAAAAATATAAAGTAATGTTAAGATTGATAATTTATATTTGATTTAAAAAAACAAAAAAAAAAACCAAAACATTAATTATCCGGACAATACAGATAAAATTAGCAAACAAATAAGTAAATAGAAAAATATACATTTTAAAATATCCATACATCCATTTTCTGTTCACCCTTATCCCTAGTGGGGTCGGGAGTTGCTGGTGCCGATCTCCAGCTGTGTTCTGGGCGAGAGGCGGGGTACACCCTGGACAGGTCACCAGTCTGCCGCAGGGCAACACAGAAACAGACAGGACAAACAACCATGCACACACGCACCTAGGGAGAATTTGGACAGACCAATTAACCTGACAGTCATGTTTTTGGACCGTGGGATTAAGCTGGAGAACCCGGAGAGAACCCACGCATGCACAGGGAGAACATGCAAACTCAGTGCAGAAAGACCCCGGGCCGGGAATCGAACCCAGGACCTTCTTGCTGCAAGGAAATAGTGCTACCAACTGTGCCACTATTTTAAAATATATTAAAATAACAATAATAATAATAAAAAAAACAAAACAAAACAAAGAAAACTTTATTGCTGTGTTTTAAGTTGTTTTTTCTTTGAATTTATTTGAAATTCAACATAATTAGGGCGAACACATGTAATGAGATTTTATATGAAATACATTTTTTTAGCTAAATATCTGTTTGCAAATTTAAGCAAATGTATCATTCCATCATCACATTTTCTTAGAGACATAAAATGGCCTTAAACAGTATTTTGACATATTTATTTATTTGTGTTTCCATTGCACTTGCAAGAATCTTCTCTAGCTTCTCTTCTTTTGTCTTAAACAATCAAGATCTACTTTTAAAGACTGCAGTCTGTTTCTGACTTCACTGATCTGGCAATCAGAAACCACTGGTGTCAAAGGTGTGTGAATAAATAGAGCCATTAGTAAAATTAAATTAGGCATTTGACATCTCATGGAAAGTCTCAGTGGTAAATTCAAGTGATTACTGACAAACATGAAGTGGTTGGACGCATGGACTAAATGCAATTAGCTTCACAGAGCTCACAAAGGGAATTACAAAATCAAATCTAATTCTAACCAGGCCAAACTCAGCGCTTCCAGGAATAGTTTTTAAATAAAAAAACAAGTAAAAATTAAACAAACTGGTACCCATGAGGACAAGGAAAACTGAGAAGAATTTTTGGTTTCCACATCTGATGTTGATATAAAATGTATTTTTATTTTTTTTTTCTGTTTGGCAGACTCATTGAGTGACATGCTGGTGCTGATGAACTGCAGGCAATTATATTATTTGTTTGCAGTTGTTTAGACAGCACAACTCTATCTTCAGCGGCTACTCGCTTCCAGTGCTGTGCATAATACGACTAATACTTCCATCCTGTAACAAAGTGGGGATGTGTTTGCATCTCTCAGCTGAAGTGTGAAACCATTTGTAGTGAGAAAACATGTATGTGTGTTTTACTGTGTGCAGAAACCGAGGTGTGTCTGTGGAGCAGATTTTCACACACTGTGTGGTCTTGCCTCAAGAGGTGAGGAGAAGAACCTCACCCTTTGTAAACAGAAAGGGAGAAAGGACTGAAAACTGTGGAAGTACAACTTTTTCCAGGGGAATGACTCAATGTAAAGTAGAAAAGAGCACGATATTACAGAATCTTACTCAGTTTTACGAGACCTGTGGGAGCCAATGATAGGACAGAGACTCCCAACGAAAGTGGGCTTATGGGGATAGATGAGTCAGCAAACATGAGCAAGCTGGAAACTCCTTTGCTAACAGTCAGATGATTTCAAAAGTAAAACAGGGAAACAATGTGAGATGTGAAGGTAGGAGTGTCAGAGAAAGGGGAAGACCCAAAGACCCCCGAGAGTATGTGGGAATGGATGTACATGAATGCGGGGAAACTGTACAGGGAATTCATCTACATCTTTGTATTTTTTTAATCAGCAGATTAGCTCAGATCCACCACACCAATCATTTCCCCAGACCCATATATGTGCATACTGTAATTTTTCTTCAAGCAAACAGCTATTACTTAAATAATCATATTTTATTTGTAGTAGCATGATCCTACCCCAAAATATTTTTTTATGTGTTATGGTTAATGTATGAAGATCGTTATCCATTATACCCCTTATTTTCTTTACTGAATAACAATTAATTAATTCTTTTTCAGTAAAAGATGATGCTGAAATAATAAAAGCTACATTTATTTTAAGGCTTTTTACACATCTGTCCTAATAAGTGAAGATCAGTCAGTTCTCATATTAAAGCATATTTATTACACATCCTTATTTATTTCACCTCCTAAAAAAGCTCTACATAAGAAAACAAGCTCTCTTTCGATAACATTGCTGCACACAACAGGAGAGCATTGAAACTCCTACATCATACCAAAGCTGCCTGTTTGAAACACTTAACTCACTTTAGTTGGTAAAGGAGTCTGCCAGAGAAAAATGACCTGATCATGTCATCGAACAGCCAAACTAACATTATGGTTCTGCATGAGACACAATAGATGAAAGTCTATTTACTCTGAGTTAAAATTCTTGTTTTAGGGTAAAAGATATTACAACTAGATTATTGATTCACAAATATAAAACGAAGAACATGCAATTCACATAATATGTTTAGATTTATTTTTTTATAAATCTAAATTGATTTCTGCTTTTACCTTTTTATATATCCTTATCCCAGTCCTTATAATTAGCTTCAGTCCCTATAAATCTGCTCTACCTTTTTTCTTTTTTTTTTTTTTTTTTTTTTTTTTACAGTTGTTAAAACTAAAGAAAAATTATATTCTTGGCAGTGGCTGCACATGCTCTGGTCCATGCACGTCTGATTGAAAAAACACCTCCAACAGCAGCAGCCTAATTGTTTGGCAGGCAGTCGGGCAGCCGGTGCAGAAAAACTGTAATATTCATTAAACACAAGAAAAAGCATAAAAAGCAGACAGGCAAAATGTCTGCTTTGCTGTTTACCATTTTAGAAGCATTGTTAGGAGTTATATAATACATAGTTACTTGCTAAAGAGGACAGGGTGTAAAAAATATTAAAGCTGAAGAGAAAAAAAAAATTGATTGCTTTTGCAAGAAATGACGCATGCAATGAGTCAGATTGCCAAATTTTAAGTGATATCCCTGGTGAGCCTCAGCGTTTCGGAACTGAAGCTGTACTGTAATGCAAATGTGGAGCTTTGCATCCTATTTTGCATTCAAAACTTTCCAGTTTGCTGTGACAGCTGGGAGACGTATGTGTCGTACGGGCAAGAAAAAGAGAGTGATGGCTTTGAATAAGCAAATAAGTTCAGTTTACCTCTTTACATTTTCCATATTACCTGGGCCTTTTTTTCAATGCAAAGCGGCCCAATTGGAGTGATGCTTATCACGTTACTGCAGCGGCTGTAAAAATAGGGAAATGAACAGTATGAACATGACAGTTAACTGGCACCGGTGAGGATGGTTTACTTCCTCATTCTCCTGGAGTTCAGTTTAGTTGTTTGCATACTTTCCTTTCTCACACAAAACTTCAAAGTGAAAGGTGTCAAAAAGAATTTGGGAAACCTTCACAGCAATTGTACGTTTTGTACGACACTAAGATAATCACTTTATTCTACCACCCTCGAAAACAAACTAAATATTATTTTTGCTGTTTTCTAAACATAAAATCCATATAGAGCCCATCCATCCATTCCTAAACTAACCTCCTCTCGCATTAGCTGTATCCCAGGGAGGTGAAATCCAAACCAGAGTGCAGAGAGCCCTCTCAACTCCTCAACCTCTCAACACATCCTCAGCACTACCCTTTGAAAATAAACCACTCCGGCAAGCCCCCCTTCCCCACCTCGTTTCATGCTCTCGCCTCATATGTGAGCACACATGCCGCACACTCCACTGGGAGCTCTTTGGAGACTTCCCCGCTGCAGTTCCAGGAAGCAGATGTGAGAATGGCGGCAATCAGGCGTGATGCTTCTCAAGGCAATATGCAGACCATAATTCTCACTGCGTAGACATGGAAGTGAGACGAGAAATGTTGCATCTTGAGGCCGTTGCCCAGAATCAGTTAACATGATACAGCTCTGAGCAAAGGGCAGCAGCATATGGTTTCATTTTGTCAAACTTCAGAAATATGGGCTGGACATATTTACAGCGCTTCAACAAATTCCTATTGACAAATGAATTGATGTAGATGACGGTAAATGACAATGATGGGCTGGTAATTGGTCATAAGAAAAAAAAAAAGAGCCTTAAACAATAACTTCCACACACCCACGAGTAAGCAGAGGGTTGATGAAGCATTTAGGGATTTGATATAAACCAGTGACAAGCTTTTGCAGCTTCCCACACTCTAAAACACAAGGAGACGTAGCTCCAGATGGCCGAAAGTCTGCGTTTTTTAAAACATCCACCTTCTAATGATGATTGCTCTCCCACAGAAACTATTATCTGAGCAGCTAAGATACCCAGAATGATCCAGAATGTGTTGTTTATTCAATATCACATGAACTAGAGTGACAGAAAAGACAGTGAATAATAACCAGGAGCACTGCATGAAGAAATGGAGCATTGCTTTTCCCCTGTGGTGTGGGAAGGAGCAATACGCCTGCAGGGTGTGTGAGATGGCGCCATGATGGATCTGATATCATGTCACTAAACTCGAAACTATACATCTATGCAGTGACTGTTTTTGATTTTGGTCATATGAACAGATGCCGAGGGCAGCATTAGAAAGGGGTCCATAGATATATCTTATTTGTTTCACCCTGAAAGAAATAAGTGCAGAACAATATGTGCAGAACAAAGAGAGCTGGCACTCCCGTATGTTGATCTGGTTGAGTTGTTTGCTGCTGAGAACAGAGAGGTGACATGCTTTGTGCAGGACTGCATTATATATAGACTGTATTTATGCAAAATACTCCACTAAATATTGGACACATCAACTAACTGATAAAAATAGCATTGAATCACAAATAGACTTATTATTGACAGATGAATTTGCTTTTTTGTGGTTGCCTTTTTTCAGTTATTCATTAATCAGTTGGATTTTTTCAAATATATATTTTAATAGAAGGGATAGTTTGTTAAATATTTATATTAAATATACAATATCCTGATTTATATTTCATTCAAAAAAAAAATTCAATATAAATATAATGAATAGGATATGTTTTTCAGGGTCGCAAGGCAGATTTTCCAAAGAACAACACAAGGCTTCACACTAGAGCAAACAAAAAACAAAGCGGAGAAAAAAAAAACTACACATTTAATTTAAATGAGGAGAAAAAGCAACATAAATGCTCTCAAATTGTATTTATCTCGTTGCTGTAAGCATTCACTCTCTCTCTTTCTGTTTTTCTATCAAAGCAAATTTATTTGCTCTGAAACAGACGTGTGTGTGTGTATTTGCATGTTTCCCTGACAACAAGAACATGTTTGCAGGAAATTGGAGCAAATTGAAACTACGTTATTGATTCTATATCGATAGAGTGGGTCGAATTTGCATTTTGTAATTGATACCATCAAAGTTTAAAATAAAAGACATGGGCAATAAATAATAGGTAAAAGTTGTGTGATGCTAAAAAAAATAGAGCTTAAGTTTCAACTAAGCCAGTGGAATGGCTTACAACTAATTGGTTTAACTCCTAAAACTTATGACACATTGATACATATCCCAAAGAATCTTTGAAAATAGAAAAGGGAAGGGCCTTGCATCCATCATAACTTTTAGACTTGTTGTCTTTTGTTCCCATAAGGGTGATGATGTGTTAAGTTTTGTAGCTCAAAAGATAAAGACAAAAAGACAGCAATTTGTCCAGAGAGAAACAACATTTTTTTTATAGGCGTAAGCAGTGGCTTTTTCACAAGATCAAATGTTAACCACCAGTGTTTTTGTGAAACACAAGAACAGTGAATGTAGAAGGAAGTCTCACTTTTCCACATGCAGTCAATCCACTCATGAGTGGACTGCAGTAATGTAGTCGAATAAATAATAACTTGTTGCACAATTTAAGATTTATAATGCAGACAACAGTTAGTTTTCGTTAAATGTCATTTGGGCTCAAATATTCACTTCAATATGCTAGATCAGTAGCTGATCTAAAACTGATAAACTATCATTCATTTGAGTCGGTTACTGACGAGACCAAAGGATTTATCAACTTCAACAAATGTTTTGTAGTGAAAGAGAACACATTCCCTGAAAATGTTTCCCATAAAAAAAGTATAGTGAAATCTATGTGTTGTTAGTCTGGTAAAGACCAGCCCCTTGTACAGAGGGCTTGGGTCCTAAGATATTGAGAAATGATTGCCTCCTGGAGGTGTGGAGTTTGTTAAAATTTTAAATGTTTTCCTGTGACATATGTAATGTGCCAGTTCGGCTCTATGAAGCTTACTGGAAATCGCTTGGGCTGTAGAGAACCTTGCTCCACCGCGAAGAGAGAACTGCTGAGCCGAACAAGGTGGCTGTTAATGTTGATTCAATGTTTTGAGGTGGCCAAGACAGACTGAATGGCTTCAATCACCGTTACTGAAAATACAGGCCTACTTTGATTCTAAAACAGCGCAGAAAATGAATGTCATCATTCAAATCTCCTTCTGTTTTCTGATTTGACGGGTACAACATCTGCTGGACAAATTGAGGTAAATTAATTAATCAGTCAATCAATTTGTTTAGAATATTTCAGTGAGGCAGTTCAAAGTTCTTGTCATAAAAACAAAACAAAGAAAAGAATACAAAATGAAAAAAGAATTAATCCAGTGAATATTGAATTTTGTCAAATGGCATCCAGCTGCAATTGGTTATATCCTTATTTTGTCCAAAAATGGTATGATATTCAGAAACAATTTTAGAGTGCTCCCATCCAGCAAGATACATGATTTAACATTACTTGTGTTTTATTAAAAATAGAATCCAGATTAAGATTGAATGATTTTTCATGCTTTGAAAATATTGTTTTTAATTAAAATTTTTTCTTACTTTCTGGTCTTAAAATAGATTATTTCTCTTTAAAAATAACAGTTTTAACAAATGAAAATTGTAGTTTTACACCATATCTACCTTAAAGTTTTAATTTTGGGATGTGACAGCATGGTAAATAGATGTTGATCTAATTTTGTTTCCTCTGTATGTTTAGAATTATTCATTACGAGACAAAGATTTAGTTGGACAAATCTTCTGTGTCTACTAATTTGGAGAAAGGACAGCTAAACAAATAAATACGTTTATGTGGATTTTATAAAACTTTGGTCCAACCGTATATGTTCCCTGCAAGGATGATAGTTAGACATGCAATCCCATTCAGCAAGCAGAAACATTGGCCAGTACGACTTCCTCTCCTTTCTTTCATTCCTTTCTCGATTCCCTACCACCAAGCACTACAAAGACGGATGAAGGTCATCTTACAAATGTCCCCCATTGTGATGCAGAAATCCAGCATTTTGGCAGCATCCTGGTCTGTTAAAGTCTTCATTTCACAAAGCTGACAGGATCTTCCTCTGCTTTCTGCAGTCGTTCCTCATCCTTACTGCATCTAATAAATTTAGAGAATAAAGCAACAAAGGTGCGCCTTAGAAATATATAGGTAGAACCAATTTTAGTGTTGGAAGGGTTTATTTTTGTGTTGCTAATTATCTGCCAACATTCTCCCACTGTTTGAATGATTCTTATTAAACACGCTTTTATGAGTGGGCAGTATTTCCACAGAGGCAGCCCTTTTGACACGTGCATATTGCTGTATTCCCGCGATGTGGGTGTAAACAGTATTTGTGTTTCGACACGGCGCAGAGTTTGTGTGCATATGCCGGTCGGGGAACGGGATCGCTGAGGATGTGTGTGCATGTGTCAGAGCGTATCTGTGCTGGGGGATAAAAAAGGGAGGCACAGCTCTGCAGCCTGATATTCTGGGAACAGCAGGGTGGCGTTGTTGACCCACCTGCTCCCTTCTCTCTTCAGCTGGATCTAGTTGAATTTCAGCAGCTGCATCCCCTCACAAAGCACCTCTTTGTAATCTTCCCAAGGCGCACAAATACAACTGCAACCAGGAGAGGAGCGGGAAAGGAGGAGGGAAGATGGGCAGTTGAGACAGAGAGGAAAAAAGGGCGGTAACTGTTACGCACGGCGTGTACCAGTGTCATCATAAATAATGTGCGAATTAATGTACAGTAGCAGATATAGGTAAAAAGGAAGCAACGCTTTGATGCAGAAGCTTTGATCAAAGCCATTCTTTGATGCAGAATGGCTAAGTATCTAATAAACTGAGCTGCACAGATATTTTAACTGTCACTGTCACACTATGTGTTGCTAAGCCTGAACATGCAGATTAACACAAAAAGTAGTAAAAGAGGAACAGGAGAGAACCTGCTCAAAAAAAAAAATTAGTTGCAGAGCAGAGAAAGTAGTCTGGTTGTTTCCCATTAACAACATTTTCCTCTGGCACGCTCACTTATAATGAACCTCACGCCTCTGGAATATGCAGTGTCACATGAATGCCATTTTGCACTTTAGACAACACACAAGCAGGAGTCTCCCGGGTTATTCTACTCTCCTTACCACGAACGCACCTCAGGCAACTCTTACTCAGAATTTGCATCGACAAACAAAATAATGTTTCCTTTCCTTTAGACAATAACTGCAGGAGTTGTGACTGGGATGCTAGTTTAAAAGGACTCGTTTTGCATCTATAGATGTGTGATAAATGATTTGCTCCCTCAGAGATTTCTTCTGCTGTTGTTTTGGTTAGCCACACAAAAAAGATGTTGGCCATTAAATTAGATGATCTTATATAGAGCTTTTCTGATCATTTTGACCACTCAAAGAACATTCACACACACATTAATATACCGACACGCAGATCGGTAGGCAATTTGGGGTTAAATGTTTTGCTCAGGGGCACATCGACATGTTAGAGGAAGAAGTTGAAATCAAACTGACAACCTTCTGATCACAAAAAAACTACACAATCCACAGAGCCACAGTCCTCCCCTTAATTGTAAACTTTGACAAACTTAACCAGAAAAACTACAAAAGGCACATATCTCAGACAATGATTTCAAAAGGCAACATATTATGTGGTAATAAAAAGAATTGTAGGAATAGATGAAAAACAAACTCTGCAATCTATCACCTGGGAAAGGGGTACAAAACCATTTCTGAGGTGTTGGGACTCCAGTGAACCCCACTGAATGCCTTTATGCATCCAGTGAATAAAAGCACTTTCCATTGCTTGGAATGGTGGTGATCCAGGAATGGTGACTCCTGACCAAAAATAACACAAAGACTTGACAAAAGAACATCTTGGTTATATTCAAAATTTTTGGGAACTGTTTTGGAGACCGATGGGACAGAAGGCTTTTTGGAAGGCTTGAATCCCATTACATTTGACATAAAACTACCAATGTTTAAGAAAAGCAACATCTTAACAACAGTCAAAAATGATGGTGGTAGAGTGGTAGTCTGGGGTTTCTATGCTTCTTTAAACTTGTGACAATTAATGGAACCATATATTATGCTCTTGCATAAAATTCTCAAACGTCCAGACATCAACTTATGACCTGAAGATTACTTAGTTCATGCAGCCAAACAATTATCCAAAGCACAGTACCAATCCTCCCTTTAAAAGACTTAAAAAGCTAAGTGATAGTGTTGGAGTGGCCTAATCAAAGTCGTATTAAAATCTAGCTGTTTTAAGAGATTTCAGTATCATACAGCAGATGTGTCCATCCCCAATTCTGGTCCTCAGTTCCTGCGGCCCTCCATGTTTTACGTGTTACCCTGCAGGTGCACACCCTGCTAAAATGAATGAGGAATTAACTAATGTCTGCAGCAATTGGAGACATTTTAAGGAGGTAATCTAATCAATTGAATCAGTTGTGCTGGAAAGGGGAAACATCAAAACTTTGAGGACGGTATGCGCTGAGAACCAGGGCTGGGAACCACAGTTAAAGCCAGCTACAGTCCATCTGAAATGTCGCCAAAAGCTGACTGAAACAGCTCTGAGGCATAAGAGGCAATTAAAAGGATGTGGAAAGTCTGTCGTTCTTTTATTTTTGAGTGAATAAGGAAAATATAGTTTGTCACACAACTGAAAATGTTAAGTAAAAATTTCCTCTGAAGTTGTATGGGAAAAAAAACTGCACAGAAGGAGCTACACAGAAAACTAAAGCAATGTAGTTCAAGGTGAATGTGGTGAGTGGAATCAAATGCTGGTGATTTCCAGCTGCTATGTAATTTTATCAGCACACTGACAGTCATCGCAGATGACAAAAGGCTCTCGGTAGTTCACCAAAGGTGACAAATAATCCACAGTAACTCAACCCGGAGCAACTGTAGTGTTAATTATTTGGCAAGCATTTGTATTCTGCTTTTTTTTTTTTAACTCTTATAAAACTAAATATAATACAGAAGAACTGATTTCTTTTGGAAATGATATTATTCCATAAAGTGATAGGGCTGAGTTGGAAAGCATTAATAAGAACTGCTGCCTAGAAACCCATCATAACTATGGAGGAGCTGCAGAGATCCACATCTTAGATTAGAGGATCTGTCAATGCAATAACTATTAATTGGGCCTCTGTAGAAGAGTGGCAAATAAAAAGCCTTTGCTGATCAAAAGACATGAGAAGTCCGACTTGCAGCTTACTACAAGTCATGTAGAGGTCACAACAAACACGTGGAAGAAAGTACTTTGCTGAGAGGAAGCCAAATTAAACATTTCCATCTTCATGCAATCCGCAAGTATGACTCAAAACTAAGACTGTGGGGAAGCTGGTTAGCGTTAATGAGAACATGGATGGAGCTAACCGCAGAATAAAAACAGTTGAGGTGGTGACTTGAGACTGGGACAGAGTCACCTTTCAGCAGAACAACCAGAGCCACAATGGAAACAATAAGGTCAAAACATATATGAGCATGTATTAGATTATGGTTCTATGTGCAAATTTTGGAAGGCATGCTCAAGTTTTCCTATGTCCCAATTATGTACACATTGGTTTATCACATAACCATACTCTTAAAGTACAATTTTTGCAGGGAATTGTACTAAATAATCGTTAAAATAAACAAAACAGGAGATTCAGTCTGTAGGCCAGTAAAAAGGTTAGATGAACCAGAATGAAGCAGACGTGGTGTTATAGAGATGGGACATGTGATTTGGGAAATACAGCAACACATAGTCATGAACGAAAGTCCCCACTCCATCCAAATATAGACATTACTTCCTTATACATTAACTCCATCTGTAGCATGGCTAAACCAAAATTCACTACAGAATATCACAGTATATGTTGCTCTCCACACTTTTCTAGTCTTAAAATCAGGCTAACAGTTAGAAATAGTGAAGTGAGTGCAAACACAGTGCCCTGCACCTTTAACCAGTGTAAACGGTTTGCAGTTGCTTCCTTTTTTCCCTGCCTCAGGCAAAATATGTCAGTGTGACAGTTGGTAGGGAAGCTGTGCAGAATGCGACACAAATGGGATCCCTCACCAGAATGTGGTGAATATGACCGTGAGTAAAAACAAGTAGACATAAAAGCAGCCGTCATAATAAGCAAAGGTCAGGGAAAGGAAAAATGAAAAATTTTCTGCATTCATGATTTAAATATTAAGAAGCTATGTATCTAAATAACTACTTTTAACCAAAAAGTAGTGTCAAACACTGTTTAAAAAAACAATTTCTGAATGAACACACACACACGCATGCACGCACACATGTGAATATATATATATATATATATATATATGCACTGCTCAAAAAATAAAGGGAACACTTAAACAACACAATAAATCAAACTTCTGTGAAATCAAAATGTCCATCTAGGATGTTATTTGAATGTTCCCTTTATTTTTTAGAGCAGTATATATATTTATATATATATATATATATATATATTCCCTTCTCACCCACCGCGGGTGGTTCTTATCCTCTGAGCTCGGGTCCTCTACCAGAGGCCTGGGAGCTTGAGGGTTCTGCGCAGTATCTTTGCTGTGCCTAGAACTGCACATTTCTGGACTGAGATGTCTGATGTTGTTCCTGGGATCTGTTGTAGCCACTGCTCCACTGTGGGGGTGACTGCCTCGAGGGCCCCGATGACCACAGGCACTACTGTGGTCTTCACCTTCCAGGCCCTCTCCAGTTCCTCCCTGAGGCCCTGGTATTTCTCCAGTTTCTCGTGCTCCTTTTTCCTGATGTTGCAGTCACTCGGTATTGCCACAACGGCTTTCAGGACAGCTCTATGGATAAGTCATCAGTCTTTCACTCGGAAGACCAGGGTTCGAATCCAGGCCGAAACCGGCAAAACCAGGTGCTATCCCGTCTGGGTCCTTAGGCAAGACCCTTTGAGCTACTGCCTACCTCAGACCATGAGAGACATTGAGAAGCAAGGAAACATGCCAGGTCAGACGTCGCCTGCGTCAGGTGTTGGGGAACCAGAACACCTTGACGATAAATGGGCTACTGGAACAAGACGGAAATGGGTGAGAGGTGAAAACTTGGATTTGTTGGAATGCTACTACTCAAGTAGCCCTAATCGGAGAGGCTATATGCAAAGACTGAGGGAGGAATGGTTACTTCGACATCCCCAGTCTACACTAAGTGCTAAACAACTAGTAGCTCAGTGTTCCAACGTCCGCAAACGGCAATTGCTGTCACAACTTGAGATTGACGAGGTACAACACAAATGCTACGGCAAAGAGGAGGAACCTGGATGTCAGGATTGTCTTAACTACGAGCCCCTGCCCAGAGAGGGAGTATGCAGCCACAATGATTCACAATGATGTGAATGCAGCATTGAGAACGATCCTTAGCAACACCACATTGTTTTATATATATATATATATATATATATATATATATATATATATATATATATATATATATATATATATATATATATATATATATATATATATATATATATAATAACGATTTAAGGTCGTTATTTAACGACCTTAAATAATATAATAATAATTATATATATATATATATATATATATATATATATATATATATATATATATATATATATATATATATATATATATATATATATATATATATATATATATATATATATATATATATATATATATATAATATAATATATATATATATATATTTATATATATATATGTCGTTATTTAATTATATATATATATATATGTCGTTATTTAATTTCCCTATTCCTTCAAAGTCATCAATGTTCATGATGCAGTTTCTTGCCTTGAATTTTTTTATATTTTTTATATAAAATAAATCTGAGCAGCATTTTATATAAACAGTATGAAGTGCAAAAAGTAAACATACATAATATAGAGTGAAGAGAGTTGTGGCATGTCATTTGTGTGTGAGACAAATGCAAAGTATGCGTAAATGTGACATGTTAGAAAAAGGACATAATTTACTAATATCTTTACCAATAAAAACAGGAACAATGTGGCATATATTCATATTTATCCCAGCAGGATCAATATGGTGTAGAATCTGTTTTCACTTCGGTGACATCACCAAGTCTTTTGGAGTATGTCTCATTTACATATACAGAGACCAAATGTTTCTCTGTTATCTTTGACATGCTCGGTAAAGTTTTATTGTTGTGGCTTTTATTGCAGATAAATTTGCCCATAAATTCTCAAATGGATTTAGGTTTCATCTTTGATTGGGACAATTCAACACATTGATTGTTTGAAACCTTCCCACAGCAGCTCTCATGTATGTCTGAGGTGGTTGACTTTGTTGGGAGGTGAAGCTTCACCCAAATGTCCTGTCTTGTAGTTTCCAGTGGTTTCTTTCCCTCCAGAATTTTTATTACTTCTAACTCTCATTCTTCGTACTGTAATAATTTGTAAGCGTAGGGCTATTCTGTGGATATCATTACAACGCCTTTTACAGTTTGCAGTGCAGACCCTGGTGGGTGTTTAAAGGAGTAAGTTCAGGAGTTGAAAGAATGTGTGCAAAATTGTGTCTAAGATGAGGATTTATGAGCTTCTCATTGAATAACAACTATTCATTCCATCATATACAAAATACACATTCCATGGGAAGAACTGTGTTGCTGAAGCATTTCGTAATTAAAGACAAAGCTAATAAAACTGGTGATCACAGACTGATTGTTCAACCAGTTAACAGCAGGTGTGCTAATGTGTATTTGACTGCAGTCATTCCTTCAAAGGTTGCAGACTGGCTGGAGACAGACAGACTAAGCGGTGCTTATAAATATTGGCCCGGTACACTGGAAGCCTAATTGGAGAATTTGATCCACCAAACCAAAAATCACTTTAATAGCATATAAATTATCTTGTAATATGTGAATAGCACCCAGGAGATTTGGGGTTTCATATTGCATGGTACTGCCTGCGTTACATTCCCTTCTGCAGATAGTCCTGTTTGTGCAAACTTCTACATGCACATTTTTAATTTGGCTTTCATAAAACAAAAACATTTTTGTTTTATGAAAAATAAAGAATCAAAAGTGTTTTGTGATTCTTTTTTTTTCTGGACGCAATAAGGTAGACAAAATCTTTATTTTACAAGGTAAAGTTTCTAAAGCCAGATGAAGCCATTTAAATAGCCTTGGTGTTGCAGCCTCCCATTTCCCGTAAAGTCAAAGGGTGGGCTCACTGTTTTTATGCCTCTCCTTAGCCTTGTTCTAACTATTTGCATGGTTCCAGCCATGTCGTTCATGGGAAAATTAAGGAGATGATTTAAGAAAATCAGAGATCAAAAAAGTAGACAATGTGGGAAACTCCATAGACCACAAATTCCTTTCAAAACTTGATGACAAGAGAAAAAAGGGCACAGTAAATCATATTTATATCTTGTCGGGGGAAGAAAGAACCAGGCATTTCCACTCTTCGTAAATGATTAAAGACAAATATGTTTTATGATAATTGTCAGAAACTGTCCTGTTTACGACAGTTATGAAACACACAAATCAATTTGTAGTACAAATTCATGTTCATTCTTTATAAACAAGAGTTTTCGCACCTAATATATGTAAAATCAGCATTATTATACACTGTCACTAAGTAGAACATTCTCCCTTCCATCCCTGGAGTCTTTCTTACTTTATCTGCACAGTAAACTACAATTGCATCATAAAGTAGCTTGTGCTGTTGTAAGAAAGCAGAAAAACAAACTTTCAAAAAAAACCAAAAAAAGATATCTTAAGGTTCAAATAAAAACAAAGTCAACTCAGACTGTTTTAGACCACTCAGCTGGATGTTTATGTTCTTTAATAAAACTGAATGGGAGAAACATCTTTGTGAAGAGCGGATTCTCTCTTTTGAAACTATAAAAGATTTGGGGTCAGGAAGTTGTGTGTGTGCGTGGGTGGGGAGTGCTCCAAGTGGTGCAATCAGAAGCAGAAAAATGGACTGTTTCATGTTTTAGTCACATTCTCAATAAAAATGCTTGAACTGGGTTTAGTTTCAGTGGCACTGCTTGTTTAAAACCTTCAGCTGAGTTTCTCTCCATCATTTTGATTTTAATAAGATACACTGGTTGACAAATTTTATTTGGATTTCAGGCAGTGCAGGTAGAGCAGTGCAAGAAGAGTTTGATTGCTGTAATGCCAACACAGATTGTTCCACTTAGTAGCGATGAGTTAATCATATCCAACTTACCATTTTGTCTATAAATATAACTAAAAACAGTTTAAAAAACTGTTGGTCATTTAATTTTTTTTTAAATGTAGATGTCTTTCTCATTTCATAAAACAAAACAATCTAAAATAAATATATTTTTAATTTGTGAAGGCTATGAAGATTTATGGGCCTAACTGTACAAAGAGTATGCAGATGTGCAACCATAGTGCAGCAGATGCTTCTTTTGTTATACCATGATAAATGTATAATATAATAGTAATATGGTATTATCTTGTTCACATATGAAGAGTACATTGCAGCAGCATCATATTTATTTATCAAATGTGAGTGGTTTATTTTCAAGAAAATAACATTTTATCGTTATAACAACTTTACTAAGTTCCGTGCATAAGGAAAATATAAACATTATCTGTACATGTGATTATTGGATGTGATTATTTGAACACATTCCAACAAGAAACAGACTTGTTGGAATGTCTGTTCCAACAATGTTTTAATAACATTTGTCATTAAAATAATATTGATTATTTTAATGACAACTGTTTTTAAAAAAACACAGTTGATTTATCCTGTCATTGTAATAAAAACATCCTAATATATCTTTGCTAATTCAACTGAACACAACATACAATCATCTTCAAAACTGCTGCCTCACAAAACAGTCATGTCGAAATGAAAATGCACCAAATAATCTGGAAACACTTTGGCTCTTTTCATGCTCCTGACATTAAAATGGAAGACTGACTGAGAGCCAAACACACCCAGAGATATTTTGAATAACAGTTACCATAAGGTTTTAAACACTTACCCATCCCTGCATCTTTCTTTCTTTACTAATAAGTTGGAAAAAAAAATCCTGTTGTTGATTCGGCGAAACCGTCATTATGGCATTTTAATGAATTTAGGATACTGTGAGGTCAAATGTCAACAGGAGGTACTAACACAGAGCAGCTGTCACGTGGGTTCGACTGTGATTAGAAGCAGTGCAGTCAAACATATCCAGATCTTTGCCCTCCCAAGTCAGATAACCTGGTAAATGTATCTGTCTGTAAACCAAAACAGAAAAAATCTGCTGTTTGGAGTTTAGAGGTGGAGTAGCTGAGAAGAAGATCATGTTGACCAGTCACCGATGATATATGTGCAAACAGCCCTCTAAATATCTTCATCTAAAAATGTAACCTGACCCTATCCTATATCTTGTCCTCTTCTAGGTAGCAAAATGTTGGATTATGTGACTGAAAAGTTCATTCTTCTCCTGTCTGGTACCCCAGCCTCCCACTTATATTTACTGTAACTGTAAATTCTGCACTAATTACATTCTTCCTTAGTGTGTGAAACCAAAGATAGAAGTGGTCTGGTTGATGTGGTGTTGGGGTGAAGCATGGTTTGTCAGCAGCCCAGGAGTTCTGTCCACATGTGGTTGTGCAGTGGTTGGGATTGTCTGGGTGAGAAGGAGGACATGCCACTCTCCACAGTTCGCCCAGTTTATGTTGACTCATCTGGAGAGATTATTTAACCAAATGAAGGCCTGCTGTTTGGGTTAAAGTTTAGCTAGGGAGACTCTGTGGCTGTGGAGACAGCTGTTATCCATGTGGAAAATTGTATAGAATTTGTGACAGACATTTTGTGTTGTAGATTCCATAAACTGCACATGAAAATGTGAATTTCTATAACAGGTTTAGTCAACACATGACCAGATTTTTTTGTTTTTTTCTTGCAAACCAATTCTGCTCTTTACATTCATACTCTTGCCAAAGTAATACCTTTTGTAATTTTATTTACATAGCACATTTTCAGCAACAAGGCTTTTCAAAGTGCTTCAAAGTATTGATATAGGGTTATAATTTGTGACATTATAACCATAAACCGAATTGTATATTATTAGGATTTGATGTGATACACTAAGTTGAGCTTGAGTTGAAGAAAAGAATGACGCAATTTTGTTTTAACAACAACAAAAAAAAAAACATCTGAAAAGTGTGAAGTGTGTCTGTGTTTAGCCCCTTCTATTTCGATACCCCGTTAATAAAATCGAAAGCAACACATTTCCTTTAGAATTCACTTTAAAAGGTCTCAAAGGCTGGTTGGAGAACATTAGAGAACACACAACATTAATCAGAGCAGAAGTCAAGAAGTCCATGGTAAGAATAGAGGAGCTGCAGAGACCACCTGCCCAGAAAAGCCTCTTAACAGGAGCTATGCGCTTCACATGTCTGGCATTTATAGAAGAGTTGCCAGAAGAAAGCATTGTGTTGCTGAAATGCATCAAATGTTATTTTGCACTTGCCAACTCAAGCCAGGTTCAGGAACATGAAAAACAAGTGGAAGATGGTTCTCTGGTTTCCTGAAAGGTTTGGTAAACTGTATGTAGAATTTGTTTTTATTTCACTTCACAATTTCACACCACTTTGTGGTAATCTATCTCAGAAATGCCTTTAAAATACACTGACGTTTGTGCACGACAAATTGACTAATTAAAAATATGAAACTACTATGAACACATAGCGAGCCGCTGGTCAAATCTTAATCTAAACAGTGTAATATCGAATCAGTGCAACTGCTCCACATACTTAGTTTAATAACTTGCCAAGAGTTAAGAAATATGCCTAACTGTATTAAAACACAGAAGCAGAGACCAAAGGGAGAAGGATTCCTGTGGGTGACTGTGTAATTTAATTTAGTATGCACATTAGAAGCCAGGGAGTATAATTTACATGTGGGATAGAGGCGACTTGGACCCATGGCAGAGAGGCGGGCAAGACAGTTCTAAAAATCAGAAAATCTTCACCACGATTTTGAGATCAAAATCGGGAGAAACAGAAAAATGAAAACCTTCCCTAACTCCAAGGGACACATTAGGTTCATGTTTGGTTACCTCGTCTTCTTTTGCTCCTTCCTGTTCTAATTTAGAGCCCACATACCCTGGCTAGAGTTTCTCCCCACATTACAGGGAAGAAGACCGGGTCTGGTGAAAACTGTCTTCTATCTTCTGTCTCTTGAAGTTAGTTTCCAAAAAACTCCCCTCCAAAAAAACAAAACAAAAAAGCCCCCCAAGTAACTAATTTAGTTTAGATTCAGTTGATTTTGCTGTCCATCACAATGTATCATCTTTTGGCAACCTATTTGTCAAGATGAGTAGTAAACTCATCTTGACAACATACAGGTTTATCAACATACATGACAAGATGTATGTATGTATGTATGACAACATACATCTTGTCATGTATGTTGATAAAGTTGCTGAGGATTTACCTTTCAACTTAATTTAGCTGCACTTATAAATGTCTTGTACAACATTACACCCAAAAGCACAGTTTATATTTTGTTTGTGGAAATGACAGGAATCCAGTGTGATGCTTACTATTCTACATGCTCATGTCATGTATGTTGATATTTGCATGTTTACACCATGTATGCTCCTCATAAGAAACATGCACTATGAGTAAGCACTTTTCCATGGATTAGATTGAAGGCAGACCCAGTTAAGCTGTTAGCTGCTGTCTGGACTTTCTGCATGTACACACACACTCCCACACGTGCACACCCACACACAGACATGCACAGACATTAAACCTGACCCTACTGCTTTGGAAGCAGCTGCTAAAAAGGAAGCCAGCCTCATTTGACATGCAAGTCGTTTACAAGTCTTTGTTATTCATCGGACTTTAAAGCCTTAGGTGCAACACTTTTTCAGCTCATGATCAGTTTTAGTAAAAGTCAATATTGTAATAACTTACCTTGCACGAGCCACCAGAACTCTGCATGCATAAGTGTCAGTTTCTATTATTTCCACATTAAAGATCCTGTTCCCTCAACCACCTGCAGTGTCCACGGAGCGAGGTAAACTGCCGTCCAGTACACACATACCCTGTCTTTTCACAGGGAGGTCAGTGATAAAAATCATCCCACAATACATGAACAAAGACAGCTGCAACAAAGACAGTGATTCAGTCCTGCTGCTTATCTCTCCTTCTCTTGATAATGTACCTTCAGGGTCATAAAATGGATGTTTCACTGGATGTGAAAGGCTTTATTGTGAAAACATCCTCACTTTGTGAAGGTTGAAACTTTTTGTTAAAGTTGTAAAAGGGCTCATAATGATCAGTGATGACTGAACTTTTCAAGATGAAGTTGATTCTGAAGCAAGGCTCGTGTTTTACATTTGCTTAAATTTAAATGCGGTTCTTGACTAATATTAAATTACTTAGAAAATATTAAAATGAAGACATAAACGGAACACTTGACGTCACAATCTACAGTAGCCTGTCTGTGACTGAATTACTTTTTGTTTAATGAGAAATGTATTCTTTTAGTAAAAATAGTGACAAGCGTTCTAAAATTATATCACATAATTGGCTAATCTGCTGCAAAATAGTTAGAACATTTTATGTGTTTTTTCCTTATTTTACTTCCTGAATACCATTCCATGTGCCTGACAATTTGTCATTATTTTTGCTGTTTTAAAGTTTTTCTATGTCCACATTTAATTCTATATTCTTTTTAATTTTTGACAGCCAGATTGGGAAATTATCAATTTTAGCATAGTAAATGTATGGCTACTGGTATAAGATTGTTGCCATACTAGTACAAGTTTACTATAAACATTTAAACTTCTTCTAATAAGGTGAAACAAAAACTTTTTCTCTGAAAATCGTAGCATTCTAAAGCAACATTTACCTCATAGTTAAAAAACATTGTTTTCCCACTAGTTTGGCTTTAGCAATAGCACCCCTGCTAGGCTAGCTAGAATTGGGTACAAACATAAATTCCCACTCCAACACAAAGATCTTATACACCTTATGGAAATGTTTAACTTTTAGTAAGTGAGTAAATTTATTTATAATGCAAACATTTATCAGTCTTTGCAGTACAAGCAAACAGGAATAGCTAATTTTGATAAAACTAACATCTTCAGTTATTTTTTTTCTCAAAATATTTGGTAGGATTTACTATCAAAATAAGTTAACTGTGGCAGAAAAAATATATTAACATGTTTGATTTTAAATCAAACATGTTCATCATACTAAATCACATTAGTATGATTTACATACTAATGTGCTTAGAATGTGATTTAATTAACTAAAATTTTGCATCCTCCAAAGTACATTTTTACAGTGTAGAATCCAATACACATGTCCAGAATATGTTACAACATTCATAGTTGTGAATCTTGAATATATATATATTTATTGAAATATCAATGCAGCAGAGAATATCTCAGTTCATGCAGTTTCAGCAGAGCCATAAAACACCATAAAAAAAAGCATTATAATAATGAAGCCCACACAATTCCCACAACCAATGAGGAGAAGGCGCTGATTTGCTCCAGCCAATCCCAGACGGAAGGAGGGCTGAACGGTTTAAAAGTCCGAGTCAAGTTGCAGTAACATGTAGCTCCTCGTTTCATATTGGGAACAGAAACTTTGACGACCGCACCCCCAATGGCAGCTTAAGACAAACAAGACAAACAAATCGGGGCTCCAGGTGACTGAAACAGTTCCAGGAATTTATCCAGGGCACATCGTGTGTAAAAGGCGCAGCGGAACTCTTGCTGCGGGGTCCCTTCTCTGTTTCATTTCTCACACAGTTTTGGATTTTCACCTGTGCTGGACTAATTGCATTATGTTGAAAATGACAGAGGAGCACGAAAAGTCTCTCAACGACCAGCCGTGCAGTCCATCAGGAACAAACAGCTCCATGTCTCAGGACGAGTCCGACTCCGACGCGCCGTCCTCGCCTACAGGCTCCGACGGTCACGGATCCCTGCTCGGCGGTTTGGGAAAGAAGCTGGACTCCGAGGACGATGAGCGCTTCCCAGCCTGCATACGGGACGCGGTCTCGCAGGTCCTTAAGGGATACGATTGGTCCCTGGTCCCGATGCCAGTGCGAGGGAACGGATCTCTGAAGAACAAACCGCACGTCAAGAGACCCATGAATGCGTTCATGGTGTGGGCGCAGGCGGCCCGCAGGAAGCTGGCGGATCAGTACCCACATCTGCACAATGCTGAGCTGAGCAAGACACTGGGAAAACTCTGGCGGTAAGAAACATTTAATTACTAGGATATATGTATGCAGTAAAATAAAAATATAACCCAGCTTTGAATAAGATAATCACCAAAGCAGTAACTGATAATAATGTAGCTGGAAATATGAACTCACTTACAATGGAAATGCAAGAGTCTGGGGAGATACAATTTGGAAAATTATTTAAAGGAAACTTTAGTTATGACAGCAAATATGCTCAAAGCAAACTTTTAAATTCAAATATAGCTTTCTCTGTCTTTTTCTGTGGTTTGCTCATGAAATTTAAAAACATTTTTTCCTTCAATACTTTTCATATCAGCCTGCTTTCTGAAAGTGAGAAGAGGCCCTTCGTAGATGAAGCGGAGCGACTGCGGGTTCAGCACAAAAAAGATCATCCAGACTATAAGTACCAGCCACGGCGACGGAAGAATGTGAAACCAGGGCAGAGTGACTCAGATTCAGGGGCAGAGTTGGCACATCACATGTACAAAGCTGAGCCAGGGATGGGGGGGCTGGCAGGAATGCCTGATGGACACCACCACCCTGAACATGCAGGTATGTCAACCAAAACTGCAGACAGGGCTAGTACTTTATAGGGGTCATAGTTAGTTTTGTGTTTTAAGTGATCTTAACATTTTATTCTGACTTTTCTTTTCAGGGCAGCCTCATGGACCACCTACACCACCCACCACCCCGAAAACAGACCTCCACCACGGAGTTAAGCAGGACCTGAAACATGAAGGCCGCCGCCTTGCCGACAGCAGCAGGCAGAATATTGACTTCAGCAATGTGGACATCAATGAGCTGAGCACCGATGTCATCAGCAACATGGAGACCTTTGATGTTCATGAGTTTGACCAGTACCTCCCGTTGAATGGCCCCGCGTCGGGCTCCGCTGCCTTATCCTCAGATCACAGTCATGGGCCCGTTCCAGTCCCCGGCAGCTCCTACGCTTCCTCGTACGGCAGTGGTGTTTCATCCTGGAGCCGAAAGTGCGGCATGTCCTCCACTTCTCCCCCCGCCGGCGAGGTCGGCCAGCACCGCCTCCACATAAAAACAGAGCAGCTGAGCCCCAGCCACTACAGTGAGCACTCCCATGGGTCGCCGTCACACTCTGATTACAGCTCCTACAGCAGCCAAGCCTGCGTCACCTCGGCCACTTCGGCCGCCTCGGGTGCTGCGTCTTTCTCCAGCTCCCAGTGTGACTATACCGACCTGCAGAGCTCTAACTATTACAGTCCTTACTCTGGCTACCCCTCCAGCCTCTATCAGTACCCCTACTTCCACTCATCTAGGCGGCCCTACAGCAGCCCGATCCTGAATAGTCTATCCATGGCTCCGGCCCACAGCCCCACTGCCCCCAGTTGGGACCAGCCCGTTTACACCACTCTGTCTCGACCTTAAAGGGGACCAGAAACAGTCTGTTTGCACCAGAGACTCATTCAGTTTGATGCACTACTAATGAAGGACATAAGGCAAAGGCGAAGAGCTGTATGAAGGGGCCTGTAGAGCCACCTGCGACCGCGTGAACGTGAAACAAACAAAAGAAAAAGTGCCTGCTGATTTTATACAAAGTTCTATTGTTGAGATGAAAAAAAAAAATAAACACACACACTTGTACAGAGTTTTTACACAAAGAGAACTTGCGTGTGTCATTAGAGAGCCAAACTCCTCCGTGAGGACACGTTACTTAAGCTGACATCTTGTACATCCCTGTCCTTTTTCAGTTTCAAGTTGCAAAAGTGCACCTTTAAGGTGAAGGTGCAGACCAGCTGCAGAATTCTGCAGGAATTAAAAAGTTTGGCTAACAGTGCACACAGGACCAGATATGTTGAAGCTGCAGTAAAATTTACATGAATGGCTGAAGCTACATATCGCAGCACACTATTTGCATCAGTGATTCAGCCTGAAAAGAAAAGAAAAAAAAAGGCTCATCGATATTTTGTGTCATTTTTGCATAAAAAGTCTTATATGTATTTATGTTGATGCATTATTGGATTTTTGTTTTTGAATAGGTAAACACATGCTACATGTGGGTTGTTATTTTTGTTATTTAGAGTACAGTTTTACTGACTTAATGAAAAGGAGGTAAATGAAGTAAAGGACCGTGCATTTGATATTCCGTTGAATTTCCAGAAGGATCTCCATTCCGAGTTTGGGAGCAAACAGACAGGACCAACAGACTCTGGCGCAAGACTCAGAACAGGTGTCTGAAATCTACGCTTGGCAAATCGCGATTAGTCATGTTGTGGGCTTAAAGGAAATGGGGTAAAACAACACCACACGCTGAGTGACACGTCAGCTGGACCTCCTGTACATGTCCATGGGCAACGCGAGAATATGGGTGGAAACATGCATCCGTGTGTTGGGAGAGATAATGTGCAGATGAATGTGTGAGTCCATTTTTTTAGGGGACTGAATACATATCTCATGACATAATCATAATACACACCAAATGATACAGAAAACATCTTTTCTTTTTTTTACTTTACTGAAAGTGATGTTAAGCGTGACTGTTTTTAAAATATTTATTTCATAAACCATTGAAAGCCGACTCACTGCTGCATAAAAAATGTGTTTGTGCCTTCTAATGCTAATTGTCAGTATTTTGGAATTAAATTGAATTTTTAACTAACAAACCATCCACTCAAGAGACTCGCTTTTAATTTCTGTCCTTAATTTGATATAATTCCCTAAAGCATCAGTTTGCAGAATTAAAATAGAGCAGAACTGCATTTTTTTGTATATCATTTTGGTGTATGATTTTGAAAAAAAAAAAAAAAGGCTGTGAAGATGATTGTTCTATTAACTAGTTTCACACACATGCACATCTAACCCTTCTGCTGGCCGTTTTTTCAAAAAAATAAATAATACTTTTTCTCGATGTTTGTTTTCGATCCTCTTCTTTCCATCTACAACTCATCTTATTCCGTTTTGTACTTTTTTTGTGCTCAAATACATTTGGAAGCGATTGTGAAAACTATAATAAAAGAAGAAATAATTTACTTGTGAGTTTCCCTTTGTGCTGGTTGGTTCGTACTCATCTCCATGTATAACTTTGAAATTAGTGAGACTTCCCATAAAACAGATTTATTAAAAAGATTTGCTGGTGTTTTTTCCTCAGGAAATTTAGAAGAAAAACAAACAAGAATTCTATGAACAACTTTCATCATTTTCCGTTCTTTTCTCTTAATCTCTAGATATCTTATTGTTTGCATTGCGCAAAAGCAACATATCTATCAAAGTTGTCAACTTCAGATTTATTCATTAAACAACCAGCATAAAAGGAATGAGAAGAGATCCTGTCTCCTTTGGTCCAGTGTTGGCTCTGCCCAGGCATGCCAAGCCACCGTCCCTAACCAGTCCAAGGGCGATGCCAAGTGCCAGGGCCGCGCTGCTGAATTTTAATGATCCATTATGCTGTGGATGGGGCCCTATTGTGTCCCTTTATCCGGAGAGCTAGAAAGGAATTAATTGGACAGAAAATGGAAGGGCAAGGGGAACTGACAAGCCATTAAGAGGGTCCTGAATGGATGATTAGATGCACTAAGAGGAGAATCTCTCCCCCCCACCCCATATTGCAGCACTCCACAAACAAACAAAGAAAAAAAAAAACAACAACAATAAGAACAACCGCAATGACCACCGGACTAAATAGCTGAAATAATATCAGCGCACATAATCTGAAGATAATAAAAGAAGATAATACCACAGCAGATGGGATGTGGGTGGCTCAAGAACGACTTGTTGTTTTTCTTCCCTCAAACTCTTTTTTTTTTTCACAAGTGTTTGCCAAATACTTTCAGGAGGAACTCTTGAGAAAGAAGAGGAGTGAATAAAAGAGAGGCAAAAAGGCTCTTCAGGGTGCTTGGGTCCTGTTTCCTTGGAACAGCTCCACAGTTTCTGATTGAGACTCTTGAAAGCCTGAATGTAAATAGATAAGAATGAACTGCATTGGAGAGCTTTACTGCAAGATAAACTACCCCAGACAATTGAACGAATGGCTGCATATCCTATGAATTAAACAAATCTCTTTGTCTCAGTTATATTTCAAGCTTGTGGTGTAAAATCACTCTCACAAAACATAGTAGAAGAATTACAACGGCATAGAATGTGAATTTTATTTTATTTATTTATTAATTTTTCTTTTTCACATTTTGTGTAATTGAGACTTTGCAACATTCCAGCTGTCAAATAAAGATGATGGGAAAGAAGGGGCGTCACTGGAAGTCGAGTTGTGGTCTTTTGCCCTCTTAAACATGATGGAGCAGCAGGGTGGACCCAGTTAAGCTGCTTGCTTATCCGACCACGTAAGCATTGTCAGGATGGGGACAGCAAACCTGGTAATAGTCTCATCCCTCCTAATGAGCCTGACTGACTCATGGCATGTTTTGGTGAAAAGGGAGGGATCTGGGAACTGTGAAAACCCCAAGAATGTGAGGCTGATTTGCAAGGGAAATGAAGTGGACATAAAACACAGTTATGGCCCGCTGCTGAAGCTGCATGGCCTTATTCCTCTCGACAAAAACAAAAAAGGAGTTTCCTGAATGTTCGCCTAGACTTCTCTTGGCCAGTTTCTCGTTGTCTCGTTTGTGTGACAATAAAAGAAAAACAAAGCTGTTTCGTGGGTACGAATGTCTCTTAATAGTACTTGCACAGTGCAGCTCCCTGCAAAAGTATTCATTCCCACAGAAATCTAGAATTTGATATAATTGAATGTGTTTTAATGTGACAGACATTAAACCAGTTTCACACAAAGGTGAACATAATTGGGAAAATGTTAGAAAATTATACGGAGCTTCTGACGTTAAAAAGTGGATGAAACATCTTTCATTGCAATTACAGTTATTTGTCTTATGTGGTAGAAGTATACAATCTATGCAAATATATAAAAAAAAGACAATTTTGTTTTTACTGTAAAAAAAAAAAAAAAAGAGTTAAAACTTGTTCATATCTCATAGATTTTGACTAAGCCAATCTAATATAAGAATATGCCAAACTGTTCCACAGTAGTTTTACTTGTACATTTCAAGCTGCTGTTCTGCTAAAATCTGGACTTCCAGCGCAGTCCCAGGTCAGTTTTCCTCCAGAATTACCAGCACAAAATTATCCAGCCATTATTTTTTCAGGGCAACGAGCGCTGTTAGTTGTCTGCCACATGCTCATGTTTGCATGACATTTTCGTCAAGTCTCTCCATAACCATGCGAACTTTGAGGAAGTTGTTCGCTTAGGTGGAGCTGCTAAAATTTAGTACTACGCGTTTACTTTGCATGTGAAGCGAGATGTTGCAAACAGAAGGGTCAGGGGGATTTCTGCTGCAAATAAGCAACAGTTGCACATTTAAAAGTAAAATCACCTGGGATAAAATATATACCAACACCTGATTACAGCCCGAACTTATAGTGGACACACACAGTCTTGCAGAGTACTCATATTGCAAACCTACACATGTACTCATGTTACAACGTTGAACTTTAATGTATTTCTTTGTAATTTTATGTGATAAACTGACAAAAAGTAGTCCATAAAATGAAGGATTTCTGAAATGAAGTCTCCAAAATAATGCAGTCGTGATCAGGTCAAGCAAAACATAGTGATACAGAACAAAATCTGAATTGATACTGGTTCACTACTTGAAATGAATGTTGCAAAAACAGAGAAATGCTTCTTATTTTAGCACATCCAGAGCAATTAATGCCAAAATTATGTTGCTTCATATTTCTTGAAAGTTGGTATTTGTTGGATTTATGCATTTATTTGAAAATCAGGAATGATTAAGAACGGCAACATTTTAAAACTCTCAGCATCACACTTCAAAATCCTAATTTTTAACCAGGTTTAAAATAAACACAACCATCCTTGAAGTGCTATGTTGTTTAATGAATAAGAAATAAAAGCTTTATCAGTAAGCATTTACAAACATTTCTCAATCTGTTTACACCTATTGGATGCCAGATGGGGGGAATTGCAGACAATAAGAAAATGTTAAGATACTTCTTTGTTTCAACTTTTTAGTGATGAAAACACTAAATCATATTATAAATTTCATAGACTCTCCAGGCGAGAGGGTAAAGGGCTTAAGCACAATTCCAGTTAGGAACTTACTTCCAGATAATCTAAACGCAATTAATATAGACGTGTTAGAAATTCATAAATGATAGGTTTATTTTTCCAAGCACAAGAGAAAACCTATTTCTCACTGATCTACTTACTTGTAGTTATTGTTATGACATACAGACAAAAAGAATCCAGCATGCATAAGTGACTTAAAAAAAAGTTTCAAATTCTGAAAGTTTCAGATTGACAGTTGAATCTGTTGTAGCTGCTGATGCTTTAGTGAGACCATCTTGAGTAAAACCAAATGTTCTTTTTTTGCCATTTGCTTGAGGTCAGCTCTGCACATACTGACATTAGCCGCTATGGCTTTGGTGACTGTCACACATTTTAATTGCTGTAAAAATATAACAACCATGAAACATGACTCAAATAATAAATACTACAATTAGTCTTTAAGTGGCTTAAAATTATTACAAGAGATTTTGCTCAGCACAGGTGCAGTGTTCTTAAAATTATTAGGAGAAAGTTGATAAAAAACAACACTTTGACATCTGGTCATTTTCAGCTCCCTGAACAGTTGTCCACAGTCTTTCACTTTGTTTTTTTATTCGTTCTCTCCTTTTCACTTTTCTTGGCACGTCTTGATTGTGAATGGGGTGGCAGCATAGCTGCTCATCTTATTTCCACAGCTTTAAGACTTGTTGATTAGTAACCGAGACTGTGTTTTCATTGTCACAGCTTTTTTGCTTTTGTTGAACTGTGGCAGCATTCCATGATCGTGTACTTTGTGCATCTTTATTTAAAGTGAGTTGATCTAATCCATTTTCAACTCGTTTCTCTCCCAATTTAAAGCAGTTTAGGACACTTTAGTTTGTTGGAAGATAACTTTGCTTGTTTTGAAATTTTATTTTGTAACAGGATGACACCAAACATTCTGTAAGGCTGTTCTGTTGCAGCAATCCAACGCCGGCCTGTGGAGTTAATAAAAGGTCCATTTGAATTTCTGTTATAGTGCCAACTAATCTCTTAAAAGGAAAGTGTTTTTTAATCTAAAACAGCTCATAAATTTTTATTCTTATTCTTTATTCTTTATTGTAAAGAAAAATCATTAATTTAAGCACTTCAATTCACAAATTTGTGGTTACACTTTTCCTTTTCACTTATTTTTAGTTTATCTTTTTATTTACATTTATTAAACGTCTGATATTTGGCTGTTGAATTGTTTATATTATTTGACACTTGTTTTGCTGAAAAAAGGAGTTTTCTCCCTGCTTCCTGGTGGAACTCAGAGTACACTGAAATATTATTGGAAGATGGTGAGTTGATCCTTATTAAATATGTATATTTATAAAAGGAGAGAGAGAGAAAGAGAAAGAGAAAGAGACATGTTTCAATTAAATTACCAGATATAATCTTCCACAAACTATTTTATTTCCTCACGTTCAAATCTGAGTTCTACATATTTCCCATGCAAAATAAGAAATGTGAATAATATTGATGAATAAAACTGGAAAAAATATATTTCAAATGGCTCAGCTTCCATTTTTTTAAGCAGCTTTTTTCCAGACTCGTTTAATTGTGATGAAAAAGTTGCAATTTTGATTTTTTATATAAAACAATACAAGTGAACACTTGATGCCGACCAACACACAGTGAGCGATTCAAAGCAGTTATGTCAAGCATGGAATCTCTCTGCTCTCCCTATGCAATTAAGGGCAATGAATTAGCATATTATTATTTCCCCCTACACACACTCACATTATTGTCCTGCCCCACAGCCCTAACACTCACACACTCCCATGTTACCAGTGATAAAGAGACAGAGAGAGAGAGAGAGAGAGGCAGCAGCCTGTGGAGTCCTGCAAGATCCTGGAATTTCAAGTGTGGGAGGCACATTTGCTTCAAAATTTTCATGCGCAAAGATTTCAGAGACAAAGCCAGGAAAAGGCGACGTATGACGCAAAAAGACATCCATAATTGTAAAGAGGAAAAAGAAAAAAGACATCAAACCAAAACCAATAGAAGATTGGAAAGACTCAGGTAGTAAGTAAAGAAAATGTTGGGTTTTTTTTCCGCTTTCTCTCTCTCTCTCTCCTTCTTCCTTCCTTTCTTTCTTTCTTTCTTTCTCTCTTTCTTTCTTTCTTTCTTTCTTTCTTTCTTTCTTTCTTTCTTTCTCTTTTTTCCAGAGCTGTTTGGCAGAAAGTGCAGCAGGGACAGCAGGCCCAGAGTTTTAAAATGTTGCTCAGTGCTGGCAGAGCCATGTGTGAGTGCACTCTGTGGGAGCACCAAATCTTGTTGCCCAGCACAACATGGTGATTTAGACACAACAGCAGAAACCATCAAAACCCATTTACCCTCCTAGAACACAAAAACCTCCACGAGATGGTCGTTTTCTCAAGGCCTTCCATGAGGAATGCATTTTAAAGCCAAGTCTGGGATGCTCCATTTTTTTCTGCCTTAACAGTCATTCTAAAACTAGAAAGTACACCACAACATATTAGGTGACCATTGCAATATTTATCTAATATGCACATGATCAGCAACACATGGCCATCCTCTCACACTTGATAGCGTTTGTGGTATGACAAAGAGCAGAGGAAGAGGAAAAAATAAGGAAGAGTTTGTTCTCCCATGCGGTTTTGGCTCGTTCTGAGGGGGCTTGGACCCCGGCCAGTCTGTCCTGGGGTTAGTCTTTGATATGGATGGGATTCATTATGTAACTGAATCTATTGTCAGGGAGAAAAAACAATATGGGGCCAGAAGGTAGGTGTGTTGTGAGAGGACCTGAAAAAGCAAGTGAGCGAAAGGGCTTTTACACCACCTTCTTTACAGCTTATCGCAGTCTCGACTGGGGGAGCAACGGTTCACGCTTTGGCTGTAGAGCAGCATTATTTACTCCCTAACAGGTTTCTCTCTTTGGAGACACGGTGAAAACTCTCTCCTGAATTCATTCACTTATTTTCCATACATCTGCAAAGAATAAGTGCAAAGCCTGATGTGAATTATGGAGACTATGATCACCTTCTGAGTGCTACAAATGGATAACATCAAAGATCCAAGACGCAGCTCCACTGCTGCTTTCTTCGTATTCAGATTCAATGAAGCTGAGGATCTGGGAGTTAATGTCAGCTTTGAGAAAATAATTCTGAGCATTTTCTGAATAAAAGTGTAAAGTGCCTTGCAAAAGTAATCATTTACTGATTGAACATTTTCTAACTTTGTACTTGCAAACTTCATTGTACTTTTATTAGGATTTTATGGTCAACAAAAAGTACCACAAAATTGTGAAAATAATACATTTTCTTATTTGAAAAATGAAAATATGAAAAGTTAGTACATTTTACCACAACTTCAGCTAAAAGTCATTTAGACCATATCTTAACAAGATAGGGAATTACATTTCTTCCACCTGAGCTGTGGGTATTTGTGGTAACCTTACAATGTTCCTCTTGACAGCTTATTTAATCTAATCAATCTGTTTCTGACAAGGTCTTCCATTCTAGACAGACCTCCATGTCCTATAAGGTCCAGATTTATTAAATATAATTTTATTTTGGATGAAAGGGTATGGCATTCGCAGAAATAATAAAATTCAAGGTTGGAATATTTGTTTAACAAGCTAACCCTGACCAGTGTGGTCTGCTTGATCTTGCTGTTTGTTCATTAATGTTTAACAACCTTTGAGGCCTTCAGAAAAGTATTCTGTTTATTATGAAATTGAATTTTACACCAACGGACTCAAATTAGGTGAATATTTTACTGGAATTTATCTACGGGTATCAAACAAAAGGCATTAGAATAGAAAGGCACAGCAGAATTTTCAAATACTGTTATCAAAACAAATTTTGAAATCCATGTTTTTTTTTACTTTTCCTTTAATAACTGTGCAATGCTTTGTGTTAGTTCATAACATAAAATTCCAATAGATTCGACTGAAGTTTGTTGTTGTAATGAGACTACATTTAAAAAAGACTGCCAGGTGTTAGTCTGCCAACCTAAATCTGCTGCTTCCTGCCTGATGGTCATGTCTGCTCTCAAGCTAAAGAAGAAGAAGAAAAGGTACCTGATCAGAGACTAATAAAGCTAGAGACTAGTTTGATTTGACTGAAGCCAAGAAAATGGTGCTCCATGCAACCAGAGGCTGAGGGTGATTTGAATGAATGGAAATGAGAACAGCATGTTTGCTGTTTGAGGGCAAGATATTAGAGACTCAAAGATAAATGCATGCTTAAATTCTACAGTCACACTAGCATCTTTCCAGAAAGATATTCCTTGCTTGGTATTTTGCAAAGTCTGTAGGGAAAGAAGGAATTTGGTTCTCTATGTGCAACAGAAAAAGGTGAATTTGGGGTCTCAAAATGACAGCTTTGACCACAAAACTCTTGTAAGTCAACACAGGGACAAAACAACAGCCATCATTTGTTTTAACTCCTTGATTTCTAAAGGTAATTTTTGAGGAGGTTTCTTTTCACTGCTTTATCTCAAAATGGAGGTCAAAATTATTACAATCAGTAGTCGAGTCAACAACAATTCCAACCGAAAGTCTTACACATCTGAGCATTCATTAAATGGCTCACTAGTTTTGTATTGATGAGAAACATGCCAGAAAAAGGATTCAGTTAAGCGGTCCAGATCTCACTTCTAAAGTATTCTGTGTTGGATGCTAGAACTCCCTCATGACCACAGATAAAAGCCTCCTTCACAAGTTTCTCCTCAGTTCTTGAGCCAAGAGTCAAGAAGAAACACCCCGTTGTCATCTTATGTGCCACTTCCAGTCACATGTCACAAGCAGACAAGCCGCATCACTCTTTATTAACACAAAGTAAAAAACAAAACAAAAAATAAGATAAAACAAAAAATTTGATGATGGCAGTCTTGTCCAATTTAAATGTTCTGAGACAAACACATAAGAGATCGTTGGAGATATTGGGGTTGACAGATTGTGCAGTGGATGGATGTGATGAAATCCCGCTATAGTCACAAAACAACTTATTCCTTTACCCGATGAGTTTGAATCAAGACTCACTGAACGAAGGGTCTTTGGAGCTATTTTTAACACCAAAAGTTTTCATAGACTTATGAAACGAAAGCACACTGTTGGAAATATGTAAACTTTTTTCTGTGGTAATGGAAAATCTTGACTTTCTACAGTATTTCTAGGTTTTATTGTGTTATCACCTATTTTATATCTCATTCTATTCCTATGATTTGACTTATTTTTCTGCTTTTGTCATGTTGCTTTAGCATGATGACATAATTATTAGTAACACTGATACTTATTAGTAACATCAGTAAAGATGTGTGAAAAGGATTAAATCAATTGATCGATCATTATAATTTATTATTCTATAAATTAACTGCTTTTATTTAGTGGGAAAATAATTAAATGTGAAGGTATAATTATTTTTGACAATTTACATAATCCATTTACATTAAATACAACAGTAGCATTATCCTTATTTGAGCTCTATTTTTTCTGTTAAACAAAATTAATTCATGACTCACTATTCCATATTATATAAATCTTCCTAGACACAGAGATCTGTGATGCTGTGTGTTTCAATTTCAAAAATTCTGGGTGCCTTGTCAGAGCACATAGTGTCTTTAAAATACGGCAAGGTTTTAACATAAAAATATAGTGACCTTTGGCAAGAAAACTAAAATTATTTGTCAGTGGGTCTTTTAACAGGATAATAAGACAATGTTATGTATTGATCTTATAACAAAGTAAACTTTCTTCATGACCAAAAATTCCCTGACCTACAGATAAGGAAGTACAGAAAACAGAATGATACCAAGATTTTGCAAAGATAAATGGTTAATGACCCTTTTACCAGTGATACCAACGATTGAGTCACCAGTAGTTTTATTAGTGCATTGAAATAAAGTTTGATCATTCAAAAACATCAGTGTAATATAAAAAAAAAACACAATAAATGTGCCAACATGACAGACACCATAAGCAAACCCCATAACTTGCACAGTCAACTTTTCCTTTTGTAACTTATTGATCATTTAAGTTTAAGTTCCTACGTCTGACTTAGTCTTTTTTAAGCACTCTTTAACAAATGACATATGCCGAAAAGATTCTGATTGCATAAGAATTACACGCATGCAGAAACTCACTTGCACAGCTTGCCAGGTAGCAGCGTCACAAGATCTGATTGTGTTTTTTTCAGGATAGAACACCTTGTGTTTTGGGAAGATTTTAAAATAAAACAGATCATTTACTGACATGTGCAATGATATCCCTGAGAAAAGGTGCTCTTAGTGTTGCAAGAGGAGGTTACTGTTGGTAAGACATTAATACATACAACTTAGGAAATTAAAAAAACAAAAAAAAACATTATCTTTGTATGATAATACGGTTCAGCTTTTCAAATATTTTTTCAAAGGTTTTTCAAATAGGCCTGAAGCTGACAAACATATACAGTGTGAGCGTGTTCATGCATTTTTGAATGTCTGCACATTTGTGATTGTGGCCAGTCTCCCAGGAAGGGGCTAATCCCAGGGCAGCAGCAGTGGAGGAGAAAGTCTGCACATGTGCAGATCTTTCAACTGTGGTTTGCGATGTTTAGTCTCGTTTCGTCAGTCCTTCTTGAAACAGGTCCAGAAAAGCTTTCAATAGACCATGATTCCAAAATCCCTCTGAATCCCGAAGGCGAATCACCCTCCTTGCATCAAGGGAATATAAGGAAAGAAAAAAAAATCATCAAATTGTGATCTTGATGGACAGCTTGGTGGAATGGTGGTTAAACGCTGTCACCTCAAAGTGAGATGGTTTCCATTTAAGTCTCAGCTGGAGTCATTCTGAGCTGAGACCGCATACTCGTTGTGACTGTGTGGGTTTTCTCCATCTATTGTGGCTTCCTCCTACAGTCCAGGAACATGCATGTTAGGTAAATGGCTATTGCAAATTACAAAAGATTCAGTTCGTCCTTGATTTGAACGGATCCCCTCTATCTGCAGGTCTGAAAATTTTGTATCCCTTCAGGTAAAGGTGCTTGTCTAAGATTGACTTTTCATTCTATGTTCAGTTCTCATTCTCTTCTCTCTTATGTCCCCGATTCTCCTCTGAAAGTTCTCCAGGGCACCTGATTTGGCTTCAACACAAACCATTTTCTGACAGGACAGTTCTGGGGATTTCCTGCAAATTTGTGGGCTGCAGTCCATCTCTGTCAAATACAGCCCACAGTCATATAATTTTATCAAACTGTATCCAAGATGGGTAATGCTTATCACATGTTCTTTTTTAATTAAATACAGTTTTAAAAAATTTGCTATTACTAATCCAATTTTAAAAAAAGAAGCCCAATATTTTTTTTGTTGCTCTCCACATTTAATGTGCAGCAGTGTTGTGTTTAAAAATTTTGGTAGAAATTCTACACGCCAAATAATTTACAAATATTTGTAGAAATGTGATTGAAAACCAACAGTGAAATCAGTGAAGGCTGCTGATTCTTTGTAAATCATTAAATGAAAGAGGCATTGCTAATAATAGCAGTGGAGTTAAGTTAGCAGGCTCATTTATAATGTGATCAATCAGGTGAACATTAATTAAGCATGAAGTTAGAAAATGTTGTGCATACTGGTTATAGGGAACCTCTGTCTGAAAATTGGATAATAATTTGTTGTTCCAGATATTGCTCAGAATAACAATAATACACTGAAAAGGGGTAATAGAAATACTATGTTCACAATTGTCAGTTAAGTGTTTTGAAAATATTGTCACTTTTTAGGCATATTTCCTAATTTTGAGCTGAATAAGCTTGAATGATTAAAAAGACAATTATTTTATGGAGCACAATGCTCCATCACATGCATCCAAGTACTCTGTTTGTAAAAGTGTTAAAGATAAAAACTGTGTTCAATTCTCTTCAATTCAATTTTATTTATATAGTGCAAGTTCACAAGAAATGTTGTCTCAAAGCACTTCACAAAAAGTTCCTGTTGAGAGAGGTGTCCCTAAAAGGCGTGTTACAAAATTCCCAAATACACCAGTCTCCAAGCTACATTTGGATCCAGAACAACTACACTGATGTTGTAGAATGCGGAGGAACCATGTAATGTTGTCCAGTTGTTCTGGACTGAATACCCGTTCAGAGGCGGGAGGAGGACTTCAACGTGGAGTAACAGATATGAATCAATTCTTAGAAACAGTCCCTTTACAGCCATAGATTGCTTTAAAAATTCACAGAAAAGCTCACTATTTAAGCTTCTCCCAGTTTGTACAGTAAACATTTTAGTTTGTACCAAAACGTTCAGACATTGTTACTCTAAAAACAACTCCATGTTTTCCTTTCCTTATTCTGTGGACATATAAAACACTTGATGTATTATTTTATTTTACATTTTTTGATTTGGAGGAAAACATGTTAGGTTTCTAATACATTTATATGTATTTAAATAAAAGCTGTTCTAAAGATTTTAAGCTTTCCCCACTTTTTCAAAAGCACTGCTATCATTTTATATGTAGGGCTAAAAAGCGAAACTAGCAACCCAACAGTTAACCCCCAAGAAACAAACATTTTCCTTTGCCCTGAGTCATGTTCAGTGTGTGCACCTTCACTCATAATAATACTCAGTGACCCTACACACAACAACTGCTCACCACAGCAATAACTTTTGCTTTCTTGGCCCTTTGCAGCTGTCCACTCGACCAAGTCCTTTGGTTCATAACAACAGCTGAGGCTCAGCCACTTTACATGCAGCAACCTCCCTGTCACGAGTTCCAACATGACCTCAGACCTAATACCTAAATATCTACTTCCTTTTTACTGCCGCTTCACCCGAAGTTGTCACAGTTATTCCTTGGTATATAACAAATCTGTTTTTGTATTGATAGCACCAAATAAACCAATTTTGATTCATCCCAGTCAAACTTTCTTATGATCGCAACCCACTCCAAACAGAATCCCTCATGACAAATACACAACACCCACTTTATCACTCACTTTTTGACGCAAGTGTTTCATACTGTTTCCGCCCCCTGGCAGTTGTGAAACCATGTCAAAGCTAGTAGACAATTTAGAGTACATATGTATATGCCTGTGTACAGTCAGAAAACATAAGGTCTGCCTGGATTCAGTAACTGTGAGGAGAATTTCATCTGAAAGTCCCACCTGTATACAAACCAGTCACTGCTGTGTGTTAAAGTTATTTGCACGAAAAGAAAGTTCATTTAAGAGTCCTGGGAGCCACAGAAATGTCCTTTCATGTTTTGACCACAAGATGGCTCTGCAGCTCTTTGAATGATCATAAAACGAATACGGGGCCAATAGCCCCATCAAGTGTTTAGCAGAGAACGTAAGAAAAAGTCTATGAACTGTTTTTTTTTTTTAAACCATTGCAGACTGTAACTCTGGCTGTCAGATTGTTGTGTGCATATCATAAAATAAAGAGTAAAATACAAAGCTAAAAACAAATCAATCAGTTTATAAACCACATTTAAAATGACAACCAGGTGCTGCTGCACTGAAACCTTTACAGCAATAATCAGACAAGCACATTCACTTTTTAAACTATGCATTGAAAAGATAAATTCTGTTAAATGGAAAAACCACTCTTTGCAGGGTTTCATAAGATATAACAAAAACTTTTGTCAGTGTCGGGTGCAGACTTAAAAAAAAGTGGACAGAAAGGTTCTTCATTTAAAATGTTACCAAAATATAATTTATATCTATAACATGACACTATACAGCTGTTCAGTTAAAACTGTTCTAAAAAAAGGTTTAATAAACTTTCATATCAAATAATTATCTTGGTAAGTCATGAAGCCATTTATTGTCTAAATTAGCATTTAAATACATTACAATTAATTTCCTGGCCCTCTACATGATATCAGCTGAGATACATGCACCCTCATTAACTTTTATCTTGCCAAACTGCTTTCACTATGAGACTTGTTAAAACCATACAACCAGTCATGTTTGCACATTACTGCTTCCCTTAGCAACATATGCATGGTTTTATTCCAGAAGACCATAAAACAGCAATAACTGTAGCGGCATAGCTGCAGAGAAGAGGGACGTCTGTCTGGGAAAATGAAAATAGTGAAGGTAATACTTTTATGGTTCAGTGTGACAATGAAGACAAATCCAAGCATAACTGTTGTTTCTAAAAGGCCAGTTTATGTTTGAATCATTTTTGTTAGACAAAAAAAAAAAACTATTTACTTTGAGACCTCTAGGGGGACACAGTCTTTATTGACAACAGTTGAAGCAAATATTCAAAACTCTTTCAGATCAATGTATGCCTTCATCAACCAATCAAGCTGCAATTTATGTACAGTATGTAATTCCCCAGACAAATTTGAAATGAAAGAAAAATGAGAATTATGACAAATTCAATTTGTTAAAAATTATTCAAACTGCAAATGTCACAATTTTAAAATGAAACACGTATCAAAAGATTAAAAAGAGGAAGCAGCAGGACAGAATGTTGAGGCAAAGTCATAAGGTTTTGCTTGAAAACGTAAATACAACAAAGCATAATTGATATGTAAGCATGTGTCAGCACAAAAGACAGATAACATTATTTTTGACTGAGCTCCTGTTTGGGTATATCACCTCCAACAAAAGCAAAAAGGAAAGAGTCTCCATACTCTGAGTTTAATCTCAGACTCCGTGTGTTGCCAGACTGTACAGGATGTGTTCTTCTGAATTTCACTGTTTAGAAAATAACAAGCTCAGAGGGGGAGCAGAGGAGAGTAAAGCACAGGAAGACAAAGATGAACATGAGAACATAAAAAACAAAGACAGCTTCATCAGTTTGTTGACCTCTTTAAACAGAAATTAAATAATAGCTTCAATCTATAGATTTTCATTGCCAGTTCTATACCTCAAATCAATGTATATAATGTTTTAGAAATATTCTGACTGTCATGAAAGAGAAATGTTGACAACATACATTTCTGTCCATTTTATGCATTCAAACACATTGCACAATGCAATTTCACCCAGCTTCATCCATTAGTATCACCTGTGAGTGAGCTACATTTCAGGCCATACATTTCTGGTACTTACATCTTGCAAGATGACCCTACCTGGTCATCACAAAGCAGAGATGTATCTGGCCAGTATGTATTCTTCCACTGTGGTATTATCCAATGTTGGTGAGCAAATTGTAGTCTCAGTTTCTTGCTCTAAGCAGACATGAGTGACACCCAGGTTGGTCTTTTATTGCAGAAGCCCATCTGCTTCAAAGTTCCATCTATTGTACATTACTGGATGGTATTCTACTTACCCCAGCTATACCCAGATGTTATTTGAGCTTTTGTTGCAAACTGCTATCTGATAGGAACTACAAATAACCAAAATAAATCAAACATGATCACAGAATTTCTGAGGCCGAGTAAGGCTGAAAATAGAACTAAACCTAGTTTAGTTTTTGGGAAGATTCTGTTTGTTGGGATGGAATCACATATCAAACGGATCATATTTTCAACATTACACAAAGCTGGAAGACATACGATGAGTAGAAGGAAACACTTATTACATAATATGGTTATATTGAAAGAGAAACAACAGTCCACTTTTCCTGGAGGTACCTCTGTAATAGAATTATTCTTTTGAGAAAGAGCTTAACATGAAAATGACTCTGTTGCTACCTTTTGAACACTCAAATGATCACTTTTTCTGATTTCGTCTATGTAATTTGGCTGACACGAGTGACCTGCTCACATGTCAAGAGAAAAACCAAGGGGCTTGAAAATTGTTAAGTGACATGACTGATGCAACCTGTGGTGTGGCACATGCTGAAACTCTCACACATGAGAAAACTCAAAGTGTACTCACGTTTTTGTAGAGAAACTCAAGCCGAGGTCATTGGCTTAGAAAGACTAACTCAGATTCTTTTCAGTCCTAAAACCCTTCAAAGAGACAAAAAAGCCCAAAATCTGTTCTTTGCGGTTCCTGTACAGCAGGCATGTATGCGACTATGAATTCAATGAATCTATCATACATGCTTTTCAAGACTCCACTTATTAATGTTACAGTATGTTCTAAAGTTGAGTACCTGAAAAGTTGTGTACCTACTCAAAAACATCACAGACTCCCTGAAACATTTCCTTGAAATTGTAACTGTAATAACAATAAAAAAAGGGAAGAAAAGATGGTTGCTGTTTAGTGTTTTGCTATGTTGTCCAGGGTTCATACAGGTGTCTAAAATGAAGCCCCTGCATTTTTATCATATCTTTTTTTATATTTTTTTTCTCAACAATTTACATGTTTCCCATTATGACAAGGAAGGTTCTTAGAAAGATATAGAAATTATTCTACTGATAAAAGACAAAAAGATAAAAGATTTATTTTGATAAAACTCACTGTGAATACTCACAGTGAGTTGTGAATATTCACACCCATGTCTTAATAATTTCTTGAGACACTTCTTGCCCTAATCACATCCTAAGCTTTTCTTGGGTATGTCTTTACAGTACAAGCCTGACACTTTTGTTTTGTGATATTTTCTAACTTTCTTCTCTTGGTAGACAACTCCTTTTAGGTCTTTCCAAAGGTACTGATTTGAACTCAACTCTAGATTCTAACTGAGCTACTCAAAAACATCACAGACTCCCTGAAACATTTTCTTAGTTACATTTGGTTTGTTCTTTGGGTCATTATCGTGTTGCAAGACAGCTTAAATCTTAGATCTAAAGCATTCTATAGGAAGTTTTCTTGAATTTTCTCTCCATTTTTGGCAACTGTCACCTTATCCTCTGTAGTGTCCAGTCATCCAGGTCCTGCTGCTGAAAACATCCGAACCGCATCAGGCTTCAAAGTAGAGGTGGTGTTACTGCTATCCAGACATGTGTTGCACAACAATAGTTTCGATTTAGCTATGATTATCTATAAATACAGAAGGCAATTATTAACAAAATTAGTATTTTCAATACAATGAACAAACTAAAATTGATGTATGCTTGCCATAACACACAGTGAACAATGGATTACCTGTTTGTAAAAGACAGAATACTTAGCTTGAATTTGTGTTTACTGCCTTTTCCTGGGCTACAATTCTCAGAGGACTCTTGTTAGTGATGAATAATTAACTTAGTTCTCCTCCTTTAGATAAGCTGCTACTACTTAGCTTTGGAAATGGTGAGTCACAGTGATAAATGTCTGACACCCAGAAGCGGTAAAAAGTAACTGGAATCATTTCAGACAATTAGATCTTGTAAATGGCTACATGGGGTGTAGCTGAGGTGTTGACAATAACACACCGGTTTATTAGATCTCTGATTGACTTGTAAGCTTATAGGGTAACTACACTGAGGTTGCTGAAAAGATGACAGATGCTAATCTGTTTGTTTCTAAATCCACCTGCATACTGCACTCTAATGGTTAAGGCTTTATAAGAATCATTAAGCATAATCTGGTCATACCAATGTAGGTTGGTCTAGATCTAAATGTTTAGTGACATGATGGCTAATTTTAGATGTAAAGTAAACATTAAAAAAATGCTGAGAATTTACCAAATCTGAAAGGAATAAAAAAAAAAATTCTCTTGATACAATTTGAAATGTATGATCTTTATCAGATAAAAATAGATCTTGTTTTAAAGGTGTATGTTTTAAAAGCATGCACCTCTTTAGCTATGCAGTTACTTAACTTTGAGAAAATAGTTCATGCAAAATGAGATATTGCTGTTGTTTATCCTTTGTATTTAGATGTTTTATTAAGGATGTTTCATAGGCATCTACGTTTCAACATAGACACTCAAAAGCAATTCTTGCATTCTCCCACACTCCCACCAAAAAGAAAAAGAAAAAGAAGAGCAGAGAATCCTCTATATTGCAGGATGGAATAAAATGCAATGCAGTCCTACACAAATTGAAAAAACATAAAGAGATATTGCCAGTTGCTGAAAACCCTTGATGAAAGTTGTTGTTCCCAAAAGTAGTAATAGGGTTAGGGGACAGTATTTCACGTAGTTCCAGGTTTGTTTTTAGTACTCAATTAATCATTTTGTTTTCCGAAGATTTAATTTTATATTAAATATTCATTTAAAATATGTTTGACGTTTTTATTACTTTCTTTGGAGACTATAATTTTGCTTCGTTTCATGAGGATTTTTACCTCTGAAGTCTGTAACTTATCACACTATAATATAGTCAACACATGCACAGAAAAATGGAAAATGTAAAGACAGCAGGGTATATTATGAAATACATTAGATAAGAAAGACTCTGACATAGTGTCAAAATAAATGTAATCTTGCTGTTGTAAGGTCCAATGGGATTTCCCTGCATTCTGTCCAGATATTTTAGTGGTTTTTGGTTATGCGTGTGAGCTCTGGAGACCAAGAAATATTCCACTGATTTTGTTTTTTACTGAAAGAGCTCACATGGAAATTTTGTTTTTGCAACATAGGCAATTGGTTATGGGAGAAGTATTACCTTTTTTTTTTTTTTCATGACATGGGGAATCCAGGAACATAAAACATTCCCAATGACTTGTTGAATAAAAACATTATGTGAAGTTTGAGTTTTAGACTTTTTAAAATACATTTCAAATATTCTTTCAGGATTTGCAAATCTTCAGTCACTAAAAGAGAAATATATGCTTGAACTGATCTTGAAATTAAATTATGGTGAATGCAGCATGGTTTCTAGCATCGCATCCTAACAAAATGGTTCTATAAAGAAAAAGGTTCCCCTCTACTTGTGGCAGGTCCTTAAAAGATCCCTGTTTTATGAGATGAAAAGTAATCAATTTTCTTTGCCTTTTTCATATGTTTCCATATATCCTGCATGTCTTGTAGGGGGCACTTTCTGTATATTCTGCTCGTTGTCATGGAACTTATTATTTTGAAACATAGCCCTCAAAATAGTAAGCTCCATGACAACAGGCAGTACTCACAGCTCTCCGTCCAGGTCTACTTACTCTGCTCTTTAAGATGTTTTAATTAGATTCTCCCAAGAGGTCAGCTTCCAACCGAGAAAGTTACATAATCAACAGTAGGAGTGATTTTTTTTTTTGTTGGTACGTAGGGCAGCGAGATAGATACAGGTACCACACAGGAACATGAAGCATGTGAGTGTCATGATGTGTGCATGTTATGCTGCTTAAAATGTCTCCTGCTTGGAGTTCAGTTTCTTCATTTATTTCTTTTCCAGTTCTTTCTTTTTTAGGTTTCCTTTTTTTTCATGAATTATGGTTGCTTTCTTTTGTTTCCTCATCACATCACATACTGCATATGTTTTGTCTTTTTCTGAATTAATTACTGCATTGAGCCTGTTTAATCTTCATGAGTCCTGCTCACAACAAAACAAAATTTGATAATTAAAAAAAAATATTTTGAAAAATTAATTTGCCATGTCAGCAAAATGCCAAACACAGAAATGCATTCTTAATATTCGTAAGGCAGAAGAATTATTTTTTGTAGAGGCTTTATTGGGCAGAACATAAAAAAAAAACTTACTTCATTAAAATTGCTCCGAGTTCTTACCAAAGGATCCCACTAATGAGAGCCAGTGATGAGTTCATTTCCAGTCATCAGATGTCCCAGGATATTATCAAAGTCAGCAAAGGAAGCATTATTAGTGATAATCATGTCTTACTTTCCAAAGACGTTAAGCTCTAGTGTTTTTCTCTTTCCAAAAGAACATTAGACAATAATAAATCTTAAGCAAATGAGCCATCACAGCTGTGACTGTTTACTTTGACTCAGACAAAACGTTATGGTATTTATACCCATAAATAATACTTTATGCAAAATATAGCTGCTTTGTAAAGCTAAAAGAATGATATTAACTCAGCATTCATTCATCTGTGTAGCTTGTGAGACACAGATTATCCTCTACTATAACAGTTTGGCGACTGTACTGTCAAATGCTAGTTTTTAGAACATTGTAACTGAGTATGTTGTTTACAAAAGATTAATCTTTTGAAAATAACAGCTAACAAAAAGTCTCAGTCATGTTCTCAGATGATCAAAGTTCACACTGAGATATCACCTATTTCTTGGTTACTATCTATAAATAATAAAGTTGCTTCTGTTGACACATGACCAAAAGCATTAGAAAATCTATATACTGATTGCCAGACATGAACTCTAACATTCTAAATAGTGAAGTGTGTGTTTGTGCACCTTTTCTTAGATATTGACTCTTGACCTTTCACATGCAAGTCTTGGGATCTTTTCTCTGGACTTATCTGTTTTGCTTCCAAGTTATCAAGAATAAGAAAACTGTGACTAGAACAACTTCTGGTGATGAGTGTATTGGGGCATTCTTTGTCTTAACCGCATCAAATGCATTATTTTATTTGAATACCAGCCTTTCAACAGTTAGATATATTTCCTAAGTGGTATTAAGACATTTTATAGGTCAGATTTTTTTTCTAAGTCCAAGAATTATTTCAAATTCACTAATTCACTTCCTCTGAATACTTAACACTGTAATCATGTTAAATTGGTAAATCCTTGATTTAAAAAACATTTTTCTTGTATGATCAGACAGTTGTTTAAAAGAAAAGGCACACCACACCTCAGAGGAGCTTTTTGATTTGCCCATTTTTTTTCTGTTCACTTCCTTAAGAATTTTAACAGGAAATGAATAGAATTTTGCTAATAACTATGGCTGTGGAGTAGCTATAGACTCATATTAATTAAGACGGTTTTCTACTTACAGTAAAGGAGAACATGCCAGATTACAGTAAGTGCACGCCATCATACACTACAAGTGTATAATTGTATGATTGTACCTGTGTCATTGTGTCGCAGTGCATTTTAAAGTGGGTGTTTCATTGTGAGCCAGGCACGTGTTTCTGTGTGTGAGCTGGAGAACAAATTCGACGTCAGTAGCTCAGTAGACTGGTAAAAAAGTGCCTTCCATGTTATTCACTGCTCAAAGCTCTATCTTATGAATGTATTTCTCTACAGTAACTATGACTATGTTTATCTTAACCCTTTCATGCATGAATTATGATCCTTTGTGCCAGTATATTTTTTCCAGTTTTTTTTTTTTTTTCTTCAGGCGCTAAAAAGGAAGGAAAAACGATTTTTGTAAAAAAAAAAAAAAATGTAGTGTTTTTTTTTTTTTAGGTGATCAGTTGTAATTTTCTCCAAAGTTGTTATTTGAAAAATACATCAGTAGTATTGTTCTTTAAGGGTTATTTGCTGTCACAATATTTTTTTTACATGCAAGTCATCTGCAGTAGAAGGAGGGACAGGGTCGGTTGCCATGCGTTTTTGTCTGTCGGCCATATTGGATTTAACAATAATAATTTCTTGCATTTGCAGCTGATGGCCAGTAGTTGATAGTGTATTTTATGATGCATTAGTGTCCACTTCAGTGGTCTGTGTGCATTTGTAACATAAAAATCAATGAGAAGCACAAGAAAATGGCTTTTAGATAGCTGTCCACTGTACTGACCACTACAGTGAACACTACAGTCCAGGGTTAGTGAAAGGGTTAAAGCAAGTCGTGGATTAAATGTAAGCACAAAGAGAACTTCAAAGTCTTGAGAAACCATGTTCAAATTCAACTGCATCATTTTAAGTCACCATTAAATTGACTTAGATCCAGTTAATGTTGAATTTAAGTTGTAAACTATTAAAGAGAGAAACATACCCTGGGGGTTGACAGAGTAACGCTACCAGACCATTTAAATTGCTTGTTGGAGCGTAAGTCATCTGGGCATCCTGAGATCTACGTGTGGAAATAGAATAAAGGCCAGAGATATTTCATCATATTATTCATCATGTTATAGCAAAAGCGCCTTTCAAATCTTTTGCAGTACAAATGTACCGAGTTTTATCAAGTTGAGGTGAAGTACCTTTGAGGTTTTCACAGAATGTTTTTTATTTTTAGATTAAGCCATACAGTCAGACTATATTGACTATGTTGGTGACGCCTTAAGGCAATCGGTCAAAAGGATAATATGAAGGAGTATCAGAGAGATGGTGGCTGAATACAGAAACACATCACACTTATTAAAATTTAGCATATGTTTGGAAAACCATATTACTTTAAAATGTCATTAATATGCTACTTTTAAATTGGTAAATCGCTTTAAATCCTCCAAAGTAAATGATGATTTATGGCCATAACAGGGGAAACTTGTGCCAGTCACTGTACATCCGGTCTTTATTGGTTAATCAAAATACAGCTATTTTCCCAGGGAAGGTATTTTAGTGCAAAATCTTTATTGCAGATTTAGTTATATCTTATCTTTTCACTGATTTTCTGTAGATGCGTAGGGATATATTCTTTTTAACAAACATTTTAAAACTTTTGTGAAGCCGTGAAGTTGCTTGTTATGTGGCTTTTTTATGTGGAGATCTGCCATTATGGAGAACTATTTACAATGGAAAGCTGCTCACAGAGTCTTTTCAGTCTCTGAAGCCCTGAGGCTAACTCCAGAAAAATAAACCTGAATAAGTTAAATAGATTTAGATTTGGAGCAAAACAAGAGGCAAGCAGAGGGAAGGTTCTTCTTTTAATCATCATGGGAAACGTGAGAATCCTAGTAAACAAGATTAATGAGACTGAAGCAGTGGCAGGGACTCATTGCAGCTTTTCATTAGAAAACACTGCACTGACGTCACAACAAAACAAGGCTTAACTAAATAATTTTGAAGTAACCATTTGCCAAATTGTTAAATTCCGTTTTCTAATATTAAATTAAGTTCTACTACTTCATTTATGTTTCCTTTTGTTAAATGTTGATTTTTTCCCCCCACAAAACATGTGCAGTTTATTAAAATAAAATAACTTGCCTGTACTATAATGAATGGTAATTCAATTTAGTTCAATTGATCCAACCTCTCAAACAAATGCTTTGATATTTGCAGCAGTTACAGATGCTACATTTTTTATTCAAAACTGCAGCAGATAACTTTTATGAAAATACATGTTTTTCTTTTACATATTTCTTTTTTCATATTTATCAAAACTGTTACAATGTTCTGACAATATAATATGAAGCTATCCACATTAAAATTACAGTTTATGTAAGAAAAGATCTTTTAAGAGAATTAAACAGATATAGATAAGCTTAGAAAGTCAAGGTTACAAATAATGTGCAGTTACATACTCAATGTGTTAGTTGGTGAAAAAGATAATTATTCAGACATAAATTGATCAGTAAACAGCAGCTGTTTTAAAAAGAGACAATAAATGGATTATATGTTCTGCCATAATATGCAAAGTTATTATGGTAGCTGCTGCAAAGCGGTGCTGCAAAATTCACCTGGTTTTGCTTTAACAATGAGGTCGGTTAGGTTGTTATGTCATTTTTTCCCCTCAGTTTGTAACAAGTTAAAGGAACTGTTGTTCTCTTCTTCTGATCACATTTCTTTGATTGGTCAGGCGTATTTGAAAAGTGTGGTGAACTCTCTTTTCAGATAGCATTATCTATGCAGTCTTATAATGTGTTTGGGAGAGCAGAATGTTCTTGGAATCTTTTCTAATCTTCCTTCTGCATGAAGAAAGAGAAGACAGTTAAAGGATCACACTGTCTTTTGTTTGTAGTCATTGCTAATTGATTTTCTATGACAATGTGCTGAGTGTCTCCGCTCCAGCAAACTTAAGAAGCAAGCTGACTATAGAAGTTAATACAGTTTGGAGCGTTTTCTACTCCAGACCTTGTTGGCTCTTTTCTCAGAAATCTGGAACACTTTAAAATGATAAAAGTAATATTTGTTTATCAGGCAAAGTTTTTATGTCCCTCTTTTTGACAACAATTTGAAAACTAGAATAAAATGTAAAACTGAAGAATCGAAATGGTAATGGAGATTTGTGGGTGTGTGAATATAAGAATTACGGATTGCTCCAACTCTAACATGCGGACTTGATAATAATATTGAATAAATTAGGATTAAATTATTATAAATTGCAATAGTACCAATCAATAATAATTCTGCTTTTAAGTTTTATTAAGTTAACATTGGGAAATAAATAAAGCAAAATAAAATGTCTGAAGGTCAGGTAAAAACTGGGTTTTTGGAGAAAATCTTTTAGTCCTAACTATTTTCTGAGCTGAGAACAGTCTGTCTCCTCACACCAACAATTTACACCACAACATACTTAGTTTCATCTTTGATAGAATTACTGCTCTCTTTACAAAGTTGCCTTTTGCTTTTCTTTAAAAAAGTTGTTATATATATGCCAGATCGCGCTGCCCTCCAGTCCCAAAACTCATCTACACTTCACCAGGATTAGTCAGTGTGCCTGAAGCAGAGGATCAGGATCAGCATGCTGTCTTACACATACAGCATGGAATATACAGTTTTATTATCTGACCCATCTAAACTCCTTCCTCTATGTAATGGCAAACACAGAAACAACATTGTTCAAAATGTTCCCTGATGCTGCATATTACTGAACGGGATTAAAACAGATCTGATTGTGCAGTCTGGTGTTGTGGGCGTTCTTGGTAGCAAAGATGTGGGGTGGGGGATAATAGGGTGGAGAGGAAAGGGGTTGGAGGGCTGAGAGCTCACAGTTTTCCTTTTTGTCTAAAGAATGGAAAGATGGATACTGCCTGTGCTAAACACAAACAAGAACTGGATGTGTTTTAGTAGCTATGCTAGCAGGAAGACACAACAAAATGAAGGGAGGGGGAACAGGAACAGAGATGTGTGAAGATGTGTGATTCATAGGCGTGTATACACACATATAAATCGGACTACATCCAGTTTGCTGAGTCAGAAGGAAGAACAGCCTGTCCAGTGTGTCTTTATATCGGTGTGTGTGCAAGGAGAGCAGATCTAAGCGTCCTTTTCTTTTTGAACCTTTTCCACTACACGGTTTTCTTTGGTCCAGGCCATGCTAAGCACTGGGGATAACATTCTGCTCTTTTAATCAAGCTTTGACTGCGATGGCCTTAGCATGAAGGTCTTGTGATACTAGCACCCAGCTTATGAAAGCCAGCACTTTGCTCTTCTGTTTCGTTCAAAAAAGAACAGAATGTGATGGTTAAGATTAAAATCTAAAATAAAACTTTTCTCAACAGAAATTGTGAAATTCATTGCTTAAATTCCTCCAACTGACATCTAAAGTAACAATGTATGTAATGATGTACACTTGGAATAATTATAATTTAGGTGATAGGGATGACAAATGTGAAAAAAAAAAGTATTTGTTTTGTTTTGGAGCTTTACTGATATGAAGCAAATCACTCCATTGCAAGCTCATTGTAAGCATGACTGTCAATTTTGAGCATTAACTAATCTATTTGACAGGTTTTTTGGGAGATATGGTATGATTACACATAAAACAACTTCTGTGCATTAAAAAAAATACAATAATTGTTTGGGGGAGTTTGAGTTTATGTTTCATCAATTAAAAAGGGTAAGAGTGCTACTTTGTTATTTTATAGCCTAATCTTGGCTCTTCAAAGTACATGTCCAAATAGATTAATCTTTCCCCTGTCGGATGATTAAAAGGTTTTTCAAGAAGATTTCTTAGGTCTTCTTGATCAGATCAACACCTTTCTGCTCACAGCACCTTTCAATTTAAGAGATGCAGTCAAACAATGGTAAATAAAAACCACACACATCAAAACTTGTTTTACAACAAATAAAGCAGGGTAAAATTTAAAACAGGCAAACTCCAAAAGCCAGGTCCTTGTTGGCAAATCAATCAGTTAAATTAAACTCTAACATTTCTGAATAACAATTGCAGTCAAACATGCAGCTAGAAATATGGCAGAAACTTGATGACAGTATTTTTGTCAACAATGAATGTATGTACACTTTTGACTGACCCTGACACTTAACTATACAGTGACAAACAACTAAAAATTGGTCTTAACTTTTTTGTTTTGTTTTGTTTTTTAAAGGGTTTAGCCTTTAAAAGTAAATTTCACTTTATCCTGAATTCAGTTTTTAAGTCCAGCCTGAGAGATTATGTGCTTTTAGCACAGAAAATCATGTCAGTTGGGAAATTATGTTGATAAATCTAATCAGCTTTGGAATGGTAAAGTGAAATTTGTAGCACTACTACATTGTGTTTCTGTATTGTTTTTTTTTTTTTTACATTTTCCCTACAACTGCTAGCTGTTGCTGGATTTAAAAGATATTTTCACATGATAGCTGCTGTGGGTCACTGGGACTAGAACAAATAAATACTGCAGTGGAGGTCTCTGTTCTGACAGGTGTGTCCTTGTCTGATAACGACCCTCTCAGCTGCCTCTGCGCCATTGGAAATTCAGATTAAAACGTGTTTCGACAGTGTGTTCACATTAATCCTGCTTTATTTCTGCAAAAGTGCAATTTGATACTTTCATTGTTCTGATTTATTTAATGTTTTTCTATGGATCAAATTAAAAGGTTAAGGATGAAGCATCTGAAAACAATGTTTGGAAAAGAAGAAGTCTACAGAAAAATATTTTTTAAAAGGACAAAAAGCTCTCTAGGATGTCTTTGATGTCCTTTTGGATCATCCTAATCAGATTTTGTTATGCAAAATGCAAAGAGTCACATTTCTGTCAGTACTGTTCTGCTGCTGTAATTAAACCAGGTACTAAAATGCTCACACGCACTGCAGACAAGCTAAAAACATAGTTTGTGGCAGGGCAGTGGTAGTGCATGTCATTACAGTGATTAACAGAAGTTCTTAGCAGCATGTGCTCTGCATAATTATGACTCATTATGAACCGAGGTGGTCAATTGTTATGGTACATCCTGTGCATACAGAACAATGACACCCTTTGGCAGAGAATGTAGCCAGAATGCCTGCTGTGGGTGCATGCTGGAGTGAAACTCTTGCATAAGCATCTTGTGAACGCCTTTAAACTCCCGTGTTGCTTTTATCATGGAGATATATGATATCCCAGTGTACATTAAAATGGACACTGGGTTTAAGTCAAACAGCTCAAGTCTAAGTGATTTATTTATGTAAGTTGAATCCAAAAATGTTAAGCTTGAGTTCACTTGACTTGTATACGTGCTGCAGATCTGCTAAAGCCACACGTACCCATATATAGTATCTACAACTGTATAGTAAATGTTCTGCAATATCCAAGGAATGAACTATAGCAGGAAAAACAATTTTGAGGAATCAACTATTGCTCCACTATTGGTTATTCACACTGACCTTCGTCTCCAGGCACACCACATTCGGTGTGTCCTCTCATGGTCAGCTCAGTAAAGTGGCTTTCTCCTCACCAGTTGACCTCATATTTACTCATATGTTGAAAGCCATCTGTTATATTTCATTGCCAATTTGTACCTGGTTTTCAAACATGTTAAATGCAAATGTAAAAACAGTTCAGTTTTAATAAATCTCATTGAAGGTGGTAAGTCAATGTATCTGGATAGCCTCCTCCCAGAATTTTATACTTTCTGATGATCAGTACATGTTTTGCATATACATGAAGGTAGACATGCGAAATGAACAGCCCCTGCTATGCTGGTCATTTTACGGATCCTGTCCTATTTGCATGTTGCTTGCAGACCAGGTTTGCATGGGCTATCAAGTTTGCACTGGTTTTTGTACTTGCAAATCTTTAACATGAGGCCCTAAGATGAAAGTAGTGCATGTCTTTATACACATATTTTGTAGACACCTCAACTCTGTCCACATCCTGTCCATGTGACAGGCCTTCCAGCTTTTGATTAAACACATGACTAAACATGCATAATACATATGAAGAGGGTCGGTCAGTGCAACTCACAATACGGTAAGCAACAGGAGGTCATGTGACCTCAACCATCTGTCTGACATCAGGTGACCTGTCTTTGGGAAATGTATATTTTTCATTCCCATTTAAAAGCATTAAGAGACAAACTGAACTAAAGGACTGAAGATTCAGTGCAGTTTTCTTTAACTGATCTCTTTATAACAAAGCAGGGGATGACAGATAATTATTTTAATATTAGAATCTGCAGACATTTTTAGCAGAATGTTGTGTAGGCATGTTCACTCACATGATCAAATTGATATTTGTGTATTATGGTGTTGTTCAATGAATGTGTCCAGAGTAAATTAGCAGTGCTAAGTCATCTGCACCATAAAATAAACTGTATTATTTCATACCTCTTGGACTTTTTCACATTTTGCCACTTTACAACAGCCATTACCAACAACAGGCGCACACAGAGTGCAAACTTCAATATATGTTCTGGGGATTTTATGTGAAGTAGAATGAAAAAGATATCTTGCGTTCAAAAACAAATTTGGAAAATAATCCCCAAAAGAGATTGACCCCTTTACCTTTATGTGAATTGTTTGATTTATTCCAAGAAGGTTCTTTATTATTTTTTGTGTTTTAGTCTTAAATATTTGAGAATCTCTTTTTTTATCACTACAAAAATTTTATTAATTTATTCTTTTATGCCTCATTCATTTATGTTTATAATGTTGCAGTTACAATTTTTTTTTCCTTTTTAATAAGTCAGCTGTTGCCACGTCTCAGCCTCTCTTTTTCCATTGGCTTTCGGTAACCCAATTTGCAGACGGGTTTGTGATCAGTTTACACAATCCAACTGTGTCCAGATGCCCCCTCAAAAAATTTAAACATTTATGCTTGACTGTGACTGCAGTGGGGTGGGTCTATTCCCTTCCCATAAACAGACTCCAGTCCTCACCCCGTTTCACACTAACAGATTTTTGTGCTGACCCACCATGCCAAGTGACAACTAATGCAGACTGACACAGACTTTCCCTCACAAGGAATTGCTGGTGAAATTGGGCAAAAATTCCTGTTGTGGTGTGGCTTCAGCTTTAATTGGAGGTATTTTACAAAGAAGAAAATGTGACACCTTTAGTTTAGGCATATGCAGAGTTTGTTGAGACAATCCCCAAACGAAATGCAGACATAAATGTGGGAACAAGTGTTTCTTTTTTACATATATAATTCTTTTTTACATATTATATTATGTCTTAGTAAACGAATGCATTACTCTGGATTGATATACCACACAAAGTATATGCAAAACTGTGGTAGTGCCATGAAGTTAGCGAACTAATAACTCAACTTTTTCTGCCCATATATTATTTTAGAAGGTAAACAAAATACTTCTGCTGCATTAGAACATTGCTTATAACATGTTGTTAACTCATGTTAGAGGAAAAGTGATTAAATCTTCTTTGGACACGAACAAATAAATACACAATGCGGATAGAGACACTTCAGTACTGTTTGTGTTTGGCAGGGCTTAAGTAGTCAGGTTCCCTGAGGTCACAGTCAGAGCTACAGTGGATGCCCAGAGTTGCTCTACAGGGATGATGATCACTATCGCACTCCGTCAACATGGCTGGGTAAATTAAGATATGAAAGGTGGACTAAACCCAGCAGCTGCATGACGCAGAGTAAAAACAAGGTCTTAGGTTCCTGGGTTCAGGTGGGAGCTCAGGTAAAAGAGTGCAATACAGGTCAGGTGTTGTGTGTATGAGTTCATATACCGATATGATTTGTAAATCATCTCTATATGGTCATCGGCTCTCACCTGTTTGTCAAGTCTCATATTACAGAACATTTGTCTGTACATCACTAACCTCCCTGGAACCATATTGCCACTTGGGCACTCAAAGCAGTCCTGACCAGTTAGCTGTAATTAGCTCAGTACAGTGGGCAGGCTAATAGGCAGGTGGTATTGACAAAGTCTGTCTTTACCTGTGCACTCTGTGTGCGCCTGCCATTAGTAATGGCTGTTCAGGGCCCAGGGGTTCCAATTAGGAAATGACACACAGATAGTAGAACATGACCTTGTGTTCCTTTGTGGGCTAAAAGCCTGCAAACATTACTGCCGTTTTATTTTTAGCAGCAAGAACATGAGAGGAAATTCTATTTTAGTAATTCCAAAATGGAAAAGGGGGTAATTTTAGCCCTCTTCTCAAATTAACCTTCTCTAATGATACCCATTCTTTTCCTGAAACACAAATTATATCTGGATGTGTTTAGTAATTGCTCCCTACATTGTCATTGCATCTATCAGCACGCTAAGATAAACAGAGGCCCAGAGGAAAGACCTGCTATTTTTATCACGCAGCATGTTGTCTCTTTCCTCTTTTGGTTTTAACATTCTGAATTCATCTGCTGTTAATTGTGTAAAATATTTTCTGTCAAAGCACAGATATACAACCTTTACAATCCATAGATCCATTTGGATCTCAGTCCACAATAATGATAACGTTAAAACTGCAAATGTTACATAATCTTTTGAAAATAGACAACTTGTAATTTTTGATAAATGTCTACTAAAACAATCATTGACATCTTTATAGAACCACCATTTTGATTTCATTGACAGTTTTCAATGCTAAAACAGCCATTAAAATTAGGCTAAAACAGCATATGAGATGTTGATATTCATAAAAAAGGAAAGTAGAGTTTAAAAAATATTACAGGTACATAGTGTCATTCTATTGTCATGCAACTGTCATGTCTGATTCATTCTTGAATTATTGGATTTGGACAAAAGGAGTCATCAGAAGGTGGGCATAAAAGGGTGAACATAATTGGCAACAACAATAACATTGGTTGGGGTGTTTAGACGTTGCTCATTTTTATAAAGTTGCCCAAAATGAGCGGGAAAATAAAATATTGCCCTCAGTGACAGAAATGGGATGTATTTATGCCTTAAAGTTGTTTACAGAGAATTCTCATCTGAATGTTGGCAGCAAGACCGCCCAGCTCTAAGGAGGGGAAACCACATTACCACACCACCTGCTGAGCTGGCCTCTGAGATGTCAAGGGAGCGTGATGCCCACCACGGTCCACCACAGCCCCTGCAGTCCACTGAATACATACTTCAAGACACTTTGAAAAACCAACACAATATAATTATTACTCCTTTTCATAAGGACTGGACTAGGATCACTCTTAATTGTGAGTGGTTTAACTCAGAGTGAAGAGTTACCACAATTCCTCTATTACTGGGATCATAGATTAAATCCAGTTTTAGTACTTCCCAAAGCTCAATTTGCAAATGTTTTAAACCGAGAGAGGAAAACAACACACAAAATATTAATCAAAGGAAGACAAGTTTTTGTTTTTGTGAAAAACAAAAGGTGGACAGATGGTTCCCCTATACAGCAATCATACATGTGTCATATGTGCTATTTTGCAGAGGAAGCTGTTGTATACTTTGCAGATTTTAAGGCACTTTAAGGCACTGTGAAACTTTTACAGCAGATTCACAGCAGGATAAAACTGCTGTAACGCAAGACACACCTTTAAGTCTGACGAGATCTGTTGACAGATGGACAAGTGGAAGAGACGGAGGTGCCATCCAAATTGCCCACCTGAACTGAATAATTGTGATATCAGGATTGTCAGAAGCTAACTGCGTGACATGAAAATCATTTTACAATCAACAATGTAAATTTCAAAGAATGATTAGCTGAAAGCTTTAGAAATAGTAAATTGTCTATTGAAGAATTATGTTTGGGAGTTTTTTTGAAGACATGACTTTCAGTTCCTTGAATCCTATTTGTCTTCTACCCTATTTCTTTTCAACCATCCATACAAGACATAATGTCATCATCAGGTAGAATAATTAGATAGCAATTTAAACAAAAAAACCCCAAAACAACAACAACAACAACAACAAAAAACAGCCAAAGTCCAAATAAAATATAACAAAAATGCTTCAGTCTTAAGCATTAAAAGCTTTAATAATAGTAGCGTAAAACTCATGTTTTAAAGAAATAAAATATTTTATTTACATGAATATTTTGGTATGCAGATTTGTTTATCAAAATGTAATTAGCATAACACTTGATGTATTATGCCGAAGCTTTTGGCTTCGGCATAATACATCATTTGAAAGTGATTTTGTCACAGGAAGGTGAAACTGTTAGTCACAGTTCTTTTTCATTTATTGAAAAGGTCAAAAGCTTTGTTTTCAGTTGAACCATGTGGCTAATAGTTTACATCTGCTTCACACATAACTGAAATGCAGAGATTTTTTAAAAATTATATTGTTTTTAATCTTCGATATTGTATATTCTTGTGTACAATTTAAACAACACCCTCTGGAAACAGCTATAACTTTGTATTTCTGGAATGTTTCTTAATCAACAAGCTTTTAAAAACAAGTCAATATGTAAATAAGAAATTGCAGCATCTTTCAAACAAATCATGAATCATTACTGAAACAGATAGCTGCATTAACATTAACTGCCTCTTTTATCATAGCCACATGTACTTTGATATCCTTGTGATGCTTTTCTGTTTCTACACTTGAGAAATCACAGAGACAGACAGGGACAGACAGATTGCGGATATCAGCTGACAATTCCAAGGCTCAGTTATGTTTCCAGCAGCAAGATCACCAGTGTAGTGACTATGCCTGTGCATGCGTCCTATGTAATTATTTGAATGTAGTATGCATATATTTCTTATTAGCTCAACAGCAAGGATTTCTGAGTTGGCTGCTATGTAGTAATTACCTCAGCGGTTTTCTAAATTCTAACCTAGTTCTAACAAACTAGGTTAGAATAGGCACCAGTTACACAGGATCAAGGTAAACAAAAACAGAGAGGATGGGTCAGTACAGACGGGGTGTGATATTCGTCTTGTGTTACGAAATACTCCTTCCGCTATGAGAGTCATATCATTTCAGGGGATATTTTTCTATTGATGGGAGTATGAAAATGTTAAGATTAATATTAATTTAGTGTTAGGATTAATTTTTCTTTTTTTAAATGTAAGTAAATTAGATGGATTGGCAACCTTTTAGGTTGTGCCCTGCCTCTCACCCAATCATCACTGGAGAGACAATGGATGAATGGATGGATGGATGGATGGATGGATGGATGGATGGATGGATGGATGGATGGATGGATGGATGGATGGATGGATGGATGGATGGATGGATGGATGGATGGATGGATGGATGGATTTATTGATTTGAGGGGTTTTGGAGATGTTTGAATATGCCAAGCTTTGAACATCTCACAGAGTATTGATTAAGCCATCATGTGAAAATTGAGTTTGTCACAGCAATCATAGCTTACCTCTCCCCTAGTAAGCCCGTAGTAACTCCAGAAAAGCTGAAAAGACCCACAACTCATGGGGGGAGTCAGTTGATAAGTCTTTATGTCTTTATGGTGGAGAGACAACTTGAATTTTGTCTTGCTAAGACTGAACTCTTTAAAGTAGTCTCCATAAATACCCCCAAAGAGTTGCAGTTGTAACTGAGAAAAATGGTGATCCTAAAAGGCTGATGTGAACTTGCTCATGTGAACTGAACTCAAACAAACATAAAAGTTTCAGATTTTTATCTGTAAAATAATTTTAAATTGTGCACCATGATTTTGCATTTATTTTCTAATTTAAATGCATCAGATCTGTGTCTACAACATGGCCAACTTTTTTAGGTCACAAATAATTTCACTATGGATAAATATGTATTTCACTTTCAGTGACATCTGAAATTATCATAAAAAAATTATGCAGGATATGGTAAACCATGAGTGGGCTTTCATCACAGCAAGGTGTATGTGATGTTCCCCTGACGCACAACATTTGGTGACCCATAAACAGCTAATTTGGTTAAGAGGGGAATCGCTTTGGATGTAACATAGACGCTGTTGTCAACAGCAACCACGCTTTGCATTTCATGACACACAAATCACAAAATTCTATTTCAATGACAAACTGAATTTAATGTGAATTTGAACAAATTTGACATAAATACAGATCTACATATCTAAATTGACAGGAAATTTGTCAACAAGCTGATTTATTCTTCGTTTCAAACAGCTGAATGCTCTTATGACTCAAAATGAAATTGAAGTGTATCAAAGCTTATCACAAAGCTTTGATGGGGGAGTTATAATCCTTGTCACTTATGCTAATTTATAAAGGTTTTATGTAATTCATTGGATGAATTTCTGTTAGTAAAAGTCACTGGGAGAAGCAAGTAAAAATAATTCTTCCCTTTTTTGCTTCTTTCTTTCCCCATTTGTTGACCATCAGCATTACGTAAACAGAGCTCCAAAGGGCAGCGATTCTTTGACGTCTACAGTTAAGCATTTATAAGATCACTCAGTTGTTGCCATATTTTCTGACAGCAGTGCTCAATGAAGTACACAGAGCTGGTGGTGACTGTTCCCACCTGCACAAGTCAGCTAACTGCTTAAGGAAAATAAATTAAAGCACATAAAGCCAATTTTCCAAAAGCACTTTTACTGAGTCTCTTTATATACAGACCCACTTTCAGCTGTGTATTCACTTATTACATTTTTACAGTCCACTTGTCACTGTTTTTGCCAAAGCATTTCAGTACAACGTCTTATATAAACTTAACCTACTTAACCAGTGTTGCTTTCTCTTCATCTTTTGACTTTGCTTTATTATGCTTTCTCTTCATCTTTTGACTTTGCTTTATTGTAAAAGAAGCAGTTTGTATCTCTACTGACATTCAGTAATGCCTGCCTTCATTTACAGATTGTGTGCTTAGTGAATATCTATGCACACTACCATTTTCGAAAAACTGCAAAAATAAATAAATAAATATATACGTACATACATACGTACATACATACATACATACATACATACATACATACATACATACATACATACATACATACATACATACATACATACATACATACATACATACATACATACATACGCTATACAAGTATAGCGTTTGGTTTCCACCAAACGCTATACTTTTTTTTGCTGCAGACCTAATGCCAGACTAGCAGTTTCAAAGGAACCTAAACAAAATCGATAGATATCAAAACACCATCTGATATCTGCAGGTAGACTAATGTCAAAAATATCCATGTTTCCAAATTAAATACATTTTTGTCTGACCGTTTTCAAGAAGGGAACATGAATATTGATCTGGCTGAAATCTTTCCAGCAAAGACTCTGAGCCCGGATAATGAGATGAATCTGCACAGATTGCTTGTAAATCCATAATGAAAATAACCACCTGGCAAAAAGAAGTTCTTAGTCAAAAAGGTCAACTGAGGCGAACCCTGTGAACTGCTGTTTGTTCAGTGCAAGTGAGGTTGACAAGTATTCACAAATCATTTCTGACCCCCGGAGGTCATACTGAAATGAACTGGAAAAGTGAGGATTCAAACATATTATGTTTCCTTCTATATTATTCAGCCCTGAGCAGAGGTGCAAAGAATACCCAAATGTACTCAAGGTAGAGCAGCAGTACTACAACATATTTTTGTTCAAGTAATGTAAAATGCTGCTGTCCATTAAATTGATTACAAAGGAACTGATAACATCTGCTTTTAAAACAGACTTTTCTTTCAATATTAATCATTATATTAATCAACCATAAATGCATATATTTTATATGCATTCATCTTTATGTATTCAACTGCTTTCCTATGACTCTGCAAATATATATATATATATATAGATATATCTGTTACTCAAGTGTAACTTGAGTAAGACTTGAGTTACACTCAAGTTACACTCAAGTGTAACTTGAGTGGGTAGTAGCTAATTAAATGTAATTAGCTACTACCCACCTCTGGCCATAAACTGATACATAAAAGGCTCATGAAGATGTTTACCTTCATATATTTACAACCTTACACACCATGCGTAAAATCACTGCCCATTTCGCTGATAAAAACACAGCTGACAGATTATCAAACCACCAAAACACACAGGTGTTCCGCAAGCTAAAGCCTAACTACGTTCTCTAAGCTGATTGGCCGTGACGTTTTTAGGCTTTTGTCCTGGAAATCAAAGAATCATGCTTCATTCATCGGATTCTCTGCAGCGTGGCCCTGACTGACACGCAACGGACTGAGAGCACATGCTATGTAAACACGCCATTCAAAACATACAGCATAAGGTGGCTTTGTCTGTTTTCTCCAGAATCTCACTGAACACAGGCAGCCCCTATCTTTCTGTATTCAACTGCTTTCCTATGACTCTGCTGATTTAAAACTGATAATTTAGACTTACATGATTTTATTTCCCAGAATGTTCTTTTCTTTGTTGCCATAATACAAACACATGACCAATGTTACTGGTCAGATGACTCTCCTTAAGTGTATTATTTTGATATTTAACCAGATGCTGTTGCTGTGGTTTATATGTAGTTAAAAATCATACTTTTGTAGACCCAGGTGTATTAACTACTCCTCTACATCTTTTAAAAGAATTTTGTTTCTGCTAAAGACTTTAACTTCTGTTACTAGCTACTTCTGACAGACACAGTTCTGGTGTCTGTCATGACAACAATGGCCTTACCGACACTGTAGTAATAGAGTGTAGAAGACTACCATATAATAGTTGCCACTACTGAAAGGTTAACTGTTGAGTTTGCAGACATGTCCAGATCAAACCTGTCTGCTCAGTGAGAGTCCAGTTGGTGTTGGACGTGCTCTCCTGAATATGCCAGACTATATAATAGCGTACCAAGCTGCACCAGCAAGTGCTACACCACACAGTGGAAATGAGGTACTAAATCCTTATTTTCTCTGTAAAATGGAAAAATAAAAATAATTTTCATTTCCTCTCAAGGTCTTAAAAGCATGCTGATATGAGTTATTTCCCAATACATCACAACCTAAGTTTGGTGAGAGGTAATGAAAACAAAACAAAAATAAAAACAAAACAACAACAAAAAAAACCGTTTCCACATCAGCTGTGAAGCGTTTTGTCCTCAACTACAAATTTTTTTCCGAGCTTTTCTGTCTTCGTTGCTAATCGATGAAGGCAAACATTGCTGAGAAGAAAATTAGTATAATGTGTATAATTGTTCATGGCGTGAGCAGGCTGCCACTGGTGTGTTTGCTCTTTTGGACCATGTTGCCAGGATGATGTGTGTGTAAGAGGTCCATCTATCTAAAAAAAACAAGACTGGAGATCAGCCTAGGCACAAAAACATGTTTTAAGAGACTAAGCATGAGGACACAGTATACTGAAGTCTGTTTCTATATAAAGTGTCACAGCATCAGTACAGTGTAAGGCATGTAATTTTCTGCCGATGATACCCAAATTTTGATCAACAAATAAAAAATTATTCTATCACTCTTTATATAGGTTAATGCTAAGCAGATTTAAAGTGTTGATGCTCCTCAACTGAAATGCATATTTCTGTTTCCGTGTAATATGTTTATAGAAGCAGGATCATGGCAATGGTGTAGTTCTGCACGTGAAATGTTTTATGCAACTCTGGGAACCGCTGGCTTAAATTGTCAACCAATACTCAGGGATGTAGCACAGGTTCACTCCACCCTGCATGCGCAAATCCATCACTGAGGTTTTGAACAACCCTGGCTTAGGTGTATGCATATCTCATTTCAACCTGTTGCCCCACAGAAGGCTAAAAAAGGTCACCAGGGTTGGCAGGTATGAGGTTTCACAAAATATGATTAGATAAACAGAGGGACATATGGCTAAGCTTGTCCTAAACTTAAGTATTGAGAATAAAGATGTTTTTGCTTTTTCTGGAGCAGTTACAGGATACTTGAAGCAAAGAAGGCGACATGTAACTGTGGTGCTGAATGCTAATGATGAACAATATCAACGTCTTGAACGTGGCTGATGTTGGCTGTATTGTTTCGATTCAACAATGACGCAGGTTTGTAAACCCAGTGAAAACACGGGAAGCAGTAGGTTGACCTACAAATTACACTGAGAATTCCCAGCAACACAGGGCACCTTCAGTTAAATTAAAAACATGTTGACAGTAGTCTCAACAAAATTATATGGCTCAACATCAGCAGCCTCAGAATAGCCAATGAGTGGTGTTGTCTGAGGCTCCATCTTGGTTGGTATTACAGAACATTTCAATAGTATTCAAATGCCTGGGACATTTTCACATTCAGTCTCAAGCTTCACTGCATTTTATTGGAATTGCATGTGATGTGATATGATATGATACGATTTTGTTGCCTATGATAGGTATTCTTGCTGATGCATTCAGCTTCAGCACTTCTCTCAACTATGAACAAAAGTATTTCCGTTGTATGATGCTGTCACCAACATGTTTCACCATGTTTGTTTGTTTGTTTGCTTTGTTCTGAGTGATGCACACAGAGTTAGTTTTCCACTAGCTATGCTGTCAAAAGATTCTTCTACCTTCTACATTCAAACAGTGTTATCTGTAACTTGTCGGACATGTTCCTTTGGTGCAATGTATTGCTTGGATATAATGAAACAATGACGCACCCCACAACATTGTGTGTGGGGTGTGAATACTTTTGTGACGCAGCTTATCTAAAATGTTGTTTTACACAGTATAGAAGCTGAGCACATTAATGAAGTTGTCAAAAATCTGACTTTGAAAGATTCCACAAGGTGTATCACATGTACCTGCACACTCGACACCTAAATCATATTCAAGGCTGTCCCTTTTATCAGATATCTCTCTCTTCTTCACATTGATTCTCAGGTGAGAGGATAGGTTAAAGGTGATGAGTGCTTAAAGCGGAAAAGTGGATGAGCAGAGGCTGAGTCACAAGCGACAGGCTCTATCTTGGGCTACGTTAATTAATAGGCCATATGAGAAAGTCGATACAGATTGGATTGAATGGCTTGCAGGCAGTAGTTACAACCAGCTGGACTTCTCAGATTTTTTTTTCCGCCCTTCGAGCCACTATGACGTTTGCTGCCACTGTGTTTGCATTCTGACATTTTGTCCAAACGGTAACAGAGATTAAAGTGACAACTCCAGAGATGTGATGACTGGGCTAGTTTTATGGCTCCTAAAAAAATGCTTAAATGTATGTGGTTTGTATGTTGTACCAGTTTTTCTCAAATGGGTAATATGTGTTTTTGTTTTTGCTCATGGTGTCATGGTGGCCCATCAAAGGGGGACGCTATCAGAATCTGTACTGACCTGCTTCTCAGTGATCATGTTTTTATTCACATTTGTTGTTTACTGTTTTAATTTTACATGGAGATAAAGGGCACATATTTAGATACATCCATAAGAAAAACTTTTTTTTTCTCACCATACTTTTTTTTTTTTTATATTTCACACTATTATTGAGGTGAATAGAGATATTTAATTATATATTCTTGTCTTTAATGGATCTTAAAGCAAAGTTTCCACTATAACTGCTCTATGGGTTTTGCTGCATAATCCTCTCAGGTCTACGTTTATCCATGCTTGTCAAGGTTTGGTCACCTACATTTTTTCTTCCACTCAACTTTTCATTACATCTGAATACCACTTTCTTTTAACAGCTGGACTCTTTATTAGAAGCCCTACTTTTCTTATGTTAGTAGGGCAGGGTTTTATTGACTACTTTGTGATTGTTTAATCTGCATTTATCCATTTATCCATTCCAATTTTCTAAAACACTGAATCTTCATGTCATTGCTTTATGCCACAAATATCAAATCCGACAGAAACAAATGCTTAAAACATGTGATTCGGGGTGTGAGTTAAAGATTCTTCATTATTATAAATACATACATTTTTAACAAAGTTTATTTATTTAGAAACAATTCACAGAAAATGTCGTCTCAAGGCAACATTCAATGTATACACAGAAATGCTGTCAATACAGTCAATCCAAACAAATCCAATCCATTCAAATTAAATATTTTTAACAAATGCTGAAATAAACCAAATTTTCGATGATTTTCAAACTCAGTGACATGCATATGAAAACATAAGCTTGTATCTGATCAGTTTCTTTTTTGATATAGGTAGAACTGACGCAGAACCGGAGCCTTGCTCAACGTTGTGATTGCCGCTCTTCCCTCTTGCTCCTGTGATGCTAGGGTGACGCGTGACGCAATGGAGGCGCGGCGATCTTCTCCAATAAATTCTCAGCCAGCCTCAGCTTCAGACAGAGCGCATCCAAACCTTCCCCATCACTGCTTGGATTTAAAACTATCCCCGCACTGACAAGGCACCGCTGAAGACGGGGCGTAACATTGCTGCAGCTATGATTAAGAAAATGTCTCCATCCGAGAATGACTTTGACATTCCTGCCAAGAATTGCCACAGGATGGTGATTCTTGGCTCCACTAAAGTTGGGAAGACGGCTATTATCTCCAGGTTTCTCAATGAGAGGTTTGATGACCAGTACACACCGACCATTGAAGACTTTCATAGAAAGTTCTACAGCATTAGAGGGGACGTTTACCAGCTGGACATCCTGGATACATCTGGAAACCACCCTTTCCCTGCAATGAGGAGACTTTCGATTCTCACTGGTGAGTTTAGAGTCAAATCAAAAATCCAAATTACTCTGTTCGGTGGTTTAGATCTGATTTTGTGAACTCTTCTTGATATTAAAACACGTTCCTTTGTGTTTTTGTTTTTGCAGGTGATGTTTTTATCCTGGTGTTCAGTCTGGACAACAGAGACTCGTTCCAAGAGGTGCAGCGTCTGAAGCGCCAAATACACGACACCAAGTCCTGTCTCCGCAACAAAACTAAGGAGAAAGTGGACGTCCCGCTGGTTATCTGCGGCAACAAGTGCGACCGGGACTTTTACAGAGAAGTGCAGGACGAAGAAATCGAGAAGCTGGTCGGGGGGGACGAGCACTGTGCGTACTTTGAGATCTCTGCAAAAAAGAACACCAACGTCGACCAGATGTTTCAGACGCTCTTTACCATGGCCAAGTTGCCCAACGAGATGAGCCCCGACCGACACTGCAAGGTTTCCTTGCAGAACTGCGACGTTTTGCACAGAAAGTCATTCAGGAATAAGAGGTGCAAGGATGGGAACGCTTACGGGATAGTGGAGCCGTTTGCGCGCAGACCAAGTGTGCACAGTGACTTAATGTACATCAAAGAGAAAGCAATAGGTGGCAGCCAGGCCAAAGAGAAAGGCTGCGTTATTTGCTGACGGCTTTACCAAATAGACTGCTCAAAACTCTTGCAGCCAAATAAATACATAAAAATCAGACGTGCTGCAGAAAACACGAGACCAAACAGAAAAAGAAAAAAAACAACAAAAAAACTGGAGATTGCTTGATCCAAATAGAGGACGAGACGCGGTGCAGTAAATGCTCTGGAAATGCTGTAAATGCGATTGCTTTGTCTCTCCAAGAGCAGCACTGAAGGGAAGAAATGTTTACATTTTGCCATCGTTCTCATGTAGAATGGCACTTTGAATGTTTGTTTTGCAGAATGAACAAAATGAATTCACATGTATTTATGTCCTTGTCAACTTTTTGTTTTGGATAAAGAGAAAATAAAACACTTGATACTTTTTTTAAGCCTCTTGTTTCTCTTGTGATTAATTTCATGCATAACACAATATATTATGTACTATTTCACCCAGTTCTTTCCATTAAAAAAAAATAAAAATTCAGTATTAGGATTGCAATATGTTAAAGACAGAATTTCTATTTCTTTAAAAAAGGTTCACTGCCTTCCTTAACATTTAAGCATTTTAATTTTGTGCCAACAGTGGATTTGTTTAAAATAAACACAGCAACTCATAAGTAGATTATGTTAATAACAACATCAGATAAGGTTTTCAAAATCATTTTAATACAAAAAACCCCCAAAAAACGAGATTGGAAAATCCAAACAAAATCTACAGAATCAAGCACATCCAAAAATAAAATAACTAATGATCCTCAAAATTGTCGTGCACTGTAGGAAAAAAATCCCATGTATGCCATGTCCTTGACCAGCACGAGTTTCAATTTATTTTTCCCTCCAGTTTGTGAAGTCCAGTCCAACCTAGTGTTATGATGCTTTGGGGACATCAAACATGCATAGGCTTTTGTATTTCTGAAGCAATTGGTTCTTGGTGCGCACCTGCTCTCTCAGAGTGGCCAGTTGCTGCTGCTGCTCCTGTGGACTGCTGTCTATCCCAGGCATGTTGGAGATTTGCTCCCTAGCTTTCTGAATCTTTGTTTTCAGCTTTATCAGCTCTTGGTGAACATCCTGGCCATCCTTATCCTTGTCCATGCTTGAAAAGACAAAGGCAAAAGTAAAATGAAACAAAACCTAAATATCAATGTGTTACAGTTTTAACCTGAGAGCTTCTTATGAAAGTAACATCTAAACATCTGCCAATGCAGTCCGGTTAAAACTGGACTACACTAGGCTTAAAAATGAAAATGATGTTGAAATAGCATGGATGTCTAAGACTTGCTTAATTCCTGAAACACTTAAAACAACATCAAAGGCATTACCACAAAATAAGAGGGTTGTCTGAATCTTTAATACACTGAAGAAAATTGCATTTTCTCTTCTTCTTTTTTTTTTTTAACTCCTGGCAAAAAAAAAAAAAAATGTATGGGCAAACAAAGTTACACGCCAACAAATATAAGTAAAATTAAAAGCTACTGTAATTGTTTAATCAATATATATAAATGTGTCAAAGTAAAATGCATTTACTGTTTGAATTCATTTTAAACGTTTGATGGCAAAAGACACCTGATTGGTCAACCAGTGGACCAAGTCTTTGGGCATTGAATCTTGATCTGAATAAAATTACAGCCTTGTCAGTTTCCCCCACAGGTTTTGTAAATTCATAATCTACAATAACCCTGGAACCATTAATAACACTGTGATTTTTAAATAAGAAACTGACTATATATCATTAGCCTTATTTTGATGACAGTAAACAGACTGTTAAGTGGATCTGCTCTAAATAGCAGTAATATATTACGTGATGTTTGCTATTTAAGACATCACGTACCAGGTATTTTTGAATCTTTAAAATGTTCTGACAAACTTGACAGAAAACTGAATTACTGTGCAACAGATGTGCTTACGAGCCAAAAGAGCAGCTGTAGTGACAAATATATTCTTTTACTTGTTGAGATGATTCAACTGAGGTGTGTTTGCAGTAGATACAAAGCAGCAAACCATTAACATAGTTAAGCATTTGATTGTACATCGTTCAATTTAATATCTCCGCAGCATTCCACAAGTTTGTTTTCCAGCGCAGTACTAATATTAATATTGCACCTTACATGTCGCGCTTCCCACAGTCACTTTGTTTGTATATGCGATGATAAACAAATGCTCCAAAATTAGCCAGACATATGCGAATCTAAACGATTTTTATTGCCTTACACAAGTCCAAAACCAAGTCTGTGGCTCTATTATACGTTACATTTCCAGCTGATGGGTAGTTATGTTAGCTTTAGCTAACAGGTCATCAGTATGTATGCTCTGTAACGCCACGAAAACAATTTCTTTTAGACGGAGTGAAGAATGAAGGTGTACAAGTGTTTACATACATAGCAAGCACATTCTACCTTGCTCTTACCATTTGATAACATCGTGAACTAAAGGCAAAAGAGAGCAATCCTCGCTGTCTTTCTCCACCCTCGGTTGAGACACCGCCATCGTTAGCTGCGCAGCTTTTCCTCGTCACATCACGGTCTGCTGACATCAGAGATGGGGAATCCGGCTCTTTTCTAGGATCCAAGTCATTTGGCTCTCAGTTCACAAACGAGTTGATTCTTTCGGTTCCCAAACGGATTTTCCTTTGTTGTTTTATTGAGTGTGCTTAAAAAAGTTTTATATTTTGATAACATAATTTTCGACACAACATTTTCATATTAAATGAGTGTATATATAAACTGTCGCATTTAATTTTACCAACCGTCCAAATGAAACTGTTTTCGTTCCACACAAACCTTTTTTTAAAGCTCATTGTCTGATCTGACTATATTATTGCACCTGACGGACTATTAATATCGTTAATGAAAACCTTAAACCGTTATCAAGCAATGTGGTTAATAATACCCTAAAATGCACAAGAACATCATACAGCATTAGGTGACGCATACGGTCACGCAACGCATGACCGTATGCGTTGGCTCGGTCATGAGCGACACATCACTAGTGTCTAGTGAACTACTTACAGTTCACCAATAATTTGACCCAGAAAATAATAAAACACAAATTAATTCACCATCAATGTATATATTAGTATACTTCTACAGATACGAATTTAATTGCATCTTTTCCAATATCACAAAGTGGATTGTAAGTCAGATTTAAATGGCTCCATTAATGATCGTGATGCTGTCACGTGTCCTGTATGCGTGCTTAATAATTACGTGTGAAGCACCAGTCGTCTTAAATATAATGGCTTTACACATCAAAACTATTAGACCGTAAAAATGTGTGCCTGTAAATAATTTCTTAAACCTGCTTAAGTAGAATGGTTTCCTTTGTTCTGATTTTATTTCCAAACTTAATGATCATGGGGGAAGGCAAATTACATCTAAACCACAGGGTTCTCACTTTTTGTGTTCCACATATTTTTCTTAGAGGTGACATAAAAGGTATTTTTCCCCCAGTTGTTTTCAAAAATGTCTCAAATGTAAAGTTTTGCTAAGCAATTAACTTTACAAAAAGTTTAATATTGGCAAAAATATCTTCTCTTTGCTCTGTGGAAATTTCAAACATAGCTAAATGAAAACAGATCAGATAGAAGTGGTAATATAATCAAAAAATTATAATAAATACCCTAGTTAGTCTGTCAAAAAAGGCATTTGACAAACTTAAAAAGTAAATACTGTAAACCTATGATCAATTTTAAACTGCAATTTGGATTTTTCCACAAGTTATTGTCCTTTTTAACAAAGAGCCCATATATCACCTCAAGTAAATACGCCAAAAACTGTTTAATATTGCACTTTGAAGGAGAAAGGGAACTTCACAGCCCTATATTTTGTTCCGTGGCAACTTTAAGAACATTGACCTAAAGCCATTGCACTATGTTTACATGCTTGACACATGACACACATATAGAGTCCAACAAGGGAGTCTATTTAAACATTAGCACATGTTAAAAGGCCAAATCTAGACTCTCAGATGACACTATGTTGTAAAATATGTCTATTCTACAGACAATTGACGTGATTTATTTAGGTCATGCGCAAGTCTCTTTTTAACTTGGTTTCTCATCTGTTTTAAATCATCATTTTGTATTTATTCTAATTATCTCTGATCTCAAAATTAAAAAAATATGCTTTTTGTTTACTATGATGTTTTCAATATGACATTCAATACTACAAGGTGCAGCTGAAGCAGACTATTTCGGGAAGCAGAAATTCTGTAAACACTGTAATACTGTGTACCTATTTCTGATTGAATCCTGAAATAGGTATACAGGAGATCTGTAATGGCATTAGGAAGAGATTTTTTTTTAATTTATTTATCATCAATTAACATATTCTGTTCATATCCATACAATTCCTCTAGGTCTCTTTTTTACTTCCACCAAACTTGGCTCTCAAGAAACAATACGTGGAGGAGGAATTTTTTTGTTGTTGTTGAAATCTTAGTGAGCCAGATTTTGTTTTTACAAGTATTTGATTAGAAAGAGCTGAATAAATATACCTTCCACACTTTTCAGATCTTTCCTTGTCAAAACTTTGCATTCTTTTCAATTACACACTACTTTTGTTGGTTATTCTGTAAAATTTGAGACATATATTTTAAAAAAGTGACAAAAGTTCACTTGAATTAAAGCATTTGACATGATTTATGACATAGTTATGGTGATTATTACAGTACTGTAATGTATATTTAAAATCCCTTTTAAAAAATTATGCTTTCTATGGTTATTTGTGGTTCATGTTTTGGCTCTGACAGAATTTCCCATATTTGAGAAAAAGTTAAATATCTTTCTGGAAATGTCTCACATGCAGCTCAGAGAAGGCCTTATGACTATCGGGGGAGTTTTGGATAACTTTTTGGCCTGGGTGACATTGGGAGACTTCCGTTTGAACCCATCCATAGCACTCCCCAAGTGACTGGGCTTGCCCTGCCCACCCCTTAATGACGTGAAAGAGCAGCTGACAGTTTCCAACAGATGGGTCATATCCCAGCATCTCTGGCTGACAGCCAGCAATATGCAGATGTCCTGTCTCACGATATGCTGGCTAATTTTAGCACACTTCTCTATATGAAAGATGCGGCCAATCACTGATGTTATACACTATTAAAATCAGTGTTTAAATGTAGTTTTCAGGACTATTTCAATAAAATGCATCCTATGTGACAAATTAGACACAATCAAGCACTTTATAACACTTGATTGCAGAAATGATCAAAATTTTACTTTGAGTGAATATCCACTATTTACAGAGTAAGATGGTCAAGTTTCCTGTTCAGTCACTAACAATAATTCAACCTCATCACAACAGATTTCAAACTTAGGTTTGATTATTTAACAAAGTTCTCCACTGATTCATATCATGGTTCAACTTTTTCTCTTGTTCATCCATTCATTGTTTGTGATTGCTTCAGTCTGTTAAGGCACAATTTCTTAGGAAGAAATAATTCCAAAATCTTTCTTGAGCAGCATTTTGCAATGCAGTTATGTTAAGAAGTTTCCTTTGTGAGCTTTAGTATATACATGTATAAGTCTTAAAAATACTACAACGGCAACTGTAGGCTCTTTTGTAATTAGTGACTAGAAGCAATGCAAAACAGACCATCTTTGTCTTTCCAAATCAAAAATATGCACCACTTTAGTTAGTCTACACATTAAATGTCGTGTGTGCATGGTTGCTTGTCCTGTGTGTCCCTTTGATGCCCTGTGATGAGCTGATGAACTGACCAATTTGTACTCTACCTCTCATCTGATGACTGCAATCCTGTGAGGATTTTATTGTGTTGCACAGTTCAGCAAGAAGGTAGTTCAAAGTGATTTACATGATATAGATAAAGGATAGATGAATAAATGGATATTGAAGTTCGTTATTGTAATTTGACAATATGTGAAAAGTTACAGCTTGTATGAATGCACTATACACTATGGTTCTGATACTTTGTCTCTTGTGTTTCACTCATTCTGATTCTAAATAGCAGATAGGCTGTTTTGTTGCTTCAAAGACATTATTTGCTTTGACAAACAAAATATATTGACAAGAGGGTTTAATCTGTTTTCTGTCCTGGAAAATCACAATGAAAAACATTACATAGAAGATTCATCAGGTTTTGTTATTCATTCCACGTTTGCAGGCTAACCCCAAACTCCAGCTTTGGTTTCTTCTTACATAGTAAAATAAATAAATAAATAATAATAATAATAAAAATAATAATAATACATGCACCTACACACACACAGGTACACACAGTGAAAATTGTCCAGCATGTTTCCCGGAGCGAAATTTGTTGGGTGTGATTAGGAAGATTTTGCTCAAAAACATGAAATAAAAAATGTCAGCTTCGATCTAATCAGTAAATGTCATTGCGGAAAGATGTGGAGATTGATATTTATTTAGGTTATATCTAAAGGACTTAAAGGTTGTCAAAAAACATGTTTAATGCTGATTTGTATTATGGACAATGAGTAGCCAATGGATGTGGGCATGAGTGTCCAATGATTGAAAGAACGCATAACAAAGCTATCTCAGCTTTTTGTTGAAGACTGACAGCAACTTAGAAACTACAAATAACTATAGGTAAAATAAAATTGAGACATTATTAAAAAAACGAAAGGATGCTCTTTTTCACGAGAGTCCAAAATTTAAACTAGATTCACACTGCCCCCAAGTGAAAAAACCTGGAAACAACACAACAAAATGTATTGCATTTTTTTCTGTTAAGTTTTCATTTGTTTGGTTTTTGTTTCTTTTCCCAGAGTCTGCTCCTCTTTGACGTATAATACAGATATGGTAGTAAAAATGTGTTGTGAATTAAATAGAGGCCAATAACTTAATTTTTCCCAGTTTACTTTATTTACCAACCATCTGACATTTTCCAGCAGACAGTAATAAATTAAAATAGACTTCCAACCAGTATTCTATTCTGAGTATCTTTCTTGTATCTAAAGGTCTTTTATTGTACTGTAAATTTAGGATTTACATTTAATCACCTGAACATTAATATGCTACTCAGTTGTTTGTGATATCTTTACCACAATAAACTTTAATCTTCAAGTTAAAGTGCTTGTTTTATGCAAGTTATTCCTGAAAGTAGAGAGTGCCGCTATTTAAGACTGACTTGTCATTTCAACCTGAGACAATAGTGACAAAATGTGTCGTTTATGCCTCGTTATGGCGACCTTACTGTCGTCCACTAGGTGGTAGGCTTTAACTGCTGAATCCAAATATCTTCCTCCAAGTGGGTACAAGGATTCACTTCAGTTTTCACTGAATCTGTGCCTCTGATTTTTCTATAGAAAAACTGGCTAGTGAAACTCATTACCCAGGATTTGTGTAATGAAACAGGCAGTTTTTAAATGGTGAGCATAATTATGCGAGGTTAGATCTGAGAAATAAACCGTGGACTTAACTGAAAGTTAAGTTAATTCATGTCAGGTTTTCTTCTTCAACAAAGCAGTTCAACATGTTTAATACTGATTAAACATTCTTCATGGTTTTTACACCATAAAAACACAAAACAGTAACCAATTATGAAGCAGCAGTAAACATTTCATTTTTGTCAAATGCAATAATCAAAATCATCAAGCAAATATAAAAAAATATTGATCAATTTATGGGTAATTTCTGACCTGCGAATTATAAAAGTATTTAAACGCCAAAAAAAAAAAGAATTCAAAGGCCACACACAAACTTTCCCTACACACACACCTACACAACCACAACTTACCCCCTCCAGCACACACATACATATCAAAGAAACTGTAATGATGTATGAATTGAACTTGCATTTGACCTGCACCTGCCCACTCAATCTGCAGCTAACCCCTCACATCAAGATCCCAAACACAAAACAATCTCAGACATAATAAAATCAAATTAGGTATAGAGGATATGAAGGTATGCTAAATCTGAGTATCCCTGCATGGTTCCTTGCTGAAGCCATGAGTAGATGTTTCACTGTTCAACAGATGCCACGTTGTATGTTTGCACATACTGTCCTACATGAGATCTTCAGCGTATGAAGTTGAACATCTTATGTTGAACAAATTCTTGTACTGAAGATGTTCAATGTAGGAGCGACTTCATATGGTGAAGAACATCTTCACACTATGAAGATTTTCTCGTACAGCTTGTGTTCAACATTTTGAGTTCAACGTGGGGTGTTCTTCATCTTATGTTCAACATGCGGTGGGACGCATCGGATGTCCTTCGTCTTATGTTGAAGATGTTCAACATAGGAGTATCTTTATAAGATGAAAAACACCTTCATCTCGTGGGGATGTTCTTCATCTTAAGATCAACACCTTATGTTGAACAGAAGATGTTCTTCATCTTGTGTTGAGGATATTCAGCATAGGAAAATCTTCATGAAATGAATATCATCTTGAGAAGATGTTCTTCAGTTTATGTTCAACACCTCATGTTTAGCAGAAGATGTTTTTCATCTTGTGTTGAACATCCCATATAATTATGAGATGTTGATGTTGAACAACAATTCAACATCAGCATAAGAACTGATGTTAAACTGTTCAAAAACTCAAACAGCATTTTGTTTTTTTGTGTTGCGAGAGGTATTTTCATAATTCACTTGAACCGTTGACAAAAAAGTTCAAAATTGTTGACTTTTTTTTAAAATTTCAGTATAATTAATTCAAAAGTAATAACTTCACATTTATATAATTACAATAATAAACCTTTACTGTGTAAAAGAAAATTGCTGCAACACTGGCTTTGTGCTAAAAAGTAAACAAGAATGTAATATTAATTGTCTTTTTGTATTGTGTAGCAAAAATACATGATAGAAAATGAATTAAATCGAGTTGAATTGATAAATATCAGATTGTTTCATCATGCAAAATAGATTTTGAATTTAAAATTCAATTAATCGGCCATATTTTGGGGCGGGTCATTTTTGACCCGTGAGACGGGGGAGTAAACAGAATGTTAGGATTGCATAAGGGTTAAAATTACAAGTTATATTCAGCATAAGCTTAAAGAACTAACAAACAAATAAGCAACTATTTAAATTAAAAAAAGTAAATTAGGGGACAGAAATTAAAAAAATAAGAATTGATTGACGTATGTGTACAAAATAAAGGAAATGGCAAACAATATTATAAGAAAAAAAACTTGATTTGGACAAATTAATAAATAGACTACTTTCAAGTTAAATGCTGAGACTTTTAAATAGTCTTCGCACTTTCAAGGGCTCTCTGATCAGCAAACTATGAATGCAGTGCAATGCATTTATGTTGTCTAAAAGACATTTACTTTTCAATTATTTTTAACATCTGGATGAGATACCTATAGGAATATGCAAAATAATTGGGTTAGCAAAAAAAGTACAACAACAATTAAGAAACCTGTCAATCTGAAAGAACCACGCGACCTTTCCTTATTGGACTTAATGAGATAATGATTGGGCTGCGATGCGATGCTTAAATTAAACGGGGCAAACTCTTGTACTCATGGAAGCACTTTACACCATTCAAGAATAACACTGTTACAAATTCCTGATTGTCCATATACTCCCGGTTATCCTGAATGGGAGGTGTGTCACGTCCCGCAAAGGAAAACGTCAATGAAAAATTCCAAACTCCGAAGGACGGAACACACCGGGCAAAAAACCCAGCGCACCAAACGTGCAACAAAGTTGCACGTAGCTACGTCACGTCTTTGTGTTGACAAATCATGATCCACATGGGCGGGCATTGTGAAGCTATAGTTGAGAGTTAGCAGGCTAACTAATCGTGAGAGTGGAAGTGGAGCTAACGTTAAAGGAAAAGACAACTGTCAAAAGAGAGAGGAGAATAGGAGTCTCAGAGGACTCAGGATTCTGTTAGATGGCTACATGAACTGATTCAGAGTTAGCTGATAACGACTGAGTTTATCAGATGCCTGAGGAGCATTTTGGATACTACACCGATTGTCCCGTTTCCAAACGGAAACCGTTTCTGGACACAGACAGTAGTGCTAGGTAGCCTAGCTGAGTGAATAACCCAGGAGACTCCTTATTGTCACCTCAAACTCCATCCTGAATGTTTTGTCTGTCATGAGTCCGGCCGGGTGCTCACATGTGAACGGTTATAAGGTGGACAATTGGAAACAAAACCTCCGAGTCATATACCAATGCTTTGTTTGGAGTGGTACTGCTGAGACCAGGAGACGCAAGGTAACAAAATAAAAATAAAACATACAGAAACTGTAATGTTTGCCACTGAAACAGAAGGGAGATGTATTTTATTTGGCACTGACATACGTAGAACCGTGGTGTCCCGCATGAAGCACAGCCACAGCTGATTAGAATTACTGTATAACTGGAACTGCTCAAGTAGCTAGCTCTTCTGTTAGCCACCGGTAAGTTAGCTGCTATGGGTCTGAACTGCGGAAACCGGTTGCCTGTTTGCAGCATTAGAACTTAAAAACTTCAGTTTGTATCAATGTGGTGCAGCGGAATGTCTTCGGTTTCGCTGAGCGGTGATGTTTGCTGGATAAGTAAACTTGGGGTTTGAACAACTGTGGCCACGGACTAACATTACCTCACCAAATATGAACCCATTGTGTTCCCCCTTCCTCTTCCCCACGCACGAGTAGAGTGGAGTTCTTCCTCTGGTCGGTGTGGGTCAGATCTCTTTATATCCTGTCCCTCTTTAATTTTAACAGAGCAAAATGAAAGGGAGAGTTTGAGTTGATTACCTTATCATCACAGATTGTGTCTGAGCTCGGCCTGCACCACTCCCTGTAGCTCTCGACAATACGATGTCACTACTTCACCCTTTCTGTTCCCCTTTCATTTTTAAATCTTACTTTATGATGTGGAACCCCGTCATTGCCTTATTGTAGTAATTTGTTGATAATTAGATCAGAACTGATCTTATCTCATGAGTTGTACATTTTTATGTCGTTGTGATAAATCAGGTGCCTCAGAGTGATGCAGGATGGACAGATCTGGTGAGTTGATGCTGCTTGTACCCCTCCTCATCTTCACTGACATAATGCAGGTAGAGCAGATGCATAAGAGCGAGCTTGCTCTCTCTTCCCAAGCATACCCGCTTTCTCCAGTTCCTCTTCACTGAAAGGATTACAAAAAAAAAAAAGAACTAATGTAGGCTGGAGGAATCTGACCGGAAGGCTGCACTGTTAAAACCATAAATACACAATGAGATATGACCAAGTTAAAACGTGTACCTTCAAAAGAATCTCTAAATTTGTATTTTTAAGTATTAGTCTTACTAAAGTGTATTTTAGGAACTTTTAAGTTTTATCAAGATTGTGTATGTAGGTTCAAATTTAAGGCAGTGTATCTTAGAAAAACAAATCTCAAAGGGAATTATTCCCATTTAATTTATATTTAAAACATGAAATAAAAGGGTTAATTCAGGGATGTTGTAGATATTGCTGGGAGACATTTAAAACAGACCTTTTGATGGAGGGGGCTCAATAAGTAGCAAACAGACTTTCACAGCACAAGCCTGTGATGTAATTGCTGTAGTTAAGACCATAAGCAAAACTGATTATGCTAAAATATTAAAACACATATCCCATTTAATAAAAATTGTAAAATGTATCGATATACATTTTGTGGTGGTTTGATATAAGATTTTCAATAGTTTCTTGATGCAAGGCGGGATAGGGTTTCTATTCTGGTAGGTCATTCCAGCATTGTGGAAAACATGGATCCTTACTTTAATTCTCAAAATCTTCAGATATTTTCAGATCCGAACTCATCATAAATTAAAATGTCATAAGAGGTTTAAAGCTCAAATGGTCCAAACAGACCTGTTTGATGTACTGTGTTTAGCCACTGAATCCCATTCTCGTTACCTAAATGAACCACATGCAAGTGCTTACATGCAATAGAAAATGGTTACTTTTCAAATAGATTAGTACATTTCAGTGATTCATCTGACAGAATTTTTAGACATCCTATTGATGCAGAAAGCAGCAAGCTGCGAGTCTTCTTCACTTGGTAATGGCGTCCATGTTGTCAGCATAGCGTGGTAGTGCTTATATAAGCTGCATTCACTAATCAGGAAAAACATCCAGTTCCACAATGGCCAATCGAGCTGAAATGTGAGATTTTTCATTGCAGTTCTAATACAAACTCTGGTGAAAAATGTCTCAATTTTTGTGTCTCGCCCCAACCACCTCTGAACATTCTAATGTCTTGGGCTAGATTACGCCACAGTTTGGGATTTTCCCCTCCATCAGTTCATATAATTTGTCAGTGAATTTGCCAGGATCTCTCTAATCAGTGCCAGTTGTTAATTTAACTAGATGCTGCAGTACAAAAGCCAAGCAGTAGGTTTTCCATTGCTTTATAAGCGGCGTATGTTTGCGGAGATAAAATGAGAAAAGTCAAAAAGGAAGACATTGAAGCTGGGTTTGTTTAAATTCCGTGTTGGTGATAGAATCAGGAGTCTTGTGCCTCACACCCTATCGCTGAGCCTTTTAGCCGATGTGACATGCAGAGCAGCAGTCGTGCTGCACACAGGCAGCGTGCTCTCGAGAAGCAAGGCATTCATCTATTTCATCCTTGAGTTCTCAGTTCTCTGGAATGTTATTATAAACGCATACACTAAACCTGCATCAACGCTTTCAGAAGTGAGAGCAATAGATGACAGTATCATGAAGCGTTATGATCACCGTCTGTTGTTGAAAAGACAAGCTTTATCGCTGTATTGCTCACCGCTTATTCATCCTTCAACAATGGCACAAATGAAAATCAGCTCAAATTTAGCACTGCGTTCTCCATCGTGGATTTTAAGAGTCTTTCAGTGATTTGTTTTGTTGCTAAATTGCTGTTCCACATATATATTTTTTTCTCATTTCATTTTGTTTTTCTCCTGAAGTTTGTTCTTGGCTGCTGTCATCCTCTGTGTCCTGAGGCTTAAATCAATTCCCAAGCAATGTGCAAGAGCTAATCTGTCATCTGCTCTGTTTGCACAGTTAAAAGGCTGCTTGGGTACTATAGGTTCACTGGAAACCTAAAGTAACTACATCATTTGTTTCCTTGCTCTCTGAATCTATGAAATCTCTCGCTTTTATTGTAAGCTGCAGGCTTTGTGCTTGTGTTTGTCATTGTTGTTGAAAAGAAATCTCTGCATGACCACAACATGTTTAATGCTTCAGGCTTAAGAAATAGAAATTGAGCGTGTTGCATGAGGTTTTAATGGCTTTGAAGCTGATGGTTATGCTTACATAATTTGCTTCATTATGTCCTGCATATTGGAGTTAAATGGCATGGCCTATCAGATAGTCAAAGGTCTAAACCTTGTCATACCTGAGAGAGACTACACTCAAGTTTACCAAAGAGACTGGTAAGGAGAAGAAAAACACCCATCCAATAACCCTTTTGGCCTTTTTCTTTTGTTTCTCTTTTATTCTGTTCTTAAGTAGAGCTGTTTCTCAGACTACTGCCAAGTAACATTGATGAGATTTCTGGGCAGCTTTTTGTCAGAAATGTTTTTGATTTAGGTGAAACAATGTTCTGTAACAACATTGTTTAGTGACGTTGCAATACATTTTTTTCTTGGTTTGTATGGTGAAGGAGTGAATAGGTGAAAGCCTTGAAGAAGAATTTATTCTTCTTTAACTTTCACAATTTGTAACGTTATGACTACAATCTTCCATGTATTTTTATGGTGATTTGTTGTGATAGACCAACACCAATTGTGCAAAATTGTAAACTGGAAGAGAAATTACTGGAAGAGACAACTAAGACAACGATGTCTTAGTTGTCTTTCAACTAAGACATGATATATATTTTCAAAAATGCAAGTCCTTTGAGGTATTAATCTACCAGCTTTGAGCAACTCCATTATTTTGGAAAAGCATGGATGAACCAGCTATTAATCCTTGCTGGAGATTAAGTCTGTTTTCCGTTTTCAGACTGTTTCACTATAGCTCCTGTTGTATGTTCAGGAGCTATGTCTTACTGACACTTCTACTCAAGTCTTCTGGAACCTATAGATTTTCATCCAAGCTTGACCAATATATATAAACCCAACCATCGTCTAATCAACTCTGATGAGCTTTATTGGTTATGTTGAAAATAGAAAAGAAAAGTGTCCCCTGAAGCATAATACTGCGACCACCACTGGTTCATGGTAACAGAGTATATTACTAATGGTTGTCCTGCCAACAGTATTTCCCTCTTGAGTTGTAAATCTTTGCAGCTCCTTCAAAATTGCCACAGACCTCTGGACTCCTTCTCTGATTAAGCCTCTCCTTGCCTTGTTTGTGTCTTGGTGAACAGTCATACCAAACAAGTGAGGTCTTCACAGAACAGCTAATTTTATGTCTATATTGAATTGCACACAGATTAACTTTAACAATTGAGTTCTGTACTATTAATAGTTACACAGAACTTAATCTAAGGATTTCAGAGTAAAGGGGACAGAAGATGCTTGTACTCTACAAAAACAATGTACAATATCTCTTCTACTTCACAGTCTTGTAAGTGTTGGCAAACAACATAAAATCGTAATAAATGATTAGTTCATGGTTGTGACATGAAAAAATGTTAGCTATAGGGTTAGGGATACTTTTGCAAGGCTCTTTATGGAACGAGAATAAATCTTACTATTAAAAGGATTGACTCCAACTGTATTTGAAAGTGATAGTTTCACATTAAAGATGCACTTCAAGGTATTGGGTTAGCTTGTATATGAAATAAGATGAAAGTGGGTTAGCTGGTACTGGCAGAATATGTCATATCTGCTTTGAAGAGTTTGCTGTCACTTTGATTAAAGCAGTGAGGTTTATGATTACAGAGCTCTCTGAACTAGAGAGGAAAAATACCAAAAACAACAACAAAAAAAACATCTCTACCCCCAACCCTCAAGTGTTAGCCAAGATGCAAGATAGAGCAGAGATTGTTAGGGGTAGAAAATTAATATTTTCTTAAGGATAAAACATTTATGTTGCTCCTCCTCCCCCTTCTTTTACTTCACTTGACGCGTGCATTCTCAAACATAAATGAGATGAGGCATAATTTAATCCACAGAGTGGTTGGTTTTGGTGCTGTGAGCAGATCTTTGTCAGATCCGACTCCATCACATCGCAGGCCTCCTGCTCTGTGACTCATCGGCATACATTTGGAGCAGCAAGATCTATTCCTACAGACTGTTCGTGCTGCTTGCTTGTTCCTCTTCTGCCTTCGCTCCCACGTTGCAGCTTCCTCCTTTATTTTTTTTTCCTCTGCTTTTATGTTTTTTCTTTTCATTATCAACCTAGTTAAAACCATGATTCATGTTGCTTCCTGCGTATCTTCTTTTGGATTTTTATGCCAGGAAAAAATACTCATACAACTCACATTTTATTAAATGCAGTTTGCGCAACACCAGGAATGGTTATTCTGAAATATAACAGAGGTTTTTATATGGCATTTTTGTATTTCTCTCACACACTATAGTTGTGGTGGTGTTGGATTTGGCCCCTATCCAGATCTGATTCCTTCATCTCTGTATGCTCTCCATCACCCCTTCTTGTCTGTTGTGGCTTTTGGTTTGTCAGTCATAATGACTATCGTGAAATGACTCAGTCTAAACAAATGTAAAGCCCTCCAAGGGTAATCTGTGCCCTGATGTGTCTTCTTGTGCTGTCCTATTTGTTGTCCAGTTTTTTAGTTATTCCATTGTAATATGTATCTATATTCAGCATTTTATTATGGTTTTAGGGCACTTCCTTTTCTGTCTCTGTTTGATTTTCTCTTTGTATATGTTAAAGTCCTCTGAAAAAAATCAGTATGGACATGTCAGACCTCAAACTGAAACTCTGTTTCAGCCAGGAAGAGCATGATTGGTGCTTCTCATTGTACCACAAAAGAACAATACAAAACAATACCAACCAATTGTTTTTATTGGTAGGTATTTTATAATGAGCATCATTGTCTGAGCTAAGGTATAAGAAACTTGTCTGACTGGAAAAAAAGAATACAACTGTCTCCATATGATTCAACCATGCTTTTTTTCTGTCTTTTTTGTTTCTTTGGCATTCCCTGACTTTAAATGATGCTTCCGATTTGACTGTTCAGACAGCTTTGGAAAGGCATTGTTGCTACAAAACATGGTGGTCATGGTTTGAGCCGGCCCTAGGCAGACATCCAGCCCCCCTCAGAACTGCCATCTGGCTAATGAGCTGTCCATCACTTGTCCATGGCTGACCAAGCCCAGAACCTAGAGGTAATCAATCTTTTTTATTGTGGACACTCCGTTATTCCACTGGTAACGCCTCGAAAGCAAGTAAAAGTTTGTCTTTAAAATGTCTAGAAATGGTTGCGTTTATGAAAAATGTGACAATAGGCGGCAGCAGAGTGTTGAAAGATAATGAAATAGGACTACTTTTTGTATTCTAGCTTTTACCGCCATTGTTAGCCGCTAATGGCCCCATTGTGCTTCTATGGTGGACAGCTTATACATTTTCCAGTAGGTAATAGCTAAGGCCTGGTTGATCCTAATTGGTACTATGGGGAAGCACTAACATTGAGTCTCATGTTCTTGATGCTCATTCAGACCAATGGCACCTTCCTTGTAAGTCACTTCGTCTGTCCCTCTTTAGTTTGTGTGGAAGAACTGGTCTAATTTTCGTAGCTCACCTAGGTGTGGACATGTAGGAATTGTCTGATGTAGATTTTTCTGTGTTTTTCTATTTGCAGGTACTTTTTTTATGAATTTGGAAGAAGTGTTGTGAACAAACACTTGTGTATTTAAAAACCTGAATTTCTTTACCAAACACTTTAATCTCAATTAGACTGGATGCAGACCATCCATGAAGATCTGTTTACATTTTGACAAAGCATCACCATGGTACCACATACAAATGCTTTGTTAAACCTTTCTATAATTTCAACTATCGGTATGTAAACATCACAGAACTATTAAAAGTCAAACCTCACTTCCAGTGTCAATTTTTTCTGCATATTCTCACAGGCTTTTTTGTGGGATTACCCAGCTTCACATTTTAAACTGAAGAAAAGCATCTCCACCAGATGATCCTGCCCACCATCGTATTTCACCTTCAGGATGGTGAGCTCAGAGTGGTGTGAAGTATTAGTTTTCTTCACTATAAAATGTTTGCACATAGGCAAAAAATATATATTTTAAGGATGTTTTTTGCACTAAATTCCTTAGAAATTTGTTTTAATTCAAAAGATAAATCAATAATCTGCCTTCCCTTTCACACGTTGAAGGGGAAGGCAATTAGTGGCTGGTTTTCAGTTTTTTAAATACCAGAGATTCAGTATATTTTGTGGATTAAGTGTGCCAAGGTTTAAAAATGTTGAGAATGAATGGTTGTTCACAGCAGTGTCTATAACTTCAAAACACTTGAGCACCATCATCAGTTCACTTCATATATTTTTGTTCGGTGGAGCTTTACAGGTGGACATTTGTGACAATACAAGGAGAAGCCACACTCCAGCAATCCCTCACATCTCCCAACTCCCAGACTCTTTTGGATGATGTGGAAATGCGTTCTCACGCAAAGCCCCACAAATTGTCAACAGAGATCACAATGAGAAAATGGAAGGCAGACAAAAGAAAAAAGGGAATCGCATAGAAAATTTGTCTCAAGGGCGTTTCACTGGCAGCGCATATTGATGACATTTTGTGAAGGGAGGAAAGACGGGTTGCAGTCCATAACACCGTCCTGGTAGGGCGCTGACAGACACCATCCCATGGGGTCAGTTGGCTGCATAAAGCATCACCACCAGTTTCCTCATTCTATTGTTTCTTGCTTATATTAATACTGATTCAGAGGCTGATATGTGTGCTGTTTTGTAGCTATGTGTTTGGGTTTGGTTTCTCCCAACAAATATCTTAACATGTGGGCTTATTGTGGAAATATTTTGCAAGTGGTTTTAGGCCTTTAAACACATTTCAGCTCGATGCATTGTTAATGAAGTTAACGGTTGAGCTTGTGTGTTTTGCATACATTCAGAGGCTTATAAATGCTTGGCAGAGTGGTGACTCACTGTTCTCATATAGCAATGCGCTCAAGCCTGTATCAACTCTCCTCCACTCCCTCCCCTCCCGTCTGTGTTTTTTGCAGCAGCCGGAGCGTGCTCAGTTGATCCAGACTTTCATCCACAATATAACTGTCATTTTTTCTCCTCCTTAGTTTCAGCGCATCACATTACTGCCTACATGAATGCATAAAGTTGAATACTAATAGCGGGAGGGTGTGCCCATGTTAAAAATGCACACAAAAGAGCAGAAGATCCAATAGAGAGACATTAAATTGCTATTAAATGAAATTATACGATGCTGGATTTAGAACGTTGGATGATTTATAGATTTGCGCCCGCATCGTCTTAGCCAAGATCACTCAGAACCTCAAAGGAGCCTTATTCTCTTTTTATTAACAAACTGATTTATTCATTCAAATAATGCATCTCTTATTGAGATGCTCCAGCAATCAGCAGCACTAAGTCTTTATACAGCCATGCTAAAGCATTCACTCCCTATGAGCTTTTTTGTATAGCAGAACAAAACATTTTCGTTGATTTTATTTAAATTAAATGCGATACAAATTCAAACTAGAATATAACTGAAGTGGAAAGGGTAATCATACACAGAGTTTAGATTTTTACAAGTGAAAATGTAGCATTCTTTTTAATCCCTTTTTCTCTTGTACCTTGAAATAAAATCCAGTTCAACCAAGGGGTTTATGGACAAGTGGCAACAGGAAACTAGTTGCCACAATAAAGGAGCCATAAGACTATCTTAATTGGCCCAAGCTGTGTCAAGGGCACAACAAACAGAGGCCAGATGGGTTAAATGTGCTGTGATGGAAAAGTAACACTGCACATCACCTTAAACACACCATCACCCAGGTGTAACATGGTGGTGGCTGAGTCATGCTCTGGGAATGCTATTCTTTGGCAGGGATAGTGAGTTTTAGAAGAAATCTGTCGAGAAAACCTCTTAAAGCCAAGGTAAAAACCTAGTACAAGCATTAAATTAGTGTTAACCTTACACAAAATGCTAAAATGTTAAGAGCTCTGATCTTCAGGAGAATTCTGTAAATTCATTCTTCTGTTCTTAAAGCGAGCCGTTTGACCACAAAGAGAGCATCCCAAATGGGATGCCGAGTTACACAGTATGAACAGAAGGTTGCTACCTGTGCGACGCTGGTCTCAGTAATCTGAGCTACAGGCTGATCAATAGCCGATCTAATAGAACATTAAAAGGCCCCCGGCATACACATAGACGGAGGACTACTGAAACTGAGGAAGAGATGGTCTCTGAACCATTGTCAGGGGAAGAAGGCAGAGATAGATTTTCAGCTCTCTGAAGAGGTGTAAAGGGGGATTAAAAAGGAGGGCAAGGCGTGGCACTCACTGGCTTTCTTGTTTTTGTTTTGGACTTGTGGTGCATGGAGGGGAAAAAGGATGAGTAGCCTTACTGCTTTGGAAGGATGTGCTTAGACAGGCAGTGGAAAGCACCCATTTAGGGTTTTGCTCTTTTTACTTTTAACAGATGCAGGCATGTTCCTTGATGAATTGAATGTCATGTTTTATGTCTTCCAGAAAATCACTTTTTTTCCCCACTAATTCTTTCTGGTTCTGTTTGAGTCACTGTTTAGCCAGTTTCAATAAAACCAAGCTTAGTGTTAAAGAACTGAAATATTCACTCAACTGCAGTGTTGTTACAATCCATGCCTCCTACTGATGTACAGATAAGATTGGGAGTTTTTCTGTGAGCCTCTGTACGTAAAATGTGACCTAACATGTAGTTCAGTGAGCTGTGTCCTCTTTAATACTATGAACTAATTTGCAACATTTATTTTAGACTGATCTCATAAAGGCAATTATTTTGATTAGTTGTGCAGGAACCTGCGTACTGAACACACTTTTTTTTTTTCTACATTAAATCTTACAGCAACACTTTCACAAGGCTTAACATGGTGAAGAGCGGTCATGAATTTCAACATATCTCAGTCAAACAGAGTAATCACGTTAATGGGTAGCCAAGCACATTAGCATTGGGTTAATGTGTTAAAAGAAGTATGATGGACTGTGATTAAATGAATAAAGCACAGTCAAAACTCTGCCACAGTGGTCTTACATTTATCAGTTTATTCACAGCATTACAGCTAAATAAAAATGAACCATGATTTAAGACAAGATATAAATGTTGACTGATGTTGGTTCTGATGAACTTATGTTTCATGTTGTTTTTCCTGTGTTATGATGGTTTTAGTATTCAAGGACGATGTAGATACAGAATGTTAACTGAGAAACATAAATGAAACAAACATGTTGTGTGGTAAAGCTTTAAAAAAGGCAAACTAGTTGTGCTAGTCTTACATAAGTAGTAGCTTTTTTTACACTATAAACTGCCCATATCATCCCTCTATTAGTTTGACACACCAGATTTCCTCAGATCTCCACACTTTTACTTTTCATATATGACTTGCTTATATCACGCTACTTCTCAGGTGTATAGAGTGTATAAATTGATCTTGTGACCACATATTTTTTAAAATTTGCTTTTTGGCTGCATGGTGCAAGAAACTGCTGTCGCCTCAGGTCAATGGGTAGCCAATGTACATGTCCCTGAACATATTGTGTTCAGACAAATGCTTACAATTGTCTCAAGCCACCCCTGATGGCGTGTGAGGAAAACCATTCTAAAGTATATTCACTTGCCAAAGTGTCAATGCAATATTGACAGCACTATTAAGTGAATTTGTGGTATATTAACTAGGGATGTACCAAAATGAAAATGTGCTAAAATCAATATCTGGTGTTAACATTGCTATTATGGCTGCTAATCTATATTTACCATTGTTATTATATTTCACAACATTTTTGAGAAACAGATATTACTTCTCTGCTTCAGTTAAAATCACCCACAATCACTGTCACATGTCCAAACAAAAACCACATGGCCAACTCCTTCCTCTGACTCTACTGCTGCAAATGCTTATGGGGATATATTGTGCATCCCTAATTTCAAGTCAAGTGTGAGAATCTCGGGCCTGCCCATGGCGATTTCAGTTCTGTTGCACACACTTCTAATATAATTATGCTTTTTTTTAGAATAAATTATACAGTTGTAATTTGCACCTCCTATTAAAAAAAACAACAGCTTTGGTTTGTGTACACTGTTGTAATTTTGGCAAAATTAGATTTGGAGAAAAATTGACACAAATGACCTCTACCAATATATGGTTTTAGCATGGAAACGATGTTTTAATATAGTAATTTAAATCTAATCTTGAGTGTAGAAACTCTCATATTTAATAAAGATAGATTTAATCAAAATGAAAAGGTTTGTGGAAAAAACTAAGCATTAAAAACAATACAAATTGGGAAAAAATAAATTTCCATGTGATTATCTTTAAGAATATTCCAATTAATTTTTTTTTTGTTTTAATTGAAAATGCAATTGACTTAATAAATCAGAAGTATTAAAATGGAACATCCATAAGTCAAAAATCTGAATCTTGGCAACACTGGAGTTTTTTATGAGACAGAGACGCATACATGTAAAAGTCAACTAAAAAGAAATGCAGTATTTCTCGTAAAAGACAGATTATACCTCACTACTCAAAACGTATAACTTGATGAACCATTGGCTATGGTTCCTTAATTCTTCTTGAAGAAAGCAAATTTATCTATGAATTTTCTTGCAGAACATGCATGACTCATATTTTGGAGAAATAGGGGGTTTTGCTAATCTTGAAGGAATATGTAGAGTTTTTAAATTATTGGTAATTACCAGTATCAAAGAGAAATATCTTATGTAAAATTGGTTTTCTAAATTATTTATTTTGAATCATGCATGGAGAAGAGGATGAAAGGGATGTTCAGATGAACATCAACCATCTGAATATATGATTTTCACTTTAATAAACAAAAGTGAACAAAAGCGAATCTACAATATGTAGATAATGGTGTGTAGGTTCACTGAGTTTGTTTTCAAAAGCTTTCAATATTTTTTGGTGCAGGGTCATCTTGCACTGAATTTCCACTGTTTATTAGTAATGAATAACTGATAAATGGCTTGTATCAGAGTTAGTCGTTTTGTGCATCTTCATCTGCTTCACACCTACTATCCTCAGTTCTCACCCTCTTTCTTCCTCACAAAGCAGAAATTGTGATGACTTTTCTGATCTACGATGACTCTGAATGTGCTTAAAAAGGATAATTGGCATAAAACTGTAGAGGACACAAAAACACAGATGTCTTTATGCTACTCTTGAAAGCCTGAATTTGAAGTTTAATTTTAAGATTTAGCAGTGTCTACAGTATTTAACAACTTGCCATGTTTTTCTGCAACATTTGTACACATTAACAGTTGTACTGCTGAACGTAATGGGAATTGACAGGACTTGGACTGGCTCTTGGCATGTTTGCCAGTAGTGTCAAGCTTTCAGATGCACAGTTTTGCAGATTGCTTCAACGAAATAAGCCAAACCTATCACCCACACACACACACACACACGCACACAGCCACTGCTGATGTGGTGCCTGTGTGCCTCAGACAGATCTTGCTCGTCTCTTGCAGTGCGCCTGCCAAGCAGTAAATCCCATCATCGTCTGCGTGTGTTTTGGAGAGTGAAAGATTCTTCGTGGAAATATGTTGTTTTTCGACTGTATTTGATTTGTCAACAGGCAGAGCAGTCGTCAGTCTGCTTTTATGTCAGGTTTATTCAAGCAATGTGTTCTCTGAAGTGTTTACGGGAGCAACTGGAAGATAGAAATCTGTTTCAGCTGGCAAACAGTTCCTCTCTCTATACTTCCCACTCACCATGAGTGTTCTGTTATCTCCTCCTTCACTCTCACTCACTAGCTTCTCTCCCTTGTTTTCATCCAAACCCCCATCCTCCCTGTTTTTTTTTTTTGTTTGTTTGTTTTATTTTGTTTTACAGGCCAAGTCGTGCATCTGTCACATGTGTGGCGCCCATCTGAACCGACTCCACTCTTGTCTCTACTGCGTCTTTTTCGGCTGTTTTACAAAGAAACACATTCACGAACACGCAAAAAGCAAAAGACACAATCTAGGTAAGTGACCCATTCTTTCATACATATTACTGCCCACAGTATGTTTTACAATTGATACTTTCTGGAAGTTACCACATACAACAGAGTTGCACTAAGAGTTTACTTCACATTTTTGTTTCCGTCTTGCTGTAGAGTGAGCCATCTTTATATCAGAGTAGTATTAAATTATGTTGGTGTCCATATGAGACCAATGTTCCCAATCCAATTTAAGAAATGTCAGATTTCACTCTATATACAAATGCAGTGCTTGCTTCTCAGCTATCTTGTAATGTCTCCCAGTCGTCTCTTCATATAGACATACTGGTCCATGTCAGTAAAATAGTTATCATAAATAAACATTAAACTCACTGATAAATTTAATGGCTTTATGTCTTAATTTTTACATTAAACACCTTAAAGTCATTTTTTCAGAAATATATATCTCACACAACGAATATATATATATATATATATATATATATATATATTTTTTTTTTCTAATAAATGCCTTTAGATTTTCTGTATTCTGTGAATGACACCTTCTAAAATGATGGTAAGCAACAAAATGTCATTAAGTTAAATCTTCTGGATGAGTTCTGTATTCTACCCTATTAATAAAAAAAAAAAAAAAGGAAGAACGTACAGAAAAAGGATTACAAGAACAGTATGTAATGCAGATGACATCCTTAGGGGTACCATTGGCCAACTGCCACACACCGACACTAGGTAGAAGTACTTTTAAAATTCCTTTATTAAATTGCACTAATTGCTCCATTCACATATTTTTATTGTCCTTTCTAATAAGTTTCTGAGTTTTATGGGATTTTTTTTAATTAGCTGCGAGTCAATGTTTTGAATTGAATTACTGAAATAAATTAACTTTTCAGTAATATTGTCATTTATTTTATATGAAGCTGTACATTTTATTTGGAGTAATCTGTGTTTTCTTCATGTTGTTGCTTCTGATGACTGTTGCTATTTCTCTCACTGATATGATATCAAAAGAGAGGCTGATATTCAGTGCCATCTGAAGTGAGATCTTCTAAACTGATCAGCTTTTTGGGGTTTGGCAAGCCCAATCATCATTTACAAAAGGCATTTTAATACAAATGTTTCATTGTCCCAAAAATGTCTTATATGTTAGCCATTAGTAGTTTGGACACTCCCTGGCACTCTAAAGTTAAAGGCATTTTAACTTTGGTACTCCAGCAGTTATAAAACAGTCTACAAAACAGTCTTTGTTTTTATCCATTGATCAAATTTAATGTGGAAACTATTAAAAATGCATTAGCACCACAAGTAAAAATTTTATTTTTTTTCTCCCACTCAATTTGTTTTTGCCTCTTTTGAAAAGGACATGATGCACATTACAGCTTATTGGGGGTAATAAGCTGTAATGTGCAGCAAGCTTGTGCTGTCTTTTACTCAATTTGCTTGCTGTTTGTGAAATGTTAGTAATTTTTTAAATTGTTTGAATTAAAAGAACTTTTCATTTAATAGACATATGACGATTATCGCAGTCTTTGTTGCCTGAACACAGGGAAAACACAAGTTTTACTAGATACTTAGATTCTTTATACCTTTCTTTTTTAATTCTTCACTTTTGTGCTTTCTTGTTCACATATTATCTTTCCACTACTATATGGTGCAATCATAAGATGTTAATGTTTTAACAGGTGTTTCAAATATCATAATTAGAACTTCTGCTCCTAAATCTCATGATGCAATTGTAGAGGAACAACCAAAGTCAGTGATGTTACATTCATCACTGACTTAATATAGCAGAAGAAATTGTTTAAAGAAACAAAACTAATTCTTCCAAAGGCCTTGCTGTATTCGAACATTCTAATTGTGTTAAAAAGACACAATGTCTAAGTTAATGTCTAAGATTTAGATGTTACCCTGATGTAGGCAAATTAACACGTAGGGACAATGCTCTTACTTTATTGTCTTTAACGGCTTGAATTGAGTTAATGCTACTTAACAGTTTGGTTAAACACATATACTCCAAGTGAATGGTTACGGTGTTAATTAGCTTTGAGCTACACAGAAACTGCTCTGTCATTGGCCCTCTGCTCATCTCCGCTTCAAATCAAATTAATCCAATCTCCCTTGTGTGCAAAATGGCTCGATGGCAACTTCACTCTCAGGGCTGCTTTCATGCTGCTTCAACGTGTTTGTTCTAAATAATCTCGCTCTTAGATCTCTTCAGATCTTCAGTCCTTTCATATCTACTTTTTCTTTCCCCTCATGTTCCAATATTTTCATTCGCTGTTCTTGTGCTTCGCTCAGGTGAGGAAAAGTAATCGATTTTTGTCTGTCAGTGAAGTTCTTGTAGTCAATATATTCTGCTCTTCCATCACCACTTCATTGTATTGCATTTCTTTCTGTCCTAAATCTGCACATTCGGTTGTTGAAAGGTTTCTGAATAACTTTGAAGCTTACTTTCTTAGTGTGGGTAGCGCCAAAAACAGAAATGCGTCCAGTCAAACTAAAAATAGGTTGTCACGGCAACAGAGCTGAGGTATTGTTGCTGTGGACTTGGAGGATGGAAGATGGTGGCGTACGTGTTAGTATATGGGTGGAAGATATGAGGGGCCATTTAGGACAAAAACTATGTTTTGTCTCTCACACACTACTAAAGACTCATACACACTCACAAAATATTAAAATTGCACATATATACAATTAAAATGTCACACACACATGCAATTTTTCTCTCACATGCACACACAAAATACTAAAATTGCGCAAATACACTATTGCAATATCACACACGCATACAATTTTCTACTCTGGCGTTAGCTCCGCTCCCTGAGGAGCTGGCTTATGTTTCTACTTTTTAAATCAATGTCAATTATATTACTTTGAAGATGAATGTTAAAATATTTTGTCAAGCTTAAGTTTGGAGGGCTTCTAATATGACTGCGGCAGAAGGCTGCTCAGAACTTCATTTGTTTTGCTATTATAGCTTTGTTCACTTATCTATTTTGCACATTTTTAGTAGCTGGAAAATCTAAACAAAAGTACAGGATGGTTAAATAAATTAGGACAGAATTTTAGTAGTTTTGAAACTTTCACTTTTAAAGATGACGTAGGGAGAGTTTTTCCTTTAAGTTTATCTGCCTGAACCCCAAACTTCAAAAATACATTATAATGAATTTGTAATATCCTTTCTTTTCTTTCCAGCAATAGACTTATTATATGGTGGAATATACTGTTTTGTGTGTCAAGACTACATATACGACAAAGACATGGAACAGATTGCCAAAGAGGAACAGAGGAAGGCCTGGAAATTGCAAGGTATGTCATTCTGCTTATATCATTCAGAAAACACAAAGGCAGCTTTTTAGTCTGTTTTGTCTTAATATTTCACTGCTGTGATATTTTTGTTTCTTGTATGTCCAACAGGCATTGGGGAGAAATACACAACGTGGGAGCCGACTAAGAGAGAGCTAGAGTTATTACGACACAATCCAAAGCGAAGGAAAATCACTACAAACTGTACCATAGGTTAGGCAATAGAGCACACTTGTTCAGCCTCCGTATCATAATCAGAACAGTTTTTCAGTTTTTGACAGTTGTGAGCTGTCATGGTGTTTTGTATTTTTTGTGCAAGTGTGCTTGGGGATAATCGTGCATTTAAGTGCAATACTCAAGGTCAACTGCACAGAGTAACCCCACAGGCAAAGCACAGCGAGATGCAGAACTCTGTGTTCCGAGTTAGAAACACATCATAAGCTTCATTTTGTCTCTTTTATTCACTTAAGCTACTGTTTTACAGCATTCTGTTGCTTTCTTGTACTCTTGGTCATTTTGTTTTATCTGTTTGGACCTTTTCCCTCCCTCAAATCTTTAGACAGAATAACTGGTCAGCCTGACTGACTGATAGATTGTGTGTTGCTTGGACTGTTTGGATGCCAGAACCAGTGTAATGTGTTTAACATCTTACTGAGCACGCTCCTCTAGCTCTAAACCTTGCTCGGTTTGGATCGCACCCAGAACCTGGCTGTGTTCCACCTGTTCAACTGGCCATCAGAGGAGGACTCTAAATGAATTGTACACAGCTTTGTGGTCTTCTCCAGGATTCACACAGTTTGCTGGCTTGGACAGCTAAACCAAAACCATATCATTAAATCACAAGCCATTTATTAATTAAACTGTTTCAAGAAACATTTGAACACATGTGAATGGGAACGTCCAGGGAGTCCACAGGGCCACAGTTCACCTAGCATGTCCTAACACAATCTAAACTGTGTTAGGACATGCATGTGAAATGTTTTTTTGCAAATATTAATATGAAAAGTAAAGTGTATTTGTGTTCAGATCTTGACGGAGAGCAAGTTAGCACGGATAACAAAAAAACAATGAAATAGGCCTTTATTACACATACAACTTGAAAGCCAGCCTCTGTGTCACACTGTTTCTTAATATTGCGCTACCCATCTGATTACTAAACGAAATAAATGCTTACAGGTTAAACTCCCTTCTTCTCCAGCAGTTTGAAGTAAAATGTGTGCAGTTTCCCTCCCATGTCTTTCTCACACTTTTTGTATTTTCATCCTGCAGGTTTACGAGGGCTAATAAACCTGGGCAACACGTGTTTCATGAACTGTATAGTCCAGGCCCTAACACACACGCCGCTGCTGCGAGACTTTTTTCTCTCCGACAGACACAAGTGCGAGATGCAATCAAACTCCTGTCTGGTGTGTGAGATGTCGCAGCTTTTTCAGGAGGTATGATGCACTGCTTGCTTATAGGAGGTGTTTGTGAACTTTGTACTTTAAGTAAGAAAAGAAGAATTATTTATTAACATGCAGCTGTAATCTGGGACTTTTAAGGACCATGCTTTTTATTTTTCCCTTTGGGTTTTGTGACTCAGCCTTTTGCAGCAGATTACACTCAGAGAGGGAGAGGAGGAGAAATGTGCCCGAAAGGAATGTGAACAGCTTTTGAAATGAAAGGAAAGGGAGCCCTGTTAACTTTTTGTTGCACCAATTTGTAATTAGATGTCATGCAGCTTTTTCCAGTGATTTTAGCAAACTATTTTTATTTAGTATGTACTTTTAGGTCTTGTGATCTAAAAGTATTACATAATGGGTAGCTGGTCTTCTCCCACACTGCCTAACTGTCTTCCTACCTCCTCTCTCTTTGCAGCATACATACAGGCCCACAGATGGCAAGTGGCGCTCTAATGTATTATGAGCTGATTTGCCACCCCCATCTCAACACCTTTAACAACACAGACTAGCAGGGCTCTCTCGCTTCTCAGTTGGTTCATCTGTTAAAATGCATAGGAGTGGTAGGGATGGAAAAATTATGTAAATTAAACTTTTAAAGTGGATTCTGATAATGGCGGTCATTATGCCCTGGTTTTACATTTGTATTTTGGGGAAAGAAAAAAAAAGAGTAAATCACATAAAAGCTAATGATCTCAGTAATTAGATGTCTGTGCTATTTGTGTTTATGAATAAATTATTCCTAAAACGCATAGTCCTCATTGGTAAACATGATGGTGGCAGCAGCATGCTGTGGAGATGTTTCTCTTCTGCAGGGATGAGAAAGCTGGATGAAAATGGATGGAGCTAAATTGGTCAGAGGTTGTAAAAGACTTGATACTGGGACAAAGTTTCCCCTTTTCAGCCAACCAACAACACTAAATATACAGCGAGAGCTAAAATTGATTGGTTTAAACCAGCATATTGATGTGCCCTATAACAATGGGTCAAGAGGAATTCACTTAATCATAGCACAACCATAACATGACAAGATGTGAAAAAGGTGAAGAGGTAAGAGACATTTTCAAAGCACTAAGCATCTTTCCTTTGTGTCCTCAGTTCTACTCGGGCCACCGTTCACCCCACATTCCTTTTCGGCTGCTGCACTTGGTGTGGACTCATGCACGTCACCTCGCAGGATATGAGCAGCAGGACGCCCACGAGTTCCTTATTGCAGCATTGGATGTTCTACATCGACACTGCAAAGGAGACACGATAAGTAAGCTTTGCTTGAATCCCTCTGGCCCTTGTTTTATTTGTACAACCGAGAAAAACATTTCATTTGAAACATGACTTGGTTTCTTCTGACATCCTAAAAGATCATTTTCAGAGAATAGTTTGCATAGAAAATTGTATAGTTGTAGTAATAAGTGTAAGAAGGTTGTACCTGATATTATTGGAAACATACTGAAGAAGACTAACAATGGTTTACACCAAGGGAAATGGGTAGTAATCGGTATGCAGGATGTAAATGGGCCATGCTGCAGTGTGATGTCAGCCTCACTCACCTCCAGACATGACAATAAAGGTTTCTTTGAGAACCTGAGAGTATTTAAGTAGAGAACTGATCCTGCTACCGGTGAAGTGTAAACTGAGAAAGAAGGTGAACCAGTTTTTCAGATTTCTCTGTTTCCGGCAGGAGATGACAACGGGAAGAAGACCAACAATCCAAATCACTGTAACTGCATCATTGACCAAATCTTCACTGGAGGCCTGCAATCTGATGTTACCTGTCAGGTTTGCCAGTAAGTGTGCAAGACTTGCTTATGGCTTGTTATAAAGGCTTTTTATTCCCTTGGATTTACTCGTCCATCCACCTTTACCTACCTCTCGCTCAAGGGTAGATCAAAATGGATGCTGCCCGTTTTCACATGGTGTTTAACCATGTGTCTCTCCTTCTCCTATTCAAAGAGCCTAGTCCCTGCAGAGCTACTTTAATGGGGGTTGTCTAGACAGCAGCACGATTGAACCGCTGCCCGCCTGCCCCCTAGAGCTGTCCTGTCGCATTAATACATGCACGCTGCACTGAACTACAAACACCTTCCCCAAACTAGGAGACAAACCTCGCCCATTGTGATGTTCTCTGCATTGTCTGCTTGAACAATTAATCATTCTTCTTCATTTTCTAAGAAGGCTTTCTGCTTAAAGACTACGAGAGGATAAGCGATTAAGGAACAGAATACATCAGTCCTTTGTACAAGGGAGGGAGTCAAATGGTGCCAGGTTACTGCAGGGTGGCACTCCCATCACCATAAATGCATGCCCATTGAATTTATTGGCCTCCCACTGCTACCCTTTAAGAATGACAAAATCATGACTCATCAGTATTGGTGATGTGCAGCAACTCTTCTCTTCTGTCACACTATTCATAACAGCCATTAGAAGCATCCATTGTGGACTGCAGTGTATCACTGCCATTAGGGTAAAAGACAAAAATCTTTAAAAAGCCAATTTTCTTTATAGCCTTACCTATTAAGTGTGAATATTATGCATACACACAGTTCCCATCACCCAGCAGAATAAAACAAAATCATGATTCAATTCTAGAGAGGATGGCTGTATTTAAATGTGTAAATTGCAGCATATGTCATCATCTTTTCATCACCTGCAATAAGTGACACAGACCAACAGTAAAACCTCACTCCCATTTATTATACACCGTCCTGGATTAACCTCTCTTTCTTGTGTTTGTTTTCTTCTTTTTGTTTTTCTTCACAGTGGCGTTTCAACAACAATAGATCCATTTTGGGACATCAGTCTGGATTTGCCAGGCTCATCTACGCCTTTCTGGCCTCTCAGCCCTGGAGGGGACGGCAGTACGGTCAACGGCGAGAGCCACCTGTCAGGATCCACCACACTCACAGACTGCCTACGCAGGTACAAACTCATTTCACCCCACAAATGACATTTTCTCTCTTTTTTTTTTTTTTTGTTTTTTTTTTTGTTTTTTTATTCAGGGGTAGAAGATAGGGACAGAAAGTTTGAAGAGTTTCTATTTTATTCGTGTTTCAAAATGTATATTTTCTTGTTGTGACAAAACATATTTTAAAGAAAATGCATAAATTGAAGAATAACGTTGACATACACATCAACGTATCTAACTAATATCACAGAATGGCTTTTTTTACTTATTAAATCCATCCGAAAAGACAATTCCTACCATCTCACTAACCTCCCATCATTCAGTGTAATAAAAATCAAGTTTAAAGACATGTTCATTCATAACCCTAATTAATTCCTAATTTAGATGGATTTAGAACTATCAACTCTGTCCAAAACTCTGCAGCACATTTCTCTTTTCAGACTGAAATCGTTATCTCTCCTGAAAGGCCAGATTAGTGCATTTCTACCACTGATTTATACTCCCGTTATCGGTAATGTTCTCTTTTCTGTTGGACTGGAACACTAATCCTATTTAGACACAGCTGAATAGAACAAAAAAGAAAGAAACATGTTGTTATCCTTACTTATTGCCTTTTGCAGTAGTAACCAAACAAATTTAATTTGTCCCCCCAACTCCCTATGATTGTACAAAGGGTCACACGTGGTGTCTGCTCAGTCACAACAACCTTGTTATGCTTGGATCTCATCTTCTCCCATCACCAGGTTGACGGAGCAGGTGTGACCTGTCAAATCTCCTCCGCAGCCCCCTCGTTCTTGCGGTTTCTTTTTCACTTTTCCTCATCTTGTTTCATTTCCCTGCCTCTCTACCTAATTCCCTTTCTGCCCGTGCCCTCAATCTCTACCTCTCCCATTTGTCTCACCCCCAACTCTTTTTTTTTCCTTTTTTTTCTTTTCTCGCCTCCATTTTTTTTTTCACTGCAGCACCTCACACACCCCTACTTGCTGCAGCAAGTCTCTTAAAGGTACAGAGCAGGCTGAAGCTGTTGCGCTTACTGAACTGAGATGCAGCAAAATCTACACTCTGGTTAATGATAAAAGCCTAAGCTCATGATTCTGTGATCTGTAATCATGCAGATTTACAGTTTATTCCATGTTCTGTCTTCTGGTCACAGGTTTACGCGGCCTGAGCATCTTGGAAGCAGTGCCAAAATCAAGTGCGGCGGTTGCCATAGTTACCAGGAGTCCACCAAACAGCTGACAATGAAAAAGCTCCCCATTGTAGCGTGTTTTCATCTCAAAGTGAGTCAGTAACGATGTGTTGCCAATTTATTATTGGTCTTCACTCCAAGACAGTTGGTTTTTGCACAGAAGCCTTATTATGGTCTGTGTATTGTAAGATTGTATTATTTTATTTATACGTGTGATTGAGTCTTTGTGCGTAGGTGTGTTCATCATCCCATATTACTGTTGTTGCTTTATCTCCTACTGTTTTAGTGCTTTTATGCTCTGTCCCGGGACACCCATGAATCCTATGACTCATACAGTCCTCCACTGTCCATGTTTTATTTATTATATGGCAGTGGAGACATATAATCTATTTATAATATTCATAGGAACACGCTGTAAAAGGATTGTGCTAAATAACTCCAAGACCATTGCTAGCTTGCCATTATTGTGTAGAAAACATAAATCTAATTTTAAATTTTGTTGTAAAATTAATTCATTTTAATTTTAAATTTACTTCCTTTTCCCCTTTTTCTCTCATCATTCCTGTCTGGCCCTCTCCAGCGGTTTGAGCACTCTGCTAAGTTGCGGAGGAAGATTACTACCTATGTTTCCTTCCCTTTAGAGTTGGACATGACGCCCTTTATGGCATCCAGGTGAGGCTGCAGTGAAAACTTGAAGTGCTTTGTTTTACAAAAGCTCTGCTCTTGTCTGACTTATGATGGGCAGATCATTTTTTTCTCGTGTTCATTTAAGCTATTTTTGGTCTGATAAAAGTATCCAAGTCTGAAAACGTATGTTAAAAAAATTAACTTCACAAAAATATTATAAATATGGACATAAATAGCTATAAAAATTATACATTGTAAGGCTAGATATACATGTCTCTGAAAACTAGGCACAGTAGTACTTACTGTGTAATTACTGTCTTCAGGTTCATATTTCTCAAAGAAAAACTCTGTAATTAAACAGTTTTTTAAGATGGCAGGATTGTGGCATAATCTGTAATTTTAACACACTTGTCTATAATGAATTCATCCAACTTGAACCTTTCGGCATCTTTATCATGACTTGTAGTTTGAAATATGAATGTTAGTCTGTTATACTAAGAATTTGAGACTTCAGACACACTTTATGAAAGGGTGGGGAAAACACATTAATTACTAATGATACAGTTGTTTCAATAATCATAAGACTGAATGTAGTCTTATAATTAATGATAATGAATTTAAGCTTGAATCCTCAAATAATGTAGAAAAAAACTTGACAAACACTGTAATTTTAAGTTAATCTAAAGACAAGTTTCAACCAAAAACATAATATATGCTTTGCTGCTGTATTAGCTGGGGAATTACATGTAGACATAACAATAAACATGTTTCATATATATTCATTATTTTATTAAAACTAAACAACAAACTGTGGCCTTAGAGGAACTTGGTTAAAGAACAACAACACCATAAATCAAACAACGAAGACTTAAAGAAATGTGTATGTGTGTTAGAGGGATAAACATGGTAATGACTGAGATTAAGAATTATTCACAATGTAGCTTTGATACAGAAAATGAGCTAAACGAGTATCAAAGTGAGGTATGTCATTTTTCAGCAATGTATCTTTTTTTATTTTGTTTTGCTACAGGAGGTGCTGCCATTCATGTTCAAGTAATTGAAAAAAATATATTTTTCAGTCTGTGATTTCTGTTTGCTTACATTTGTTAATGTAATGACCCAACGAGTCAATTATTCATAAATTTAGAATTTGAAAATATCTGAAATGTCCAAATTGAGAAAATGTGGTCAGTCTGTTCCTGCTATCATAAATTGTGCTGCTCTGCCACCTAGTGGAATTTTTTTCTCAAGTGAAATGTAAACCTGTAATTGTTTTTCTTTTGTCATCCACAGTAAAGAGAGCAGAATGAATGGGCAGTATCAACAGTCAGTTGACGTATTAAACAACGACAATAAGTGAGTACCTGTGGTTTAGCATATGAAGAAAGACTGATCTCTAGACATTTTGTTCTCAGCGGTTCTAAAGCAGCACAGTGATCACATAAATTTTAACTTGAGCACAGCAGCACATGCTAAAGACCCAAAGCAGCCGACTGTGACTTCCTCTAATTAAATCAGGCTGTGGTCTATTAAATGCTGCTTAGTTTTCTTCATCCATGGGAGTTACAATGGCATCTATTTTCTAAGACATTTATGGGGGGTGTACTTGTTAATAAAAATGTCAAAATGCTGCATGGTGGGGACATGCTGAGATTTGCAAATTAGCTTTATTTGTCTCTTACAGTCGACACTATTGAACAATGCAGAAAACGGCTGAGAATCTTTTGTAGATGACGGCAAAATAAATTTAGAAAAAAAGTATTTGATACATTGCTGTCAGAGCAATACATTTTTGAGTTTTCATTCTACAGAATATGGCTTACAGCTAATAAAAACCTTTCATAAGACCAATAAATGTAGCTTTTTAATTGTGCATTGTCAGCCTAATAAAGTAGATGTACTTTAAGGTGTTTTCACTCAGTACTTTTGTCAGTGCTTTTTTTTTATTTTTTATATAAATTACTGCATTAATGCCGGGTTGCATGGAGGCGATCAGCCTATAAATCTACCCAGGTGTTGAGGACGCTCAGATGGCGTTAATAGCTGGTATCAGCTCATCTGCCTTGTTGGGTTTGTTGTCTTCTTCTTCTCCATTGGTTCTCTGGGGCTTTTGGTTGCAAGGGTTTTCTGGCAAATCAAAACACAGTTATCCCATGATGATTAAAGCAGGCACTGGTAGTTCTGGCATTTCAGGACAAGGCAATCACAGTTCAAAAATCTCCATGGCTTTGGACCTGATGAAACACAATAGAGCAACACCAGCAGATGACATGGCTCTCAAAATCATCACAGACTGTGGAAAGTTCACACTGGACCTCATGCTGCTTAGACTATGTGCCTCTCCACTCTTCGTCCTCATTCTGAGATCTTGATTTCCACATAAAATGCAAAATGTTCTTTGATTTAAAGAGATGACTTTGGAGCACTGAGCAACAGCCCAGTCTTTCCCCTCTCTCCCAGGTAAGAAACCTGTAACGTCTCAATCTCTGGCCGAGGAGTGGCTTGACACAATAAATAAAATTGCAACTTCTGTCCTGGGTATATCTGCCTTGTTTCCACTGAGCGGCACATTTACTACACTCGTTCTTTATTTATTTATTTTTGCTTCCATTTTAAAATAACCAACCTGTACCATATTGTCCCTGGGCTGCCTTCTATTGCAAGTCCATAGGACAATGGTGCGGTATGGTTAGTGTGGAGCTACTCATGTCGCACAACACAGTCCTTTGATTGGAGTACAGAAGTAGACAACATACTAATACATTACATTCATCTAGTTGGTCACTGTGTTAGTCGTTTGAGTGAGCGTCAGATGGTCTCCTGAATTTGCCGGACCATAAAATGGTGTACCGCTCAACGGAAACGGGGCCATGTGTGTAGTGACTCTTAAAGCGCTGACTGCAGCCTCTGCCCCTGCCTTGTCAAACTCTTGAATGCTTTAATTCAGTCATTTTAAAACTACAGTCATACTTATTGCTTGTGCACCTTTTTCTTCCACTAAGTTTTCTATTGATATGCCTGAATACAGCACTCTGTCAATAGTCAACTTCTTGAGCAAAATCCTTTTTATGCTTAAAACTACCTTGTGGTGTCAATGACAACTGTCAGGTCCCTATTGTTGTGTAGTCTACATTATAGCTGTAGTAAAACAGTTTGTTGTTGATTTTATGTAATACACAAATTATATCACCTAAATTTGGAACTATGTCAGTTGGAAGCCACATATATTTAAATTAACAAATATAATAAAATAAAGTTTTATTAAGGAATCTAAATCATGGCTGATCTATCTTTATTTCAGGTATTCGTTGTTTGCAGTGGTCAACCACCAAGGCACGTTAGAGAGCGGCCACTACACTAGCTTCATCCGTCAACACAAAGACCAGTGGTTCAAATGCGACGATGCCATAATCACCAAGGCCAGCATTAAGGATGTACTTGATAGCGAGGGGTAAGAACCGAAGTTCGACCTTTGCAGAACTCTGGAAATAAAGTAATAAAATCTAAATCTGATCCTCATTTCCCTCTCAGGTATCTCTTATTCTATCATAAACAGTTCCTTGAGTATGAATAGCTTCTGTGACCACTGATCATGAAGAACCACTGCTTCAAAGGGGAGAGAGCGAAGAGAGGAGGGGGCGGGATGAAACGCAAACACACAAACCTACCTGAAACCTTTTAACTACCAGTCTGCTCCTTCACTAAGAGGGATTTAAAAAAAAAAAAAAAGACATGTAAAATCATGGAAATTGAAAAAAAAGAAAAGCACTGAGCTACTTCTTGGCATCTACTTGACAAAACTGAATGAAAAGGATCGGTGGTGGAAGAGTCGGGCGTCGCCTGTTCTGACGTGGGAAGAGGCCCCAGATCCCACAGTCTCTCTGTCCCCTTTCCCTTCCTGCTGCAGGGATGGAGTGTGATGCTGGGCACACCTGGGATTTTCTTACAGTATTCTGACCCCCGCACCCCCTCCATTTCTCTCCCATGGTGCTCTCATTTCAACTGACCAAGCATTTAACTTGCTCAAAATGAGGACAGTATGTTTTCATATGCATATAGGACTGAATGCAAAAAAAAGAAAAAAGTTAAAATAAAATAAGTCGTATATACAAACCAGTGTATTGCAACCTTTGCAAGGACCCTTTTGAAGGTTTGGTTATGATACTTATCAATTGTGACTTTAGCTTTGAAATACTGTATGAATTCTAGTATACATCTATTTTTTAAGAGCAGAGAAAACATGGGAGAGCTTAGAAACGCTGCCTTTGCCAGTTGCTGGAGAAGCGCTGCCATGGAAACTAAACAGATCTGGACCTGAGTGTTCTCATGTTCATTTATTTACCTTTTTTTTTTTTTCATTCTAAAGTCTGGTTGAGGGCAGGGAATATCTATTTTTTTAGCAACTTGTTAAATTTTGAGTTTTTACTTTATTTTCAGTGTATTTTTTTTCTATTTTTTTTCAGTACATTCACATGTTCCTTGCTGTTCTGGTACCTGAAATGTTTTTTGGACGTATTATGCTTTCATTCTCGTGGAGTTGTGGGTATAATGACGGTGTGGATTTATCAGCTCACATTTATGATGTTTAAATATGCTAAAAGAGAGCGTTCATGTGGCATTCTGCAGAGGACTTTGATATGTGAACTTTAAATCTGAATTTTCTGTGCAAGAAAAGGAAAAAAAAAAAAAAACAGAAATTAACAACACACTGCATGCAACCAGGCTTTTTGCGATCATGTGTGAAAAATTGCCGTGGATTGCGGCTCAAAGCTTGCTCCGGAACGACAATTTGCAGAGCGAAAAGGTGAATGTGTAAGATGTATAAACACATTGCACATATATGGGCACTACTTGACCACAGCCTGGCTCTGAATCCATCAGTGTTAAACTTCTTCATTGCAACTATGGCTGGTGCAGATCACTGTTGCAATGATCTGCAATTTACTGATCTCTGCAGATCAGTAAAAAAAAAAGACACAAAAAAAACAAACAAAAAAACAAAATGATTCAGTCAGATCTAGATAATGCACATAATCCATGTCAGGGTTACTGAAATTGTTTGTATAAAAAGTACAAAATTTAAAAATATTCCCTCGTGTGAAAAATACAAATGAAAAAATGAGGGCACTTACCTGAGTTGTAAAAAAGAAAAAAAAAGATTAGTATTTGTTTTGCTGCTCTGTAATCGAAATCAAACCTGCATATCTTTTTTTGGTAAGAGGAATATAATGGTTTTCTGACAAGTAAAGTTCAACAGTTAATGTGCAATGGTCACATTATGGTTTTGATGCATTTTCGAGCAGTTTCAGGCCATCCAAAGGCATTCAGGGAAACCGCTGAAACAAAAGAAGAGGAGAGCTTCATTGTCTGTTTCAGTGATTAAACTCAGAACAAAACTGGAATGTGTATTTTGTGTGCTCTTTTGTTTCATTTTCCCTCTGGAGGGCTAGATGATGCACTGTAGTCTGAGCCAAATCTGTATAGTTTTCTATTGTCAGTTGTACAGTTTCTGTATCATCGATGAGCTATTATCCCATCAGGGCAAAAGAATACCGAAATAATTTGTTGACCTACAGTTCTATACATGTCAAATTTTAACATTTTGTTTCTGGTCCTTGAGCAACTTTCATGCACGTGATTATATCGCCACCTTGTGGCTACATTCAAAGCACAATACAGCCTATAAAGGGGAAAAAAAAAATCACATTCCAGGCTATAAAACGTATACCTTTATGAATGAGTTTTACAGAAAAAAGTTTTTGTACTGTTATACTAAAGTGCTGCATATTTCTGAAGTAAACAGGCATTTATTTGACCAGATATAGCTGATGTTGAGCTTGTACTTCAGTTGTGATTTGTATGAAAGAAAAGTGATGTGGAGAAGTCAAACTTATTTGATGTAACCATATCTCAGAATTAATTAAAATATGTTCTAAGTAATTGGCTTTTAATGGTATGTAGTGCTTTTTTTTTTTTAAAGCATATTTATCAAAGTACAATACTCCTACTACTTTAAGTCAACACAGCCTTGGTTCAACCTTGTTTTATTATAAATAAGCAGAAGCTTGAGAAACAAAATCAGGGTTATATAAACTCGATACAGAAACAGTTGCCATGATAACTACACTGAGCAGGACAAATAAATTGGCTACATAATGCATCTTTAAGAAAAAATGTCTGAAACGTCTATTCATTGGCACTGCAAGAAGAAGGCATAAAGAGCTAATGCAACTTTATAGTTAATGTGCTACTGTGATGCAAACCATTTTTACTGCTTTACATTTTGTACCACCCATTAACAGAATAGACATAATTTTCTGGTTGAATATTTTTTCTTTACATTGTGGTCATAGTAAAGGCAATTTTCTTTTTCTTCAGGTATCTTTGCGGCTTCTACATGCACAATGTTTAACTTACCAATGAATGTACAATTAACTAGGCTCACAATAGTAGAACAATGAAACAAGAGTTAAACGCCTTTTTAATGTTGGTAAAAAATTATTAAAACTAGATCCACAATGAAACAGGTAGAGTTAGTGTAATATATACTGAGCTCTACTAATGAGTTTATTTTGGAGTCAGGTGTGCTGAAGTAGAGACATCTAGAAGTTGCAGGACTCTGGACATCGCAAAGTGCATGTGTAAAACAAATGCGTGTAGGGAACCAAATCTAACCCAAGGGCCCACATTCTTGTACAAAGATGTAACTAGTTCAATATTATTTAATTCTAAAAGGCTTTTTTTTTTTTTTTTTACATATACAATTTTTGCCAACAAAATTCACTTAGTTGAAATATAACTGAATACCATGTGATTTACAACAATGTTTTTGATCAATTTTAAAGTCTTCACAAAATTTTAAGTGTAGTTTTATTGTACATTTTCATTATAATCTACAAAGTATAGCTTAGGCTAAGTAAAAAAATATATATATGTCAAAACTAAAACAAGTATTTTTGTTGTAACTGGTTGTCACCAATGCATTAGGATGTATTTAACCACTGTAAACTACCTTAATTACATTGTGATTACTTCTGCACTAAAAAAAATGGTAAACAGGAAAGCACTACTCAAAGATAGTTATTGAAGTCTGCTTCTCTATCAAGCATGCTAGCAAAACTCATTATTTTGGGCAAAAGTACCACATGTGTAACAATGTGACAATGATTGCATTAATTATGTAGTAAAAAAATACATAGTTGACACATATTCGAGATATCCTCACCATAACATAATAAAATAGATGAAACACTGACAGCACAATCCATAGGCGTATGTGGTGAAGATCAATTAAATATAATTGATCTCTTTTATGTGTAACAAAAGTAGAGAAGAGGAAACTCTACATCTGCTGAAAATACTTTGTAAAGACGGTAATCTGGCTGTTGAGTCAGACAGGGTGTCAGGGTGACGTGTGGACTTTGTTGAGAAGCAGCACTATGATGACTATGATGAGAAAGGAACACTACAACCTCTTGAAGATCAGTGTTCTAGCCCTTCGCAAATTCACATCGCTTACGTACTCAGCGCCAAAGAGGTTGCTGTCTCTCAAATGGCACAAAAAAGTCAAATTATGTTTGTCTTTTCTTGAGTGAGTCATTGCATTTCACAACCTTGATGCTATAAAAAAAAAAAAAAAAAAAAAACAAAAACAAAACAACCTATGCACAGCAACCTGTGAAGCTCAAGCAACCCCTGACAGATGGGTGCACAGCAAAGACGAGTACAATCCTCATCCATGAAACAGTATCTGGACAAGTTTCATATGGTAGCATAACACAAACACACAAAACAACCCAGGATTCATACTGAATAATTGAGTCACATAATCCAACATTTTTGAAAAAGAGGTAACGTGCGTGATCAAACTGTCCTGTAATACATTTACTTATACACAAGCAGTGATGTAAAACTCTCAATACACAGACCGTTAGAATAATGAACACCAGCAAGAAAAACTTTCTAGCTTAACACTGTGATGTATGTTGCCAGAGATGCAGCTTTATTGGGCTACTGCCTCAATAATGCATGGAACAAATGCAACACATTTACATTTGGTATATCACAAATGAACTACCCACAAAAAAAAAAAAAAAAGAATCAACACAAGAGCACTGAAGTTCATTACATTCTGCTACAGAAGGATGTTTCACATTAAACACTGTTAGGCTAGGGTTATAATTAAAAGCTGCATGACAATATTGGTCCATATTTTAAACAATCTTTATGTCTTGTCCATTATATGCACAGTTATTTACAGAAATATTTACTTCCCAGGGCATCATAACTGGCAGCTCAAACAACTACATGTTCTTTTACAGTGCTGTGTTGTTCCATTGTAGTTTTCAAACATTGCTGAGAAACTTGATGCAGGTCCTCTGTTGTAAACAACATATATAATACTGAGTCTCCAGGAAAAATCCATGTCACCCAGGGGACCATTTGCCAAGTAGGTGTCATTGCTTGTTATGTTCCCTCAGGTCTCCTTCATGAAGTACTCTCTTGTAGCTTACTGAGGAGATTTGTATGAATCTGTGATTTTTTGTTTAGGTTCTCTATAACGCTGAGAAGCCCAACTGATATGGTGCCTTGTATTTTTCAGTTTACTGAGGCCTAATAATTCAAGTCTTTCAGAGGAGATCTTAAATAGGTTGGTAAAACTTGCTAGATGCTGGTCTGCAGGTCACCATTGAGCAAAGTACTCTGGGTCTCTGTTGGGTCATTCATCATGCGAGATTTGTCCTGCCGACTGTCACTGCGATCAACCTCATCCAGCCCTCCTACCTTCTTAAGGCAGAGAACATTCTGGAAGCTCTTCTTGAAGTTCTCTGATAAGAAGGCGTAGAGGATTGGGTTGGCACAGCTGTTGGCGTATCCTAGAACCACCACAAAGGCAAAGGTGCTCCTCAGGATGGGGGTGGTGCTGATGCTGCCTGTCACCGAGGTGACATTGAAAACGTAGAAAGGCAGCCAGCAGAACACAAACACAGCCACAACAATGGAAACCATCCGGGTGACCTTGCGTTCTGATTGCTTCCTTTTGGAGGAGCCTACTCGGATGCCTGAAGATTTTACCTTGATGATGATGAGCAGGTAGCAGAGGCAGATGACCATTAGGGGAAGAAAGAAGCCCAGAATAAAAGTGTAGAACATGAAGACTGTGTAGTAGGTGTCTTGAGGTTCTGGCCACACAATAGTGCAGAAGCAGCTATTGTGCTTTGTTATCACACCACTGTAGATAACGATGGGCAGATTAACTAGCAGTGAAACTCCCCATACGGCTAAATTAATAGTTTTAGCGATGCGTGGTTTTCGCCACTTTGTGGACTTTATGGGATGCACCACTGCCAAGTAGCGGTCAATGCTCATTACCATCAGGCAGAAGATGGACGTGAACTGGTTCAGGGAGTCCACAGTCATAACGATCCTGCAGAGCACAGGTCCAAAGGGCCAGTGGACCAGTGCCAGCTGAATGGCAATGAATGGCAGTCCGAGCATAAAGAGTACATCTGCTACCGCCAGATTGAGAATATAGATGTTGGTGACTGTCTTCATCTTGGCATAGCGCAAGATAACGTAGATGACCAGGGCGTTCCCACAAAGTCCCACAGCGCAAACTAGAAAGTACATACATGTGATGACCACAGTGCTGGTTTGGTAGAAGCTGGGGTTTTCGTCGCTTCCATTACTGCTGGACTCATTCCTCTGCATCAAGCTGTCACACAAAATGTTCTCCGTTAGGTTTGGTGGGGATGATGGGAACATCTGGGGCTCCATGATCTCTCCCTGTCCAAAGCTGATTACGGCATCCCACCTGCACAGACAGAAAAGAACATTGATTTTGATCCTGATTGTTTCTCTGCAGGTTATGATATGTATCCAATAATAAAAACAATCCTTTCAGCATCAAGAACATTCACTGACAGATGCTGCCAGTCCAGTTGACATTAACATAATCACTCACTATCAGATGACTATCTAAAATAATGTTGTACGCAAGAGTGACAGCATTTTAAGCTGTTGTGTTATGTTTCCTTTTTCTCATAAGGGCAGCCTTTCCTGGAGGGAATTTATTGATTTAACATCTTGATCGTCTGTCTTGAGAATTTATCTGACTAAAAGTATGTCTGAAGAAGATCTCTGCCAGAACCAGACAGGTCACACCACTTTGAACATTCAGTGAAGTCCTTCAGCTATCAAGGGAAATAATTCCATGCAGAAAGCAATAACAAACTCCCCAAGAGGAAATGACAAACAATCAGATGTGACAATTTACTCTTAATTTCCCCTCAGATTTTGTGTTTTCAATTTAAGGCCTTGGCATGGCTGTAGATTAATCCCGACCTAACTAATTGAAAGGAGAGAATGAGAGTACTGCCAGACTGCTGTTCTACAGTCAGATTGAAGTGCTTCTCACTGCCAGTACGTAAGAGACAAATGGAACTTCAGTGCCAATAACATTAGTGGTTTTATTGAGCCAGTTTCTGCTTTTTCTCTCTCTCTTTGAGCAGTAGAACGGAGTGGACTGTGGACAATGTTAAGTGAACACACATCCTGATGTTGAAACAGATGTTTGACCTCAGTGACAGCTCAATGTCCATTTCGGTAGTTAGGTGGACTAAAATAAATTTGGATAAAATGTGGCTTTCTTTGCACAGGATAATATAAATCGTAGTCTAGCAACAAACAGAAGAGGAATAAAAAAATTAACACAAATCTGTCATAAGTCCATTGTTTTTTCCTATTACAATTTAGACGACGAATCACCAATAAGAAATGATGAAGGATTTAAAAACCTGGAAAAAGGATTCTTTGCAGAAATGTGCAACATAGCAAATAAAATATTGCTGTCTATCTTGATAAATTATGATGACATAACTTCAGGATGCTGGTTAATTTTTGTTTCTTCTTGTACTTTCTTCCTTTTCACAAGGATGTCATTATTGTTGCTCTTCTTTTGACTATATGAGTAAATTCTATTTATCTTAAGAGACTGTGTACAGGTGACATGCAATCTGACAAAACGCAAAGTAAAAATAATGAGGTCATGTCAGTCATTAACGATGTTGAGAAACTCTGCACAAACCATCCAGCAATTCTGTTTGTCTTGAACGAAATAAACTCGCATGTGTACATACATAGGGCTTTTTTTTTGTCTTAAACATTATTACATGCTCTGAAAATCAAATCAAATAATTATCAATTTAGATATAATGATAAAAAAAAAAAAAACAACTAAAGATTTGATACATGTGAGCTTAACTGACCTGAGCGTAACTGAACTTCTAGAATATGTGCAAATGAACCCAAAAGAACCGCTTACCTGTAGCTGGGTTTAGTCACACCAGTCAGAAAATATGCGCCACTTCTTCAGAGCTTATGTGTCATTTTTTTCTTCTCCTTTAGGAATTCATCAGAATTATTTCACTGGTTTCGAGGAGTCATTATCTCCATAGTTTAGGTATTTTTCTAAGCAATCCCATAACGTGTTGCGCAGAGCTCGAGACAGAAAGGACAAGGCAACGCTCTGATGCGCTCCTGGCGTGGTGCGCGCCGCGACTGTCTCCAGTTGGAGGGCGCGGAGATGTAAAAGGACGCACAGGAGCAGCGCCGCGGAGGTGCTGAGGAGACTCACCTCTGAACGAGGAGACGGGCTCTATTGTAAACAGATAGCCCACTATTACATAAAGCAGGATATTCACGCTGATAGCGGTCATTAATGGTATCTGTAGCGCTTTGACGCACTGGGAAGGAAACCTTTCGCCACATGACCAGAAGAGAGTTGAAGATTTGCCATGTCAATTAAGTCAACAGCATTGGGTGAAAACAAACAGACAAACATAAAAAAAAATCCCGGTAATAGAAAGCTAATGGCATGTCTTCTAGCTATTTGTGGATCAAGACGCAGTGTGTACTTCATCATACAATGCCTTTTCTATAATATAAAGGCTTCAGTCCTTTCCAGGTACAATTCTCTGTTTATTTACCAAACAGAAAAAATAAATGCAGATTGTAATAAAAACAGTGCCTTGCAAAAGTATCTCTGGAGCTTTTTACACATTTTGGCACGTTAAAACCTGAAACTTTAAGGTTGTTTAAAACTTTATGTAATTGCCTACTGCAGTCTAGCATTATAAAGTAAGTCTTGTCTTTCAAAATATCTATGAAGAACACCAGAACAATGTTAGCATTTGTTCAGAGTCCTGTAATCTGATACCCTTAATGAAATCCAGTGCCCTCTATTGTAAGAAGTAGCTGGTAAGTAGATGTAAATGTAAAAACACAATTCCCATTGGAAAGTGTCCCTCCTAATTCATTAAACACTTTTTTCTTTCACATAATAAAATCCATTGAAATTTGTGGATGCAATGTGACAAAAATGTAACAGCTTTAGCTTACAGCATACATGTTATTTGCATCTCTGCTGAAAATATTTTATTAAAAAAAAAAAAAAAAAAAAAAAAAAACGTTTGTGACTTTGTGGATAATTTTGCCCTTAGCCTTGAAAGAGTGAACCTGAATGACCTCAGCTGAATTGATTGACTCAGTCACTGAAAAATATTTTACTCCTTTACCTATAAAAAGACCTCTGATGCCCTTTGGGTTACCTGTATTAAGAAACACAGTCCAATAATCTTTACTGAATTTGACAGAATGTGATGTGACAGTCCTCTAAATGACTTCAGAATCTATCTGACTGCTTCTGTCTCCTGTCACATCCATGAACAGTCGTGACACAGTGCCATTAAAAGCCACATGTGACTGTACCACGGCATTGCCTCTCAGGGTTCCTCATTGTAGTTATGTTGTGTTGCTACAGGCTTTATCCAGACCTTTCCTTTTGACATTCTAATGCAGACTGATGTTAGATTCCCTCCAATTTTGTGAGGCTGGGTCAGCTGTGTCCTTTTGTGGTTAGCCCCAGTATTTGGTTTACATCTCTTGGGGAAAGCCATGTATTTAGATTAAACTGGGGAATTATGTAGTACCTGAAAAGTGTTCTTTGCTTTCCACGATTCTGTACAGCATTTCCCAGTGTTAACTGTGGATCTGGCAGCCATCCGTCCAGCCATTCATCCATCCAATTTGTCTGCCCGTCCATCTTGTTTGTGGAGCTTAGTCGTAAAATACTGTGTCAATTTTCCTATGAGCTTGTTTCTAATCTAAAACCAGACAATGTCTGCAGCAGAGGGAAAATAAGATATGTTTTTCTGATGCACATCTACTTGTCTTCATTTCTGGGATTAACCTGAGACCTCTAAACATGACTCATTCCTACATTATTCTTTTAGTCAAACAGTATAAAAACACAAGCAGTGAAAGAAAACCTTCACGTCAACCAGAAACACTGGAATGCAGGTGAAAAGTTAATGGTAGAAATTAAAAACGATTAAGTGTTGCTGTCATTTGTCAGTGCTTTTATTCCTACAATCAATGACCAGTTAACTTGCTTTAATCTAAAATACAATGTGTGCAAGCTGATGAGTTTTAGGTAAAACAGTAATAATTTCGGTAGAAATTACTTATTAGGACCAAAATGACCTTCAGGAATAATGTTTCTGTCCATTATCAAAGCTTATAAATGTGTACCGGTATGTATAAAATTTTCCAAAAGATGTGTGTGGTAGAATTTTGAATCAGTTGCTCAGGTTTCTCTTTGCCTTGTAATTACTATGTAATGATCAAGCGCCTCTCTAATTCAGGCCTGAAATTGAGGGGATTGATTATGCAAAATATTTCATAAATACCGCTGAGGCTTTTTTGATGTTTCTCTAATGATTTGGCTTTGGAACAAACAAATGAAGCAGGCAGGTTAGAAAAGATTGATGTGATGCGATGGCACAGAAAAAAAAAAAAAAAAAAAATATTTACTCCAGTGGCTTCAAGCAGTCTGGCGGTTTTTTTCATTCTCAGATTCATTAAGTAACAAAACAGGCTTTCACTTTGACAGATAAGAAACGTTTTGCCTCTGGTTGTTTTCAAAGTCTTCAAATCAAAACAACAGAAAATCTGAATATGTTAAAATAAAAAGTAATTATGTTGTGACAAAAATATTTGCTGATTGTCATCAGTGTAAGGTAAATGTAATTTCACAACTGCCAGAGCTGAACTCAAACTCTCATTATTTGCCTTTTTAGAGAAACCTGGCAGCTGAACTGACTGAATAATGAATGCTGTTGTGTTCTTTACCTGCTGTTTGATATATTTCGCACAACAGTTCAGAAAAAAAAAACACTTGTGTGTAGGAGCATTTCTCTGATATTCTGATTCATCCGATCGAAATCAAGCATTTTATATGACCACACTGACAAAAATCCATCTTGTTTCATTATTGTGACTCTTATCAGCCCGGTCAGTCTTAGTCACAAGCCTAAGCCAATTTGTGTGGTTTGCTCTGTCAGTATTCTTTAGACTCTGCTGTTTGTTTACATAAAATGAGCCTGGCTCTTGTGATAAAGCTTTCTCTGGCTGACTCCACATTTCATCGGCACGGCTTCGGCAAATGTCTGATTCTGGAGGATGCTGATATCCGGACACTTTTTGATTTGTTTTTTCAATTAATACATTAAAGAACTGAACATTGGAAAATGCAAAAAAGAAATGTTTCTTTTGTTACGCTATGTGTTCATTATTTTCATACCTGAAGTCAAAGCAAAGTCTGAAACCACCTGCTTGTTGATTGCTTGACTCTTTTTAAATTTTAAGTATCTTGGATGTTTGGTAAAGTGGTAATATTTCATTTTTGTGAAAACCACAACTGTATATCATTGCATTTACCAATTAAGAGTTATTATCTAACACAAGTTGCAGACATGCAGCCAGTGGTTGACATGGGCAATGTGCTACCTATGATGTCTCCATGACAGCTGAGCAGATTTGATTCATCGATGTATACTGTTGATGCTGCACAAAGCGGGGGAAAGAGCTGGTGACTCATCCTCATAAGCACTTTTTGGCAGCTCTTCAGTTTTTTGGAGATCTTTTTACTACTCCTAAAAGAAAAGTTCCCTGCCAGAAAACCAAAAAATTTAAGTCAGCTTTATCAGGAAAGTCTTCTTATATGCAGCTAGTTTTATGAATAAAGCAACAAAATTGCTGGTTTCTAGCGTTGGGTTCCACAACTGAGTAAAGAATATTTAGCTAAATGTTACGTAGGGGTTATGTGACTGCCTTCTATAAAAAGATCATTCAAATGCATCATGAAAAGCCCGCGATTAATATGACAATCATGCCCATGAGTGTGCACAAACTTCTGACTGTCATTGCCCCGACAATAATTGCTGGATTATACTTCACATTTCATATTGCTGTAAAGGATAAGAAAGGACTTTCTTATAAGAAAGGACTACAAAAACATCTGCATCAAAACGAATCACTTTCGTTATTTCAAGCACTTGACAGAGAATGAGATTAAAAAGTAATTTCAAACGTCTCAAAAAAATGTGTCAGTGATATCTGGCAGCATGCAAATTCCAAATTAAGTCATACACTTTCACTTTTTCACCCTGAATTCAATTATACTTGAAAGTGTGAATGCAATAAAGCTGGCACTAATCTGCAATGAGACTCGAGCTTGGTAGCATAGACACACATCGGCTGTTCTATCATTTTTTATAAAATACCTGACAGCTGGTCAGTTCCTGGTGTCTGGCTGGAAATGTGCTCGGAAAGCCTCAAAGGCTTGTCAAAAGAAAAAGAGTTGTGTATCCAGCTTCCATTTCTTCTTCTTTCTTTTACTTTACTGATACTACGGTGGAAAACAACCATTTGCTTTAGAGTCATTGATTATTTGGAAGACATTGACTTAGAAAGGCTCTCGACCTCAGTTCAAAAATTTCCTTGAAAAAAGGGAAAGGAGTGTATCTCTTTCAATATGGCCAATCTTATCATATCAAAGATCAAACTCCTTGGAGGCCAGAACCTCTCAAGACATTATATGAAGGTTTTTATGTTGCCTTGTATTTTTGATTTCTTATTTCTCTCAAAATAAACATGACTGTGTTTTTATTTTCATGGTCCAGTTTTTCAGTTTTAAATGCATTATTCTCTTCTATTTTGCACTCACCTGTCTGTAGAGGAACATACAAATTAAATTACAAAATAAGGTATTGATACCACACACAATGGTAATAGGTTTTTGTCTGTTAAATTATTTTACTGTAAATTATAACTTTGGTCTGAAACTTGAATCTTCAGAATTATGTTGGAGCCAAACTTGAGATTAAATAAAATTCTGAAGAAATAATCCTGTTTGACTGACCTGTGTAGGACCATCTTTGCTTTTATATCAAGACAAACAATGCTAAGGGGAAGATTTGTTTTGTGTCCTTTTAAAGATAGTGACTTAAACTAATAAAATCTACTTAAGGAGAAATCATATCATTTGCATATTCTATATATAATCAATAAACATTTAGATCATTTTATGCATTTTCTTATTTTTTCATTGCAGTTAACACTCACCTAGAGTCATTTAAAAGACTCTCTGAACCTCTACATAGATCAACACCTCGCTGCTTTGGGAGGGTTTCATCCACATTCAGTTATTCTTTTAGATCCACCTGACATTTTTTATGTGTGAATTGTAGTCAAAGTCAACGAATTCCATATCTGAATCATTCTTCGATTCAGAATGAGAACAGAGAGATTGTTGTCCTGTGAACCGTGTTGCCATAAATGCAGCTTGTGGTCAGGGGGTTCAGTTTTCTAATCTTATGAAACCAATTGGTTTTTCAGCCTTCTCTTCAGAGCCCAGATATGACAGATAATGAAGCTCATAGAGCAGATCAGCCGCTGGATAAGCTCTCTTAGGTGGTCTCTGCTTGAATAGGCTATCAGTGACACAGACTACACCATGTTACCCTCCCTGACTCACTGCAAGAGCTCTCTCAATCTCCAAATTGGGTGCTCAATGAAGATTAAAAAAAATAAATAAATTATTTTGCACTGCTGTGTAATATGCCATCCAATTAACCTGTTTAAAAGACAGTGTGTGCTTTCTTACGTCTGTGAACCTAATGTATTAACATTCAGGCCAGTGTAACAACGACAGCTCTGCCTCTATTTCTCCTCTTGAGGTGTAAACAGAATGCACAGCCATCTGTACAACACAGAGCTCTTATGCACCGAGCTCCACTTCAAGACACACTGACATTTCCAACACTCATACGAGTAAATGAAGCCTAATTTTTCATTGTCTGAAATAGCTGTCTGTGATCCAAATATGTCTGTTTAATTCCCATTCCTGGTGGTAGATATATTTGACCTGGAGCATCTAACATTTAAATGTTAACAGATTTGAAGAAAATACATCTTAATATCAGACTTCCCAAGGATGTGCCCCAAAACTTTATTTCACAATCTAAAAACCATTTTACAAAATTCTTTAAATGTTATTATTTTTACATTTTTCTTTTGACCTTGGCTATAATTTCAAGACCCTTATTCAGTAATCTGTGACTGCTGGTCCTTTTGCAGATATACTAAAAAATATTGAACAATGAAAATTGGAAGCTACATCTCTTTTGAAAGCATATTTATTGCTGTAATTAAGTGTAACATCAATCTTCTCTCTGTGACCTCTCAGTCTCACACTGCTTGATACCCAAATCTTTTAAGTACAGCTGTTCTATGATGCAAATACATGAGACCTTCATCCTTTATGAGGAACCGATGAGATTCAGTTGTGGTCTTTTGAAGCTTTTATGTGAATTGCCTGATTTGAACACGAGAGGCAAGGACAAACCAGCAATTAGATTGAATTAGACGTGACCAAAAAAAGGGTGAAAACTGATCTCTTCACAACTCCTTTCATCGTGTTTTCCTAACAAAGTATTGTGCTAATTATTTGTTGTTGCCACCTTTGAAATTGAACAATGCATGTCATTTGCAGCACATTATGGATGCTGGAAAGCCATGCAGTAGTCAAGCAGACAGCATATGTGAATACATCATAGAGAAAAGCAGTGACGGTGTTTTAAACTGTTAGAGGAGGAGAAGTGATCGGGTGTAGGTGGGTTTCTAATGCAGACTGTCTGAGATTACCTGTTCATAACCGTGGCTTTCCTAATGATCACAGTACTCAGCTTCCAGCCCTGCAGGGGTCCCACAATGAATGAAAAAGAGCATTAATATTCAAACCTCTCCAGCCTTCCCTTTTAAATAGAAGGAAGGATTATGCAAAAGTCTGTGTGATTCATGATCCTGCACAAAAGTCTTAACTAATTTGTTATTTCTGAACACTTCTTTTCCAAAGAGCCATACTTCCTAGTTATTAAAGCAATGGCAGTCTCTCATATTCAGCTGGGCACCCAATTATTTAACTGTTTTTATTTACTCACTTAACTTTCAAGTATGAATAATTTAGGCAAAATAACTACTAAACTCACAATACGAGGAAAAAACATCACCACTGCATCATGCTGCCTCTCTTGGTTATGCTGTATTTCCAGGGTGTTGTGCAGTGTTAGCTTTCAACCACACAAAGTTGCATGTGCATATGACAACAAGAACATTGCAAGGCATGTAGAAAACTGCCATGTTTTTTTTTTCTTTTTTTTTTCTTCTAACCACTATTACATAAAATAGTAAAAATAATTTATGGAGTCTACAACTAATAAGTACCCTGCTCTCCCACCTGATATTTAAATCTCTCTTGAGTTCACGAAAAGTTATCTTAAGAATGAGTATTAACTGGTTTCTTGATTAATGATGTCCTTGCATATATGCTTAGGTGGCTTTGGTAGTTTGCAGATATGCCCACCGTTTTCCATTTTAAGATGATGAAATAAAGAATCAGTGCTTTGCTCTATTTCTATAGTTGGGGCTATTGTTTGAAACCTCTTTCCAACGTCATCACTTGCCTGTCTGGAATGTTCCAGTCCATTGTATTACCTGGAGACAGGCTGAATGTACTAATTAGGAGACTTCTAAAGGCATTTGGTTGCACTGGAATTTATTTAAAGGTATCAAAGTAAAGAGCACTGAGCAACAATGAACAGCACACTATTCAATTTTATTTGTCACAAATCTGAAAATCTTTCATCTTTACCTTTCTACCTCATAATGATGCAGTACTTTGTTTTGGCCTATTGCACAACTTTCATAAAATACATGAAAGTTTTAAGTTATAATGTAGGAAGATTGAATATGATAAGACAATGTAACTCAGCTAGTCACACACTCACCATACTAAGGGCAAATCAGCCTAACAGGATGTACTCTAATGGGACTCCTGAAAAGTCAAGAGTGAAAAATAATAGTCCACAAGTGACTTAAACCAGTGACCTTTCAGCTTGGAGGAAACTGTGCTACAGCTTCCCAACATGCATCTAAACACATACAAATAAATTAAAATACCTGTTAAATATAGAAAACAAAAGGAGATCTGTTCACTCAAGCCTTGAGATGATATATCTGCTTTTTTCTAAAACTGTCTCTCTGATTTTGACAGATGTGCATTTCAGAGTGGAAGTCCAAATTGACAGGTTGAGTATCTGCAAATTGAGCTGACAGGCAAGTGCGATGGATGGTGAGATGGAGCAGGCAGACGTGACAAGGTGACAGCGGTGATGGACCTGAGAGAGACGGAGAACAACAGGAGTAACAGGTAAGTAATTCTGACTGATTGAACACAGAATCCTCTTGAGTTTCAGAATGCAGTCTGAGTGTGAGTCCAAATGTTCACACAAGCACACACACACCCCTTTCCAGAGACAGAGATCAAAGAAAACCAGACAAAAGGGAAGGGTGAAAAACAGGAGAGTGAAACCTCTGAGTTTTCACTCAGCAGCTGTGACAGAGAGGAATGTGAAGAGGTCGCCTCAGTGTTTCTCTGACTGTATCTGAAGACATGCAGATGGTCTTGATCCGTCAACAGACAGGGAAGCCAGAGCTGTAGGTCAAGCACAACTTGGTAGCTTGACTTTCTCCCATCTGTGAATGTACAATAATTGACATGCCATCGCAGAGCTTTCTGCTGCTCTGGTTGTTGTTTGTGATCTTACTTATGAAAGATGTCAGAATGCCTAAAGAACTGCTTGAACGATTGACAAAAGGACTGTCAGATGACGGTCCCATGGCAGAGTCTTAATCTCCTGTCTTTTGATTCGACATGCGACTCACTTCAATGAAAACTTCCATTTATATTGTGATGTTACCAAACGATTGGCATATTTCTGCTCCAGGTTTTAAAGCTACTTTGATATGAAACTGGCAGATTCACAGACGGATTGCTGATGCAAGACAGACGGAGCATAAAAGCTGCAGGTTCCACTTGTGTAAGAAGTTGATAAAAACAGGCAAGATCAATAATAGTTTGCTGTAGGCTTATTGTTGCAAGTGTACATGTAAGTGTACTGGCCAGTAACAGGTAAAAGTATACCAAGGTTACAAAAATGAAAACAAATTTTCATCATACATTTTTTATGGTTTAAAGTCCCTTTAATATGATGCCAAAGATGGCAACCACATTATTCTGCTGTTTGAAGCAGGGGTAGCAAAGCAGGTTTATCTGTAAAGCACTCTTCCTCCGCAGGGTAATTCAAAGTACTATATGGGAAGAACAAAGGATTTTAGACATCAAATTCAATATAACAGTACATAAATGTTATAGACAACATGATTGGAACTGTGATCATGAACAAATGTATGGTTTGTTCATAAATGATTAATTTAAAAATTGATAAATTTTTAAATTAATTTTTTTTCCTTTTTTGATTAATTTATGCAAATGTATGTCAGTAAATTATAATTAAATGTTCAGTTTCAATTTAATTTAATTTGAAATCGTGAACTTCTTGATATTCCAATGTTTCTGAACTAACTGAACTTTGTATCCTAGTCAGGGTCCAGTGCTGTGCAGATCTCCTGATTCTGGGTGTTTAAATCCAACTAGAAAGTCGTTGTTGAAAGTATGGGATGAATTTCTAGACTAGTCCGGTTCAGTTGGAGAGGTGTGAATAATCTAGTCTGTCAACAAACCTCCAGTTGATTTAAGTGAACTCTGTTGTTCCTCAAATGCATATATGATCACCGAGCTGACCAGAGATCGCTTAAAAGCAGGAAGTGGATTACAGTGCAGGGGATTCTGGGTTAATACAACCAAAACAAATATGCTATCTTGGCATTAGCAGGAGAAATATCCTATTGTATTTATAAAGTTAAATTAAAACACTGTCAAAATTTGTAATCACAGAAGAAAAAAATGCAGTGAGGGAGTTTAAAAAGGTGAAGAAGCATTTAGTTGTCACCCGAAATCCCAAATGCATCATCCACACTGACAAAAACACTGTGATGCAACCCAAACCAGCAGAGTGATAAAGTGCACAGCATGCGAGGGAGATTGTGCTAAGAAGGGTCTTACACTGTCAGTGCCCCCAAGCTCTGAGCTGCTAAAAAAGACAAAGAACATTCATATACTGAGGCAATATCAACCAAAAGCACCTTGTGGCTCATGAGCAGTGACTAACACACCGGACAGTAACAGCTTTAAACAAAAGGTCGCCTTATAGTGGAGCACCAGGACATAAATTGCAACATTGTGAAATGCAAACTTAGATTAATCATGCATGCTGGTTACATAAGAAAAAACAATTAAAATTCTGACCAACACAACTGTAAAGGTTACAAAAGAAAGGGAAATAGACCACACACACGTACAGACACATAATAGTTCCCTCTGATTTATAATTCTATTTCTTGTGCTTGTGTTTAGTGTGTGATTGTTTGCAGCAGACACCACACAGAGAGGCTGATGATATTATCAGTAAAATCGTCTGATTTAGAGCAGGCCTGTTTGGTGAGCAAGTTTGTTTAGAAAACAGAGTTAAACCAGAACCCATGTGAAATGTAAACCTTAAACCCAGCCTCAGGGAACGTAGGGGACAGAGCGTATAAAAAGGACAAAAGCAAAAACAAACAACGTCAACAAGCAATGTACTAGCAAACTGCAGTGAGGTATTAGCAGGGATAAAAGGATCAGAATTCCCTCCAAACATCGACAGACCTCAAAACAAAGTAACGTTTGAGAAAAAATAAGAGCGCACATCAAACTTATACTTCATCAACTACTTTCTATGGTTATTAGTGGCAAAATGAAGAGAAATGACAGGCGAAAATCCCACTGACAAGACAATGCACAAAAATGGCAACAATCAGTAAAGGAGGTGTCCAGTGGAGGTAAGAGTGGAGCTTAGAGAATAGCTACAGTATTGTTTTACATTGACCTTTTTACAGCATGCAGACAAAGGAGTGGTTGCATATTGATTTTGCAGCAATCAACCTGAATGTGCCAAATAATTTTTAAACACCCCTTCTGTTAAATAACATTGAAAGATATCAATGTTATTTAATGTTTACCCCTTTTTATTAAAGAGATTAATTCTAGCAATTGTCTGGTTTAACAGAATTGAAAAGTAGAAGATTTAAAGATTGTTCGATTTTCTTGCTTCTATCTCCTATTTCAACACCTTCAAGACAAGAAAAACAGACAGCAGCCTTACTGATGTTGCCTTCAACTTGTTTTCTAGCTGTGCAATTAATTGTGTAGATCATCTCATATTATCCTTATACTATTCTGTTTTAATGTTTGTATCAATATCATGAAAGTATGACTCAGTTGTTCTTTTGGCTCAAGAAGTTTTTGTCAAACTTTGTGCCATCTTCTTTCATTTCATAATGATACACTTCTTTGTTTTCAACCATAACATGAAATCCTGATAAAACACATAGATGTTTGTAGCTGTAGCTCTAAAAAATGATTGGATTAAGGGATATGAATGCTTTTTAAAACTGTAAACATGTATCTATAAAGGTTACAAAGTTATATACAGCTATAAAGCTTTGCACTTTTTTGAGTTGCAGTGATATTTGAAAATGGAAATATAACAAAGTACTGCACAATGTGGTTGTGTGCAGGGAGGGGAGAATGCCCACCCTTGATGTCTGTAATGACATGATTCTGTAATTATAACTAGATCTTTTCAAGCAAGCGAGCTCCACTACTGACAGTGAAATTAATTAGCATTCTTAGTTGTTAATTGCTCCTTCAGAAGCCATAAAGCTGCTAAAAAACCCCCAATTGCTGACAGTTTTGATCTTTTGGAGGATTTATGAAATCAAAAAGACTTGAACATGAACAAGCCATAGACAAACTGAAGAATAAAAAGTGTAGTAAATGAATCTGGATTGAGTTGTTCATATTTTCCTTTATAAATGTAAAAGTCTATTGGGAAACAAAATCTGGTTTTATTATCCTTGCTTACCGTTAAAATGCAAATTTAATATTACTATTTACTTTCCAACAATGACTTGCAGTCCTATTAGGAATTAAAATAAATACGGAGGCTGGCTTCTTGTGTGCTTGCCTTTCTATTTAGAACATATTATCCCCCAAAATATTTTCTTGCATGCTGTTGCAGCCAAGTGAAAAAGTCACATTAGCCAGTCACGATGTCATTCAGCTGCAATCATATTCATTGCATGAATTTATTTACTTGCATGGTTTATTGATCATATTGCCCCAGTAGAACAACCAATATTTAATGGATGCAAGGTGCCAAGTGACAAATGAGTTCAAACTCTGATGGTTTATGGATTTAAGCTTCAAAAACTGTTTCTACGAGGGACGCCTAATGTTTGCTCGGCAACACAGACCACAAAACACACAGGCAGGGGGACAGATGGCTGTGTGAGGACAAACACTGCAAGTGGCAAACTGAGATGGAGCAGAGGAAAGGGTGGGGATAGAGGCTCGGGGGGTGGGAGGGTGCTTACCTTCCTGTGGATGTGGCAGCGTGTTCCCTTGTACAACCTGAAATGGAGTGACAGAGACGGAGAGCCTAGACACCTTCCACCTTTAATGAATGTTTAATATTGAACAGCTGGGAGCATTTGCTGAAATTATAACCTGTTGTATGTTTGGCAAGTATAATTGTGCAGACAGTGTTATTGGGCTCAGAAACATGAGTCACTTGCAATTATATCAAACACAACAGATCACAAACATGATATGATTTGCATTTATTGTATTTCGTGTTCATTGTGCAATGCTATAGTCGTATTAGTTATTCTTCATTAAAGTATAATAAGACTGATTACGTTGTCAAATTGGTTGCATAATTGCTGTGCATATATGACAAATAAACTTAGTAAAATGAGATGAACATTGCAGCTGATTTTCCTCTCTGACTTACGCATTCTGAAAAAAAAGAAAACCCTCTGAGAGAACAGACTGCCCACACTTTTCACACCAAATGTTCCCCAGTAAGACTCCCTTCTAATCACTGCCACACTACCCTAGTAAATAGCCACAGCCTGTTGCTTATGTTTGCATAACCCTACATGATAGTTGTGGACTCAGCCACCTCTGCTGAGGTGGACGGATCTGGACGGATCTGGATGGATCGTCCTTAACGGAGCTCAAACTGGGAAAGGGAAAAAACAAAACAAACAAAAAAAAAAACAAGCAGATGTGACTTTGTCTGCCAAACATCCGGCAGAGATAATGCCCACTGGTGTCGCTCAGGAGTTCTTATTGTGTGTTAACATGCTCACATGCAGCGGATATTAAACAGCGGAAGGAAAGGACATGCTCTGTTAATGTGCATCATTAGTTTGGAGACAGGAGGGTGGGTCATGACACTGTTTTTCAAGAATTTGTTGTGTTGATGCTTTGGTGAAAGTTTGTATTTATGATTCTCTGTGGGGAAAGACAGCCAACTTTTGAATTGTACCTGGTGACCTCCTTCTCTGCTTAATCTTTGGTATGATTGATCCACTGTAATTCTGCATGGATTATAGGAAATATGAGCATCAAAAGGAGTTCAGATTGAGAAATCCTGATGCGGGGAATTTATGTTTTATACAGTCTTGTAGTATCTACATCTGTAAAACAGTTTTAACAATTTGTATGCATTCACATACATATATATATTATGCATATATATATATATATATATATATATATATCTGATATATATTATATTAATATATATAATAATAATATATATATATATATATATATATATATTATAATATATATATATATATATATAATATATAGCATTTAATCCTGTCTGCAGTGAACTAATCCTTTGCTGTATTATTCAATAGCTGGGCAGTTCCAGCGGGGAACATAAGAGTAGAATGACTCAGGATTTTTCTCCATAGATTTAATTCTAATGTCACAATTGATATAAAAATCACACCAGGAATCAATAGACAAGGATTTGCTTCTAAAAAGAGACTAAAATTAATAAGTTCAGTAGTATATATGTAAAATCATGGAATCAACATATAGAAAGCATTTAACACATGAAGGAAAGAAGAAACAAAAAGGCATTAAAAGCGTAAAAAAAAAATCTGAAATTGGATGTTTTTTAAGAAACAATCCCTCACTCCAGAGTTGAGTGAGTGACTCACTGCTGATGGAGTGTTCAGCCGTTTGATTCAGGTGTGCTGAAGGAGGGATGTTTGTGTTGGACAGTGGCTCTTGGGGGCTCTTGAGAAATGTAGTCTGGTTAGATAACAATGTTTCCTCTTCTTGGAAATCTAGCATAGGAAAGACACTACATCACACTAAAGTTGTTATGTTTAATATTGGGAATGTTTGGAGATGAGGGGCTGATTTTTAATGAATGACAGAGGCACATGTCTTTCTGAAGGAAGGAACCAGATCTGAAGACAGTTTGGTCAAAATAAACCTCAGGTGTTATTTTGACCCTGTCTATTTCTCCATACAGGAGACATTTTGAAGTTGTCAGTTCCAAAAAAAGGTTTTCAACTAAATAAACGTCAGTAAACATGTAAATACTTGTGCCATTTTGCGTTAGTTATCATAAGTTAATTAAACATTTGTCTTAAGTTATTTGTATGTGTGGATTATTTAGTTGTTGGGAGTGTATTTTATGTCAACAGGCCATTTAGAAAAAAAAAACAAAATTACTGTGAAAACAAGAATGCATTTAATCTGCATTTTATGTGGTAGAAAGAGAGGTAATAGAATAACCATAAAATTGCAGGATGTTAAAGTACCTGCTGGACTATGACTACAATTTTTTAACATAATGTGTTGGAATATTTTCATCATCTTCATCAGAGTCTTGTTTGTAGTTTTTATGTTTGTTCTTTCAGAGAACTGCAACATTTCTGGACTCCAAATCAGCAAGAGTCACCCCTGAGCTGTATACACATTAATCACAGCAAGTGTCCAGATTCATTCAAATCTAAATGTGCAAAGCCAATATGCTCACACGTCTTATCCTCGTTCTTTTTATTTTTCTTGACTTTAAGCAAAGCACTGACGTTAATTCATAAAGAAAGATGAATTTGTGTTGTTCTGACAGCACGAAGCAGAAAGTGAGATGCAAACTGAAACTGCAATATGACTTGTTGGGGTAAAAAAAAAAGCAGCTGTCATGGAGCTCAAAAATAAAGTTGAGCTGACAAATGTGTAAAGATCTTTGTGGAGGCAGAAAAAAAACTTGAACAAAACTAGCAACAGGCAATGTATTGTTCACAGAGATTTCTACAAGAGAAACTATATTCCATGCTGCTATTTTGGAGGCATCTGTTTCATGATGGGACTGAAAATAGTTTTTTCTTTGTTTTTTTTTTTTTCCAAGTAATGACAGGGGGTTAGTTTTCATGAGCAATTCTGAAGTCAGCAGTGAAGTTACAGTGAAGTGAAACAGAGGGCTTAGATTGGTAATGCAAAACAATTTTTTCCCCCCCTGCTGTGTTTATTTTCCTTCCTTTTGTATCTGTATTTTGTAGAAGCAGAGAGGGGTGATTTTTTTTCCTCTCACTACCTCACAGAGTTGAGGGGATTTTAGAAAGCTGGTTACACCAAACACTAGTATTCTGATATATATAAACTGAATATGAAAGCATTCAGGGGAAAGTTATTACAAGTTGATAATCTGTATCAACTTGTGTTTGATACAGATTAAAAAGGTTAATCTGTTTGCTGTTTAATCTCAGTATAAAAGCAGATGTTTGGTGAAGGCCTTAGAGAATGATAGAGAACAAATGGCAACATGAAAACAAATTAACACGGGAGAGAGGTCAGGGAGAAAGTTGTGAAGATGTTTGAATCATTGTTAGGTTTTACAACAATATACCAAACTGGTTTTTACCAGGCTAAGTCTGACCCTGTATGAGCAAATACTTCTGTATCTGGTTGTTCAAAACTGGTTCAGATACCACAGAGCACAGGTGTCAAACTTTAGTCCTAATGGGCCTAAGATGTGTCTCTCTATAGCAGGGCTTTATAGAATTTGAGTACATAGGGAGTCATTTGGTTCAGGTTTGTTGGACTTGGGACACATCAAAAAGTTGCAGGCCAGTCACCCTAGAAAACTGGAGTTTGACATCCCTGCCATAGAGATAAAACACCTGCAGTTTGAGCTGACTTTATAAATCATTGACTCAGGGGGACTAAATTCAAATGAGCACCACAGTTTTGAAGATTTATATTCATCTAAAAGAACTAATAAATCACTAATGGGATTTTATGTAAAATCCCAGTGAAGTACTGTGACAAAAAATGACACAAAACACAATGTTTTGTGACAATGATTGCATCAAAAGCTTGAGGAATTCACTTTGTCACTAATTAAAAATTTATATAGAACAGCTCTCTTCTGCCACATCAGGAATGTGAAGAGACCCATGTTGCTCCCACATTTTAATTAAAAATGACCTTCCTTGTCACGTATGATAAGCTCCTTTAGTACTAACTTATGCAGCTTGCTGAACAATATAAGTCATGGAGATTGCAGTTACGTCCTGAAAAAATACTTCTGGTTTTTAAACACAAACTTCAGATCTCCTGAACCTACAAATCACCTGGTTTCAACTCTAAAGGTTTTTTTTAAATTTTTTATCTCACACACACAAAGTGCCACAGGGCGCAATAAAGTGTTGCTAAACTGCCATGGATGACTCATTGTCAATGTGAGGAGTGTAATCAAGTATAGCCATGGGATATTACTGCTTGTGATTTATGCAAGTGATTGTCTGAGTGTAAAAGGTTCAGTTCTTCTTTACATTGAGCAAGAGACCTAGGAACGATTTCTATTTTTCTGCTAAATCTGTTTTACATGGTCTTCCATCACTGTCATCATTATCAGTACCTTTATAATGACGCAAATTTCATTTTGCATGAAATGTTTTATCAGACGTTCTGAAAAAGATCAATTGATGTAATTTGCCATTTTCCTGACTGATTGTGGAAACAAGGAACATGTTTCCCTTGTTTCCACTATAAGGCAATATTATTATTATCAGAGATTTTTTCACTGAAATAGCTCTGATAAGTGTGGTGGGGATTTGCATTCCTCTAATGTGAAGATATTGTAAATTTTGCTTTTTAGAACATAAGTCTAGTGTACTAGCTAGTATTCACAATCTTTCAAGAAATGTAACTGAAGTTCAAGAGCATAAGTTCATTAGAAGATATATCTATTAATAAAATTAGTTATTTGATATGACAGGTGTGATAAAGTTTCAAACAATTTGTTTTCTATTAACAAACAGTTCTAAGTGTCAACACAACAACCTGCTTTTCATAATCCATTCATTTGGGGTTATTTTATTTTTAAATGCTCAACTGATATCTCATATCAGTTCACTCTGTTGTTTTCAGCTTAGTTTATTCTTAATTTCTATAGTGTTGCCCTTGGTTACAATGACCAACATCCTTAGTTCTTTCCTGTGACTGCTGTGTGCAGCTCCCCTGGTATTTTTTTGAAAGTCTCTTCATTTAGTTTTTTATTTAACACTTTCTAATATTTGGAAGATCCTGGCGCCAGAATAATTTACAAACAGCAACATGACACCGCTTAGATGAAGTTGAGAAAGAAAAGTGGCCTCAGTTTCTCATCAGAACTTTAAAAAGATTTATGTTAAAGTGGATAAAAAAACTGAACAGTGAAAACTCTGTGTCATTTCTCAGAGCACATTCTGGCAAAATAATATAAATGATAATAATTACACACTAATTACTGAGTGGGAAGAATTTATTTTGAACCCATCAATTTGTTTTAAAATACCCATTTTCCAGCTCAACAAGCCATATTCATCTTGGAGGGATATCTATAGACGTAGGTTTATTTTCTGTTTTCAACTTCTCCAACATGATATGAAATTATGTCAGTAACCTCTTTCATGACATGCCTTGACAGATCTCAAACATCCCATCACCAATTAGGTTAAGCCTGCTGGGATAAAGATTTCATTCTGCTGTCCTATTTATACACATACATGTCTGTGTAAGCCTAAGTCCTGCTAGCTTATGTGTTTGAGTTTAAAAAAAAATAGGTTTAGACTCAGGAGACAGGGACATGTGTTTGGGATCTCAAACTCAGAGTCCATCAGCACAACAGCCAAAATGCCAACAGGTTTTGTTTTTTTTTCAGCAAAACTCTGATTCCAGGAAAAGTGTGTTGGTTTGACCTAAGATTTATTTTATATGTATCGATTTTTCTTTATAGCATCTCAAAAGTTTAGTAAATTATGATGTGATATCACAGGCTACAAATGTGTTCTATTTTCCTTTTACTGATTTCATTTCTCACATCTTGATGTGAAGTGTATTTTTGTCAAAATAACAACCTCATGGAGTGCACATGACTTTAAAGCGTCTTTTTTTCCAAAGCCCATTATGACTTTTACAACCATCACCTTAATGGTCTGATAAATGACATATTTCTGGATTTTTTTTTTTACAGTGCTCTGCATGGCCCAGCTCATATCCCTTCATGATCTGAGAAAGAATTAAGCCCCAAATAAAGGCTAGAGGGCTCTATCAGATCATAACAGTTGAGAGGGATCATCTGTGTACAGGGCTCAGGCCTGTAGCTTCTGTAGTGAGATGCAATGGCAGTTTGATCATACAGCACTTACACTTTTTTGTAGTAAGTGCTGAATTAATGTTCAGATCCATTTATAAATCTCCAGCTACACTGTGTCTGCTCTTTAACTACTTTTGAATATGTTGTTAAAGTGCATTGATATTTGTTCTGTCAGTGTGCAGCAACACAGTAAAATATCTGGCAAAGGTTTCTACTGCTGGCATTAATATTGATTACAAATTTGTTAAAGTCAACTACATTATTTAATAATGATATTCAACACATCAGAGTCCACTGAACATTACCCCAAATCTAATAAGCTTTTATTAGATTTGCTCTAACACAATAGTGGGCAGATACTCTGAACCAAACAGGTATAAGTTTGTGAAAAGACAAACGCTGCTGACATTTTTATTTTTCTTTCTCTGAAAGGTTAGAATTTAACAATGTATTCCTTGACACTCATTATGGAGATGGATGGCAGGCTTGATGAGAATTGCTTTTATTAGAGCTTTTGGTGTCCCGTCTCTCCCCCACAGTCAATAGAAAAGCAAAACAAGACAACAATGGGCTGTGATTTGCAGTTTGGATGAGATAAAATATTCAAAAGAGGAATGTGATGAGATTGCAACATATAAATATTCTTTAAGATTTCTGGTTACTTTCTCTTTTCAATTATTTTTGTTATCCATAAATTTAAATTTCAACTGATGGATATTCAGCAATTGCAGCATTTTTCAGCAAAACAGGTTGCAATTGTATTATGTGATTTGTATCAGAATAATTTGTCTGCTTGTGAAATGTAGTGCTATAATCACAACACATGGTCTCCGACTCAGTAAGTCCGAGGCCAAGTAGAGAAATTTTGCTTTTTTTTCAGCATTTTTTTGTCACTTGCTTCCTTAGTTATACTGTTGCTTGAAGATATATTCTCTAACCTTATATCAAAGCACATATTTTTCCAAGGTTTGTAGAAACCAAGACAGAAACGTGTCAGGGAGACTCGCAGTGACATGGAAAGAACTCCTGCAATTGCTGTCTAACACCAGCTTTCTTTATTTGTTTACTATTTCCTGTATTCAGCATTTGTTAGGACTAAGCTGTAGTGTTGAAAGATAGAAAAAGACATCCAGGCTGGGCTGTAGTCCTCCAAAACTATGTGGTAGATAGTGTAACATTCTGTTGCAGACAAATATGAACTTTGAACTACAAATAGAAAAATTTGCTTACACACAGAAACATTCACTGTGAATCATGATAATGGGGGCATTGTAATCTGGTTTTGGTTTTCTTTACATGGAAATAGGTTTGGTTTTGTTGTGTAAAGCAATAAATAGTTGCAATTAACATTCAAGTTTAACCAAAAAAGCTCCAGGTCTTCAAGATGTGACACATCTGATTCAAATGCCTGAATTACCTCCTACATGTTCAGCCAAGTTCTCCAGAGTCCAGTTAATGACCACATTATTTGCCTCAGGTGCGATGAAGGAGAGACTCACCTACAAGATGCAGAACAGCAGCCCTTGAGAACTAGACTGGAAGACACCTGATGTATAACATTGCTAGGTCTGATCTCAAAGGATCCAGTGGTTTTAGAAGATTGCATCTACACATTATCTCTCCTCTAGGTGGAGCCACTGCTCTCCCTCTTTCTGAAGAACAGAAGAGTTTCAGTGTGCAAAAAAAAGTCTAATGTCCATGTCCAGATGACAGGAGCAGATGTTACAGGGTTCTTTAACACAGGGCACTGGATACAAAAACCCTTAATTCATGTGGTTTGACTAGAACCTTAACAATATTTGAGGCTCTCATGTACCCACCACTTCTACTATAGAGCAACTGTGACCACAGCAAGAGCTTTATTCACTATATCCAAAGCAGTTGTACAATACATCCACCAAGATTCATCTGGATCTCCGATGCAATCCCATCAAACTGAAGTACTGTCTATGAATTAATTCTAGGTCTCAGCAACAACAACATTATTCTTGGATCTGTTTCCCTTAAATGAAAAAAATAGCTGTCATGGTGAAATCAGGTAAAGCAGCGTGAAAGGTTTTCTTACAATTTGCAGAGGGATTAACAGTTGTATGTGAATGGAAAACTTCAGAAGCAAGCATGATGTTGGTCACCAATTTCCTACTAATATTTTGCTATATCTACAGTTACTCTGAAAGGAATAAATTACTGAATGATGCAGAGCAAACAGTGTCTTTAACCCTGTTAACCTAGACAATTCCTAGATATTACACATGGTGCAGCTGCCTCATAAATGCTATTTATAAAGTTGGCACTACTTTGTACAGTGTATTCCCAGAGAGAAGGCCTCAAGTACCTTTATAAGTATCTAATCTAAAATGTTTTATAATATGTTTACACACCAAACTAATCAGTCTATGCGTTACTTAATTTTTTGTACAGCATACAGCTAAGAACCTCTTTTTACATTCTTATCCAACGACCAGTCTTTTTGGAAAATAACCTCTCAGGCAAACATCTCAAACTGCATTAATGAACAGTTGCTCAGACTAAAAGAGAGCTCACTGGAAAGTAAGACATACCTAATTACAGAGCTTACAAGAATCAATATTTTCAAGCCATGAGTCATTTGGAGTCTGTCAGTTTTATGATGGAGCAAATTATACTTTGAGATATTAGTTTAGTTTAGAACAAATGGTACAAACAATATCATATTGACACCATATTACTGACCAGCTCAGTGGTGCTTTTATCTACACACAGACTAATTCATATGTATTTATAACTGCCATAAAAAATGGTTGCTTTTAACATGCAAGGACGCCAGGTCTGATTTTAACACTATTCTCAGCTTTGTTTTCTTCCGTACCTTCAAATGTGTTAAAAACACGGTTAACGACTATTGGCAGTCCTTACAACACCATCCTTGTGGTTACAAAATGTGATGCAGAACTCGAGATGTAGCTGTTTACAAGGTCATCAGGCCAGTCGCAGGAAGTCAGGAAATTCTCATCTCCTGGTATTCCTGTCGACCCAGCTGCCTCTCATGACAAACATACTGGTCCCAGTCTGTCAGAGAAAGAAAGTCTGAACAAACTCTCAGTCTGCATTAACAGTTGATGATTCAAACCTTGAAGGTTTTTACCAAACATGTTAGCATCAAGAGCATTTTTATCAGGACTGTGTTGAAAGGCACAAACAGGACACAAAGGCAGAAGTCAACGTTGTTGCATGATACAGCAATAAGAAAGAAATTGGGCAAAAACCTCCCCCAAGAACCTTCCATGGCCAGAAGTCAGACACACAAAAACACATCATATTTGCTAAATAAGATCGTGAGAAGCAGGTCATGCAAGATGACAATGATTTCATATGCACCGGAATGAAATCTAAAACAGAATGGTAAATGGCTTGTATCAAGTCCAAAGGACCAGTGGGCTGTGTGCTGTATCTTTTTTTTCAAATATTTTTTTTATCAATGTTTATGTAAAAAAATTAAAAAGATTGCTTTTTGGGGAGTAATGTTTTGGTACACAGATCACTGCTGTGCTTTTCAGCCTATTTTGTAACTTTAAAATTGAGATGTTATTATTGCATCATGTCTCCCAGTTCCACATCGCAGTAAATCATTGTTAAGTTTCATCGACTGAAGAGAAAGTCAAAATGGGCCACCAAGAGGTGACGCTGCACAGAGAGACAGGGAGAGCAAAATAGGAGGAAAATCCAATCAACCTGATAAATTCACCATATTTGACAACCATAACACATCATGAACCACTTGAGGCAAACCTATGTGTACTACAAATGTTGTTTACTTCTGATTGTTAAATATGAAACCTTTTTCTACAGATTGTGGGTAAAATTGCCTTTTCACAGAGCGCTTTATTAGTTCATGTGGTAAATGTCAATGGGCCACCTCTGAATAACATTTGCCTTTAATAATCTAATCACATGTCTGTTCAGTGGCTCTTCAAGACAGGATTTTCATGTCTCATTATTGGTGAATAATGAAATATAAGGGAGGAGATATAAAGTGGATCTGTTTACTTTCTTTGTTTTCTTTTAATTTTAGAATCTACTATATTTGTATATCTGTGTTAATAAATTGTTAATTACAATCATTTTAAATGGAAAATTTAAAATTCAAAATCAAAGATATCAAGGTGAAAACCTAACGTGATTGCTTTCATGTATCATGTAACATCACACCTGCATGCTGTTTTAACAGCAGCAACAACATACAACAAGATAATGACATATTACTTATAACCACACAGATTGAGAAGGTTATCTATTCCAATTGCAACGTTGTCATGACAAGTGAAATGAAGCAGTAGCATCTTGTTTTTCTGCTAACATTAGACAAAACTAAGCAGGAAACAGGTGAGCAGAAAGGAGCAGGATGTGTCACAAACTCAACAAGTAGCACAGATGCCTTTCACTGAGTGAGCGTTGTGTGTTTATTCTTTCATTTTTATCTTTTCTTTTTGCCTCAGCTTCAATACCATAAAAACACATTTTTTTCTGTATACATTCTTTTCTGTGGGATGTGACCTTTTTGCTCTTCCAGATTATTTTTAGTACAAAGTGAAAGACACAAGAAACACTCATCTTCCAGCTATGCTTATGAGGGTGTCCATGTCTATGTGTATCTGACAACTTGCAATTACCTAACTGTAATCTCAAATGTCAGGCAAGAATAAAGGCTTTTCAAAGGCTGGCATTATAATGAATATCTCCTCATTAGCTGCTGTTAAATACCACAGGTTTGACCTGTTGATCCTTATTCTTTCTGTGAATGATTTAGGAAGAGAGCCAGCTGCTCTGACAGGCAGTATTTAAACACAATGATGCTTTAAAGTAAATGTCAAAGCCAGCATGCCAAAATGCAAAGCTATGAAGTAAAACTATATCATATTACCCACTTAATAAAATAAAAACAAGCTAAAAATACTAATAGGCACTGAAAAGACAATACTAATGATAAACATTTGATTAGATGAAGTGAAATTACTTGAATCTTACGAAATATAAAAGTATTACGTATTTTTGAAGATGTATTTTCCACCCTGTCACAGTTTGAGATATTTGTGTAAATTTTTTCAAACCATGGCCTTCCTTTACCACCATGTACTCAAAGGTAAATGACATAAAAATTAGAAGAGTTTAAAAAAGGCCTCTTTCCCAGTTTATTGATTTCCATGTCTTTCTTTTTCACTCATCAACAGGTAATTCCTTTTGCATTAGGGACAAAGGCTCTTTTATACATCACTTGTTTCCTTAGTTAATTAACTGCAAAATTAAAATTTGTATACACACATAAATATATGTGTGTATACAAATATACAAATATATATATATATATAACTTTGTGTATATATAAACACACAAAACACTGCATTCTCCAGTGTTTGTGCTTCACAAAATTTGTGGCAATTTTGTTTTATCAATAGTGTTTGCAAAATGAAGAAAGAAGTATTGGTTGTTTGATACAACCATCAGGCAAAAATCCGTGCATCTCATTTTGTTATCCAGACTTTATTGTTAAAAATCAATGAAAAAAATAAGACAGGAAGGAGAAAAGATAAATTGGAAGGCATGAAAGGCAGATGGTGGTTTTGGCTGATGGACAGTGTCTTGGATCAATCCTCTAAGGACTGAAAAGACTAATGTTTTGGCCTGCCTTCATTTGAGCCTCTTGAAATAAGCTCCCCTTGAAGTCAATTCTCAGCTTTTCGGGAAGTCGGTGTAGATCATAAACTAAATTTTAAACCCGTATTGATCACTGTTGTTCTGTATCTGTTTCCTGCTAATTCCAGCACATGCAAGGGGATGTTCTTCAGTTTTCCTTCCCAGATATTTCACACTTATGTTGCTGACTGATCTTTAGTGGTGTCAGTAATGATGGCCATCATCGTGGCTTGGCTGCACATGCCGAGATGCGTGATTAGCGCCCACGCAACAACAACACTTCCATCAAAATGCCACTATCTGCATTTACTCCTGCCACATCCAGAGCTTTAGATGTGCCTGTTGATACAACAGCAAATAAACAACAACCTGAGCAGGGCAGAGATTCAACAAATAACCCAAGACCCCCTATAACTTATGATAACCACAGCAATATCCTGCAGTCATGCTTAGATGTGGCAGTATTGATTTGACGAGGGAGAAAAACAAATCTGAAAAAAACAGTCTTCAGTTATTTTCTTTGAGCAGACGGCTTGAAGAAGGAACACAGTAGATCTATCAAGGAGATTTGTTCTATCTACAGGCAGATAGAAAGAGAGGAAGAAAAGAGAGAAAGAGGGGGGTGGGGGGGGGGTCAGAGAGAAAGAGATTTAAGAGATTAAACTGGTCCTTATTGCTGTTTTTTACAGCACTACATCGGAGATAAGAGAACTCTCACTTCAGGAATTGATGGATGCCTTGGATCGCCGACTGATCTGGCAAACCTCATGCGGAATTATCTGAACATAAATAAAATGTCAGTCATAACAGTTTTATTTTCCATGCAACCCCAAAAGAGATAAAAAAAAAAAAAATTCATTCAGATGTCCTTTCACAATTCCTTTGAAGTGGGCTTCTTGTTCATCAAAGTCTTGACAAACATGCAGTGACATAAGAAATTAGTTGATTATAGGCTCTGCAAGCAAATCTGCTTCAAAGATTCACAGATGGCTGCTGGCGATGGTGGTGCCGTGTTACCAGCATCCTGTGGAGTCGGTGCAGAGGTGGAAACTGTCACTGCAGAAGATGGTGAGACTAGAGGAGGGAACGAACTAGGCATATCTGTGAGCTTTAACATCTAGTCCTCAGGATAGACTGATAAAGTATTTATATTGCACTTCAAACCAGCAAAGTTGAGTCTTTGCCTTTGTTTTTTAGACTTTCTGCTCAGATATTTTAGAGACATTCTATTACTTTGCACACAAGTACAAACATGATAGTAACCCAGGATTTGTTTTTTCTCGTCTTGAGACAAAACAAGCACATGTGAATGGACTTCATTAGGATTTTCTTAATCAATCAATCAATCAATCAATCAATCAATCAATCAATCAATCAATCAAATTTTATTTGTATAGCACATTTCAGCAGCAAGGCATTTTAAAGTGCTTTACATCTTAACAAACATAAAAACTCAAAGTCATGTAACATAGAATAAACAATCAAAACATTAATTTAGACGGCTGTCAAATTTATTACTTGTCATCTATTTATCTAAGTGTTTTACTTGGTGCAGATCCTGATCTTTGACATACTTCCAGTCGTTTGATTTTAGACTGATTATTTGCTAATTTTTACTTACCCCTTTCCCTATCACGTCACGGAATCTAAGCGACTGTGACCGACAAATAGTTATATGGTTATGTGAAGGAAAGATGTGTTGTTTCACAAGCTCTTTTAAAATAAACATTTTCAAAAACCGCTCAGTTCGATTGGAAGGAGAAACTGTGTTAAGAATAATTCAAACAAAAGAATATAATTTAGACTAAACTGTTACACTGTAGCTTTAGCTACATGTTTGGAGTCATCATGCTGCTTGAAGCTGATCCTTCACCTCAGACTAAACTTTTTTTGTAACTTCCAACAGTTTTGTTTTTTCAAGATTTCCCTTATTTACTGCCACCCATTTTCCCATTCATATCCTTGTTGACAAAAACCAAATCCTCTCAGCACAATGCTGCCACCACCATATTTAACTATGGAGATGGTGTTTTCAGAGTTTTACATATAAGTAGATTTAAAAGAAATTGAATATCATAAAACAGTTCAATATTTTTTGTCACGCTTTCAAAACTGAAACTCATACATGACTATTATTTAAATTTATCACATGTAGAGTGAAACATGTAACCTTTATTTCTTGTAATTTTAATGAGTATTTAAACGCTCCGAATCTAAAGTCTCCCAAAATTTCTCAGGTAATTATTTTTATTGGAAGTAAACAAGTAAATGTATTTGGAAGCTTTTCATAATGATTAAGAGGCAACACATTCTGATCTGTACAATTTAGAAATGTGTATATACTGAAAAAAACATTAACAACACCTAGGAGACAAAAGACTCTGCAAGGGGTGAAAATAATAAACAATATGTTGTCTGTAAGTAGTTTGCTTATATAGTTTATTGTATGCAAACATCCATTGGTTTCTGTGCTGTGTGGTAATGCCCCCTCCTGGATGAAGCATGGTTGTGCATCATTTCCTAAGCAAAAATGATCTTTGCAAAACATTTTCAAGCAATTTATTTTTATGTTTGTTAGTTGGACATGTTGTAATGATCTAACTTCTGCTTTCACTCACTTTCTGGGAAATGCTCACCAAGAAATTTAAACAGGATTTCATTCATTCATAAGAAAGGAAATATGAAGTGATATGACTTCCAGACGTTGGGTGTCAGTGTCAAAGTTATGCACCTGTGTTTGTCTAAAATTACTAATGAACCAGGTTTCACATAGGTCACCAACTGTGGCCGTTCTTTCCTACAGTTTTTTTTTTTTTTAAAGGAAACTAAGCGACATGTGGAACAAAAAGTCTACTGTGTTTCCTGGAGATATTCGTCATTTGTGGTAACAGTATGATGTAGTGGAGGTGGGATTACAAGGCTTTAGGAATGTGAAGGGTGACAGTTTGGACAGAATGGCTATTGTGAAGGGTAACACCTGAACTTGTAGGAGAAATGAAAACTGATTGAGGTGAGATTGGAAATGGTTAATCTGAGGTCAAAGAACAAGTTTGATAAAAGTCCTTAAATATTATGTATAATCCCTAATTTATGAATGGAACATAAATTGAAATACTGCTAACAGCACAACAGCAGCTGAATATGAAAAACTTAGAACAGGTAAATGTGGAAAATGTGTTTAATTTGATTTACAGTTACTTGCAAAAGTATCAACAGAACTTGAACTTTTTCTGAATTTTTTTTATATCACAACCTCCAACTTTACACACCCCAAGGCCTACATTTTTTTTAAAGTTCTTGTTTGCAAAATAGTTCAATATCAGTCAAATTAAAAACACAGCATGATACAATTTTGATTTAGATTCTGGGTGTATGTTTAGAATTATGTTTATTGGAACTCCAATGTCTTTCATTTACAAAAAAAATACACCAATGTAATCACTCTAAAAGGCTAGAACTGTGAATTACCATAAGGTTTTTTTTGTTTGTTTGTTTGTTTTTTTACTTTTGTAAAAATCCTTTTCTCTCCTAACACATAAAATAAAGGAAGAGAAGATAAACATAGTTTGTCTGTTACACTCGCTCTTTGAATACTCATCTCAAACTCAACATTGAATTTTATTTTCCCAATTTTATGCTTAGGCTTGGTGAAAGTCTGTCTCTCACTTTAGGTTGACAAAGCTGCTTCAGTAGAAAATTGTGTTGTAATAAATCAGCATGATAGCCAATATATTAAAAAAGCGCTTTTATTTGGGGCCTTACAATTACAACATGTTCAGATGTGACAGCTTCTTTGGACAAAGTACTTCTGTAAAACTCAAAGCGGAGCCATATAATTTACACTGAAAACTTTAAGACCTCCACCCTCACAGCTGTTCCAGACTTAGCTTTAACAAACCCAGGTGGGAAAATAAATAAATAAAACAATGCATCCAGGTGGGATGCATTATGGTATTGCTCTTTTTTTGTAGCAGGTTTGTGTCCTCATATGTTTTAGCAGGCCAGCAGCTGGGAGTTTCAGATCTCTCCTTACAGAAACAAGGAAAAACATGCAATAACATTTGGTGGGTTGGGAATTTTTTTTTTCACATGTGTAAGGTGTATGTAGTGCAGGGCAGCGAGGGAATGTGGCAAGAATAACTGGGAGGAATGGGGCCCAGCGGAATGCAGAAGAAACCACAGTTGAGGAAGGTAAGTCAGTAAAAGGGATAATTATGGTCACGTCTGGAAGTGGTGCAGTTTAAGGGGCAACAACGTTTAAAATGTCAAGTTCAAATCTTGTGCTTATTATGCATAGAAATACAGACTTGATGGAAAGGAACATGAAGCATCTAAAGTAAAGAAGTGCAAATAATTTTTCTTCAAAGTAATGTTACATCTGTGTGGGTCTCTGCCCTTTTTCCTTGCAGGGTTCTGGAGACAGGCCTTTTGCAGGTGTTATAGTTTGCCCTGATTGGTGCTCTGCATGCAGCAGACAATAGGCTTTTCCTTTTCCCTCCTCAGAACTCCATTTGGTTTGGTTTGTATCTTATGGTTGGGTTTTGTTAGGTTTGTTTTGCATTTGCTTATTTCTGGTTAGCTGTGGGTTTTTACACTAATCTATTTTGGTTTCTCATTTCAGGTTTTCCTTTTTTAGGTTTTATTTCTTTTGTATAATTTAATAAATTCAATTTTCATTAAGTCAGAAAATCCTTGTGTGGTCTGCTTTAATGTTACCCACCGAACGAGCCTGGTGGAAGTAACAACAACTTTCCTTACCAACTACATATGACAATATTTGGCAGATTGTACATCTGATGTTACTCATATAAAATTGTAAAACCAGATTGTAAATTGTTAGTTTGTTTACACTTAGATAATTTATATCTTGTATAGAAATGTTATGTTTTGATTATAGGTCATTTTGATCATTGTTTTCTAAATTTACTGTACGTAATTTCTTTTTGTTTAGGGCAATATTTACTGCAAAAAATAACATTCGCACTGAATTCACCTTTCAAAAACAAAAGCATATTTTTAAGATCATATAAAAAGTCTACAAAATATCAAGTGATTGGTTTGGTTAAATGTCAAAATTAGAAGTTTATGACTTTGATTCAACTCAAGACTTACATCGCTTGACTTTAGACTAAGGATGTCATCCCTAGTCATGCCTTTACTTGCAACTTGACTGGAGACTTTGGAGGAAAGACTTGAGCCTTACTTGTGACTTAATTGAAATACAGTGAATTTTCCATCTTCTGATCAGGGAATTTAATTCTGTAATTAGTTCAGTATCCCTTCAATTCACTGCAGTGAGTTATACTTTCTGCTCTGCTTCTGACGAATTTTACTCTAGTATAACACAATTTCTCCCAAAACTTGTCTTGTTCCACATAAAATTGCAAAGATGAACAATATGTGGATCAGGTGTTATTTTTAGTGTAGTGGGATAATATTACTTAAACATGTAATCTGAATGAATGAAATACGTAATTTGTAATTAATTAAAGTTAATTACTTCATGCATCGTACATAAACATCACGTATAACAAATGCACCACTTATCAGTCAGTGTGTAATAAATCCAATAATTTAGCAAAATGTATAAGTTAAGACTATATATACTGTCTTAACTTTACAAAAGTTAAGTCAGTATATATATATAGTTGCTAATATCCAACTATATATTCCATCCTTTAATCCAAGAAGCTTGTTTTAAGGAAAACATTCCTGTTTTTGTATTTTTTCCAGATATCAGTTGGATGAATACACAGAGAAAACAGTGTTTGCTTTGTTTTGCAACAGCATTCACTTTTTGTTGGTCTCTATACATCTTATAAAGATATTTAAATTCTGCACTGTGAAACTCTGCTTAGATATCAACACAAATTATATGAAAATGATTTGGTTGAAACAGAATGAAGAGGTGTGTTTATTGTCTGTGGCATTTCAGGATTTCTTCTGTATTTAATGTAACAAGCATCTGCTTGTGTTTGGCTCGGTGCTGCATTGCAGTTATTAAAGTCAGCAAGAAAGGATTCTTTGTCACAGCCATCATCTAAGCCCAGTCACACGGATCATCTTGAGCCAGAGAGCCAAACTCATTTTTACCACTACATTCCTGGACTGTTTGGTAAGACCCATAGGGGTCCTTTTCCTCCCCTGCTCCCTCCTCCCTTTTCCTCCAGTTTCCTTCTTGCATCTTTATTTGGCTCCAAACATTAAAACTACTTTCATTCACTGGAATGTTTCCATTACTTTACCTCCTGTGAGTCCACTAACCTAAATCAATGGGCTTTGTTAACTAAATAACAGTTTTTATTCAATTTATTGGTATGGCATAACTTTTCAACAAATGAGAGAAACCGCATAAGATAAAAAAGAAAAACAAAAAAAAAAAAAAACAAAAAAACAAAACAAAAACAAATATTCATAGACAGTTAAGCACATTCCAGTTTGTGTGTAGACTATGTGTAGTACAAATCATTCCAGTACAACCATGTGGTGAGCAATAACATCCAGCAGAATCAAGCTCTGGACAAGTGGCCACATCATTTATGACTGGCTCCCAATGGCCCTCTAGAGAAATATTAACTAACAGGCCCAGTCCATTGTTTGGCTATTAAAAGTCAATTCTTAAAAGTAATACAAAGCATCATATTCAAAAATAATGAAATAAGACTACATAATGATAAGTAAGTTAACTTCTAAAACTACTTCTTTTAAAACAATGCAAAAAAATATACTGAGCAGTGTGTGATATACAGGCTTCAGTGTTTGTTGAACCTGCTAAGAAAATAAAAGCCATTTATCATTCATATATTTGTCTCTATTTGAGTCATTTTATTACACGATATGAAGAAGTTCGAGTTCTAGCCAATTTTTTGAATACTGGGGACAAACTATTTCAAAACCGAGATCTTTTAAAGTTGAAAGACAATTGCTCAAATTATGTCTTTTATCTTACTTAACTACAATCTCTATTTACAGAGAGATTTGTCTTGCTTTGACTCTTTCTTTGGGTGGTTTTGAAATGATTTGACGAATCATCTCTGGGACATGGTTATTAACAAACTTAGCCAGAGGCAGATTTTAATTGAAAAGAAAAATAGAGAGTACACCAAGTTAATGGCAACAATAGTCCCATTAATCATTTCATCCATGAGAAAAAAACACAACTAAAAACATTAGCTGTTAAGTTAAATTGATTTGGGAAAGAAAAAAAGTGAAAGGTGGAAAAGTGGAAAAGTTATTACCAGTAAAAATGTGCACAAGTGGAGATCAGCAAGCAAAAATACAATTTAGATACATGACAGCAACACAAATAAAGTTAATAAAAAATATCTTTATGTCTTTTTTGCAATCATGCAATTTGCCTCCACATGCCATAATAAAATCTGATGAGGGTCTTATTCCTTTTTTAGCACATAATTTAGTCAGAACAAGTTATTCCAGTTAGCCAACAATCAAGTATTCACACAGCTGAAGAAGAAGAATGTTGCTGTGGATGGAGAGATATCTGTTGGACAAGGAGCTCAAACATTGGTGTGAATCCAACTGAACAGCTTGTTTCCACAAATAGAGGGATTAAGTCTATTAGGGAGGACACTGTCTATTTTTGTTAGTTGGAAGACCAAATAACTAGTTTTATATAGAGAAAGCCAGATAAACCGATAAAGACTCAAACCACTCTTATTGTTTTTTCTTCATCCAGTTGAAAACATTAAGCTGTTTTCAATAGGCTGAAACAAAAAAAAAATATTAAGAAAGAAAGTTTCTGGTAAGGCAAGAAACCTGAAGTGACGCCTCTTGTTCTTAAAGCAACAACGATCTCATCAAGTGCATCTTTTGTAAGCCATGACCAAATTTGTTTAAGAGATTTGTATCTCTCAACTAAATGAGGTTATATCCCATATCTGGGGGCTCTGTCTCCTCTACTCCTTTAATTTTGTCTTTCAAAAAGTTAAATAGCTTTGTGGATTTAATTTAATCTTATTAAGTTTATCTCTTGTCTGACTTTGTTGAGGCTCGGCCTTATATAGGAGGGAGGCTTGAGATCTTTTGACTCTCATCTGGCACTTGTCTTGGCAGATTCTTACTCTATCATCAGTTTAGCCACACTGTCTTTTATAGCACATTGTCAGCCCATTATACCAATCAAAGCAATCACTGGAATGGTAATGTTTGTGCTAATCCACAAATTAACACAAACATATAATTTCTCAATTTTTATAGTTGATGTGGCTGATACCATTCAGCATTCAGAGGTGGTAGCAAATTTCTAGTTTTAGTAACTTAAACAGGAATTAGATTGACAGTTTTCACTCCTTCTAATTTGAGAGTAACATCATATTCTTATGAACTAGCACAACGACACCACACCAGTACATATCAAAAAATTAGAACATTGTGTCAAAGTGCGATATTTCTTGCTAGTTATATCAGAAATTGAAATTGTCATTTTATAGCGTTTCAGTCCACATAAGCTATTGTTTTACATGTAAAGAAACCCCAAAATGTATTTCCTCAGAAATTTAGACTATCACACTGAACTAACTAAAAACAGGTGTTTCATGCAGAAATGTGCATTTATGTGCACTCAATACTTGGTTGGGCCTCCACTTGCATGAATTACTGCATCTATATGCTCTATGTGTCATGGCATAGAGTCAATCAACTTGTGTCACTGTGTAGGTGTAATAGAAACCCAGATGACTTTGATAACTAGCTAAGATAACTGGCAAGAAATATAGCACTTTTATACAATACTATATATTTTTTAGTTTACAAGTAACATCCTGTTAAGTTTGAACCCATGCACTGCACGTTTACCCTCATTGTACCATATTTCTACAAGAGATTTCTTTCTTGAATTCTTTTGCATACAATGTCCTCACATAAGTCTTGAGTAAAATTTTTCTGTTCTGAGAACTGGTCGGAAAAAGCCTTCATACTTTTTCAATGAAACATTTATGTAAACTTCCACAACTGCCAAGGTACAACCTGGACTACAATGAGTGATTTGTTGCGCCTTTTTTTACTCTGAACTCATGGAAACAGAGAGTCGCAAAGTTCTCTTTGACTCGGCAGGTGCTACAAGAGCTCATTTCATGAACACCTGCTGGGAGTTTGGAGTATGTTCAACTCTGCGGCTGAGTGACACTGGAATGCATTTGTCAGCATAGGAAACATATTCTGTATACTTCTGTTAGCTATTTCGATTCAGACATGTTCAGCCTCACCATAAGTTCACGGATATGCCTTAAAGATTCAGTAACTGTATCTGCAAGAGATCCTGGATTGGCCTGACCTCCAGTCCTGACCTCAGGTTTGACCTCTCTGCAGTTTGGCCATCGGGACAACCTAAACTTCCCAGGATGAGAAAACTTTAAATCTAAATGTTATTCTTCTGAGCCCTCAAAGGATACATTGTGTGGGTATCCAGAAGGACATACCAGGCTGTGAAAGAGGCTCTTTCTTGTTTTTTGCCCATTGGCCCCTCCCAGTCTCTCCGGGGCGGCCTGTCTCTCTCCGACAACAGCTGCTCGCTGCCTGTGGAGCCCGGGGGTGAGCGGCGCAGCTCCAGACATCTGTAGGCCCCGAGCCTGGGCCGCCTCGGTCTCTCTTTCTTTTTCACACACACATATCATTGGAGGCCACAGTCTGCACAGCACAAAGAGCTACATTCATTCCACTCATACAGTCTCTACTGGTGAGGAGACCGTCTGAAGCTCACAGGCTCTCACTCTTTTTATATCACCTGTCATTCTCTCAGGTAGTTGCTCTCTTTTAAACTTTTTGTAGATATAGGATAAGGTGATTGCAATAATAAACTTTTGAAGCTGTGAGGGCTGAGGATTGCAAGTAGATGGGGTGCACTGACACCTGTTTTTTGGTCTCCAGAACAGGTCCAAATGACTGTCTTTGAGAAATCCGTGGGAAAGCGTATGCTTACAACTTTGTCCCTCGGTTAGCGTTTTACCTCCTCACCCTGAGAACAGGCATTCCAGTGCTAAGGGCTTGCTGACTAAGTTCACAAAGGGATACTGAGAGAGGCCAAAATGAACAGAGATCCTTTGTACTGGGTGAATGTGGCCATGAGACGTTTGGAAGCAGCATGGTTTGTGAAGCATCACAAAGTTGCTTTTTAAGAGCAACTTCCCACTGATTACAAACTTTTACTTTCAACGCCAAAACTCAAGGCTGACCCTATAGGCCGTGCGTTGGCTTTGACAGAGCTCGTCGCCCTACACCACAACAACATGGAGTTAGTGTGAGAACTTACCGTTCCCCAAAACTGTGCACTGAATAGCATTTGCAAGTTAGTGCTGGGATCACAAATTTGAGGGCTTCAATGGACAGAGAGAGTTGTTCATTAACACGGCGGTATTTGTAAAATTTGCATCTGATTTCAAATCATTTGATTTCTAGAGCTATTTGATTGAGCTGAACAGATTTCTTGGCTACAGATCGAGGATGGGAGTGTCATTCATAGAAAACTTTTTGCTTTTGAATTTTTGAATGCAGTAGACTAGTTAAGACACATTTTTTGTGATGTGTTTTGAAACTGAGGCTAGGCACCTGAGTCATGTGCTTGACATAGCTTACAGTCACTGGAAACTTCTAAATTAATGCATCTGTGCTTTTTTTTTTTTTTCCAACAAATGTTTGTTCCTTGGTTTGCAAGATGGATTATTTACAGCTTCAAGTAGTCACTCTAAACATACACCTGCAAGTTAAGAGACTCCCATGTTTTGGTTATGACTCTCTATGGCAACACATTTGAATCCAGATGGACTTACTTAAGGACTGGCACCTAGAATTCTTTCATCCAGATGACAAAGTGGTGGGTCTACAGCAAAGAAGTTCTGATGGCTGTGGAACATTTACATGTTAAAATTGGAAACAGTGATGGAAGAGCCAAGCAGTCAATATTACAAGTTGTTACCATCTACACAAATGTTCAAACATTATTTCTCACCGAAGAAAGAGAATTACACAGATTTTAGGCTTCTTGTGCTTCTGGTATGAAGAGAAAAAAGCAATAATATTACTTGATAAAAGTGTTGCATTATGTCAATCTTTTCTAATATGGGTTAATACCCATATCAAAAATATATATATTTTTTGTTTACCGTTTATTTCCTTAAAAGTCTTGCTAAACTTAAACACATTACTACGTTTTGTTTTAAAAGAGGTACTGCTTGAAATGTAAATCACAGGTGTTAACACTTGCTGCACCTCGATTGACACTACAATAGTGTCCAATTTATACATTCATGATTGCATTGTTTGTCGTCACTTAATGACTTAAACATATCTTTAGTAAGTTACATTTTATGAAAGAGAATATGTTGCTCCACTCACAATCTTTGTAAACTTTGTACAGCAGCTGTCATAAGACCAAGTGAGCAGAAAACATTGACATAATGCACACTTTTATCAATAAACATGCAGGAGGCAGAAGCCGAAGGGCAAAAAGTAGGCAGTGATATTATACAAAGCCCGAGCTACTCAGAGATGAACCGCCTGTTTGCTTCTGTGTTTGCTCCATACTAATCTTGATCAGATCTGCATTTACAAGGTTTGCAGTTTGTCAGTCTAGTGCTTTACCTACTCTGACCTGAGGAGACCAATATTTCTGCAAAAATAACCTTTAAAAGGCAAGATGTTGATTCGGTCATATTACTGTAAGAACATTTTGTTTAAGTGTCACTTTCAATACCCATTATCTTTTGTATTACTTTTTATTATGTTGAAAAGCAATTGTTCTTTGTTGAATTTTTATTCTAAGAAAGCTTGTTGAATATTTTTTTTCAATTTTATCCTGTGTTAATTCAGCATCACAAACCTTTGGAGGCACGCAGTAATACCAATGCTGGTGTTTATGAAAAGATAATACTTTACCTGCTGCTTGTTATGTTAGACTGACATTATTATTTTTCAAGAATTCGACTTACCTGTTTTAGTGTCAACAACATTTTGTTTGTTTTATGTAATTGTCTGACAACTCAAGTTTTGTTTTATTTCTTACACCATCAGTTTGCCTTTCAGGTTTAGCTGAACTGTTTCCACTGTTGCTACTAGTGACACAAGATAAACAGCATTAGTATTAACCTCTACTTTCTGTACAAAGTATGGAAAGATGATTCACTTTGGACTCAAGTTCGCATGATTATTATACTAGACAAAAACCTATTGCGTGTCACTTCTGAAAAAAGGTGGTAGATGATTTTACTTAAACAAACCTAATTTTAGTAATATGACAAGTAATCCCTTTTTGCTGTCCTCATGAACCTTGCAAAGTTGCCACCTACAATCCTGCTAATATAAAGCCTTTTCTGCACACGTCTAAAGATTCACTGCAGGCTTAACAGGTTGTATAGGTTACCAATTAATGTGATGCAGCCCTGAGTGTAAAAGTATTTTTTGCTACAGTTGACAGAATGATGTTCACATACACTGCATAAAAGATACAGAACATTTTTTTTTTTGCGTAATGTCTGATACTAAATCAAACTGAAGTTTTTCTATTTAAGGGCAGTTAGGATTACCAAAAATATTTATATTTCCTCAATACCAAAATAAAGAACATGAAAGAACTTTTTTTCTTTTTATTTCTATAATTTAATTTTAGAAGTTTATTGCCGTATTAGAAAAACCCAGATGATGAGATAAACTATTTGCAGCCAGTTCAGCAGCAAAATCATCCATGCCTTGATGAAAGTAAGCATCTCACACAGTCAATGCAAAATTCCATTCTCATCTGCTTCTGATTAGTGTCCACATTAGCAACAGCAAATGGAAGATATGGATCTCATTCCTCTGCAGACAAAGCCTTATTCAGTGGCAGACAGCTCAGATGTGGGAAGATGATTTTTGTAAGCCGGACGTGAGCCAGCCCGCTCCTCCCCCTGCTCATATTGTCCTTTGAGCTGTGGGGTCATTGTAATATGGATAAGTAGAAGAATGTTGACTTAGACATGGAAGAACATGAACGCTCACAAGAAGTTTGTTCCATCAGAGAGAACATGTAAGGAAGTTAATGCTCATCTGATGTCAGATCGATATTCAAAACACGTACGTATAAGGGTTGACCCAAGAAGAAGTCAATTATTCCTGATACTAATGTTACAGGAAAGTAAACTTCTGAACTGAAAGAAAGAAACAAAAAATGTCTAACAAACATTCTCACCAAGTTTTCTGGTATTAAACAAATAGAAAATTTTGGTAATCCTAATTAACTTAAAGCCAACCAAGTTTAGACAGTAGTGAATATATATATATATATATATATATATATATATATATATATATATATATATATATATATCACCGTAGCCTGTCTTGTTGATGATTTCGCTGAGGGGGTTCAGGCCTATGCAGAACAGCAGCGGGGACAGAGCATCTCCTTGGTATATGCCACATTTGATGGACACTTGTGCAAGTGGTTTGCAGTTGGCTTCAAGGGTGGTTTTCCACAGCCCCATCGAGTTTGCAATGAAGGCTCTCAGGGTCCTGTTGATGTTGTACATCTCTAAGCATTCAATGATCCAAGTGTGTGGAATTGAGTCATAGGCTTTCTTGTAATCTATTCAAGCCGTGCACAGGTTGGTGTGTCGGGTTTTGCAGTCTCGGGCAACTGTGTGGTCTACAAGGAGTTGGTGTTTGGCTCCTCTGCTATTTACGCCAATGCCCTTCTGTGCCGTGCTCATGTATTTATCCATGTGTCTGCTTATCTTAGCCGCTATGATGCCTGACATGAGCTTCCAGGTTGTGGAGAGACAGGTTATTGGTCGGTAGTTGGATGGGACTGAGCCCTTTGATGGGTCCTTCTGGATCAGGATTGTGCGCCTTTCAGTTAACCATTCAGGGTGAGTCCCATTTTGTAGCAGCTGGTTCATTTGGGCTGCCAGTCGCTCATGGAGGGCAGTGAGCTTCTTTAGCCAGTAGGCACGGATCATGTCAGGCCCTGGTGCTGTCCAGTTTTTCATACCTGAGACTCTTTCTTGGACATCTGCCACAGTGATGGTTACCGGGGCTTGCTCAGGGAGGTTGCTATGGTCGTCTCATAGAGAGATCAGCCACTGTGCATTGCTGTTGTGGGTCGCCTCCCTTTCCCATATGCCTTTCCAGTATTGTTCAGTCTCCAGCCTTGGTGGGTCTGCTCTGTTGTTATTACCCTGCCATTGAGAGTACACGTTAGCTGGTTGGGTGGAGAAGAGCCGGTTTATCCTTCTGGCTTCATTCTCCCTTGTGTATCTCTTTAGGCGACAAAGAGAGGGAAGGTCATTCGCACGGAAGGGGTCTCACTCCCAGAAGGAACAATAGCAGACATAGAGGACAGTTACAAGTACCTGGGAATACCACAAGCAAATAGCAACCTTGATGAGGTCACAAGGAAAACAGCCGCAGCCAAATACCTCCAACGAATAAGGCAAGTCCTGAGAAGCCAGCTCAATGGCAAGAACAAGATCCAGGCAATAAACAGCTATGCCTTGCCAGTAATCAGATACCCTGCAGGAATAATTAGCTGGCCAAAGGAGGAGATACAGGCCACAGATGTTAAGACACGAAAATTACTAACAATGCATGGAGGGTTCCACCCCAAATCCAGCACCCTGAGACTGTACACGAGCCACAAGGAAGGAGGCAGAGGACTAGTGAGTGTGAGAACCACTGTCCAGGATGAAACATCCAAGATCCATAGATACATCAGGGACAGCCTCAACAGACAATCTGCTCAGTGAATGTCTCAGACAATGGGGAACAGACGTTGAGGTGCTGGAGGTACCATTATGGGAGGACAAACCCCTACATGGGATGTTCCACCGGCAAATAACTGAAGTGGCTGATATCAGAAAGTCCTACCAATGGCTGGAAAAAGCTGGACTCAAGGACAGCACAGAGGCCCTCATCGTGGCCGCCCAGGAACAGGCCATAAACACCAGAGCAATAGAGGCCCAGATCTACCACACCAGACAAGACCCAAGGTGTAGGTTGTGCAAGGAGGCCCCTGAGACAGTCCAGCACATAACAACAGGGTGCAAGATACTGGCAGGGAAAGTGTACATGGAACGACATAACCAAGTGGCAGGCATAGTGTACAGAAACATCTGTGCAGAATAGGGACTGGAAGCCCCAAGATCAAAGTGGGGAACACCCCCAAAGGTGGTGGAGAATGGCCGAGCTAAGATCCTGTGGGACTTCCAGATCCAGACAGACAAAATGGTAAGGTCGAACCAACCGGACATTGTCGTAGTGGATAAACAACAGAGAAAAGCCGTTGTGGTGGATGTAGCAATACCAAGTGACTGCAACGTCAGGAAAAAGGAGCACGAGAAACTGGAGAAATACCAGGGCCTCAGGGAGGAACTGGAGAGGGCCTGGAAGGTGAAGACCACAGTGGTGCCTGTGGTCATCGGGGCCCTCGGGGAAGTCACCCCCAAACTGGAGCAGTGGCTACAACAGATCCCAGGAACAACATCAGACATCTCAGTCCAGAAATGTGCAGTTCTAGGCACAGCAAAGATACTGCGCAGAACCCTCAAGCTCCCAGGCCTCTGGTAGAGGACCCGAGCTCAGAGGATAAGAACCACCGGTGGGTGAGAAGGGAATTTTTTTAATATATATATATTTGTTTCGGCCTTAAAAATAAATAAATAAAAAAAGTACCTTACAAGGAACAAGTTATCTGCATCATTTTTTAATAATCTTATGTTTCCAACAAACAGACCTGTGTGCTTTAGATCACTTACAGTGTATGAGTAACATTATTATCTTGTTTACCCAATTTGGGTTTGGCCCTTCTGTGGTTATGCTCTGCCTACAAAGTAAATGTATATTCTTGTCAAATGTAGATGTGATAAAACAGAACAAAGAAAAGCTCCCAAGGACAGCTTAATCCAAATAACTATTTTTGTGACATTGAGTAGCAGCAACACCTGGATGACTAGTTACACCACACAGAAGTAAAATCCCAAATATTAAGAAAAAGACAGACATAGACAAAGATAATGCAAACATAGCAGTGAGTTACAAAAAGTAAAAATTTAGATCACTGTGGTCTCTGCGATTATCACATCAACAGTGGCAGTAACAACATTTAACAACTCTTTACTGCACCAGCTTTTACAGTTACATTGTAAAAGTGTTACAGAACAACATATTAAATGAAGTTTAGAGATTGTTGTTAGAGATTGTTGACCTGTAGCACAAATTCTAACATAAACAGCTGATGAGTGACCATACAATCTTAGATTGGCACTGTTTTAATATTCCACAATCATCCTCTCTTCTGTAAAATCTTTCACCAGTAGTAAAAAAAGTCCTCTTCTTTGACTGTTTGAAGATAAACTCTTCACTGGTTGATTTACCTCCATCCCCAAGTCAACATTAAAAGCACATCTCAAAAATACACGTGTAAAGTTGCACATGTGATCAGCTTTACTTCAATAGACTCTTTCAACTTGGGCATGCTGAGTTTTGTGAATTTGTTTTTACAGCATTAATAAGTGCTTTTGAACAAAACCAACAAACGTTTGTTTTCCTATGTCAACACAAAGGAGACTTCCTGTCTACCATTGTTAAATAACTTTATATATTTGCTTATGATATAAAAGACATGCAGTACCAGTCTATCCTGACTCAGAATAAAGTTGTTGGAGATCTAAGGCAAACATTCATTTGGTGGTGGGATTAGGTCCCAAAAGCAGCCAGCAGAGAGGCCCCGACTTCCTTCTCCCTAGCCACTTGGTCCAAAAGTGTTTAACGCAATAAAAGCATAATACAGTACGCAGTTATGAAACAAGCAATAAACATAACATTTTGTCAAAAGCCATCATCAAAATCATCAAGCAAATATATCCAAATGTAAAATTATTTTTTTAGCAAAGTTGAGGAATTTGGAGTTACTCCTTTTTTTTAGTAAGGAGTAACTCCTGTAGTAGGCTACAATTTACAAAGTAGCCTACTTTGTAAATTGCACCAGTACCACCATGTTTAGCTGATGCCACACTGTTTTTAGGCATAAAAGCCTCACTTTGACTCCTCCAGCTGTCACTGTGACCCAATTACTCAATCTTTGTCAAGTCTAATGAAAAGTATTTTCCAAATTTTGAGGGCTCTGCACTGCTACAAACTGGAGATGTGTCCAGTCACCTTAACCTCTTCTGTCCTTTACCTCTTAAGGGTTAAGGTGACGCCTCTCACTTGAAACGTTCTCTGGAGATAGGCAACCATCACCCCTCCTGATATCACTAGGGGCAAGGATATACAGAAAATGGATGAATGGATGGATGAGGGCTCTGGGTTGGGTTGAGTCTGTATGGTGTAATCTCTGAACAGCAAGATTCTTTCTTGAAGGGCCGGACTGACCACTGTGTTCCTGGAGCTTCTAAAGTCCAGTAAGCCATGTTACTTGGATCATTAAGAGAGCAATTGATGCCTCATTGTTATGTTACTTTTTGAGTTCTTTAGCCTACTTCCTGTTGCCAGATGGGCTCTATTTAAGTAATTTCTTAATTCTATGGGTCTCAAGGTTTTCAGGCCTGGATGGGGCCAGTGAAGCTGAGCCAAAAAATTTTGATTATCCCCAGTTAGTTCATAATTTGATGGAGGGTCATTTATATTTTTACATCAGGCCAGATCAGTCTGGGTCCATTTTTCCCTTAACCCTCTGAAGGGTTAAGGTGACGCACAGGAAGAGCATGGCAGATGTCATGGTTGGACAATGGGGATGCTCACAGGGGTCCAGTTGACCCCCTCTTAGAACTACTGGAGGGTCAGTAAATTAACTTATCATTTGCAGCTTTAAGTTTTTCAGGTTCTGTTATGTAAATTTTTTTTGATGATATTACACATGTAAAAGTTAGCTAAAGTAAAAAGGAGACATCTATAAGAGGCAAATTCTTTCTTAAAGTATTTTAAGTTTTTGCTCCAACTGAGAGCTATGCTATGTGTAGCTAAGGCTTCTTCTACCTTTATTTAACTGCAAAGCATTGAGCCCAAAGCAGGAACTTGACGTCCTGAGAGTCAACTCTAAATGATGGGAGTCCAACCCAGCTGAGTTTTCTGTACCCTACAAAACAAGCAAAGTTTCAAACTTTTCTCCCCTCCTCTTCACTGCTCAGACCAGGGTTCATTTGAAAGGCACTGTTTGTTAAGGCTTTAGCAGTTAGTAAGTACGTCCTTTGTTTGGTGGGAGCACGGAGAAGGGGGTTAATATCTCCCAGGGAGCGACATACAAAGAGGGCCTTCAGCTCTTCTGGCCGGAGAAGGGTTGGCTGGATGAATGAGGCCAGGGCATGGGGCAAAGGTGCTAGGGAGGGCATCTGAGGGTGGGAAGTGCAAGGGGCAGGAGGCAGGACAGAGCTTCACAGGTCACTGGGGTATTAGAGAAGAGGGATAGGTCAAATGTTCGGCAGAGGGTAAATGATTAGAGGAGGTATTACTTACATCCGTGTTGCAAAGGTTACAAGAGTCACGATGGGTTAGGGTCACAGTCGGTAACTAAATAAAAACAACACAGAGAAGATCAAAATTATGTGATTATGACCCTTGACTGTTTGCTCTGTGTTTATGAAACATATTAACACACAGTGGTAATGTTTCAAGAATGCCTAGCATTTGTGCTTGTTCAGACTACGTATTACAAGTAATACACCGGGGGGTTAGTGTACATCACCATAGACTGCTTCCATTACATGCTGTGATCAAAATTGTGAGGCTTTTTACTCCTTCAGTTAGTCAGACGTGTCTGACTGTGAAGGGCTTTGGGATCCTCTGCACTTGATAAAGCTCTATACTAGTACAAGCCAATTAGCATTTACCATTCACTAGTAAAGCTTTACAGCATCTTTAAAAAAATTTAAAGACTCTGATCATCTGTTGTACTCCTTAATAAGTTTTCTTCTTTGTGGTTTCATGCTTCTTTTCATCAACTCTTACCTTATTTTGTTCCTGCTGAAGAAAGACATTTCCTCTGCATGATGCTGCCACCGCAGTTTTTATTTTGTCTACTTTAGAGATGTTCAGTTCAGAGTTAGATTTCCAGCACACCTAATCTTTTGCTTATTGGGGGAAAAAGATCACTTTATCCCCTCAGAGATATTATTGGTTGTTGTTGGCTGCTTGTCCAGTAAATACTCTTCATACTTGGTTGGCTATATCTTGGTAGATCTCCAAAAAAAAGTCCTGACCTGTTTGTTTGTTTTTTTGTCTCAATGTAGTTTCTGAACTAATCTTGTTCAACAAGCATTTTATTCATTTCCATAAGTCTGTGCAGAACAGCTTCCTTATTTTACAACTGTGCTGACTCCCAGGGGCAACTGGTGGCAGTGTTCCGAGGTACCAGATTAAAGTGGACGAATACCAGTCCATACTTTCAGATTTTTGTGAACATTACTTTGAAAATGATGTCTATTTTCTTCCACCTCACAGTTATACTTATTTGTATTGTCCTAGCAAATAAACTTTCAGTTGCTGCTGTAATAGTGCGATGTGAAAATATTCAAGGGAATGAATTTGTTTTCAAGACACAGTAAGTTAACATCTATAATTAGGAGCCTAAATGTAATGGGTTAGTGAGGCACGCTCGAGAACAATGGGATTTCTGTGATGGTTTTGGATGAGAGTGTTACAATGGGAGTTGGGTCTAAAACGTTTGGATTGCAACATGGTCATGAGAGATGATGAAAAAAGAAATAGCAGGGAAATGAGAAATGAATGTACTATAGTGAATCAGAGCAAGGTAAAATAAACTTGCACACCTTTTTCAATGGTTATCCAACATTGCAGAGAAGAAACATATGGTGAAGCTCATTAAAAATGCATTTTAATGATTACAGATAATGTTGTAGTAATTACAAAGAATTCATGCTGGAGAGCAGCGCTTCCATTCAAATGGGGTGTATCCATTAATGTGTTTGTAATTAGTTTTGCTTTACTGTTTTTTGCACTGCAAAGTGCATATCTGAGTGTTGGGTAGGACTTTCTGCTCCAGTACTCAGTTGGTTTGACTCTTATATAAAGAACATGGATTTTGTTGTTTCAATAGGAAACTTCCTATTGAAGCAGCAGAAGTCCCATACTGGGGACCCTAAGGCTTAATCCTTAGGGTCCCCCATTCAGGGGTCCCACTGAATGGGACCCCTCCTATTCAGTATCTATATGCTCCCACTAGTGCAGGTTAAAACAACAAAATAAGATTAGTTATCATAACTACACAGATAATGTCCAGCCCTACATTACAATGTCATCAGATAGCTCTGAACCCACCCATGCACTGAACAATGCTTAGAACAAATCAATGAGCGAATGAGCCATAACTGAACAGGAAACAAAACTTAACAGAAGTTATCTTTGGATCTCAAGAAAAATTATCTAAAGTCAGCACCGAGCTTCAGTAATTACAGCTAGAAACTAGTGGTCAGGCCTGAAATCTGAGTGTAGTGATGAACTCCAACCTGAACCTTCAGAGTCACATAAAGTTAACTACAAAGTCAACCGTACATCTAAACCCTACACATTATCTTCTCTGCGTCTGATCATCCGGCCAGTTGTCCTTTACTTCTGTGACTATGTTAGCTGAATGTGTGTATTTCATCAAGATGGATAATGGGAGTGTACTTTGGGAAATGGATATGTGCATCAGAACCTTTGACTGGAAAATTTTGTCTGAGTTCAAATACAACCTAATGTGGCCTGACAAAGAATTTTCTATTTATTTGAAGGGAATGTTGCCATCATGTCAACAGTCTTTATCTCAGCCAATTAAAAATTTAGAATTTTTTTTGCAACCATAAACATAAGGGGTCATTTAAAGGAATGATGGAAACATCATCATAAAACACATTATTCTTGCAAAATGGTTCTTGCAACCATAAGGTGGTAAAAAAAAAAGAAATCTAGTTTGTGAACATTCCATGATTTTTTTGACTACATATTTGTTTCTTGAGCTTTAAATGATTTAAATTCCAGCAACTTATTAGCCGTAGTCTTTGAAAATTGCTTGAAATGATGTTGCCCTTGAACTAACCTAAAAACAAATCATTTCTATATCCCTGTGTGTTTTTCCTCTCACTAATGTGAACCTGTTTTAATTTCTACCCAGTTTGACAAACACTTCCTCCCCTTTTTATTGCAGTTCTATCCCATAAATGATCTCATCCAATCCCTGCAGCTTTAAATTTGGTGTTCTGTTCTAATTCAAAGCAGTCCTTAGAAAGAATAATATTTACTCTCTTTAATCCCCCCCTCTCCACCTCGGCACATTCTCCAGCATGCAGAACTTGCGGAGTGTTCCAATAATACCTGCCCTCCCATTTTTTGCCTTCTCTGTACCACCTTCTCTGCTCGCTCTGTAATGATATCAGCAGCAGAGATGACAAGTGTTTGAGTTCAATTATTTGCCAGTGTGAAAACAAGTCTAATCTGTGGAACTGCTTCCAGAAGAGAATAAGTGTTAAATATTTTAACTGGGATATCATTATGGGCAGAAACACTGTTCTCCTTTGAGGTTAACCTGAGGTCTCCAGGGTCTGAACTAGAAACTTCCCAGCTGTGAATAGTGAGGAGAGAGAGCTTGCCAGATAAAATAGTGTTGAAAGGTTTAACTGCTGCACTTGGCTGTTATAACTTCCTTTGGGCGCACCAGCAGAATGTTGTAAGCTAGGTGCATTTGAACTTTGCCTTTCCAGAATTCTGTAGCATTGGTTCTGCTGTCAGAACCAGCAGGATCCCTTTCTTCAGTTTTATTGTGTGGATGTCCTAAAACAATCAAGAAACAGAAAATAAATTCCACAAAACACTCTTAAAAACTACAAGAAGATAACAGAATGGGACCAAATATTGCAGTTCATGCCAACACAGCCATTTCTCATAACACCTCTAAATGAGACTAAATGACAACATTCTGCACTGTCTGTACTGCCACTGAGTCTGTTCCATCCTAGATAATACACTTACAAATTTATCCAAGTATGTTCCCCAAAGTTAATCAAGTGTGACTTTTTATTTGCTATTTGGGCACACATGATTTTTGAGGAATATTTTGTGGTTGGAATATGCTTGCACTGCAACATATGGCATGTTACAGTCTAACGTTAGAATTTTGTATTTATTTATTTTTGTCAATAACCACTTCTAATCTAATACAAAGACTTCACTTCACTAGGGTTTCCAAATCAAGCAAGGTTCTTGGCTCTGTGAATGGCAAAAAAGAAAACGTGAATGAGGAGAGTGAGTTCACCGTGGCCTGTGCATACCCTGTAGTCCTGGACTTTGATTTGGGTTTTGAGCTGGGAGACACAGAGAGTTCAGCCAGCAAACCACTGCCTTTTCTTTGCTTCTTGGCTTGTTCATCATACATGTTTTCATCCAAGTTACTTGTAAAAAAAAGAAAACATAGCTGAGCTATGATTCTTTTGTTTTCAATGCTTCACTGCTTGTTGCTTTCTCAATGAGAAGAGGATGAGGTAGGAGTAAGTTGTTTTGCAGAATATGGAACGGAATCATTTCTTTTCTCTGCTGGCATTGAACATATCTTATCAAAAGAAAATGTGAGCTGTTCCTACTCTTGCAGATCTAATGACTGTACATTGCTTTGGAGCAAATTGTCCCTGGGATATCATCATGGCCAGAAACACTGCATGGAGGAAACTTTTAACAATGAGTTGATTAGAGAAGACTGGTAAAAAATTAATCTCAAATACAAGGGAGAGGGCTTGAGTAACTGGGACGGTTAAGACTTCTCCTAATGCTTTTCTTATCATTCTGCTGATACGGTCAATGAACTTCAGGTTGGCTCCAGCCCTGAGGTGGATCTCCATGGTGCCCTCCAGTGGACACCTAAGATAGACCAGAGAGAAACTAATCACACAAAAACAAAACAACCCCATTCCTACTAATTGTGGTGACCGATTGTCTACTCTTGCTTATCATGAGCCCACACTCAATCTAAAATATGGTGTCATTGCCATGCAACAACACTACAGACATATTTGTGAAAATATTTCAGTAACAAAAGTGGTGGGAACAATAGAGAACCATGCCATACTTTTCCCTCCTGCACTTTGAGATGTCAGTAAAAGTCCCCTCCTGGGGAGCCAGCCGGCCAACTGGCCAATCCCTCAGCCACATTCTGCCCTTGCCCACACCACCTCAGTGGAGACTGTAGCTAAGGATCCCCCAAGGCAGACTTAGAGAACTCGGACCAATGAGCACCCTCCCAGAGACGCGGAAGCCATAAAAAACTTGGAGCAGTCAGGATCCCACGAACCAGCACATAAATGCCTATATATGTCCAACATATGAAAAAGCTTCTGGTGGATTATTTCTGACACCTGGATTAAGGATTAAAAACAATTTGAAGGCAAAGCAGACTCCAGTTCAGTACCACCAAGATGTACCTAATAAAGCCTCTGATGAGTGTATGTGGCTTTCCAATTGGTCATTTTCTGAATATCATTTTCGCTGGTTTTCCATTGCAAGTATTTTGTAACTTTTCTATGCAGACCTTCTTTTAATAGGACAGAAATGTGCCAGATGTTAACACTCTTCATGGCCTCTAATCCAACTGTAGGTCAAGGAGCAGATCCAATGTCTAGACTACAACAAAATGAAACCAGTGTTAAGCTGTCTTTTAATCCTCCAATAATTTGGCAACAGTTTTAAGAACACTGAGCTTGATTACAGCTCTATGAAAAGTGTGAGATTTAAGACGACTTACAAATATTAGCTGGATTACCATGATGAAATTCAAAGATGAGTGCTTTGAGGGCTTTGTCCAGTCACACTATGCTTTTTTAGTGATTACATAGGATTATGCATTGCAGCCTAATTCTTTTCAGAATCACACCCTTTTTAAGCACACCTATCACTAGAACCCGTGCACCTCACTTTCATTCAACTCCTCTTACCCTGAACTCCATCTTTCCTTTCCCACTCTTCTCATCTCTTTGGCTCTCTGTGGTTGTAAAGCCTTTCGTGACTAGCTGTCATTAATCTTCTTTTTCCAGGGGCAGGATCTTGACTGCATGCCAGGAGGCGCTCATACAAAGCCAAGACAGACATCCAAACAGAGACGCTTTCTTGTTTCCAGAGCACTACGTAGCTAAAACTCACACTGCTACAGCCCTTTGGGCAATGTAGCGGCACACAACAAAGGAATGAGTTTGCATGCAATCTCACACCTAAAACCTGGTTCATTTACATTCATTTATAAAAATAGGAACTCCAGAATACTAACACATCTCTGTCCTTGTTTTTTTTTTTTTTTTTTTTTTTTTTTTTTACAATTTCACATGGAGTAAACCTTTATTTAATGTTTGGAGTTCATAGCCCTTTATCCTTTATTTTCTGACATACCATTTTATTAGGATTTGAGTGGTAGCAGGGGAAAAAAAAATCATATTTGGTTTTTTAAATATTTGAAGTAGTCAGTAATTTGTAGAACTTTTGATTACAACTGCACATCATTTGGTTTGAGTCTACCAGTTTTGCTCGTTCAGAAACTCAAATGTATTCCAAAATTGCTTTGCAAAATAAGTCAAGCTTTGTCAGATTTGTGGGAGAACATCTGGGGATGGCGGGTTTCAGATCTCACCACAGATTCTGAATTGGAACAATGTATAATTTCCCTTCAACTTCACAAATGTGTGCTACCCTATGTTGGTGTTTCAAATTGAACCCTAATAAAACACTGACGTTTGTGGTGGTACAATAAGATGTGAGAAAGCTCAAGGTTCTGAATACTTTTTCAAGACACTTTACATGCCTTCCACAATTGTGATGACTTACTTTCTTTTTTAAATCATCCTTTCAATATGTTGTGTTTATGTTCCAGCAAACCTTGCCAAATTTCTTCTGGTTCACTCCTTAGTGCACTGAACCTTGGAAACACAAACACAGTAGCATGTGAGGAGAAAAATCAGTTACAACAACATGTGTCAGTCAGCATGTGATACGATCAAACTGCACACATCTGTTTACAAGAAGAAACAAAGAGCAGCCACATTTCCTTCTCAGCATATATTGTGTTCTGCAATGGAATTCACTGTTTGCCATAGTTTTGAAATCTTTCTTTTTTGTTACAAAATATTTAACAAAAAACATTGTTAAGTGTTCAATTACCTTTATAAGTGTTAAGGTGCAAACTGTCATTTTGTAATTCCTTTTGTCTTTGTTAATGTCCTACATGAGGCACACTTTACCTTATTGGCTGAGTTCAGTAGGTGAACTGAGCCACAGCGTCATCCTCAGTGTGTTGGCAGCAGACTCTGGACTTTGTGTCGTAGACAGCATATAACACACTGCAGCAATGAGGAGAAGAATGACTTGTAATTGTAGCATTTGCTTGTCATAAAAATTGGGTGCTTTGCCATAACAAAGAACTATTGTGAGATTTATAGTTTATTATTGCCTGTGCAAATGTCAGAAAGAAGAGACAAATGGAGGAACAGAAATTCTAAGGTGCAATGACAACATATGACTTCTATATTAAAACTCTGAGTATATCTTGTTTTCTGACCTTATATCAGAACAAATTTTTCCAGTCCAATTTTCTACACTTCTTCTGTTCAGCTTTCTAAAAGCAAAACACATGAGGGAAAATATTTTTTATTGCTTGCTTCAAAGTCAGACATTTACTAAGATCACTCTGCCTTTAAACAAGATCTTAATGTCATTGCTTTATAAGCTTCTGACAAGTTGACTATACTTTCTTAATAAAGGGGAAGCACAAATGTGGATGTATTTCAAGGCAACATCTCTAACATATTGCTCCCTTGTGTAACATCCTGGACAAACCTAAAGAAAAAATCAGATTTAAAGTTAGTGAAAAGAAAACAGAATTGTGTTTTTTCTTGCATTAATTTAAATATCTGGTCTCAACTATAATTTTTTACTTACCCCTTTGCAGCGTACATTATTTTAGTTTTCTTGTAAACCTGCTCAGTCTTCATTTCCTTCTTCGGTGAGAGGAGATACAGTCATCTGCACAATAAAAACAAATAAGGGGCCACCAGCAATAGCTGTGCTGCAGTATCACTTACGAACAACAAGTGCACCATTCAGCCTTCATCAACCACATCAAAACACACACATACCCTCTTAGAGCACATCAGCCAACCTGTACAAACCACCACCACCCACTACTTAACGCACCCGCTTCCCTCTCCTCTTAGATCCTTCAAAGCTCTTTTGCTTCAGTCTAGACAGACCACCATGCTTCTACTGAAACATTACCACTATCTTCAGTGATCCAAAAACAGGAACTTCAAGCATAGTTCAGACATATGAATAAATAAATATGAAGTGATCATAATGTGTAATTGTTTCAGCGGGAACATTTCAGTCTTTGAAGTATGTTTTTGGTGAATTCCCGTGTTCTCTTTGTACCGTTTGTGGGCTGTGTACGTGCTGCAGATGTGAATATCGGGTGAAAATTGCTGCAAATGTGCTGTCTGTGTGTTTGGGAATTGTATTTCTTTTAGGTTTTCTTTTCTCAAACCCATAATTGACTTGACTCGTAACATAAACTCATAAAAAAAAAAACAGAAATATTGTATGTGTAGGTACTCAGATTCAAAGCTTTGACTGTTGAAAAAGTTTCTTTTCTAGCGGATATCTAATTCAATAACAACAAAAAAGAACTTCTACGAGACTCTTGAAACTTTAAAAAAAATCGGAATTATCTTTGTAACTTTACTGACAAATAAAAATGCAACACAAGAGCTTTGATTTTGAGATAACCAATGGTTCAAATGATAAAAAAAAGAATACATGCACCTACTGGGAAATGTGGCCAATACCAATTTTTTGTGTCTTTTTTCTGTTTTCTTATTTTCAGTGTTTTGTCTGTAAATTGTGATGTTAATTCTTATTTAACTTTATGCACTAATTTTGAAAGAAAAAAAAAACAACCAGGATGTGGAAACAAAAAATCTACTAAACTGCTTTTCCTGCAAGTGTAGCTGTGTTTCTATTCTTTCATATTTGTCTGGTGGTAAAAAAAAAAAAAAAAGAAAGAAAGTATATAGAACAAAATATTTCACAACTTAATTTAAAGGATGTTTGTTATGCTTCTTTTTAAACAACTCAGGATAGATCTATGGTCTCTACAAAAAATGTTAATTGCATTTTTCCAAAGGCTTATTCTCAGATATTGAGATTTCACTTGGTCAATTCAGGTTATTGTTGAGCTCCTTTCAGAGTGAGCTAATATAGGGCTCTGTCACTTTTATGCAAATAAGGGGCTGTTGGCCACACCCCCCAACTCAGTATTTACACTTGCATGAAAATGGCTGCCCAATTTTACAACAGTACATCTTGGCCCTGAGTCAGACCCAGAAACATGAGAATTCAAGCCTTCTGGGCAACCATAATGAATGGAGTAAGTGGTTTCTGGATGGTAAGTCAACAACAAAACATGTGTCTTTTTCCGCTGTCATTGTACACATACAGTGGTAAAACCAGCTGACCAAACATATTTCTGAGCTCTGCTTGGGTTATTGTCTGGGGGCTGGGCTGAACTGGGCTGGGTTGGGCCCCTCACTTTTGCTATGTGAAGGGCTGGGCTTGGCTGAGGTTCCTATGTGAGAGGCAATGCTCGCATATTTTGACGTTATTAACAGGAGGTTTTTGAAATGGTTTGTTTTCCAGACACCAAAAAGCATCAACTTACTGAAGCAGAAGAAATTAAAATGGAAGTGCAAAAGAATTGTAAAATGTGAAATTTGCATCATAGGTGCCCTTTAAAGATATAGTAAAAGCATTCAAACTATTTTATTCTGATGTTGCTGCCATAAGCATCAGCCATTGTGCTATGATCTGTATGTTTGGCGTTAGGGCTTTATTTATGTTTCTGTTTTGATCATTTCTTTGTTGTTTATTTCCTTGTCTCTCACCATTTTAGCTTATCTCTTGTGTCAATGTCAATGTTCTCATTTTGTGCTCTAGATTTGTTTCTTTATAGTAGTTTTAACAGTAAATTTCTTCTTACTAAATATATATGGTTCAGGATTCTTTTCCCCTTTTCGTTCTTATTTTTTTTTCCTTCTCTCTGACTGCCAGCTCTTTCCCCTTCCCAGCTGTTTTCTGTCATCTCATCTCTCCTCTGATTAACTCTTCTAGTTCCACTGTCATTTCGCCACCTCTTCCTCAGTATATTAAACTCCTTTTATGTTTCTTCACTGGCTCCTGCTGCTACTACTCGTCATCTCCTTTGTCCTCCATTGTAACCTTATTATTGCCCTCTTGTTCCTGCTTCTGATTTTGTAAATCTTCTATTTTGGTTTAATAAACTCTCTTTACCTGTCTCCATGCCAAACTCCTGTCTTTATTTTGGTCCTACCACCTTATGACCCATAATTATTTGGTGAAAGCATCTATCTCTATGTTTGTTTTGGAGTCTGAGCAAAAAAAAAAAAAAAAAAAAATTTAGGAAAAATTATTTGCATCATCTGGAAAGATTAGAGTCGAATTTCATTGATTTCACCAATAAAGGCCTTTGAAGAAAAAAGTCAAATTTCCTATGCCGTCCAATTTTTTAAATTATGTTATTTTGAAAATACAATGATGAATGATGTGGTACTTACAAAGCTTACAAGGCTTTCTTGGTAACTAACAAGGTGAAAATTAATCACAAATAACTTTACCTGCTATGTGTACAGTAGGTGTGTTACATTGTACAGCTTGTAATGTAATTGTTTTCTTAAAGACTTGCAAATGTAAATTCTTGGCTTGTTTAAAGAGAACGTTTTGTACCCTGCTGGAGGGCATCAGTCAATCTGTCATATTTCACCACATTTGTCCACAGGGGAAACACATTACTTGCCTCGGCTGTCACGCTACACTTATAGCTGAGGGAGAGTTAGCGTCAGAGGGGATGTTAGACTTCGGCATGCCAATCTCACACTTCAAAAGAGCCGGCCAAAGTGACTCCATACGGCTAGCATTTGTGACATGGCATGAACAGGATCAAAAGAAGGCAGTCAATGGGCCAAAAAGGAACAAAATGTTTTAAATCAAGGCTTCTTTGTGTTAGCAGGTACCCTGAAAAGCAATAATGACAGGTGTAGAGTTATGGATAATTATACTGGATTTGTCAGTCAGGGAAACTGTTTATTATTGCTTTGAAGTTTTTTTTTGGAGGGTATATTACACACGAACATTCCCTGATAGGGCAGAGTTCAACACAAATGGTGGTGTCTCTGTCAGTAACGACAAACACTAGCAATTACATCAAAAGGGAAATTATAAATGTGCATAAATTAGAATGAGATATACAAAAATCACAGATAAACACCTATATTTAGCTCATAGCTAGTTGTTTTTTTTGCCATGGAATTCAGTTTTGAGAATAATTTTTCCACTCAGTATGACTGTAATCCTTTTTTGTACATAAATGTGAGTAATTTACTATTTTAAACTTGCACTATTATTAGAAACTTTAAATGCCTCTACGTTTACACTAATGCTCTTGTAGCATTATGCACAAATAAGTTGTATTGCATTACATATTTTTCCTGTTTGTGAACTTATGCTTTGTCATTGGTGCTTTGTCTCTCACTCTGTTTCTCTCTCTCTCTTTTTTAAGAGAGAGCAAGCACGCTTGCTATTGCATGCCAAGTAGAAGCTTGTGCATTCCTGCTTAACCTTGTCACTGAATGACAAGGCTGGTAGAGGTGTAGCAAGCAAACAGCTGCCAGACATGACCTGAGAAAAAAATGGGACACAGCTAGTACGTCCTTCAAGATTCATCAGGATAACCTTTGTCCTTCAGGTAAATACAGAAAAAAAGAAAAAAGAAAAAAAATGAAAACAATATTTTTAAAAAAATAGTTAAACCCCTGCATATCAGCATGTTTCTCTTCTTGGTTAGGATTTTTGATGAAAAAATAAAAATGCAATGTTTCAAATCTCATGTGAAAATTGATTTCATTATCCCTAACATTTTCTAAAGATCTATTACACGCTTGTTTGTTTAATCGTGGGTTTTAATCCTCATTTGGACCATTTGATTCAGAATAATCATAAAATAACTAAACAACTGCCTGCTTACAGATAATATGTATTTAAGTCACAGATGACTGACTATAAATCAACAGTTGTCAAAGAAGGTGGAGCTTAAATCACAGATTCACAGTCTGATATGACTCTCATGGCACAGTATATAGTGAGGTCTACATGGTGTGGTGCTATTTACTATCAGTACATGTTAACATAGGATTGTTTTGTTTTTTCATTGCATCCATTCAAACATTACAGGAAACTGTTCTCAATTGGCGATTTCATATTACTGTTAGTGCTACACAAGTGCCAGTAAATTATATGCAAGTTTGATAATGTTTAAGGCACTCATTTTTGAATTCTGAACTTAGTGCTGCTCACCAAACTGACATACCTTGTTGGAATTCCTACTTCAAATGGATTGTTTGTTCTATTTTTGAGTGGGAATTTGGAAAATCTGACTTCTTAGTATGAAGCAAGTTTCCCATATGGCACTAAAAGTCAAACAAACTGTTGAATCCCCCAGCTGCATTACTGAAAATTTGTATTGTGTATTTTGGATGCTTATTTAAATATTTTCTTGTCTCGCCGATATGCCTTATGAAAAGAAACAATGGCTCCTTCAGCAGCTTTGTGTGCAAATTTTTAGAGATAACTTGCTTCACCATAATGTTGTCACGTTGCTAGTCAGTCTCCAGGCACACCTTCGGGTGTGAGGAAGCACAATCGGCTCTTTCACAGCTTTGACCGTGTTGTCACACCTTCTATCAGGGGCATCCACTGACTCCAGGGACAAAGACGATTGTTCCCAAGGAGCAGCAATGAACTGAGCGTCACATGATAGACAGTCAAATTGCAAAAGTTGAAATTACAGCAGAGCCAAGGGAGTTATAGAAGTCTGTTTGGTCGGAGCATTTCACTGTCTTCTCCTAGTTCAGATTCTGTGAGCCAACAAACAGTAAAGAAGTATCCCTTCTTTCTTTCAGATTGGTTGCTTCATACTCCCAATCAAATAGCCCCTTTGTCTCAATGTTTTGTCCAAGCAAAGCTGAACAGTACACTGCATTGACGAGACGCAGACAGATTATCTTGTTTGAATGGCTTTTCCAAAGCAACAGAGAGGCCAGTATAACAATAGGTAACTTGTTGTAGGCACAACAAATCTAATATTCATTTAACATAGCCTTGTTGTAGGCTATCCGTGGGGGCTGCTCGCACTGGTACAGTAACTGTTTGTATTTGCATAATACACTTCACCTCAGCACGACCGCTAATTGGGCCAGTTGGATAGAGCAAAACGGCCTCTGATAACCAAAGACCAAAGCCGGGCAGCAAAGGAGACAACAATGCAGGAATTAAAATAATTTATTTTGTCTACACCGTGTGGATTCTGTCTGTGTACTTTCTCAAATAACAATTATATAATTTATTTTGCATATATTTCACAAAAAGTTAGCAAAGTCAGATTTGCAAAAACTGGCATAAGCATAATGGGCTGCTGTGGTGTGTTAGAACGTGTCAGACCTCTCCTCAAGCAAAACAGTTTGTGTTGGAGAGCAGCTTTAAGGAAGTGCGTGACAAAGGTTGGCACAGGTAACAAAGCTGGCTCTCATACTCCACATTTGGGCTTGTTTTATTACCTTCTGCAAGAGTTCAACATCTGTTAGATAGCAATCACTCTCACACACATCAATGATACCCACATGCAGTATTTTATTTTTTCTTAAACCTGTAAACTGAGCTGGCACAATACATCAAAGCAAAGTTCCTAAAAGTTAAAACTTACTGACAAAATCCATGATTGTTTTTAAAATACATTATATAGTAAAAATGGTTAAAAAACCCAACATTTTTTAACATCCATTATATTTGTCACATCTAGGGCATTGTAGAGCATCAGCATTCATCTATTAAAAGAGCTAACTATGCATGAATATACATTTTGGAAATTGAAAGATGCCATTTACACTGAAATGCATGTATCTGGACTAAGGGAAGTAGGAAAATATGAAAACTCATGACAAAAGTCCCCAGCCAATATTTAACTGGAAACCTTCTAGCTGTGAAGAAAATGTGAAAACTACTACTTCATGTTCAAATCCTTTCTTTTTATTTCACTTTTTTTGTCCATTGGCTTGCTGAAGTAAACGGCAGGTGGAACAAGCAAAATGCTTTGGGATGCATCAAACTAAGCTTCGTAATTGTTGCTGTGTTGGTAAAAATTGTATTATTGTTGCATTTTTGCACACTTCCCTCACAAACGCAAAAGCAAGTGTAACAAATTGGAACATTTCAGATAATAAAGTGGTTATTGTGTTAATAAAAATAAGAAAATATTGATATATTACTTTCAAGAACAGTTCCTGCCCTTTGAGAACTTCAAATGAATTAGAAGTTCTTGATGCTTGTTTAACAGTTATAACTTTTATAGCTTTTCAAGGTATTTCCATAGAATCCATAGAAATTCAAATGGAAATTTTATTTGATAAATTTCTATTTTTTGTTCAGATCTGTCCAGTACTGCAACACTGCCACATCATCCCCCTGACGAGTCAAACAAGTAGACTGGTAATTGGTTCACTGGAACCAACATGTTTCACTCCAACTGCACAAAAAATTATTATTTACAGCATAAAGAGTAAAGGAACAAGAGTAAAGGAACCTTTAACCTTTATGGTTAAAAGCATGTCCCTTTAACCATAAAGGGACACACCAGATTCTCATACTATGCAAATTATATGCCTTTGTAGAATATTATTATTAGTATTTCCTTTTAATTTTTATAGGAATGTATTTGTGTTTCAACTGAATGACTACTGGGCTGGCATATCATGTCATCATGAAACAGACAAAATTTTGTTCATGAGAATTGTAAACATGCATGAAAATCAAATTAATAAAAAGAAGAAAAAAAAAAAAGCCTTATAATCATTTGTTTCTAAACTAGTTTTTTTTTAAATCTAGGGACAAACAATATATTGCACATTTCAGACCATCACCTTACCAACGTTGTAAGTTAAATGTAGAACAGCAGAACTTAGTGAAAACTCAAAACATTAAAGTGAACTTGTAGAACAGTTTTAAATTAAAGCAAAACCTGGAGTCCATTTACCAGTCAGTGAGCACATTAAGCCGCCACTCAAAAAAAAAAAAAAAAAAAATCGAAAACTTCATAACCTCCATAGGAAACAGGTGCTGAGTCAGTGAGAAAAGGAATGTCAGAAGAATGGGGAGGGAATGATTGCGTGTGGGTATGGGTAAGAAAGAAAGTGTGAGATGAGCATACATGAGTGCTGAGAATGCGTGTGTGTGCGTGAGTGAAAGAGTATGAGTAATAATGGAGGAGAAGCCGAGGAGCTGAGGAGAGAACAAGGGGAGGAGACTTTCCGGGGGTTGCGTGCGGACATCAAATGTTTACCTGTAACAAAAAGAAAGAGGAAGGTGTAGAAGGCAGAAAAAGGAGAGGAAAAAAAGGCCGTGGTTTACAGGGGTGGGCGGGAACCTGTGAGCTTCGCACGCAACTTAACAATACTACCTTTATGAAGACTATATTGCATTAGTCAGAGAGCACTCACTTGTGTACGCCAACACACACTCACGTAAAGTATCAGAGACACGCACAGATGACTGAATTCCTAAAACTTTCAGATACACAGAAGAGGAGTAAAAAAGGAAATGTGACTTAATAATAAGGACATATATAAAAAAAACATTTTGAACTTATATTATCATTAATAATAATAATAATAATAATAATAATAATAATAATAATAATAATAATAATAATAATAATGGAGGAAGTGGGTTACAGTCTAAAATAGAAATTCAAATGATTGACTTTTGACTTTCCAAATGGAAAGTATGGAAACTATTCCAAACGTTCCATCATATGCTAACCTTCAAACTGAATAAAAATCAGCTCTCAGCCCATCCGGGAAAAGTACCAACAGGCACTTTTACTCTCATTGTGGTTCTTTCCTTGGCTTTCTATCTTCATCTCGTCATCTTAAGCATTTCTTATCTGAACTCACAATAAAGAGCCTCGAATACGATTGGTTGATAACACATTACTATTAACAGTTGTGTGTTTGTTTAAAAGTTATATAAGTCTTACACATCATTCCTTAAAGTCCTAATATAGAGGATGCTTATTTTCAACTTGGTTTAATATATTGAGAGTATAGTTTACATTTGCCTCAATGGCGATTGGCAGCTAGCGTGTAAAAGGCGGCGTTATTTGGATTTAACCCAGCGCGCCTGCGGTCAGAACGATATGTGTACTATAAATAATCTGGCTGTATAAGTCGTGCGATTGTGTGAGCTAAGATAGCACGAGAAAGCTGCACACACACACTTAGATCTGGGCTTTCTCCCTAGTGAGTGTCTTCAGTCAGAGCACGGGTACAATAGAGAGCATTGTTCAGCTGGCAGGCCCCTGCGTGCCGACTCCCCCTTCATACCTGAGCACAGAGACAGGTGTATTCGTCCTAGTCACGCAAATGCCCTGCCACACTCCCAGCTCCCGGCAGAGTGCTTGACACCATCATCAGCAACTCCCACCACCCCCACACACAGAGTGAGTTAGAAAATTATCTATTATCTTAATCGAGATCTATACCGTTCAATATTTTACATAAAATAATTCTGACTGAACATCAGAAGGTTGGTTGAACTCAAAAATCCTCTCTGGATTAGACTTAAGTACTGTGCAGGTCCAAAATTTACATTCTGTCATTTTGTGCATACATATACAGTCTCTCTTTATTTAATGTTTCCATGGTTCATCTTATTTGTTTTTTTTTAGAATAGAAATTATACACACAGGCTCAAATATGCATTATCAGCCCAACTAATATTAGGTGAACCTTTATCACGCATTTGTTCAGCAAACATTTGGCTGAAAGTTGGTGAGATCTTTGACTGCTTTGACCAGTTCTGTTAAACTGGTTGGTGATTTTTGGGATCATGGTCGTGTTGGATCAGCCAGATACATATGGTGTTTTTTTTTTTTTACCATTTCTGCAAAATTGCATAGCAATGCTTTCAGTGGAGAAGAATAAATTATGACACAACAAAATGTGATTTATTTTCATAAAAGGCTAAGATTATATACTGATGTAATACATCTGGTGCAAATAATTAGGTATTTGTTAGTACATTGAAGGAGGTTAGTTTTGTTTAAATCACAGACATTTAGTTGTGTTTCTTACTGAGGAGATTAAAAGAACATTCACATGAATTCAGTGTAAAGATTTTAAAAGCCTGGTAAGGAACATGTGACTTTCTTTGAAACCAGTAATATCATAAAATAAAGACAAAGATTTGCAGTCATTAAATAACAGAAACTTACAATAAATACAAATGTAGAAAAATAAAAAAAATATACCAGAAACACAGCAAAAATACACTATCTTGTAGATTTTATGCTCTAGTTGAATCAAATGTAAAGGTATAAAGATGTGTCTTGAACAGTGATTTAAATGTTTATGATGTCTGAGCATTGTGTTTATAAATCAGTAAACTCTTCCTTGATTTTGTAACACTATCAAATTTTTTAGGCACGATCACATTTTTATATCAAAGAGAAACTGGCTGTTGAATGTGTAAATGTGAATGGATTACAGGAATATACATTCTTGTTGTATGTTGTTTTTAACTTTCTTGTACAAACACTTTGATTTGTCTTTGGCTGAAAGGTGCTAAATAAATAAAGTTACCTTGCTTTGCCTAAATTAAACTTCAAAAAAGCTGTCAAGTACCATACTTAGATTTATCTCAAAGCACATACTTAAGAATTTGGTGTTTTCAAACCAAATGACTTCCATCTTATTGCCATTAAAACACAGAACAATAAAACAGTTCAACTTCATCCAAAGTTTTATGTAACCTTCACAGTTCAATAGTGGTTCCATAAATGTCTGAAGCAAAGCTTTATTTGCATGTAGAAAAGGATGTTATACTCAAAACAATGAAATGGACAGGGTTAAAGTGGAGGTTCCAAGATAGAAACCCCACAAGTGAGAAGTGCAAATAACAGCCTCATATAAGTGTACTGGGAAAAAAACAAACAAAAAAAAAACTATTTGTCAGGGAGGACTTAAACTGGCTTACAATGTCAACACACTTTTAGCAACAACATACAGTTTCAAAGGCGATAGATAGATCTACTAACAATGAATTCCAGTGTCAGTGCCAAATAAATACATTTAAAATTCTTTAAGATATGTATTTCAGTGCTGTGTTGAGCAATTATTCTGAACAAAAGATTTCAGTGTACAAAATCTTTTCAGTTGATATAGATCTAAAAGTGGCTGGAGGCTGATTCAATCATTAATTACAGCTTGCTTTCAAAGGTTGACTCTTCTTTAGATCTGACTCTGTGAGTTGCTGGAAGGAATCCAGCCTGATCAGTGTCATAGTACAGAGGGATTATCTCTTTATCCTCTGTGCTTATGAAGAAAACGTGTACACAGGACATTTCTTACAATGCTTAGGATTTATATTGAACCATTCTCACATTTAAAAAAAACTTACCCTGGTCACCCTGAAACCTTGTTGTGACCCCTGCTCAGCTTCATTTAATGTTTCTAAATTGTGGTACAGAAAATAGACTGAACTCTGCAAGTCAGCTGAACTTAAAATTGCATCAGGTGCCGACATATAGTGTAGTCTTAGATTTTCTATTCGATTTCCTAAATCAATGCTCTTTTACTCTAATCAAAAGAGTCATATGATTGTGCAAAAGAAAAAATATATATGTGGAGATAATCTTGGAGAAACAATTTATTTTTTTTGTGGTCTTATCTTTAAATCTGTCTTGTTCCAGTCCAAAATACCACTCGTCTCATGTTAAAAGATGCTGGAAGTCCTTGTAGAGAACGCATTTATGCATCCTTCGGTGCCTTCTGGTCTCATAGACCCTTGTTGTCTATCCTGTTGCTGAAGCTTGGCCACTCAGAGGCACATAAGGAAACATTTGTTCCCACTCTGGTTGAATGGAGCCTTGTGTTGGAGGTAGTCAAAGAGATACAAGGGGATAGGACATCCAAACAGTCCAACACAAGAGCTCAGCTCTGAAGCCCCTCTCTGTCTGAGCTGGGCTAGTAATGAATGTGCTTCAGTCTTAATCACTCTCAGAGCTCACGCTGGAGATATGAGTGACTTGATTGTCCTCTGTGTTTTGTATGGCGGTCATAGAGGCTGTGGCTTCTAAATATTTCATCAGACTACAGCAGATTCCCATGGGTTGTCAATTTTACTCTTGCATCTCTGTGAAAAAGACTAACTAAAGACTAAATACATGTTAAGGGTTCTTAAACTGATCCAGATGCTCTCTACGCTATTTAGTGGATGGAGCATCCCTGGATTTTCACATGCATTCCTCCCATCTGTCGGAGCAGATGGGTGGAAACTTCAGAATGATTTTTTTGTTCTCTGGAGATGATTAGCCCTGTCACACCAATCTGGAAAACATTTGAGTGCTGATTACGACATGCCTACAACTGGGCACACACACATTTGCAGAGTCTTGCGTCCATGCATGGTACGATTACAAACACATGCATTATGTGAACAACATTTAATCTTGCTGTTTTCTAAAACTGAGCATAAAAGTAAGGAGAGCTTCCGGCTATGTTATTTGCATTCACAGCATAGTTTTGGTTTTAAGACTGCTACCAGTTAATTACCCTTATAAGATAACTGGCTCTGCTAATCCTTAATTCAGTCTCAAGTCATCAATAATGAACAAAGTGAGAAACTGTTTGAGAGAAGTGAGGTCAACACAGTGAACCAGACAAAAATGCATAACCCTCTTTTGCTTTTTCTTTTTTCTCTAAAGGAAAAGAAAACCCTTCACACAGCAGCAGTGGCTCAGGAATGTGAGGCAGGAATGCTGTTGAGTTACTATAAAGGGGGTTTGATCACTGAAAACAATGTCTTTGTGTTTTCATCTCCAGCTCTAGTCACGCAATGCCGTGGGCGCAAACCTCAGCAACTTTTCAACCCTGCACACAAGAAAGCCATCAAGTACCTGCAATTGACAGAATCGCGTGCAATTCTGGTACTCCTGGACTCTGCTGGTGCAAAGCCAAAGGAGCATAGGAAAAGCTGGAGTGGAGCTTCACCTGCTGCTGCACAGACAGAAAGTATGAGCATGTGAAATGAGGTGCATTGTAACTCTAGTTAAGGTAAAGGGAAGGGAGAAATTATGGCCCAATTTTACTTTTTAGTTTATATGCAAACTAAAATGTAAACCTATTGCTACACACTAATGCATTACACACGTTATGTACCACTAATGAGATGGAAGTTTTATTTTACAGTGAAATAGTAGCACCATCGTGCTTTGGGAATGCCTCTTTAAAAATAGATTATATTCTCAGATTTTTATTTATAAAACAATTTAAAAAGTGTCATTGAACTTTAGAAAAATACTGTATATATATATATACATATACATATATATACACTTTATATATATATATATATATATATATATATATATATATATATATATATATTATATATATATATATAATATTTATTATATATATATATGTATATGTATATATATATATATATATGGCTACGTTTTCTGATATTAACGATTCACAATTAACCTGCATTGTTTTACCTTACCTTACTAATAACAAAAACATGTGACAAGTACACTCTCTTGTGTCCAGGACATTACCTTTAGACAGCTTAATGTCTGAGAAGTTAAGGCAATTGCAAATAAGATAAATTTCATGGCAGAGCTCAGAAGGTAGAAAAGAAGCTCTATTGCACTACCTGAAGCAGGTATCACAGGCAATCACTTAGCAGGTTATAGCTATTCTTTCCCTCTGTGCTCCACTCCTTAAAATCCAGTCGTCCTTTTTGTTTTCTCTCTTTTTCATGTTTAAAGGAAGCTATGATCCCAGATATACAAGCAAGCCTGGAGGTGGTTAAGACATGAAAGTGAGGTAAGAGAGACAAGAGATTCATTCATGGGAAGGTGACTCAAGGCATCTCTGTATCTCTGTGCAGCGACAGATGATCATTATTACTCACACACACACTGCTCACACGCAACCTGGAGTCAGTCCAACAGATGATAAGTGATTATATTGAGAATATAATAGTTTTAATTTCTGACCTAAAAAAATCTGTTTTTGTTACCGGACAGAAATATACAGTTTTATTTTAGTGCTAGTAAATATTTATTAAAGCATGGGTTTATTTTATGTACATTTTTCATTTTTTTAGTCACTTCCATCTTCAAAACAGTTGGGATTTTTTTTAAACATATATATATATATGTTTATATATATATATAAACACTTCCATCTTCAAACAGTTGGGATTTTTTTTAAACATATATATATATATATATATATATATATATATATATATATATATATATATATATATATATATATATATATATAATTTGTCACTTTTTATGTGAACATAATTTTAATCACTGTGAATAATACACTGTGTATTGCATTTTTTCTCCTCATACCTTCAGAAGTGTTTACCTTGGAAGGTAAGAGTCTTTCGTGCTGCAGGTCGCTTACTCAACTTCATTTACCATAATGCCTTTCGAGTTTACGTCACCTGTCAGAAGCATGTGTCGCTCTGTTCTGTTCAAACTATGGCTCATTGAGGCTGCGGCTCTTCACGGGGGAGTATCATAACAGCGGAGCAGCAATGGAGAACATCACTGTCCTGAACAATAAGGAGGATCCAACATCTTTAAATCCTGAACGGAAGTCATCTGGATCCATTTGATCCAATTTGGATGAGGATTTTATATACCGGATTTGAAGCTTTAGTTATGTTTCAGCGCTGACACGTGTGGGAAAGTTACAATTTCTGTCTTCATCTGTTTGCATCAGCTGATGGATTAAAACAAAGTACAACTATGGATCGTTTTGAATGGAACAGAGGGTTTATTCTTCCCGGGATGAGTTGGATCTATTCCTGTCTTGCTTACTTTGTGTTGGACAAGTCGGCTCACGGACACTCTTTTCTCTTGGGAGACACGCATGGTCCAGAGTGGTCAATGAGAAGATATTTATGGCCACCTTACTGTTTTGGATATCTGTAACTTCTGCAGACTTGTGGATTTGGACGTATAAAAAGGAAAATATATATATATATATGGAGAAATATCCTGGAATATGAAAGCTGTGCTTCGGGGATGTCCAGCGACTAATATGACCAATATGTTTCTCCTGAACAAGCAGGTATGTGGGGAAAAGTCAACTTCTTGCTTTTTCGTCGTAAAATATTAATATGAAAGTGCTAATTAAGTCTTTTTTTTTCTTTTTTTCTGAGGCTTATTTAGTGGATAATTGTTCAGTTTCTCAATTAGATGTATATTTGGAATAATCTGTTATTTCCAGAGTGTCTGTTTTGGTCAAAGGTCCCATCGTTATCTTCCTAACACACCCTTTTGGCCAATTTCTTGTACCAAATTGCACCGTAAAGTCAAATTCTACTATGTGACTCTTAATAGTTGATTCTGCTGATTGTTAGTTTCTGGACATCATAATAATAACAATAATAATAATAATAATAATAATAATAATAATAATAATAACAATAATAATAATGATAATAAAAACAATAATTTATGATGATGGTGATAAAGCTGTTAAAACAAGAGTTTTAATCAATAAAATTGACATTGAATTGCTTACATTTTATTTGGCTGAATTTTAATCAGTTTCAGTGTAAACAATGCAAGTCCAGCAGCAAAAAGACATATGAATCAGGAAAGGTCCAATCAATTCTTAATTTTTAGGATCATTTTGGTTATCGGTTTTACTTAACCAAAATGTAAGTAACTGTACAGTAAACTGTAAGTAAACTTACAGTTTACCATGTAAGTAAACTTACAGTTTACCATAGTTTACCATGTAAGTAAACTTACAGTTTACCATGTAAGTTTACCATGTAAGTAAGCTTACATGGTAAGTTTACTTACTTACCATGGCAAGTAAGTAAAACTTACTTGTCTTAACAACATTTTGTTGTTAAGGCACAAAATGTTGAAATAATTCAAATGTCATGTGAAAACATTTTTAACCATTTGCTGGTGTCTTGACATTAGCATCAACATTTTCACTAAACTAGGTGCAGCTGGATATGAACTTTAATTTTGACAATACAAGACTTTATTGAAAGTTACCTGACAGAACATTGCCAGAGAGAAGAAAGGAAGACATGAAGCAAAAGTCTCAATGTTGGGTATTAAACCCAAAATAGCCTTGTTGAGGACAGTATACTCTGAAAAGAGGTGACTATACTACCTCTACACTATGTAACAACTTCTGGATTAAAAAAAAAAAAAAAGACCAAAAATTATTTTAAATGTAACAATATAATATTTAAGAATTTTATGTGACAACAGCTAAAGATGTGTTGCTTTGTTGCCAATGGCTGCCCTGCTAGCAAGTTTTAGCTTAGCTGTGTCCCTAAAGTAGTTAACATAGCTAAAGTAGCGAATGCAGCTAAAGCAGGATGCAAACCTAAATTCTTGCTTCAACACAGGAAGTATTCTTGTAAGTTAATGTTTTCATCCATTCATTAAATAAATTAATCTAATCAGTTTTACAGTAGTCTGCTGGACACTGCATATGACATAAAAAATGTCTAAAGTGTAACTTACCCAACATTTTTCTAAAATTCAAATTAAAATATTTTGGTTTTGTTACCAAAGCAGACCAATTAATTTTGTTAGAACGTATGCAATATTCAATATCTCATTTATGAACTTATATGTCTGGTTGAATATAACATAATTTAAATTGCTACAATTTGACACCTTCCAAAATTTCATTTTATAGTGTATGTTAAAATCATCTGTACTTGTTCCGGGAATAGAGCATAGAGGCTGCTCTGTTTGAAATATTGGGTGTGGATATCTAATCACACTTCCTCTGATTATATTATATAACAGGCTGGCACATTCAGTGTCACTGCAAACCCATTGTTTAAAATTCAGACATTTAGATAAAGTAGCCATGGACCTGTTTAACATCCCAGCACTGACCTGTTAAAGGTTGTTAAAGATTACCTAGAACAAAAATATGTATGTACAGTGTGGTTCGTTATAAGGCTTCACCTAGACTACTGTGACTTCACTCAGGTGACAGTAACCTGGTTACTGTTGTGTCAGCATCATCCTGTGCTGAAAGTGCCTTTCATTAACAATGGCTCCCTCTACCTGACAATGCAGGTGTGTTTTATCTTCTCATACACATCATCTGCAATACAAAACAAACAAACAAAAAAATGCTCCCTTTGTTAAAAAAAATTATTCTACTGTAGGCATGCATAGAGACTAAGGGAAGTTATCACCCTGCCTTTTTATTAAAAATCTTCTCCACACAAGACCCCCTTTCTCTGCTGAAGAGGGACCCTCTGTCTAATGCCAAGTGACTCTCATGGCTGGCATTGACGGAGAGACACTTGTTGCTCAAAGGGGACTGAAGTGTCAAATAAACTCGGTCAGAGCCCCCCGACACACAAGAATTCCTTTATCTGGCACCCTGGGAGGCAGACAAAGACAGACTTTGTGTCAATGAGCAAGCCTTGACTAAACATAGGAGTTTTTTTTTTTTTTTTTTTTACGCTTCTTCTCACAACTCCGGTCTCCTCTTCCTCCTCCTCCTTTTGTCATTTAACCATCAGAGCGGGAGAATGTCTGTTGGTGTGACCCCTACTTCCACAGCATCTGTACAAGGCTCATCTCTCCCAAAAATGGACATCGGTTATTGGAAAAATATGTACATTTGTAGATTCATCTTTATGTTTAACTCTGTAGCCATGAGTTATTACTCAGAAATTCACTTTCTCTTTGCTCTGTGTGTTCTGGCTGCATTGTCATAGGATACACTTGTGGTGAACCGCAGCAGAAAAACATGCACAACATAGTTGGTCGTAGCAGCCCTTGTTTTATTTTGCTAACCAGTTTAGCGGAAATTTCTCATAACTTGTACTTCTGCTGAATCTGTCGTCTCGTATTTCAATAGAATGGATGGATTTTGCAGTTGTCTTATGAGGTTCCAGTCCTGATTTCAACCTTTTTCACTTTGCTGAAAACAAGGTTCAGTTAAATTCATTGATCTATCAAACATTAAATATTTATAATTCTATGGTCAATGTATTTGGAAATGAAACGTAGTAAACTTGGTCAATTCAAGTGGCCCAAGTGAGGCACATGTGCATTAGCACACCTTCTGGGCATGCTGATACATGCTAAAAGAGGGCAAAATAGTCCCCTTTGCATAGTGCTTTAGGCAAACAGATAGAGTTGCTGTGGTTGCTTGTGTTAATGGTGTGTTTATGAGCTTAGGTTGAATAGTGATTTCTATTTATGTCTGGTTTCCTGACTTTGATTGAGCTCACTGGTGCAAATACAATACCTGAGCTTTGAATGAGTATTTTGTAACCTTTACTTAGCAACATAGGCTTATTTTCTTTATCGCAAAAATAAATTATTACATCATGTTATGAATGGGCAGAAACATGTATTGCAGTATAAATCTTTCTTGCATTATAGTTGAATGGGAGGTTATAAACCTCCATTTGAAATATCTCTTGTATACCTTTGCCTGCTGAGCACTATTTAAGCTCCGCTCAAGTGTGTTTAGAATCAGCTCTAAAGTTTGTCTAAACAGGAGAACTGTCATTTATTAGTCGTGCAGGAACAATGGGGAGCTTGTCTCTGGGGTGGTGGTGGGGGGCTTAGTTGGGGGGTTGGTGGAGCCAGGGGAGGGTGGCCTGAGATTGGGCAGCAGCCTCGGACCAAGAACAAGCCCCTGTCTGATGAAGAGAACTGCTGACCCTTCCTGAGCAAAATGGCACCTTTGTTTCGAGGTGTATGTGTTTGTGCCTATTTGTTTATGTGCGTGTGAAAGAGAGAAGTGAAGAGGTTTTGAAAAACCTTGGAGTGAGGGTGTTTTATTCCCCATGCGCTCCACTGAAGATTTTTCCTTCCCTTAACTTTTGAGATGGGCTCTTATGTTGTTTGCAAATCTCATTCTTGTCCACATGCATGAAATATTAAAGTTTAGAGTAAAGTTGCACTATGTTGTGAAACAAAGCTTTCACCTATCTTTTTTTTTTTTTTTTTGCAATATATCCTTCAATTGGAGTGTCAAGATTCCTCTGATTAACCTCTTTGTCACAGATACCACACACAGCTTTAGCCTCCTCTGATGCCATGACTGGATCAGCTTTTAGACTAATTAGCTATTTTTCTGTTTTTCTCTGGATCTTTGCCATAGTTGTGTCAGCATGCTTCTTTGTTTCCCTTTCTACAGGCCCACAGCAGTTGCTCCCTTTGTAGTGAAACTTATTTGTGAGAGGTGTCTTCATTTTAGTGAAGCAAAGACTATAAATGAAGGTAGAAAAACAGGAGGACAGTGGATGCTGGAGAGAAACACCTTTATATTTAAGTATTCCTGCTTGGAAAATGCAATCAAATAGGGAGAATGTGTTTATTTTAGGATTGAGAGGAATTGTGCATGGTATAGAGGGATTTCTATGGGTACTGCATCTAAGTGAAATTTTTAAGAATATATGTTGTAAAGGCCTCATGCAACATTATTTATTTGACCTTGATCCAACCAAGCACAAGTACACAAACTATAGCACAGCACATGGGCATCTCTGGCTGCACTGATGGGAAAATAGCACTCTGTTCAGAGACAGGCTCAGATTATCTGCACTCCACTCACAGTAGGTTACACCCCGACTAACTGTCATGACATAATGATTGTCATGACAGTTAGTCGTAACTGTCGGAACGACGCATTCAAACAGTAATAATACCCTTCATTTACCCTGCATGAAAGAAAAAACAAAGACTTGGTGGAATTATCTATGCATTTGAAAAACTTTAACTTCCAGACTTTCCTCCCAAAGTGACTTTGCCTTGTATCTCTGTCTTAGAGGGGAAATACTAATTGTATGTTCCTTACTCACAGTTGTCACATTCCAATGCCTCTGTGGTCGTACATGGCCTTTTCTCTGCTGAGCAATGTTAACAATGATAACCTCACTTCATTTTAATGAAACAAATGATCTGTCCGCATGTGGTTCACGCTGTCATGTTTCTTCTCAGGAAGATAAAACAAACAAACAAAAAAAAACAGAACATTTGTGACATATTTGCAGTCCTTTCTGAGCTCCTCTTTGCACCTTCTGTAAAGTATTATCTCACTTTCAAAATGCCCATTACAGTGTGACTGGAAGCACTTCTTTAGATTAGACACACGTTTCTTGAACTATGCTGCCCCCTTGTGGACATTGTACGAAACATTTTACACTAAAGTGAGAGTTCACTTCTCTGCATTCCCCATTTTGGCCACTTCAGTACCCATGGCAGTAATCTAAAACTTTTAAAGAATATAATGTAAAACTTTTTTTCAACAGGAAAAATGTAATTGTTAAAAATCCTTGTTCTTTTGATGTTAAAAACTTTTTTGTATATAAGACAAGTAGAAATAAAGTCAGGGCATGAATTATTCAATAAATTAGAATATTGAAACATTCTTTTATTTAATTAATTTGGTTCACTAATTGAAATAGTTTACAGATTTGTAAAGGTACTTTAAATTTTACAAATGAGTCAAATCATAATACATATTGTAATTTATTGAATATGACTGGACTTTAAATCATACTTCAACATTTAGACTGAATAAATATCAGCATGTCCTAAACTTGTGTATAAACATAAACCTGTCTCACATTATTTTTCATTTCAGTTCAGTTTTTAGATGTTTATAGATAAATATCCTTATGTTTCTGAATGCAGAACATGTCATCAGACCAATTAAATCTTAATGACAGCTGCTCTAAATTATGTGGAAAGAAGCAAATTAATTAATAATAAAGATTACTTACAGATACTTTGGTACAAGTCCCTAATTCAATGTTGAAAGTTCAGACTTTGATTTTCCAGCAAACCTGACACAAGTAGGAAAATAAATGTTATGACAAGCATCGTTAGTGCACTCCAAAATAATTACAAATATATGAAACTTAACTGAAACTAATGTCAAAGCATTAATTTAGGGGCATTTAACTAAAGTGGCCATATCTCTTAGAACAGGACCAACATCTCTTTAAGCACTGCTGTATGTTTTTGCAGGGAGTTTTGAAAGTAGAATACAATTTTCTTTGTACCACTAGATGTCACAATTTGGTTATTTTTCTACATAAAATTGGTAGCAATGAAGAGCATTTTACCTTAAGATATCAGAAGAAAACCTTGAAAGAGAAAATTATATTTGAACTGTTTTCATGACTTCTGTTTACATTTGCAGCAAAATTCATTTTTAGTTGCTGACAGTGTTTTAGTCACTAACATAAAAAGGAAAATATACATATTTTAACAAGTGTGCTTCATTTTACTTTGTAGCTAAGCCAGATATGGCTACAGTCCCTGCCAAGTTGAAGGTATATGTATCAGAAAGAATGTTTTACATTTTTGGGCAACAAAGTGCAAGATGTAATGGGTTAGACAATTTGAAATATGAATCGCCTCTTTAACAGAAAGTTGATTCTAATCAAGCTGTAAGAAAATTTACAATCCCCAATGGCTGCAGCTCATTTTTACACCTCTTAATTTTGTTATTGACATCCATGGCTACATCTTTAGGCCAAAAAGCTAATAGTAATCCATCAGATAAAAATTGTTTTTCCTAAACCTTTTGAACCTATTCTTTAAAAGTGTTGATCAAATTACCTAAGAACTAATTACTTGTGTACTGCTTACGTCAGAGATTATAATGTTGGGGTTTGGATCCTCAATTGGAAGGCCTTTATAAGAATGTACAAATAGTCTTGCCTATTTTAGGATCTAAACTGAGTACAGTAACCAGTTTGCGATGCTATTTAATGTTATTTAGCAACATGCTGCTGTTTGTTATATCTAGACATAAAATTCTGATATATTGACATTGATATATGTTAGTTTTACTTTCTTCATTCATTCATTCATATTGATATACACACAGATAACTGCTGTGCCTCAATGACTTTTGCTGACATTACCCCCATGCTTGACTGCAACTAAAAAAAAAAAAAAAGTTTGATTACATTTACAAGGTGTCTGAACTGATTCAAGAGTGCATGATCAAAAGTTAACATTTAGTTCCACTAGATGGCAATGTGGTTACAGGGAAAAGGGCTTTCCTGCTTTAAGATAGACCGAGTTTTCACACTACGGTCACCCTGTGATCTATGGAGTAATGGATGTAGATTGGCATTATTATCTTCTTATTGCCCCTCATTCCAGCTCATCTCCCTTTGAAGATCAAAGTGTTAAAGTGCCTCTATGTGTACCGACACTGATAAAACCAGAGTTGCCTTCAATAAATCCAAGTGTTCACCCTGTACAGCTTGCTGTGTTGACCCGCTTTTCCAGCCTTGCAAGAAAAGTTATTGAATGAACAGTCCAGATTTCAACTTTTTATAACAGTTGCACAAAGTAAGTCAGGATAGGATAGGAGCTTCAAACTTGTAGCTTTGAAAATATGAAATCTAGTTACAATCAACAACACCACAAAATATGGCTACAACATTCATTAACCAGTCTCGGGTGTAGAAGTATTGCAATGTAATTAAGCTAGTTTTGCTCCACCTCTGTGAATCTTACTATGAATGAAGGTAACAGATACTGGTGACTTGGTTAAAGAGCAGGTGTGGCAGATTGTGATTGGGTGACAACGCAAAGCCAGATGAGGTGATATCTCTCTGTTCCCACAATGGCCATCTATAAATGTGTTTGTGCTGGTTTTGGATACAAGTATAGGTCAAGTAGCTTCTTCCTTGTTTTTAATTAGCGTCGACTCGTTTTGAAGCCAAACATTTTGTATTGTATCCAATTCTTTTGAACCTTCATTATATTCATATTCAATGCATTTGTAAATTTGGTCCAATGTAGTACCCTTTCAAAACAACAGTGTATTTTTTATTTATTCTTTTTGTAGAGAAAGAACAAGATTAAAGAAAAATTCTGTAGACATCCATCCATCCATCCATCCATCCATCCATCCATCCATCCATTTTCTGTTCACCCTTGTCCCTAATGGGGTCGGGAGTTGCTGGTGCCGATCTCCAGCTACGTTCCGGGTGAGAGGCGGGGTACACCCTGGACAGGTCGCCAGTCTGTCGCAATCCTGTAGACATGTTACCTGAAAGCCCTAGAAAATCTTAGCTCATCTTGGGTTAATGTGTTTCATTGTATATTAAGTGGACTCACATACAGGCACACTGAAAAAGTTCTGAAAGGAAGACATCCATTCCCCTTTTTTTAACAGGAGGTTTCTTCTTTCATTGGTAGTTTTTCAGTATTGGCGATATGGTTCTGTCCCTGGGAGATATTGTGCGATGAGATGGTACAAACAAAGTTATCAGTTATGCCCTGTATGTGTTTTCCATTTCTTATTAGGGTTTGCACCACCTTTATTGTACACAGTGTGTACACTGTAAGAAGACATTGAATGGTACCAAAGTTATTGAAGTAAAGGGCTAATTCACAGTTTTTTTAAGGAATCTGAACTCAGCTCTAGTTTTAAATCTAAAATAAACATGTTGGTCAAATCTGAATTGGAGTCTTCTTCTTTCTTTGTTTTACAACATAATTTGACATTGATGAAACGTTTTCTTTTGCAAAAACAAAAGAAGAAAAAACATCATGCACTATAAGTGAAACTTAAGCTAAGTTATTTTATATTGGTCATAGAATTTTCTAAACCTTAGTTTTAATTTGTGAAGCAACCTCTCATGTTGTAAAATCTATGTTTTATATTATAGACTGAGGGCAAGAGGGATTTTCACAGAGCCTGAGTCTTGCTCGAATTGGCACTAAATTCTTCGTATATATTCTATCCAGGACCTGTTTGCTAAAGCAAAGGTGGAATTCCAACACATTGCTTATCAATGTCACTATTAACTACTTCTAGTCTAATTATTCTTTTGTTTCCTTTTGACCCTTAGTGAAACTTGAGAGTTTATTTCTAGAAGTTTGTTTGAATTTCTCTTTTCTTAATGAACGATCGCTGAAATCCTTCATCAGCTTTTGATAACAGCTACTGCAGATTAGTGGAGCTGACAACCTGACTGGGCCTGTTCTGAGCAGACAGGCGGGTACTGTCACAAGTCCAAGAGATCTTTGTTTTCCCCCCCAAGCTGTTTGCTGCAGACAATCCGTGGAGGCAGGTTTTAAGGTGGAGTTGTATTAGAGATACTGAGGAGGAAGTCTGCAATGTATTTTTACGTCCGTTTCTGTTGAGTCATTGGCTCGGGTAAACCTCTGTCTACTGTTTGAGTTAATCATTGATGCTGGACTTTTCTGTTACTCTGAACTTTGTAGGTGGGCAAGGCTTTAGGAAAACATTTGTTCATTAGTTGCATGTTTTATATTTTGAACCTCAGAATGGTGGCTCTTGCATTACCCGCATTTTGCAGCTGTGCAATAAAGCGTCACATGGCGAGCCTTTCTCCCCAAGCATTTATTATCGCTCCGCGTCTTTGCTCCCTGCAGTCAATGTTAACGGGGTGTTGTTAGCGGCAGCCGCTCCTTTACAGGCTTTTCCTACAGTAAGCGGTGCACTTTTTCATCTTTCCACCGGGGTCGCCTCCACTTAAAAAGAGGCAATTAGAAACTAGGAGCCACCTCTGCAAAATGAAAATCTATGTCTTTTCCATCTGCTGCTTCCCTTCAGCCTTAATGGGTCTCAATCAGCAGCAGGGCTAAATGCGGTTCACGTGTGTAGGTGTATTAGCAGCTGTAGAAATGGAGCCTGATCTTTTGTGTTGTTTCAGTGGACACATGTTTAGTCATAAAGGAGCAAGTTTAACAACAGTACATGCATGGGGCGTTTCAGTGTGGTGAAAGGAGACGGGGTTTGAGTCAGGTGGGCATGTGTTTGTGTGTGTTCCTCCAATGGTTTAAAAAGGCAGCTTTCCTTCAGTGTAAACTATGCAGGCCTAGCCTCTTTCAGACATCTGTCTTATTCTTCTCTCACTCAAGCACACATGCACATTGCTATACTCCTCTGTACAGGCTGCAATTTCAAAGCTTATGCAGGACAATCTGTAGACAGTAAACCAGAAAGGGAGACACTTTGCATGATTTCATGTATGTCAGAGGAAGAAATAAATGGAGTATTTTTGATTGCAAACTACTACTAAAAGGTTGGAGTCTAATCCAGGTGGCCTTGACCAGGCTAAAGTCACTCAGGTGAGACTTGACTTTTCCAGCCCTCCCAGAACTGTGGCGCCACAAAGCAGACTTCAGGCCCTCAGCTCTGGAAGGCCGGGTCTGGCTGAAACCAGGAAGGAGAGCCAGAAGGTGGATTGTACTGAAAATGTTTTTGGAAAATGTGAGTTAGGTGGTCGGGGACCTGGTGGCTACAGATGGTAAGTTTTCCTCAAGCCAGCTGCCAGCTTATCAACTTTAATGATGTGAGAGCGATGGCCAGTCCATCGCCCCCTGAGTTTCTGTGTCCTTTATGCCCGCCAAGGCAATAGGAATGGTAGCAGCGCACCAATAAAGCCCCACATGGTATTGATTGAGATGTATTAACTTCTTCTCTGGTCTTTTTAAAGCAAATAAAATTATTTTTTAAATTCTGTCTTAGCACAAACTTCTTTTTCTGATCAACATTTCAAAAATATTTAATTTATCACAACTGATTAAATCTTTAGTTTACAGCAACATTGCTTGCCTCTCTCATCAGTCAGTGACCAGGGTTTCAAAACGTTTCTGTTACTATACTGAGATCTTTATCATCTGGGTCTTAAATTCACAAGACTAAATTGAACCATTTGCCTATGTGCAAATAAGGCATATTCCTGCCATGCAAAATTTGATGCATACCTGAAATGTGCTCATTTACTAAACATTGTATGTAATCATGATGATTGTGATTTGACATGCTACATGATCTACTTGAGAGCAAAGGTAATTTATGGTACTTGGTTAATGGTCTGAATTTATGTAGCACCTTTTCAGTCAAACATTTATGTTTGATGGTCCAGTCAAAGTTAAAGACCAAATCCACTTGAGGACCTAAAGACAAAAACATTGTTTTTTTTTTTTTTTACATATGGTCTCTACCCAATTTCACCCAGTTTGCTCTTTAAAAACAAAAACAAAAAACAAACAAACAAACAAAAAAAGAATATGTGCTAAGGTCATAGAGACATGCCCCTAACTAAAGACCTGCAGGTGTAATTGTTGCACAATTTGGTTCCACAAACTATTGACTCAGGGCGACTGAATGCGAATGCACACCACATTCTTTTTTGTTTTGTGAAAGACATTCTCATCTTCCAATAATTATTCGCTGCTTTGTGTCAGTTTCACCCCCCTCAGATAAATGTTGCTTCCAGGTCAGGTGAAAAAAGTGACTACACTTTTTCCTCTCTGACAAGAAAAACAAGTCTGGCAGTTTAGAAATATTTCCAGTTGCAACACAACATTAAACATCATAGCGTGGAAACTAGAGGATTGTTAATGAGGTACTGCTGCTTTAAAACCGCAGTTGGCAAATTGGGAGAAAACATAATAATTTTACTCAGAACTGTGTGAATGTCATACTGACCCACCTCCGGAATTCATCTCCACATCTTCCTTCTATGCTACTGCTATTTAGCAGGGTCAGCACTCTGGTATCAACATTCATTAGGAAAGCAGCATGGTCCTAATTAGCCAAAGCTAGTTGGATATATGCCGCAATTGTGTAATGTTTCTATTTCAGTGTGCGAGTGAGTGCATGCTGTGTCAGGCCACCATGCTAATCGCCTAACCCTAGTTTTATTGCCCTGTGCAATGTTGCAATGATGCTGAGGGGAGGTGAGCACATACACTTCATACTGAGGTAGCAGGATAATGGTCACACTGCCATTTAGAGGCTCCATGCTATTTTCTCTTTATGTTCGATAGATTAATTTATCATTGGGCTCAGATTTACTCCTCTAATAAAGTTTGTTCTGGTGCAACATAGGCTTTAGTGTTGAACTACCAGTAGTAACAAAAACATAAATGTTTTTTTTTTTTTTTTTTTCTCTCATTTTTGAAAGAACTGCTTACACCTAAACTGTACAGTGAGGCCATCATGTTTGCCCAGGTCATAAAGAATCAACAAGAACCATAAAAACACCTTACGATGTCTGGGTTTCTGTAGCCGAGCTATTAAACTGTAAAGCCATATTGTAAAAGCCTTGATTGGACTGATAGAGGTGAGGAGAGTGCAGCAAAGATGAAAAGAAACTTCGCTTTGCCATACTTTCATAATCCTCTTCTGGGCTTGGTTTTTACCGGTAAGTACACAGGAAGATTCTTTGAATTCCCCGTCTCACACCCTCGCTCTACTTTTGCACCCAGTGCTTCTGGCTGCACGGACGCTTGTTTGTTGGACATTTGACGTCATTGAGAGTTCAAGTAGTTCTTCAAATACACGCCTCGTTAGTTTTGCCATTGCGGTCTGAGAACCCTTTATAGTTTGTATGTTGGACTAAATCTGTAGTTAAGAAAGAACAGTCTGTAGGAATGTGTACTTTTAACCTCATCTAGACTCTGACTAGTATCCAGCTCCTGTAAGTAGACAATATTGCATCGTATGACCACACCAGTGGTTTGGATGAACTGCTCCTCTGCCGGTTTCCTTTTGTCCTTCATCTCTTCTATCTATCTTTCTATAATTGTGTCCCAGACCCAGACATGTTCATAAATAAACAGGGTCTTTCCCTCCTCAACCAGACCCAAGCCATGTTTATGTTCAGGCCTGTGCTAGGAAAGGGGGCCATCTGGACCATTGAGCCTGCCTCACCACCTTCTACTGAGTTCAGGTGGAATCAAGATGTGCAGCTAAGGTTTGCTTAATAAACTTACACAGGCTTAAGACACACACTCTATGATCTGGGAGATATATTTTTCAGACGTTTTATTGAGAATTAAACAATCCTTGACCTACATTCCACACATTTTAATGTTTTAGAACATCGCCAGGTGTTTAAAAGGAGGAGAAAAAGTTCTGATGGTGTTGTGCTGTAAGGCAAGAAAAGATAGAAGGACAAAAGTATTCACAACTGTTAAACTTTTTCACAGTTTGTCACATTACAAATACAACTTCATTCTATTTTCTTGAGGTCTGACATGGTAGAATAACACAAAGCAATGACTATTCTAAGGTGGAAAGAAAGTCAAGTGCATTCAGCCCTTATGTTTCAATATCTTATAAAATATCTTGCTCATTTGCCTTTGTAGGATAGCTTCAGTTACGTCAGACTGGATAAAAGTAGTCCATGAAAATAAGTATATGGTTCTTCCTGCTGATTAGCATTTCAGGACTTTGACTGCGAACATTTTTTTTTTTTTACAGCCATCTTCCTATTCCAAATCCGAGCTGTAGAAAAGTACTCCCGCAACACGATGCTGCCACCACAATATCAGATTTTCTTATTTGAATTAGTAAAACAATTGCAAGCCATGCATGATTTTTCTTTCTCTTTGTAATTAGTATTCTAATAATATAAAGTTTATGAATGCAAGCCACAGCAAATTTCTGTATGTTATAGTTAAAGAAATATATTTTTAAATGTATTGTCATGTCACTTTATCTTCCATCTTACTGAAATGCACAATGTGCCCAAACATGTTTTGTTTTTATAATTACACCAGAGCACAAGTTGTTCTCTTCAGTCAGTGGCAGCTTAATTGTCTTGTTCCTGCAAGCTGTTTGAGAAAGTGAGTGAGATTTGTCAAGACAGACAGTAGAGGAGATTTCTGGTTTATTTACATTAGCTGGATATGGTCTCCTGGTCTTCATTTCATTTGCTCCAGGAGCTGAGCTATTAAAACTAATGAACACTTATTAGCCTGGGCTGGATCCTGAGCTCTTTGCTAAACATCCCTTCTGTAACTGTTTGTTTTACTTCTACCTGATTATTCAAACAGAGCGGTAAAACATGTGGCCAAGCCTTTAGCCCCTGGTCTCTACAGGTTGGCCCATAAATAGTCTGATCTATGATATGTGCCCAAACCGGAGTGAACTTCTCTTTTTCTTTCCTGGCCATCCTGAAAGTGTACAAGGTTTTGCTTTGTAATTGCTTGAAAATCAAATAATGTTTTTTTTTTTTTTATGTGATAACCTTTGTCATGTGAGGCTGGTGCCTTTGAGCTAGACATCTCCCCAAATGCATGCAGGACATAGAATCTGTATTTTATCGAGTGTCTTGGTTTTAATTTGTACGTAAATTAGAGATGCACCAATTAGAGTCTTACAGCCAGATTTTGATCTATGGTTTAGATACTAATTTAAAAGCATTTTCATTTTACTTTTGAATATATAACTAACAGCATATTAAATGTTTAATTAATTCTACAAGTCCTGCCATTAGCATCCATTCTTTTTATTAGGAGGTGCCTTATGGACTCTCACTGCTACAGATCTGTAAACCTGATGCACATCTTTAGTAGATGCTAAAGCACAAGAAGAATTGTGAGAACATAGTTTAATGGCAGAGACAGAAAAGTCTTGATAATATGAGGTAATTGTTAATACAATTTTTTGCCATTTTCACCCATTGGGCGTTTATTATGTTATCATTTCTCGTGATAAATTACTCATCAGGAGAAGAATTTTGATTTATCTTTGTCATTTTAAATTCCATATAATGTTTATTTATTTATTTTTAAAAGATAAATATAAATAAAAATAAAGAGAAACAAATTTAAAAATGACTAAATGCAGGTACCATGTACATTTTAGTGGCACCAATCACACTTCTTTATATGACTGGTGTTTTCAAGAGCACAATTTGTTTGTTTGGCTATGATTGCTGCAAGCAGTTACCCTAAAAAACAATTAGTAAGTAGTTATTTGTGTCACTTTTATTATCACAATAGTAGCACAACATATCAAAAATGAGAAATTTTTATTGCAAAATATTAAGATATGATTTTGTCTTTATTTTTTTTCAATTAAGTTTTGTTAGTTCAAAAAAACATTTTCAAGGAAGATGCAATGTGACGTACAGAAAACTCCTTTTAATTAGGAAACAGCATAGTGACAGTGAACAAGCAACTGCAAGAGCCCGGCATTCTGTTTTGAGCCCAAACTAAAAAAACTTTCCTCTAAAGATTATGGTTAGTTAGCACAAGCTGGTAACGCTTCGGTGGACATTTATCTGTACTGTGACTTTAATGCTGCATGTCAGTCTGAACAGCTTCAGTAATGCAATGTCAATCATCCCCGTGTGGAATTTCCCAGCTATGAGAGTTGTGTGTTGTTATTTGTTTTACCTTAATTAAATCATGTGAGTAGACGTGCCTTTAATACTGTCCTCACGGATGAATACCAATGATGCACCCATCAAAAAGCAATGAAAATGGAGACGATGCCAAGTTTCACCTCTGCAGCTCTGTAGAGGAAGCAACCCAGACGTTTATTTTTTTTTTTTGCTTTGTTTTCTTTTTTTTTTTAATGAAACCTTATACAGTAAAATTAAAAAGTAGGGCTTCATGTGCTGCTTTGTCTGGGTCTAACACTGTTGTATTACATTTCACTTAACATAGTATCTTTGCAAAAATCTGTAATTAAATATAAAGCATGAACGGCCACACCTATAAATCTAGCACCATTATAAAGGCCTGTGCTGGCTTGATATCTGGACTTCACCTACGTCAATTCTGCAGCTGGCACCTGCTGACTTTGTCCGTTAATGGAACCAGGCTTTAGACTATATCTGTCCCTGTTGTGATTAGTCACTTATACAGATTTTTGCTCTAAAGTGTTCGAGGGATCTCAAAACAGTGTGAAACATTTTATAACCTCATGGTTTTTTTCACAGAAAAACAGCTTGACAGCTGTTAAGTAAATGAAAGGAAAAGATTAGAACGTTGCACTCTAATTTGGGGAAAACATATCTCACTATTAAAAGAGACCCTGGATACCCGTGTAACTTAAGAAGCAGAACGAGAAAATGTGACCATGCAGTGGAAGAATTGAAGACAGACAGGTCTAAAGAAAGTGTTTTTGGACTTCAGAATATGTTAATGTAGCTACTGGTGGAGGAAATCCTGAATCCTCACTGCAGGGGCCTTCCTCTGTTCTCTTCAGCACTGAGGGTGTCTCTGAAGTGCCTGATAGCGCACATTTTTCTTGGATCCCTCACAAAGTCTTCCCCTCTCTTTCGGAGAACATCTGAAGATGTATTTTTTAACAACAGGATAAATGACAGGGGTAATCCTTTGCTGTCCTGCAACCACCAGCTGACCGTTTACTTCCTCTTTGTGTTTTGCTTTCCTCTGCTTTTTTTACCTCCCCCTCTCATCAGATAATCCCCTTTCGCATAGAGCAGTCAATTAAGGGAGCTTAGCTGATGGAAAATGAGACCATTTTGGATGCAAGGAATGTGTGAAAGGATAGTCAATAAAGAAGTGGGTTGTGACTAGCCCTCCAATTGCAGAATGGGAGGTGAAATTGAGCTTTTTTGTGGGATTGGTTTCCAGAAGGATGTTCTTTGTCACAACCGTGGGTTAGACTCCGACCTTCGAACAGTGGATTAAAAACTGCCTGAAAATCTTACATCCGCAGCTCCTTTTTTGTTACATAAGTGACTAGATGAGGGATTGTAGACGTCACCATTAGATAATTCTGTAACATTGCTGTGCACTGACCTTAGCATTCCAGAGCTTTCTTATGGAAGCAGGAAAAAGGCAACATGTTGCACAGCACACACAAGTCCACCCAAACTTTCTCATCTGGTTACAAAGATTAGATGTAAATTACTATGATTATGGCTCTAAAAAACAATCTGGTTGAATAAACTTTAGAATAACAGTTTCAAAGTTTCAACTAATTTGTTTTTAATTCAAGAACATGTGTTTCTTTGGACTTTAGAGAGGTCCAGGACCAACTCTGAGAAACACTCAATCTCACAAGAACGGGGCATTAAAAAAACAGTTGAATTGCAGGTCTAAGCAGGCAAGTTTACAAAATAATTTCCCAAGCTCTGGTCATCTCAGGGAGCGCTTTTCAATCCATCATCTGAAAACAGAAAGAATAAGTCAGTGCAAATCTAAAACACATTGTAAGTTTGCAAACTGACAAACCATGCAAGGAAAGCATTTATCACAGAAGTGCCAAAAACCACTTGATAACTGGATGAGCTGCCAAGTCCCATAGCTCATCTAATCTTATCTTTTCTTGTTTGGTCTTAGTAATTCATACTTTGCAAAAATAATTTTCTGCTCTGCATATACATCTATATACATTTGTGTACAAAACAGGGAGATGTGCTTTGGAACTAACTCAACACTGTGCCACTCGAAGAGGAGAGATGAGGTGAAGGAGAAGGAAGGGTGGGAGGTAATTGCCACATTAAGGAGAAGGAATTCAAAATAAATTTAATCTCCCAATCCCTTTAGCCCTCCCCCTAAGAGTTTTACAGTGTGCATGCTCTGTCTTGTTATAGGACACAAACAGAGTACGAAAAGGGAGAGACTGGGATGTTTGAGGTTCTGGCAGTCAACTGGCTCCACTAGGATGAACTTTTCTGGGAAAGTTCATGCTGACAAGGGCAATTTAATGTGCACAATCTTAGTAGGTTTTATAGTGGTGGTTGTTCTGTGTATATATGTTCACACACATCCAGAGGGCTTCCTCTCTTCCAGTACCTTTCCCTAATTGCAATTCCTTGATTTCTGACAAATTGTGAATTTGTATGTAACATTTACAGATTTTAAGATAAGACATGATGAGTGGATGCTTTATGAAATACAAATTCTCCCTTTAGGTGACTTTCCAGGCCATTTTTCTGCCCACTTATACTTTATGATGGTTGCCCAAAATTAGAGATTTTCTAGCTTGTCAGAGGCAGAGGCCTTGTTGGACCCCTGTCAGTATGCTTTTTCAGGCAGCCTGTCAGGAGAATATATGGTATGCTCTACTTTTATATGTAATCATTCCTTCTTCGACAGCACTGTTAACTTTTTGCATGCTGAGGCAGGAATTCAGCTCAGAGTCCTGCTGTCTCAGACACAGCAAGCATAGACATTGAAGTTAAGACCTTTGTAACACACAAAGCTCTCCGCATCTATTATAAAATGTAAAATATAATTTATTTCTCACGGACTGTGAATATTTTTTCCTGCAGTTGTTTCTTTTCTTAGCCTAGTTTTTAACATTAATATGCAAATGTGTATTTTGTCAGAAATTAGTTACAATGACAATTGGTCTAAAGCAAAGTTTTTGAGCTTTCATTACATTCGAGCAAGCAAAGCTATTTGTCTTCTCACTCCTTACTATGTTCACTACCATTTTTTAACAATGGTTAGAAATATGCACACTTCTGGACTATTTTGATTACAAATGGTGATCTTTCTGGTGGAAGTCCTTACATGCTGAAGGACAACTTTTGCATTTAGGTATATTAAAAATCAGAGCTGCTCACAAGTAATTTTTGCCACGCTCAAGCCAAGTCTCAAGTCTTTAAAAATAATAAAAATAGGTTAAAAACTTGAATAAATCAATCACAAAGTGTTTTTATTCAGAAGAAACACACATCTCATTGCAGTGACCTGGGTTTAAGCAAAAATAAATAGATATTCCAGGCAAGTCAGTTTTATTTTGAAATCTGGTTGATATTTTGAAAAAAACCCCAAAAAAAACCAAAACAAAGAGAGTCTCCTAGTTCCTTATCTGTTTTAAGTAGTCCAGTGTTTGATCATTGGGTGCTCTGGTTGAAATATGCTTCCTGCAGAAATGAAGAAATATCCCCCCAACCTTCTGCCACAATATAGAACGATTGACAGGCTGATTGCAAAGGATTGTCTTTACTGTGTCCCGACCATCTCGTTAGAAAAACACCCGCCTGGATTTTAGGGTGCTGACAGGCTGATTCTGTGTGATGTGTTTTGCCTCTCGCACCAACATGCCATTCCCCCAACTGCCACGGTGAACACTGCGCTCTGTGTTGATGGGGACGGCAGGCGAACGGATCACGTTTCCAGCAGAAGCAGGAAGTGAGAATTGGAGGGTTCCTGCTACCAGGCCCCCTTCTTTCCTTCAAGTCCTACATGGAGTCAAACTGAAACCATGTGTGCTCTTACCCTGTGGATCTGTGAGCACAGCCGGCCTCGCTGCCTGGTTGACTGGTTGGCAAGGGATATGGACTTCCTAACAACATGTGATTTCAGGAAACATTCTTTCCCTCCCTCTTGCCATTGTTATTTGAATCCCCCCACCTCTTTGTAACTCTACTGGGGTCTCTTTGGGGAAGTGGTAAGTGATTCCTCTCTGTGTCAGGGCTCTTGAGATGCATGCTCCCTCCCTTCCTGAGCTTTCAGTCAGGGTTAGGCGCACGATGGATGTGATTGGGGAAGTACAGTAGTGTGTCCCCAGGGTCACAGGTCATTTCCCGCTGCCATGGGTTAACTAGGGCCAGATTAAGAGAAATGTCTTAAACTCACAATGACAAGAGAAGAGTTCAACCTTGTTTGTCTATAGCTAAATTCATCAATGAGAATTGTAAAATGCTATTCTTTATACTAGACCTTTGCAGTGCTGGACAAAATAAATTCTCTCTTTTTAGTCCACATCTAATACCCCTTCTTGTTTATTTGAATTCTGTTTTTGTTGCACCGAACCTTCCTCTAACCAATAAAACTGTGCATAATGCCATCCATTACAATATTTTAGTCAGTCGTAACATGCTCAGACTTGGGAATACCCCTGGGTTAAGGTATTTATGTTGATGGAAAGTGAGGGTGTATGAGGTTTATGATTCTGTGAAATACCCGTCTTTTCTTTCAATCCATCTAATGCAAAATGGCTGTTTACAGAAAACACTCACTGATGAAGGGATAATCTGTGAAAATATGTATTTCTTTGGCTCAGGCATTGTGCCTCAAAGAGTTCTGTTGATTTTCTGAAGAAATACCCTTTAAACCTGTGGGTAAAAGTGACTTTAAAAAGTTTCAAAACTTAGACAAAATGTAGGGATGTTGTGCTGGTTCTTTAGGGCGAGCTTCTTTCTTTTTTCTCTCCTCTATCTAATGTGAAAGTCAGTTCTGAAAACCTACCATCCCCACTCCAGAAACCAATTTTTTCCCAATGAGACATGCATTGTCGGGACACCTGTGGGCTGCCATTTCCATTGACGGGGGTTGGGGGTTGAGGGATGGGGGCGTGGCAGCAGTACGGGCTTTTAATCAAGACGCGTTGACTAATCACCCAAGGATTAGCCTCTTAGACAAGGCCTCTTTCATACTGATACTTCGCACAGTGTAAAAACTCGTGGATACGATAGGGGGAGTGGGGTTGTGGATTTTTTAGGGGGATGAAGGAGTGCAGATGGCATACTGTGCCAGGGTTTGCTTTGTTTGATCCTGCCTGAGCCCACATCACCCATATGTCTTGAGGCTGCCTCCACTTCTTTAGCTAGAAGACAGCTCTGCATATTTCTCACAGCAGTCACATATGACGGTGCAATCACTGATATTTATTACCCAACTATACTCATAAGAAATCTAGAACAAGGTTTTGTTTTTGAGCAACGAAACCCTTCGTGCCATCACTTGTGCTCTTGTGCATCTGTGTGCTGGCACCCTCTGACAAAGATTGAGTTTAGCATCCCATGAATTGTTTGTTTAAGTGTTTTTGCGAGTGGGCTGTGGACCTGTATATTGTTGCATGTAAATGAAGCAAGGAGACACTGTTAGGGCTTTGCGGCAAAATTCAGACCTGATGTTGCCCAGGCCCCTCTGGTGTGTATTTTAGTGTCTGATGAGGTCATTCATAATATGCAGTACACACACTTGGCCATGAGCAGCAGAGCACAGGCAGAAGCAAGTTGCAGGCCCAGATGTAACGCTGAAAGAGAGAAGTAAACTTCACATTGCTCAATACCAGGTGTTGGGTGATTGGTGCAAAATTTGCAAGGCAAAGTAGTAATTGATCACTTTTTATCGGTCTACTCTGGGAGAGTTTTTAGTGGCCAATATGAGGAGGAAAATGCAAATAAGATATTTACTTTCAGTAGTATGTCAATTTTTCCTTGAACAATGTTCAACTAACCATTGTATGGCAGAAGTTAGAGCAAATTTGATTAGTTGAGATGTTTCATACAAGATGTTTCGTATGTTGAGATGTTTTGTACAACTTTGAGCCTCAAAAAGAGGCATGAATATGGGTCTCAAATAATACAATTTTAGGCTTGTGACTAAACAGATGAAGGTCAAGGTCAACGTCTTTTGATAAACCACAAATATCCTGCAAAGTAATTTGGTTATGAGACTGATGAGACTAACTTATTGATTTAAAAGTATGAAGTTATGCAGCTTATAATCACCACTCCGCAAGTCGGTCTAGATTCATTCAATTAGTTTCCATGTTATCCCATGTATAATCACCTAAGAGTTTTTTATTTGCACACTGAGCCTCAAAAGCTTGTCAATTTCAGATTTCACACTCCTATCAGACTTACCTGCTACACACTTAACCATCTCTGAATAGAGCAGGTAGAAAGAGCAAGCCGAGACCCGAGACAACTCTTATAACGTGACAAAAGGACAAATTAGGGCAAACATTACCAGGATTTGTGTCATTTTCAAAAGCTTCTGTAGCGGTAGCACGTTCCTGAGGTCTTCTTTTGTTCATTTGATTAACCATGACTGAAGGGTGTGTTTGAACTGGGTCTCTTTAAACCAGTAGGCTGTCAGGGGATTTCGCATGGTGTCCGATTTGTCACAGTCTAACCTCTTTGTTACTCTGGGTTACTGTGTGGCAGGTGAGTAGGGAGTACAGTGTGCATTGTCAGTTATGTTTACTTATAGTTTTAACTGTGTGCACTGTCAAGTATCTCTGGCTCAAGCAAATATTGGAATTAGAAATTTACAAAAAGAAGGAATTACACTTTTTTGTTCAGGTCCTATAATCATAATCTGCTACTTGAGACTATTGAAAAGCTTATTTCCTCAGCTGAGTTACTCCAGCTATGGAGAATAGATTACATTTCTTTATACAGTGAGCAATAGTGATGCCTGCTGTTTGTCTGCAGCAGCCTGAACGTAACCACCAACCTTGCTTTGGAGGTGGTGTGTTGTTTTACTCATCCTTTGTGTGTAAATAATAAAGGAAATAAATTAAATATCACTAAAGCATTTGCGGTTGGAGAGATAGAAAGGTGAGACACAATTTACAGAGAATGGGAGGTGCAAGAAAGAAGCTTGGCTGCAGATCCTGAATAAGTATGCGTGCCTGTTTGTATATGTGTGTGCGTGCGTGTGTGTTAAGAGGCTGTAGTTATAAAGCACAGTGCTGGGAACTAAGTGTTTGGCCCTCCAGGTGTGTGTGCCGGTGGTTGTCGGGGCTTGTGAGGCCTGCTGCAGAGGCGGCTACGTGACAGCCATAATGATAGGTTTTGGCTGGTGGAGGCATGAGTGTGTGTGTATGTGTCGCTGAGGGCAAGTGTATACTTGGCTTTAGCTGACAAAGACATTCACACACATTTACACACAACAGAGCGAAGACGGTCAACAATGGGCTGCGTATCATTCTCACATCCCACACAGCACAAGCAATAAGATGCCCAATATCAAGACGAGTGAGTACTTGCTAAGTTCTACAAGTCGGGGTCAGATAATCCTCAACCAACCCGTTCTGTAGAAAATAAAAATGCTCAGCAAAGTTGACAAAAGGGTCAAATGGAGGTTAAACTGTAATTTGGCAGGAAGATCATCAAGTACCTCCTGTCAGTCGCCTTCCTCATCATTCAACAAGATAATCTGCATCTTCAAGCTCTTCTGGGAGCATTTGAACCAAAGTGAAACAACTCAATCATTCAGAAGGTTATTGGTTTACTTTTAAATAATGAGGCCTCTGATCTCAAAAACCTGGACATGAAGACATATTTTTTAGTAACTCTTTTGAGATCATCACAAATTAAAGTTTTTGAACATCCATTAACATCCAAATTTACTGTTGTTAAATCTGATTTTTTTTTTTTTTTTAACTTACCATTTTTAAAATGATTGTTCATTGTAATTAGATATTTATCTCCTCTGGTATAATAATAATTTGCAATCTGGCTTTGAAATAAAATATATGGAACTCAATATTTCAGGTCTTCATTTAATTTTCTTCAAAGTAAAAGAAAATAAACTACAAGGATTGAAAATATGCAAAAAGGAAATGATTTCTTGCTATTCGGAATCCAAACTGAAATACTCCAATAATTTACATTTACTTTCTAAATTTAAAGACGCTGTGTCTATTAATCTATTTCCCAATGCTAAACAAACTGTTTCATAACCCATATTTAGACAATTTCAATGAATCAGTGCACTAAATAAGTTTTCTAAATAAAAATTGCTGAAATATAGACTACAATGCAAATATTTTCTTCTTTTTGTGGACATAATTTACTGGAGTTACATAACTGCATTTTCTATGGAAGGCTATGAGCATGTGCTACGTGAAATTTGTCAAAGAGTTGTAAAGCATACTTCTGAGGGAAAAAAGTTTGAAATAGTTGTCTATGAATGATAGTCTATTTAGATAACTTTTGTATTGTACTTTAGGAGCTAAACCTCAATGAATGCAACAATGTACCTGAACAATTTATGCTCTATCATCTCTTCAGTCAGCATCTCAGACAGAAACTTAAAATCGGTTCCATTCATTTCTAAATTATCTTTGTGGAGGGGGTTTTGTCAGAAGCTGTAACTGGAGCTCATTAAAGGGGATATTTACTTTTCTTCTGGTAGTCATGTATGATAGTAATATTCCTGCCTGACAAAGATGCTCATTGTTGTGGCTTGTGACAAGGCCTTAGGTCTCGGGGAAGCAGATCCGACTGTGGCTCTTCGTCCTCCACACAAGAAAGCTCTGAGGAGAACCTTTTTCATTTTTTTTTTTTACCGGCAAATTCAGCCATTGTCTTACCACCCTTGCCGCATCCGTTTTGCCCCGTTTTGAATTTGTCTGTTCTGTGATACCACAAAATGCTAAAAGGCGCATACATGGAAAAAAGAGCAAGAGGAAGAGAGACAACAGGCAAACTATTGTCTTGCCTTAAACAGAATGTCCCTCCAACTGCTTATGTTTGCATGTCTGATCCTAAAATTTGATTTGCGGGTTTTAAGGCAGTTGAACTGGAAGTGCTTAATGTCTAGATGACTCTTTAATATGTCGCGTACCTTCTAAAAGTGAGATGCATTAAGTTAATAACACGTACAACAAATGATTTTCAGACAATCCTGTTAAAAATGGCAACATTCCACAATTTGCACCAAAGGAGAAATTAATAAAAATCCTTGACAGAGAAACAGTGGGAAACCAGTTATTTGGTTTGGAGGCTTTTGTCCACAAAGATCAGAAATTATTATCAGGTTCTTGTGAGATTATTCTCATAATAGACTTTCTATTTGAATATGAATCCACTGGGCTGAGATCAAAGACATCAAGAGGATATTTCCTGCTGTCTTGGTGCTTATGGCTCGTTCAAAGAAATCCAACTGTTGACGGCAGCTGTTCTTCTCAGAAGCTCTGACTTTGTCTTACAGAAGCTGCCGCTTAGTTAGTCCCACAACAGGACTTGGATATTCAGCGCACCCCCTATGAACAGTGTTTAAAAAAAGGTTCACAGAGAGATACCAGAGCTTCTTTCTCTGGTACTTGTTTCTTCTCACTGTATTTCTTTTCCCACCCACCAGACAACAGTTCTTAGTGGCAGTATCAGTGGATATATTTGTGATTTACTTTTCTCTCTCTCTTTCTTCTTGGCAGAAGAACAATGCTTTAGTTTAGACAGTGCATTCCTGATTGTTGACACACTGTGGTATGGAGAAGGATTAGTGAGAGCTTTGGCTTTTTGATTCCTCTGCCTTGGCTCATGAGCAACACCTGGATGTATCCATGACAACGGCATTACACTGAACTGCAACTTGCCTCTAACCGGTTCGACAGAGAGTCCCTTGCCCAGCTTCTGCAAGAAGGGTCATTTAAAGCTACAATATCCAGCTTTTATAAAAAAAAGTGTTTATTTTATTTTTTTTTCCATATTTGCTACAACTATTGCTATTGTGGCAGCATGTGTGAGACAGATCTATGAAAAAAATGAAGCTCTTCAACCTCCTCTATATTGTGATCTGCAAAAATTCACCACTTCCGATCAAAAACAACCAATCAGAGCTGTGAAAAAGGTCTTCGTACTGTCAGTCATGCTCTTGTATGCACTGGTCAATGTACTAATACAGGAGAAACAGTTTACCCTTGTAGGAAAATTGTTTATCCACCGTCATTGGTGGCCATGCTAACTAGCCTGAGCATTCATGAAAGGCTTTACTGTCTGGAACAAGCTGTAGTATAGCAAAGAGCCAGAGGGAGATTGTGAGTAGACAATACACAAGCTGATTGACAGCGCCAAGCCCTCATCCTATCTGTGATTGGTTCTCTCTGACCAAGCTCTGGGAGAAGGCGCAGGAAAAATATTTTTCACAGAATATCTGTCTTATGCTAGACTGCCTTGTCAAAAGGATAGTTTTAACACTGGTGTTACAAACATTTTTTTAAAATAAAAATTACATACTGTAGCTTTAAGAGAATCGAAGATGAAAACTTTTGTTTGAGAGGTGGTTTCATTCATTTGTACTCTTAAAATGTGTCTTTCCTCCCACCACAAACAAGTAGTTTTATTGGGTGTAGATGTTGGTTTAACATTTTTTGCGCAAGAGCCATTCCTGTTGTATCAAAACCGATAACTCGTGTTTGGCGAACCCACATGTGGTCTGAGTGAGATTGTGTGATAGCCAAAACCGAGGCTTGATTGTTCACTAACTTGTAGACTGCTGAGAGTCTCGCAGTGAGATGCTCTTCAATCTTATCAACAGGAGCCCATAAGGCCCATATCAAGAATTCAGAAGATCACTTCCTCTGACATCACTGCCTGCAGAGTCTGTGCCGGTTCTCGGAAATCTGCTGGTTCTTCTTGCAAACATTCATTCATCAACCTTGATGATCTTAGGTTTCAATATTTCAATTTTACTAAAATGTTTCTTCTGGCTGGAATAATGGTTATGGAGTGCCTCAGCCAAAGTTCAGGTTTGAGTTGGGATTTGGGCAGCCAAAGATTAAGGTCCTGCATAGCAAGGAGGCTTTCCAACCTCAAAGACTCTGAGTTCTTCACAAAAGAGAGGAAACAATAGAATACTTCGATTAACAGAAATAAACAAAATGTGAGCTTTATAATTGTAATTGTACATTACTTATCATTGAATACACAGTAAATATCCTCTAAAGTAAATAAAAAATAAAATCATACAACTTTAGAAGGGCTTATTTAACAGGCATATGCTTTTTCAATAAGATACTAATTCAGATTAACATTACCATAAGCTGTGTGATAAGTTGTGAACAACACTTCCTTTCACTCGCTTACATTAAGGTGGTGTAATTTGCTGACCAAACTGCTGACGAGGCAGAACCTCATAAGATTTATAAATGGTCTTTAAGTACAGTTGCCTCTCCACCACCATAACTACTTCTATGGTGTTTGCTATGACTCAGGTCTGGTCTGACTTTACAGCAAGAGTCTGTTTAAATTCTAAATGCTGCGTTGTCTGCTGAAATATGGCTTTTCACGTTAATTCTGCACAAAAAAGCATTTAGCCAGTGTTTAAATTAAAGCGGTATTTGTTTGGTACGCATGGTTACAAAGCAAGAAGCATATGCTAAACAGTTTTGATGTGTTTCCACACTTCTATTGTTTACTAATTCTATATTTTAGGTGAGTTACAATTTAAAATAGCTGATGTGCTAAAGAATAATAAATGGTAGTATTTTTTTGTATTTAGAGCTAATGTTTTAGAGCTAACATAATCTACACAGAGGACTATAGTGTATGAGTACAAAGCTACCTTTTTGAAGTTTTATTCACATTTGTTTTAGATTTTCTACTATGTGTCAGATGGTAAGGAATGTATTTTGCACATTTGACTACCCTTTTTTTCGTTTAGAAGGTATGTTTTGTGGCAAGCCAGACAGAGGACAGAATATGCCGAATGGGAAAAACCCATCAGCTTTATGCCTGTATGAGTCACTCAACGTTTCCATCTTGCTCACTGTTCATTCACCAGGTATTTATTGTGAAATAATGATTTCCACTGATGCCTGTATTGAAAACATTCACAGGTGTTGCAACGTAATTCATTTTTCATGATTAAAGGCATTCCTGGGAAAATCATTGCTTCATTGACTCTCTCAGTTCTTAATAAAAATAGTTACTGAAAGTTTAATCCAGTGGAACACTGGATACAAAATTAATTTGTTTCAATAGGCAGCTTACGCCATGATGGACTGGAAACCTGTTTAGTGTGTACCACGCCTCACATCCAAAGTTGACGACAACACAAGCAGAAGGAGGGCAACCTGAAGAACCAACATATAGAGAATCATACAATCAAGTATATGATTCTGCACATAACTGAGGAAAATTCATATTTGGGGAAGTCATGTGCCGTTTGTTTTTGGAAAAATTCAGATTCTGATGCATTCGTGCTGCTGCTTTGGAAATGCTAACCAGTAGAGTGTCAAGTAGAATTGTGTCTAGGTTTTTCAGCTTCAGAACACTGCATTTTCTTTTGAATAGTTTAAATATGTTCAATGTAAAACATTCAGGACTAGGCACATTTCTGCAAATAACCAGAATTATGTTTTAAGGAAAAATCCAAAAACAGGTAACTTTGCAAATACTGAGCTGTGCATAGGTAGGGGTTGATTATATAAAGGCCAAGTTGTGTAAAGTAAAGCATTTGTCACTGTGTGGAAATGCTTTTATTTTGTCTCAATAGTTTGTATAAAAAAACTTTAGTTGATAGTCACAACTCATCTTGTTTTTTTTTATTTATTTTTCTCTAAAATTTTTATTTGGGTTTAATATTAATAAATGAAGATTGCTAAGCAGGGTTAGTTTAAGAGGAGGGAAACATATCTGTGTTAAATTAACAGGTCCTGGTCTGTTAACAACAAATGCAAAATTAAAACCCAGAATGTCATTTCGAATGTGACAGCAGGTAGTTTGGGTTTCTTCTAAATTTAGCACTTAATTTGAAAACCCCGAAGATAAATCAACTGTTCTTCCTGATCGCAGGCATATCAGACAGACATGTTTACAGTTGATAGTGTGGAACTGGCTATACCTCATCAAGAGACCACAGGTGGCTTTTTTGGCATGACACTTGATTTACACAGTCAACCACTAGCACCTGTTTGATAGCAATCAAACAGCAACCACAGGCACATGTGATTCCTGGTGTTGTTTTTATATATGTGTCAAATTAGATCCTGCTTGCTTGTTTGTAGCACTTGCAGAACGTTTGGCCATTTTGGTTAAATGTGTTTTTGTTATGTGACTCACATGGATAAATGAGAAAATCATCTGTATTCTACAAGTTTGAATTTGTGAGCCCTTTCTTTCCCCTTCGGTCTAATTGATGTTTTAGCCCTGTCATGCCGATGAGGAAGTATTTTTGGGACAGCTCGTCCCAGTGTAGGCATTGAGGTGTTTGCTATGGAAATAAACAAAATTCCCCTGTCCATGATGAAGTGTAGCAGGCATTAACTGTGGCTCTATGAAGGGCAGTGTGCAGCGTGGGAAGTTTGGTGAGCTTCCTGACCCCACGTACCACCACAGCACATTGCCCTTCATCACATGATAAAGGAATGCTCCTCATCTTTTGTTTTAACATCACGTGATAAAGGAATGCTCCTCATCTTTTGTTTTAACATCCAGTGCACTCTCGGAGTTGAGAGCAGTTTTGCATACTATAGAGTGATCACTAGCTTGGCATCTTGCCTCCCCATTCTCTTCTTGAATTATTCTCGAACAGGATTTGTGGGAAGCTCTCTCCTGCATCTTTTAAATCACTTCAAGCGCTACTGAAGGCTTTTTTTTTTTTTTTTTTTTAATCAAAGCGGGCACCAATCTAATGGCATCATTTGAACCTGCTCAGATCCAGAGAATCAACCCCTTTTTTTCTGTGCTTAGTTTTTTTTTTTTTTTTGAGCAGGGGAAAACAAAAGGCTGGCGCAGTGAAGCGCATCTCGCCTTGCGAGCTGAATAGAGGGGCCCCTTTCATGGCTGTTTATGAGCTCCCCTCTTCAAAAACACACATACAAATCACATCCAGTTCTCTCAGTAGCTCCCTCCAAAACAAGGATGATTGCACCAAGGGAAGGGGAATGGTCCAAAATTTTATGGTGCCCCTCTTTGCTTCTCTGTCCCAGTTGGTATATATCTGCATTAGCCAAATTGTTTTGATATGTCTCTGTGTGATCATATTTAAATGGTCTTGTATGAAAATAACTTGACCCTTTGCCTTGTATAAGAAATTAAATTGGACTGATTTAAGAGGATAAAATTTCATTTTAATAATGAAAGAAACATTTTGCAGGTGGATAATTAATTAGCTAACATATGAGGATGGGTCCCTAAGTCTGCAAGTAATGATCACTAACAGTGAATTATTTGAATTTTAGCTCTTGATTCCCATCACTAATCAATTTCGATCTCTATTCCTTAAACATATCCCCTTTGATATCACAGTATTCAGTGGACTCCAAACCATTTAAACAGTGTGTGATAATTATTGAAATTTGGCCTTTTGTCATTTGTTTATTCAATTTCATAGTCACACATTTCCTTCCTGTCTGTTTTGTGTTTGCAAGCAAATAATTTTTTACAAGTTTGAACTGTGACATATTAATTTCCTATGCAGATAAATATTTTGATTAATATGTGATTATAACATTTATTAAATTTTACATAATTAAAGTTGTTTATTTTCTCAAGACTTTTTCAGTTGGATTTGATTCTTGTTGCCGGTTATGAAATGTAAGGTATTCGGACCTAAACCAAAATAGCTCTTAGCAATCTCCTGTCCTGTGGATGTTGTTTATTGTGGCAATTTACCTGTATTTTCTTACAGTGTGCTGCTTGTAGATCATAGAAAATGACTTGCTTGTCGAAGTGGGACAGTGAAGACAGCTTACTACTTACAACTTAATAATTAAAATTAGAACATCATATTGTTTTGAGAAGTAAAACTATCATTGTTTGTATTTTGAAGTAAGACAAAGATTTCTAGCATTCTAACTAAGGGGATCATTTACCTTGATGATACCGAAATTCTAAATGTTGGTCAAATAGTTCAAGGTTTTTGAGTTTTCATCTTGAAATATAGTTTCAAATATTTTTTGTGTTATTCTTTTATAAATGCACCTAATATTCTGTACATCTGGACTGCAGGTAGAAATGCATGTCACACCTTACCCTGTCTTGTTAAATTAAACAAATAATTTTCTAAAATAGCTATTGTAGCTACAGCTTACCCATGTATAACACACCATTGACCATTGAACCTTTATGATTTCTCAAAAGATTATCATACTCTAAACTGAAATTAAAATCATGGTTTAAGTGAGGAACCATCAAGGAAACAACTACGTCTGATCATCTAAAAACAAGTAATACTCATAATTGTCATAAACAAAATTAAGACTAGGATGATCTTTACAAATATAATTGTCATTATATATATGCATGTTTGTTGATAACAGTAACTAAGCCAGGAGTCAACAGAAATTTCTATGTCAGTGAAATCTCAGTATGTCCCTGTTGCTCTGTGTGATGCTGTCTTCTACAGGGTGTGATTTTTTTCTTCTTGTACTTCTTGTCTGGGGGGAATTTACAAGCATTACATTTTTGGAAGACAGATCTGGGCCCTAGTTTTAACTGCCTGAAAGCATCTCTTTAGATTTTTGGTGATTAACAATTTACGACGACCTCTTCTGTCATGCTACCTTATCTCATCATTATCTCTATACACCTTCATACCAAAGTGAAGGTGTAGAGTCAAACATGATAATGTGACTGTGAAAAAAAACAAAAAAATCCAAAACCATATACTTGCCTCTCTCTGCTGATTGTCAGAGACACCCACAGGCCTGAACTTCTGTTGACAAATGAAAAGTCACCTAAACTTGAAGGAGCTCTCCCCTCAACTACTTTTTTCCGTTCTGTGTCACATCTTGTTGAACGGGTATAAGGTTTGACAGACAGGAAGAATGCTAGCTGAGAGATTGGTTTTGTAATGTTGGCCCATTCTTTGGGTGTTCTTTAGCAAACAGAGTGGTGCTACATCCTGTTTTTTATGGGTTTCTCACATCACTGTTCAAACTCTCAAACAGGCCAGTCCCCGAATGTACATTTGGGAGAGCAAACACTGCTCTAATACTTCACCGATCTGACCTTCTACTAACTTGATACACACATATAAACAAACATGCACACACCTTTATACGTCTCTGTCCAAGAGGGTGGGAAAATCGTCATTGTTTATCTGGAATTAACTGTGCTGACACAATTAATGCACATCATTTTATTTTTTGCTTTATTGACACAAGTTCTGAACCAGCGTTTACAACCCAAAACCATTCAGCATGGAATTTTTTAATTCACCTTAATGAATGTGTTTTTATTGTCTTCATGTGTGGCAAAAGCAATGTTTTCTTAGCGAACCGCAGCTCTTATAAACATTAAGGGTGGGTGCTGCATGTCATTTTTAAGTAACACATGAGTGCAGTGTTTTGGCTCCAAACGTTATTAAAAGCGGTGCCCTTGTGCGCATGGGTCAAATGCTTGGAAAAGCTGGTGGGAAATTTGTGAGAAAACTTGAATGCATTTAAAATTATGGATTCTCAAGTGCTCCCCTTATTCTTCCAAATGCAATGAAATTTTGTAGAGGCTCTTTTTATTAAATGGCACAGAAAATATAAAGGAGACATGCAGCTCTCCCGGGCTGCATGCAGAATGCTGCACTTTTCAGGCTTATTTGGTTTATGGAAAAAAAGTTAGGTGTGAATGCGCCTGGGCTTGAACAATACAGTCAAACTCCATGCATATTTTTTTTTTGATTCAAACATAAAAGAACAAAATAAAATCTACTGCTTTTATAGACCATGCTATAATCCTGTCTTGACTGTCCCTTTTTTTTTTTCTCTTTTCCGCCCCGATATACAAGGCATTCCTTTGTGGTTGTGTAACATGATTTGGGGCAAACAGTTAGAGAAACCGAGATGGGAGTGAAAGCAAAGAGATCGAGGGGGCAAACACCCTGTCATGCTGGGCTTGGTGCACGGCAGTGCACTCATACTTTTGAGCCTGGTTTCAACAGCAATGGGTAGCTGGCTTATCATCAGCCTGCTCAGCTTTTTCTTCTGTCACGCGTGGCCTGCCTTAATCTCTCCCGTGTACTGTAAACCGCACCTAATAACCCTCCGCGCGATTAAAGCAAACATCTTAATAACAGCCTGCCTCATTATCAGCTCGCATTGGGAAAACCGAGTGGTTAAGCCTGAGCTTTGCAATGTGGGCTCATAGGGAGGCCAGAAAACAAGATAACCTGCTTACGTAGTACCTCCCATTGAGAAAATAAAAAATACCACTGCGCTTTTTTTTCTTATTCAGAATGTGGAAAATTATTTGCACTGAATCTTCTTATTAGAAGTTTTTCAAGGTGATAGAGAAACTGAGCACAAAAGCCAGAGAGAGTTGCAGAACTGAAAGTAACATGTCGCTCTAGAGGGTGCTGTTTACTGAGAAAACAGCTTATCACTCCTGCAGTTCTCCTTCAAATGTCTGCTCTCTTTTGCTTTCTAAAACCAATATGTTAAACATCTGAACATTTACCTGAACCTGAATAAAGCAAAGGTTACTATTAAAGTTTACTCAGTTATATCTTAAATCCAAGCAAAACAAGTCAAAATAAATGTCAGTTCCAGCAAGATTTATCCAAGAAAAGATGCTCCGCTCTGCCCGTGAATGCGTAGTGTTGTGTTGTGCAAGGCGTTTTTGACACATCGTTAGTCGTTGTAATATCACTGTTTCCTGCTTGTGTGTGTGTTTCTCACACAAGCATAAAAATGTTTACACAAGTTTCACACAGCCAGCAAGAGCAGATGATGAGCTGTCATTCAGACCTATGCTGGCACAATGTTCACAGAGACAAATGCATCTAAGGAGATGGCTACACCTGTGCCGTCTGTGATCTCCTGCGGTGAATTGCAGGGTGTAATCCCTAACATCGCTTGTGTTTATGCTTGTGTTTTAGTTACAGGCCTGACTCCCGCTTGCTTTCGAGCTTATCTGAGACCTTTGTTACAATTAGTCATTACCTTGATTCCAGGAGCATTCTCTTCATCCGCCTGCTGTACATGCTTACAGTAGTCATATCCTTTGAACCTTTAGACACTTTTGTTTTCCAGTTGCACCTCCACATACAAAGAATTTCTTCGGGGGTTTTGAGGACATCTCATTTGCTTGGGACACCTTCTGAATGTCAAAGTTTTCCACCTACTTGTGTAAAATTCAGGTTTTTCTTCCTTTTTTTTTTCCTCACTTTTTTCTTGCACTGTACTATAAAGATCAGATTTGTGAAGATCCAAAGTACATGTTTCCAAATTGACAGATTCTGAAGCTCTGGAGCTTAGTACCTCTGTCAGGTCCTCTGCTCTCCTTGCTCAATTGAACAGTGCCATGTACGATAGTCAGAGCCTAGGTTTTTGTTTTAGAAAGTAACTCCGATATATACTTTTCAACAATAGAATTTGAACATTTACAGAAGCATGAATACTAAGGCATTGTAACATTTGAGAATAAATTTAACTCAGATGGTCAAACTGGTCATCATCCAAATGTTTTCGTTTTGTAAAACAAAATTCAGTTCTAAATATAGAACACGGTAAACAACTTTTCTCATGCCCTGGCTCTCCACAACAGGATCATTTATAGGAGCCTTTATTTTGGAAGTGTTTCCTTATGTACTGACTATTTGAGGAGGCCTTTTTTCTTGCTTTATATGGTTCTTATTTCGTCATTAGTGACGGTAGCACCACCGTTGAGGTCATAAACAGGGAGGAGAAACTTTCAATGCCAGATTGAACTCACTTTTTATTTTAGTAAATATGCTAAATATAGAGTCCAGCCACTGCCAGAAGTTTGTTCCAAAGTTACTGAATGACACACCTTTCGAGAAATGACTCTTCACAAGTTCACATCTGCTATTATTATCATAATCCCACTCTCCCTCCTTATTTTTCTCTCGTTTTTCTCTCCCTCTCTCTGACAGACGCACAGTAGTTGTCCTGTTTTCTGTCTTAAAATGTTTTGCGTAGATTATAATTAAGAGTAGCCTTATTCAAAGTAAAGGAACAGCATGCCTCAGCCCTCAGCTCTGACGTGGGTGGAAGTGAAGAACCAGTAAAAGGTCCTCATTGCTTACACACCCTTTGTATGGCAGTGCACTGTTGTAATGGTGGCATTTCAACCCTTCAGACTTAGCCAGGCAATTAGATAACATGAGAGTTGCCACTCTTGTGAGTTAACCCAGCTGTGACAGTGCATGAAGCTACAAAAAGAGAACCACTCCTGACCAAGAACAATTACAACACTACGTAAAGTCTGGCCCAGTATGAGAAGAGTATTGAAGCCTTATGTGTTTTTTTTTTTTTTTTTAGGATGATGTGATCCATCCGTCTCTCATCTGGTTTTTCTCTCACTGATTTGTCATGGACGGCACTACACACTGCTGTTCAGTGGTCTTAGCAGGATCCGTTTTGGAAACGGATCCTGCAGGCTTTGAATCCCTTTTTTCATTTGTACCCTATATTATTCAATTTCACCCAGGGATTAATAAAATAGTTCTAACTTTGACTATTACAGTCTTTGACTCTGTTTCTCCTAAAGTAACCTAGCTCAGTAAAGTGAAGATATAAAAGATATGGCAATGGAATATACCTGCAAAGTTGGACAAAAATACTTGTATTATCTTACCTGTTTATAACAGCAAAGCAGATCTAAAATAATCTCAAGAGAATCATACTGCTTTAGTGTAATAGTTCCATTAGTTTGAGTAGAAACGTCATTTCGCAGTTACTAAAGAAATGAAGAAATTTCAGCATTTTGGAACACTGATAGTCTGTTTTACAATTTGAAACAACTAAACAATTTTAAACAACTAAATTGAAAGTATTTGCAACATTTGTTTGGTTGTTTACTCAGCCAATGAACATGTTCCTAAACCAACACTGTCTCCAATGTTTCAGAAGTTTAGTCCACTCTTGAACCTCAGAGCAGACTGACAAATCACATCTGATCCCATGATTACCATAGTTACCTGACATTTTTCAGCTGATAAAACTGTAATACACTCAACAACTGTATCTCTTGAACGTGAAGTATAGTGTCCAAATCAGGTAAAAATCATTGTATGCCGCAGACGTAAGAATTTTCAGTTTGTGTTGTTCCAGTTAACTAAATCAGCTAAAACTAGGAACCCGCATTTTACTAACTGTTTTTTTCACTGCTCTGAGAATGGCATCTTTATCTTTTTACTAGGGTTACGGGAATGTTCACCTATAACGTTACAAAATTTCACTTCAAAAAATCCAAATTATCCCTGTAAAGGTGATATGTGTTCCCTTAGTGGCTCACTCGGATGGGCAAAATGTTCTGTAATAAAGTGGATATGTGCCAGAAACATATACTGTTACTGTGATTCAGGCTTGTAAAATTTTTATTTCCTCTGTTGGCACAACTGATATCCAACTGTTCTTACCTTTTTAACTTAACACGAGGACCTGGAACAGAATTTATTGGTTGATGTTTGCTGTGGTACACTTTAAAGATTGCTGTTATCCTCAGAATGGGATCTTTACACAACTCATGCCTGTACTCTATTTTCCAAGGCTTCAGCCATTCTTGCCGTTTGATGAATGTACTGTAGTCAGCCATGATCCTGTTTGCTTAGCTACTCTCCCATCACCCATCTTGCCCTCCCACCCGCTTCCTGGCAGTCCCTTTCCCTTACTCACACCAAACAGTGGGAGCCTGTCACTGTGTCACCCATGGGGTGATGCCCCTCTCTCAGCCCTTTGGGGCCCATTAGCCTCTGTAGCACTCCATGTTTGCCCAATCATTCGAGATCCGGATACAGGGATGAATTGTTAACTACTGCAGGTCAGTCATTGCCTCCCTCCCTCTATGTCCCACTCCCCATTTTTTGCTCTCTCTCAACTGCTGTTTACTCATCTCCATAGAAACCAAGTATTTTTTTTTCCTTGATGTGATCGCTACCAGTCATCCCCATTGCTACTCGTTGCCACCACAACTTCCTCTTCTCTTCATCTTCTCTGTTGGAGTGCCCAATCAAAAGGCAGCAAAGGATGTTCACATAAATGCAAAGCATTGACGATGCAACCCCCTCTGACTACAGATAGGGTTGATTTCAGTCTTTAAACTTGTGGGAAAGTAAGATTTTATTTGCAAGATCAGGTTTGCAATGTTACTGTAATTTGCTAAAAAAAAAAAAAAAAAACAAGAAACAAAAAAAAACACCTTTTTAACTATAAAAAACATTTTCACTGAAATAAAGTTATCATAGTTACATAAACCTATTGACTACTCTCAAAGTATGCATGTGCTAGTGTGTGTGTCTTATTTGCTCAAGGCAGGTGAGTGTTTGTCTACCTGTCTCCATTTATGAGATCAGTGTTTGCTCAAGGAATGCACCACGTCCGATTTGTCATTTGTTATTGTTCAGCTCATCCAACTGGTGCCTCGAGGTTTGGTTGCGTTGTGCCCCAGCAAGCGGGAAATATTTGCTTTTCTTGGTTTTTCCTCTTTGGCTTAGCATATTTGCACACGCTCTTGACAGGAAATGTGACTTATAGAGAGAAATGGCTTTCAAACTGGCTGTGAACTAGATCTGTTTTATGACAGAAAATGTCGAGCGAGTGAGTTGAGTGTCATTAATTTAGGATAAATGTTTTCCATCATTTTCTCTCTGCTTTGAAAGCTGCTATTCTGATCTTTGAAAGTAAGAAAGAAAGCAAAAAGTCATAACTCTGGAATGACTAGAATATTTCTGACTTCTAACCGATTATCTTTAAAGACCATGTAGATATAAGAACATTGCAAAAATGTTAGTATTTTTTTATTATCTTTTGAGAAATATTGAAATGATTTCTAATCAGGAACAAACTTTTTTGGTAATTAAAATTAAAGTTTTATCCTAATCTGACTTGTGTATGAAAATCTTGGGCTGTAGAAGGAGCATAGGTGAAACGTCATGACACTTTGAGAACATAATTATACAGACAACAGACAAAAAAAAAAACAAATGTAAGAAATGCTTTAGCAGAAATAGCTTTCTAAAAAAGTTAATTCTGCAGAAACAGATAAGCTCTGCTGAGTAAACTTCACTTGTTAGGTATGAGGAAGTCTCAGCATTTTTTTTCTCTTATTCTAATTGTTTCAGATTAATTACTCAAAGCACTTGCAAATTTTGACTTGATCGTCAATATTTGGTCTGTCTTGGCATTTTAGTTGCTGTTTTTAGATTATGGTAATTTCTACGACCATTAAAGTTAAGAAAAATGTATTGGTTTTTGGGTGTGTTTTTTCTTTTTCTTCTTCTTTTTTTTTTTTTTTTGGTGTGTGTTTGTCATCCTGTGCCACCATCTGGGTGGTCCTCACGGCTGGTTTGATCATAATCACCCAGTCCCATAAATCAGTGTCCGGACTCTGGCCAGGAGCTGATTCTGTGTGCCTCACTGGAGCGAGGGGCTTGAGGCATTAAGCTAAGACCCCCGGCCGCTGCCCTGCCCAGGCCTGGCCACACGTCAGCTCTCCACACCACCTTTAAAATAACTTGTCATGCATGACAGCCTTTGGGAAAGAGCCTCATTCAAGTTAATACCAGCCATAACAGAAATATATTAATCATTTTTTTCAAAACATAACATAGTTTTTGTTAGACTTTCAGAAGTTTGTTTTTGTTTTGTTTTCCCTCAATTTCAACAAAATATGTTTGTTTATGATAAAATGTGTTTGTTCCAACTGCCAGCTAACCTAAAGTGGCTTTGATAGTCTTGTATAATGCTACTCTCAAAACAAATGTTTCCACCTGATCTAAAGATTAAAGTCATATCTTTGTCTTTGTAGGTCCTCTGCCTCTCTCTGAGCTTGAAGAACAAGGATGAAGGCCCGTCGGAGCTGTCTGGCTTGCATACATCACTCTACGCTGAGCTTTTATCTAGCCAGACTGGTCTGTGCTCCATCCAGACCCAGCTCCCGGCAAGTGCACAGTCCTGAGACCTGTGGCATTAATAAAGATAATACTGTTTGGAATAATAACAGTCAATTCTGCTCAATAGTGGAAAGAGACAGGACGTACAAGTGTCATGGAATACAAAAGAAACCAAGATGAAAGGCTGAAAGGGGAGTCCGTGCACCTTTTCCGCTCTCAGGTGGGAACCTATATCAACATCTACACATGTGAGCAGTTCTAAGTGGGTTCCTATGCCAATTGTGAGCTGTAGAATCATGACACAGACATACAATTTGTTCTTTTGTCTGCCAAGATCACAAAGGGAAGCGAGTCACTTGTCTTTCCTTTTATTTTTCTCATTTTCCCCCTTCTTTCTCTTTCTCTTTATTCACAATTGTGGATGCAATTTAATTTGATGAGCAGGTGGCCTTATTATATACATCTGACAGTGCTTCTGGTTCCCACCTCTGGCGTGTGGAGCTTTCAGTTGGAGTCAGTCATGTAGGTCAGGATTAAGGGTGGAAGGGGAGGAGGAGATACAGTTGGAGTCTAGGTAGTGGCAACCTCAGCGCCCTGCAGTCAGAACCATGCAGAGTTTTGCTTGAAAGAGTTATTCTGTTGCTTAAGCTCTCAGACGCACCCCAGATGGCTTTTGTGCTAGGCAGGGAATTGCTTTGGGACAGAAAAGTCCTTCAGACTTTGTAAGTCACTGGGCACAGCAGGTAAGGTGTTGTGGTGGAGGCAGGCAGAGAAAGCAAGATGTTGCAAATTCTTAATTCTTTTCACATGGAATCTGAAAATAAATCTGAAAGTGCAAAAAAACTGATTTTAATTGCCCCAACATTCTGGTGTTTTGATATTCGAGCATTTGAATATTCACCTAGTTTGAGTCAAAACATTTTCTCAGATGTCAAATAAAACAAAGCTATTGTGTCTCCATTACCAGTGGAAGTAGTTTTAGAAAATAAAAAATACAACCTGTTTTCACTTCTTTGACTTTGATCTGTAGTTTTACAACACAGAGCAATTAAGCAACCCTGTTACTCCTTCAGGGCATTTATGATCTACTATGTTACCCGTCTAACATTCTTCTGCAGTAACTCCATGGTGACCAGATATCAATATTTTGTCAATAAACAAAACAGCTTTGCTGTTTCACACTTTCATTCAAACAAAAGTGTTTTTTTTATTTTATTATTAAGTTCTATGATGGTGAAATTCTTAGAAATTTTGCCATCCAGCAAGAGGGTCTCTGACTTTATTTCAAGGATTTTCTTTTTCTTAAAAAACTTTTTTTAAAACCTTGCCAGAGCTCTATCAAAGTACTCTAGCAGTGTGCCTCTGGCCTAAAGATGAAATAATAGAGTCTTTAGACATTAAATTGCCCTTAGATGTGATTGTGTGCTTCCATGGTCATTTGTCCTGTGATGGACCAGTTGACATATCCACTGTGTAACTTGCCTCTGATAAGACAGGGAAAGAAATTTGTTAAAAATGTTCCTGTCAATTTGCCCAATGAAAAAAACTTGACCTTTGTCCAAAATTGTGTCATATTGATGCTGTGGATTAAGAGATGCAACGATCTGACTATTCCTGGTCAATATGGCTGGCGGGTCAATACTGGCAACCGTGGTACCAGCGCATAACGTAATCAGTGGGTTGCTGGGTCAGTTCCTGCTCCATCCACTTGTGTTATTGTGTGCTTAGGCAAGACACTTTACCCACTTTGCATACTGTTGGTAGTCAGAGGGCCTGGTGGTGCTGGTGCATGGCAACCTCCATCAGACTTTCTCAGATTGCTATACAAGTGCAAGCCATTACTATTTATCATACCACTCTTTGGTTTCCTTCAAAATCTTACCTGCCCATTCCAATTGGTTCCATTCAATGAACCAATCCCAACTGATCCATTGATTAAGGGAGTAGTTTTGAAAACAGCAAAAAAATGGAAAAAAAAAATTTAATGTTTGCCTCTTTTAATTAATCAAAGCATATCTTTAAGCTTTAAGCTCCTTTTTGGAACAAACATATTTTTACTATGTCAACTTCCTTTGTTTGTTTACTTGCATAGTTTTGCTTTTGTAATGGTAAATTAATTAAGTCCAAGTGTTGCCTGACATAGTATTTTTGTCACTAAAATATGTTGAAGGTTATATGAAACCATCAGCCCATATAAAAATGTGTAATAGAAAACTATGTCACTGTGAAAAATAGAGTGGTAAGAACATAGCCAGAATATCAGGCTGTGGTGTTTGAGGTCTGATCTGCAATCCCAACTCGGAGGAGTGATTTGGTTAGGCTCCTCTGTTAGCCATTTTCTGTTTGTCCCCCAAGCGTTTATCACAGAGGTTTCACAAGTGGCCACTTCTACGTGCACTGATAAACAGTAGGGATTGGATCCAGACCCTGCTGGGTTCTAGCTGGAGCCCTGGGGCTTGAAACCACACAGGCCGGGAATGTTAGTCATTTGTTTATTATTGCTGATATTCGCCTGGTCCTAATCCTTGCAGGATTAGCTGGATTACATGTTTTCCTCATTCTACCTTTTTCCACTGTTGGAGAGTTTTCATCTTACATGGGAATATTTGCAATCCTTGTTAATTAACGCATGAGGAACATGTGCACAGAGGCATGCATTTAGGTTTGTGGTATGATCCATGTGTTATGTCGATGTGTTTTTGTTGGATGTTTGTTGTCAAGGTACTTTGACAGATACGCCCAATACTGACATCCTATATAAAGCTGTGACCGAGTTCAAGAAAACTCAGCTACATTGAGTTATGCTTTTTATTTCATGTTAGATCATCCTGGATTGTGGTTTTCTCTAGGCTAAATGAGTGTTTAGATCTAACAAATCAGTGCTGAAGAAGTGTGTTCTTTTCTGGTTTCGGTCGGAAATAGTCCTAGAGCCCTGTAGGAACCAATTAATCAAAGAGACCAAATGTCAGTGTGGCGTCACTGGATTCGGAAACTAATGATGTCATGAAGGAGGGATAAGTGGTTTGAGTGGTACCAGTGTGTAGAGAAGCTACTGGCTTTGAGTCACCTGGATTGAAGACGAAACTGCATTCACTTAGTCTCATGAACTTGTTCAGCGTGACCTTTTCAAAGCTGATTCCAGTCACTTCGTAAATCTCTTTCCAGTTTCAAAACACAACCTAGCACACACTCATTAACATGCCGTCCTCTTTCAGCCGCAGTGTGTTTGTGGGTGAGAAAGTCCAGCAAATCTGCTCAGACGCCCTGCACACAATCCCCACTGCCCAGTTCCTCCCACAAACACACAGAGAAGGGGATACACCAGTGCTGCAGAACTGACAGACAAAATACATGTAATTATCTTAGTTTATGGGAGGCCAAAAGGTTAAGAATGGAGGTTCCTAATTTTCTGGGATGCTCAGGTTTGCCTGTTTGGGTGGAAATTCAGAGTAACTTAATTTACATGATTGAGAGTGCTTTTGTTACAAAATTAAGCTAGAATTCAAATTTGACCTAAATAGTCCGCATAAGCATTTTCTTCACCAAACCCCAAGCACATTAGAATATATAAAAATGTAAAGAGTGTAAAAAATGGTTTCAGTTTAATTTTCCCTTTTTATAGGCTTATATGAAAGTAGGCAAACCCTTAAATACTTCACAACCCTCAAAGCACTCAGCACTGGATACTATTGCTGGGTGGAACTGACAAAATGAATGTTCAGCCCTCCCTACATCCTTCCTCACTCTGCACACAAAGTCGTTATACTTGCTGCTCATGTAAAAGCTCTGCAGCCAATGCAGTCATAGCAGAACTTCATGTGGTGTTTGTTAATTGGCTTTTTTTTTTTTTTTTGGGAAGCGCAGATATGCTCCACTATGCATATCTTGCTCAATGTCCCTTGCACTGCTTGCCTTTATAAAGTGTCTGTTGTTAATTGGCTACGCAGTCACAGTCTCCTGCATTAACTATCCCCTGTGGTATCTGACTGTGGCCCATTTGACCTAGAGGCACCGAGGTGAAAGTCAAGCATTAAACGGCATCAACTTTTGGCAATTTGCCATTTTTTTTCTTTTCTAACCAGCGTCATTGTTTCACCTTTTTATGGTTTTTAATATGAGCTTTGAAGGTGATCTATCTTTTACTGGGACAGTTTTGGGGTTGTGTAAGCAATATCCAATTCATTTCAACACCTTTCCATAACCTTAATATTTTTTGTGTGAGGGTCTGTCACCTTCTGTCACGCACTTTTACCAACTTTCCTACTTGTCTGCCTCCTCAAAACCAATGAATATATTTTCCTTTTGGCCTTACCTATAAAGTAGGTTTGACCATGCCTTCTCCTTACACAATACCAAGGCTACAACTGAGCTGCATCAGCACTGCTCAAAGACCAGGGAGGACTGTGATCCCACCATGGGGTGTATAGCTGTGGCTCCGGCTGTGCTACACTTTAATCCCCATCTCTTTTAACCACAATGGAAAACATGTGCGTTCTCTGTGTAGGGTACAGGCCCACCATAGATGAGGCTGTTTACCTATGCTCTAAAACTAACATCTCACAGCTATGGTGACCGCTCCTGGTCACAGATTCTGTTATTATTTGGAAAACTAATAGACAAATATTTTGTGATATTTTTATTTCAAATAAGATCATTTGACCTTCCATTATCACTTTTGGTTCCGAATTTGCTTTTAAAACTAAATTATAAAATGAATCAATAATAATGTTCAAGATATTTTTTCTATCTTTTTTTTCTATGTGTGGCCATTCATTATTTCTACTTGCAGATTCAAATTTGTTGTAAAGTTTTGTTTTTAAATTAAGAATACATTTTAAATTGATTTTAAATCTGTCATATTAGCATTACATTGGTGAACCTATCTAGCAATATTTCAGTGAAGTATAGGTTCTTGTTATATTTATAGTCCAGTATTTCTACTGTGGGTGGCTGCAGAGCTTCTTGTTTAAAGAAGCTCTGCAGCTTCAGAATCCAACATTTCTATTACTAGCTAAATATTTTATTTGTTGCTGTTTACTTCTTTGACCTGCTTTCTTGTGGTCCACCATGTCACTTTGCCATGTTGGTTGTAATTGTTGATAATTGTACGTACTAAGGTTCAGGGTGAGGTGACAAATTCTCAACTCCCTGCTGTTGTACTTTGTAATCAAGTCACATCTTGGCCTCCACAGGTGGGTAAGGTGATCCAATGGTTGAATGATCTCTTCCGAGTGTAACAGTAACCACAGTCCACGTCCCATGTTGTCCTGCCCTGTTTTGCCCTTTCCTGTCACCTTATCTGAACGTCCAGTGCAATCTAAGCTCCTCTGTTCTCCACTGTGCCCATCTCCGCTGGTGATCTTCTCAGATGTCGCTGTGAAGACAGGATAAGCCCACTAGAGCTGAACTTGAGTTTTACTAACTGACAGAGTTCTGATGCACCATTGAGGGCACAGCCATCTCGACTTCCAGCCACCTACAACTTCCCACCCGTTAACCTCTATGGCAAATGAGGCACAGACAATGAGCTTCACATCAGTTCTCTGAAGAGATAATTTATTTTTAATAAAATCAGAAACAAAAAAAGATATTTGATTGTCAGTTGGGTTTGAGGAAATCCCTTTGTGTTTTATTCGACGTGTTTTCTACTTGCACGAATAGGGACGTAATGTATATTATTTATGGCAGAGTGTACTTCCTCTTGCTCTCTGGATTTGATTAAGAGGACTGGTCCCCCAACAGGCAGTCAACCAACTTATTTCACCCTTTCTCTGAGCCAAAATCTTTACAGTACACTCACAGAGCGTCAAAAACTTTCATCACCTGATAGTCAAAGTAGACACAAGCAGCCCTGAAATATTTGCACACTCACTCTGCTACCCTGCAAGGATTCAGATATCCATGCATTTATTTATCTGCTAACTGAGTCTCTCGCTGGACTGTTTAATGTTGTTTAACTTGAAATCACTGACTGAGGCCAATTTGACACTAATTGAAGCAGAATAAATGACTGCGCTTTTTGTGTTTTCAATACGTGGTAACCTGAAGAGAACTTGAATCATTTACGAATCATCTATCATTTGCATTCAGACCAAACGCTCTGTAAACATGTTTCCACATGTGCTCATTCCACAGTCGCCCTGCCAAACAGCAGTCGGAACACTGCTGAAAGGAAGCTTATCAGAACCCTCTACAATTTTCAGGGACTCCATAGAAAGAACTCCATTATTTTTAGGATGCAGTCCCTGAATATATCATATTTGTTGCATCATTCAAGTTGTACATTTTTGAGTTAATATTTCCTTTCTTAGCGGGACCCCAGCGGATTTTGTACTCTCACAACTTCAGGAGGGTTAGGTAGGACAAAATCTGATTAGAGTGAATGTTGTGTGCGCCTGTGCATGTGCCTGTGTAATGGACATGAGCCCCTTAGCTTTGAATGTGGCTGTGTACATGCAGACCTCGGCTCAGCACGGAGATGTAATCTGATTTGCAGAAGGGAATGGGTCGTTTCACATGACTGGTTTAAAAGACCGCTGGCGTAAGGTTGTGCCAGTGTCCCTGATTGGTATGTGTGCATGTGCTTTTTATTTGCATGCTTTGCATAGACACACACATATTATACATTTATATTTTGACAATGACTTCCATTACTTCATTCATTTCTATAGCCTAAACCCTTAACTTACACCTAACCATTACTATTACATGCCTAACCCTTAACTTTACCTAAATCCAATTCACAACTAAACCTAACCTCAAACCCCAAAACAGCATACCTTCTTATGGGGCCTGAACATTAGGCCCCATACGGAGCAGTGGATCCTCATAACGTAGTATTTATTGGAAAAATAGGCCTTACTACCTGAAAAATGCTAAAACACGCACACACACACCCCGACACACACAAACCATTTATTTGTTTTCGCAACGTACTCTGTGGAAATATGAGTGTTTGTTGGTACAGGCTGCTACACAGTAGAAATGGAAAGGTGTTGAAGTTTGCGGTACAGCTCAACGAAACCAGGCTGCCACATTTATTCCATTGGCCTTAGGTTTAATTGTGATTTGTTTGGGGAAGGTTATGTGAACTAAGACCACCACTAATTAACAGCCAATTACACATCTGGAAATAAGTATAAAGCTCTACTTTGCTGTCCGAGGCAGGTTTTTGTTTGTGATTCCTGTTTACATTTATCTCATAATCATAGATTAATTTGAACTAATGGACCATCAGAAGTGATGTCAAATAATAGAAATAATCTTCTGTAGTGGGTTGCAACAGTATTGATTCCCTTTTGACATAATTTGTCAGGCCACAGCCACAAACCTCAATGTATTTTAGTAGGATTTCATGTGTGTGTACAACAACACGAGGTAGCACATAATTTTGACCATGATTTTTAAAATATTTTACAAGTAAAGATTTGAAAAGCATAGCTTGGTAATGTTTTTGTCAATACTTCATATAGCCACCTTTTGTAACAATTAAAGCAGCAGTGTTTTTTGGAGCAGGGGTTAAGCACAACCCACATATGGAGACCTGAGTTCTCAACACAGATGTCAATAGTTCGAGTACCGGGCTGATGACCTTTGCTGCCTGTGTTGCTCCCTCTCTCAATACCCACTTTCCTGTCAATTCACTATCAAATAAAGGCCACAAGAGCCAATAAAGCCGTAAAAAATGAAAGGCGGCAGTCATTCGGGGAATGTTTCGATCTTCCATAGAGACTGAGAATGAAATCTTTTTCCATTTTCAAAATAGATACAGTTCAATCAGTTTGGGTTGAAGAGCATCTTTAAAAAATCTGTGTTCATTTCCCACCATGAATTCCAAATTATACTTAAGTCTTGATTCTGTATGTTCTGCTTGGATCATTCAGCTATATAAGAATTTTTTCTGTAAACAGTTTTTGTCATGTGTTAGCTGCATGTTGTTTTTCTGCTGAAAGGTTAAGTCTTTTGCAGCAGAGAAGAGATTTATCTCCAGTGTTGCTCTGTATTGAACTCTCATACAGACCAGCCTGTCCCTGCTGGAGAAAGCCATCCCCATAACACGATGCTGTCACCACTGTGTTTTACCCCTTGAGAGGTTTGTTTAGGCTAAGTTGAAGTATTAGTTTTTTGCCACACATGGCATGAGCTCATCTAACCAGAGCAACTTCTTGCTATAACCACTACATGACAAGCAGTTGAGGTTTAAACAGTGACCCACAATGCAGATGTCCACAGATACTTTCATCAGAGCTGTGGATCTCTGTTGCTCCTCCAGAGTCATTATGGCCAAGTTGATTTCTTCTCTGATTAATAATTTTTTTTTGCACAGTGTGTCAGTTTAGGCAGATATCCAACACACACTGTTTTGGTTTTCAATTAAGCTGTATGCTTTCCACATTTTTCAGATGACAGAGGTAGTTTACTGTGTAACTTTCATCAGTGATGGGCTGTAGGATGTAACCATAGAATGCATAATGTTTATTTGTTCTTTGGCCTGTTAATAAATGTATTCTTTTCAGTCTTGAGATCATCATTTGTGGTCATGACAAACACTAGGAGACGCCACACAATTCTCAATGTTTCCACACATTGGACTTTTTATTAACGCAAAACACATCTTATATGTGAGGAGTGACCTCAGAGTTTTTATGCTTGTCTGATCTGGACACTTTAGAAAGTGGGTGCTTGGTATTTGTGCGTTTTCTTTCCTGTCTGTGGCGAGCTCATAAGCACGAAGCTCTGATCCCATCAAGCGTGTCAGCGGGGGCAGTTTTTCATAAGGTAGTAATCTCACAACACAAAGGGGTGTCCAATATTGGAGAAGGCCCCCACTTCTGAGCTAATCAAGACCTGACTAACTCTTCTACTTGGACACCAACCTCTCTAAACATTACCTCATTGGAAGCCCAGCTAAACCTCATGCACCTCCAGTCAGCTGGTGTACATGATAACTCACTTAGCACAGTGTGATAGCTTAGAAAAAAAGCTGAAACACTAGAAAGGGTATAAAAGAAGCAGAAGCAGGACACAACTACCTGTGGCGCCTGGTGCCAGAGAAAGGTATTTTTAAAAGGAAAGAACCATTTTACCATGTCCTCCAGAAACTCTGTGAAACAATTTCCCAGTATTCAGTTTCTCTCCCCACTGTCTTATTATTGCTGTTTTCCCCCTCAACTCTTGGAGCCTTCAACCTGAAAGGAGGTTTTTGAGTTTGGGCTTTGTGTCACTCGGAAACAGTGCATTTGTTGCCAAGGTAACCTGTCAAGGACAGAGAAACTTAGACGCAGCAAGCACCTTTGACTTTGGTTTGGATGGATTTGGACCTGGGCTGTGATTACTTTAGCTAGTGCAGCTTCAGGCTGAAACGTGTTTGCATCTAAATAACAGTAGGCTGACTGAGCCAATACTGACCTGAACCTGGTAACCTTATATAGTAATATAACTTAAATTGATAATGTGTAATTAAAAAAGCAGAGTGTTGTAGGCCCCCCAGAAAATTTAAAATTTAACAGAGTTGGCTGAGCCAACTTTCCAATAAAGGTTTTACTTTTAGTGCAGTTTATTGGAAAACTGCAAAAATGCCTGAACTATTTGTAACTATAAAGCTACCTCTGGTTGAGAAAGAACCTAAAGATTAAGAACTATCCTAATGGTATCCCCCACCGTGTCTAATTTGAAGCAAATGTGATCTTAAATGACTCCATGAATAAAGGAAATAATGATGCTTGCTGTCCTTCAGACAAATTAATCTGTTTAGCAATAATCACCATTTGGAATGTTGCATAATTTAAAGCTGGTTCTAGTAAATATCTGATACCAAGAAAAGGAAAAAAAAGCCTCTAGAAGCTAAGTAAAGTAGAAATAGTGGGCTTCTTTTTTCAACAACAATTCTCATCAACACTATTCATGTACTGTTAGTGTGTCACTTCTAGTAAAATAGGTTCAAGCTAGTATTTGACAACATGCCTGTTTGTTTGAGGCTCTTATTTTGGGATAAAAAAAAGAAATAATTTCTGGGTACTTTATTTTCTCCTGAAAATTTTGTGAAGTTAGAGGAGCAGAATGCCTGAATGCGTTTTCTGGCATGTCTGTGATAAGTCCAGAGACAAAAGGCATGTCTATAGATTATTATTATTTGTAATAATTTCAATGTGATGAGACTCCAAGTTGCCATCCTATTTTTCTGGGGTTAAGGTTAGGGGAAGGAATAGATTGGTAAATAATTGAGATACACTTTAAACACAGGGCTAATTTGAGACAATATATGATACTTGAAAGTCTGAAATTGCAGGATGTTCTTTTTCAGCAATATTTGTTTATGACTCTTTAGTTTTAAATCACCGGAACCACTGTGTGAGCCTATTTGAGGTTATAAACATTTCATCAATGATTGTATCACAGGTTTGTTCTTCCTGGCCAATTTGAAGCTACTGAGGTTAAAAATCACACTTTTGACTTTACCAGCACATTTCACCCCACATATTTGAATTTTGCATCTGAAATGGACTTACATAAAGGCCAAATAATACTTTGTGAATACACAATTTACATAATGTTTCCTTTGAAGTTAAATAAGCCAAAACATACACCTACAGCATCTCAAAGGCAGATTTACTGTCTGTGTTACCAAGCTATTAAACAGGTATATCCAATACATTTAGTATACACAAAGTAGTTAGATATATTAAAGTTTGGACATCTCTTGTAGTGTCTAGACTGCCCAGACTAGGCCATTTGTTTTTTTTTTTGTTGTTGTTGTTTTTTTTAAATTATTATCATTATTTTTTTTTTGTTTGTTTTATCTTCATTTTTTATTCTTTAAAATGAGCCCTAGTTTCTCCATAGTTGGAACTTTATGAATGGAAGTTTGGGTAGACCTAGACTGAATTTGATTCCTTACTTATCCAGGAAAGCCTTTCTGAATCATCTTTATTCCCCCCATCTTTTGTCTTTTTCAGGTCATCCCAGGTGAGCAGCGAGAAGAGGCTGAGTAATGGAAACTCTATCGCAACAGTTTTAAAAGGTAGAGATGTCTCTGATTTCTCCTTTTTCATCACGGAGTTTGATCACACACATTGCAGGCTTATTACTAATTCTGACAATTGCCACACACAACCCCAGTGTGTTTACTGATAAAACAGACGTGTTTTGAGACATGTTACCACTGAGTGTCATGCAGGGAACGACACAGGATTTGTACCCTTCATTTTCTCTTTTTTTAATTTTTTTTATTGTGTAATCTAAGTCATGACAGCAAAGTAAAGAATGCAGTGGCACTAAGATATCACTTCAAACACAGGAGCCTCAGATCCCTTCAGTGGAACTGAGAAGATATGCTTTGATGGCCCACCGCAGAGTCGGTGGCCTTCAAAGGAACTCGGTAATGGGATTGTGCAGGGCAGCCAGCAGACTGAATGACAGGTACTGTATAAGTGTACCTCTCACGGTGGTCATGGGTGATTTTAGTGGAGTTCAGCTGAGCAATCATTTTCTGTAGTTTTTTTTTAAGGCTCAGAATCTCTTCCTCTGCTGTCTACTTGGTTCTGTCAGTAAGTGAAGGGGAACTGTGTATGGGTGGCTGGGCGCCAGCAGACGGGTACAGTAGATGGGCTTTTGAGGGAGTGTGATAGGGGCTGCCAGCCCTAGTTGCAGCCTCCAGCACAAAAAGATATACATGGGCAGGCAAAGACTCAAAGGCAGGTTGGGACCTGGATCCTATGCACTGATGCTGCTCTCACTGGCTGCACTCCAAGGTGAGGCACAGAAAAGAAACGTGGGAAGAGAAAAACCAGAATGCAGGCCAAAGAGAGAGAAAGATCCAGAAAGTAAGCTAAAAGAGCACACAATCTGACCAAGGCAGCAAGAAATGGTCAGAGATTTTTAACAAAAATCACACAGACTGGATGCCATGTGATCTTTCAGTTACAGCGAAATGAAAATGAGAAAAGACCACAAGTTTTAACCCTCCTCTTGTCCTCATTTTCTGTATACACCCTGTGTGCTCCGGGTCAACATAATCCGTCTTCACTAAACCCCCAATATAAGCAGCTTAATTGAATTTTAAACACCAAATTTCATCTTGTATATTGTAATTCACCACAAAATGTGTGAATACTTGAGTTTTCCCTCTCCACTTAAATTTCTATAGCTTAAGAAAAGAAAAAAATGTGTAAAAAGGAGTTTCGAATGCATTTTTATTCATCTCAATGACTCATTTTCTTTTACTTTTCTCCAGTGAACAATTTAAGAGAATGTACAATACAAAAATATGAAAAATAACATAACGCATTCAACTAATTAGCACATGTAGGGCAATATGCAAGTGCACAGCCTCTGCAAATATATTTCTTACACCTGCAGCACACAGTATGGTTTTACAGTCCTTCTTTTTAGGGCAGAACTGACATCTCTTCCTCTACTTGCCCTCGCTGGGGAAGTGGCTGTGGTAGATGGATCCTCAGGTTGATCAGGAGCTGCTGCACTCTGAATAGCTTTCACAACTGCTGCTGAGGCTTCTGTGCGAGGGACATGCTTCCTTCTTTCAATGAGTGGAGTTACAAGTGCCTTTCCCAGCTGCTCCAGGAACACCCTCCTCTTGTTGTGCTTACGAGACATCCAGGTTGGGTCGATCTCTCTCCAAATAACAATCTCCATCTTCTTCTTCGGATGCATCCTCTACTTCCTCTTCTGAATCAGAGTTGTCTTGCTGGACATGTGAGAAAATCGCCTCTAAAGCCTCTTCAGTGTTGTAACGCACACTCATGGCTTCAGCACAGACACAATTCGGGGTCCTGTTATGCAGGAGCTTTATAACCTCTGGAAATAACAGGTGGTCTTTTGAAGTCTGTGAGAACACCCCCTGATTTGCCTTGTTTACGTCTGCTACTGATTGGTCTGAGACACACCTAAAACTTTGTAACATTCTGTGGTTTGTGAATAACTGTGACCTTAATTTCAACTCTATTTGCCTCACGAGTCATTTTGACCCAAAGACCATTTTTGTAAATTGTTTTGTACAGCTTACATGGAAATGTGAATAAAAGCAACATTTAACTTTTTCTATTGTTTTGGCCAATCTAGGAAAAGTCTTAAAATCTCAAGTTAAAAAAATAACATTTAGTGGATTTTTGGGGGGGGGGGTTAACACAGGAGCGGTTCATTTTGACCCAAGAACAGTAGGAGGGTTAAGTCACATCCTGTACGTTGGTGGAATGTGATTCCTTGCAGGTAAACCAGCTTGTCGGTGCAGACAAGCAGAAAGAAGATGAGAAATAGTGATTGATGACTACTTATCCTCTGACACGTTGTTCCTTCCCTTCTTTCGGCAAAGACCGGGCGGGCCGGGCCGGTCACACCACTTTGCTGCCATAAAAACTGCAGGGTTGAGTGGCTGCTGTGCGGAGGCGGGCAGCATTATGTCATTTTTTCTGGGGAGATTACAAGAACAAGTGCAGGTTCAGCAAAGTCTGGGTTGTCAAGATGCCACCTACCTGCATTACCTAATTGAGATTGCTCACCAACCTCATCTTTATCTTTAACTGTTTTGTTGTCCTCTGTTAAAAACATTTCATATACTTTTTTTTATTATTTCGAGCCTCTGGAATGACATATGAGAATCTTTTAAATCAGAACTTCAAGCCTGCACTTGTTGAGGCTAATCTCCAACTTTTTTATGCCAATTTCAAAGCTCCGGCATTAGAAAAAGAACTTCTAAAGGGGTAGTTCTGATGTTTCTGAAGTGGAATTGTCTGCAGATGTTATACATGTTTAATTCTTCATCTTGTATTAGTGCGGCGCTTCTCAATTCCAGTCCTCAGGCCCCCCTGCTCTGCATGTTTTAGATGTACCTCTATTCCAGAACAGCTGATTCAAATGATTGCATGATCATCAAGTGCTACAGAAGCCTGTTAATCACCCATATATTCAATACAGGTGTGTGGCATAAGGGAAACACCTAAAACATGTAGGGCAGGGGGGCGCGAGGACCGGAATTGAGAAACACTGTATTAGTGGAACAGAAACAGGCTCTGACCAGATTTCTGCCACTCAAAAAAAATATCAGAGAGATATTTTTTTTCTCATGTCTGAGAAAAAAAAAGTTCAGATTACATAATTTACACTTTTAGCAGTACACAGTAAGCCCAATAAACCTTCATAGAGGCAAATAAGGTGATGAACAAAGACATCTGGAATGACGTACACAACAGACAGGCACTGTTTTATAAATACAGAAATGTCATACTGAAATGGATGTTCAGATGAAGTTCAACACATCCCCTCAATTTGTTTCGGACTCCTTTTGTATGAATTACTGCATCAAAGCAGTTTTAACATCAGGTGTTCATCCTGTTACTATGCTGAGGGTTTTATTTAAGTCCAAGATAATTTAAATGTCAGCCTTTACCTCATCTGTAAAATGTAATAACTACATTTTGTAGCAGACATTACTAAAATATTTAATAGATTAGTATGTCTGTGTACTACTGTAACATTTTTCAAATTTATTTATTTATTTCTAAAATGCCTTAAATACATATTCGTCAAAGTTGTTGCGATATCTGCCAGAGGTAAGACACTAACTATGCCAGATCTCCCTCCATAGAACCCCACTTCAAATAGCCTATCCCAGATTTGGGTTTGGTTTCAAACATTTGTTTTAAATAACTCTTTTGTCTGCCAATTAGGTTCAACATATATAATCTTTAAATACATTGTTTTCAGTACCTACGTTATACATTGAAACATCATGTTCTATTTTCAAGACACTTATTTCATAGAAACATTACTAGTAAACAAATGATACACTACAACTAAAAAAAAAAAAAAAAAAAAAAAACATTAACATTACTAGTAAACAAATAATACACTACAACTAAAAAAAAAAAAAATACTGAAAAACTTCTAAACTTAAAATTTTCTGTAAACATTACATAGAAACATTACTAGTAAACAAATGATACACTACAACTAAAAAAAAAAAAAAATACTGAAAAACTTCTAAACTTAAAATTTTCTGTAAATTGGCTTAAGAAAAGAAACATTACTAGTAAACAAATGATACACTACAACTAAAAAAAAAAAAAAATACTGAAAAACTTCTAACCTTAAAATTTTCTGTAAATTGGCTTAAGAAAAATGTGGATGTTCAAGCTGGTTCTTTGTGGCCGTCGTCAATCATAACTTTCTATATCATGTTTCTAGGATCACACCTAATCGTGAGCTGGTCGGTGGACCTGCATCCTCCTGCAGCAGCTGTGCGCTCCTGGCCTGGCAAGTGAGCTACTTCCCTGACGATCTAGCTGTCAGGTTCGAGCCAGGACTAGAACTCGGAAAAAAACTGTGACATAAACTCTGAGGCAAAGTGGAGAGGATTCAGCAGCTCAGACATTGTGGAACACATCTGTCAACATCTGGATACATGCTCAGTAGAAAAATCGATGTAATAAATGTGCTAATGCCACAGTTACATCAACCATCTACACATTGTTTGACTTTCTCATTTTTTCCTGAATTGAACTTGGATAAATATTGTTTCTCCATGTGCATCTGTTCTTGATTTTCAGTGCTTCTTCAGGCTGTGACATTTATTCATGAAAAGAGATCACCAACCGCTGGAAAATTTAAAGGATAGTAATCTGATTGACTTTTCATTTTGTGCATCTTTTGCACATGTAAAGTAAAGAACATAAAATCAGTTTTGTACAGTGTACTTTTACAAGCCCAAACCTCAACACATTGTAATGGGATTTTAGATTAGATAAAAACAATAGTTTATAGTTGAAATGTGAAAGAGTGGGACAGCATGGTTTTTAAGTATTACAGATAATATTCTGAAACCTCTTTTCTGTGCATGTACTTACAGTTTGCTGCAATTACAGATTTTTGGGAATGTCTCTACCTATTTTGCTATTGTACAGACTGACAAATAAAATAAATAAAATTACACCTGACATTTTTCCTATGTTGCTACTTTACAAAGTAGCTCAAGGTTAGCCACAATGAATGAAGAGCCTCTGTGAGCATCAGTGGCCAAATAATCTCAATTAGATTTAGGTCTGGACTTTGACAGGGCCATTCAAAAACATGAGAATGCTTTGAGCTAAACAATTTCATTATAGCTCTTCTAAAAATTGGAAATCTCTTGTTCTGTGTAGCCTCCCGCGTGTGTTCTTTGCCTGGCATGTAGTTCCATGCACCTTTCTATCAACTCTGACCAATTAGTCCTTGCTGAAGAAACAAATCTGTGCAGCATGATGCCACCACTGCCATATTTTACCATGATAATGATTTAGTGTTCCTTTATTTCCTTGTGGAGGAAACTTGTCTTAGTTAGAGATATCAGAGTATAAGGGACCCTAAAGGCATATGCAAGCCACAAAATGCATGCCCATTACTCTAAATTTCACAATTATGCACTACTTTGAGCTCACAAAAAATGCATTGAAGTTTGTGGTTGTAATGTGAAAATTTTAAGTGTTGTCAGTGCTTTTTGTGATGAACAAAATCAACCTATGTGAGATCAAGGTGCTCTGCTGAGCCTGTTTATTCAGTGGAACTGCAGCTTCTGTCTTCCAGTTCCCTTCACAAAGACACCATTGTTGCAGGTTTTTGATGAATGCCAACCGAAAACACTCCCAACTGCATTTCTTTGTGACACATTGGCAGTCTTTTAATGTAGGCCGATCGTCCTGGCACATTGTTCGTTATGATGATGATTTATAGCTCCATCCCTTTTGTTGTGTCTGCAGAAACTTGTTAGCAGAAATAAAAAAAAGTGTATTTAAGCTGCTGTCTGTTTGTTCTGTTGCTGCACCTGGGGATTTATATGACTAATAAGCAGCGAGATGTTGTTTTTCTTAATGACTACTATGCGTCTTTTTTATTGCTGTTAGTTATAATGTTTGTTTCATTACAGGTTTTGTCGGAGGTGTTTCAATCATAAAAGTCATAATTAATTTGCTGAGAGAGATTTAGGATCATCCTCTTTTTCTACTTCCTTGCCATTGTTAGGTTCAGTTCTTTTAAAGGTACGGGGAGGTTATGGTTTAAAAGGATATAGGCAAGTATAAGTTTGCACTCACAAAGCTAAGTAGTAGAAACTATTCAGTTCTCGGCAGTGGATCTAATGCAATCTTGGATAGGAATGCAATGCAAAATTTCTGCATTTGGTGATTACTTTAACTTTTCTGTGTCAATATTTGGAATGAGTATGCTGAATTCATTGGTAACACTTTTAAAAACTAAATTTAAACATTTAAACTACATTTAAAAACTAAGATTGAAGTTGTTGTGATTGTTTTATATAATTTACACAATTTCAAATATACATACATACTTAATTGTACACATACAGAGCCACTAATATTTGGATACATGTCAATTTGTAAATTGGAAACAAAACATGTTTTTTGTAATAATCAATAACCTTCTGGCATAATTCTAACTGGATACTTGACCACTCTTCTGAACAAAATAATACAATTTGCATAAATTCTTAGTATGCTACCAGAAGTATTCCAGAACCTTGTTGATGGCTACAAAAACAATTTTTTTTTACATACTGCCAAAATATCTTCAAAAATGTATCACAAGTTAAATTCTTAGGGACTTTAGGAGAGAAGATCAGTAAGTTGAACAAAGTTTTTTTTTTTTTTGCACTGAGGTATTTTTATGTCTCTTTTGTATTCATAATGTCAACAGAGAAGTACCGTATATCCTAGTCTGGTTCAGCATGAGTCAGATTGTTGGGAGTTTTTCACCAATCACAAGTCAAAATCCCCACAGGGTCTTTTTCACATGTAGAAACCCATGCCAGCCTAAAGCGTAAATATAATTATTGCTTTCAATTAGACTGAATAAGTCCAGCAAAGTCACTTCCTATTCTTATGTCATTCACTGTCGATGTCTGCTGAGAACAGGGGGAACTTCATCCCTATGAGTGAAGGAGCGTGTGTGGAGGTGCTAAGAGGGTGCGGTTATTGTGTGAGGGGTTGCATGTTGTCATCACTTTCAGTTCAATAAAAAACTAACTGTATGCTTCATGCTTTCATTCCCCAGCTTGTTGTAGTTTTGACAAGTTTTATTAAACATCATATGGATTAATTAAGAACAACATCCGAAGGAGACAACAATACAAAATGAAATAAGAAAAGAAGACCGAGGGCCCTCTCGCTGATGTTTTGTAACTTGAGCTTCATGACATCTTTATGGCTCTAGTTATAGTCAACAACATTAGCATGTCCACAATGCATTTCTCTACTTCTCTGCCTCCCCCGCTTCTTTTTTCTTCTGTTTTTTTTTTTTCACACACATACACATAAACACAACTCTTGGGGGGGGGGGAAATGACCTCTATGCAGCTCTCAATTCACTGCACTTCTATAGCTTTGAATGGAGCGGCTCAACAAAAGGTGACATAATTTTCTCAGGGTTTGATTGGCCCCCTCCATGCCACAAGATGACATCATGTAGGCCCCGCAGAAACACATTAACATGACCACCAGCACCCTTACCCCTCTGTTCTTGGATGCTGGGTAGTAAAGACAAGAGTGCAAGGCCTGAGCAGTGGGGCAGGACTTGGCAGAACATCGCATTGCAGCGTGGCTGTCCATAATGAGCCAAGGCAGCGCCGCTCTTGTGTTTGTGGTAAACAGTCTTGGGAAATGATACAGAGATATGGGAAGAAGGGGGATGTGCAGCACATTCTTGGATATAAGGTCTTGAATCCTTTACATTGAGCCAACATTACTCAGACAGAAAACATAAGAAAAACATCAACAAAAACTCTGTTACCAATTAGCTTTAGCTTGAGTGAGTTGTAGAATGTCAAGAGATGGCTGCTACAGAGGATACACCCACAAGGTAGCAAACATTTCCCACAGACAACTACACACTCTAGAATTCAAATTGTTAAAGAAAAACATATTGCTTCTTAACAGTGTGAGAGGTCTCATGTGCTTTTTGAGTTTAGTCAAAAACTAAAATGAAAGAACGTTTTAGTTGAGTTTCAACATTCTAAGCAGAGGTTGCTTTTTTTATGCAAACTCTGCATAGAAGTTGAACAAAATATGCCTGTGAAATGTCAACTTTCTTCTGGTTTGATTTATTTTTTTATAATTTCCCCTAGATATAGTGCACTAATAATAAAAAAAATAGAGTGTTTATTCTCAGAGTGGCCTCTTCGTGAGATTAAAATTGATAGTAAATACTCAACTAGGCAGGTTAACTATATTTTTAATTTGTTTGAGCAATGAAAACATTAATTGCAACGTTTTTTTCTCCCCTGAACTGCTTTCTCTTTTCTGTCTTGCTCATGATACCAGTCATTTGTAGTTTTTAGTCTCCCTATATCTGTTTATATCAAATTACCTTGTTCTGTCATTTCACAATGTGGGAGTTTTGGCAGTTTACCCTATTTAATCAATTTATAGCATAAAGTAGAAAATCATAATCTTTCTAAAGTCTCAGAACGGTGAAAGTTCCCATCTAGTTTACTAGGGTAACACTTGGGAATCTAACTAAGAATGCCAATTTTTATCTTGGTGCTCATTCAATACCCTTACAGAACATATTAACATCACACACATACAAATGGCCACTTCCTCTTGGAATTGTCATTAATGAGGATAATTTGAAGTGAGGTTGACATGCTGCCCAGAGCCAAACCATCTTGGTTCCCAACACTCCTGCAACATAGACGCCTTTAAACACACTCCAAGCCATTTTCTCAAATTGGTGCGGTATTCAAAGGGAAAGAAAAATGACGAAATTACCGCTTGGTTTTGGAACAGGTCCATGCTTCATGTTGATTGTTACTTTTTGCAAGATGCACGGTATTGCTTGTTTTGATGTGCATTCAACCTGTTTAAATACTTTATTCTGTTTCTTCCTCCTCTGGGAATTATTTTTCCCATGAAAGGTTCTTCTTGAAGCAGTTTGTTTTGCTCTGTTCTTACATTTTCTTCCGGTGTAATGTGATTAATTCTAGCGCCCACCCTGGACTTTCTCGGAAGGCAGAATTGCTCCAGTGTTTTTTCTTAAACTTTGATGAGCAATGACAGGGTATTGGTTACTTTTGGCATGTAAAGGATGCGTGGGCTCCCAGTGTTCATGACGTCAAACCACTCAGCTCTTCTCTTGCTTGATAACGTGGATGTTTAGAGAAAAACATCCAGTGGATGTTGATAAAGTGGATCAACATCCACTTTATTGGCAGTGGATGTATTAATGTATTAAGAAAACCATTAATACATTAATTTCTTGTGAATGTATTAATATATTAATGCTTGGACTTCTAACAAACTGATATAAAAGGTACCTACAGTACGTTTGCACTCCTCAAACTACAACCACAAATTTCAATATAACTCTGTTGGATTTTATGCAATGGACCATAACAAACGGGCACTCAGGCTGAAATGTAAGAAATGTTATTTGTATATGTTCTGAAAAATATTCTGTCCATTTTGTTTACCCTAAATTCCCTCTGAGTAATTTTTTTTTTGAATGACACATCAGTGCAATTAAATTTTCATGTCTAGTTTGTCTTTACCAGCTTAAGAATAGCAAATTTACCTGTTATTAACAAGGAATCTGACCTTCTGTAAGAAGAGACAGAAGGGCTCAGAGAGAACAAATTTGCAGTTATTCTTAAGGATTGGACTTTGAGCCATTATTGCTCATTATGGATATGTTTTGATCTAAACCATCCCATTGGAGCTTTGCTTGTTTAGGGTTTTTTGTCCTTCAGGAAGGTGAACCTCCACCCCAGTCCTAACAGGTTTTCTTCAGGGTTTGCTCTGTATTTACCTCTATTATTCTGTCAGCTCTGACTAGGTTCTCTGGCTCTGGTAAAGAAAAGTATCCCACAACATAATGCTGCCACTACCATGTGTTACCACAGGAGTATTGTGTTGGCAGTGCAGTGTCATTTTCCCTCTAAATATTGAATTTTGGAAGTCAGCCAAAAATTACACAGTTCATCTCATGATCAGATTACATTTACCTCAAGTGAACTTCTTTCAGATCTCCCCTTCTTCTTGTCAACCTTTTAATATAGAGCAAGTTTGTAGATTGCTCAATTAGTTTTTCTGACAGTTATTTCTCCAGCCAGAACTGTGGAACTCTGTAGATCATGGGGGGTTATCATATGCCTCCTGAGTGCTTCTGTGATTAAAGTTCTTCTTGCTCGAACTGTCTTTTTATGTGGTGGGTTTGTAGTTTTGCTATATTTTAACAATTTTCAGATGCACTGATCATGACTATATTCGATGTCCAAAGCTTGGAATTTTTGTTTTACTTAATTCTGTTTTGAACATCTACAAAACCTAATCTCTGACTTATTCCTTGGTTTTTATTATTATGTGTGTTGATTAAGGTTCGCTAACAAACTACAGAGGCCTTTTCAGAATAACTATAATTATGCTGGTAGAAAATACAGGGGGATTCATTCACTTATTAGGGGAAATCTGAAAGGATTTTGTTGAGCTAGATTTTACATCAGGGCTGTTTTTTTGTTGTTGTTTTGCCTTAATTTACAGGCAAATCTCACTGAGACATAAGATCTCACATTTAAGAGCAGTGAAAACAAACACAAAGCCCATTTTTCACATTTTTATCAAATCCATGTATCATTTTTCTTCCACTTTGCAATTATGCAAGGTTATGTTGATCTGTCATGAAAATCCCCAAAAACTACATTGAGATCAGTAGGTGCAAAGCACTGTCATAGAAGGAACATATGTCATATCTTGTACATAAAAAGGTGATAAACTTGGTTGGCAAGTTAACATGGATGAGGGAGCTGCATGACAATCAATCCTTCAGTCTCACGCACTTCATCAAATCACTTCCATCACTCTCCCTTAATCCTCACTGAGACGGAAAAGGGGGAGACTCGGAAAGCAGGAAAGAACCAGGAGGAGGGGAGTGACAAAGCAGGCCAAAGGCTCTGCTGACATCCATGGGAATCTGCAGATCCATTCATTGGCAATTATCGGCATCAATGCGGAGAGGCAGCGGCAAGGCGAGTGGCTGGGGCAAGGGGGTGTGGGAGAGTTTTGGAGGATGGAGTTAGGCATAGTAAAGACAGCTGGGGGAGGGTCAGTCCAAGAGGAAAATAATGGTTGACTGGGAGAACCATTGCACTGCAATGAGAGCGAATGTGAGAGGTACTAATGGCTCATGTAGGTTTGTTTTTAATTTAGGGAAAGATGATGCAGATTTCACCCTTTGAGGAAGAACACTTTAGTACAACATTTCCTCTTTTCTTCTTGTCTGCTCTCTGGACATATAATTACAAGAAAGGAAATATTAATAATATCTATTACAACATCAAGGTACAATTTGTCTTAAATGAGAAGCAGACTAAAATAATTCATGTGCTTTTATATTTCCTTCTTGTTTAAATACACACACACATAGACACTCGCACATGTATCATACATCACTCTGACAGTCTGTTTCACTCCTGGACTCAGAATTCAGACTTAAAGACCACCTCAAACAGTCTGCGTTGTCCCCGTCCGGTGAGAACGTCACTCTCATCCTGCTGCACACCCCGTCTGAACTTCGTCCAAGTGCGAGAGAACGAGAGAGAGCCAAATCCTGTCCGACAGCAAGAAATATGACAAATGATTTATATTCTTTCCAGATACATTTCAGCAGAGGGAGATTCTGCCTCTTTAACTTTGAGTAGCCTGACCTTTACTGGCTGTCAAAGAGGAACCACTGCATTTAGGTGAAACACTCTTGAACTTTCAAGAGTTGAATTTCTCTACAAGCGTCGCTCATTTCTTCTCCCTGTGAAAGAAAAGTAAAGTCAAAGGTCAAGTCAGCGCTCACCCTTTTCGTTAGAAGGTCCGGGGACATTTTGGAGTTTACCTCGGAAAACACTGTCAGTTCAGGAAGTCTCATTATGTCTGTGGTGAATTTAGATAGATGGTGTCAAGTTGTCAGCTGCAGAGATAAATGATGTTTTAACATGAAGCTTTCAAAATGAAGTATCACGGTGTTTGACATAAGATCAGAGCTTGAATAATAAATCTTACTTTCAGATTTTGTAGATTTAAAAAAATATATCAATCATTTTGGTTAAATGGATTTTTCTGTGATAATTGCAATTCAATATTTCTTTCAGCTTTGACCACAAGTGCATAACTTCAATCTCTTAGAAAACAATGAAGTGGAGCTGATTGGGAGTGACAGCAACCCATACATGCAATAGTAGCCCATGTAAAACTAGAAAACAGGGTCTGTAAAAGCTGCGCTCAGAGTGCACAGAGGTCAGCAACCTTCTGCAGACTCAATAACGACAGACTTCCAAGCCTTATGAGTATCTCTGGAATGGTTTGCATATAGCTTCTTGGAGTATATGTCCATGCCCAAGTGGCTATATCCAAATTTTGCATTATTGTTACTCTAAAGTGCCGCAGCAAAAAAAAAAAAAAAAACATTTTGGAGAATTTAATTTGGAAACTCTGTTTCCACACCAGTGGAGTCAACTCATATCCATCCATAACGGAATAGATGCGGGAGTCTGATATTGAACAACTTGACTAAACAGGACAGATTGAGTTCCAACCCACATATGTGGGTTCACAAAGAGAATTATCAATCAAAATGTTCTTATTTTACAGAATAGGACCAAGTAGCATAAGAGCAAGTCTGTATTTTATGCAGACATGGCTCCTTTTGAGAGCCATGACAAAAAACATATAGATTTTACATGAGATGTGACTTAATTGTCAGTGTTTGATAAATCATCTTTAACTGTATTTTGTAGTGCATACCAACTGTATGGGAGCGAAGAAAATAAACCGTGAATTTGAATTCGGGTGACATTCTACTTGTGTCATCAAATTTATTACAGTTTAAAGATCAGATTTCCTCAAAATAACTTCACACATTTGTTCAAATCTGCAGCCATCAGGTTTAAAGTACTGTGCATAGCGAACTCTGATGTGAGGACCATCAGAGAAAACACCTTTCACTATATTTATTATAAAAATCCAATCCTAATAGATCTTGTAGAAAGGAAAGGTTAAAGAAGCTTCAGAGTAATAACTAACATATTTAATGAGATGCAAAATAATGTCAGCAGTTGTTGCTGTCATTGATCAATAAGGGTAAAAGCATTTACAGCCAGATGTCCATGCCACTGGCTCAGATTTCACATTTTAGGGCTAAATTCTTGGATAATTTGGACTAATCCTAGATGCAGCAGAGTACTGATGACTTTTAAAAATCTAAGAATAAAGTAAATGTATTTGGCTTGAAAGATGAATTGTTTTTTTTTTTTCAATAAACTGTGACATGTAGCCATAGCAATGCAATGTTTTTGCATTTACCACTGTGGTGGATCCCAACTTGCAGGAATCCTTTGGGTGGGGAAAGCATTGACCTCTTGACATACATATAAATTCCTTTTTATGTGCTGCACTTGAGTTTAGGTGACTGATATGTAAAACTGGCAGAGAGCTAAAGAACACCTATATATATATATATATATATATATATATATATTATATATATATATATATATATATATATATATATATATATATATATGTATTGTGGCTCTATTTAGATCTTTGTGAATATTTCTACATTATATCTAAATTTTTAGCTCATCAGAAAAGAGACTTCCTGTTCACTGTGCACACATTTGCTAAATAGACATTGATCTCAGATAGCCAATCATTGAGCAAGATAAGATCTGTCATTCTTATCCTGGCGCTGGTCTAGAGCCATCAGCTCAGACGGTACTGAGCCTTTGTTTAGACAGCCAGTGGGGCCAAAGGCAGCAACATGTGAATTCACTGACTCACCTCACCACCTTACCACTATTACTAAAAGAATGCCAGAGAAAAGAAGCAACATTTCAATATGTTTGTGTAAATATTCATTTTTAGTTTCATAATAGAGGAGAATAGCTCAAAATTCTGCTTGCCCGCTGTGTGTGCACAGAAATTTAGGCCTGCTTTTATCTTGAAACAGAAGATGGTCGAAATCCTGTGGAGTCGGGCTTTTTGTTCCCTGGCGTTTGTATTTCAAAGGCCGCTTTGTCTACATGTTCGTCCTGCTTGAAATGTAGCCGGGAAAGTTGATGTTTCACGATCTAATCAGAGAGCCCAGTAATGTCCTTGTTCCTGCCAGAAATTCATGAGCTTCATATTTCTTAGAAAGTTCAGGGTCCAGCGCCTTTCATATTTCTTTACGGAATGTCACATTCATATACAACACAAGGAAAATGTTCGATTATCAGCCAATTTGCATATCAGATGTTGCTTTTAGTGCAGAGTAAAACTCTCCTTTTTAAAGCTAAAATGGTTTAGTTAGTTTATTTTCACATATGAACAAAGTAAGTTCATGCAGATGAAAATGGAACAAGTTAGAGCAGATTATCACTCATTATCAATCAAAATATGTTAAAGGACAATCAATTAGTTCATCAGTTGTAAAGCATACTTCAGAATAGTTTTATGAATTAAAAATGTTTGATTCAGTTTTTATCAATGTTTACCAATCAGGAAACTCGCTGGATTCTACTTAGCAAGAAATGTGACTTTTTACATCAATGCATGCAAGAATATTTCTTCAAACTTGCATTGATCACAAATCCAAAGTGACTTGTGTCTTTGGTTAAAATAACAAACACACTTACTTCCCCTGCACACTTACTGGAATGCAGGGGAAAACAAAATTTAAGTTGCTTGTGTAATTTAAATTGCAGGAGGATAATCTAAAAAAACTAGAGCGATCAAATCTTTAATTTGAGCATAAACATAAATACTTAGAATAATCCCAACAGTCCATTTAGTCTTTTAAAACATGTCACAAGGTAGGAGTATAAAAACAGAGCAATTTCCAACTTCACCAACAATATTCTCTAGATTGTACATGTTTATTTGTTAATTTTTGCCTCATTTGGACAAAATCTTGGTTGGGTTTTACCATTTTCAAAACACTTCCAGTTTTTATTGTAGGACAGACCTCACAAATAACCAGTTAGATTGGATTTAATGGTTGTCATGGAAAGCTGATGACCCAAAGGTTCTGCTCTTAGCTGCCATTCTCTAAGCAGTAGCTCTGAAGATATTTATATTTTTTTACCTTCCTTGACATTCTATTCACTGCACAAAGGGATATACAATATTAAGCACCAAGAAAAAGAGCGTCATAATTTTAAAATATTAAGACACAATGATTATTAGTTTTTTTAATTCTTGTAAAAGTTTGAAGAAAAATCTTGTTCCATTTATTTAAATTGATTATTTTATCATGACATTTTGTTTCTATATAATCCTAACACACAACATTGCGTTCAATATTGTTGAAGATCATATGTCATGATGAGCATAATATAAGATTTGAGTGTAGCAGCAGGTTTTATCTTTTCTTAAACTTGCTTTTTTTCCTTTTTATTTTTTTTTTACGAAGATGGCTACACTTTTTTTCTATATCAGGGTGCCAGCAAATTCCAAGTGCAACCTATATCTCATAAAACATTATAGTTTTATATCTCACACATGCAGCAACAAAAAGGCTTTTAGAGTGGCTGCCACTGTGTTCATTGCTCAGTTTGAGAAAAAGCACAGACCTACAACCGTGCTGTGAAAGCCTTATTTGTGTTTTTATGTCAGGCGTATGGTACAGTGCAAGCCATGATTCAGTTCTTTCTGGGAAGTCTCATTGTTTTCACTCGTGGATATAAACAGTCCCACAGCAAATCTTCCTGAGAACGACAACTAGCAAATGTCCCATCTCCACCCAAACCAGCTTGAATGACAGTCTTAGTTTTTGGAGGTAAGTGTAATCTGGCACCTGTCAGGACCAGGGCCAAGTTTCTCATGGGTTAGATAGGAAACCACTTATTGTCTGATTATAAATGACCCTGGGAGCATGAAAATTACATTTATGTTCTTTCTTTTTCCGCTTTTCCTGTTGGTGAGAAAGCAAAACTGTTAAATGCTCTTGTTAAGACCATCAAATGCCTTACATCAAACAATCTTCAATTTTGCAGCACACTATTCTCACATTTCACCCTCTGCACCCATTGCACCTGGGAACTCCCCTGACTGATGGGAGAGCAAGAGTCAACCCAGTATAAGAGAAAGAGGGAAGTGATAGTGACATTGTGGCCTAGACTGGGGAAACAGTCATCTTAGCTATCTGAAAAATTCCTTCAGCATAACGTGCTAAACTCTGCTTTATGTGTTTACAACCTCGGTGGGTTAAAGTCCTACTGAAAGACAGTGTGAAGCTGTGGCTACCACAGTCAGCCAGAGCCAAGATTCACATATCACATGATTAGTATTATGACCATAATGACGATGGCGGTGGTGGGGTTATCAGGAGGACATGATATATGCTAAGTTATCGGCCAGGAAAGCTGCATTTAAATTTTTTTTTATTTCAGTACTTAACCTTATTTTAAATTGGTGGTAAGAAAGACAATTTGAGGATATTATTTGTAGCTATTTAATGCTTCCACATGAAAGTAGTGTGATTGATTACTAACAGATAGCGTAGGAGGGAAGGAGTGTCTTGGGATTGGTGCATATCCTGTTTTTACCTCTTCTTCCCACTGCTGGTGAATGCAACAGCTGGTCATATGCTCCAGGCTCAGGCTAATGTGTAGGCCGGAGAAGCCTCTTCTAAGAGTCTCCAGCTGAACTGTGCCTTAGCCTGGAGTGGTGCTCTGGGGTTATCTGGCCTTTTGCCTGCCCCAGGTTAACCTTTCAGTTTCATCTCTCCCCTGGGCAAAACCCATTGCCATATTGAACACATTAACCCATTGACCCTGTGTGTCCTGCCTTCTGATACATGGGATGCTTCATTTTCATTCAATTGCAACAATCCTTATCACTTCAGGCATCAGGTAAAGTACAAAACATGTAAGTTATTCTGCCTATTGACGTAACTGTAAAATAATTAGTCTACACAAAAACAAGACATTACTTTTAGGTAAGCCACAAATATGTAAAGCCATACATATTTTCACAATGAAATGTGAAAACTGCAGTCCCTTGCAAAGATATTCACAGCTGTTGCTGTAGTTTTTTTTTTTTTTTTTTTTTGTTTTATAACTTTAAAAGAGTTTGTGAAAATATTTAAATTAAATCTGAATAACTGTGAGGTGGAATAAATTAATCTTTTTTTAGGTGAGTCTGTACAATCGTTGCACATTCAAAGACTGAGAATCTTTGCTCAGTCTTCTTAGAAAATAATTAAAACTCAGTTAGATTGGATTCATAATATCTTTCTCAGATTGAAAGTGATCCATAACTGGTTTAGATTTGATTTTCGACATTTCTGTCCCATTTATATGCTTTAATTTTTACAGCAGCGTTTGCTGTATGAATTGGGTTGTTGCCTTGCTGGAAGGCGAACTTCCATTCTAAATTTCACCTTCTAACAAGCTTTCCTCCAGTATTGAGTTTTCTTGAGGATTCTGGTCAACTGCATCAATTTTCTCTGTCCTTGTTGTAGAAAGCATCTCCACGACACGACGCTGCCAACACCATGTTTTACTTTTGGACAGTGTTAGTTTTACACAAAAAGAGTTTTGCATGCTGAATAAAAGGTTCTATTTTGGTCTAATCTGACCAGAGTACTGACTTCCGCTTGTGTCTTTGAGATTGCTGGTGGAAAACTGCAAACAAGGAATCTTATTGCTATCTTTCTATGATGGCTATGTCTGTGTCAGCCTTCCACAAAGGCCAGATTTTTTAAGTGCACAACTAATAGCTGTGTACCGCCGCAGTTCCTCCAGTTACCATGGGCGACTTGGAAGCTTTTGTCTTTAACACCTTCTTGTCTGGCCTGGCAGCTGTGGTTTTGTGGATTGGTGGTACAACAGTTCAGCATTTTAACATTTTGAGAGAAAAAGCTGTAGCAGTCTGATGGTTAATTTTTCTGTTTCTGCAGCAGCTCTGTATCACAATGAGTGATTACACGTTGTGGACCAGGGAAGTTTACAACACAGTCACACCAAAAGCTGGAGCAAAATTTATTCAGCCAGAATTAGCAGGAAATGCTCAGCATCTGCTGATTATAGCTGAAGGCTGAGTGTTTGAGGCAGTATGCTGCAGGGCTGCCGGGTTGGTCAGGTGGGTGGCTAAAGGCAGGGAGACTGCCACGGGGTAGGACCGCTACTCTATCAGCCCCTGATCTGGCCGTCGTGCACAGGACTTAGGGGCAAAAGCCGAGGATTATCTCCACTGCACTTCCACCTCTACCACCCACCAACTTTTTGCAAGGCAAAACAGAGCCATAGTTCCTTCTCCCTCTCTCCTAACATGCAAGTGAAGACAAGGCAGTGAAATGAACACATCATTTTCTTGTCAGTTGTGGACATATTGACTCAATTTTAGCTTCCGTAGCAGTTTAAACACAAAATCAGCTTTTAGCCAAACTCTCTCTGTGTGTTTTAGAAGTACTGTTTGATTTTTGGTGCAGCTCTATTTTCCTATATCATAAAAAGAAGCTCCAAGAAGCTGACAGGAAACAGAACTCGTTTTGCAACGTTTTTTCAAATTCCACCTGAATTGTTCACTCACTCAATCACTCATCACTTACTGATTAGCTCAGGCAGCATCTGCAAACAAGTCAACTGAGACATTTTAGGAAAAGTAAATTTGGTCTTTTACTGGAACAAATATAGAACACTGTGATAATTTGACTTCTTATTTTACTTTAAAAGGACTCAAATCATTCATTTCAATGTGACTAGCACAATTGGACGACCTCCCAACAATTAGACTCTTGATTCGAATGATGACCACAGGACCTAAAGGCCTTTAACCCCACCACTGGTGGGCTTCCCTCCACAGGACATTGCTTTAAAAGAGAGCTTGAGTTTCATTTCCTCATAACTCATGGCCTACTGGGAGCAATCCACATTTCTGCAAATTCGCCTCATCTGTGTTTGTTAAGCAGAGAGAACATGGTTGTAGTGCTTTCTGATGAGCAGCTTTTCTGTCATGATGTCATTTATGTTTTCTGTCAAGCATCTTGTACTTATGTGGGTTAATAAACAAACATTAGGTGAATGACTTTACTGCCAAAGTAAACACAACAAATCAGACGTCAAGATCAGATGACATCGGTTGTAGCCCCTGGCTGACCCCACAATGTGGAAATTGAAGGCTTGAGAAATTTAAAAAACATAGAAAATACGGAGTATTTATTGGGGATAGTACGATTAAGTAAATTACCTCATGATAATAAGAATAAAGCTGTAATGCTTGCAGAGATTGTCTGTGATTGCTGGCTATTTCCTTTCCTTTTGGAGATCTCTCGCATATGATTTTCATCTAATCTAAGTGTTGCAGCTGTGGGGAGAGGAGTCGAAGAGATTTGTGTCATCCCCTTGTGCATTTCTTTGCCTGGGTTTTGCTGATGTAAACTGATATCAAAAAGATTAGTGTCATATTTGAAGATAGAGAGTAGCTTCGTAATGTCTCTTTCTCAGGTCTAAACAAGCCCAGCAAGTTAAAAAGGCCTGTATGAAAGGCTGATGTGCGGTGGCATGTTCTGACGGCGCTGCCTGCTACACACCCTGGCTCAGTCTTCAGAGCAGAGGTTGCAGTTACTGTGTGAGTATGCAGGTACATCGTTCATGTCATATTGGAAGTATGGATGAGGAGCACCCATGTTGGGCATGAAGCCAGATGAAATAGTGACAAAGATATTTAAGTGATGTGATGATAGCAAGAGTGGAAATGATGATGCCATCATTTTAAAAGGTGTTATCAATGGATTTTATCAAATGTTGTAGCTTAAACTGACAGGCAAGACTCTTATATATTTAGTTTTTTTCAATTTGTGCTGCCTTGCAAGTTGCCTTAGACTATTATAAGTTGTATTAAAACAGTCAGTCTCATAATTTATCAAACTCCATCTCAGCATTTCAAAATCAATTTGAAGAATGACTCCTTAAACTTTCCACTGATCCGTTTCACAGGGTCAGGATTAATTTCAGTACCACGTGATAACGAGACTAATCAGTGATTATAAAAAGAATTAACAAGAAACAGTCATCAAAAATATTTTTTCTTTCAATCAGACTAATAGCTATCCCAGGGATCTGCAATTCCAGTCCTGGGGGGCTGGAGTCTTGCACCTTTTGTCTGTGCTTCAGTACAACTGAGTCAAATAATTAGGTCATTAGCAAGACTCTTGAGAATTTGACTGCACACTGAGGAGACATCTGGAGGGACTGATTAGCCAATCAGAGTCTAACTTTGGATAAAGCAGGTGTGTGATCTGATTGATTTTACACTTCCAACACATCAAATTCAGTGGTTTATGTCAGAAATGTAGGCGAGGACACTAAAAAGTGCTTGTGTTCTTTTCTTTTCTTATTTTTTTGTAGTCACTGTGTTCTGTGCAACTGCCAAAATCTTTCGCTGCATTTAAGACCAGCAATATCTTACTGTACTAGTATACCACATACATAATAGAAGCAATACTTGCTGAATACAACATCTACAAGTCCCAAAACTGCAAAGACATAAAACAAAACAAACAAACAAACAACAACAAAAAAATGTTATCAAGGAATGTAAATAAATTCTTAGGATTTTAAACTCTGAACATAGTCATTGACCCTTTTGTCATGTACTTCAGCCTCAGCACCACAAAAGCATACATTATGACTTGAAGATCATCATGGTAATATTGTGGCTGAAAAATTTTATATTATTTCCTCATTAATAGAGAGAAAAGCTCCAGAATCCAAACTGCTGATAAAGCTTTGTATTCATACTTAAATCCTTAAATCTTGCTTTGTAAAATGATATACTTGCATCTTTTTGTATTATATTGAAATTACATAGTTGTTGATTGACTATTTACTTAAAAGCAAAAATAGAAAAAGGAGAGATAGGTTTTAAAGGATATGTCTAAGCAAAGGACTGTGTGAATCTGGCATGAAAGTATTTGCACTTTTTTTACCTTGTACATAGTGTATAAGATATCTACATTAAGGTAGGCCCTGGTGCAAGTTTTAGAGGATTAATCTGAAGATATTCTGCCCACCTTCTCACCTTCCCACCATGCTCTTTGGTCTAGCCTCGGTAAACCATTTTGGAGGCACGTAGCTGCTCTACTCCTGCCTCCACTTGCCCATGTCTGCATGCAGATTGCCCCGAAACAGCTGGCAAATGGCCACGTAAGTGTGTGCAGACCGCATTTGCCTGCATGACCAAAAACCCGCACCTCACAGATTGTTAAAGCGCGATGCTGGTGGGAATTTACTTGCATCAAAGTAGGTGCGTATCATTTAATCTTGAAAAAGCAACAGGTATGAGGACCATCTGGGCCTGCAACTCAGATTAAATGCAGAGTTAATTCCTCCTTGCTAATTTTAGCAAAGTGCAGCAGTTCTCATAGAGAATCAGGAAGTCCATAGAAAGGAAGTGAATATACAGGTTCAACAAGACAGGGTTGACAGAGGACAACCAATTTGTCTTGTTTTTGTCAGGTTTTCCAATAATATTGCATGCACTGCATTTGTAGTTGTCAGTAAGCACAGAGCAGGCCCCTTTTTGGAAGACTTACATGAGTACTACCAAGACAAAATGACCACATTTTGTGACTGACATTTTGTGCATCAAGATACATGCTTGCACAAGGATTAGCTCACTTACTTTTATGGTAAAGTTTGGGTCTTTGAGTGAAGGCTGCAAGCAGCTCAAGGTAAGGTAACTGCTGACTGAGTTAGCCTAACTTTGACAACACCTGGGACTATTTAGCATCTTGGCTGGAGCCACAGTAAGCTGCTGGAGAAGGTTCAGCTCAGTGGGAGAGAAATAAAAGCTACAAAGAGAGAAATTACTTTCTAATGTAAGCTTGGAGGGAAAGTTACCACATGTCGCTTGTCAAAGCTATAAACCAATTCACACTTTATGTCTCTCTTTGTCTACAGTGCATCTGGTACAATGTCATTGCCCTGGTTTACAAGTAATATTGGATAGAAAGTTGAAATGAAACATATTAAGGATTAAGATGGATAATTATTCAAATCAAATGTACTATGATCACTTTGATCAACCAAAATGAAACAGTAAGAACTAGCAGACAAATATTTGACCACAAGTTTCACCATTTAAGAGTTTGTGGATACAAATGCAAAATGGCTGGAGAAAATAAGAAAAGCAGCTGCATCTTATTTCATTTATTTGGGTAGGTAAAACATAAATAAATGCATTGAGGCATAACATAATGAACAACTGTCTAACAGTGTTTTGGTTGACCTTCTTGATGCAAAAACAACTGTGCTCTGACAATTTATAGACTGAATTAATAGATTGCTGAATGTGTGATCTTGGTGCAAAAAACTGCAACTGGTGAGTCAAATTTTCTTGAATATTAAACACAAAAAATATCCAGAGGTCTGGAAAACCTTCGAAGCCTTTTATTGCATTTTTTTCCTCACGTGATTATCATCTTGATTCAACAACAACAAACCTCTACAGCATCATGTAGAAATTCAGTGTTCATTTCCCTTGACTTACTTGCCTGAGTACTGTACATCTGCATCTCTCCCATGAATTTTCTTTTTATCTTCTGCAGCTGCTAGTTAATGCAGATTTAACAACAATCCCCCTTATTTACTGAGACAGTTTGAAGCTAAGGCTCCTCTTATAAGATGATATTTCAAGACAATAACCAGATATTTTTTTCTTCTATCAGCCCAACAGCCAGGCACTCTACTTTTTTACTGTCGTAAATATTCTTGCCTTTCCATTTTTGCTCTTTCTCTATTTTTCATGTAGTGTTGCGTTATTTGGCAGTGATCTTTGTTTTGGCTCCATTTCTGTACCAGTACCACACCATGGCAGCTCAGCCCCTCCACAGACTGTAAGAGTCTGGGTCATAAAGAGGGGTTTCTGACATAGTTGTGTGAGAACCTAGGGTAAGCCCTCTGTGATGGGTGGGGAAATGTTCCGCTCCTTGCCCAGCATTGACCAGACGAGGCAACCGCAAGCAAGCACTTGATGGTTGGCTCAGATTTACTTTTTTGGGGCCACTATCCCACCTCCATGTTCTGTGCTTCATTTTTGTTTTCTTGATCTGTCTTGAACAAAACCACACAAGGCAGAGGGACTGGTGCAGTAAGGCTGTCGAACAGCTCCACTCTCCGCAGAGCAGTGAGGTCATAGACTTTGAGCCCAAGCCTAAAACTTGGCTTGCTGCATGTGAACTGATTTTGAATCTCCAACACTTTGAGCCCGCTATTTCATCTTCTTCTCATGCTGTTTGCATTTGTCCTCTTCTCTCGGAAATCTGACATCTTAACACCTCATCATCCTGCAATCTTCTGGTCTGGCAAAGAGGTAACGGAACATATGGGATCCATAAGACTCATATAGATTACTCAAGTTTAAATCTCTCAGGATCTCATCCATGCATAGTGGACTAGCTTTCTCACACAGCAAAAATCACTGGTGTCTTCTCATTTTGGCACTCAGATGTAGTGCCATTATGTGGCGTGTTACATAATCTCTGTCAAATGGGCTACATGATGATGGATTCATACTCATTTTAAGGCATATACAGTTCCTTGCAAAAGTATTCACACCCTTGAATTTCTCACATTTTATTACATTACCACCACACAGAGGCTTGCATTAACATTTCATGTCACAAAAATAACACAAAGCACTAAACAATGATGAAGTGTTTAGTTTCATTATCCTGCTACAAGTCGAGCCACTGTCCAATCTTCTGCAGATTTTGTCTTAGGATTACTTTTATGCATCTCTCAATGAACTAGGACCAGCTTCTTCAGAGCATAATGCCATCATCACTTTGGTTTACCAATGCCCTTCGTCCAGCTTCTCTTCAATATGGGCAAAATTTGTGATTTTTGTACATTAGCAGCATATTCTTTCTTGCCGTGTTCCCAAATAATTGAACATGTCTATCCAAATGACTTTTTTTTTTTGTTTTGGTCATAATTTATAATCTGTCAAGATCTAAATGAATGCATACCCTGTTATCATGTTCTTACAGGCCTTCCAAGGCTATGTGAAATTTAAAATAATTTTGCCAATTTGTGGTACTGCACAAAATAATTTCTAAAGGAATGTTTATAATAACCTCACCCTGCTTTAAACTTCTCCATGACTGTACTCCTGACTTGTTTCTCATCTTTCTTGCTACAGTAATATTCTCTAATAACCTCTGAAGCCTTCGTAGAAAAACTGTACTGATGTAAGATTTGCCCAATGTCAGCAAAATATTTAATTTAGATTGTATTACTAAATATTGTGATAATGTTACCAATTTAGTTTAACCAACAATAACTGGGTATTTTTCTTTACTTCCTATTATGTATTGGTTCAAACCCTGTTAATGAGCTTCAGTGTAAAGGGCAGATTCTAAATATTTTACTGAAATGTAAAAGTAAATCATTACAAACTATCTAATGATGTAATAATTTGTTATACATTTTCATCTATATTTCTAAAAATCCTAAAAGTAGTTAGGAGCAATTTTGCAAGACACTGTAGAGCTATAGCCTCTGCTGTCAAGCCATGTCTTTCGCTAAAGGTGCCAGATGCTAAATGTTTCTTCATCACTGGCTTGTAAACTTGTCTTTCTTCAGATCAAGTTTAAACAGCCACAAATTGGCAAGGATTTATGGGATGCTGATTATTGACTTTCATGTTAAAATGACTGAGAAAAAGTCTTTTGTAATGGAGCACACTGAAGTGACAGGAAGGCAATATTTTTTATTTTTTTTAAATGAGCGCATTTGGTTTGAGCCAGCTCTTTACTTAACAGTTTGACAGAGTTAGCTTTTGTGACATGTGCAAAGCAATTGTAAAAACAAAAGAAAAGAACTTTGGCTTCATTTCCATGTGTGCTATGATGTGACTTACATCCTGCAGCTTCAAGGGCCTTTTTTCCACAATGCAATGCTGATTAGCAATATCCTTCTCCATTTCAAACCATGCTGAAATATTATACGTGATGGAACATGAAAATAAGTCTTGGGAACACATTGCTTGTCAGTCACATATCACCTTTTTTTTTTTAAAACAACTTCACAGACACAGGGGTGCCAGCATTGTTTCTGCAATGCCCATTTTGCTGGGTTTATTTCTTTAGTTTACAGTGAGAAATGAGAGAATCCAAAGAAAAATGGCATACTTCCTGCATTAGAACGTGTCATGTTTCTGTCTGACACAAACAGCGCCTTGTCTCCCAGTGCAATTTACCTGTCCCATTGCTATAAGGGCTGTTGTTCCCCTTCGCTTCGTCAGGGTGCAGAGCACAGTTCACTGGGAGGACAGGCTTATGTAGATGTTGTCTTGGTGATGCAAAACTGCTTGACAATGAATCTGGCCTAATCAGCAAGAGGGAAGAACACAACTCCTTTTTTTTTTCTTTTCTTCTGCAGCACAGGCAAGCTTAGGATTTCCGAAATTTTCACGAAAAAGGAACAAAATAACAGAATAAACAAAACTCGCTCAGAAACTTAAAAAAAAAATAAAATAGGTTGACCTTCACCGTGAAGATGTGAAGTAAATCTAAAAGACTACTGTGCTGCCTTGGCAGATCTGGTACCAAGTTTATAAGTAAGCTGAGCCCCACCCTGCTCTCTGAGCCTACTGTGTTGAAGGCTTCAGGCCAAGCTCAGTGAAAAAGTGTATGAATACACAGTGCACTGCTCAGACTTGTTTGGCCTGTTACTGTAGCTGGAGAATATCACTCCAAACGGACTGTCAGCAGGTTTATATCTGATTGCCCAGTGTATGCTTTGCATTTGGTTTTTGGACACTTGCTTGTGCTGGTGCACATGTATGCATAAGACCTGCAAGCTAAAATGAGCAATTAAGAGATATAAAGTGCAATATACATTGGTAAGCAGTGCTTTCCTCTTTATCCATGAGTATTTTGACAATTGAGGCTCATTAACAGATTGGATAAAGAAAGCTTTATAAATTCCATTTATATCTCAAAACATAACCGATTTTATTGTTAATCACTTGAAAAGTCTCTTTCTGACATGAAAAGTAGGCTTTTCATGTCAGAAATGTAGCCAGTTAGCTCGAACCAGAGCTAACTGGCTACTTTATAACTGCATAGCTTTTGGAATTAAGGTGGAAATTAAAAAGAGAATGAGAACGAAATCAACGGATTGGGTGGGTAGCAATGGAAGTTTTTCATGATATAATCAAATTTGAAAGAGCACACTGCTAAGTATTTTGCATTGATAAAACAAAAAATTCTAACTTATGAATCCAACACATGTTCTGTCCACAAGGACGCTGTCTTGAGTGGAAACATAGTGGATGGATGTAATTCATGCATGTCCAGCTGCAACCCTTGAGGACTAGTGTCTTGTCAGTTTGAGATGTGTCTGCTTCAACACAGCGGATTAAAATAGTCCAAATACCTCCTGAGCTTGTCAAAGCAGAAGTCTGCCTAAAGGTTTTGACTGAAACACGCAGGATACTGAGCCTAGAAGACTAACTTCTGACATATTTGCATAAAAAACCTAATTAAAATGACAAAATAAATGGTGCTGAATTTGACATGCAAAGACACATTCAAAACCTTTGAAATAAAGTTAGATATGAAAAGCTAGGCCTAAATACTTGGTGGACATCAAGATTTGACTACGGTTCTCTGAAAGACAGCTTATTTAAAATGATTTAATTTTCTATTTGCCTCTCCTTCTAATCCGTCCTTCTACACATGGTGGCAAGATATTTAAGTGCACATTGTCGTCCAACCTATTTGTCAGATGAAATTTGTCACAGTTCCAGCCATTGTAAATAATTTGATTATTACTTCAATTTCAGCTGTGGTTAAAACTAGGTAGGTTGTTCTTTCCTGACCCATAGAGATGAAGGGTCAGGAAAGAACTATTCTTTTATATTATATGTTCTGTAGGCTAACTTTGCATTTTATTGACAACAATGCATTCACTGCATGCCATGCTACTTTTGATTAAGATTAAAGTAATGGAAGCAGTTTGTAATGCTGGATTTTACACACAGGTATCTAAGGAGGTGATTGGCAAACCTGTAACCAGTTATCTGAAGAGATTACTCAAAACCTTTAGACACTTTAGTTTTTGAGCCTTCATTGTCAAGCTCCATGTTTGTCTGTGGTGCAATTTTTTTCATATTTATCATAACACAGTTGGTGTCAGACTTGTTTGTATTTTATTTGTTCTTACTTAATAATCTTATAAGCGCTGAGACCTCAAAAAAAGGAAACAATATTTCTTACTCGATGTGTCCCATCGAGTAAGAAATATCAACCTGTTTTTATTGCAAAATGTAAATTAGGAAAATGTCTGCCTGTTGTTAATTTATTTAGGTGGAAAGCTCACTCTGATTGGATGCCAGGAGTGAGAGATAGTTGTCAATCAACTGCACCTAAAAAGCACCCTGTACCTTGCTCGGAGAACATTTTCACAGCCATATTTGTTTATTTTTGAACAGCGTCTCCAAAAGGAGACAACCAGTCAGAAAATATGCGTCATACAGAGCCCATGAGCTAATAGTTTGAGTTCAGGAAACTGAGATGGGTGGGTGACACATGGTAGATGGTATGTGCGACTTTATTTGTCTTGTATATTACATTGAGTTGAAATGGCTACATCCCTGCCAACTTTGCTGTATGGGGAAAAAAAAAAAATCAGTTTATGTAGCTCTTAATACTTGAAAGTTATTTTATGAACACTTATGTTTCTATTTTATATTTAATTTGGATTGAAAACTTTCACTTTGCTGCTTCTTTTACCATGACCGCCAGTTGGGACATGTTAAAATTGGAGATGAGGGTTTCTACTAATTAGTAAAACAGAAAAGTGAAAAAAAGTGTAATAATGAATGTTGTGGATATTGTACATTAGAGATGATGAGTGGGTGGAGAGGTGACGTGGTGATAAACAGCCTGCTGGATAACAAAGGCCTGTCAGCACTACCATCTCTATGGTGATAGTCAAGTGTTTTCTTTAATGATAGTCAACTGTGAGCCACTGCATCCAGAGGTACTGAAACATTAATGGTGTCTGTCAAAGAGGCCAATCTACCTCACACATGATGAGCTCATCAGCTACTGTGTGGAAGTGGAAAAGGCTTGTGTTTGAGATGCCCACACACTAACATGATGATGCAGGTTTATTAAAAAAAAAGCACACACACTTACACACCCAGTTACTGATGTTATAACGTTTGCTTGGAAAAAAAAAGAGAGTGAGAAACCTTACGTACACCCAGAGGAGAATGACAGAAACAAATTAGCAATATTGTTCATGGAGGGATGTTTGGGAGCCTGCATATGATGTTATCGCTGCCGTCTGATTGTATCACTCCTCAAAGTTGCCCAGCAAGATAGAGCGGGGATGGAAGGAGCCTTTGTCACGTCTCATTGCTGTAACCTGGATAACAATGCTGATGTTTACACCAGGAGGCAGTTTGAAATCTCAACCTGAAGTTCCTTCACTTCCGATACACATTACCTCACAATCATGCCCTTTCGCTGTGATGAGATGAATTTGATAGCTAAACGACGTGATTTACTGTCATCCAGAAAAACTGAGCTGTCATTATCAAAGTATAAATCTTATAACTGCAAGCTTTTCCTAGAACAACACCCGTAAAATGTGTTTTTTCACGTTTCTTCACACACAGATGATAGCTGGTGACTCTGCTTATTAAGCCTGAGTACAGAAGGTGCTCATTAAAACTGAAATTGATATGTGCCTGTATCTCCAGTTGCTTAACGCCTTTGTTCAGTTTGGGAATGCCTCTGTAACCCGGAGTGTTTGGCAGTGGAGCACTGGCCCTTTTTGGCTCTGTGGCCTGTTGTGTCTTTGTCAATCACCCAACCCTGAGAGGAAATGGCTGTGTGGGACAGCAACATCCTGGCAAGCACCTTGGGCAGTTGATACCATGGGAATGCACATTAAACACAAACTCAGGGCATTTATATTGTTGAACACTATCATTGTGTATCATTGTGTATAGAGTACATAGTCTGAAAACTTTTTCTTTGTTTGGGAAGACCTGTTGAGGCTTTGACCATTTATTTAAGATTACATCAAACCACAATGATCTCTAACTTCATGATCTAAAATGGCTATATTTAAATTTTTAAATAAATAATTCTGTTGAACTTCACAGGTCAGCAGTTTATTCGCTAAACAAAACTGCTGACAATCTATTTAAGGTGAAAAAACACAAACAAACCGAAAAGGGAATTAAGGGAAGGAGGGGAAAACGCGAGCAGACAAAGAAAAAAAAAAACCCCACAATAACCACTAATATAAAATACAGTCCTGTGAAAAAATGCTGATGTTACTCATCGTTTTATATTTGGGACGAAAGAAACAAAATATTAAGAGTCACAAAAAGCAATTGAAATGGTCATCCATCCATTCATCTATCCATTCAGGAGCATGATCACGAATCAAACCTCTGAATGTAACATTATCAGACCTATGGTGACATAAAACATATATCCATGTTTCTACAGAGTTTCAGAGTGATTACAGAATTTGTGACATTAACAAGAGGCCAATTAATAACTCTGGATCCTGGTTGGAAAAGGAAACTTTCCAAATTATTTCAGAACTGAAATATTCTTGCTTGTAAATAATGTTCAGCTGGTACCAAGATCAGTTCATGCTTTTAATGATTTTGTTGATCTTCTGAAACAACTCTGCTCAGCCATCAACATAGAGACATTGCTACAAAAGGGTTATATAAGATGGCCTAATTTCTAGAGTCATGATTCTGTAATCACTGTGAAAAATATAACATGGAGCAAAGCCAGAGTTTAAATTTGACTCAAACCAATTTGTTCACCAAGGAGCAGGAAAGTGGAAACGGATACCCAGTGTGGGACTTATGTTCCACTGTGTTCAAGAAAATGACTTCATGCGACCAAAAGCCTTCAATGTGGCTCCTGTATTTCCCCTGTAGCATGTGCACCGTTCACCACGGACTTTCAAAACATGTGCTTTACTGTTTTTTACATGGAGATGGTGACATTGGTGAAATCTGGTGTGATTTAGTGACAGCGAATGTTTTAGTTTACGTATTTGTAGATTTACTATTTATCTTTGCAACATTGTGACACAGACATAGAGCAGAATTATCTCAGTAGCACAAAAACAGATTCTACTTAGTCATGTGCGCTGATATAAAGTACTTGTGAGGAAAAATCCTTCAACTAATTTCTTCTTCTTTCCCCGTTTTGGACACATTTTTTTTCATATCACCAAAAAAAATATGTGTCATAAGTACAGTTTGTGTCCTTGAGCAGCATTAGAACGATGTCTAATTTTTAAAACGCTTTGACATCATTACTATGTACTGACTGCATACATGCACTTTCACTTCTCTCTTTGTTCTCATGTCTGTCTGAACAGAGTGAGATCATTCAACACATTTTTTTTTTTTTTTTTGCATTTTACTGGCTAAAACGGGAAGTCCTGAGTCTGCTGCTACGTCTAAACCTGCCCTCCTTTTGTTTCATTTCCACTGCATCGTGACGTAAGGAACGTGACAGTTTACTTCAGAGTGGTACATGCTATAACCTCTGTGGCCAGTGTTTCTGCTTTCTCCAGAGCTAGCTGGGAGCGTCCTGCGGCTTTAAGAGGTGCACTCCCTTTGCCATGGATAGTACAGATTTCACACATTGCCAAAGCACCACTTTGATGTGGGGATTTACAGCTTCTGTTTAAGCACATATATTCCCTTGTCTTCATATGCAGCATGATATGGTAGCATGCTTTTTCAAAATGACTGGTTGGTTTAAAAAGAAAAATCCCTCTTGGTTTTAAAAGTTTCAACAAATATAAGCTACATTATGAATCTAAGGAATCTGACCAGAAGATAACTGAAAAAAGCAATTTCTAAAAGTTCCCTGCAACCTTAAAAAAAGAAGACAGAAATTAACAAAAGATTAATGAAATAGGTCGAGGTTATTCTGGAAATTCTAAATTCACTTCTTGGACTACAAGTTTTGCACCATGAGTTTCTTAACCTTAAGTAAACCCGTATAACCTCAAGTACTGTTATTTTACATGTAACCTGAACACACATGCAGTCCAGTAAGAGAAACAAGAAGTATTCAAACCTTTGTAAGTCAGTGCTCTGGGAGCCAAATTTATGGTGAGAACCCAGCAGAGAGCGAGCACGCAGAAGTGGAGGATGCACTATGAATACCAATTTTGTTAGACAAGCCAGAAAGCCCCAACATCACGTAATGTGACAATTTGCGAAAAGTTTGTTAGCCTAGAGTAACATTACCAAACATGATATGATTTACAGTGAAATTAAAAATATTCATATATTTTGAACTTATTTTATCTTCAATGCAATTGAGAATTTATGTGATGGGCCAACATGAAGTTCTGCATTGTTGTAAAATGGAAAAACAAGATATTATTTTAAAATTTTTAAACGTCATTGGTGTGCCAAAACCAACTTTGCAGATCTATGAACTCAAATGTTTGACTATTAATCTTTGATGATGAGATTGGCCCTGTCAACAGATTCTTCTGCATGAGCTGTGCATTTTGGTAGCTCCTCTACAGTTAGTATGGATCATTTGCTGATCAATGATCTCCTTGATCTGCTGATCGGTTTCGGTGAGTGGGTATGTCGATGTATGTTTGAAGTCGTATCGGTTTGTTTCCCATCCGTGGGGATGGACTGAATTATCTTCTGGAAGATGTTCAGGGTCTGATATATTGTTTTAGAACATTTTTAACCTAAACCTACTTTAAATCTTGCCAAAACTGATGTGTATCATTGGCCTGTCTGCTATTTGGTCTTGATGATCTTCTTTGCTCACTAATTTTCTTTAGGGAGAAAATTAGTACTGCATTGCACTGTATACAGTACAATACTAGTTGCATTGTAGTGTATGCACATAAATTTATACTGATTTTTAAGGCTAAGAACTATTTGGAAGTATCAAAACAAAGAAGGCTAATCACAAATTCACACCAAGTCTTACATTAACTATTATGTTCTTTCCACTTCACTGTTACACACTAATTTGTGTTGGTCTATTACATAAAACCCAAATAAAATTTATGGGCGTGATGTGACAAAATATCTAAAGCAGCTTTTTTCCAACAGTGTTATTCCAAACAATATTCATTGTGAAACACTTGTGTTAAAATAGTGAACCTTTTGTGAAACCTCTGCTGCTGTGAATGGAAAGTGAGAGCAAATGGAAAAGCAGTAATAATAATCTAAAACAGTGCAGCCAGGAACCTGACATCTCAGGTGCCCAAGCTAGCTCTTTTCGCCAAGCATTTTTCACTCCTTTTCCAAATTGTGCATGCGTGTGTGACAAGAAGTTACGTATGACCAAGAGATTCCATAGTCTCCCTAAAAAAAAAATACCTCTTCTTGTCTTTTTTCTTTATTCACATAATCCCATAACCCTGTCGGTGATGAATTAGGATTAATCCACAAATAGCATACTGGATATGCTCGAGGCCTCTATGTTGCAAAGCCAGCCTATAAGAACTGGGTCAACTGCCAACAGGAGGGGTAGAGTTCATTTGATGACAGAACCAAAATCCTGACAAAGAGGAGGAAAACTTAACTCTGGGACTTTATTTTTCATTCTGCTTTAAGACTGAGGCATCCACCCAAAAATTAAGGGACATGCAAGGTTCAGTAGCAGGTTTTTCAAACATATCACAATAAATGCAAAAATAAATTTTCTTCATTATTTTGACATGGACAAGACCAGACCTTTGAACTGATCCTCAAAGATGGAGTTGCTTGTGCTTTAGAGATATTGTGTGAGTGATGTGATATAACTACTCCAGTCACACTTCCTCTTCTAGGTTAGCTAGAAGGGGAAGGTGAATTACCTTATTGGTGGCTTTCGTGTTCATTGGGTCTTACTGTCTTCCATGTGCAAAGCCATGACCTCAAGTGTTCGGTTTAAGCCAACAGACTGGCTGATGCAATAGTCTGGTCCACTCTTGGCTGGATCTCTAGAGTTCGTTCAGGGTTGCAATAAATCGCTTGGCTGCTCCTGTAATTGATATTGCCTTCACCTGACTTGTCATTTTTGATGAACAACCTTGTCACTGTGACTTTGAAGTTGAGTTATACCTATTTTATTTTTCAGGTGATTAGATCTATTATTTTACAGCTCCTCTTTAAAGATTGGTGTGTTATGTAGCTTGATGTTTTTGTTCCTTACTGTTCTCTGAAAAACACCTGAACAGCTGTGATTGTACTTTATTTAGGGTTTTCAGAGCAATGGGAGGTGAATGCAAAAGCTATTTACAACTTTTAGAACTTTATTTGTAAAAATAAAATAAGTCACACATAATTGCTTCATAATTATGCACCATTTTGTTTTTAACAAATAAAATTCCAATAAAACCATTGAACTGAATGTTCATATTATGACTGAAAAAGAAGGAAATTGTATTAACATCTTAAGAACATGAATAATCCATGTTTGTGTTGCACACTTAGCTAAGGTTTTATGATTTTCTTCACCTACAGTATATGTCAGGTAAAGGATATGACTTCAGAGCAAATATATCATATTTGGCTAATGGCTGAAGGTTTACTGTTACTTTTGCTGAAGATATAATGGAAAACAGGTGAGCGAGGCAGTGCCACTGAGGTGCAACCTGAGTGGCTCACCAGTCTGGAATGGGCAGCTCTCACTAATACATTCTTCTCCATTCTATCAGGCCTCTCCTTCTCCCTGCCTAAAATGTCCCTACATTCACCTCTTTGCACCCAGTCCTGGTCCATTAATGACATCCATTTTGGGAGTCGGTAGGAGAGATTCTTTTATGTGGCGGCGATAAAATACTTTTTTGCCTGTGCTTAGCTGTGGTGCTGCTCTGGGCAGCAGACCATTACTTGAAAATAAACCTAATTATTTTCTGTGCTGTTGCAACCACAGCTCTAAGTCTCCAGCTGCAAACTCATAGGCTCCTACACCAGTCTGCTTCTGGACCTTTCCCATCTCTGCTGGGCCAATCCAAATTGAAAAACTGATTCACTTCATGATAACCAAAAACGGTCTTAAGTCTCAAAATCAAAACCATTAGATTCTGTTCATATAACACAGTGCAAAGTGTCTTTGTTCAGCGCATTAACTCCAATCTCATGTAAAATGGATTAAAGATGGTTTTCTGGGGAAAGTTTCTGGTAAATCCTAATTCAATATTCCCATGTAGGCATGAATGCATATGCAAATGAATCTGTGGGGGATGCATAATAGGGGCAAATGGTGTAAGTCTGACATGCTCCAAACATGAACCATATGCATTTTTCTTTTTGTCTGCAAGTATAGTAAGATGTCTTTGTTCTAACACCATACCTCAGGAGAGAGTTCTTATGCCTTGTCGTATGGGTTTTTTTCATTTTTTTCCCCTGGAAGATCCCCCATCAATACTGTCCTCCGCCAGATAAGGAATGTGTGTGTAGCAGTGTGGCAAAAACCAATCAGTTGAATATCTGTGACAGAGAATAAGTGGATTATGGAAGGAGGGAACTAGACCGGAGCAGCCAAAAGGCAAATGAAGCCACAGTTGCATAACAGAATAGATCTGTTGCGTCAAGTAACAAGAACCACTAGGGCCTGTGGGATATGATGCTCATTACTTGGTAGTTTTACGGCTATCACTGAGAAAGTGATAATAGGGAAAGAGAATTTGCTATGAGTCCTGATGACACGAACAATAATTGCTTTACACTCTGTCTAGACAATGAATGGTTAAACTGCATGTGTGAGGGTGTTAGAGAAGCATGGTCTGGGGCCGGGCGGCGGGTGGATGGTGGTGGTGGTGGTGGCGGTAGGGGTGGTACTGCTGGAACGGGTAAGTAAAGTGAGCATTCTATTGAGGTCTTAGTTTGGCTAATCTCCCCCATGTGACAGCACAGCCAGATTTGCTGCCATGGAATGCCACAGACTGTTGTGCTGCGGACAAAAAGAGACAGGGGCTTAAGCTACAGGGGGGCAACACTGCATGGTTCTGGAAAGCAGCAGGGCTATGCCAAAAGGCAGAAAAAAATAAGTTCTCAGGATTTTTTGCATCAACCCCTTCCTATCCAAGTGACAGTGTCCCTTTAACTGCAGCAGTCAGTTACGACACACATGTACACATTCATGTGGAGGTCACCACCTACAGGAGGATGTAATAAGGTGTTTTGGGAGGTGTCTTGGAAACAGTTGACTCCTCCCCCTTCAGTCTCCTATGCCTGCAGTGGTTCCTGTCTTTCACTACAGTGCGATTAGAACCACATCTGGTCCACAGGCTTTGAATCTTCCCATGATAACCAGAACTATGGTAGTGACTAACAGCCCAGATCCTGAGGCTGGACCATTGATACAGCCCAACAAATGTTTTTTTGGTTTCCTCTTTTGTGGTTCATGTTAACTCAAAGTACTAAAACCTCGAGCAACTGATCATTATTGGAAGAATCAATTATGCTAGTTTAAAAGAAAAATATTTTTCACTGCAACTTATTTGAGAATTTGAGGCTTGAATAAAAAGATTAAGAAAAGTGTTTCAATATACATTACCCGCTAAATGACTTTGATCCCTGGTACAGCTGTAAAGTTGTATAACTAGGTTAATCTCCAATCGAAGTAGCAGAATGTCACACAGAAAATTAATTTGAACAACTTTTAATTCATAAGACATTGAGTTTCCCTGGTTTATATTATACGTCAGAGGATAATTCCTTTTGGGCACAGGTGTGGCCACTGCAGTAATACGAACACTACATGGGTCCATTGTGGTGAAGAGAAAGCTGAACCGAAAGGGGAGACTCTCAGTTTACCATTTGGTTTATGTTCCTAGCCCTACCTCGGGTCATGAAGTTTGACAGAAGGAATGAGATCCTGAAAAGCACTTTCCTGCACAGGGTAACCCTCTTAGAGTTAGCATGAAGAGCTCAGCCATCTGGGATGGGTTCATGCTACAGCCCCTGCTCCTCAACATCAAAAGGGGTCACTGAGGTGGCATGGACATCTTTTCTTGATGTCGCTTGGATGCTTCCCTATGGAGGTGTTTCTGGGATTGCCCTCCAGGAGGAGGCCCAGGGAATGGCCCAGGATATGCTGGAAGGACAAAGTCTCTCTGCTGGCTCACTTTGAAGAGCTGGAGGAGAAAGTTTGGGAGAGGGAAGCATGGGGGTCACTGATAAGACTGCTATCCTCCAAATCTACTTTCAGAGAAATGGATGACGAGTATGAGTACTCTTAAAAAAGAGAACATCAAAACACCATTTCATAGGGTTGATGTGTTGTTACAGCAAATTACAGCAAATTAACTACAATTGCATAAGTTTAAGGCAGAATAAATATAAAAAAATAAGATTATATGTGGATTCCGGTCTATCCAAACCCAAGTATAGACTGTAGGTGCTTGTTAATCCACATGAATGACTTTGTCTACATTAAATTTATTTATCTCTTTCTATTAATTATATATTTTTAATAATGGTATTTTTTTGTCTGTGTAATTTGTTTTACCATTTGGTGTGTGTCACCTAAGTGCTTTCGGTAGTTATATGGCTGCCGTTTCAGTATAAACGTCTGAAAATAACTGGCTGTTTTCAGCAGATTTTAGGTGCATCTGTTGAAACATAAACAATGATTATCTTTAAAACACTTAATTCCAACTGTAAAGTCTATGGAATCTGAGTTTTTTTTTTTTTTTTTTCATTCTAAAGGCCTAGCATGCTAGGAGGGGAGTTAGGGTTATTGTTATAGAATCAGCAGAACATGTCAAATATAAATCTTGGTGGTTTCTGCATGGCAACAGGATATATAGGTAATCACTGAATGGGAATTGTTCACCAGACTCAAAATCAACCTCCTATGATTCTACTTCCAGCTACGAGATCTATGGAATACCATTTGTGGTGTATTTAATTTATGTAAAAAAATATTCTTGACATAAATTCATTTCCTCCTATTTTAAAACTGTAAGATAATTATAAATATAAAAAAATGCATTTATTCTAAGACCTCTTACAAATTTTTAGTTGGTGGGTAAATAATTCAGAGGAGTGCTCTATGAATGAGTTGTATCCCAAAATCAAGCGCTCAACCCTAATCCCTAAATCTAACCTGCTCTTGATAAACTGTTCAAATCCCCCAGATCTGCAGTTTGGGTCGGACTTGAGAATCATTGTCTTGTAGCTGTAAGGACATGAAGATCTGTCAGTGTCAGCTTCACACATTCTCCTCCGTCCCACTCCCTCCCCGCCATCCCTGATTCCCACCCCACCCAAAGCTTTAATTAAAGACATAATCAGGATTTGCATAACAAACACCCATGAGTTCTTACTATTGATGCCCCGTTTGCCATCAAAAATCTAATGAAAATATAACATCACCTATGGGCCCTCCTCCAGAAATTCTCAGCTTAGCTGTACCAGTCTAGAATGGAAAGATTTGACATATAGTTAGTTTAATTCTTTTGTATGATAAGCATCAACCCCCTAAATCCAGCCTAGCCAAATCCTCTTGAGAGGGGCTAAGTGGCAGAGCCAAGTGAAGAGAGAGCAATAAAGAGTAGAAGAGAGGATTGAGCAAGGACAGGAGAGAAGTGGAAAGGAGGGTCTGTAACTAAGGCATCTAAACCAGGATCAGGTCAGGCTAGACCTCTCCTCCCTCGACTGCCTCCGCCCCAGCGGTCTCCCCCCCTCAGCTGTCCCTGGGCCACAATAGGTTGAGCATCTTTTGTGGCATTAACGGTTTGTAGGAGCCAGAGAACAATGTATGAGAAGTGAGGAGCTCAGGGTTCCCACACACAGGGCCGACATATCCTAACCCCCCACCACCAATCGCTGGTAAAAGACGGCAACCTGCACACAGCTGATCTCCACCTCCTGCTGAGACCTCCCCCCCTTCAACATAAAACACATTCTCCTCCACATGCATGTACAAACACACTCTGCTACAAAGCAAACACAGTCATGCACACACAAATACACATTGCTGGTTTGACACAGATATTTGCTCATGTTTAATTCATGATAAATAATTTATGACACCGGGTAAAGTTGTTGATATTACTGTGTGTTCACATGCACATGGACTTCCACACATAGCTGACAACCCAATGAGACCAGAGAGGCCTACTGGGGAACCCTTTTGTTTCAGGATGGGTGAAAGTTTGTCTGGGATCTTGATTAATTTGTACTGTCATATGTGGGAGGTGCCTTTCACCAGTGGGGCAGTGGGGGGCAGGAAGGGAGGAATGTCACTTACTGAAATCAAAATTTATTTCTTTCAATTTGACTGAAATCCATATCTATCGTGAATTGTAGGTCACCAATCGATAAACAATTAAGCTACACCTTAACTTATTCAGCTCTAGTTTAAATGTGCAGAAACTAGAGCTGAATCTAGAACTTAGAAATACATGATGAAAACATGAAGATTGATGCATATTAATGTGAACACATTTCTATAATTCAAACACAAATCATAAAACAGAAAAATACAGAAGGACGAAAATATAATTGTTTTTCTTTTTTGATATTGTGATATATTTTATCATTATAAATTTTATATCACTGATACATAAATAACTAAAAAATCTTAATGTGAGAAGAAACCAAACCTACTTTATACATTAACTCTGTTGCATTCCTTCCTGATAACACTTATGTGAGGGGGTGCATATGAGATGGAAATGAAACTGTCATAAACCCGAAGGAGTCTTCATCATATTTATGGCAGTTGTCATGAGATGTAACTCTGTAAATAGTAACACTTTTAATGCGGTCTTGCATTAAAAGTGTCATCATTTACAGAATGTCACTTAATGACAACTGTCATAAACATTCACGAATACGCCTTCTTTTTCATGATAGGTGTTATGTCATGTTTATGACTGTGTAATGTCAGTTTTTTGCACACCCCTTCTTTTCCTGAATGATGTGATTTCCACTACACTACCCTTACAAATATTTATATCCCTGAGACTTTTTAACAATTGGTCACATTAAACATGACAAACTTAAATGTATTTTGTCTTGTGTGACAGCCCAAGATAAAATTGTGAAAATGCAAAATGAAACATTCACTTTTTTTTTTTAGCAAAGCTACATCTTAAAGCTTATAGCTTTTATTTTTTAAAAAATATTTTAATAATAATAATAATAATACACTTTATTTGTAGGCATATTTCTGGACACTCAAGGTCACCTTACATAATTTGACATAAAAACAAACACAAAATTGAAATGTTTAATAAAAATGAGTACAAAACAAGATTTAAAAAGACAATGCAGTTGCAATATAAGACCGTAGGCTATTTGAAACAAATGGGTTTTGAGTTTTGACTTGAAGTGTGGCAAAGAGTCGATATTACGGAGATCAGGTTGGAGTGAGTTCCAGAGTTTGGGAGCATAGCGGCTGAATGCTCTGCTCCACATAGTGACAAGACCAACAGGGGGATCAGTGAGATGAACAGAAGAAGAGGATCTGTGGGTATGGGTGGGTGTAGCAGTGTGAGGGAGGTGAGCGAGTTTGTGAACTGCTTTGAAAGTTAAGGGTATTTGATAGTTGATGCGATATGAAATGGGAAGGTAATGGAGCTGTTGTAGAACAGGTGATGAATTGAAGGGGTCCGTGTGATGATAAGGACGGCTGAATGTTGAACCAATTGTAAATTATGGCGTGTTTTCTGTGGCAGACCAGAATAGGCCATGGCTAGCAGCTCCAAACAGTTGCAGGAGACATGTCAGTGAGTAGGCGGATGATCTTCACTAAAACAAATCAAAAGACGGGTGTAGTCTTTCGCTTAGGACTGAATTAGCAAACAATGAGCACGTAGATAGCAAAGGCAAAGTCTACAAACATTAAAATGATTAAAAAACCTTAAGAAAGAGCTGGGAAGCAGCGGCTGCAAAAACTTGCCAGCGGTCACTCTGCTCGGAAGTTCAATCAATCCGACGCTGTTTCCATATCTGTTAAAACTGTCAGGATATCACTATAACATAGTATGAGTCAGATCATCCTAAAAATCATGCTCCTCCTCCTCCTCTTCCCAGTGATACTATTGCAAATTGCCTAAATGTGCCGTTCCCAGTCAAAAACAACCAGTCAGATCCAGAGAGGTCTTAGTGCTAACAGTCAATCTAATGTATGTGCTGCTAAATGCGATAATGGCCTAGAAATAGCCGTAAAACATTTTTCATCATAATCATGGTATGCTAGTTGGCCATAGTCTTCATGGCAGGCTCTGTTGACAGGGAAAGCATAGCAGACATCAAGGGGGGAGGGTGTGGTGCTTCTTTTTGGGGGGAGAGGATGGAGAGAGTCTCTACCATGGAGGGAACATAGCAAATATTCCCCCTTCTTTCCATCTTTTTGTCTTCTACCCACCATCATCTTATTTTGCTGTAAGTGATTCCCACACTTCACTGCTCTGATGCTGTCAGGGCCAATGAGAAGTCAGATTTGTATTGATTTTCAGCCACCTGTGCCAGGCGCCTTGTGGCTGTGAGCTATCCTCAGTCCTTTCCTCCTTTTGCACTCCTCCTCACTGCCCTGAGCCTGCCACTGTCTCCTGGGGTAGCTGATGCACAGCAAGCAACACAGTCCATTTGTCAGCAATTGTCAGCGTTTAGTGAGGCAATGATGTGTGACAAGATGGGGATGGGAAGGGAGAGCAGGAAGTAGAAAAAAACATTCTGGATTCCGGGAGGCAGGGGGCAGGTAGAAGGGGTGAAAGAGCTCCCTCCAATGGAATGAAAAACACATCCCACCAAACAGCCCCAATAATGTCAGACTGCAAATATTTGTCTGCGTATACTGCCTTTTTATTTTCCTTAGATTAGAGGACTTTTTAATAATTTCAATGGCTGAATGTTGTTTGGACAGTACTGCTGAGCCCCACTGAGGTGACAATATATATTTTTTTAATTTTCAGCTCTCGGTCAACACAGAAGAGATTGCTTTCTACCATCACAGGTCTTTGCTTAGCTTCAATTCAGTCAGAAAAGACTGAGAGAAGTGCCCTTGTAGTAGCAAAGATTTCAGTGTTCTTTCTTTTTATCACTTGAACTTTATTGATTTTCCAACAGAAATATATACCACAATTCCACACTTGGCATATAACTATTTAGCATTTGCTAAACAATTGTTAGCCTTGGTAGATTAGCTGAAGCCAATACAGTCAACAGAAATTACTTTATGCAAAAATAATAATACAAAATTACAATAATAATAAAAAAGTGACAAGACACATAAACCCCAACTGAACCCCAACTGAAAACTGACACACATTCATTATATATTTCATTATATATAATGAATCTATTTTCATTCCAGGTGGAAGTAGCTATTAGGGAGAACGGGTGGAGAGCATATTTCTCTAAACTCTGACAGAAGGATTATACTCAGAGGTTGCATCAATGTTTTGTAGGGAAATGTATGCTTTCTAGGCTTTCTGTCCTACCTACAACTATCATGTAGCTTGGACAGAGTTTCATTGTTGCCCTCAGATGACATTTGTTGCAATACAGGCAAAGTAATGAATCTTGAAACTTAGCTGAACCAAATTGAATTTTTGTCTGCTTTTTCTGCTAATGAATATCCAACATTGAGTGTCTTATAAAATTCTTAGTGTGCAGATTTATTTGACAAAGAAAAGTACCTCATGAAAATTTCGCAACAGTTTAATTGGATCTTTCGAGGCATTTTTCAGGCTGAAAATATCCAATTTGTGCAGTATTTTACACATCTCTCAGAGCAGGAACTTGCAAGCACTGTGCTGATTGGTACTACTTTTCAATCCTGAAGCCAGGATTTATTTTGGCAGGGAGACTTAGGAGGCTTTATACCTACACCTCATTAAAAATACTTGACACCTTTTCCACTCCAAGGTTGACAAAGAAGCTCAGATTCTCTAAAGATGCCCTCTGAAAATGACACCTCAAAATATATATTTTTTCAATTTTGTACAGCAAAACATGGATGAAATCTTTCTGATATACATTCACACAAATAGGCCCCTTTATGTGTTGCCAGGCAAAATCTGTTGACTTGGCCTTGACTCCTGGAGCCTTCAACAATTATGAAAATATGATAGGCTCAGTGCTTTGTGGATGTTTAAACTCATGTTTTTGGAAGGTTGCTGCTCTGCTTGGTGTTACTGTGTAGCCTGCCTTAATGGATCCTCAGCAGGGGGGGTTCTGATTGGCCAAGCGCCTTTCGCTTGCTTTGCTCCTGGGATGCAGTGCCAGAGAACAAATCTAGGGACACATTTTGGGGATCAACTCGTGTAAACTGTTTTTTTCCAGGTCCATATGGAAGACATCATCACACAGAGAGCAGTGTGAAGTCTGTCATAGTGGAGCAATTGGATCAAATTCATCCCCACCTATCACCCAAATATCAACACATACCTCTTCACCTGAAAAGCCTGTTAGAGAAAATCCATTCAAATCTGTCAACATGATGTGCAGTCTGGCAACAATTCTTAATCTTATTTACTGAATCCTTGACCCTCCTTGGTTTGGTTTCTGGATCCTACAAGAATAGTTGCTAAACTATCAAGACCTCCACTAAAAATGTTTAATCTTTTCTCACACAGGTTGCATGCAAGATAATTGAGATCGAGTCCAGACCATTTTTGACAGTAAACATTTTTTTCATAACATAAGCTGGAATAAAACATTAAGCGTCACCGCTCCCCAAAACAACAACAACAAAAAAATGTGTTCAGATAATTTCTTACTGACAGTTACATATTAGAGCCAAATATCTATTAAACCAGCCTCTGCTACTGATTTTCCATCTTAAGTTGATAGCTTAGAGAAGTAAGGTTTTTGTTGAAAGCTGGTGAGACATTTGAAGTCTCACCTCTCATCTCCATACAGTACTTTACATTTCTATTTAGCACAAATCTAGATCAGTTGGGGAGCTCAAAATGGACTAACATCTAAGGAAAGATGCTAGCTCTTGATGTTAGCCCCTACAAAGACACGTGAGTGTCTTTCTTTTCCTACCTTCTTCATCGCCCAGGTTGTGACCAATAGATGCATCCTCAAGTTGGTGCTCATCGGCACCAATCCAGGGATCAGTATATATAGGAGCAGCATCCTTGAGGCAGAACTTATACTCGATTCCAAGTCATTCTTGAGGTTAGTTGATGTTTCTTGTTACTTACCTGCTGTGTAAGTAACCAGTCTTCTGCTGAAGGTCCGTTCCTCTGCTGTCGCTTCCTAGTTCTCGTTTGGCATCTCCTGGTGCCAGGAGATAACAGTATTGATTTGTTGGTTTACATAGTAACAGTTGAGAGGATTTAGCATCATAGACAGTGTAAATAATGTGTCCATTCACAGTTTCACCTAACTTATGTTGTGTTAAAAAGCAGTGGGTGGATATTTGGAAAATGTTTAACAATAGAAGGTTGGTCTGCCGAAATAATTGTGCTACTGATTCATTATGTAAGGTTTCACAATATTTCGGTTTTCCACTAATGAGTACTTGTCAAATTACGCCATTGGCCAAATCAGAATATAGGAGAACAGACTTGTGATAGTATTCTATAGATAAACTGCACCAGTGTAACAAGTCAACATGTCTAAACATTGGTCAATATTATTCCTTCACTCATATTGATCAATAGATCACTAAAAAAACACAACAAAAAAAACTTCCTTGTTTTAAACCTTTGAGGTTAATGAGCAGCACTGTAATTACTGTGCAAGGGAACTGCTTTTTCTCATCATGGATGACTAGCCTAGAATTAACTCATTACCCCCTGTCCTGACCATGCAATTAAGCTCTGCAACACAATTAAGTCTCTATCTTACGCCTCACTAGACACTAGACAGCAGTGATCACTGCCAACGTGCCATCACTGCTAACTCTTATCTTGTTGTTGATTGCTGAGTTATGGCTTCTAATCAAACTGACAGCTATAATTTCTGAAAAGCTTTACAGGTTGATGGTATTGATTAAATATGATTTATTCAGAAGCTTCTCAAGGGTGTTAACAGAGATACACAAATGCTGAGGTTATGAGTCTTTCATGTCTAGCTGTCAGTAATGTTTTAGGCCTGATGTCTGCAAGGGTGGCCCATGAACAATGCTGCCCATCTGGAAGCAGCTCATTTTGGCTCTGGACCATCTGATGGATGGGGAAATCTCGTCAGGATGTCCAGCTGAGCTCACCAGCAGAGACCCAATCAATCACCCTTCTCCTGTCTCTACTGATGGGCAACCATCCAAACAAAAACCTTGAGGTCAAGGGTTCTGTCAAGGCATCTTAGGCTCTATACACTTATTCCTTCACAACAGACAAATTAATTTGAGTAGTTTAAGAGTGCTGTTGTGTTGTACGTCCATTATGAATCTCCATGTTCCATGTGAAAAAAGTTCTGGAGAAACACATAGATTTGCACTGGCACAAGAAAATATTTCCTAATGGCAGCTGTAGTGATACCAATTTTTGAAGGAACAGCTGTCTTGAAAGTTGTATTTATAATCAATACATCTCTTGAGTGAAGTTTCATGACAGCTTTGCAATCTATTATCTTGTCAAGGTTTTGGAGCAGCTTGTTGAAGAAAAACTGCTCCTCTTGTGCTGTGATTGATGGGTTTTCCGACTGATTTTCCATTACTCTGGAGACTCCTCTTCAAGTCAAGAGATCTCTCAAGTTTCAGCCAATAGACTTGGGTTTCGTAAATTATTTTCGTAGACATTTACAGACCCAAGTAAAATAATGAATGGAAGTACTTGACCGACTGTCGCAGTAATATTTTGTGTATTGATATTGGGCAACATATTAGGGGACCACCTATCTTTGTTGTTTCTAAATGTGCTTAAGAGTGATTGAAAATATAAATAGGAGAGAGTTTTGATAATGGTTAAAACTGACTGCAGTGCCATTGGGCCAATGGAAAATTTATTTTGCTGTAAGTTGGCTTGGCTCTGCACTTGTCAGTCATAATGACAAATGGCAGTGCTTGATGAAGCAGAGGGGTTACATCATCACTTCCCTAATGAGGCAGCTCACAGCAGGAGGGGAAGCAAGAGAGCAAAGCAAGCGGTTTTGATGAAAAGATGGGTAAAGCGGAAGAATTAGACAACTGCTTTATAGTTGCTAAATACCCACATCTGCATGCCTATCAATCAATACATTTTTGGATTGTTGTTTAGAATACTCAGCAGTTATATGGATCAAGTATTGGTTTTGTTTCCAACTCAGGATCACATCAAAATCCGGTTTGAACGCATCATTTAAATCTGATATACACATGATGAATATTTGACCTGATTTTCCACCACTTTTGTTTAGAACCCTTTTCTGGAAAGACGAAAGCAATAATGTGTATTTAATAAGGCTGCAAATCATGTTTGTGGAAATATTTTTATTTAATTAATAATTAATAGATTTATAGTTAATAGATTTGGTCCCTGAGAATACAGCAGAATGAGTTCTAACATTAGGTCCAGCCAGGGTAAAGGACATTTCCCATTTGCTTGGGTCTCTCTGTGTCTTTATGGTTGGCTCTGGGCTTGGCATTAGAGTCCAACGGGGAGATTATCTTGCCTGTCTGCCTTCAGGAGCTCTCAGGGTCCGTGTCTTTGTGCAGCATTAAAGCTGGCGGGGAGTGCGCCCACCGAGAGAGGGGAAATGTGTTTGACATACGCTCAGAGCACACGGTCGGGGAGGCTGGAACAGCAGGATACGATTAATGACCACAGAATCAGATTGTTACAATATGGCTTCCCTTCACCCCCACCTTCTTCACTGAGGGCCTGTCATATTTCACAGACTTGCCTGGATTGTGTGTGTGTGTGTGTATGTGTGTGTGTTTGTGTTGTGTTTCTTTAGTTGGGAGGGGGCCCTTTTATCCTCTTTTTTGTTGTCTTTCTCTCTGTGTCTCTCTGTTGATGGGGGTCATTGATATGCAACAGTGCATTCTTGGATCTTACAGGAGAGTCTGTTCTCATAGTTATTGTGTGCGGTTCCAAAGACACACCTCTTTGGAACCACACTAGCAATTGAGCACAGGGAAAAAATATCCTTTATTTCATAAATTAAGATTGATTCGAATGATGGATAAGGTCATTTAAAGTAGTTTATTAATTAGTTATAAGTGTAGAATATCCAAACTGCAGTACATACCTACATGTATGCCTTGATTTAGCATAGGTCTACATCAGCTGACTGAGACTGTGGCTTGTCTAAGAAGGGTCAAGACCAAAGTTATAAAATCTGCTGTAATGTTCTGATCAATTGTCACGTGAAGCACACATACATTTTGTTTAAGCCATATCAATCAAATTGGACACATACAGTGACAGTTGTAAATAAACTCACTGCTTGTTCCTCTCATGTGACATTTTTTTATGGAGTACTTTGAATAAGGGGTAAAGACTCTGTGATATTTGGGTTTGTGAGATATTTCTATGTGATTCAATTTCACAGTATGTGAGCAAAACTTACAGAAAGAGATTATTTGCTTTGGAAAGTTAGGAATCAGAAGCTGTGTTGCATCGTGGACTCTCCACAGTGATTATTATATAAAAAAAGAAAAGCAGTGATCAAGAGCTCAAACTGATACTGGGGATTACGCAAGGACATCACAAACATCTGCATCACCTGCTGTGACGTTTTTGAAATGGGGGGGAGGTTTAGAGTTCTAGCAGTCCAGTTTGCTCTCTTCCTTTCTTTAACTTCCAGTCAGCTTCAGTTATGAGTTCAAATAATCAGAGTTTATTCTGAATGTGGATGCTAAGCTAGACATCTGCTGGAGGTATAATATTAAAAGCTTATAATCTTTTAATAGTACCTTACTGTACAAATCTTGAACCATTTCTTTAAACTTTGTATTAAAAAACTATGTTGTAAATAACCGTTTATTTTAGTGTTTCATATTAAGAGTACCCTGTACAGCATTTTAAGATTAACATTAATGATGTTGCTGAAAATTGGTCCAAATAACTTAAAGTAACAGAAGTTTTCAGGGTAAGCTTCATGGGAACAGCGTTTGAGAAAAGAATCTGTAGACCAAATGTTACCAGATTTCTGGGGTGGTTAGGGGGCTCCTTCAAGTGATCTTCAGGGTTTTAGGGTCAGTGCCTAAAGTGCAAAAGGCCACATGGGGAAAAGATGTGTAGGAGTTGAGAGCACACAGGGAACAAGAGGAAAACCTTAACAAGGTGTCGAACACCACTCGTTGGATTTGCGCTCATGAGCACACGCATAACTGGACCTGCACTGTGATGTTTGTTGACACGTCTGGTAGAGAATTTTGAAGTTTTCACAGCTATCATAAATCAGGAGAGTGCTTGATTTTTCCCAGGGTTAGGAAGCACTTCTCGCATATTTTCCAATTCCTTCTGAGGCCCCAGAACATCAGTGGGCTCATTTTTCTGAGCCTTATCAATTGAGAGACTTCTGTAGTTTAATTGACAGTATGAATTCTTATAGGTAAAAGCATGGAAACGGAAACTGATCCAAAGATTTTCACAGGAAGTTATATATAAAAAGATATTCCCCTTAATGTGATCCCACTTTAAATAAAGAGATTCAAGTTTCTCCTACATTTAGACTACATTAATAAGACTCTTAACTGGCACCAATTTCTGCATTTTCCACACTCTCTTTTCCCAGATGAATAGGTCAATTTCCTCTGCTTGTGTATTCTGAACGAGGCACAAAAACCAAGGATGTTAGCATTTGTTCTTCTCTCTTTTTGTGCACTAGTTAAGTAGTTAGGTTATTATGTGCTTTTAACATGTTGCAGATCTCTTAGATCCCAGTATGGGCTCAACACACACACACATGCACACACTCACCCCACCAAAGCTGCTGTCTCTGCAATTTTCTGTTTCCATGAATATGAAAAAAGGGACATCTTTTGCGATTCTAGAAATAGTAAGCCAAACTGTTTCTTTTAAGAACTGAAAAGAAATAAAACAACAAGTATTGAGAAAAGCAAGGACCATATGAAGACACGGAGAAATGCTGGTATTCATCAACTAAAACCAAAAGGATGATGCTCCTTTGCACCTTCTTTACAGGGCTTCCTTCTGACCACAATGAGGTTTAAAAGCCGTGGAATACACAAAGTTTCCTGTAGAGAAAATAACATAAGTCACAAATAGAAGCAAACCAGAAGCGCAACTTGTTAAAATTGTAAAATTGTTAGCCTACCAATAAATGCACCAAAGAAGGAACACAACTATTTGTGAAAAGTCAACATCAGAATTTGACTAGAAAGGTCTAGTCCATTCACATTAACTCATGCACAGAGGAATAAAATTATTTTTCTTTTTTATCAAAAAATTAAAGTCAGACACAACATAACATGAATAACACATTTTTTCCTTATATAAAACAAGATGAAGTAATTAAATAAGTCAAATGCTCGTAGCAATATAAGACATTTTAATAGAAGCTATTCTTTTGCATATCAGTTGATATTGCTCAGTGCTCTGTGAACTGTGTGGGTGAAATTAACCGGTTTACTGCTAGGACAGCCACTGCACATTTCTCAGGAATCTGAATTTGGCCCTGAACTTTACTTTTACATGTTGGTTCAGGTATTAACTTATTTAGACAAGGGATCAGGGCTTATTGGTTGTCCCCTCGATGGAATGGACAAACACAGGTGAGAGATGTTTGAGAAACTGGGCCCTTATGCAAAGAAGTGGTCACTGAGCTGCGATTAATAATCAGTCATCGCAAGGACTGGCAACTCAAGGACATGTGGTCAAAAAAAGGCAAACTTACAAACATTTGCATCTCCTGTGTAATTTACCTTACTTTTGTTTTGATATTCTTGTTCAGGTAGATGAAGTTTCTTTATCACTCAAATGTATCAACTTGCATTTAGTTTACATGCCATTAAAAGAGACAGACAGATCTCCAAAAAGTAAAGGTAATCATTTCGATGTCAATACCAACTTATCTATTTAAAACCACACAACGTATTAAATAAGTTAGGCAGATTAAGTGATGCACAGCATAGAGGAAATAAAACAATGTAACATTTATAGCACACACTTAAAATAAAGAAAGAAATTCAAACTAAAAATTTAGGATAAACTCAGTGGAGATAAATCACAATGGTAAACCGCTGTAGAATTAAAATCTGGGAGTTTTAAGCTGTGTAATTTCAGAACCGACTTTGTCTGCTGTATATTAAGGTAATGTTACCTGCAGTTTCATGACTGGTTCATGGCACATCCACAAGTATTTGCTTAGAGCACCTGTGTGCTAGGTGATAGGAATTTCTTTCACTAAATATTTCATTAAAAAAAAAAAAAGTTTAGTTCAGAAATTTTAAATTAAACTATTTTATGTAATTTAAACAGTTGAATAAAGATTGATTTAGATGCTATTTTCAAACATTAGAAAAGAAAATAAGATTAAGCACTGACTCAAAGGTAGCACAAAGCTCTAAATGTACAAGTCTTCTGTAACTCAGGAAGTTAGTATGCCTCTTTAAGAACTTTAAAATTATAACCATGTCTTTTTAACATATTGAAATACGCATAGCATGGTTATAGTTAAAAAATACCCATCAATATGATACTGAGATCGACACAACTGTTTCATGAGTCATGATACCAGAGGTTGGCTTTTGTTTAGTTCTCAAACCAAGCAGGATTGGTTCAAGTTCTAAAAATGTGTCCACATGTTGCATAACTAATGCTTATTGGGCGTATGCACTGTAAAAGGATATGTTCTGTGGAGATTTACCAGGTACAGCAAGGGGAATTAGCAAAGACAAACCACTACATCTGTGGTTGGTTTGACAGCCAAAATGTTTCTCTTGGAGTCAAAAGGAAACTGGGATGGAAAATCACATTATTACTGGAGAGGATCCTTCTCCCAGAGCTGGAGGAATAATAAAGATAAGGACGAGAAGCCTTGATTATAAACAGCCTCCAGACGAAAACAGTTGATCCATCATCTTGCTTTTGCTTCTGGGTTCAGTTATGCTCAATGGAAGATTTTTTTTTTTCCTTTAAATTATGAAGTTTTGCTTGTGGTTTAGGTAATGATCTTACTTAATAATACATAATTTGGAAAAATATCACCAGTGCTAAAGTATTAATATCTATAACTATCCTATGCGATTCATTGCCTGTGTGTTTCAGTGCAAACCTTCCACTGCCAGCGCTCACTTACCTTCCTCCCAGGCTAAGCTGGAACGCATGAGGCCTCAGACACACTTAATGGGATTATGGTAATATAATTTTGTGACGCTGACCTCGGATTGGTGCCAGGTTTCTTCCACTTTCTTAGACAAAAGGCACAGAGCTCACCAAGGTTTCCAGCAGGCTGGCCCAGCTTGGCCTCCTGGCACAGGACAGTGTCCCTATCAGGGCTGTTGCAAGATTGATGGCTGTGAGGCAAAGTTTTCCCTACTAAATATGGTCAATTGGTAAGCAATATACAAAAAAATAGCAAGACAAACATACATAAGATACTAAGATAGGTGTCTATTTTTATGATTGCGAGTGTAGACGATAATTAATACAACTAGAGAAGTATAAAATGTATCCACCATCTACACCTCATTTGTTTAAACAGTAGTTCTTGTGCTGAGGGTAAAGCTTCCATGGTGATAGGCTTGTAGTAAGCTTGTCTTTCCAAATGATTTAGCATGGGTTTCCTCTGGATTTGTCTTGTTGGTTTAGGAAGGAACTTTATGGACTGCATGAGTTGAAAGCAAGTGCGTGTTTGCGTGCGTGTGTGTGCCGATTGCCACTGTTCCTGAATGCAAGAGAAAAAAAAGTGATCACAAAATCAGTATGAACTCATAGACTAAAAATGATGTCTGAAAAACTTCATTTAAAAAAAAAAAAAATTAAATGTATGTTCTTACAATTTGTTTTGCAGTTGTTACAGCATTTACATTAAATCTATTGTGCTGACTTATTTGGCTTAGTTCTTGACGTTCTTGTGTACTTTGCAATGGTTCAGTCACCATGGATGTATTACCAGATTTTTTTTAGCTTTTTCTTTTCTTTTCCTCTTCTTTTTGCCTTCAAAAAGACCACCCATAGGGTTTGGAGGGGGCAGACATCTCTGCAGAATAATAATGGGGTCGTCCTGGGAAAATTGCCCATGGAATGGCTTGCTTAAAAAAAAAAAAAAGAAAAGTAGAAAAGAAAGAAAAAATTGGTCCTGTTTCCGATCCTTCTTGGAAACATTCATCAGGGCACTCCTGCTGTTCAGTGAGGAGCTAACCCCATCACAGCCCGGCTCGATCTGTACACCACTCTGGTTAGTCTGTTGTTGCCAAGACCTTCAGAGGGCTGGAACATTTTGTTTAGCGATATACTTCTAGTTTGATTTTGCATGGAAAATATGAAAAGATTATATAGATATGTGTTTTAAGTATTCAACCTAATATTTTTAAAAATCTGAAAATTCATCAGATTGTTAAATCTGATGATTTAACAATCATCAGATAACAGTAAATCTGATGATTTTCCTACAGTAAATTATGATTTTCCTACAGTAAATTATAATTTTTCTACACTAAATTATGGTATTTACTGTTCTGTAAATACCATAATTTACAGCACTACAGTAAATTATGATTTTCCTACAGTAAATTATGGTATTTACTGTAGGAAATACCATCATTTCCTAAAGTAATATGACATATGGATAAAACAAATGCAGCATAGTGTTTCTGACTGATTCTCATGATGAGTTCCTGTGTCTGCAGAAAAGCATTGTATCAGCATAGCTCATGCAGAGAAAGCCTCGATTATGTCATTTTCGACCCTTTGACAAGACATTTTTTAATTATGAAAGTCAACGGAAATGTCTGTCAGTTCAGATTTTGTGTAGATTAAAAAAATATAAAAAAACAACACTAACAGTTTGAAAAAAAAAATCTAAATTTTCTCAAAAGCAAGTCTGTCACAGCAGGGAAGCGATAAGTATTAAAGACAACATACTCCATCTCTGGAGAGAAGCCTTCAAGATGCTAAAGGAAGTCTTCAAAATCCTTAAAATGTCACCAGAAGGCCAACAGCACTTTCTTGCCATTATGCATGTGAAAGTGCTTGCCTGTAAAACTAAAAAGACACTGTGGAAGTTTCATTTTCACTTTAAGGAGTACAAAGAAAAACAATTTGCTGTCAATAAAAAAAAAAATAAAAAAATGAAGACCACACAAAGTTTTCCAGAGTGAACATAGACAAAGAACACAACTTCTGGAATTATGTTTTTTTGGACAAATGAGTTTAAACTATTTTCATAGTAAAATAGAGAAAAAAGTTTGGAATAAGCCAGTCTGGGGCAAGGAACTCAGATTAATAGTAAAACATAGAGGTGGATGACTTCAAGCACTCTGTGCAAGTAGAAAGGCTTTCAAACATTTCAGCACTGCAAGTAAAGCATATCCTAACTTTGCTTGTTTTAATTTTTCTACATAACTGTAACCACAAATGCCCAATTTTTCAGTAAGCAAAAACGTTTCCTTGACTTTTCCAAATAATTGTTGGGTACATTTTAACTTTCATGCAATATGTTTTGTCAGGGAACAGTTGGTGCTGTCTCACCATAAATGCCTCATGGAGACAGGTCAGACAGCATAATGGTCTGTCATATAACAATATATTGGAGCAAGAACTCATCAAACTTAAATTTCATTGTTCAAGTTATAGGTGGCCTCCTAATTTCTCCTTATGGTGTCATTCTGATTGTGTCTTTCAAGTTTCAAGATTAAATCCTGTTCTGAATTCTTCAATGTCATGTCAGTCATGAATAAAATTCCTGTCTTTGCAGGATTTAGAAAAAAAAACTACTTGGAATTTTTCAGTTTTCTCCTTCTGTGTTTTTGCCCTAGGCAGCCTCTAGCTGAGTTCCCTTTTGCCATGCAAGACCCGAGGCCCCTGCTGCGTGGCTCCAGGTTTGAGCCACATGAGATTCAGTGATGGATGTGCCCCTGGGGGTCTCCGTGGGAGGTGGGCTGCGCACACCCCGTCTGCTCCTCACTGTCAGAGGAGGAAGTTGTCCTCCTTTGTAACCAGAGACAGCAGAGTGAGGCCCGATGACACTGAAAACAGGCAGGGAAATTTCTCATACCACCAGCGATGTTTCCTAAAAGTATTGTACAACTGTCATGAATTGTGTTGTCATACTTCTACAGCATTAGTAGTGTTAACAAAAGTTAAAGTCAGTTATTTATTTATGCATTACCAGATTACAATGCATAGGCAAAACTAATATTAAGTTTGCCCAAATTTAGTTCAAATCCAGTAAGAATTACTTGTAAATGACATGATTTCCATTTTCAATTATGTTTAGTTTTCTTTGGATGTTTAGTTGGATACATAAACAGATGACAGGAAACTGAAATCTATGCTAAAATAACATTTAAAAGCTAAACTACTTTTTCTGTACAACTACACTAAAACATTAAATATGGATATTTATTCATGTGAATTTTTTCTGATATTTGGAGGAGTGAAGACAATGTTTCAGTTATAAATGACAGCTTATCCTATTCTGATTTTCTGATATTTGAGGAATCCTGTCTCGTCATCACAGCGACATGAGGGGAAGCCAGAATAAAAGAACAAATTAAACATGAGGAAATAGGCATCCTCTGCAAATGTATTTCAAATTTCAACACAAACCTATAGTACCTGATTGTGTTTACATTGTGGCTGATTTATTAAGCTCAGCTCTATTGCTATATTGCCAGTGAGGAATAAACAATACGCAGCGTCTAGTTTGTTTCTTTAAGCCGCTGTGTATACAGGCGAAAGGAGGGGTGTGGACATACGTCTTGTCGATGGGACTGGGTCCCTAAAGGACCTGTGACCTCATGGTCTGCAAAGCCAGAAACCTAAACTAAAATGTCTGCAGCTAACTGTCAACAAGTCAGAAAAAATATATAATGATCGATTTCTTTACTTATGCTGCTTTTTCAAAAATTGCATAGACAACATTTTTTTTTGTGTGAAATTCTTAATGCAGTGGATAATCTTCATTGCATTGGTAAGCATACATTAGAACCTGAAAAATACTTCCTCTCCACTTTGATTTTGCAGGTGCGATCTCAACACATTACACTATCACAGCATATATTTATACTCTATTAAAGTGCAGATTGTTAATATAGTGACGTGCTTAAGCATTTGATTCTGTTAATTTTGAGAATTAAGGCTTAGAGCCAATGAAAGCTCAAAATTGAGTCTCAGAAAAATGGAATATAGGGCAATACCAATGAAAATGATTTTATATTTTAACTTTGACATCATTAAGAAAGCCTGGTGATCTAACAATATTACAACTGACAGACATTTGCATGAATTCAAGCTGCAAATATATATAAATATGTAATATATGCAATATATTAATGGGATGATAAGGTATCATGTGCAACATTCCAAAGTGTTACAAAGAATGTAAGAACCTTTTTTGCTTCCATCTGCTGACAAGCTTTATAAAAATTTTCATTTTCCAGTATCATGTGGCACACGTGCACACTGTGCCGACAATACGGAGGCATTCCTTTATTACATAATTGATATTTTTGCGATTGGCCCGAAGATTCATCTGCCATAAACTATCGATAGTTTGTATACAATTATGAAGAGAATGATAAGACACCAAACTATACAGATAAGTTGAAAGTTGCTCTTAAACATCTTAGCAGAAAAGGCTCCTGCTCTCTATGCCAAGCAGCACTGATGCAATAATTTATGAAAAAGGCAATCCTTCAATTAAAATGCATACTGTGCTATATATAGTCATATTATTCAATAACAGATAATTCTGTGTTAAAATTATTGTCTTTATTGGTCTTGTATGACATTAAAATAATATTAAAAAAACTGAGTTATATATTTAATTAGCTGTTGGCCACAATAGTCAAAATTAATAGAAGAAAAATGCTTGAAATGCATCAGTGTGTGGGTAAAGTATTAGGGAATTTTAGTTTTTGACACTTAATTACTGCGATTAACTTATTGATATTATTAATGAGAACTTACAGAAGGCAATGTCAAAAGAAATAGACAGCTTAAGATGAGAACTTATTTCTGACTTTTGCTTTTATTGCAAACAAAAAATAATAATACAAAAGATAAGCTTTTAAGACAAAGCCATGTTTACCTAGGAAAACTGCATTAAGAAGATGACAAAAATGAGAACTAATTATACAGAATATAAAACAAGAAACAAAACTTTCTCTTTTCAAAAAGAAAAAAGCAAAGAAACCAAAGTATTCTGTTGAATCCAGCAAAATTCTTTACAGCTGCGTTTCTCATCCAGTCAAAAAAAAGGAGAAAGAAGAAAATATCCAGTTTTTCTTGAAGAGAAAGACCCATCATGTCATTTTTTTAAGCATTCTGTACAGGAGTAGATTGAGAATTATGTGAAAACATTTACAAATGATAAATAAGCAATGTTGCATCACATATGACAGCAACCTAAATTCACCTCTGTGCTGAATTTAAATGATAATTCTCCAATAAAATTAATGCTAAAGAATAAATTAAGAAAACAAAGAATGGGAGAAAATATCTGGTAGAAGCACACCATGCTCAGACCTGATTTACACTGGCAAGAGCCAGGTCAAAGGTCACTTCCTGAATCTCATCAAGCAGGAAATCTGACCTGTGCTGCTGGCTTTTTGGATCATGAAGCCTCCCTGCTGTGGCTTCAGAGGCACTAATGGTATTGAAGGCAGTTAAAAAGCAAGCATCACTATCACATCTAGCAGCTCAGTAAGGCCCGCAGAAGAGTTACGTGTACCTGCTATTAGCATTTCCAACAATTTTAGCTGAACCAAACAAGAAGTAGAACATTGGACTCTTCACTGATGACACAGTAATATCATGGCCAACAAATCTAATCTACTCCAAATCAGCATTTCTCATGATCTGAATCTCACTGAAGTTAGCATATGTACAGCGGAACGAAGGCTAAGGTGAGATGGCGGTAAACTTCCAGTAAAAAAATACATTATAGAGAGAATAAAAAAGGCCACTGAGGGTGTTTTCACCCGGCATCCCTGTTCCTTTAAGCAAGCAATGATGATCATGACACAGAATATGTTCGGAATAACAAGAGCAGAACACATACACAGTACATACTATCATATTCATAACCATTATGTCCTCACAGAGGATTTAACTTTTTAAACATCATTTCTAAAAAAATATAATCACAATTCCAACCAATACAAAAGGCACTGCTGTGAGCCAATTTAAAGACTAAATTTCAGAACTATAAAAAAGTCCATGTCGTGTTTTTCTATTGGCAATGTGGCGAGGACAATGAAATTAAGGCAACTGAGGGTGGGGGTAGGGGAAGTAGTCTTGGGTGGATGTGTTGGCGCTCCTCAGGGCCTGGACAGTTGTGTGTAAATCGGCTGCTGCTCCCAGTGCTGTGGACTGTGGGTCTGCGGCACAGAGGGCACCCCAGTGCTGTCGGCTATTGGGGTGTACATCGGCCTCTGGCTGGGGCTCATGTAGCTGAAGGTGGAGTACAGGCTGGAACCTTGGCCAGCTGCATGGCTGTAGTAAGAGTTGGCACTGCTCTGGTGTTCTGAATAGTCATACTGTGCTCTTGTGATGGACGGATAAGAAGAGGGGCTGTAGTGCTGTAGGTTGAATGAGCCATAGGTGATGTGCTGCGGGGATCCCTGTTGGTCACTGTAGTGGCTCGGGCTGAGCTGCTCCGTCTTGATCTGGGTGGTTCTCTGCTGGCCCTGTTGACCTTGCTCTCCTGCTCCACCAAGGGTGGTCAGAGTATGCTGCTGCTGCTGCTGCTTGGACATCCAAGCATGAGCTCCCACACCGGGTCCCTGACCGACTGAGGAGGTGCTAATACCGTAGCTGCCTGTGTAGCCAGCCTGGGCTGCACCAGCAACCCCGGCGTGGCTGTGAGGTGGCAGGTACTGGTCGAACTCATCAACATCAAAGCTTCCGATGTTGGAGATGACATCGCTGCTAAGTTCACCAATGTCCACAGCTCCAAAGTCTATGTTGAGCTGCCGACTGCTGCCCTCTTGAATGGGGCGGCCCTCACGCTTCAGGTCAGCTTTGTTAGAGGGAAGATCTGTCTTTGGGGTTGTCGGGGGTGTTGGTGGTCCCTGTGACTGACCTGGTTGGAGAGAAGCAAAGTTAGACTCATGGCTTTTAAAAACAAATTATCACTCCCAGTCCTGACAACTTAATCTAAATGTACCCAGATGGGGGGAGTTAGGGTAACCTTATCCCTCAAACTACTGAGACAATTCTAAGAGATATGTTTGCTTGTTGGACAGTAAAATTCACAACAGCTGGCTTTTCCATCTAGCCTAGCAAAATGCAACAAAATGATATTTAAAAGTATTTCTTTCAATCTTACCCGAATGTTCTCCCGGAGAGTGCACCTCGCCCATGCTGGACGCAGGAGAGTCGGCTTGCTGCAGCGCCTTGAAAATTGCGTTCGGAGATATGTGCGTCTGTTCGCCATCCTCGGAATCATTTTGCCCATTCTTAACAGATTTCCTCCTCCTTGGTTGATATTTATAGTCGGGGTGATCCTTCTTGTGCTGCACTCTCAGGCGTTCAGCTTCCTCCACAAACGGGCGCTTCTCGACCTCATTGAGAAGCCTGAACATGGCACAAATCAAAAATGTGAATTACACATCTGTGTATATTCTAAATTGTTTATGGATGCATGAGAAATAGCCACCAGCAAGCGATTAAAATGTGCCCTTAACTTAGATATATAAATAAGTAAACCCCAGTAAAATAAAATAAAAAATATAATAATAATAAAAAACAAACAAACAAACAAACAAAAAAACAAAACATACGAATAAAAATACATATCAAAAACTCAGGGAAACTAGCAACATGTAAAACTTGCAGCAAGAAAGAGCTGCATGTTTTTTTTTTTTACTACCGAGCAATCAGCTACACGCTTTCAGTGCGTAAAAGCGCTACACAAACTGACCTCGAATTTTAAGACCAACTCACCTCCAAAGTTTTCCCAGGGTTTTGCTGAGTTCTGCGTTGTGCAAGTGCGGATACTGATCGGCCAGCTTCCTCCGCGCCGCCTGAGCCCAAACCATGAAGGCGTTCATGGGTCTCTTAACGTGTGGTTTGCTCTTGCTGGAGCCATTAACGCGCACCGGCATGGGTACGAGCGTCCAGTCATAGCCCTTCAGCACTTGGGACACCGCATCTCTGATACACACCGGGAACTTTTCTTCCTCGCCCTCCTTCTTGTAGTCCGGTCCCCTGAGGAGGTGGTTGTCGGACGGCCGGGTGTTCTCGGTGTCCGAACCGGAGCCGGACGGGCACGGTGAGCCTGCTGAGTCTTCAGACATGCTGGGGCTCGGAGCGTCTGAATGACATTTCTCCTGTTCTTCTGTCATCTTCAGGTAAGGGTCGAGGAGATTCATGCGAAAAAATTAAAGACTATCTGCTCGCACTGAAAAAAAAAAGTAGTAGAAAGACCTTCTGCTTTTATTTTTCTTTTTTTAAATCCAAGTGTTACGTGCCCAAAGACTGCGGCGACAGTCTGTAAGGGCGCACAGCTTGACCTGCAAACTTGAATCCTTTAAAATAAAAAAAGCAAAAAATAAGTCTTCAAGCTCCTTAGCCTCCTAACAATTCTGTGAATAAAAACGCAATTGAGATACAGTGACTTTAAAACGGAATGAAACTAACTCATCTCCCACGATGGATACTCGAAGCGTCTGCAAACCAAGGCGGCGATGCCGCAATTTATGTTTGAGGGTAGGGAATGATTGGGCAGGGGCGGTGGTGGGGCGTTCAAGGGGCGGGGACATAATTCTACTGAGAGAAAATCTTGGAGCAAAAAACAGTGAAAACCAACCGTAACTAGGCGTTTATTTATTTATTTTATTTTATTTTATTTTTTGTTTGTTTGTTTGTTCTTTTTTTTTGTACCTATCTGAGCTTTAGTCTCATTTGAATACATAATCAAAGGTCAACCTTGAAAAAATTATATAAACGAATAACATGGAACAAGAATAGAAAACTTTTAAAATGAATATCCTAGACTTCAGTTTAACTTTACGACAAAAACTAAGACAGCATCATCTTTACCAAATAGGCAATTTGGAATGAAAATGTGCTTCCTATTAAACTTGTTTATGATAGTCTGTAATTTATAATATATATATATATTTTTTTTGTTTAATTCAAAAACATTTGAATTAACTGACCCAGCAAACAATTCATATCGTAAAAGCTTAAATTTAACATAACCTGTTAGAATAAAGTACAAACCTGCAACTGGTTTATTTAGCAAATAACTACATGCATATTTCTGAAGCAACTTTCTTAGAAAAAATGTCAACAATATCAAATACATATATTCTTAAAATATAAACTTTCTGCTTCTCTGAAATTGGTGGACTAATATGATTTACATTATATACTCGTCTTTGTTTATATACTGAGTGATATTGTGTAAACCTTGTGTTGCACAGAACAGTCTGTCAGACTCTATAGAGCTGCGAGGGAGCAACAAGGGGGAAAAGTGACATGTTTCAAAATTGACCAATAGGGGGAGACAGCAGTCCAGAAACTTATCAATAGGCTCTGTTTTGTTATCAAGCAACTACAGTGAGTTTTACATTTAAAAGCCTCAAAATGTTTTTCTTTTGTTGTTGTTGTTTTTTTCAAGTATAAAGACAATGAAAGAAACTGATATTTTCATGGATCAGTCGTTTATTCTCATTTTATTAGACAAGAAAAGATCCATTTGTTAACTGTCTAGTTTTAAATTGAAGTCAGAATTTACACAAAAAGTGAAGAAGAATACATTTAATGGTAAGAGTATGTACTAAATTATAAAGAAAGGAAATTTAATTAATTTACTTATATTTTTCTATATTGCTGAAAAGAGTATAAAGGGTACAGAAACAGGTTAAAAATACTAACGACTTTACATTCATGTAAAAACAGTTGTTCATTGATGATTAAAATGTCCAAGAATAAAAATCTCTTTTTTCAAAATGTTCCCAAACAAGCTAAAATATAAAATAATTTTAAGACAAATATTTTCAGTCTTATGCTACAAATTCTTCAGACTAAATTATTCTTTCTTTGGGAGTGATTACTGTCTTAGAAAGAGCCCCAACCCCTAAAAATAAATATATATAATTAAAAATAATAATAATAAAAACCGTGACTCTAAAATCAGCTCCTCTGGATTTGCCCCAACAATTGTTTTTTCCATACAAAAGAGACTTTGTTGTAAGAGTTTAGGCCTTCTAATCCACATATTCAATTTTAGAAACCAGATCCAACCCTGAGTTATGACTTCAAATAAAGCCAAGAAAATGAAAAAGAGAGTGAACACCAGCAAATTTATAAGTTGGCAAAACATGTTTGGGGGTATATCAGCAGATAATGACATAAAACATTACTAAAACAAAATATTTGCTCATGTTTGTTATGTAGGATCATGTCCGGTTTGCTAAAGAGGAATAATACACGATAAAAAGTATCCCAGATTTAGGCTCACTGAGATAAAACGGTTTTAAATTGAAAAAGTGTAAATTTGGAAAACTTAGACTTCACAAAATAAAATGTTTAAAATGCCTCTATACAAAGAAGTTTCTATAAATGTTTCACTGTTTTATTACTAAATCTTGATTTACTTTTTGACCAATACAGTCCTGCTTTTTGACCAATACAGACTACAGCAGACATAAGTTCAGCTAAGTGATATTTAATGCTGGAGTCAAAGTAACCTTGTTAAAAGAAGGTTCTTTGATCAGATTACATAAAAATGTTTTGGCCTTCATACAAAACAGAACATGGGTGATGGAAAAGCTACCCTTACTGTGAAAATATGGTGGTAGCAGCATCATACTGTAGCAAGGCTACCATCTTAGTTTGAGCCATATGGCAAAAGTGTATGGACAAAGATTTCACACTACAGATTGTAAAACTGGAGATATATCTCACAATATTTGCAACTATAATTGTAGTAAAAGGTTGTTTTTTCAAAATATTTTCTCAGATGTCGTCTGTATGCATGTCAGAGGCATGCAGAGCCTCTGACATGCTACTAAAGAAGTTGACATAAAGCTTTATTTTTCTACGTATTCTTTTTGTTAAACAAAGCAAAAAGATTTGATTTGTAATGTTTTCTTTTAAGTTGGTAACAGAAAACATTACCGTTTTCTTTAATATATTTAATGGTATGCTTCTTTTTGTTGATCTATCTCTAAAATATCAGTAAAAATACTTGAAAATTTGTGGTTGTGATCTGATAAAATCTGAAAAAGTTAAAAGGTGTTTGTTGAAGGTTTATAATGACGGGTTTTGGGAGGTTCAAGAATAGCTTCTTTGATTTCTGAGCCAACTGGTCTTAACTTGCAGTAGAGGAAACCCTGTGACGGCCAGCAGTGAAGCATCAGAGGTGTGGTTGGGCATGTTCTCGCCGCCACATCGTGACTGCAGAAGGTTTGAGTAGGTCCACAGACTGTATTCCAGTTAAATATGGCCAGGGGAGGAGGGGTGGACGTGAATCTCACAGCTTACATGGAGTACCAGGCTGTAGGCGAAGGTCTTGGGAAACTTCTCAGCTCGAGTTCGAGCCTTGGCGTCAAAATTTTGAGGCAAACACTGGGGGTAAACTGCCAAATCATGTCTTTTACCCCAGAGATTCCACTGCAAAAGTTTGAAAAGACCGTGATTCTTTTTACGTGCTAATTTCAGAGGTGTCAATATAGTTTTGTTTGTTTTTGAAGTGTGTACAGAAAATCAGAAGCAAAACCAAAATTCTGTCATAAATACAGCATAAGTTATATCTGTAACAATGTTTAAAATTCATATTCTAGACCTCTAATATAAAGATTTATTTTCTTTTTGAGGTATTGTGTCAAAGAGTGAATCCTAATTACAGCATTTCATTCAAAACTTCAGTGTCGAAATTGTCTAGCTATTTTACAGTATATATATTAGTGCCCTTACTTGGATATTAATAGTGGAGGGAAGCCAGTATAAAGGTTTTGGCCACTCACATAGCACCTCTCTGAGACTTTCCACAACTTGAACAAACTGCCCTAGTCATGACTGCAAAAAGCAGAACTGTCAAAATTCTTCAGCAAAAATGTCTAATTCTTCCTTCCGGGTGTTTCCACACCTCTAATTCTCTAGAATGATGTCTGAAACATAAACCGCATTGGTTGAACTGTAAATGATGGTATAAAGATGGATGGATGGCCTGCTAATGTTTGCTTTACCAGATCAGAGTACTCTGGCCACGGGCAACTGTTTACACATGGCATTTTGTGAAGGGTAGAGTTTAAATAAGACTTATCAAGGCCCTGTCACCCTCAGAAGATTTTGCTTCACATTCCCCATCCCTGACTATCTCACACCTCCTTGACATCTCACACAGAACCACAGCGACTTTCCTTACTGAAAGAGTAAGGACAACAATCATGTGAAAATAAAAAATAAAAAAATTGTACTGTAAAAATTAAGAGCATAAAACAAAGGTAATCTGAGTCAATAAAATGATGGTTTACAAATTTACTTTACCTATCAAGTGAAAAAAGTTGTCCAAGACAACTTGGCGATATATGAAAAGGTAATTGCAATTCCAACCTAATAAATCTTTATTGCAATAGTTATCAAGTTTATGTGATCACTAGCAAGAACTGTTTTGACTCTCTGTGTTTTGGCCAACTCTTCCTTGCAGAATTGTTTTAATTCAGGATGTGTTTGGATTATGAGGATGGTAGAAGGCCGACTATTGCTCCATGTCCTTCTTCATTGTGGCTCTCACTGTGGTTTGGTAAAGTCTCAAAGCTTTACAAATGACTTTGTTACACATCTCAGACATTTTGCTTCCCATCTTTTCTTGAATTTCATTATTTCAGGGCACCGTCTAATACTTTTTTAAGATCTCTCAGCAATCTTAATTATGTCAGAAAGGTTCTATTTATTAATTTTTTTAAATTACAGAAGAGGCACTCCTGCAAAATAAGTTTAATTGTATTTCTTACATTTAAATTATTGTTTAAGCAAAAATAAGGGAAAGTTTATTTTATCCAAAGTGGACAGTGGAGATTATGGAAAGCACTCCCTTGAGTAATAATAGAACTGCAATGATAACTGTCAAGACTGAAATATTAATTTTGGATTTCTTAGTATAAGTATATGCTACGCTAAACTTTAGTGTAGTATAAAGTTTCTAAAGATATGTTCTTGACCTTCTCAAATTATTTTGCTCTGAAATAAGCTTTACCAAGAATAGACCTGGCCATCCCCATTGTAATAAGACACTTATTTAAAGCCTTTCAAATATGCCATTGTTCATTTTACCCTTTCTTAGTACATTAATCCTATTGCCACAGTCTAATGCTGAAATCCTGAAGAACTAAGAGGACTGGATCTGCTTGACCACACAAGATATTCCTGTTTCTCCTGAAACGACCTGGTATCAAACGTTTAACCACAGAGTGGTACACGGCTAACAGGAAGTAGTCTACATCTGTGGTGCATCCATTGCAAAGACTTAGTGAGTTGCTCTAATGCAGGTGCTAAACTCTGAAAGGCGATTAGATATCATCACTCTTTCATTAACTTGGTATTTCTTGTGTCTCCATGGCTGTGTAGGAAGAATGGTCCTTTTCATCAGTCCTCCAACAAATGGGACTTGCTGAAAAGAGCCAGGTTAAGTTGTGAGGATAATGAAACAAGAGAAAAGGAGCCAGATATCTGCTAAAAAAAAACAAGTCAAATAGTAATGTCCAGTATAACGGCTGATAATCAAATATGTGCGAACGTGGGTATTACTGTTGTAGTGGGAAATAAAGCAATGAGGAAGTCAACATTAGCAGCAGGTGGTGGTAACAAGAAGGGGAAGTTAGGCAACTAATCAGACCGAGTTTATTTTTAGACCAACTGCAGGCGACAACAAGAGTCTCATTTTCACCTGATCATCGAAACAGGTTGGAGGGAAGGAGGGCCGGATATTCCATTACGTAGACCAGACCTGAGCCCACATAGCTTCTTTATGAAAGCTGTCTCTGTCTGTGGACTGAGATGCTACACTGACATCATCCGGAGCCAGCGGATGGGACATTTTATGTGTTGTGGTGCCAGGGAGCAGTTCACACTTACAGCCAAACTGTCTCCAAGGTGTGGTTGAGACTCTAATGTGCAAAAATCCATCACAGACTAAAGATTTACAACTAACAACATATACTTTTTTTTTTAAATTAATTTGTTTAAATTACAACACCTAAAGCAAATAAAATCAAATAATCAAATCAAATAAAAGCTGGAATATAGTTATATGGATAGTAAATAAATTATAAATATTCCTACTTTCCAAATGTAATATTTCTGCAACTAAATAGTAGATTTGTCTAAAATATATATTTTCATATATATATATATGTATTTGTTTTTACATTTGTTAACCTTTGTAAGCTTTGCAAATGAGTTGTAGTTATAGAACATAAAAATTCAAATGAGGGAAATTTTTCACATTTATGGCAGTTATCTTTTGACTAAAAGGAATACAAGTGCATTTATCTGATGAGTGACTCATACGTAAAAAAAATATCATATTGGAAGAAAAGCACATCAATTTATACATTAAAATGTAACTTTTAGGAGTTTCTACCACCCTATGTGGATTATATTACGGTATTTTATGGTTTGAGCAACAGAAACAGAAAAACAGGTATGACATACGCAGATATTGTCAATATGTTAGAAAGTAGGCTAACAAACTCTTAGTTTCTATATTAAAATAAAGCCAGTATTACTATTTGACAATGCAGGATTCAGTTTCTTGATGCCCACATCTTGCATCTTGATTGACTTCTCAAACCAGTCATGTTACTGACAATATAACTTTAATTTGATTATAGTTTAAATAGCTGATGTTGTTTTATTATAATTTTTTTAATTTATTTATTTAGAATTTTTAAATATTGCATAGAGACTTTACTTTGGTAAGGATGGCGTAAGCATGTGATGCCATTTAATTCATGCTTTGTAACCGTCACCTGCCACCTAACCCCTCTCAAGTGTCTAAGCACATTGAAAGCCTCTGCAAAGACTCAGGTGAGGTTGTAAGATTTTGTCAGCACTTTCAAAATGAGCCATTGTCATTCAAACTTAATTACAGGTCATGCTCTGGTATTGGAAGTAGAGGGCACTGACCTACAGGGATCACACTCTGCTTCCATACTGTTTCATTGTCATTTAAACTGACTCTGAGGCTATTTTGCCTGAAGACATTATGAAAAGTACCTTAAAGTAACTAAAGTAAGCAGAGTTCAGTCTTAGCTCTGCTTTTTAGGTGTTCTGTAAGAATTACTAAAAAGGCAAAAAAAAAAAAATAATAATAATAATAATCATAATAATTAATAATAAAATTGATGCTTAGAAATACTTTTAAAAGAAAAAAATCAGGCGGTTAGTTGGGGTTTTAAAGTAATTTTTGGTTTTATAATGGCAAAATACAGTGGGGGCATTTGTTTAATACAGCTTGTTTTTTTACAAATAGTACTGAGCCTTCTGCATACCCATTTCCTTCTCTCTAGATAAGCTATCAAACAAATGGTTGAGGTATTTCAGCTTGTTAGAAGCTCCAAGCAGATAAGGCAGAGATTATAGCAGTGCTATCTGCGTGGAAGCCAACAAGGGAAGGACATTCTAGAAAGTGTGCTGCAGTAATTAGTCTTCACTTTTAGTCACAAAGGTAAAAGTCACAATCAGTATATTTCTCAGAGACAAGTATTTTTATACAAGCAAATATTTGAGTAATATGCTTTATTACTTTAGTCTTTCTTGGCAGTTCTGTGCATTTGTTTCCCATGTTAACATACACATGTAGATTTCCACAAATGTTGCCAAACATGTTTTTTAAAGTCCACCCTTTTAAACTGTCTTCTTAGTTTAACAATGTTGCAAAACATTTTATTTTGAAATAATTGAGTATCATAATTAGATAAAAAATGAATTCTAGTGATTTTACTTTTAAGAACCTTTGTCATGACAAAACCGATGTTTTCTTTTACTTCGATGGATTTGGTAAAAATAATCTATTCAGGCATCAGGTTAGCTAAATATATAAAAAGTAACCAAATATAGCAAATAACTTGGTGATGTTAACCTTTCTGCAGTAAGAATGTTTATCTTTCTCAAGTATAAACCAACAAACTATGCAATCAGTCTCCTAAAAGGATTTTATACAAACTCATAAAATACATTGCATTTTCTGCATCAGTGGCTTTTTGCACACACATCATAGTCCTTCAAATATCAGTCCTTCCATTTTCCCTTTTCCCTTAAAACACAAATCACTTGTGAGCAAACTAGTAGAGACTGGAGGTGAAACACATACATGCCAAGCATAACAAAACACTCAGGGCTGCGTGCAACTCTCCTCTCTCTTTCCACCACGTCTTCCTCCAGCTCCCTTTGGGTGCTCTGCTTTTCAGGCTGAGTCAGGCTCAGCAGGGAAGTTCCATTTAACTGGGACGGCCCATCTGTGGTGGCCCCAAACCTCCGGGAGTCAGAGTCGTGCATTCTAGTATTACTCTTCAAGGAAATTGTTCTTCAACATTTCCTGAGATACAATATTTGAGCTGCTTGGTGACTTTTCTTGGTGTGAGAAGGAAAACTGTAACAGACTGATTTGATTTTCTGCAGATTGTTGTAGACTCCAAAAGTGGCTTCTTATCTGCCTGAACTTGCTGTTTCTTTATACAAAATTGTTGGGTTTGCCATAGATAAACATCCCAGTTTAAAAGGCATGATGGAAAAATTCTGGGTGAGATTCAAGACTGAATTCCATTTTTTATTTAATGTATTTTTTTTTCTGATAATGTTGCATTGACAACAAGGCATTTTCATAAGTTAGCAGAAGAATGCATTTTTATATTTTTTATTATCATAAACTGCTGCTTGTGATTCACATTAAACTATAAAAGCTTTTAAATTCAAAAGTTACTTAAAATAAATTTTAATAACACACTTTAAAATTGTTCAACCTAAAAGTAAGAGGGACAAAAATTGCTCATTACACTCTTTTGATGGTGGTTTGCTAAGTAACAAAATCTTTCATGATATATTATTCTCCAGATTACAAACTACACCTGAATTTGACAGTTTTTACAGAAATGTGGCTTGTAGAGTTAAATAATGGCAACAAAAAATTGGTTGACTGTTTACTTTGTTTATTTGAGGTCAATTTTGAGAAAAACTTTCATTGGAACTCTTGATACTTTTAACTCAGACATCTACAACAAACTACAGCAGTATTCTTCTTATCTGAAGAATTAATTTCACCATGTCAGAAAAATCTACACCTTTGATGACTGAGTACAAAAGAGATTAACATGTGCCAACCTGCAAAAATACACTTCATGTTCACCTTTCCAACTCTACAACATTAGAAAGAAATTCTGAGTTCAGGATGTGTTTTTGGGTAAGATTACACCATGTTTTATTTAGAAAACAATAGTTTTCTAAATGGCGTGCTAACCCCTGCGCCACCACAGCACGCCCCACACCCGGAGGCCCCAGTCCCTGATGCAGATGCAGACGTCGTGGGCCCGACCCCCAGCCCCGGCGACTCCCCCCCCCACGTCCACCCACCATCAAAAATACAAGCCACTAGCGCTGCAAAAACTCTTCAGAGAAAAAAAAAACGAAATAGTTTGCTGCTTTGTTGGGGCTTAACATGTTTTTAACTGCTTCTTGTAAGTTAAGAAAGCATTGAACAGTCAAACGGCAAAATCTAGAAATACATGAACATTCAGAAGTAAAGACAAAGCGAGCATATTAAGTTACATGGATGAATTAAACCCAAAGGCATGTACATGATCTTATGAAGAAGGCTGTGAAATCTGATTCAGTTGCATGGCTCTGACCTTCAGGACAAAAGACAAGATGACAGGTATGTTGAAGTATTAGCAATTCTCAGAAATCTATTTAATTTTACGACAAAGTTTCTGACTCACCAAACAGACTACTAGAAAGGTGTGACCTCTTATCAAACCAACAGTCTGTAATTAAAAATCTAGAGTTACCAAGGACTTACACCTCAGCACACTCCTATGACTTGTTTGTGAAAATCCTGGCTTCACCTTAGTTTGGTTGAATCTGCTTACTGGGGCTTAACCCTTTAACAATGGGTGTCTATGCACAGCCGCTTACAGGTGGCAGAGCCTAAGCAAGACACAAGCCAGGCGATGGAGAGCATTTTTGGGTAGGATTTTTATCAGTAAGCACAATCCAATTCTCTTGAGGTACAACATAAAGTCCTGAGCACAGAATAATACAAAAAAATGTCTCCAAATATTTTCCACCACTGTAAAGATCACATGCAAAAGATGGCAGAGGTGGTAACAGAAGAAGCCTGCAGTCCCACAAATTAGTAAAACTGACAGCAGGGGTTATATGCAAATGACGAGGAAAAACCTGAAATCTGGAACTGAAGCCTCAAAGTAGCTGCTTATGTAACATAATGCAAGGATTTTTCCGGCTAATCTTTTATGGCACACCTTTGATCACTTTTAAGATGATGTTGTCAACAGCAAAAAATGGAGTATAAAGACAGAAATATTTTATTGAGGTGTGAAAGGGGAGAGTCTTTGTTCGCGGCAGTGACAGGACATATTGTACAGAGGCACGTCCTCGACAGGCGCCAGCTGATTTTTATCTCTTTTCAAAACCGTCTCACTTACCCAATGTTCTCCCTCTTTGGGGATTTGCATAAATTCCTCATTGACAAGTATGATAACAGGAAATTCAATTCTAATCTATCATCTGCTCTAATACATTTGCATCTACTTTGACACAAGGACAACATAAATTCAGATGTTTAAATTCCATTTAACAAAATCATTATATTATAACACACACATAAGAATATATATATATATATATATATATATATATATATATATATATATATATACTGCTCAAAAAAATAAAGGGAACACTTAAACAACACAATATAACTCCAAGTAAATCAAACTTCTGTGAAATCAAACTGTCCATCTAGGATGTGTTATTTGAGTGTTCCCTTTATTTTTTTGAGCAGTATATATATATATATATATATATATATATATATATATATATATTAAATTCCCTTCTCACCCACCGCGGGTGGTTCTTATCCTCTGAGCTCGGGTCCTCTACCAGAGGCCTGGGAGCTTGAGGGTTCTGCGCAGTATCTTTGCTGTGCCTAGAACTGCACATTTCTGGACTGAGATGTCTGATGTTGTTCCTGGGATCTGTTGTAGCCACTGCTCCAGTTTGGGGGTGACTGCCCCGAGGGCCCCGATGACCACAGGCACCACTGTGGTCTTCACCTTCCAGGCCCTCTCCAGTTCCTCCCTGAGCCCCTGGTATTTCTCCAGTTTCTCGTGCTCCTTTTTCCTGATGTTGCAGTCACTCGGTATTGCTACATCCACCACAACGGCTTTCCTCTGTTATTTATCCACTACGACAATGTCCGGTTGGTTCGACCTTACCATTTTGTCTGTCTGGATCTGGAAGTCCCACAGGATCTTAGCTCGGCCATTCTCCACCACCTTTGGGGGTGTTCCCCACTTTGATCTCGGGGCTTCCAGTCCATATTCTGCACAGATGTTTCTGTACACTATGCCTGCCACTTGGTTATGTCGTTCCATGTACTCTTTCCCTGCCAGTATCTTGCACCCTGTTGTTATGTGCTGGACTGTCTCAGGGGCCTCCTTGCACAACCTACACCTTGGGTCTTGTCTGGTGTGATAGATCTGGGCCTCTATTGCTCTGGTGTTTATGGCCTGTTCCTGGGCGGCCAGGATGAGGGCCTCTGTGCTGTCCTTGAGTCCAGCTTTTTCCAGCCATTGGTAGGACTTTCTGATATCAGCCACTTCAGTTATTTGCCGGTGGTACATCCCATGTAGGGGTTTGTCCTCCCATGATGGTACCTCCACCATTTCAACTTCTGTTCCCCATTGTCTGAGACATTCACTGAGCACATTGTCTGTTGAGGCTTTGTCCCTGATGTATCTATGGATCTTGGATGTTTCGTCCTGGACAGTGGTTCTCACACTCACTCCTCTGCCTCCTTCCTTGCGGCTTGTGTACAGTCTCAGGGTGCTGGATTTGGGGTGGAACCCTCCATGCATTGTTAGTAATTTTCGTGTCTTAACATCTGTGGCCTGTATCTCCTCCTTTGGCCAGCTAATTATTCCTGCAGGGTATCTGATTACTGGCAAGGCGTAGCTGTTTATTGCCTGGATCTTGTTCTTGCCTTTGAGCTGGCTTCTCAGGACTTGCCTTATTTGTTGGAGGTATTTGGCTATGGCTGTTTTTCTTGTGACCTCTTCAAGGTTGCCATTTGCTTGTGGTATTCCCAGGTACTTGTAACTGTCTTCTATGTCTGCTATTGTTCCTTCTGGGAGTGAGACTCCTTCCGTGCGAATGACCTTCCCTCTCTTTGTGACCATCCGACCACACTTCTCTAGTCCGAATGACATTCCAATGTCTGTGCTGTAGATCCTGGTGGTGTGGATCAGTGAGTTGATGTCTCGCTCACTCTTGGCATACAGCTTGATGTCATCCATGTAGAGGAGGTGACTGATGTTGGCTCCATTCTTTAGTCGGTATCTGTAGCCAGTCTTGTTGATGATTTGGCTGAGGGGGTTCAGGCCTATGCAGAACAGCAGCGGGGTCAGAGCATCTCCTTGGTATATGCCACATTTGATGGACACTTGTGCAAGTGGTAGATGCCCCATCGAGTTTGCAATGAAGGCTCTCAGGGTCCTGTTGATGTTGTACATCTCTAAGCATTCAATGATCAGGCTGTCCAGTTTTTTATACCTGAGACTCTTCCTTGGACATCTGGTCGTCTTGTAGAGAGATTGCTGTTGTGGGACGCCTTGGTGGGTCTGCTCTGTTGTTATTACCCTGCCATTGAGAGTACACTTTAGCTGGTTGGGTGGAGAAGAGTCGGTTTATCCTTCATTCTCCCTTGTGTATCTCTTTAGGCAGCTGGCCAAGGCTTGGATCCTCTGTTTGGCAGTTTCGAGTGCTTCAGGTATGGGCATCTGGCTGTACTTCCTGGGTACTGGTCCTTTCATTGCACCCCTATGGAGCTGTGATAGTTGATTTTAGTCTCTAGCCGTCTTTTCCATGGTGGGTTGCTCTTATAGCCAAGCAGCTCCGTCTTTGCATATAGTCTTGTTCCAGTAGCCCATTTATCGTCAAGGTGCTCTGGTTCCCCAACACTGGGCGACGTCTGAGCCGACATGTTTCCTTGGCATGGTCTGAGGTAGGCAGTAGCTCAAAGGGTCTTGCCTAAGGACCCAGACGGGATAGCGCAATTTTTGCCGGTTTCGGCCTGGATTCGAAGTGAAAGACTGATGACTTATCCATTGAGCTATCCTGTCAGCTCAGGATATATATATATATATATATATATATATATATATATATATATATATATATATATATAATAATTATATTTCAAATTTTTATCAATAAAAACAAGCTACTTCCAATCTCACCTGCAATGACATCACTCTAAGTATATATTTAAGAAGTATCCTATACCTATATATCTATAAGTATATCTATACCATTTTTCAGTAACGTTGTAAGTCTTGAATTCTTTAACCGTCAATAGCACAAAATATGTTTATTTAAAAAAATAAACATAGTTTTATAGATATTTTTAAAAATCTATAAAAAGCAACCTATGCTGTTTTCAATATGTATAATAATGAATTAAAAGGCTCAAATTCTGTTAATCTGAAGAGCAAAGAAATACAAAAACAATGGCATTTTCTGAGCCAGGCTAGAGCTCCTCTTGCTATTATACTTCAAAATGAGCCTACAACGCTGTGCAACGTATCACTATTTTACACTTGTCTAACCTTTCCTTGTCAAAGTGTGTGGAATTCCATATGAAAGAGTCAGATGCTGTGAAACTAAGAACAGATGTGTGTATCTGACAGTCTGGTGAAGCAACGTTGTAGTTATAGTGATACCTTGAAGGGAACGGAAATGCTAAGGTAAAAAGAAACATTAGCATTTCAGCACATTAATTACTTGGCTGCAGAATGATTTTATGCAAGCATGTAATAATTGTAGCACTGAAATGCTCAACATGCTGATGTGAGTGAATATTATTTGTTGCATATAGAGCATCTGCCCATGATAGCATGAATTTAAATGAACTATAGTGGAAGTAGAAGCAGCTTTCATTTTACGAAGGAATAACAACTTCTTTATTCAATCATGTCTTACTGTTTTCTTCATTCTCGTATGACCACAAATAAGACTTTTGGTTCTGTCATCTTTTTCAAGGTTTCTAACAAACGCAATACTCTTCTCTCAGTCAAAAATGGAATAATGTCACCATGCCTAAAATGTGCTGTTCATTCTTGTTCAATTCTTATTATTTCTACTACAAATGTATATGGTTACCACATAAACAGTGCATTAAGATGGTCGAATGAGCCACTTGTGAATGAAAGTGTCAGTGAAATTTATATTTATGACATCTTTCTGCTCTAGGGAATATGACTTTATGAGGATATTTATGCTTCCTTTGAGGGGCTATTTCCAGATGCTTCAGTTTTCAGTGTGTTTTTATTTGTATTTGCTAAGTTTTTCCCACAAACTCGCCCTATTTTTCCAATGTCACATAACATTATGTTTGCAGTGTCCCACCTTAGAGCTTGTTAGCAGGTTTTTATGAAGTCATCAAGTCACCTATTACACAGCTTTACTCTCATTTATCAATAAAATCTAAACCATGCCATTGGTTTACTTTTTTAGTCAAGTATGAATACTGTTTGACAAATATACTGAACACCAGTAGTAGTCATAGCATTTATTTTATATTTTTGAGGACTGACACAAATAGATGAATGGGTAGAAATGCACACAAATTGGAATCCTGAAACTTATTTTCTTTAGAATGAAGCAAAATTAATCTCATCATTGTTGCCTGGTAAACTGAAATTTTGTCCATCATTATTTAACTTCTACTTGTGAAATAAAAAGATACCAGTTAACAAAACCTTCACATTTTTCACAGGTGGAAAGGGAAAGGTTCTGAATTATCTGGATTTTATGTAAATTTAAATGTGGTGAAACAATTTGAAATTGTATAAAAACTGAAGTAGGGGCATTCAATTTAGCATCTACCGGAACAGTTAACAAACACTGCATTGCTATTTTTTATATCCACTTGAATGCAGGACTTAAAACTGTTTTCCTATTGAATTGTATGACTAACACAATATAAATATAGTATCTAATATTGAATTTTGTAGCCATAGAGCACATTAACATTCAACTTCATTAGTAATTTGCAAAATGTTTGAAATACTGTTATGACTTGTCATTGTCACTGAGGACACTTGAAATGATCACAGTGGCAGATTTATGATTCCTGATTTTATAAGACCGGTTTGGGACAGTGGAGACTGAGGGTGGAGGGGGAAGAATTAACAGCAACTTGAGACGTCATGGCAGCTGAGGAGCTACTTGAGAAGTTGTGTCATTTCACAGCTGGGTCTTTGTGAGACGGCCAATTTGTGTTGCAGACTTCCTGAACTGCACAGATAGTGAGTCACTTGAACGATGCTACCCTCCCGGTATATGTGACAAAGATGGAATTGGTGGGTGGATGAAGTCTATATGTGAAAGCCTAAATAAACCTACATTGGGAAACACAAACACCTGTCACATGGGTGTCAAACACCAACAGCCAATTAGATACATGTAGAAATAAGGATATTTACTTTGGAAGTCTAAACAAAAATCCCCCCATTTGCACAAGGATTTTTCTTTCTTTGTTCCTCTCCATTGTACCATAAAATGGATGATGTCAGGTATTTTTAGAAAGATTTTAAGATGGTTTTCTCTATAAGGAAACATTGTACACAACCAAAGGTTTGAAATAAAACATACATTTCACAGCTACAATCAGAAAGACTATAGATTACACACTTGAAAAGAGATGTCATAAACACATCTTCTTTGTAAATCTGTTTGTTTATTTGTTTGACTTGGAAACAGACTGGCTCTCATAGAGTCATCCTAAAAGAGTTGTAAAAACACACTTATCAACCCTACATACATATTTTTTGTATTGTCCAGTGTACCTTATGTGTGAGAACAGACCATCTCCAACACAATAAGTGTAAAAAGGTCAGGGATTAATGTTTGACTGAAGAAAATACAGCACCCTAACTATATGATCTCATTTGTCACCAGGAAATCTGAAATAGACTTTCCCTTGTTGATTTGTCCAAGATTGTAGAAACAATTTTCTGCACTCAAATAAGTACAGTAATAATTTTTCACATCTGCTAACTCATCTTTCACAGCCATAGAAGCAAAATTCCTTCTGGACACCCAGGTTTTCAGCTGCTTCATGTGTCCCCTAAGGACAATCAAACCCTAAAGGCCTCCTTGCTCAGCCTAATGGTTTCTATGGTTGTCCACCAGAAGGTCTGGTTATCACTACGACAAACAGAAAATCTTTCATTACCTAGTATGGTACTTTAAAAGATTTAATAACATGCTAAATGTGTATAAATAAAGTCTTTTTTTTTCTATAGTGCCTATCAAAAGGTACCTATGTTAGATATTTTTAGAAACCTCCAAATGAAATTGTTTTTAAGTCCACAATTTATCATCTTTTGTCTGTAAATATGGCAGTAAACCTAGCATTACCTTCATAAAGCCTGTTACAAACAATTTAGAAGTCACTGCTACAAAGCATTATAAACACATGGCTTTTCTTCTACATATGATTTTTTATCAATAAATGTTCAATATGAACAAGCATGTGTTGTCAATTTAAGACTATTACATATACTGCCCAACTCTGTCTTTGAAAGGAACAACATATTTTCTCTGTAATTTCCAAGAAAAGCCCACACCAGAGAAAATCACTGGTCACACCCCATGAGTCCAGCACCTCTACACACACAGACCACCTGAATTCCCATGAATTGCTGAGCTGATCAGGCCTTCCTGTTTCCCACTGTGTGAGTATGCATGGCTCAGTGCAAAGCAAGCAGAGATGTTACATGTTGTGATTTCTTTAGGTTTAGCAGTCAGCCAACTGTGTTGAAACAGATTGGACTTTTGCTGCAAGCTGACATCTTGGGGCCTTCTGCATCTTGCCAAGGGGGCCAATGGAGACGTGGAGGGGAAAGAAACTGCTCAGTAAGCCTGCCACATCTCACCATCCACCCGCTCAGTCCTGCTTTTGGACTAGGACTCTTAATTGTGGCTCTGGGTGAAGTAGTATTGGCCCCACAGCTAAGACGGGGCACATTATGTGTGATGTGAATAAGACCACACACCACAAATCCATGCATTCAAACACACTCGCATAAATACTTAAACCCAAAGCTTAAATAAATGCCAATCAAAACATTAATTAGACTTTATTATTTTTGGACATTTCTGTTCCAAAAAGCATAAGAAATCATGAGTCGAGCAGCAATAAGACTTCAGTGTATACTTATGCATCTCAAATTGAGAATAATGTTTTATAAGTAGTGCCACATATAAATCCACCATAGTAGTTTCTCCTTCTCAGATAATCAGAAGGTTATCCCATGGAAGTGATGTCACCAAGTCTTCTTCACACGTAGTTGTGATGGTTCAGAACTGGCTAATGCTGACCGCAGGCTGGCCGCCTTCCTGTCTGACCATCGTATTCAAACATGGTGAAGACAGGGAGTAAACATGGGTGCAACCACATCTTAACACAGAGGAATCCTAGGGATCTGAGTGAGAATGGAAACTATAAGGAGTTGAAATGCAACTGTTCTTTGCATTTCATTTTACATCAAATTGAAATGCAAAGACCATTCTTTCACAAAAGTTTTATTTTTCTTACTTTTTTGTGAGTAATATTTCTGTTATGTTCAGCATTTTTTATATACCATTATCCTGACAAGTTATTTTAATTTAAAGATATAGCTTTCAGCTGATTCTCACCAACTTGATTTAACATGTGGGGTTAGGCTTTCAACCCAGAAAATGGTTTAAAGTGATGGATATATGTGTTGAGGCTGCCAAAACGCAGACAAAAAAGATTAATCTATAATCTGCATTACTAGAAAAGTAATTTTTGTATAGTAAAACAATTACCTGACAATGATTTTATACCTAATTGACTACTTGATATAAGTCAGTTACTTATATACTGCTCAAAAAAATAAAGGGAACACTCAAACAACACATCCTAGATGGACAGTTTGATTTCACAGAAGTTTGATTTACTCGGAGTTATATTGTGTTGTTTAAGTGTTCCCTTTATTTTTTTGAGCAGCGTATATAACATCTGTGTTTCCAATTTATTCTTAACAACATGATTTTATGAAAAAAGACAGCGTATGACAACATTTGTTCATTTGGCAGCAACACACTTAGATATAGTAACTCAATAACTTTACTTACCGCCAGTAAAATGTTTATGCTGCAGTAAAAAAAAAAGTCATCTAATATTTTACAGGCTAGGCCTTGAAACCAGGAATTTTTTTGTGAAACAACAGTGCTTATCAATGTCTGGATTTGAATGCTTATATTTGGATTAAATTTGGATAGTAAAATGTAAACAATATAACACCAAAATATTGCTTGTGTGCACTAGGGTTATGATCATCGTTGGTTAACAGATAAATATGAGTTCATCTTAGCCCCACGAGGTAAATTTCCTATATTAACTACAATAAATTCCTCTTGCTGCATTAACTAAATCCATTAAAAAAAACCTTTACTGTATCATTAAAAACAATAAAAAACAATATTAACACTTTTCATTTTATCCTGTGGAAGATAATTTTTCAAGTCTGACAAAGTCACTGTTGTTATAGTTCAAAATGGTGGTCTTTGAATTATGATGAGGCTCTTATTTCTTCAGTCTCATCACAAACTTAACAAAATCACTAAACTCTGTCACAATTTCCATCCCAACAGCATAAACTCAGGATTTGCCTTAAAGAAATAATCCAGCGATTTTGTTTGAATAGAATGGTTATTGCTGTCAGATAATTTTGGCTTACACTCACAATTCTTCTGTCTGCTTCAGGTTTATTAATTGAGGAAGTTTGACCACCTACGTAAATCTACCTTATGCGTGTGCATGCAGACATTCAGCCTTCATGTTTATGTAGCAGTAATTTGTGGACAGGTGGGATGGAGGCCTTGTGTTTTCCTTAACCCTTTCTGTCGTAATTCAGAGCCCGGCTAACTAGACCTTACTTAACCCCCTGACTTTAGCCCCAATCAACACATGGATATTAGGCATCATATAACCTTTACCTTTGTGTATCTGAGGACTGCTTTGTGGCAGAAACCTGTCAAAATATCCCACTCTCATTTATCCTCTGCAACAGCAACAAAACCTCTACAGTAATTTCCAGAAATCTGTCAAAATTGCTTAAGTCTTAAATTATGCATAATTGGTCCCTGCGTTGGGTTACTGGGGGGTGGGGATAGCCTCCCTAATCATGAGAATGGAAGTAAAAAGGGCTCCAGTCACTTCTAGCTTGTTAATGATACCCAAACGGGTGCTTACCAGCACTATGCCTGTTTGCCAGAGGTTACCACGGATGAGTATCAACTCCATGTAAGGTTAATTTTTGTAAATGACACTGGCACTTGTGTGGTAAACCACCTTCAATAACATAGAATAATTGCACTGAAGGTATAAAACAGACTTGTTTTACCAGCAAGTTTTTCTAGAGCAACAGTTTTTTCTACATAAAAGGAGATTCTGTTCTGCTGTTTACATTAATTGTGTTTCTCTTTTAAAGTTTACCTAAAGGATGCCATTTTACAAATATAATGAGAGGATGTGGTGAGTGCTTTTTAGATCAGTGTAATGATGGTCAAACATGTGATCAAAGAAGGACAGTTAAATAAACACATAAACCTTTTTTTTTGTTTTGTTTTTCAAACATGCAACTATTTTTTCTAAATATGAAGGAAAATTAGACAACCCAGATTCCAAAATAATCTTGATGAAAACAAAATTGTCTATAAGTCTGTATCACAGCTGAAGCACATATATTAGGCTGAAATTATTTCTATTCCATAGGGTAAGCAGTCAGCCAATGTAATGCCAGTATTATCTGTTTGGTACCAACTCACCTGTAACCTGAACTCACTAAATAGCAATGACAACAGGCTCCTCTGCATGGGGTCACACTGCATTAGTGTAAAACAGACTCTCTCTTTGTGCTTTACCAGCGACGTTTTGGACCCGGGATAATCAGTTGGGTGAAAGCGTATACCACTCCAAATCAGCTCCAGCCAGGCCAGCTGAATTTATCTCAAACTTATTAACTTTGCTCCAGGCACAAATTGAAACCAGCTCAGCCGATTGCGCTCCATAGGTGCTGAGTGTGAGAAGTGACAGGGTGTGATTTAATAGGGGGGACTATGCCCCGCAGATGCTCCAACATGGCAACTGAGTATGGAGAAGAAAAGGAGAGTGGAAGGGGTGAAGCAAAGCTTTTTTCATTTAAAAGAAAGTCCTGTCACTTTGGAAATTTGAGTGAATTTAGGGAAGGAGGCAAACTGCGGCGAAGGAGCTTGATACATGATTTACCCTGGCAAGAATAAATTGAATGAGGCAATTAACTTTGTATAGCTACACAAATAATTTGTGTTTAGAAGAAACTTTTTATAATAATAATACAAAGATTACTCATATTACTGATGTACTCTTGTTCTGATCATCTTTAATCTATTGAATTTCTGAACTTTTAAAACTGTTTTTCCACAGTAATCTGTTAAAGGGTTCATATAAATAAACTTTTTTGAGCTTAATGGCATGCTACAATGTTATTCAAAACATACCTGGAGTGTTGACTTGATTCTTTCATCCATGTTAAAGGAATCCTTGAATCCGTCATTCAGGGGTGCCTAAACACTTGGTCTCATAAAGTCCTGTCTATTTACACAAAACTCCTCCTTGGAGCTGCTGAGCTTCTGCATCACAGAATCCCGTACCTTCCCTGCTCAACTGCACCAAACTGCCAACAGCAGCAATTAGCAAACACCTGATGAAACTACACATCTGCTGAGCTTATGAAAACTACTTCTCAGTCCAATACTCTTGAGCAGATAGTTTGTAAAGGGTATAACAAGAAGCATTGCTTTGATGATGTACAGAAGGCAGAGTGTCAGAAAAAGCAGAAGCTTCTTAAAGACACAGAAGCCAATTTCAAGGCATGAAATTGCAAAGTCAAATTTCTTTTTAAGTTATTTTTTATTTATACTGCATTATTATCATAAGTGATTTAAGGGTGGGGAGAGCAGAAACGGAGGAATTTAAACCCCCTTCAAAAATACCGTGAAAATGCTTATTTTATTGCATATACTATTAGTTTTACAATGAAATGACAAAAATATTTGATCTGATAAGTATTTGTTTATGTGTTGAGACGATTAAAATGTGCTTCTGCTTTTTCTTCTATGGTTTCAGTGTTTTTTCGAATAGGCTTAATAGGATGTAATATTTTCAAAACAAACAGTTTCACAAAAATATTAACTATTATTATTATTACCTTATTTACTGATACTGACAAAATGATATATATAGCCTATAATCCTTATTCATGAGTCAAAGCGAACCCATATGTTTCATGGTATTATTTTATTTTTTTCAAATGTTGTTCTCAGATGAACACCCTCCACCCCTTCTCCTATTTTTTTCTCCTTCCCACATTAGTTGTTTTTGCTGATGAGATGCAAACTACAACAAGCGTATAATGACTGAATTTTATATAGTTAGTTAACTTCCACATTTGGAACAGACTGTAGAAGATTCGTCATGACATGCATGTTCTCACAACTAAAAATTTTCAAAACACTAACATGCTGAATGGCATGCTGATTGCCCTATGGGGACAATCAGAGGGCTACCAACCTACCTCAGATAATGATGATTTTTATAAAGAGAGATGTATAATATAGCTGGTATCCCTAAATAAATGATGAGTTGACAGTTTTAAAGGAAGGGTAAATTCAATGTGCAGTTGCTGAAATTTCCATCTACTGTTTTGGAGAAAACACAGAAAATCACCTATTTTCTAATCTTCACCAGTTTAAATTATCTTATCGGTGTCACATAGTTTGTGTACATGTCTGTGGCTGTGAGAAAGCATGTCTGCTTGCTCATCCCTCCCCTCCTCTTCAGGCTTTGTTAGGCCAGGTGTGCTCGCTCTTAGTGCCGTGCCCAGGGAGCCGTGAGAACGCAATGGCTGGTTGCTCTCTTCCTCGTCTATCTGATTTATTTCAGTCTCTGTGGCATTTTAGCAAACAAAAGTACTGCTTGGTATTGATCTGGATCTTTTCCGTTTCCCCTCTCCAACTGCCTTTGTTTTGCTCAGGTCCTGGATGCCTGCTTTAAATCAGCCGCCTTGACATTTGCTTAATGTCTAATTAGCCATGGGTGGGCATGGCCTTTGATTATAGGAAGTGCCTGGGGGTGGGGCTGTGAAGACGGCTGAATTTTGACAAAACAATCCAGACTGATCAATCATTGCCTGTCACATTGTTTTGTCCTTAATTTTAGAGTGCTCAGTGCAGGGATGTGTCCCCTTGGTCATTTGAATCGTATTCCAGATCTTATGATTCCCCTCTCCAATTCCTACTTTTCTTGGAGTGACTATCTAAAGATCAACTTACACCGAGTCTGGGGAAGAGGTTACTTTCTCATCAATCTTGGAATAACTTGCACTCTAGATTGCAAATCATTGCAATCCAGAGCAATCAATGTACCGTAGGATTAGAGGTCAAGCTGTTTGTGACTGATCGGTTTTGGTAAATACAACTACATAAATTAGTGCTGCTGGTGGAAAAAAATTCAGATAAATATATAAAGATTTTTTTATCAAGATGAGTAATTTAGAAGAACGCAATGGCTGGTTGCTCTCATCCTCGTCTATCTGACGAGGTACTGCTTGATTATAATCTGTGTTATAATCAAGCAACAAAGTGGCAAAATTCAGTCAGCAAATTTGTACACAAAAATATATATTCACTTCAAGCCTACAGACAGAAATGAATCTGTAAAATGATGCGGTAAAGTTCATTTTATTATTTTAGTGACGAAAACATTTAGTACTTTAGGAAACCCAGCCCATTGAGGCACTGACTGCAGCAATCTCTCATTCTGAGCTTGTATGTGGCCACAGTGAAAAAGACAGAACTCCCCTTTTGCAAGAAGAATCTTTGAGGATAATCTGGCTCAGTGTGAGAATTAAAATTTGAAAAAGAAACTGGTATGGCATTTAATATTGCTAAAGTAGAAAAGAAGGGAGGTTCGAGAGCCAGTGCAATAATTTGTTATTTCTACTTCTTAGACCACCAGATAGTGAAAAGGTGTTGAAAAACCTTACATTTGGTCCAACATGTTCTGTTGTTAATCTCTCTTTTTTGGAAATTGACAGTTGTTTTCAGACATCTAGTTCTGTCTGCCAACTGAAGACAAATCTCTTTCACGAGTTGATTATCTTTTAGCATGGAGGCTCTTCATTATAAATTGTAACCCACTGATTATTTTCAATAAAGTTATTGAGGTCTGAGATGTGAAAAATAACAATTTAATGTTGCACGGTAAGAATACATAAACTCTACTCAGAATCAGACAATTTAGCGTCACCTTCTAATGAAAATAATCATTTGTTGCAGCTGCTGTCCAAACACAGTGATCAGTACTGGTTCTGTGTTGGTCAGGTAAAGCTTCTCTGATGAACTAGAGTCTCTAGTATGACCTGTGACTCTTGATCACAGCTTCTCAGGAGTCAAAGCTCAATCAGGACTGGTCTGTGGTGTAACTATACCAAGGTTGAAACATATTACTAATATAAAACATATAGATTACTATACATCAGAATATATAACAACATTGTTGTATAACATAATGAAAAAATGTATTATGCAATAAATCTGAGGGACAGAATTCAGTTCTGATCTTAGTTGCAATAATGGTACATTTAATTTAATCAAAACAATATAAAATGGTTTACAAGGTCTGAGAGGCATTCATTACCTTGAGGAAGATGCTTTTGGGCCCAGTGGGCCCAGTGAAGTCACTTTATTGTTGCTGAGCCTCATGTGGCATTCAGTGAAGCATCACTACTCCAGAGCCTTTCAGTGCTCCCCACTCAATCCAAAAGCATTAGCCAGATGGCCAGAAAGTTGACTTTATTCTGCTCTTTCAAGCCATCCACCTTGCAATGCTTTGCTCCCTCGCCTTTTCATGCTACCTTCTTTCTAAAGGTAACTGCAGCAGTGTTTTTTCTGGTAAAAATAACAGCCATTTGTCCTGTGCTATTTGTTTTGTTCACAGAGGCTCTGGGCTCTCGGCTGTTGAGAAACGATTGCTTCCTGCAGCCTTAGACCATGCTGAAGTTTTTGAGTTTTACCCAGTTGCTAAGGTTTACCTGTGATATATGTAATGCATCAATTTGATGTTAAGATGCTTAAGTTGCATAAATAACCATATTCCACTGCAAAGAAAGAAATGCCAATCCAAATGAGGCTCATGTTAATGCTAATTCAATATTTTGAGGTGACCAACACAGACTGAATGGCTTTGTTGACTCTTTTTGGTGCCATTGATAAAACTACGGGCAGGCGACAATTCTATAACAGTGCAGAAAATTGATGTCATTGTTCACAGTTTCTCCTTCTTTTCTCTGATTGACTTGGTGAGAAATTTACCGGAGACAATCCAAGTCAAGAAAGCCCAGACTGTGCTGACAGCGAGAATTTTTCTTGAGCATAATGGCACAGCAAGGCAATGGCCAGGCTACAGCAGCATGCAAGACAGATACACACTCATTTAAAGAAAATCTGAGCATGACACAGTGATGACATGCTTGTGAGGGATTTGGATCACAGAGAGAGAGTAACAAAAAACGTGACTTATTTAATTTAGAAATCATTTTAAAGGAACTGGAAAAAAGAAGGGAATTTTTATGTGAAGGAAAAATCAGGTTTGTTTGCAAATATTTTAAAACTTCACCAGATGACGTATGAAAACCCATAAGGCTGCATTTGATTTTAACAGGCACTCATCCTTACTGCACCTGGTTTACTATGTCACCTGACAAGAGCCCACCTGCGGTCCTCACTTCAGTGGATACCTTTCATCTATCTTTCTGTCCTCCTCCACAAGACGCCACACTGACAGAGTAATGTCCCCTATTAGAGCCCTCATTAAAACAAGGGTCATGGGTCATACAGCAGGCCATAGGACGTCAGGCAGTCATTAAAGTTAATTGTTAGCTTGTGATCTCCATACGTTCCTTGAAAAAGTAAGTGGTTTATAGCTTTTTTGCATTTTTTTTAATTATACATTGTTGATTAGATTCTTCTCATCAACAGGAATGTCACTGACTTATTTATTATTATTATTATTTTTATGATAACTGTGTTCTCTTTGGGGGGTAACTGAGGGGCAGAAGTTTCATTTAAGGTTTTCTCCAAAGAAAATGAATGTGCAAGTTTGAGTTGAATGAAGAGTGAAAAATTATACACACAAACTCAGCTAATCTATTTCAGGGATCTTCAAATCCAGTTGTATTTGAAACTCACTGATAGGGTGCTTGCCAAGAAAGCTGCACGTCCTTTAATTTTGATACTATCAAGATAAAGACTGAGCTACCTGTAAGAGTTATAAGAACTCAGGCCTATTGAAAATAGATGGACTATGCTTGAAAAGCTTGCCTCTAAGCAAGAAGGTCCTGGATTCAAATCTTGACCCTTTTTTTTTTTCTATGCAAATATTTTGCATGTTTTCCCCATGTAGGCATGGATTCTCTCCATGTACAGCAGTTTCCTTCGACAGTCTAAAGCATGACTGTGAATTGGCACCGCTTAGGTCTGATTATGTGAAAGCATGGTTGATTGTCCTGTGTGGCAACCCGTGTAACCTACTTTAGTCAAATGACCTCTGGAGATTGTCACCAGCTCAAGTATTTTCCAAATTGCATGCAAAAATATATATCTATCTTTACTTTTTAACCTGTAAATTACAACTTGTTCACACAATGCTAGTTTTTTTAAAACTTCTTGGAGTTGAATATTGTATCACTATTTCACTCAAAATATATTTAAAAAAAAAAACTACATATACTGTTGACAGCCCACAAAGAATATACCATTTATTCCGATGATGGTTATACTTCCTATAATTTTAAATAGAACATACAAAATTTCATCTGTAATGTTTGCAAGAAAGTCTAAATACATAGACCCTTCAGTGGCTTCACATATTCCACTTTTATCCAATGTCACTCTTTAAAAGTTGTGTGTTTTGAGGACTCTTTTTTTCTTGATAGCGAGCTGACCACTTCAGTAGTCCTCTACTGTGTGGCCACCTGAGAAAGAAACTGAATATAAATCCCCAACAATAGGCAGGGTGCTGAGGGAATAGGGCAAAATGGCCATTTAACAGGTGCACCTTAGCGGCTTCCACACAGTTCCCACACATATCACAGAAACTTGTTGCCTGCCCTAGAGAGTACCCCTGAATCACTATCCAAGATCAAGTAGCGATCAATTAATGGGAGAACAAGGCATTCGCAGGGGGGATGTCCAGTGTCCCACTCGCCCCTGCTTTGACTCATAGAAGTGCCCATTTGCAACTCTATCTGTGTGGCTGCTCCACGTCAATGAGTGTGGGGCAAAGGGGGTCGGAGATATTATCGGGGTTACTGTGAGAACCGGCACTGGCATTTTCACTTGGCTGACCTTTGTTTGCATGAGTGGGGTCTGATTGGTGATGCTCTGATGAGGTCACCTGGCAAAGCAGCAGGGGGTGTCGTGCCTATTATTCACCTGAGACACAGGGATGAGATCTGTAGTGGGATTCTGCACACATTTAGATTTCTGAATTCCCAAACTTTTTTATCATTGTTTCCAGAAGACATAAACGCAAAAAAAAATCTTTTTACATAATATTAGGTGGATATTTTCACCTACCTGGTTAGACATTGTTTGACATTCTTTTGTTATCTTTTAAAAAGAAGTTTGCTCTTGGGTGATGCAAGGTGATCAATGCTAGCATTGATCAGTGAGGGTGACCTGACTAATTGCATTCTTTTTCATAAGCAAATACACTAAATCCTGGGAAACGACAAAGTCACAAATCACACCAGAAAAATATTGTCTTTGAGATTAAATCAATTCAGTAAACATTGAGATTTAAAACAAACAAACAAACAAACAAAAGGCTTTGGTATTCATACCGCTATGGACTTTTTTTCTGCAAAAGACCAGTGTCTGTATATGTTTATCTTTGGACCATAGATGTATATTGTTGGAATGTTTTTATATGTTTTTATAAATGTGGTGCTCCCAGGTGGCAGAGCAGCTCCCACTGAATGTAAATCTTAGTCAAATTTAAGACTTTAGTTATCAAACACAACTTTCGATTCTCATTTTTTACTCCTAGATATTCTGTTGATCTGAAAAATGCAGCTGTTTGTGTTCTTTTTTTTTTACTTTGCATTTTTTCTATATCATAAGATGCAATATTGTTATGTAAAAAGAGACATGACAGAGCTCAATACTGTCAAAACAGAGATTCATTTTACAGCCTATGAGCACAGGGCATTACCGGGCTTTTTCAAGTTGATTGAAAGTCCTCCAAAAGGTTTTAGTCACCCTTTTTTGTTTTGAATCTTTTAATTTCAGGTTTCCGTTTTCACCGTCCTCCTTATCATCATCGGAGCATAAACTGATTGACAACTAACCTGCAATTAGTTTGACAAGACAACCCCCACCTGAGTGGCCTGTGATCTTCTGAATGAGTCAAAGAGGTATACTCACCAGATCCTGTTCTATAAAACACAAACAATGATGCTATATTCTGTGCTCTTTGCTTCTAGGTTAGGTTAATATATATATATATATATATATATATATATATATATATATATATATATATATATATATATATATACACATATATCAATTCAAAATACTTTGTCTCGGGTTTCCAAGGAGTTGAAATATGATATGGCTCTTTTCTTTTCCATGCTGTTCAAAATGAGAAGAGAACATGTAACTGAAGTTCTTTACATGTATGTTGATCCTTTTGGGTCAGGAAACAATAATAAGGTATAATAAGGGTAAAGGAAAAGTGTCTAAACGTGTCCATATTTACTGTAACTGTAAGGGCAATAATTAAACTATTTAAACTTCAAGGCCTGTGACAAAACTGGATGAGGACCCAGTTTTATCTTTCTATTCACACTAATTGAGGACACCTAAATTGGAAAACTGCAGGCAATATGGCGACATTTGTTTGAAGCAACAGAAACTGTTTTAGATGGTGATTAAGATGTTTCAGGAAAGTCATGAAGAAACTAAAACTATGTTGGTATATTGAAAAAAAAAATATATATATATATATGTAAATAAATAAATTAATAATAATAATAATAATAATAATAATAATAATAATAATAATAATAAAAACAGTAGAAGCCAGATGCAGTTCTGTTAAAAAAAACAATGTTGTGACAAAAATAATAAATTTTCCATCCCAGGAGTTGTCTAGACTGCTTACTATCGTCATTAATGTCCAATCAGCACAAGCAGAAAGACATAATTATTATTATTGAAATTGTTTAATTATCAAAAGCCACACCACATTATTGGATGTTTTTCTTTTTCTGTTTTTTTTTTTTTCTGACATTGTGCAGCCCTTTATTAGACACTATCCAAGTATCAGATAGGTGTTTTGGACTGTTGTCCCACAATTGGAGACATAAACTTGCACTATTTGCTAAACACTACTGAAACTTTCACTTGAACTGTATGCCTCAAGCTAAAGTGAACAGATTAAATTAAGCATTCTGACCTCAATGAGTTTAACAACAGGCAAATGTAAAGAAAAACATGTCAAGCTCACTTTTTAGTACAGAGGAGGAGGAAGGAAAGAGGTTTAATGATATTAAAAACTTAAATAATAATAGTATTGGTATAAGTGCTCCTGTTTTTACCTGCTACTAGATCAATACCAAACCATACAGTATTCCAAGACACTGGCTATAATTGAGAGAACTCATAGAAAGATAAATGGTCTCCATGTACACTTCATGGAGACCATGAAATCTGATTGATAAAACTGGACTGTGTAAAGTAATTCTGCAACCAGTAATTTTATTAGAAAATATTCAATTCATAAAATTTAATTTTACCGCAATGAATCAGTACACTCAAATTAAATGTTAATTTTTTTTATAGAATTTCTTCACCAGATAATGCCATTCAATAATATTCTAATTTATTGAATGACTATATATGACTCCCTTGCTGGGTGGGGTTCTTGGGAGCAGTTTTATGGCAATAAAAACAAAATTCGTAGTCTCAACAGTCCAAGTTTGATGCAAACGCCTTGTGGAACCTTTTATGCAACCTGGCGTCCAGGAGACTTACAATAATATTTAGCTTTCCACCCTTTTTTGAGCCATTTAGCTCTTGGTTAAGGAAAAGTGTTTGCTCCCCTTAAAACTCACACACACACGCACACAGAAAAACGAAAAATCTGCAGGGTCAAATGTCCTGAATGGGCCATTTGCCAGGTCCGTTCCATAAGCAGGATGCTGACATGCAGACAGGCTCCGGCCCTCCCAGTTCTGCAGAAACATATGAAAACAGAAACAAATCCCACCACGAGGTCCAACATCAGTGGTCCATGAGAATACAAGAGGCTGTTTTAGTCCAGGGACATCGTAGATCGCACAAGAAGATTAGTCTCCAAACTACAGGGCCTTGTGTAAATCTCCTTGTAATTGGCAAGGGAATCTGACTTGACTCCTGCACAGTGAGAGAGCAGTGCTCATTATTGCTGCCTAACTAATCCATAAACAGAAGTCGCAGCAGGTCCCCACTAAGTGCAACGAGTGATCAGATAGGAGACTTTCAGTTTGAGGGGCCGGTTTTACAGAACTTAATTGTTCTTACTTTATTGACCAACTCTGATAACACTGAACTTCACTCTTATTTTCCTGACCAGTGCACTGAGGTCAGCTGGTAACACATTTGAGGCTGAATAAATCACAAAAATATACATCTCCTCTCAACTTTAATTGCACTGCTAAAACATGATTCAGTGTATTACCTGCGATGGCTGAAGGAGTTAAACTTTGTTTTCAAGATAACAGATGGGTATTCACTAGAACATAATACTCATTGATCTCTTGAGAAACTACAATTTAAAAAAACTCATTCCTAATTGTTTTGCTATTGTTGATTTAATTGTAACTCGCATCACCAGTCATTTTCTCCCAGACTCAAAGAGAAAGAATGTTATCAGCAGGGTGGAGGCGCGGCTTTTGTTTCGCTCGGTCCACCTGCCGTGGGTCAAACTGCTTCCTCTGTGCTCTCAATGTGATTATAAGCACTTTCAAAGAGCGAGGGTGAAGATTGGTTACTAATTTGACAAAATTGGGGCCGGTAAGGAGCATGACACAGCTCAGACCAAGTGGTTAGAAGACATCATGTTGAGTTTGCCTCTAGGCAGCAGCAGTAAGGTCACAGGAAAAGATGCTGGCAGTTTCTGGAGACCATGGCAGAGTCAACCACCCACCCTTCAGTCCCGTGGGAGTTGAGGGATGAAGGCACCAATAATCCTGGATCCATTAAACTGTGACTGATGCCATTCTTTTTGGGTCTTATGAGTGGATATATTGCCTACGGCAGCATTGAGACTAGTGAACTTTTAATGTGGGACAGACAAACCCACAGCAGGCAGCGAGCAATCCAGGATTATGGCCTTCAGACTGACCTCATCAAGGAATCCAAACTTTACTTCCATTTTTTTATTTAATTAAAAGGGAGATGCCCTGATTTCAAATGTCACTTTTATTATGGCAGCTTGTAAGGACAGTAAATTAGGAAGGTGACTGTAAATATGGACCCACCCTGGTCTGAGAAGAAATTTGTCTTTGCACATATTTGATTCCCCAAATTAGTGCAACGGAGAAAGAAAATGCAACATTTAATTTATTTTGAAAAATAAGAGTATTATTTTATTTAGCTGCTGCTCATGGTGATTTGGTGATTTCAACACTATAATGTGCCCTTCCAATTATAGCGTCAGCTGCACATTAAATGTTGCTGTGCTGTTAATAAACCTCCTTCTCTGTCTGAACAATTTTGTGGTATCTCACAGGTTTTCTTTTCAGAGTGACCTGCTGTTGGTTTGCCTGAACCAGCAGCTGGTCATATGGCTATAAGGCTGTGCCACATAGTGAGTTGAGATGTTCCAGGATATTGAGATATATACTACATTTAAGCATGTCCACCTCTGCTTTGAAGATTTAAACTAGAAATCACTGACTGAATATGGAACCCTAACCCTTACCCTAAGGCAATCAAACTCAATCTGTATTCATGACACTTGCTATGATGACATAAAAATTTAAGGACAAGAGAGTATGATGTGGTATATAAGAAAAGCATTTATTAACTTAGTCTCAGTTCTTGCAGTAGGAACTCTGGTAGTCTGATCACACCAGGCGTTGACCTCTACTTTGACCCCAGACCCTGGGAGACTGTGCTGTTACTACGGTAACTGATGCAAGAAGAAGAATCTCAGTGAGAACCTAGTCTAAGAGCTGACGCCACTGGTGAAGATAATGCTAATTAACAGTTACGCAGTGAAACAAAATGGCTTAATTGTGCACAAATCATCCTGAGCTTGGACACAAAGACAACGGGGGAGGTCACGCTTCCCACTGCAGATTATTATAATCCTGCACTAATTACTGGGACACATCTTCTTCTCATGAGATCAGCAAGGCACATGAGAGGAAGGGAACTTTTATTTATTATTACAACTACTCAGAATGAAAGCTGTGAAAATCTGGCAAAAACTTAAGCACCAAGCCAATAAAATTTTTGTCAACTGATTATGCTCAGGAAGTTATAAATTGTGAAACTACACAACAAACATTTTACTGTATTATTGGACTTTCCTGCATTTAAAACAGATACAGCTATAATGTTGTTTTATGTTTCTCTATGCTACAATGGTCTTTTTGCTTTTCCGCCTTTTCAACGCCCAGAAAATGCCGCGCCTCTATTCTTCCTCCAAAGCCACATAAAGCCCACTTGGCTGGCTGCAGGTCCTTTCTGGCTTTTGACAGGAAGCTCATGATTTTAAATGTACGATTCATGCATAATGAATGAGCCCGGACAGGATGTGAGGGCAGTGCATCCAGGGAGCACCTGGGCCAAACAAAGATGCCCTTTCTGCCATGGGATTTGTGCCCTGGTACCCGCTGTCACCAGCGCCCAGCTCGCAGCCAGCTGCAAAGCATTCAGACTCACCACTCACATTCATCTCGTCAAAGTTGACTCCCAAAAGTGACATTGTCCTCCAGGACATAAAGAGCTCTTTATGGTGTTATTAATGATAGGCTGAAAGCTGTGCACAAATGTTTGGGGGGCAAGTTTGTGACTGTGTCTGAGTTCTGTTTTGTTTTAACCCATATAATTTTAATCAGGGTGTAGTGGACCATGGTGACTTTAGGACATCATGTGATTGTCACAGTCTCACATCTGTATCCTCCCGAGATGAACCCACATTTTCACAGCTATGAAATTACAAGAGTAAAACCAAGTTGCATTTTACATTGAAAAGCAAGTATTGAATTTAATCTTGGACTTGACTCTAGCACATGAAATAATCTTGTCTGACCTTGTTTTGGATAGACAATGACAATGAAACTGAAAGGAATAATTAGCATAGTCTGGGTTCGTCTAAAGAGATGATAAACGATGAATATATGCAACAGAAAAAAACGTGCCATGGTTGTTACAAACAACTCCACAAAACAACAATTTATTTATAAGCATGCATGTGTGTATGTGCAGAGCCAGCCGACTTGGCATAGACTGACCCAGTGGCATTGTTGTAATGTGTTCAGTCTCAAGCATGGCAAGATTTATGCTGATGGGGGTGTGTTGGAATCCAGTTTCCGTCATCCAGCCCAGCTGCATAGAGAACAAAACCAAAGGCCCAGCTGCAGATATTAGCATGGGCAGCCTCTCTCTCTCACTCCTCCACTCCGTCTATTCCTCACCCTCTGTCTCCCCCTGTCCATGTGCTCTCGTCCCACAAGCTTGTCACATGCCCACAAGACTTTTGTGCCTGCCTCTGTTGTTATGTAAATAACTCAGCCCATGAGAGAAAAGAAAAAGAGGAGATGTTAAAAGTTGATTGCGAGGCAAAACTAAAAGGAAGAAAACCTATAGGAAACAAAGAGAGAAAAAAATATAAAAGAATTCGTAATTAATTATTGAGTTCCACTCAGAAAGTCGAGTCTGTGTCACTAAACAAAGACACATACATAGCCATGCATGAAATGCAAACAAGGCTGTCTTGAACGCTAACATGGCCATGTGCATATATTACGCGGTCATGCAGGGTTGCTTGATCTTTTGTGTCTATGCAGACTTCCATCCACCTACCTGGCTATGATCTCTGGACTAGCAGCAAAATTACATGTGACACTCACCATATGGCATCCGTTAAAAAAGCAACAACTTTAGAGCTCAAAAATTAATAACATGTTTTTTATTTTTTATTGCAAAATCAACAATGACAGAGTCCAGTTTGTGCTCTAAAACCACAGCATATCTTGCAAAAGCCAAGTTTTTTTCCAGCTTAGCAAAAATGTCAAAGAAGCACTAAATAAGTGAAATGACATATTATTATTCCAACCTTTTTTCAATAAAATATTGTCCAGCCATAAAAATCATGACTATAGAATAACCTAACCTCAGGCAAGCATAAACAACCCAGACTTGGAACAGAAATATGTGCAATATTTGTATTTTTGCTGTCAAACTATTTCTAAATTATGATGAGGTTGTTTATTTGAACATAGCACCAGCATCAACTATAATTTTAGGTATATAGAATGTCAGTCAGAGAAATTAGGAATAATTGGACAAAACTCCAAGATGTACTATAAAGGGCTTCCAAATCTGTCTGTGTGAAATGACTGTGCAATCATCAATGATTCAACAGGTTTTATGGGAATAAGATAATAGTCTACTGGGGGTTAGATTTTGATTTGTGTTCAAGCGACTGAACTGACAGGATTCAAAACATTTTTCTATCCTCCATGTCTTTAGTGGATAATAATTATAAAGTTGTTTAGATCAAAAGCAGAGATAAGGTTTTTTTTATTTTAGAATTTAAAAAAACTAATTATAGAGATGACATTTTAAAACTGTGGTTAGATTCTTAACAATTAACATGATTAGTATAGTTTGAATTACTTATTGGAAACACCAGTCTATTCCTTATGTGATAAATCTGGGAATGTTTGCTGTAAAAAGTCTAACCATTCAGATTTCTGCTAAATTCAACCATGAGACATTTTACCAATTCACTTTAATGTCACCAAGACAGGTATGTCCTACATTTTTCTTTTGAAAAGTTCCTTCCTCTAACTTCAGTTTTCATTGCTGTTTGAAAGATCTGAATCAACTAAATGTAATTTGTGTGTAGTAAAGCTCAATTTGGAATCTGTAGGTGTTGAATTATGTTTCCAAAATGTGCAAAATGTCGAAGTATTTACTGAACTTGTTTGATTTTACATCTAAAATTTTGCAATTGATAATGTGCCCTGCATGCAAATTAGTATAGTTCCACTTTTTTGACATGCAATTATGTCAACATGAGAAAAATAACACCTCAACAAAAAAAGTAGTCATAAATTCTAGTGTAACAGGTTTATTCCACTTTGCCTTTTCCCCTGAAGTTCTGCTCAATTGTTTGGAAAATAAAGAACAGATAGGTTTGGTTTGTCCCTTTATAAAGGATTGCTCAGCTTTTTGGTTTGAATAAGATGACTGTTTTGAAGATTCAGTCAGATTTTTACTCACAGTAACAGTTCTTTTGTTGTGTCAACAAGATATCTACATATGTGTCTTTTTTTGTTGCCAGTATACTGCTAATTGACAGTTTGGATCTCTCACTTGTGCTTCTGTTTCCTTGCTGTATTCCAAGGATCAGGCAGATGCCTGCATGAATGGGCCTTACTGTGGGAGCACCCCCAAAAAAATCTTGGCAGACATCGAGATGAAACAATGGTGATCGGTCTGTTTTCGGTTTCCTAAAGTTGTTTACGGTAAATGGATTCAGTGCCTCACCATGTGATTTACTTTACACAAAAGCTGGCCAAACTATTAGGAAGAAACTTTTGCATTTGACCTGACTTTTCTGATTACAATGGGTAAGTTTCTGCAAGGAGTTACCTGAAGTTGACATTTTCTGCATGCCATCAGCACATGCTCTAAAAGGATAACATGTACAAAACAGATCTATCATTTGGTAATATCATACTTTAATATGTTTTGAAAAAAGTAATCAAATCTTTTGTAAATAAATGTATTCTGTGCCCCTACACTTGATCTTAATGTACAGTAGCTAGCCGTTACACTTAAGCAACATAATTAGATTAAGCAAGTACATGTGTCACTCACTGACTGTTTATTTATCTTAGATAGGCAGCTAGGTTAGCACAAAATTTATGTTTTAAAAGCATACCTTTGCTAAATTCAATCCATTTTCTAATTCAGAAGTATTTATCTGTTGGCGTCAGCTAGAGACACTTAAGACTTGTGGACCAGCATTTGTCAAAATAAATTTTTCCATGCCTGGCTAGTGGAGAGTGACAGGTGTGTATTTAATAAACCCTGATTTGTTTACCAGCTGAGCACTTAAGACCATAGAGTCGCAGAGCAGCGACAGCTTGGACAACACTCAAACTCCTTTCGGGATGCAGTGGTGCTCTTTCTCCTTGTGTACATAAAGTGTTATAAGACAGTTCTGCACCTACAGCTTAATTCATGCAGGTTTCGACACACGGTCATTTGGACCTCTGTGGTACCTCATCAATCAGGTACAAATGCTTGAAGTATATTAACTCTTAGTGTTAGTATGTGGTTTAGTGTATCATGTTCACTGTGGATTTTGATGTATTCATGACTTGGACTCTGCTTGTCTTTAGTGTCCAAGTCATGACACTCTGTCTATGAGTGTCATAGAATAACACTCATAGACAGAGTCCAAGGGCCCTGTTTTGGCCCCTTATTTTGGGCCAAAATAAGGGCCCAAAATAATGCCCTTTTTTTGGGGATTATTAGAGAACAGTCAATGCAAAGTGTCCCACTATAACTGTTCAAGATAGAGAACTTAAAGAATGAAACGTATGACAAAATGCTAAATTGAGGTACACCGGACATATTGCACATAAACAAGTGAGCTTTTATTTCATGTTTGACTCACGAAAAATGCTACAATCAAAGAAAAAACTCCAGACTCCCCCTAGTGGTCTGAAGTACTTTTGGTTTGTGAAGCAAGTTTGTGGCATTTCAACATTTGCTGTTGTTGTTGTTGGCATTTTCTGTTTTGCTTCTATTTCCAGTGGTTGTAGCATTTTGTCTGTTATTGCAGCATATTTTCATATTATTTTTGAATTTATTTTGTTGACTGAACATTTTTTGGTCTTAAAACTCTTTTTACCGCCTATTTTAGTAGTTTAGACAACATCTATACCTCAACATGCATCAAAACACAAATTCAAACAGCCATGACACTGTAGAAGCTAATTTTAACAGTGTTCCTTTACTCCATTCTTAGGTGTACAGTCAATTTTATGAAGTAAAATGAATCTGGATTGCCTGTTTTGCAAACACCAGCCAATAGTGTGTCGAGTCGCAATATGTCTAGATATTTCAGCATCCCAAGCTCTATTTTCTTTCAAATATTTTGCATATGCTTATTAAAAAAATCTGTGAATAGGTAAATTTTTGTAAAAAAGAAAAGTTAATTTTAATGACCAATCTTCCAGTTATTTCTTTACATTTTCTTTCTTCTTGAATATGGAGCTAAAAGTGACTGATGTCTATTAAAAACTTTTTGCAAGTTCACTGGGATGGCCAAATGACAAAATGTATATTTAAAAAGGAAGTTTATATTTTCAAGTCAATATTTAGGGACATGTATCACATTTTAAGGAAACAAAGAAACATTTCAAAAACTCCTAAATGATCCTTACGGACAGTGTTCATTCATTTGATTTTGTAAAAATTCGGCAATGTGGAATAGCATTTGCAGTGTTTGAAATATTCCAGCCAAGTTTGAAACAGCTAATACCCAGCAACCTATCCAGCCTTTGACCATTAACCTGCCCTTTCACTCAGGAGGATAGACAAACAGGAGGAGATTTACTGCTGTAATCAAAGTCCTGCCGGCAGCTGGAAATTGACCGTAAATGACGTCATCAACCTGTTCTCCCATGCATCATTTGATTTAGAAAGAATGAAGTATGCTCTGGCAGATTTAAAGAAAACTCTGTGTGATGTGCTGAATTTGTGGGGCATTTTTGTCACTTTCTTCTTTTCAGATGAACTTCAATATTACAATGTATTGTACACAATTAGAGAATGTAGAGTGAGCATGTATATGGCCTGTGGGCCTTTTTAAATTCAGCCATAACAGAATGTTACTCCATCAAAATAATTATTGTTTTGCATCAGATATTTTAATTATTTACTGGAAACACAAATTTCGAGTTAGAAACTAACTTATGCATGTTTACTCATCAAAGTATTATATTTTATGGTAGCTGTAATTACAGACATCTACAGCCATTGTATGCAACAATCACAGTTTTTCTTTGTTGAATCTGTGCAGCATCAAAAGGATGGCTGTTTAAACATCTTTATTCCATATATGAGCAAGAAAATCCAGTGCACTTTATCTTGCAGAAAATAATATGGCTATGTGCAGTTAGCTGATGAATGGTGCACGGTTAGTTTCCACAAACATTCAGACTTTCAGTTATATTACAAAACGTCCTCAGTGATATTCCACAGAACATTTCCACAAAACTAGTGATTGCCCAGAGCACTTTTTTTTTTAAATCCTATAGTACAAATAAGTTTGATTAAAGCAAAAATGTGTTTGTTGAAGGAGACTCAAATATATATAGATATATTTTCATTTTCATGGCTTAAACATTAACCTAATTGTTATTTGATATCAATTTAAAATTTGACAAAAGTTTACTTTTTTTATCTGAAGATAAACATACATACATAGAAATAATTACAGTTAGGGCTGTTAGTGTGGTGCCAGAGAAAAAGAACACAACGTCCATATAACCTTCATGCATTAAACTCTGATAATTTGTCATATTTTGCTACTTGTAACACGACTCTCAAACTGTTAGTGACTTGGCTCAGACCTTAAGATCACATAAACAAAACCCACAAAGTAACCACAGGTTTACTTGGTCATTTTTGGAGGTTGGGGGGTTTCACATTTAAATATTTTTGATAAATGACTAGTTAGAGTTATGATGTGAAAAGGATTTTTTTTTTTCAGAAAATACACAAGCAATTGCACTGAATAATAAGTATCAATTAATGAATTTGTTTTATCTAAGATATTTTAGATATACCAAAAGATAAGTGTGATGTTCTGAGGTTAAAACTAATTCTGAAATACAAACATCAATTCTCTCATGCATTTTTCATTCCTAAGCATACATCTTAAAATTACAACACTCAAAATAGGCTTCTATCTCAAATAGAGCATAATGAAAGGAGAAGCTTTGTGCAGTAAAAGTGTCTGATTGGGCCTCCAACAATCATAGTGCCCTGAATGGCATTGCAGGGTCCTAAACCAGTAAATTAATTCAAGTGTGGCACAGAAAATGCTAGGACTCCTCAAAGGTTATCTGGCACCACCAAATAAATAAAAAAAATATTTTATGGGGAAAACAGCATTGCCTTTTCTGACATCTTGTGTAAATAGGGTTAGTTTTTCATGACAATAATCTGTACTGTTTGCCATTTTAAATGTAAATAAAAAGCTTAGCTTAAACAGCAATGTGTTGACATTTTCAAAGAGTAAATCAAAATGTAATGCATCAAATAGAAAATAAGTAAGATAGTTCTCACCTATCATAAAAAAATTGAGTAACAGCTACTGGAGTAAAACTTCCAACAATTTTTAATCTCTGGTGTGATTTTGCTCTCAATCCATTTGGCAATTAAGGCTGACAAGCTTGTCCAGCACGTCTGCACCAACAGTGTGGTAATCAGCAGTGTCTGTGCAAGCCCCAGTATGGATTTCAGACCTGGACGGCTGAAGACTTCCATGGCTCACATATGTTTCAGAACGTCTCTGCCAGGCCTGTCAGATCCAGTTCCAGGCCATTGCTGCCTAAATGGATCCTGATTGGCTATTTGGACAGGGAAGTGTGCAAAAGGTTGACATGTGAGAGGCTGAATCTCTGTGGGGCCTTTATTATTCACACTGTAGAAAGTAAATACATGTAAGTTACAGGAAATCCAATATACCTTGGGTGACCTTTTCCTTCATTTTAAATCAACACTCGTGAGGGTAATAATTTTTATTTCTTGCCTGAAATATTATGACATTTTGATACAATCTGTGCTACTGAAGGCCCGTTTATCGGCTTGTTTGAAATATTTTCACTGTTAGGCCTGCTGAATGATTGATGAGTTTTGACATGATGACTTCGTTTTGATATTCCCTGAATTTGGGCCACATATGAACACAGTTCAGTCACAAACCACACACATTTGTGGGCTATATTTTCTTTAGAATGACACCAATTGCTCTGTAACAACCTGTGACATAAAACAATGACTGGCTGAAAGCTTCAAGACTAAAGATAGCTATTCCTCCCTTGCACTCCTCCCTTGTAGTTTACTACAAACCTGGGTTTTACCTATCAACGCTGAGTTGCAATTTAGTAATCTTTGAACATCACTAACCCATGTTTTATGACCCTGGCAGTGAACTAGTCATTTTTTCAATCATACAGGTAAGGAAAAATAAAAAGAAGAACTGTCTAGGAATAACCAAGCCTTATGCTTTTTGTGAACTGAAAACTCTTGAAACATGAGCTTTATTGTCCACAGTGAAGAATGTTTTATCCTACTGAGGGGACTTGGAAGATCCTGACTCTGATAAGATGTAAGAGCAAAAAAAGCCTTGGTTTTGGAAAATTCTTGCCTTCACAAAATGAGAGTTGTATGGAGTTATAAAGATAACCACCCCAGATAACATTAACACTGTTTATGAAATATTTGAAGGAGGCACTGACCATAACCATAACAAACATTAATGGACTGTTCTTTAAAATCTGACTCCAGAAAACTAATTAATCCAAATGACTACCACCATTTGTAAGAAGAGTGGAATAATTCTGCCAAAATTGATGTATAATTACTCCAAAAGTTAGCTGACAGATGCAGATATGATGTGGTAGAGAACAATGTGCAAATAGAAATGTATCCAAATATTCGGGAGGATGTAAATATTTTTGAACTTTTATGTAAATGAAAAAAAGGAACAAATTTTAAGTTGTGGAATTCTTATGTTTGAATATTACTGTAAATAAATGTGGTATCATCTTTCCAGTCGGAGTAGAAGAGTGGAAAGATGACACCAGTCCATATAAATACTGGTATAAAGTATAAAGTATAAATACTCCATTAAAAAACCCCATTCTTGCCTATAATGCATTTGCACAGTCTTCCTATTAAAACAGCATTAAACCAGTTTATTGGTTTTAAAAGCCCATCATCACAGCAGAGAATAACGTGATCTCCTCTTAGGTACAAAACAAAACAACTAACCCTGAAGCAACAAAAGGAAACATGTCCACACCTGAAGCGCTTGTGCAAGAAGAATTGCAATGTGACAATATTTTTCATCCTCTCTGTTTCCAAAAATAGCCACGTAACAAAATATTATCTTGCTGCATTCCTTCCTGCTGTTAAAACGTCCTTTTTCAGGGGTGTGTCTATTCATGTTTACATAAGTGGTGGCAGACAAGAGAAAGAGAAAAGCTTTCATGTGGTTGACTGGTACTTCCCATTATGAGAAAAACATTCTGGAAATACAGGTTTGTGAGCAAGGTACATTTTACAGGTTTCGAAAGGATTTATGTCACTGACATCATAAGTGCATATTCACATGAAAGATTATCATTCTAAAATGTGTCCATGTTTTAAATCATTCATATTTTTTTCTAAAGAAAAAAAAAGATGTGATGGAATAAACTTCTTAAATATCAGCAAAATGGTGTTTCTTTTACGGCATATTTTTGGGGTTATCACATTCCAATAATCTAAATGTCCATACGTACACATGTGGTAAGGCTACATACCTATTGTTATGTATCTACCAGTTGCATGTATTTTCAAATGTCATTGCATTAAAATTATGCAAATGAAGTTCCCCAGAAGTTGAAAACTCAGCGAAGGGCCAATCACAATCAAATAGTTACAAAAAGCTGCTGCACTTAAAAGTATTTGCAAGTGGCAATACCAGTTATCCAACTAATAACGATGATGACTAAAGGTCTGGTACCATCTTAGAACAAAGCATCAGTTTTTGTTTTTTTTAATAATTGAGGAAAACATCCTTCAGAATCTTTTGTAAAATGTAATAAATTTACATAATTTATTACATGGAATTTGTTAGAACAGCCAAACATGTATTCTCCATTTAAAATGACATAATGTGCACATGATTAGGCTAGTTTTATTCAGCACACTGGAGAAAGCTTTCCCTGCTTATAGTTTTTCTCAGTTGCTTTGGTACTTTTCTCATTTCAGATTTGAAATTCTCAAAGCTATTTGTTCATTCTCAATTTTTTGTATAAGTTACAAACGCTTTGGTACATCCATGCACGTGGTTATGTACAATTCGCTCCTGTTTCCTACTTTATCAAGTGCTTATGTAATGTTATCAAAATATATTTTACAATTTTTATAAATCATAAAATTACACCACAACACCTTCAGTAGTTTCAATCTGGTTGTTGCAAAGCATCTTATGAAATCGAGAACCATAAAATAATTGTACTGAGTTGCAGATGGCTTGTAGTATGGTACAATCATGCAGTAGCATATTATTTAAAAAGCACACATGAACATGTTTTTAATATGTTTCTGATGTTATACTTTAATAAAGACGTTAATTATTCAGATGACATTTTCCATTCTTTCTGAGCCAATTTGAGGGACCTTTCAGACTTCCTGCCAGAAACACTGGTCAGGTTACACCAGGGGGCATATGAAGATTGTTGTCATCCGGTGATCTGTCAGAGTTAAAGCAACATCTTCTATGCACAGGAAATGCATGCATTCCAAATGAACTGAATGCTCATAAAGTCCAGGATGATGGAGGATAAGTGTTTTTTTCTGTGAATAGAGAAGTGAGGGAAAGTGAGCAAGTATTGTTTGCTCTGCAATCTGTCAACGCAAGACAATGTCGCTTTGATTGGAGCCCCCAGATTCAAGTTCAATACCAAGGAATCAATAGGAAATGGCATAGGGGCCCCAACTGTCAGAGGTCAAATGAGTAGGAGGGTGCATTGGGTGTGAGAAGAGGAAATGGAAGGAGAATTTGTTGTAAAGTCAGACAGAGAGAAATCTTACGCTTTGTCTCTTTAAAAAATGAGTGAAACAGTCCAGAGTTCTGAGGAACATTTCATGGATGAACTAAAAGAAATGTTACTCAAGAAGCAGTGCCACACTGCTACATTTTCAGCTTCCAAATCGCAGCTTTAAAATGTTCAAATAAGTCATTTGACTTCAGATGAAAGACATTTCTTAACAAAATTCTAGTAAATGTACTGGTGTTTTAGCAAATGCATGGATACTGCATCCACCACACAGTCACATCTGATTTAATGTAATAATCAAGTTTTATGCATAACCTTCATTTCCTCATGGTCATTCATAGCAGAAATAATAGAAAACGGGATCTCATCCTCTCTCTATGTATAAATGTACATTAATCATTACTGCAAAATAAATAATCCTAAACTTATGCAAGAATACTTAGATATCCCAAACAGGTGACAGAAAAAGTTTTACTCTAGTCCAACAAAGGGCTATAATCAAATGTCAGACATTTGAGAAAAAATAAAAAACCATAACAGGTTTTTCCCCACAATTCCATGCCGTTAACATTTAACCAAAGAAGGTGTGTGCAGGTGTCTGTACGTTGAAACACACTTTTAATTATAGTGTCTGTATAATAGTGTCACCATTCAGACATATCTTGTATAAAATGCAGTGACTAATTTCCTTGACATGGGTGTGACTTGGAACAGAAAGGATTTTAGGCAGAAAACTGTAGCGCTTTCAACTTGTGCTGACAAAAAAAGTCAGAGTAAGTTTGATTTCCTTCTTAAAAACAGGTCTTAAACAGACTTCTGCCACAAAGACAGGCGCAGTATATCCTCTGCACACCCACACTGTAACTAAACACCAGACTGTCTGCAGCAGCGGTAACATCAGAGACTGTTCCCACTGATGTTGCTGTGCTTTGTCCTGCATATCCTACAGCCTTTACTAAGTATTAAATGTTACCCAAAACCTAAGAAAGGTTTGCTTTTGACAGTAAGAATATTTGTGTACAACTCTCGCCTCATCAGCATGCCCCTACCGATGGTCTTGAAATCAGTTACAAAATATTTCACTTGCATTGTCTTCCAAAAGAGTACATGTGAAACACATTAAACATAAAATTACAATAATTATTGTCCAAGAGCTGCAATATTTGTGGTACAGAATTTTGCACCAGAGTTGGTGGCTTTTCAGTGGAATGCTTGCTGAACTCAGAGAAATCACAACATAGGTCTGCATGTTTTTGGATAATTTAACTCCTCGTCAAGATGCTTACATAAAAGTATGATTTGATCATCCTGACAGACAAGTTAGTTTTCTATATCAGTAAGATCTGAGAGGCCCCCTGAATGAGAGAAAAGCAGATCAGCACAGTCCCGAAGATGAGACCATAATCCAGAGATCAAAGAAGCACATTCTTGGACAGCTGGACTTGTCTACAGACATGCTCTCAGACAATCCACCTGCTTGATAAAGTAGCTCATTCACCTGCTTGTCCAACATCAAAAGCTTTTCCAACCCAACAGTCAAGAACAACTTGCGAAAACAAAAGCTGAAAACCATAATACAGAAAAAAAACAAAACTTTTTTTGTATTTATTTTCTTATGTCTGTAAACAAAAAAGATAGCTCTCTCTTTCAAAACCTAAACCAAGTATTAGTTCCATATATTACCTTATTTTATTGCATTTGGATGGATAGATAGATGGATGGATGGATGGCTGGATAGATAGATAGATAGATAGATAGATAGATAGATAGATAGATAGATAGATAGATAGATAGATAGATAGATAGATAGATAGATAGATAGATAGATAGATAGATAGATAGATAGATAGATAGATAGATAGATAGATAGATAGATAGATAGATAGATAGATAGATAGATAGATAGATAGATAGATAGATAGATAGATAGATAGATAGATAGATAGATAGATAGATAGATGTGGACATAAACGCAGATGTAAATGCAGTCAAATGAATAACTGCAGTTTTATAGCTTCATGGTTATAAAACCACAGGTGCAAAGACCAGCCTATTGATTGACAACTGTTTCTGTTGGAGGATAGTTAAACAATAAGCACCATATTAGAATATTCAGCCCACAGTGAACCTAGAAGTTAACCATTGCAATATATTTGCTCACCTGTAATTTAAATAATGATGTTGGATGTGTATTTATGGTTCTTAACCGTACCTTGAATTTCTTCATTTTGAGGAAACAATTGAACATCTAATATTAATCAAATAATTATTTAACATTTAATTAAGTGACATGCCATATTTTTTTTAAATAAAAAAGCAATTTTGTGTCTTTAATAAAAATGAGATTTCTTACAGATGGGTAAATGACTTTGCCCACTGGTTTAAACATTAACAGGATTTACATCTCTCTAAAAAAAAGAGAGAGGAAAAACACACAGCATACTGACAACACAGATTTACATAGTACAAAATAGGTGCCAAAAAAAAATCATGCACCTGTGTTCACACTATACACCAGAAAATATTGGAAAAATAACATCTGCTCCTTATATGTCAATGTACTCTTCTATGCACTGTGTATCGCTGTGCCAGGCTTCTAAAATTACATTTTACCCACCAACTGCGTTGACTTTTTTGTACATAACCCATAATGGGTCCAAGAGAGCAAAGAGTCAGCTTCCAATAAAAATGTAACTCTTACTCTTAACTGTTGAACACGTTATTTTACACCAAATGTTGGTTTACTTTTTTGTATGCAGTTTTTCTCATAGTCTTGTTGATTTATTATCTTGACAGTTTCATATGCAATGTTTTACGGATCCTATTGTAGAGCATGATAAGTCCTGTTAGATTTTTAGTTTTCATCTGCTTTGTGATTTTAGAAATATTCACTTTGTGTTACACCTTGAAAATCTGGAGTGTCTAATACATTCAGAGAAAATGAACACCTAAAAATAGATGAAAAGAAACAAATCTGGTAAATGACAATGTGATAGGGTTACACACTGTCATGAGTCTTTTTTTTTTAACATTTTTTTGTCTTTCTCCCAACCATGGAAGTACCAGTCACACATTAAAATATTAAAATATAACTTTAACAAAAGTGAAAGTTATAATCATAGCTTATTTTTTTAACATTCAATTGGGATATTAACAATTTTATTTTTAATACTTGGTAAATTGGAAGACATTTACTTGTGTTCAGTGTTTATTGTTTGGCACCAGCCTTTAAATAACGCCAGTTCCCTCATCATCCAGCTTTTCCTGCTAATCAAATGTTGAGAAGAGTTTGCTCATTTAAAACTGGTAGGAAAATGCATGCAACCTGGAAAATCCCCCAAAGGTATGTGAATGCGAAGCAGTGAACCTTAATCCTTCTGAGTTGTCTTTGAGTCACAACTATGCTGTCATCGATACCCTTAGTTCTAACGTCTTCTGTACTTGGAAAGGCACATACAATAGTGAAATATTGAATGTTTCATGCTTAATTTAAGAATTAGTGCAAATGGCACAAACTAAAACACTGAGGTCCAGTATAAAATAATTAAGTTGGAGCTTGCAATTACTAGGGACAGCTTAGGGCCAAATGAGTCAGCTAACAGGAATAGTCAGACAGACCTATTTTCTGAAGTTGCATCATCGTCATTTCTTAGTAAGGTGCCATGAACAGTACTGCTTTGTTTGGTTTGCATTTTAAAGGCCTTCAGTAACACTAGCAGTACACGATTATTTTAAGTGATAATGCAAACTGAGTTTAAAAAATATTTGTTTATCTCTGAATAGAAAATGATCTTATTTTTCTAGGCAACTGTTTTAAGCAGTTGTTAGAAAAGCTGGCATTTTAAAAGGAACATAAAACGGATACTGAAATAAATATAAACCACATTTTTGTACAGTTCTATTATTGTTCTTTGTTTTTACATTACTGTATTTTTGTAATATAACAAATTAATTTCATTGTAGAAAGTGTTTTTTATTTGTAAATGTCTATATTAATTTGTATGCCAGTGTTACCTTCAACTATGTTTTTAGTATCAAAATTGCATTTTCGATGAGGTTCTGGTCAGAGTGGAAGGTGTCAGTCATGAGTAAATATCAAATGTGGAACTCGGTAGGTAACACTTTACTAGGCACAGATTGCTATTATCAGGTTGATAACCCCATTTTGTCTGCATGGTCAACAACAGTACATAGGAATGCTGTGGCATTTAACTATGTGCAGTTCATACTGAGGATCCCAAAGAGATCTGAACCACTGATAGAAAACAGAATTCATCCATGCTTTCATGTTGTTTACACCAAATTTTGGCCCTACCATCTGAACATTGCAGTCAACTGGTTGTAACTTTGTTCTGTTCTGTTTGTAACTTGTGGAAATTTAAGTTGCTGCCACCTCTGTAATCTCAAACTGGTTTCCCCATTCTGCTATGACATAAACAAGTCATTTCAATCCATTGAGTTGCAGCTCACTGGCTATTTTCGCTTTATTGAACCTCCACTAATCTGAAGACATGTTAAAGAAAAAAAATGTAAATCAGTACTTTCTAGGACTCTTAGACCACTCCAGCCTGGCAAGAACATCTGTTTCACAAAGTCGCTTAAAACTTCTTTATTCCCCTTTATGATGGCTTGAACTTCAGCAAGAAGTCTTCACCACAGCTAGATTTCTGTTATTTAGATTCCAAAGACCTGAGACTTAAATTAGACTTTCTGAACATCTCTGCTGTTTGGAAAAACCTTGATCATCTTGTTAATGCACGGTGTGTACAGGGTTATATTCACAGGGTCAGTTGGGCTTCTTAGTCACATACTGTCAATGGAATGGAAATAGTTAAAAATAGTTATCTTCTTCCTCATCATTGTCTTCACTTATTGGAAGGATGCAGGAAGTGAGTGAGTTTCTGTCTTGAAAATGTAGCATCACTGGTAAGTTAAGACACACACCCCTTTAGAGAACTGTGGCATTAAAGCAGAACAGAAAAGGGTTTGATTTGTCTTATTGATTGGGACATTTTATAAAGTTTCACAAAGCATTATATTTCGGTTTTCAATCCTGATATATAATGCAAATAGCCCTCTCTTGGTGATAATGTTGTTTGCAGCAGAATTTAAAAATAAAGAATCTAAACATGTATGTTAGCATTTGGTTTGAAAGTGATTAAATATGACAAAATTTATTCTAATTATTCTTTGGCATAGTAATTTAATTTGTGTAAATTCATGTTAAAACTACAAAGACAGCTGAAGCAGTTTTTGGAAGAAGTGATCCAATATCGACATCCAGGGATTCAAGTAACCTTTTGTCCAAAACTCTGAACAAAATACAACTGTCACTGTTCATGCAATGATAGGTCATTTGTATTTAAACGGTATAAATGACCTATGTAAAGGACACTGTGTTTACAACATGTCGAACTGTGCACTCTGTTTAACAGATATTCAAATGATTTATGGTGGCAAATTGATGTTTGGCATCATAAACATACATTCATGTTTGGGAGTGTTGTAAAATATTTTTTTTGTAGTGAAGATGGTGATCACAAAAATCATGAAAATAAATAGGTCAGAATCAGCTTTATTTCCAAAGTTTATGTAGTCAACAGCCTCACCTGCTTCTACCAGAAAGTGTCAGAAACCTGGTCATCTACTGACAGGTAGAGGATGATACTGTGAGCTGGGGGAGCGTCTGGTGGAGGATTTCTGGGTTGATGGTGCTGAAGACCCAGCTATAGTTTACAAAAAGTAACCTGTACATCCCTGAGTAGTCAATGTGGTGCCTGAAGATATGTAATCCCAAACTGCCTGTTAACCAAACTGCATTGGGTCCAGGACAGGGTCTGTGATCTCCCTCAGATACTTTAATACTCATCACAGAAAGGACTTCATGACCACAGAAGCCAGAATGACAGTTAATCCACCCTGTGCTGTGTGTTTCTTGGGAATGGTGTTGCGCTTGAAGCATCAGAAAGGAAACTCAAAAAGTATTACTTAATATTTAAATGTCTGAGGATGAACTTGAAATGCAAAATATAAATTTAAAAAATCTTGGGAATATTTAGATGTACCAGCAAATAACTGAACAATGAACTCAAATTAAATTTACCAGGTCCAAATTGTTTTTATGACCCACATTTGATGTAAAACATTAACCCTCTTTTGCTATCACCATACAGCTGGTCAGAGATTGTACTGTTTCTTTCTCTAGGCCTAAAGTCCAGTTTAATACATAAGTAATAGTTCAGCAAATATTACTATCCTTTTTCACACATTCACTGGCAAGTTGAAGAAAACTGGAACCTAATATGGTCAACCATGCACAGCTTACATAACAGCTGGCCTGTTGACATTTCAGTCAGAATAATAAGTTGGCTTTCATGGCTAATTTTTGCCAAAAATCCATCCCTTTCAATAAGTTACAAGCCTTCTGGGGTCTTTTAAGTCAGGCTAAATGTCTTTGGCATAGCCACATTGAAAAAAGCCTCTTTTTTAAAAATAAATGTCTCTTCCAAAAAGTTGGACATTTTCAAAGCACTCCCATACTCCACATAGAGTAGAGAGGGGAATAAAGTGAAGTGTACCATGTCCAACACCTATGCAGACTTGTGAATTTTGTGTCACGTCATTCACAGCCAGAAAAACTCCTTCACTTCACCTCTGTTTAATTTTACATGTAATTATTTCTTAAACCTTATAATAACAGAGCTCTGGAAGGTCTGTCTGTATGCAATGACCCTGTCCTGCTTTAAGAGCTGAGCATCTAGGCTCGTGTGATTTCAGTGTATGGCCCTCAGTCAGTGCATTAGCGGTTACGTGGTTGTGATTAATGCTAATCACGCTGGATTTACTGTGTGTTTATTTTATGGCACGACTGGCAGAGTGGAGCTTGGCCCATCTATGAGTGTTCCTGCTGCAGGCGAGAGGTGGTGGACCAAGGGATTTAGATGATGTTAGTCTTGACTGTAATGTTGGCCTTTCTTGAGGCTGTGTGAGGGAATCCAGTTTGTGTTGGTTATGCATGACTGCACACATTTCCTGCTGCAGAGGACTAAATGGTTTCATTATCACAGCTGTCTCTGGTGATAACAAGGAATGATAATATTTCAATGTGCATCAGTTATATTTAAAATGACCCATTATAGTCATGTAAAAGCAGCTTGTTGAGTCATATTTTTACTGCATAAGCTTTACTGAATTGCAGCTGGTTGGTATTGACTGGCACAGAGGCCTTTAGGTGTCCAAAGACAGTGCAACACTGCCACCATGTTGACCAGCTGTATTACATTTATTTACAACACATTTTCAGAAGCTCATTAAAACCACAGGGGTTTTACTTTTTTTAAAAATTTTTTATTTAAATTATGAGGAAGAAAATAAGAAAAATTGAAACGTGAATCATCTCGACATGATAGGAGGTCTAAGACTAATTCTGGTTTTAGCTGATGTGTAGTCAAAGGGTAAGGAAGCAGTAATTGGGGAGGGGGAACACAGGTCTGTATTGGAAGTCTCCCTGTATTCCATTTCAACAATTTTACGCCTGTGGATGTACACTCCAATGTTTGCAGTGGCCCTGCCTTCAGAAAACAGAAAATAACAGAAAAGGCTCAGATAAAATCCCAGTGTGCATTGTATCCGCTTGTTTACACTCAGGGATTCCCTTACCACTTGTGTTAAATGTAGCCCACCGTGTTATTCTATCAAGCAAGAAAGAAAACAATTACTGAAAATGAGGCCAAGTTGAGAGGAGGCCTGTGTGTAAAAAAACAAAGACGTGCGACTGTTTGGATCTGATAAGCCCCCTCCGAGTGTTTCCTCCAATGCCTCTGAAAATAAACAACCGGGGTTGATAGGTGAATGGAGTCTTGGTTTGGGTACCGACCGCGGCCGCAGCTTGTTTTAGGGGCTGGACCTGGCAGAATCCACGAAGGGCCCCCATCGACATCCCAGGCGCCGAGTGAGTTAAACGGGTTAGTGTGTGGCCATTTGAACCTGCTGGGACACACACACACTCACTCACTGTTTTACACAAGTTGACACCCATATATAAAAAAATTACATGATCATGCAGATATAACAGAAATGTAAAGAAGAGTAGACCCCTGATCCCTTCAGTAAAGTTTTTGCTGTATTTTTTAAATCATTTATCAGTGTTTAAATAATCACTGTTATAATGTTACTATGCTTTAACACAGATACGAAGAGTGGCATTACATGCAAGGATGCTAAAATATTTGTTTTTAGGTAAATAACACCTTTTTTTATTTTATTATTATTTTTTTTTAATTCTCATGTCATAGGTCAGTACAGTACACTTAATTTGAACTTACACAAATGCTAAAAATAATTAAAAAAACAAATACCTAATCTGTTTGTAACAATTATTTCTACCACTTCTAAAAAATTGCACCACACTGATCATTACAGCTAAATTAATGTGATCTTAACATCTATCGACCGTCTGTGTTTTTCAAAAAATGAAATGCTTCCACCTGAATTTGTCTACTATATTAGGGCTGCACAATATACCCCAGCTATATCGTCAGCAGCAGCTGTTTGGAATAATGCATTCAATTTGTCACAAATGCACATTTCTCATGCTAATAATAAATCCATTATGTCCAATGTATTCAGAGGGTGAACATGTAGATTCACTGCCACTTAAGTCACAATTTCGGACACAATTTCTGATACTGTGCAGCCTAGTTTCTGCAAATTCTTATCGTAAATAAGAATTTGTTCACCTAGTAAATAAAGGTTACATGAATAAAAAAATTGCGTGGAGGCAAGGAAAAGTACACGCTTCAGCTGGGCAGCAGTAATGCAGCAACAAGTGGGAAAAGGCACACTTAGTGTTTTTCCATGGTTCATAAAACTGGAGGAAATTCTATCTGCTGCAGATCGTTCTCTGGCCTCTCATTAAGAAGACAGTAATCTGTAGGAACAGTTTCAAAGACAATTTTGGCAGGTTTTGAAACTAGAGATTTTTAAAACCTTGTCATACATTTATATGAGCATCCAGCCAATGCCTAATTCTCAGTTGGATCAACCAAAACATTTTGAATTTGATACAGTATAGTGCAATGTATTTTTTTCTCTTTCATGCTTAATTCATCTAACCTTCTATTCTCAAAAACATCACCAATGAATCACCCTGTGATAATTATTGCTTCTGACCTCATCCTCTGTTTAAATGTTTCTAAAAAACACAGTATCCCAAACTTGTGTCAGATTTAAAACTGTGCTTCAACCCTTCAATCCAGTTTAAGCTATCAGATCAGAGTCAAACACATGAAAGTTCGCTTCTCTAATGGAGCCTAGAAGTTATTGCTTGGAGCTTGGAGTCTTTGCTTACTTGTTTAACTGTGAAAGAGAAAAACAGCAGTCAGTTGCAAAATCATGAGACGACAGCATGTATCTTTGCAATCACAGATCATCACCAGATTTTGTTGGTTAGAGGAAAAGAAAAAAAAAAAAAAAAAGAAAGGTCTGAGATTTAGCTTGCTTGACATTATCTGCCCATCAAAGCAGGTGGTGTGAGCAAGACAGGGAGAATGTGGGAATTTTACCTTCAGACAGGTATAGACAGGGCTGTGGCCGCCTGCATAAGGGAGTGTGAACTTGTTCACATTAACCGCAGAATACAAAACAGGCTTTATATTCTTGATACTCTGAAACTCTCAGCCAGCGCTGATTACTTTTTAAGCACTGCTGGATTTTTATTGCATCACCCACCAATAATCTAGCTTGTGAAAATCTTTGAGATGTGTACAGCACCCTCTGCATCTATTGTCAAAGATAATTAAGACATGTAAAAAGTCCTCAAAAGTTAAGGAATCCTTTCTGCTGTAACATACTCTTATACTATACCAAACCTTCTATTGGAGTCATATTACTTATTATTAAAATGTCTAACAATAAGTAAAAGAAAAATAATTCTTTTTTTTTTTTTTAAAACACACACTATATATATATATATATATATATATATATATATATATATATATATATATATATATATATATATATATATATATATATATATATATATATATATATATATATATATAATACTTTACTTTTCAGATAAAACTGTTTTGGAACCTATTATTTGACCACTCTTCTAATTGGGAAAAGAGAAGATAATATTCATGTTGCTTGCTGAATTTAGTTTTTGCAGTTGTTTTAGTTTTGTAAAAGTTTTTGCTCGATCAGCATATTTTTTACATTAGAATTACATATTTAGTTGTTTTTAAGTGAGGCAGTGTTTTATTCTAATAGTATTGAGTAAATATTCTTGCCTATGTGTTGAATTTGTAACTTTAGTAAGCTAATGGTTTTAGTATATTATTAAGCACCAGTGGACAGGGGGAAATCAATGATAGTCAGTCAGTAACCATATTTCAAGGCTTTTATAGCACAGAGTTTTAAGAAACTGTGTAGCACTGGTTTGGCTCTGATTGTTGGTTGAGTTCATGGGCTTAAATAAAGACACTTAATCATAAGTTTCCCGGACTGTGCAGGACTTCAGTGCCAAGACCTCAGGCAGTTGAGATCTCTGCATCGGAGAAAAAACATCCCCTCCAGATTACTGTGTGACTCACAAGAACAACTGCCTTCAGAGAAACACGATATCCAAATCAGTTAGGTTTTAACACAACTGCATTAATTCAAGGTTTAAACCAATTACGGGCCACAAGCATGTTAAAGGTAGCAAATTTAAAATGCAAGGATGTCGCGTTTTTAATTTTAAAGGTTAAAATGAAACCATGCAAATAGAGCTGAAGTGACATTTTTAACAATTGGAGTAAAGATTGTAAACAGATCATTATTTTGATCTGCTAATTTAATTGGGAACACATCTTTTTAAAATACTGTAATTTGTAAAGAAATATATGAAGAAAGTGAAACAAAAATCTAAAAATATATATTTTAAACTTCACATTATTCTGGTCTTTAGCAAATAGACTTTCAGAATTATGAATTTGATTGAACTTGAGAGATATGTTAATATCAGACAATAAAAAACAGGACTATATTTATTGTTTAAAAAAGCCTTGTTTTAAGATTATTATTGACTGTATGTAGGGAAAGTGAACAGCTCCAAACAGAATGGATACAGTTAGAAATGCTTGACAAACCAGCAGGAGTCAAAAGACAAAAGAGTAAAAGAAAACTGTTGCAAACAAGTTCTCTGGTATAATTTCTTTGCTTTGATTTATTAGATTTGTGAAATCTTAAAAATAGATTTATTCCTTGCAAAAAAGTCAACGTTTGAAAATATACAACCAGGAAAGTTAAGCAATGTAGTAATTCATGTCATCACTAACTAGATTTTCCTACAAGCCAAATAAATCTGCAAACACATTTCTGGTGGTCCATTTTTTTATTGTTCTGACACTTTCTGTGTTGCTGTTTTATAGGGTGGGCAAGGCTGCATATCCACTCTATATAAGAATGACTGAACAGACCTGAAAGGAAAAAAAAAAGCTGTTGCTGGAAAGTTCTTTTCAACAAAATGTTATATTCCCTCCTCTGGTGAGCAATTGGTTTTTAACGCTGATTTAACAAACATGAGCTCTGAGGTATCACCATAGTACAAAGTAACGGGCAAAACTAGGAGGGATGTCAGTCTGAATACTACTGAAATTCTGTTTCATTTTGAGATGTCACAATGATAATCATGCTAAAAACAAGAGCCTTTCCTTTGTTTGTCTGTAAATGTGACTTCACAAACATTGTTGAGTTACAACAAGAAGGAGGACACCTCTGGCGATTTAAAGAGGAACTCCATTCATGTGGAATTTTCTGTGTCAACAAATGCATGAATCTCTCAGAATGTGAGGGACTGGATGTACATCGGCCAACTGTATATAACACTCAATGTACTGTGTAATGTCAGCATGAACTGCTAACTCTGGATGAAAACAGGTCTCCTGAGTGCTGCTCGGCACAGCGTTGACATCTCTGCTCCAGTCCAAATATTGTCTGTGGAATTATCTCTGGCCTTCGCTTAAACATCTAGTTTGTGGAGGTTTAATAATAGAACCATCGTCACATTCATTTTCCAAATTTTGAATGGACTATGACGCACGTCAGGTTAAGGATTTTTTTTTTTTTTTTTGCTATGAGGATATCCACCTTCCTGCACAGTAGCAGAACTAGTTTTTGGAAGAAAAGACTAGGGCTCATTCACACATTACAGGAAGCTGGCAAAGAGACAAGTATCTCAGTTTTCGCTAAGGCGTCTAACAAAGTGGTCCAGCCTGTGCCTGTCTGCAGTTTTTATTTTGACTCAGCTACTTTTCTTTGACAAGGTCATTAATGAATAAGACCATTTTCCTGCACCAAAATAAGAAGTTGGGTTTTGAGGAAATTTCTTCAAAACCCAACTTTATAGTTGACATATTATGTGGTTGACTACGACAAAGCATTACATAATTGGAATAATTGGAAAAAGAAGGTAAACAATTTTTAAAATTCCTTTTACAAATACAAATTTGTATTTATTTACTTTTACATCTCTAAATAAAATCCACTGAGATAACTGGATTCAGAAGTCACATATTTATTAGTCTGACTGTCTTTAATTTAATCTCAGTGTTCTTTGAAGTCCTCAAAATTTTGTTTGCAAATGTATGTAAATAACCAACATTATGAAGATCAAATACAAGGCTAGTAAATTTGTGTAACACCACTCATTCACATTTTAATTCAAAGTACTATGTCCTGCCTCCTCTTGTTTAGTTCTACTCTCAGAAACACAGAGTAAAAATGTCCCAGATTACCAGAAATGTCCCTCAGTGGCTCTTAACAGGTGTCATTGTTCTGGTTTGTCTTTGGTTTGTTTCATATCAATGTGTCACACTTGTTTCACAACCCATTATTATTTTATAGTGCAGTTGAATTAGGTTTGCCTCTACCTACCAAGCTAAATCAGGTGCCAGTACTGATAGTGACTTCCATCTCGCTTTCAGTTTAAGTGAGGTAAAATGTGTGGATCATGGAACAAAAAACGGATTTAATTTCAGAACTAAATCCAGCTAAGAATTTATGGCAAGACTTGAACACCCAGTGTGATTATTTTTTCAAAAATATAATGGGAAACCTTTTTGGTCTATGATGAAAACAAAACCTTAGCAATTTGCAAGTCCAATTGCAATGTTTATCAACCAACCAAAGCTTTGAGCCTGGGGGTTATTAATTCACATGAATGACAGTTTTAGACTTAAAGAACTGAAGAAAACACATTAACTTTTTCTTTTCACTTCCTGATTATGACTTTGTGTTAGTCTGGTGGTTTATAGCAGACGTATAGCAAAATGTGAAGAAATGGAAGGAATCAAGATTATTTTTCAAAGCTTTGTAAATAATGCTTCAGTAATTGGTCATGTCTAATAAGTGCATGCACAGATTTTGAGAAAATGTAAAAGAATGTTGCACAACGTGTCATGCAAAAAGTTTCTTTTTTTTACTTGCTTTGCATGAGTGGCTGTGTAAATGTCACTTTGAACTGATGGACTGCTTTCTGAACTGACTTGTCAAATAAAAATTCTCCTTTTCGGCAAAGAGAATAAATGACCTATGTAATTTGAACTGATATGTTAATATAAATGTGTTGCCACTTTATTTTTAACTTAGCGTTTACGAAATCTTGTAGGTGATGTGTGGCATTTTTACAACCAACAGCCATGTTAAATATTACATAGGAAAAGGTTGACCTGTTCGAAACAAAGCTCCTTGAGACAAAGGTCCTGTTAGGGCTTCTATAGCACAGGTGACCAGCTCATATCCAAGTCATGTGACCAACCGGCTGTCAGGCAACAACCTGAGGCCTGGCTGATTGTTAACACCCCACAGTGAGACCTGTTGCCCTGAGCTATTAGTCATCCTGACAAGTGTGGCTTGTGTGCCACTCTCTCTGGTCATGACACACTTGTTTTCACCGTCTCCCAAGCTTCACACTCTGCTTCAGCTCTGATATATGCCTAACACGTACTGGCAAGAGTGACACAAGGCAGCTGAACCAAAACAAGCACCTATCAATTACTGATGAAAGAACTCTTTTATACCTATTATTTACAACACCTTTCCACCTAGGCATGGATGGACCCTCTGCTTGTGCAATAGTTATGGAGAAGGAGCTTCTAAAAGAGGGTGAATGTGTATCTTGATATTCTGAAGGTAAAGTAATAACATAAATTGCACTTTAAATACAAATGCATCATTATGAGAAGCCATTTGTAAAGTTACACATTTTTAATGACAATTATGTAATTCAGAAAATTGCTTTATCTGATTGTAGGCAATTTACATTTCTGCTGATATTTATATATTTTTATAATCCACACCCTACATTATTCATAGTTTCTTGACATTGAGTGAAATTACCGGGGCATCACAGTAAACAAGGCACTTTGTGTTGGATGACCACAAAACAATAGAAAACAATGAAGTTGATTTATATTGTGAAAAAAAAAAAAGAAATATATATGTATATATTATGGTGGTGTTGCGATAAAAACTGTGGATTTGGAGTTTAAAACTATTAATAATAATAATAATAATGATAATAATAATAATAATAATAATAATAATAATAATAATAATAATAATAAAATGTATTATTATTGATCATAAAATAATAACAGTATTAAGTTTAACTGTTCCAATTTGACTGTTTCTTTGGTATAGTCAGTGACCTAACTGTACAAAGTCTATTTATAACATGTGGATTCATCTTTAAGGCTGGGAAAGGAGGACGTGCTGCTATTAAAAATCAATCAATCTGATTTATGCTGCCATTGATACACATCATTTGCTCATGCTAAGTTTTAAAACAGCCACAGTACTATTGTGCTTTGTTTATTGCATGTCATGCTTAAAAGTTGACCCCAGCTGGCCTACTGCATGACAGTAAAAACGTATTGACTGTCCCTTTTGTTATTGTTATTTCAGCAACAAAGTACCATAGTATATTACATGTGTCTGTTCTCATTGAAACATATGCGAGGATTTTATTTTAAGCTCTCATTTTAAGTTCCCATTTAAGACGAGTAATAAAAATATGAGCAATGATTTAATATTAACCAAGGGATAGATTCAACATGATGGTAAAAACATTAGAAACTTATTTGTCGTTTCCTGGATGGGAGGGAGGCCTCACATCAACTTTGGCATTGACAAAACCATGATCAGCATTGCACACAGTATTCTGATAACGTGTGTAGCAAATGTAAAACTTGGAGGATCCATAACCTTGTGCTGCACTTCTTCTGACGTGACTTGAAAAGCTCTGTTTAAGCACCCTGAGGTGTATTCAGTGATTAGAAAAAAGGAAGTTGGATGTCAGGTTTTTACAAACAGTTTCCTCTTTGGAGTCTGATTTAATGCCCTGAGGGCAGTAACACTTGAAATGTGTGGGGTTAAAAGAGCAGGAAAAGAAAAATAAAAACCTTTGTGTAAAATAAAAGCAGCCAACTCTCTCTACACACGCACACACACACCCCCACACACCTACACCCCCCCCCACACACACATATATATATATAATGTTGCTGTATATATAAAACAACATTAAAAGATTAAAAGCAAACTCGTAGATTAATGACATAATATGTCATGACCCATGCATACCTGCTGCCTTAACATTTATCCAGTTGGTTTATTAGTGATGCCTTCTACAAGGACAGTCGGTTCTGCTGATGTTGGGTTTTTTTTTATGTCCGCATCCATTTAGCAAGAGATTACACAAAGCATTCATCCAATATTTAATGCAAAAGAAGTTAGGAGTTTATTGGACCCGTGCATTCCTTTCTACATGAGTTTAACTCCGCTGGAATATGATTACCACATTCCTTCTCTGCAACATAATCCACAACAAGAATAACATTTAAATTAATTGATTGTGTTGCATTGAGTTGTATAATATGACCACAATTTAGAGATATTTAGAATATATAAGGCAATAAATTGAAATGTGAACATAACCAAGAAGAGATTAAATGGTTGGCTGACATCCGTTCTCTAATTGTATAAGAAAAAGAAACTCATTTGTAAACAGAATATGAATGAATAGCAGTAATTTATTTAAACATCTTTCAATTAAGTAGTTATTTAAATTAGCTATGCAGTTTGAATATTAAAAGACATACCTCTAGGTTGTTAAATTTACGTACGTTGGTAATTTATTGGTTTAATGACAGATCCTTAGGAACAAAATTACATTTTCAAATGCTTGAAATGAGCTGCTTCAGATCTTCATGTATTCCCATGTACGTTGTTCTCTTTGCAGCCAGAAGGAAGTATATTCTCAACCCAGTAGTTTAGAAGTATTTTATTATCTCTTAAACACATTATTGCTTGCTCTTTTCTCCTCTTTTTACATAGGAAGTTTTCAAAGAAGTTATTTCAAACCATGTGGTGAGGAATTGTCCTTATTAAACTGTTATTCTCTGCAGCTTAGTGGTAATAAACAAATGTCTGTAAAACTCAGGAACACATTTGCAGTTGACTTATTGGTCTGTGAATATCTTGGCATTTGCATTTATCCTTGTGTTCTCCCTCATGGACTTTTACCAAAGTGGAAAAGTTGCAATTATTCATATTTATGGAAATTATTTGCGAGAGTTAAGCCCAGGGTGCTCCGGCTTCCCAGCAGGTGCCCTGAAAACGCAGATGATGATCCTTCCAGGAGCTGCCAAAGTAGGACAGAGCTGGGATTCCCATTAAAAGGCCACCGTGAGGTTTCCCAAACAAAAAGAGCTACTATCATGTGTTCACTTATTGAAATGCTGTTGCCATGGCTTAATTAAAAATATACAATTTAGTTTTAATAGAAAATAAAAACATGCTATTAATAATAATTGGGCAAGTTCATTGAAAGTTTGTCTTTAATTTTAAAATGAATCATTGTCTCTTACCAGAGGGCTAAGAGATGTGCGAGAAATTTGCCAAACTCAAGCTAAACACAGCTGAAATATCTCTAAAAGTGTAACAATTTACACTCAAGACATAATTTTCTTGCTTAACTGATTTTCATTTAATTCAGTTCTGTTGCCCAAACATTCACACAGTACCTTATTTTTTGCAATGTGTTCTAAAAGAGCTTTCACATATCAGTCATCTTACCTTTTTCCACGTTGGCCAGGATGGCAGGCGCCAATAGAAATGCAGGGTCGGTGCCACTGACCAACATGCCATGGAGTTCTGGGCTCTCTCCTGTCTCAGTCCACCAACAGGCAGACAGGAAGGGTAAAACCTGGACTCCTACTTATATGGATCAAAGCCATCTGAGTCTATGTAACATGAACACCTGCAGGAAATGGTCTGTGATTTACAAATATTTTATTGAGGATCTATTAGTCCTGACATTTAGTTTTACTTCACTCTTGACCGTTTCTTAATTTTCAAGATTCTAAAACAATAATCCAAAAAGAGATGTTTGACAGATGTTGAGTAAACAAGGACTTATTTAGGAAATGATAAAACTTGGCTTCTTAGCATTTGAGATGGCTCCAAGATGGTGTGATGGAATTGACATGCACTTAGGTTTGCAGATTTCCTCTACCTTTTTCTACTTATATGTGTGTATGTTTTCTGTGAGTCTTTTGCATTGAGCACAAGCTGGAACATAACTCTTAGTTAATAACATTTTGTTAAATTACTGAAATTTACGTATAGTGATCTTGTTAAAACTTTACTTAGAAATGCCCACGCAAAATCTAATTTCCATTTAGATTAAATGGTTTGTATTGGTCAAGTTAGTTAGTTTATTGTGCTCTGTCAGCTTGTTTCTGATATGTACTTTTTTTTTCATTTTTCATATTATAGATGTTTTCCTCATTTGCAGTTATTTTTCTGCAGTCATAATCCTTACTTATCTTATGATTTATTTAAAAGGTTTAACATTCCCTTCATTGTTAATATCTTAGTATCATTTGAACTGAATAAAACAAGGTTTTACTTTTTTTTTTTTTTTTTTTAATGTTGCCACTTGTAGTTAAATAACCCTGAATAATTGTTCACTGGCTTTTAAGGTAGAAAGATAAAAGAAGGTAGGAAAAATACCTCATAATTATAGATTTTTAGATTGATGTAACAATTCACATGCTGTCAAAATATCTTTTATTTTATTTATTTATTTATTTATTGCTAGGCTGAAAATCTAATGTCCTCATTTAACAGTTTTAGAGTACAACAAAGCAGAAGAGTTTGTCATAAATGTGCAAAATGTCATATAATCTTTAAATGTCTCTTAAAAATTTTCTTTAATATATTGAGTTTCAAACTTTACATTTAGATACAAATATTAAAAAAAAAGGTTTAACACAAAAATCATATTTCGTGTTAAGTTTAGTATTAATGGTATGCATTTTTATTCGACTAGGCTCCTAATGCCTTGCTGACACAGCAATATTTTTATGTTGATTTTTGTCCCAATAGTCCAATAACCCAGATTATCAACATGTCTCTTAGGATTATCTTTATAGATTGTGTAAACCACAGGGATGAGAACCTGATCTGATCGTGCTGCCTGTGTGTGTTTGTTTTCATGTAAACATAAGTAATGAAAAGATTAGAACAGCATAAAACCACCCAAGGCCTATTAAGTTAATTTCAATGTAACTGTTGCATCTGGGGAATCATTAATTAGCCAATCAATCGCTCTATTCCTGTGACACAGGGCCGGGGCTGCGGGGCGCAATGGAAACCACAGCTGGACCATATGTAAATGGGAATTAATTAACTAGCTTACGTTTCAGCACCCGTATTTGGAGTCAAAACATTCTCAGGAGTCCAAGCCAGGGCAGCAGAGTCTCAAACACCCTGCTGTGGTCACATCCCATCTCTGTCGGACAGAATAATTTCACCTTATTACCTCTGCCATGTATAAATAGAACTCTTTCCACCCACCGGCTCTTTAACAACATGTGCTCTTTTAAACACCTACAATTAACCCCTTGTGACTGCAGCCTTGTGTCTACCCCCATGTACCCTGGTTGTTCCACAGCTCAAAGTCCCAGGAGATTGCACCCTATTCGCTGAACCCATACACCCAATTCACAGTCCAAATCCAGTCTGCCACACCTCCACCTAGGCTCACGTTTGTTAAACAGTCATATATCTTGCGTCGCATTTTTTTCTCCAGGAGGATTTAATGGATGACTGACAGAATTTACAATGTGTCTCGGGCAGCAAGAAACACTTCAGGACAAGCCATACATGCATTGTGTTTATGACTTTCTTCTCTCAAACATGGTGTTTGAGTCTTGGGCCCACCCTCACACAAGTTACACAAACAAAAGAGATAATGCATATGAACAATTTTCAATAGTCTGGAGGGATATTACTTAGACTGATAGAAGAAGCAAATAGAACATCAGTGGATTCCTGTCAATGAAAGGTTTTCACAGTAGCATTGCAACTTACTATTTGATATTATGACTTATGTGGAAACATCAAATCTTTTCAGTATGTAATGTAATGAACAGCTATAGAGTATTAATTAGGAGTTTTCTTTTCTTTTTTTTAAGGATACTCTAAGCATAGACTGCTTCGATCTAAACTATGTTAGCTTTTTCTGTTAATGCTTGATGTTTACAGAACATCCCCACATCAGTTTAATATTTGGCAGACAGTTGTAGGTTTTATTTCATACTGACATTCATCCATCTTCTCATGATCACCTCCACTGCCCTTTCTGAAGAAGGGAACAGGGAAGATCATGTTTTACAATGAAAATGATGCATTCAAGGTGATGTGCTTTAGCCAAACATAGATTGTTTGTAATCTAACGGGAGGTGAATATATCTGCATTTTTGAGTTTTTCATTTGTAAAATAATCTCGAAAGTATTTCTAAATCTGAAATATCATTAACAATTAGTGCATGACTCAAAGTAATCACAATTTATTAATTTATCACTAAAGGGTATCACTACAATTTTGTTATGTTCTAGTAACATTATGACGAATGTAAATCTTAAGTCACGTTTTATTTTTGTAAAAGACCTTAGACACAAAATCTGTCACTTGAACTTTTCTAGTTTTTGCTCTTTTTATTTCAGCAAAATAAATATCCTGTTTACCAATTACAGTCAATTTATTCTAGACTTCTTTCACCGTTCTCTGTTCAAACACCCAGTCCTATCCACACTGTGGTGTTTCTGAGATATTGCTCCAAGCAACAGGCTGGGGAATCACTTGCTTCCTCCCCCGTAGCAAATAATTCAGTCAAGTGCTACCCTAGAAAAAGGTGAAACTCACAATGGATTTCTCAGATATGCGGCTCGAAACCGCAGCTTTCCTCACCCATGAGCACCACCTATAATCACTGTGTCAGGCTTTGGCTCGGCTGCGACCTCAGACAAGTTGTTTTTGGACAGGTACCACACCAGAGGCGGGAGTCGCACATGCTAAAACAGGCAGCAGAGAAGAATTTTCTCCAGGCCTTTACAGATTAAAAACGATCCCCTTATTACTAGCACCAACTTGTCACACAGACAATTTAATGTCACAGATGTCATTTTTGTCAGGTATTCGTAATTGATGTTTGAACTGGTCAACTGCAGCTAGAATATGATAACGAGGAACACTGGAAGTTTTCATACACAAGCTCTTCGTTCTATGGTAACTAACAAATGGACAAATTTAAAATCTATCAAGTAATTTAATATCTGAACATTGCATGAATAGGCCATGTAAGTTATCTCCCTAACATCATGTGCTGACCTTCAGTTGGACCTTAGTTTTATGGAACCAGTCAGGATTATGACATATGATAATGACATTACCATCCCTATTGCCTCAGGTCTTTGTTTGTTTGAACTTCAGAGCAGACTAAGAGAAAAGCAATATGGTGAAAAATGTTGTTCTGTTAGTCCTACTATAAATAAAGTTCACTGATACCATTGGGTTTTTAACTCATCACCCCACACAGAGGAGAGCTAGGATTGCATACCTCTCTTTATTCTGGCTTTCCTACTCTCGCTTAGTCACGAGAAAGCTGTGTTGCCGTTGTTCTGTGAGGAAGAAAGGCAGCCTATGGCCAAATGTGTCCCGACCTCTTTCATGACCAAATTAACCTGTTAGGGGACTTGTGGGCATAAACTGGCTCTGACCCTCAACTGACATACCAAGAATTGCCCTCTGGGCAGTGCACCACTACCACAAAGGTCCTAATAAACCTTAAGAGTAAAACTGCAGAAAGGATACACAATTTATCCTCATTTGTGGTGATTTGATCAAGAAAAACATTGTTTGGAGTTTATGCTCGTTGGGGCTGAGCCACGGTTAAACAACAAGATAGGCCCGCATTGGCAAATATAACAGCTCGGTTGTTTTTGGTTCAGCGTTGCATCTAACTTATACATTCCCTCTCAGCAGCTTTTCCTGAGGATTGTTGCGTTTTAAGTTTGAACCCCAAAATGAAACTTCAAGTTAAGGAGTTTTTTGCTGTGTTTACAATTATTAAAATGGAAGTGTCTTAAATTCTAATTTTCCCATTTTCATTTATTTATTTATTTATTTTTTATTTTTTTGCTTTGTCCTCTTTACAAAGGGGGTGCTAAATTACATTTAAAGAATGCGTTCTTACTTTAAAAGCTACACAAATATTATCAATATAAAGCCTAAATAAAGCCTTAAATAAAGTATCTCTGCACAGGACAGTGAAAAAGTACTGACTTAGCGTGCCTAACTACAACCATAAAGCTATATGACAATATTAACGGTAAAAAATTCTTATTTATATAAAGTGATTGATTATGATAGTAATAACTGTTGAACCATTATACAAGTATGTACTTTATAAAGATAGCATTTAAAATGTTACTGTGACAAATTTCCGAAGTGAAGTCTGGCTTATACAAAACATGTTGACTTGCATTATGTGTCAGTGAATATTTTGTTTTTTTGTTTGTTTGTTTGTTTGTTTTTTGTTCACAAGCTGCCTGTAACTTCTTATTAACCTGTGTCATTACAAATGATTAAATTAAAGGGAAGTCATTTTCTTGTGGGTCTTGAAATTCAACACATTTTCATCCAAGAAACTTTCTGTGTATGTTTTGCGTAATACAATTAGACCATCTCATTAGAGCTCTAGAATATTGTTTACAAAATTATAAAATTATTTGTTTAATATTTCTGGTAAAAAAACAAAAAACAAACAAAATTATCGGTTGTACTTATGTGTAATCGGTAAATATCTAAAAATATATTAACTTAACTTTGTAAAGATAAAGTAAATCGTTTATTATCATTATTTTGTTTCTTGCAGTACTATATAAATCACATTTCAAAAATCAGCTGCATCCCGTTTGCATTGCCACTTCTTTTTCTTTATTTTTTTCTTGGAGGTATTAGCTACATGAATATGAATGAAAGGTCACAGTGGATATTACATGAGGTAATAGGTTGGCTGCCATTTCTCAAACACAAGACTAAAATAACATATTTTTCTTTACTGTTTCCACAGCCTTATATCCTGTCAGACTAACACTGCCTCTTGGTTTTCATGTCAGACATTTTCTATGGAAGAACATTAGCTTAATGTCTGCTCAAAAAGATGTGGTTGATTTAAAACATTTTTGGGAAGCAAGTAACTTACACAGTCTTTAGTCTAGCTTCGGTTAAATAAAAGGATATAGTTTCCGTAGCAGAGAAAATTTCACATTAGGTATACTTCATACGTGTCATTGTGGGAGTGTACCTGAACTGATGGCAATTAATGGTGATGTGTCACTGAATGCAGGAGGGTTTTAGTTTATATATTTTGACTTGTGATTATGGCCTACACAATCACAACATTTTTTAATTATCTCCCAACTGGTAGCACGCATTCATGTTGACCTTGTGGTTTTCCCAAATTGGACTCTGGCTCCAGGTGGCTGAGCTTCCATAGCAACCTTGAGGCTTATCTGCTACTGTCAAACAATAAGGTCTTTCACTTTCTCGACTTATGCTTTACTTTTCCAGAGAGAAAAACTGTAACTGAAAAGCCTTTTTGTGAGATTACAAGATGTATTGTAAGATTAGCAAATAGTAGAGCTGAATTTATAACCAGCAGCTAAAATTTCAAAATAAGATTAAGTAAAATAAAAAAGTTGTTTGTATCTACATTATAATATACTGTCTGGCACACATTGGCCTTTAGACCAGAGTTCTGTATGATTAGTTTATATGTCCATTTAATAAAGATGAATTAAAAAGCTTCAATACATTTTAGATGGGTGTTGATTTTGACAGAAAACATCTATTTGGATTTAGTAGCATTTATGTTATCCTTTGTTAGATTTTGTCTAACAAGGAACACTTATTTGACTAAGTGTACTACATTTTAGTCAACTAAGGTGCCAATAAATTTAATTGGCAAATCATTGAGAGAAAAGCCAGTATTTATACTTTTGTGTATAAAACAAATGTATAAATGTTGCAAGATGAATTTTTTACAACTTTTATTATTTGAAACAATGTAATATGAATATGTTATGAATACAAAATATGAATTATGTTTTAAAAATCAGGCCTTCTAAATAATGTACATAATGTAGAAATTGCGCACTAAAATGAGAAATCTGGGTATCAATTTACCTTAAATCTTTATCTACAAAATCAGTCACAGGTATTCATTTCCCCCATTAGTTAGCAGTGATCTTTGATTTGTTGAGGAAGATATTGCAGAGACTGAGAGCTTGACAGTCCGTTGAGATGCTGCCACTCTATGCATTCTGTTGTCCAGGAAATACCTTTGGTGTTCTGTAACTGAGAAGATGCCTGACCTCTGAAGAATAGCAAAAAGCTAAATATTAACCTATTGATTCAAATATTTTAACTTTAAATAAGGCCATATTGGGGAAAAACATTGTTACATCACAAAATACCGTTGACTAATTTTTCAACTGCTCCCACATTTTCACATGATTAAATTGATTGGATTAATTTTAACAACAGTTTTCAACACTATAATCCCCAGTCCTCGTTTATGACAAAATTGACTCAGTCTCAGGTGTAGAATCACTTAAATTTATTTTAAATGATGATACTAAACAGAGAAACTGATGACACCAATTAAATAAAGATTCAAATACCTACTGAGTGTGTGCAATTAGTTTAATGGAAAGTTAGGAAGGTATGTTAATACTGATGATTACATTTTAAAAACAAGAGTAGACCAATTCATATTGGTAATCGACCAGCCAAATTAGGTTAAAAAAAGACATTTTTATATGATTCTTAAAGATGGGAAACAATGAGTGCTGCTGCCACTGAGATTCCTCCTCATTGACACTGTAATAATACTCAGTGTCAGCACAGCTGTGAGAAAACAAATTAGGACTATGATTAATGAACACCTTCGACTACCCCCAGACAGACCATGGAGATGGGACTCCCAGCAAAGCCTGTCCTTCTGCCCTCAGAGCTGAGGTAAAGCTCTCTATCATCAACACTGATGCTCCCGAGACTCTCATCAATCCAACCCTGACGACTGTAGGTTGATTCTCCCTATTAGCACATTATGTGCTACACCCTCTATTGACAGGGTGTAGTTTTCAAAAATCCCTCTGGAAAATGTTAAGTAGAATCTTTTTTTATAGGATGCTATTAATGGAACTTTCCCCCTTGAGGTTGTTTCTTTTGTTTGCAACTTGTAGGGCATCTTTACTTCAACACTGGAACATGCCAACACATAAATAATCAGGGTCCACTTTAAAACATCCTCAAGCAAGATCCACACGTGCCAACTAACAGCATTTATTTGGTTTACATCCCAGGTGGTGATGATCCTTCAGCACTCAACCTGAATGCAATCAAACTGGGTTTGTGTCTATGCCAGCTAAAAGAAATCTTTGTCTGCTCTCTGGCTCACTGTTTCTTGGTCTCCATGGTAATACTGTACAATAAGAGCAAATAGCAAGAGAAACCTGGCTGGCAAGAATTGGTGGTTGTGTGCTGACAGCAATGGTGGAGTTGATGGACATCGTGTGTCAGCACTCAGGGTGCCCTCAGAGAGTAATGCCGGTGGCCTTTACAAGGATGTCTTTCTGCAAATCACTCGCTGCGCAAATATACAAAAACTGCCTTATTGCTGGCAAGCAGGTTGTCCATCAGTGCTTGAGGTCCCAAGGTGACAGTTTGGGTAATTACTTGCTCTAAAAAGCCCCATTTGATATAAAAGGACCACCTTTCCTCTTCAATTAACCTCTTGTTTGTTCGTTGATCTCTCAAGAGCGCAGCAGCACCCAAGATATGAAGCTGAACAGACAAAAAAGCTTCCAAACACCTGTTAGATGGACATCAGAAATTTGTGTCTGAAGACCAAAATTATGAATAATTACTGTCTAACATGATTATGAGAAAAGTAATTAGCAAAATTATAACTGCAGTGTGAGATACTGACCTGGCGACTTTTTCACATAAGAAGGAAATCAAAATGAGCCAAGTGTGAAGCTTTAGGGGGCGAAGCATTTATACAATAAAAGGTAATTGCTCACATTCATCACCCTGGTTATTAATGGAAATCTTTTTCCCTCCCGAAGGCAAGCTGTAAAACAATATAAACATTTGTTCACAGCCCTGCTACTTTATTAGAATAAAAACGCAGCATATTTGCTCAACCTGCAGCTCATTTCCAAGCATGTATTATGCTGTAATCTTTGCATTTTACAGTAAAAAGGTTTTAAGTGCAATAAAAAAGAAACACCAATGGCACTTTCTACTGCCTGGGAAAACCCATAAATCACAGTGTCTGCAGAGTGACAAATTACTGATGTCATCAACACAGTATGCCAAAGCAGAATCTTAGTTTTGGCTAGAGTGCACAGAATTACAGGCTAACACCTACCTACAGCATACAAGTGAAATTGAACTCTCATGCAACTATTATTCTGCTCATGCAAGAAAGACAGCTTGAGCAGGCTCAAACTCTGGAGGAAGTTTGGAATATAAAACATTCTCAAAAGAATCGTTGTGCTTCTGTCTTAGGCGCCGTCACGAGCTGAAGGTCAGTCTACTCTGATGTCTTTGACTCTCATCATCAAATACACCCAGCCTTTAAACTCCTTATTATTGAGAGTGTGCTTATTTTATGCATCCCTGTCACATCAGAATGAGATAAGGCACAAAATTTATGGTTGTGAAAAAGAGATGAAGACCCTCTGAAAGGAATGGTTGCATTCTTTTTTTTATAGGAAAATGTAACTTTTATGGACACATGTATATTGTATATATATGAAATATATGTACAAAAATATATTTCATCACCCTTTAAGATGCAAACACTTGTTCGTAAATGAAGCTTGAGAATCTTTGAATAACTTCCAGGTTTATTGGGGCTGATTAGGATTAATTGGATATAAAACAGGCTCAAGCAGCAAAACCTGTACTTCTTTTGTAGAGAACTCTCTGTTTTACTCTGATAATTGCAAAGTTTAGTAAAGCAAATGACTTCATATTATATACTTAGTGGCAACAAAATTTCCATAAACATTCCTTAAGCAAAATCTTAAGAAAGGTAGCAAATAATTTACGCGCTACAAATGCAGACAAAAGTCTACATGAGCAACAATTTATGAAAGGACCTTCAGACATTCTGTTAATATTAGTTTTTTAGAAAAGTAGACATGCTCTTAATTTTGGGCAAGGGAATATTAAAATGAGCAATCCCACCCTAGTAGATGGTTACAAATGGCACAGAGCTCGAGAGAAGTTTTCCACTCAGCAACCAAACCTTCATAAGTGTGACTACTGTACAAGCCAGAAATTATTCAGAAACAAAAGTAAACAGAGCTAAGCAATGTTTACTTTCCACACAGGTAATTTTGCCATGAAAAAAGTCATAGAATAAAGCAGAGAGACAGCTGGATGTAGGAAAACTGAGAAAGCAGCGGCCATAAAAAAGACTTAAGCTCAAGTAGAGATATTAACTATCCTGATTTATTTATAGACTCATCTTTTAGGGTTTTTCTTTGTGATAAATCACACTCGTGTCATATCTGATCCTCTCAGATTCATGCCTCACCCACAGATCTGTTTTTTTACCACAAACCTCAGACATGTTTATTTGGAAATATGCCATAAATCCCAAGCTTTTGGAGAGGCTAGGGTGGGCCTGGTTATGGTGCAGGAGGTCAGTGCTGCTCCAATGATAATTTGTGGTTTGGTGGACGCTTGAGTGCCTACAAAGAGGGTTAAGACTGCGACTGGCTGGTTGCAGCTATGGGCCTCATTCACTTCAAATAAGCCAGAGTCTCTTATTCTGCAGGGGGAGATATTTATATAATACAAAGTTATTTTCCTGGATTTACCTTTGGATGTTATTGGAAGCTTTTTAAATTTTGATCAAGAGTATGTGTCGGAAAAAAATTGGAAGGGTATACATAAAACATTCAAAAACCAATGTTTTATAGTAAGTGAATCAAAAGTTCACTTACTATATACAAATCTAAAGCAGAAAAAAACAACAATGCTGTAAACAATGTAGTGTAAAAAAAAAAAAAAAAAAACACCTGTTTTTGAGTGTCACTTGTCAGTAAATACTCATGAGTTATTATGTCAAGTAATACATTCCGATCTGTTTTTTTGTCCTGTGCCTCTTGACCTCTGCTCTTCTTCAGTAATCAGGACAAAAACAATTTCCTACCTACACGCCCTTATCCACTCACAATGTTTATAAACTGTCTAATGTTGAAAAGTTCAGCTAATTTAAGAGCCATGCTTATGTCATCTGGTGAGCCTCATGTCCCCAGGACTTAGATCGGAACTGCTACAGGGCAGAGGTCACTGTCTGGCCCCTGGCTTATCAAAGCTGTGTTTATTTAAAGTCTACGCACGCCTATGGGCAACAACAAACAGAAGGACCACATGCAATGGCGTAATTTGGAGGAAAATCCTGTTTAGGAGTACAGATTATGGATTTTTGGGAGTGTGTAGCTGTTGGAACAGCAACATTGTCACTCTCAATCCTGGTGACGGTGGCTTGCTTTGCTCAGGAGCACTGTAAGGTGAATGTGCTGCGGCACCTTGTGACATTTACAGAGAACCTGCAGAATCACTAATCTGGGCTTCATGTTAAAGGGCCTCTCTGGAAAATAAACAAACTTGATTGGCACTTGCATTAGAGTCGAGCTCCTCCCTCTGATATAATCTGAGACTAAACCTGGGTTGGGGAACAATAATTGTGAATCCCCAAAAATGCACTCCATCGAGAGTGCCTTCTTGTACTCCTGGGACAAAACTTTGAGGGACAAAGCTTTCAATCTTTGTCCCACTAATTTATAGATGTCTAAAACCTTTGAGACCTGATACGCTTTCATATATGTAATACAAAAGCGTTTAAACTTTCTCTGTTTAATTTGGCTTTTATACGACTTCACCCCTCCAATAAGATATTAATAATAACAATGTGTGGACCAAAGGTTTTGCTTAAATATTGAGGGGACAATTTGAAATTAGATACCTGATGCCCTTATTTTCTCATTATATAAAGAGCATTGAAATTTTTATCTGAAAGCAATAATATTGAGGTGTATTAGTCAGACGGTGTAAATGCAAATGTGCACTGCAAATCTTGATTTGTAAAATAAAATAAAATAAGATGTCAATGTGTCATTTTGTGTTAGTCTATCACATAAAAGCCCAATAAAATAAATAGAAACAGAAAAATATAAAAATATGAAATATTTCCGCTTTTACACTCTTTGGATAGTTTTGTCAAATCAATAAGGTCAGTGAATTTTTATTTTTAGTTTACATTTGATTTTTTTAAACAACACCCTGCCTTGATTAGGAAATATGGTTGTATTTAGTTATGGCTCAATTATGACCTCACAAGGAAGTCATTTGGTTTGTGAACCAGCACGCACAGCCTCAGAAAAAGGTGAGGTGGTGATCATGCTTGACCAAACTTTGTTTTCCTACCAGTCTGCACTACACATATCCACACATGGTGTCAGGGATGGCTCACATCTGGTTTATTTACTCTCATCGCAGGATCTCTGAGAGCTGTGTGTGGCCTCCGTGCTCCTGTGTTGTAAAGGCCCTGCGCAGAGGAAACATAACATTTTACAGTACTCACTGCTGGTGACAGATCCAACCCTCTGGGCTGCTGTTGTTCAGAAACAATGAGAAAGATGAATTTCAGACCACATTGTGACTTAATTTCAGTAATGAGGAGAACTAGATGTCGTTACTCGTCTGGGAATTTCTGGGTGTCCTCTGTATTGAACATGTTTTTAAGTTTGTATGATGTAATTATCAACGTACAACTGATCGTAACAAAAAAATGGTTGCAAATTCTGAACTACCTTGCTGTCTTTTGTTGGGTTATGTTGCACAAAAGCAAACTGAAGTGGAGCTTCTTTCTTTTGAACAATGAATTAATCAAAGGAAAAACCTTTGTCTATGTGCTCACCAATATCAGAACAGATCCCAGCAGCTCGGGATCTGGTGGGGTGATCTTAAATTTCCTTCCTTTGCCAATAGATGTTTGCAAACAAATCCAGTATTTAATATGCACTGATATGGTCGGACTCCATCTGACTATGAAGGCTTGTGAGAGAAGGCGAGATGTGGAGGGAGGGGGGAACTCAAATAAAATCTCCTTTGTGAACACAAGGAGGCAAATAGACTGTATGCAAGAGAAACCTGAGTGGCTCCATGAGCTATGGCGAGTGGTTCTGAGGCTTTCACTTGGTCCACAAACTCTGTGTGCTCCCTGTTCACAGCTTCAGATTAATGCTATGCTGCATGACCGCAATTTGCCTGACAGGCAGCTCCTGTCTGTCACTCTGGCATATATATATTTCAGACCACATTGTGACTTCATTTCTGTAATGAGGAGAACTAGATGTTCTCCCCATTACTACTAGATGTTCTCCCTTGTTTTTTTTATATATATACAAAAAACAAGAAAATTTATTTTTCTTTTTTTGTTGTTGTTATTTAATGTCATTACCAGCACAATCTGTAGATTACGGCTTACATACATATTTTACCCAGTTTATTTCTTACAGGTAAAATAACAAGTCACACTATAAATAATTTAATTAGTTAGTGCAACAAAATACTTTTTGCCACATATCAATTTTATACACCATCCCAGTGGTCAGACATGGTGGTGGCAGGCTCATGCTGTGATGCTTTTTTATCAACAGGAACAGGGGAGTTAATGAAAGTTGATGGGAAGACAAATGGAGCTAAGGAAGATTAAGTAAGAAATTTTGTTAGAAAAAGCAAAACACATAAAATTGGCCTCGGGGTTGACCTTTCAAAGGCAAAACAGCATGAAACAACCAACTGGAGCAACTATAGAGCGGTTTAAATCAGACCATATGGAGACATTTAATTGGCTTTTCAAATATTTCTTTATTTTAAAAAAATTCATACGATGAACAAAACAACAACTATTTATTTAACTTAAATTATTCAGTACTGTGTTATGATTTATTATAAAGTCCTTGTAAAATTCACAAAGTGTGTGATTCTAATGTAAATAGAATGTTTTCTCCAGTTTATTATTATTATTATTATTATTATTATTATTATTATTATTATTATTATTATTTTACATTTTAAAACAGTTCAAACAGCTCTTGTTGAAATTTCCCATGATTCTGTGGGAAATTTCAACACAGAATTCAACACAGAATCTAGTTATTCTCCAACTAGAACTAGCAGTTAATGCTATCCTGCATGACCGCAATTTGCCTGACAGGCAGTTCCTGTCTGTCACTCCAACTAGAAGTTCTAGTTCTCCAACTAGAACTGCTAGTTCTCTAACTAGCAGTTGGAGAACTAGTTGGAGCAGTTCTAGTTGGAGAATAAGCCTATGGGCACACGTGGTCTTTATTAAGGTATATATTGCAGAAAACGCTGCAGCACAGAAAAACAATTAACTATGAAGCTTTTTATTATTGTTTATTAGGATAAAAACAAGACAAAAATAGCCCCCTTTGACCTTTGTCCCACATTGTTCCTTGTGCTTAGAAATTGCAAATGATCAGTGTATAATTTTTGACTACAAAGACAGCAAAATATTAAAAGCACTTCCTTTAACATCTTCAAACAGCTAATTTGATCCCAAAAGTAGAGGTCGCCTGCTAAACTTTGCTTCATCTTTGTCTGGGAGGTTTGGTGCACAACACCCTGCATGATAGTGGTTCTCCATGCAGGCCTGCCGCCCTCACCCTGCCTTTCAGCACCTTTTGGCCAGCAGAAAGGAGCTCTTTGTTCAAACTTGAGCTTGTGACGTCCACTCAAGTCCACGCTTCCATTAGCAACAGTCTGCCAAATAACCAGGGATTGTGATGGTGCCTAATAACCACTGCATATGCTGTATTTGTTTAAGGAGGGGTTTTAAAATGTGCCCCTGCTGTTGCATACAGACACAAGCAAACTCTTATATCTCAATTTAGTCACACTCAGTTTTTTTTTTTTTTTTTTCATAACTGACAGACTAATTTAATAAATTATATATAATTTAGGCAGAGAAAGCACCGTGATTTGTTTGTTCCTTTTAGCAATTTGATAGTCCATTTGAGACTTGTATTTTTTTATTATTATTTTGAGAGAAGAGTTAGATGAAGGAATGAAAGAGATCCAAGAAACTGGACCAGAAAGATATGAAACACAGGTAAATAAAAGTCCATGTTTATATAATTTCACTGCTTATTGTGTGTCAATGTAAATCAGGTCTCACAGTTTAATAGTAGATGAGTAATAGACCAGTAGGACCCTTCATAGTGTTAATTGTATTCACAGAACTTAGTACGCATCTTATATTGAGTTTTAACTGCATATGAAAACCAAAACTATAGTAGTTTATTTTCTTTAAATTGACCTTAATTTTCATATGTTTTGAAATTGTCATATTGGTGACACTTTGTTTTTAATTAACCTAGGTGATTTTGTTTGTCATTCTTCTGCAAATCATACCAGCACAGGTTCCTCATCCCACTCGCCCAATGTAAAGTAGATTTCTACTCAGTATGAACAGGGTCTGTGCTTCTTGTTAAGAAAACAACAACAACAAAAAACTCCAAGACAAAACAAACATACTGGGCCAAGACCATGAGTATCTGGAAATAAAAGCAATATCCATTCATTGCTTTTATAATAAACAATCATTCTCAGCTGACAGAGCTGGAAAACACTCCCTGTACTGTCACTGAAGAAGGAAATTCAATAGACATGGCTCTTCATATTTTCATAGAAGATAATGCTGATGACATTAAATAATTTTGTCAAAACCAATCACAAACTTTGAACCGTCTGTTTTAGATATAAAATCAAAACCAATCTACTAAATTGTTTTTTTAACCCAGTCTACTTTGTTCTGTTTGAGGCTGCACTGATCTGCAACTTTCTGAGGGTTTTCTAAAAGAAGCTTTGGATGAAACACAATGATTATGTTAAAAGTGTTTGTGGAAAGTTAAAATGTTCAAAGTATTACATAATCATTCTGTGAAAATGGCAACTTTTAAGTTAAGTACAATCAATTAAAAAAAATACTATGTTAACATAAATGTGTGTAAGATAAGACCACCAGTACTAAAATGATCAGTTCTCCTATTTTGTACAACCCATGTTTCCAACAGAAGCACTCACAAGCTTCATTTGTCATGATTCACAACAATTACAGAGAAATGTCACAGATCATTTTGGTTCTGTTATCTTTTCTTTACCTAACATTTCCGCTGGAGCTAGGTTAGAGGACTGAAAGGGTCTTGGAAAAAAAATAATTTTGTTCATTTATAAGAGTTTATAATTGGTGAACTGTATGCATATTGATTTGGCCATGTTATGTTTTGAACCATTATTCTCATTAAATTTTGAATTGCTCTTAATTGCTTTTATCCATGGTGATCTTTTGATTCATGACAGACCCACCTAAAGTGTTTGTAACAGAAATACTTTGGGGGTTTCTGTTACTGAGCAAAGCAAATTGTTTGAGTAAAAGTTCAATTAATGTTAAGGAAATTGTGCACATTAAATTTTTTTAATGGTAGGATAGAATTTTGTTTCCCTTTTTTAAATTTATTTTATTTATTTATTTATTTATTTTGCCTTTTAATGTGGCATGTAAATAGCCATGGCTATTTGTTTAATGATATTGTGTTTTAGATATTTTCTCTCTTTTCTCACTGTTTTGCTTAGTGTGGGTGATGACAGGATAACTTCAGATCCAATCAGGCCTTGTTCTTCACTATTTTAAAGTTTTTTCAATTTTATTGCTATTTTTGATATGGGAAAGTTTTGGTGGCAAATACCCGAGTTTTTAAATAGCATGTTTTCTTGTCTTTTCAATTTTTAAGAGTGGCTAAAAATAATTGACTGAGTGATTTTATGCTTATATCCTAGTGAAACAGGAAGTCAATTAGAAATTTTCTAAATATTTTAGAGTGAGATTATCCACATATATATTTTTTTTGTCAAGTGTAGAAGATGCTACAAAATACTTTATAATATATAATTATGAACAACAGCGATCTTGTTGTTTAGCTATATAAGCTCAGTGGAGCAATACAATAATAACAAACAAACAGCAAATGGAACCCCAAACTGCACGACACACTTCACCCATTTTTTAATTAATAATACATAATCCAGAATTTTTTCCCCTCTACCAGTATGAAAAACATCAGATTTTTGAGTATGTGTGTTGTCACTCCAAACAAAAAACAGAAATACATTTGGCTCATCCATACCATATTTTCATGTGAACCCCATGTGTATCTATTGATTTAGACCCAATTCATGTTTATTATTTTAACTTGTCCAGTCTTTACAGTTTGCTTAGTAAAACTGTCTCTCATTGAATTTCCAGAAAAAACAAACTTCTGAAAGACCCTCCTAAAGGAACCTATGTTCAACATTTTTAAACAGAAAGAAGTGCATTTTTTAAAAAGAAGGAAAAGTCGGCCCATGTATGTTTTTACTAGAACCCATGTGTTCAGGTATCTACTTGTATTTATTGTTGTTTCTCTATCTTCAATGCAGTTCATAGGAAAAAATTATCTTTGGAAGTTCCAAATGAGAAACTGGTAACTCATATTGACCAAAAACTGTTACTTAGCATGATCAAATATTTTTGTCAAGTATGTCTTAAAAATAAATCTATTTGAAATATTGTGGTGTCTCCAACATTCCTGGTTATAAATCTTGCAGGTAGAGAAAAGCCATGTATGATGCTTTCTAGGCTCACCACACCGGCCAGCAACAAAAATAAAATAAAATAATAATAATTTAAAAAAAACAAAAAAAAAAACAAGGTGTGTGGCCATTTTTCCAGTCTGGCCAAATGAGATGAATATGAAACATACACCTTGTGCTGACAAAGCACACTGATGACTTAATGCTTCAGCAAATCATCATTTCATTCCGCACTATAACATTAACAGCCATTTCATTATTTATAGAGAACAAAATATTTCAATGTAGGAACATTGGGCTGGGTGCAAAGCAGAAATTAAAAAGCAACTGTTGAAATATTAGATGTTTTTCAATAAAGTGTATAGTAGGGTTGCCCATTATTACCCCTCATCAGCACTGTCAGGCATCAATGTAATCATACCAGTTCATCATTAACCACAAATTGACAGCAATTAGCAAAACATAATTAGGCTAAAGCCAGTTTATTCTGTGTGTCTTGCATAGATGGAAATCATTTTCTCCGCTTAAAGGGTAAAAATGGTTTAAACTAAACTAATTAAATGGGTTTAAAAAGATCTAGTGATTCAAATTTTGCAAATTTGAGGTGTGTTGCTCAACCAATTCTATAAATATAAGCAAGATTCTGCTCTCTGCTCAAGAGTTTTTCTTACTGAAAATAACAGTAAAGATACATTAAAAAAATATTTTACTATTCATCCTTAAAAGGATTCAAGGGCCACTAGGTTGAGAGTTGTATCATATTTGAGTCATACGATAAAGTGAAAGCTATTCTGTGCCCATGATGAATGAGGTTCCTAGCAGGACGGTGGCAGGGAGGACAGCTCCAATGTTATCTCACAGTACCCTGACACAGTACACTTCTGAGAGCCTGCTCACCTGGGAGGGCCTCGACACATTGGAGGCTTCATCAATCACACAAAAACCAGCTTCCACTGGCAGTTTAGCTTGGACAGGCCTGACAAGGCATTAAACAGTCCCAAAATATACCTGGCAACCTCATGTTCTGAGCAGCAGGTAAACAGTTTAAAAAGCACTTCAAACACTGCTGCACAATACATGTAAATGCTTTTTAAAGTTCATTGTCTCAAGCAGAGGAACGGGAGCCCTTATTTTCATTTGTAGTGAAAAAAAATGGTCTGTAATACAATAAAAATACCTTTGTGTTTTGATAATATGTAGGCTAATAGAAACCGTTAGTCAAACAGGACTTCTCATAACTCACAGTGGACAAATGTGCACTCTATACAAGACACATTAAACCTTTACAAACCTACTTGTTTTTACCTTAATTAGTCTTTGGGGACTTGTGCTGCCATTTCATAGAGTTATATTATCCCTGCCATCGCCAGACGCTTTCAAGGCTCAAGCGATCAATGCAGAGCTAATGAACCCAGTCTTGGGGCTCCTGTAGACCACTGAAGGCACACGTTGAGAGGCCCCAGTACCTGAGAGATTCATTTAAGGGTGGGATATTTCAAGAGGGAAAAGGCAATTGGTAGCCAGGCCACATTTTACAAGGGTCAGAACAATTGGGAGAAAAGCACACCTAATTTTTCAGGGTTCCATACGTATAGCAACGCTGTCAAAACACAAGGGAGTGCAGAACACCCCCTCGGGGGTCAGTGATGGGGCACAGCCCTGCCAGAGTCCCTGACTCACTATCATAAATCCCTACAATCTGAACTCCTGCAGAATGTTGTGAGAAGGTCAGGTGTTTGGTGATCTCTGGAAAGGTGAGCAGTGTTTCGTGTTTGTGCATTAGGAGGACTAGAACATTTGGTCATAGCAGACTGTGTCCAAAAGTTTAAAAAGTTGCCAGTAAACAAAGATAAGCACAGAAGAATTTAGGATTGTATATTTTGCACCTTGAATACATTTGTTGTACCCAACCATTTAGGTATTGTTGTACAAAGCAATGTGATCCTTTACTGATGTCTGTGTCCTAAAGAGTCTCACTGGAAATGGCCGACAAGGTGGCTATGAATATTTACATGTGAATAAAAGATTACAATAAAGAGAAAGAGTGATGGTAAATTTGNATATATAATATATAATATATATATATATATATATATATATATATAATTTTTTTTTGTTGTTGAAATAAATGCTTCCTCTGAATGGTAAATCAAAATTAGTTCCAAAGCACTGTGGGACATTGTGTGGCAGCAATACTGTGGTCAAGGTATGCTGAGGTATCTGGTTTTGTGTTTTTATTTAAGAGGTGGGGTGCGCCTGCCCACCAGTCCAGCTACAAGGCTGCGGCTGGATAGAAGGATAAGCTTTTTTTTTTTGGCTTGTGCCATGCAAAGGCTGCACTCCAGTGAGGCTCGCTGAATATTTGGATGTGGGCATTGGCAGCTGGCATGGTGCATACGTATTAATTATGAAGAGCACACACACATTTACGCAGGCTAAACCACACAGACAGGTAGGCATACACACAGACACTTTCACACCAGCTCTGGTGGATTCATTCCCAGAATGTTTTGGAGTAAAACCAGCTGCATGTACTCTGTAGACTGTGTGCAGGTTGGCCATTGGGTTTGGCATTGGCAGCAGCCTGGAAACATGTCATGTGACTTCTGGGAAAAGTGGTTCCCACCAGCTATATGTATGGTTGCCAAACATAGGTGATAGCATGGAGCCACATTAATAAATGCCAACAAAAAATTTAAGCTGATATTTTATAATTATTATTTCTGGTATGGTTTTTGCCATCCATTGCAAATTTTTTCAGACTGTTTTTTTTGTTTGTTTGTTTGTTTTTTTCCCCCACATCGTAACACAAAAGCCACAAACATCATGGTTATTGTGGATGTTATGTGTAATATTAATGTAACTTTTAAAGTGGAAGTTACATTATCCAAAATTGTACAATACAGTCCAACAAATTGTCTTTCAAAGTCCTCTAATTGATAAATGTCACTTCAACCTGATCACACCTGTAGCAAAACTGGTCCTAGAATGTATTGACTCAAATGAGTTTAAATAAATGCACATAATGCTTCTCATATGAGTATTAAAAAAAATACATATATTTTATTTACATAAAGTTAGGTCACATTATGGTGATAAACGTCTTGCAAAGAAGCATTTGCCAAGATAGCATTTTTATACATGGGGAACTTTATGTTTTGAAACTGCAGCAGAATCCAGAAGTTCCAGGAAAACATGATATATCATGTTTCACAGAATAATCTCTCATTGTGCCAAAGAGTTTCCTGTGATGTCAGAAATCCTTGGCTTTCATGTGCCCCCATAAATATTCAGCAGAGCTGAGGTCAAGTGTCTGAGGGGGAAAGTCCATGATAGTCAGCGCTTCTGGGTCTTCAATGTTTTGCAAGTATTTCTGGACAAATGCTTGAGGTCAATATCCTAAAATATTAAATATCCAAAACCACAAAGATGCAAACATTCCCTAAGAGTGCAAATCTATTTTTTATACTTTCAGCTTAGTGTCCAACCACATTGTTTCAATATACTCTCTGGCCATAATATTTTCACATGATTTTTCTGTGATTTCAATACACTCCAGCCGTAGAGTCTCAGCTGTTACTCACTTATTTATTATTCATATCTAGTTACTAAGATACATCCCAAAAACAAATTCCGTGTTTCCTCACAATCCCAAAGTAAACTTTTGAAATATTTTAAGCATTACTAGAGGGATATATTTTATAGTAGTGAGGATTATCTTAATTTTCATTTTTTTAATGTTATAAAAATAACCTTTTTTTTCTAAATAGTGCATTTGATAGTACCAGAAGCACTAGTTGAAAGCAAGATGTAATCTGTAAGCATAAAGATATTTTTCAACTTAGTTTTAGTTTACTTTTGAAATGTAACGTTTTTTAACAATAGAATAAAAATAGGTTTTGTGCGTTTGAGAGGATAAAAATTAGCACACTTGCAGAGACCTACAGAAGCATAAACAGCAACAACATTGGGACAGCAAACACTTAAAAATAATAATTTAATAAACAATGAAAAAAAGTCTTGCTTTTGTAATTTATTGAATACATGCAGAAAACTGTCTATTTGAGTGAATTCATACAAACGCAAAAACAGAAATTTTTCCACGAAGCAAAACAAATTATTAAAAACCTGACCCACCTACATCTGTTTGTAAATTTAGTAAATGGGAGTGTCTGCAAAAAAAATTTCATGCTTGCTTCTCAAATACAATGCAACCTTGCGTTTCCAAAGTGAGCTCAGAGTGGAGCAAACCTTGAATTGAATCCCACCCTTCAACACAGCACGTAGTCCGACGCAGAACCAGGCGACACAACTAATGAGACATGTTTACACAATATGCATGGAAATATAAACCATATAAATTGTCTGATATCACTGTTATGGTCACATTTGGCCTGACACCTCCTGGGTGACACGTTGGTGTTTGCAGGAAAGCAGCACAGTGTTCACAGGAGATGGTGCCACAGTCACAGAGGACAAAGGCGGCGTTCATGTGGTGTTCACTCGACCCTGGAGAATACTTCTGGTTTTGTGTGTCTGGAAATGGGAATGTGAGGTGGCAGCGAGACGCCATCGTCCTAATGTTTAGCACAAGAGTCCTTTACAAATGTGACATTTACGGGAGTTGCTCTTTCCTACCCTGCTTTGCTGTGCATGTGTGCATTTCCTATCTGTTCAGTTTGGAATAGGATGATTATGAAATAGAATGAAAAAAGGCTATATTTTCTCCACCAAACATACTCACTTCCTTCAGTGGTATATAGTTTCAGCATTCAATGCACTCTGTAATGACAAAGACAAGGCCATCACCAGGGTAACGTGCAATTTCAACAAGTAAAAGGCTCAGCTTGTGCAATTCAAAACCTTTAGCAATCTTTTAACACCACCAGGAGGAAATATTAGTTCCTTGATAAAACAGAATTTTCTCTGCCGGCTGCATGTGGAGGCCCTGCAAAAACAGATGTTGTCTTGTCATGTTAGCTATATGCATGCATGAGGCTACAGGATTCATTTCAATGTGTTTACATAAAGGGTGTAATTCTCCCTCTCTGTCGGCTGTCTCCCTTTTCAGTTTGTATTGAAATCGAAACGCCTTCGACTGACACAATGTCGTCTTAATTTGCCAGCCTGATTTGACGCCTGCTCTTGAGATGACAATATTAATTAAGACCTAATTAAAGTTGTGCAAACAAAAGATCATATTCATATTTTTTCTCGCAAAAGTAACTGTGCTGAACCAGATGAAGGCCCTGGGTTTAAATACAGACTGGAGTTGTAAGCTTCGTGTAATTAAATGACGTGACACCTCTTAGGCTGCTCTGTAGGAAATAATACCACAACCTGAGACACATTCCACCACCTACGTTTGTGTGTCTTGGAGTCAGCCCTCGTCCATTGTTGAGGAATGATCAGGCCACCAGAGTAGGGGAGGAATGATGTCCAAAATGCCCAAACATATGACATGACTGACATGAGGGATTCTCCTGCATTCCAGCACATATGGCACAGGATACCTTTATTTGGACAAGACTTCATGTAGAACATTTATTTTTGCAGGATCCTATTCTGTCATACTTTATTGCCTTGGATTTAACATTACTTTCAAAATTGTAGATATTTACGGCAAAAAGCCTCATTAAATAGAAGTTACAATAAAGTCTTTACTGAACAGTATTTGTTTGAGCTTATGCCCTGATGGTTGTTGGGTTGGTTGTGTAGGTAAGAGTTATTTGGGAAATCGCAACCTGAACACTCATTTACCAAATTCCTTTGTATTTGCAAGAATGAAAATGAGATATCATAACAAATTACTTTTTTACCTTGTCCTATAATCTCTTTTTAAGTGTGATTTTAAGGGTTTATATTAGCAGCTATTTTTCTAAGTCTTTCTTCTAAAATAACTACAGGGGAGAAGTGGGCCTCTCTGAAATCTGTTCTACTTTTTCCTTTGTTTTGATCTTGGTCCAGCTGAGATATCTTTGTTTGTCTCTGGAAGTGATAGAGGAAGAAGTGGGTGGATGCGGTTGTTGTGGCTACAAGAAACAGACTCTTTGGTGTTGAAAAAGAGTCTGAGTTAGTCCAGTGTTCATCTCTGAATAATACAAAGTGTACTACTTCTAAAAAAGAGAAATAACGAGTTACTGAACCACCCACACACATTGATTCATGATGTATAAGTGCTAGTAAGTGCCAAGTCCGCTCTGCCCTCCTCAATAGGACCATTAAACAATCAGGAAATACTTGTCTGCTTCAGATTGTTAATTTAGTTATTTATGGTATGATTGAAATGGGCAAAAATCACTGCATAAAGTCAAAACTGGTTTTCTGGAAGTACATTACATCCATTCTTTAGTATACATTGGCATGACTGTTCAGAGTGGGTAAAAATTTACTGCTTGACTGACACACAATGTTTTGCCATGTCTATCTAGAGTTCTTTTCCCCAGTAATCATCTGCATTTCAGGACCAATACTGTACAGTTCCTGTTCTGCTTAATTAGTAAATGACTATAAAATCATAACATACAGTGCATTGGGTTTGTGATGTGCCCAAAATGTGGGTTTCCATAAACTGTTGGAGGGAAAGAGAAGGTTTTTGAACAGTTGTGAATGCAAGTGGTGCAATGATGGTGGTATATTTGATGGGTGGTGATTGGCTGAGTGGAAACCTGTGGGTTTGGAGGTCCCCTATGTTTATGCTTTTGACAGATACTGCTTTGGCCCCTGGGCTGGGCCACCGAAGAAATCCTCCTGGCTTCAGCTCTCACTTCTGGCTCCTTTTTCTGGCCACTCTATAAAAAACAAGCAGCCGAATACTCGAACCTGCTCTCTGCATTTTCTCTCACAATCCACTGAAAATGAGAGAGGAAGCTTCTGTGACCTCTACACTTCTTATACTTACATCCCGCAACTCTTACTGTGTTACACATAGCTGGATCAAATCCATGGCACACTTTCCCTGGGTGAATTGTACATTAAACCAAGATTGCTGTTGTCATGTTTTGTAGTTCTTCACACAACAAATAATTTTTTTCACTCTTCTCTATCACTGCAAATATAGTTGTACTGTCAAGGTATAGAAAAAGACACAATCATGAGGTACAATTGGTGATGCGTTCTATCTTTCCTCAAGTTTCTGAAAACCAAACTAAAAAAATCCACTGAGTGTTGCACAAATAAAATACTTTAGAACTGCAGTTTGAAACGGGTTATCTCCACTATCTAATCTCTCAGATGAAGTACAATAGTTTATGTTATTTAATGTGTGGCTACAGAGTTTGAATGCATAAGAAACCAATTGTGAAATTAGCTTGTATTGCTAATCATTTTTATTAACACAGTTGAGTTTAAGATCATCCCATTGGAGGGTTAGGGCTTCAATGTAGACATTTATACATCTCCAAAGTGAATAATTGTTTGTGCTGGTTGCTCAAGTACAAAAGGATTTGTTTGACTTCACATTGAGTTTGATTTAATGACTAAATCTTAATCTTGCCTTTTTTTAGAATAAGCGTTATATGTTCAGTGCTTTATATTCTACAGGTCTGTTTGTCTGAAAAGTTTTTTAGATTCAAAAATCTAATAACTCTCTTTTACTCTTTGAGTATCAGACAACAGCTGTGCAGAAGGTAGTTCTGTACTTGAGAGAAATATCCCAACTTTTACGCAGGCTAAGGAGTCTCAGTTATGGTGCTGCGTCTGGCCTTTTCATGACAGATGTAAACACACAGACATAAGTCAGCTCCTCACAGTCGGGGGGTTCATTTTCAGGCAAGACCCACAGTTGGCTGAAACCACAAGGCGGTCATATAATGCGCATGGAGTGTAAAAAGCCAGTTAAATGGGCCTTGGAAAGCACCATGGGTATGATTCCCTTTCAGCTAAAGCCTCAAAAACTCTCAACCCCTGGCAGACAATGCTGGTGTGAGCATTAGCTACTTTTACAAGAGGTCTTGTTGACAGACCATCTGCTGCTCAAATTGAGTTTTGTGGGTCGGCATCCTTGAAACTGGTCCATTTAGGACTTGAAGTAGATTGGATTGTGATAAAGCTATATATCGGCCTGCCACTGTTGAAAATGTAGCTTTAAGGGCATACTGTGAGATTTTAAAGTAGACCACAGAATGATTTAAGACAAAACATTCTCTACTTTGAATCCAACATAATTTCTCTCTCTTATAAGATTCACAGTATAGATGACAAGAATAAACATCTAGATCCCAAATCAGCCAAGAAAAAACCCGAGAGTGTTGCTGGCTATTTATGTTTATGTGCCCTTCACTGCAGCTTGTGAGTACTGACATGCAAACAGCAGGGGAAGGCAAGGCCTCCAGGAATGTGATACAGCGTCCCACTCAGGAAGAGAACCGAGTCGTACTCCAGATAACAACCCAGCAGAGTCCGGGGCGGTGGATGTTTGGTTAAGGCCGCATGCATTATGCATGCCCTCTCACTGTAAGAGTACACATGTGTCAAACAGCTCCCATCGTCGTCACTCTACTCGACAGATCCGCTTCCACGGATCTCGCAAGGAGACCAAGGCTCAAGATATTAGAGGAAATCACCCATGACACTAATGAGGCTGCTGAAAAAAAATGCTCTGAGAATCAGAGAAGTGCTTCTTATTCTTTGTGAAAAATATGTTTTTTATTTCAGATTCTTACTTAGAGAACAAAAGCTTAATTTTAAAATTCCAAAACTTAATCTGACTTTTTGATTTTTTTTCTCTTATGTGCCTGCGTACTTCCTACCGCAGACAATCTTTGAGCAATCTTTGAGTATATATCATCTGCAAATGTATCCCCACTTCTTAATAAACTTGATTTTCATGCGAGAAAATTTAGTTTTTAATGTGAATCTGATAGAGCTGTGGCGGGAAATGCTTCTTCAACAGGCTGTTTCATTTGACCTGAAAATCCCACAAAGAAGCAAAGATTTAACCACCAGGAAGCCCTTCCCAGATACAGAGTCTAAAGAACCAAAGGAACGTGTGGGGGTTTTATATCTGCCATGCTGCTGAACAGGAAGAAGACGCCAACAAACAGTTGAAGGAGAATCTTTTGTTGATTGTCTGGTGTATTTTATGCTTGAGAGAGCACCACCTGCACCCGGTTGAACAGTTTTACGTATCAGGGAATTTGAAGCTGAATTTGTGGCTTCAATGATTTTTGCACAGACTTAAAGTTACAATAAAATCTACATAAAGACAATATATAGAAAAGGGCGTGTGATACCTGCACATGAACTGTGCCATTTGTGCATTATCAGGGTTGCCTACTCAGTGCACTTAATGCAACGTGGATCTTAAAAATTCAGTTGCACGTTTATTACTTTATGGAAAAAATGTGGATGAGATGCAAATCTGTTAAATTTTCACAATATTTCCACACATGACTTGGTGTGAGGTTGACTCTATTTCGGCAGCTGCAGACACTGTGGCGCTGCAAGTCCCAAGCAATGTTAGTCCTGCTGTGCATGCTGAGGGGTTTTACACCTGAATGCGAGAGGGCCCCAGGATATAAGTCTTGTGAGCTAAAAGACCCCCTACAGTGTCTATCCCTCCCTCAGCTGGTCTTGCTTCCACTGAGCCTATCAAAATAACAATTTATTTTTTTCTAAATAACCTTTGCGTGAGCTGGGACTTTGACAGTGACAAATTGACTTGTCCAATAAATTTGAATTTGCTGCCAGAAAAAATTAAAATGATTGTTTAAAAAGTAAAAAGAAAACTGAAATGGAATGGAAATGGAATATTTAATAAATGCCTGCATACACATGCACTGGCTTGTGTGTATGCCAGTGTATACACACACTGTATGCATACACACAGTGTGTGTGTATACATACACACACAGTATGTGTGTGTATACATACACTGTGTAGGTATACACAGTGTATACATACACATACAGAGTGTATGTATACACAGTATGTGTGTATATACATACACTGTGTATGTGTTTATTATTTTGCGTAATAAAACTCAAAATTTTATTTTGCGTTTTATTACGTCAAAATTACAAACTTCAAAGTATCTCATTGGGATTGTAAATAACTAAGCAACACAAAGTAGTTCATAATTTTGAAGTCAAAGAAAAATATGGGTTTTCCTTTTCTTTTACAAAAAACATTATTTCTAGGTTTAGCACCCATTGTTTCGACATTTGTGAAACCACATTTTGCAGCATTTGCATCTGAAAGTCTTTTGTTGTACGCCTCTACTGGCTTTATATGAACATACATTTTCCAGTCTTATCAGAGATTAGCAATTGTATTTATGCCCAGACTTTGAGTTGACTGTTCTAACACAAGAATATACTTTGATCTAAAACATTCTTTTGTAAATTTAGCATCACTGTCCAACTACAATGTGAACTTCAGTGCTAGCAGACTAACAGACTAACAGATTTTCTCCAAATTACACATACTCTTCCAGAGTTATGAACCTTTTTGTTCTCCGGTATGGTATTCATTAACATTTTCAGAAAAATAAATAAGGATAAAAAAAGAAATAGTGTTTTTACTGAACACTGTAGACAACTTTGGCTTTATTAGATATTTTTCCAAGTAAGTTGTAAAGCCCAAAAGCAAATTTAAGCATTTATTTAAGATGCGATCTTTGATTTCTGAATGTTTTTGCTTTTTTATTATTATTATTTGTTATCCTTAAGAGCAAAACTTAAATTAGTTTCACCTATGATGCAAAGAAGAACCTTTCACCTCTAACACCATGCTGCAGTTATGTTATTTAATCTGTTTCACTTGTGGACTGTGAACAGCAGTCTCATTGATTTATGGAGGCCTGTTGATATTGTCACATTAATGGACTGTACACTGGATCTGTTTTCAAGGACCCCGGCCTTGTATGCAAAAGCAAACAAACTCAATTGCGGCTCAGTAGGGACTGCAAAGAGTTGCGACGCACGCAGATCTTGTCAGAATCAGGAGTAGCATGTTGTGTTGATGACAAGGCAGAGGTGGCAAGGAAAACTGACCCTGTCCCTCAGAGAGGCACAGAGTTTCCAAAGCTTCAAGTTTAGGGACAAAGCCGCAGTGTACCTTAAGATGCTGTATCACTTTTACTATCCTATGTTCAACCACATCCCCTCCCACTCTATGCTGTCCATCTCCACCTACTCATATGCTTTGATCTGTTTCCAAAGCAAACAGCAAACTACTGGCAGTCACGATCCTGGCCTTATGACTTGGATCATAAGAAGACAAAGAGTCCAATTCACACTTACCTACAAGATTTAGACACCGGGAGATGACACACACGGAAACACACACAGCCAGATTGTGGGGCGGTTGCAAGACTTATCAAATTCAATGAAGCAAGTGATATTAACACATCCTGTCACTTGTGGAAAGCTTAGTGGACATAGAGGCCACTTGACAGAGGCAGATTGATGTAAAATGAGTGTAATATAGAACTCCAGAAAGTGTAATTAACTCTGTGTACTGTTGACAGAGTCATGCTGCGCATGGCTTGAAACAACAGCCAATGACTCACACTAAGAACGATGACTATGAATCCAGTTGGCAAAGCTTGTTTCATTTTTGCTGTTTTGAAAATATGTTTCTCAGTAATTGATTTGCTCAGACATTATCTCATTAAAACATTTGCTCCACTATATAGGAATCAAACTAGTGCAGTATTATTTTGATAGTATAAATCAATATGAAACAGATAAATGTCAAATCGAAACAAGACAGAATCTTAGCACCAAGTGAATTAATTGATTAAAAACACTAGGTATTTGGGAAGTTTTAGTTGACATAAATAGCAGTTCTCATTTTTAAATTTTAAGGCAGATGATTTGTTTGTATAGCATTTGCAATTTGGTAAATTAATTGAATGTATAAATTCTTAATCTGCCACAAATCCATCTAAAAAATCTTTCCCTTAAACCTCTACTTTCCAACATAAAAATTTTAAAGAAACTATATATTTTCAGGACGTATATTACCTGAACAAAAAAAAAATAGAAACATGAAAAATTTAAACTTTAACAAGATATTGTGCAGAAACCACCTCACTTTAGAACCAACTGTTCAGTATAGTTGGTTTGCTTCCATCTGGTAGAAATGAAAGGAAAAAAAAAACAAAAAAACAGAACAAACATAAATAACCGCAACTGAAAACTAACAGATTATGAAATTCAGGAGAGTGACCTTGGGTAGCTACAAAGTATCAACAATGACTTCAATCACAATAACATATTTTTTGATTAAAACAAAAAGATTCAAAAAGAGTTTGGAAATCCTAAAAAATATTTAACTGAAGTGCTTTTTGACTAAATAAGATTTAGAAAAAGAGAGGTCAAAGAGTGTTTGCAAAGGAAGGGTCAAAATAAAGAATCGTGTTGCTACATTTACATGTATTGTCCAGAAAATTAAAAAATGAAATAAACTTTACACAAATTTAATGGAATATTTCTAAACTACTAATGAGAAGATCTGTTAAAGTGTTATAAGCAGTTAATGCTTTCCTGCAGTAGATAACTCTCAAATCAAAAGCAGTTTAGTTGGATCATAGTCTGCAGTTTAAAGCTGCTCTGACACGAGCTAAAACTAAAGCAGATTTCTACCAAGTCAAAACAATTCAATAGTCCCAAATAAGTCAGAAAATTCTATGTGAATGCTGTTTTATAAACTTTTATACAGTGGTACTGTATAAAAGTTTATACAGTACCACTGTATAAACTAACAGTGGTACTGTAATTAAATTTTTAATTAAATTTTTTTATTAATTTTTAATTAATAAAAATTAATTAATTAATTTTTATTAATTAAAAATTAATAAAACATAGCTCACTTTTATCCAAATTAAACAGAACTCAAAATAAAATTTATCCAGTTTACATAAGATTAGAATAAATTTGAGACTATGTTCAATTCAACAGAGTACCACTAAATCCTAAAGTAGACGTTAATGACAAAAATGTTCCTGTGACATCATCCTTCTCTTGCAATTAAGCACAACTGAAAAGGACTTTCTATGGATGCCTGGGGGGAAAAGACTGAACCATGTGATCTGTAACTCGGATAATTTGTGCCAAATAAAACCTGAATAAATCAAAGCCATATTTCAACGCTGCCTCACAGAGATGTAAATCTGGGGCTCGGCGTGGTTCTGGGTCTCGCCCTGGGACTGGATGTAGAGTGTTATTGTTGATTAAAATGGATTATGGCTGAGATTACAGTCTGTCTCCTCCCAAAGTCCGCATTAAACTAGTCCAGCGCCAGCAGCCCAGGTCATTTTGAAGAGAAATGGAGTCAGTGAGAGAAGCTTATTCAGAGCAGTTCCCCGGTCTGTCCGAGTGTGGTTTAGCGACACAGTGGCTTTTTTCTTTTTAATTGTACCTCAGAAGGAAGGCGGTTAATTGAGATATTTGAAAGTAGAGAAAAAAAAGGGAAGTGGAGTAGGTGTGTGTGAGACAGAAGAGAGTAACATAACAAAGACAAAAAACATTTACCAGGCAGACAGATGAAGCAATCAGAATAACGATCAGAATACACTCATCGTTTGGGCAAAGAGTTGTGAACAGATTGTCTGCGTTCCCATAAAATGTTGTCTTTGTGGACATCTAGAAACTGTCTTAAGCTTATGCAAGTTAAACCAGCAACTTTTTTTTTTTTTTTTGTTCTCTACAAATCTTTATTGTGGTCTAAATTGTTACAAAATGTTGAAAAAAAAAAGAAAGAAAAGAAAAATCTAAAAGAAAATGTTAAATGTTCTTGATTACACACACTACAATAAGGTAAATTTGATGCGACAGACTGGTGACCTGTCCAGGGTGACCCCGCTTCTTACCCGAAACGTTTGCTGGAGATAGGCACCAGCATCCCTGCTGACCCCTCTAGGAATAAGGGTGAACAGAAAATGGATGGATGGATGGATGGATGGATGGAGTAAAATCTGAGCAAGAAAACATGACGACTGACTCTAGTTCTGCTGTTTTATTACAAACCTTCACAAATTTACATAAATAGCACATTCTTATAAATGCTGCCAGGTAATTAAAAAATGTTGAAAATGTATAGATCTTGTAAACCAAATTCTTGGATCAATATCACTTAAGAATCCAATCAAGGTTACACTTTTGCTTTTGCTGATGTGTCTTTCATTACCACACATTTCCCTTTGGTTCAACTTTAAATGAATATGATGTCACATTTTCTAATTACTATTCAAATTTTTCAAGATACTGAATTTTGGGTTTCCAAAATCTAGTCAATATATGCATTTCATTTTTAAGAATAGGTGACAAAAATTCACACCACCCATCATTCACATTCAAAATTGTTAATGCATACTATTTTTTTTAGGATTCCCTAAAAATAGTGCAGAAGTTAAATATGGGTGAAGCCTTCCCTTTTTTAAGTTGGTCTTATTTTCCATGGCACAGCTAATATTATCTATTTTTCTAAATGGGGAAGAAAAGAAAACATACAACTGTAGTATAGAAAAGGACTTATGAAAATGAGTATTCATTTTCATAAGTCCAGACGTGGCTAAAACAGGACAGTCGCTTGCCTCAAACTTGGACATTTCTGCAGGGACAGCAATAGTTAAATAGTTAAAAAGAACTGAATCTGAAACAAACAAAGCTGGTCTTTGATCCAGGTTTATGTTCCCATTATGCACAGTGGGGAGGACTGTGAGGAAGGCAAAGAAAAAAAAACCCTTAAAGCTCACTGTTCAGGTACGATAAAGGTAAATGGTGCTGCAAACCACTTTTTGCTCAAGCACTTAAGCACTTACTGTTTAATTTATATCCAGCTAAAAAAGACACGTTAAAATAAAAAAGAAAATAAATTGGGATTTGTTTCCTATTTTTTGATAAAACGTGATTCATTTTTTAAATGTCATCAGTTTCTCAAAAATGCACATAATTTGGTTGCATGTTGAATAGAAAACAACTGTTAACATATTTTTTCCCTCTGTTTTTACTGTGCTTTATATATCTATTTTTTTATTTGTTGAATTTTTTTTTTCTTAGCATTCACTTATTTACTCATTCATTTATCTACTTAGTAATATTTATTGTATTTGGTTATGTGTATCTGATTATGTTAATGTAAAGATTTAAGGAATCAATGGCATTTTATATGAGGATGTCATAATGTGAAAACTTGTCATTAAAACCCTGAAGTAGCTCACTAGATAAATGTAGAAAAATGGCTAGTATCTTAATAGTAATATATAAAGTGTTTTACTGCTCATTTTGTTGATGTGCAAGGATGATTATGATCAAATACTGACAACTTGACCCTAAAAGTTGTCAGGACCAACTTTTAGGGCCCTTATGTTCCAAAAACGATGAATATTAACTTTGTCCAACCAAAACAGGACAGGAATTGAGGTTTATATAACACTAGACGTTGTGTTAATTTTATCTGAATTGTGCTGTTTAAATAGTGTTGTTATATTTCTTATTCTTTAAAATCAAGATAGCAAATGTAGTACTAGAAAATTCCTGGAGAAATTTAACCGGGGCCTGCCAAAGTGTGCCCGTCGGATTGGACCCAGCGTTCTGATGCTTAGCATCAATGCTAAGCTTGGCTAAAAAATCACAAGAGTGTTTTCTAACATGGACTTGCACCATTCGGTCTGTTAAAATAAGTATATATGCTAAAATTAGCCAAAATGCTAATGTTAGCATTAGCAAATGCTAATGTCAGTAGCATGTGGGGCATCACTAGCATGTTGTCTGTATTTGACTTACTCCATTCACTGTAAACCTTAGAGAAAATGATACTGCAGGATAATTTTATTGCACTGCCTATGGCAGTGCACTAGTGGGGGACAGTGAAATGCTAATGTGTGTGCTAAAGTTAATGCCACCGTCTTGCTGCGCAAGACCTGAGAGATAAAGATAATGAAAGATAATAGCATTGCAGCGCCTGCGGCGCTGCACTAGCCACAGACGAATGTTAAGGCTTTTATTTTGAAATTTTCAGTAAGCTTCATTTTAAATGTCCAAACTAATCCCATGATTAACATTCATTGGGTTAAATGAGTTATAAAATGCCCAAAACAAAAATAAACTGATGTAAAAGTTTCAGGGCTTTTATTTTGAAATTTTCAGTAATCATCGTTTCTAAGGGCCCAACTAATCCCATGTGTAACACTGATTCGGTGAAATCAGTTTTGCAATTGCGAAAATAACAATTATCTGATGTAAAAATGTAAACGCTTTTATTTTGAAATTTTCAGTAATCATCATTTCAAGGGGCCCAACTAATCCCATGTGTAACAGTGATTGGGTTTAATCAGTTTATATTTGCTCCAAAGAGCAATTATGTGATTTTAAAATTTTCAGGTCTTTTATTTTGAAATTTTCAGTACGCTTATTTTAAAGGGATACACTAATCCTATGAGTAACAGTGTTTGGGATAAATCAGTTATCTATTGGTCAAAACAGCAAGTAGTTCTACATGTCAGTTTCTGCCCTCTGTTTTAACTGATTTTTATTTAAAACTACAAATATGGAGAATTTGTAGTCCTAATCAGACTGTTTTAGCTGATTTTTATTTAAAACTACAAATATGGAGAATTTGTAGTCCTAATCAGCTGCTCGGCCCTGCTGTGTTCATAATCAGGTATCTATTGGTCAAAACAGCAAGTAGTTCTACATATCAGTTCTGCCCTCTGTTTTAACTGATTTTGATTTAAAACTACAAATATGGAGTATTTGTAGTCCTAATCTGTAGTCCTAATCAGCTGCTCGGCCCTGCTGTGTTCCGTTGCTATGGGAATGGATCCTCTGCCAACTGTCATGTGTGTGAAACAGAAAGGTGGAGAAAGAATTCTATCTTTGTGAGACACCCAGTCAGTTTGAATGGAAAAACCATTCCGAACAACTCCTTCCCGTTCGGGAACCGTGGCACGTATCGGAAAACGGTTTGAAGCGTATGAGAGGGCTATCTTCGTCTCCGATAGTACCGCGAATCATATCTGTACATCACTCACAGTAATAACAGCGACGAGATAGAAATGGTTGTGCGCTGAGGTTTGACATTTTTGAGAAATACATGGAAGTCAATGAGGCCGAGGGTGTGAAAATCCTGTTGCATGACTTCGCTCTAAAGCACCTTGACAGAAATCCGTAAGCCCTAGGAAAATTTCGAAAACATTTTACCGGAGCAGACACTCGTATCGATGTTTTGACCGAGTTTGATACCGATAGGGCGATATTTGTGGGCGTGACGGCAATTTCAAAATTTATTTGGGGGTCAAAATCTCTCTGCTTCCCACACTCTAACGAGACGTCGGTTACACTCTAGTTCCCGCCGTTTCAAACTGACAAAAATTTTAAATCGTTTTTTGCTTTTTACGTCGCCATCGTAAGTCCGAATCCCCATAAAAGTAATAGCTCCAATGCCGGCGCCGAGCCGCACGTTTCGATACCACTTTTGTGGGTGGGCACGCAGCGGTATGAGCCGCATTAACGGTCACGGAAGAAGAAGTTATAATAATAATAATAACTAGAAAATTCCTGGAGAAATTTAACCGGGGCCTGCCAAAGTGTGCCCGTCGGATTGGACCCAGCGTTCTGATGCTTAGCATCAATGCTAAGCTTGGCTAAAAAATCACAAGAATGTTTTCTAACATGGACTTGCACCATTCGGTCTGTTAAAATAAGTATATATGCTAAAATTAGCCAAAATGCTAATGTTAGCATTAGCAAATGCTAATGTCAGTAGCATGTGGGGCATCACTAGCATGTTGTCTGTATTTGATTTACTCCATTTAGTACACGAAACATGGCTAATACGTTTTAGACATAGCTAATACCTTATTTAAGGTAAAATGCTAATGCTAATGCTCTGTCTTGCTGTGCAAGACAGAGCCCTAACCTGAGAGAAAAAGATAATGAAAAATAATATCATTGCAGCGCCTGCGGCGCTGCCCTAGACACGGACGAATTTTAAGGCTTTTATTTTGAAATTTTCAGTAAGCTTTATTTTAAATGTCCAAACTAATCCCATGATTAACATTCATTGGGTCAAATGAGTTATAAAATGCCCAAAACAAAAATAAACTGATGTAAAAGTTTCAGGGCTTTTATTTTGAAATTTTCAGTAATCATCGTTTCTAAGGGCCCAACTAATCCCATGTGTAACACTGATTCGGTGAAATCAGTTTTGCAATTGCGAAAATAACAATTATCTGATGTAAAAATGTAAAGGCTTTTATTTTGAAATTTTCAGTAATCATCATTTCAAGGGCCCAATAATCCCATGTGTAACAGTGATTGGGTTTAATCAGTTATATTTTGCTCCAAAGAGCAATTATGTGATTTTAAAATTTCAGGTCTTTATTTTGAAATTTTCAGTACGCTTTATTTTAAAGGGATACACTAATCCTATGAGTAACAGTGTTTGGGATAAATCAGTTATCTATTGGTCAAAACAGCAAGTAGTTCTACATGTCAGTTCTGCCCTGTTTTAAAAGATTTTGATTTAAAACTACAAATATGGAGAATTTGTAGTCCTAATCAGCTGCTTGACCAAGTTATCTATTGGTCAAAACAGCAAGTAGTTCTAAATGTCAGTTCTGCCCTCTGTTTTAGCTGATTTTTGTTTAAAACTACAAATATGGAGTATTTGTAGTCCTAATCTGTATTCCTAATCAGCTGCTCGGCCCTGCTGTGTTCATAAATCAGTTATCTATTGGTCAAAACAGCAAGTAGTTTACATGTCAGTTCTGTTTTAACTGATTTTGATTTAAAACTAAAATATGGAGAATTTGTAGTCCTAATCAGCTGCTCGGCCCTGCTGTGTTCATAAATCAGTTATCTATTGGTTAATATAGCAAGTAGTTCTACATGTCAGTTCGTTTTAACAGATTTTTATTTAAAACTACAAATATGGAGTATTTGTAGTCCTAATCTGTAGTCCTAATCAGCTGCTTGGCCCTGCTGTGTTCATAAATGAGTTATCTATTGGTTAATATAGCAAGTAGTTCTACATGTCAGTTCTGCCCTCTGTTTTAACTGATTTTTATTTAAAACTACAAATATGGAGATTTGTAGTCCTAATCAGCTGCTTGGCCCTGCTGTGTTCATAAATCAGTTATCTATTGGTCAAAACAGCAAGTAGTTCTACATGTCAGTTCTGCCCTCTGTTTTAACTGATTTTTATTTAAAACTACAAATATGGAGTATTTGTAGTCCTAATCTGTAGTCCTAATCAGCTGCTCGGCCTGCTGTGTTCATAAATCAGTTATCTATTGGTCAAAACAGCAAGTAGTTCTACATATCAGTTCTGCCCTCTGTTTTAACTGATTTTTATTTTTAAAAAACTACAAATATGGAGTATTTGTAGTCCTAATCAGCTGCTTGGCCCTGCTGGGTTCATAAATCAGTTATCTATTGGTCAAAACAGCAAGTAGTTCTACATGTCAGTTCTGCCCTCTGTTTTAACTGATTTTTATTTAAAACTACAAATATGGAGTATTTGTAGTCCTAATCTGTAGTCCTAATCAGCTGCTCGCCCTGCTGTGTTCATAAATCAGTTATCTATTGGTCAAAACAGCAAGTAGTTCTACATATCAGTTCTGCCCTCGTTTTAACTGATTTTTATTTAAAACTACAAATATGGAGTTTTGTAGTCCTAATCTGTAGTCCTAATGAGCTGCTCGGCCCTGCTGTGTTCCGTTGCTATGGGAATGGATCCTCTGCCAACTGTCATGTGTGTGAGACAGAAAGGTGGAGAAAGAATTCTATCTTTGTGAGACACCCAGTCAGTTTGAATGGAAAAAACCATTCCGAACAACTCCTTCCCGTTCGGGAACCGTGGCACGTATCGGAAAACGGTTTGAAGCGTATGAGAGGGTATCTTTCGTCTCGATAGTACCGCGAATCATATCTGTACATCACTCACAGTAATAACAGCGACGAGATAGAAATGGTTGTGCGCAAAGGTTTGACATTTTTGAGAAATAAATGGAAGTCAATGAGGCCGAGGGTGTGAAAATCCTGTCGCATGACTTCGCTCTAAAGCACCTTGACAGAAATCCGTAAGCCCTAGTACAATTTCGAAAAGATTTTACCGGAGCAGACACTCGTATCGATGTTTTGACCGAGTTTGATACCGATAGGGCGATATTTGTGGGCGTGACGGCAATTTCAAAATTTATTTGGGGGTCAAAATCTCTCTGCTTCCCACACTCTAACGAACCCGGCTACACTCTAGTTCCCGCCGTTTCAAACCGACAAAAATTTTAAATCGTTTTTTGCTTTTTACTTCGCCATCGTAAGTCCGAATCCCCAAAAAGTAATAGCTCCAATGCCGGCGCCGAGCCGCACGTTTTCGATACCACTTTTGTGGGTGGGCACGCAGCGGTATGAGCCGCATTAACGGTCACGGAAGAAGAAGTTATAATAATAATAAAATAATAATAAGAGGCGTTCTTTGGGGTGAAGAAAAATAGGTGCCTGCCATGCAATGCTGAGGCTGTGACTTTGTCACTGCCTCCTATGCATTGCTATGGGCTGCCCCAACTAGAAAATTCCTGGAGAAATTTAACCGGGCCTGCCAAAGTGTGCCCGTCGGATTGGACCCAGCGTTCTGATGCTTAGCATCAATGCTAAGCTTGGCTAAAAATCACATGAATGTTTTCTAACTGGACTTGCACAATTCAGTCTGTGAAAATAAGTGTATATCTAAAATTAGCCAAAAGGTAATGTTAGCATTAGCAAATGCTAATATCAGTAGCATTGCGGCATCACTAGCATGTTGTCTGCAATTGACTTACTCCATTTAGTACACAACATGGCTAATAAGCTTTTGACATAGCTAATACCTTATTTAAGGTAAAATGCTAATGCTAATTCTGCGCAAGACAGAGCCCTAACCTGAGAGAAAAAGATAAGAAAAATAATATCATTGCAGCGCCTGCGGCGCTGCCCTAGCCACGGACGAATTTTAAGGCTTTTATTTTGAAATTTTCAGTAAGCTTTATTTTAAATGTCCAAACTAATCCTGATTAACATTCATTGGGTCAAATGAGTTTAAAATGCCCAAAAAAAAAAACTGATGTAAAAGTTTCAGGGCTTTTATTTTGAAATTTTCAGTAATCATCGTTTCTAAGGGCCCAACTAATCCCATGTGTAACACTGATTCGGTGAAATCAGTTTTGCAATTGCGAAAATAACAATTATCTTATGTAAAAATGTAAAGGCTTTTATTTTGAAATTTTCAGTAATCATCATTTCAAGGGGCCCAACTAATCCCATGTGTAACAGTGATTGGGTTTAATCATTTATATTTTGCTCCAAAGAGCAATTATGTGTTTTAAAATTTTCAGGTCTTTTATTTTGAAATTTTCAGTACGCTTTATTTTAAAGGGATACACAATCCTATGAGTAACAGTGTTTGGGATAAATCAGTTATCTATTGGTGAAAACAGCAAGTATTCTACATGTCAGTTCTGCCCTCTGTTTTAACTGATTTTTATTTAAAACACAAATATGGAGAATTTGTAGTCCTAATCAGCTGTTTTAGCTGATTTTTATTTAAAACTAAAATATGGAGAATTTGTAGTCCTAATCAGCTGTTTTAGCTGATTTTTTTTAAAACTACAAAATAGAATTTGTAGTCCTAATCAGCTGTTTTAGCTGATTTTTATTTAAAACTACAAATATGGAGAATTTGTAGTCCTAATCAGCTGTTTTAGTGATTTTTATTTAAAACTACAAATATGGAGAATTTGTAGTCCTAATCGCTGCTCGGCCCGCTGGTTTTCTAAATGATTTCTATTGGTTAATATAGCAAGTAGTTCTACATGTCATTCTGCCCTCGTTTTAATGATTTTGATTTAAAACTACAAATAGGAGAATTTGTAGTCCAATCTGTAGTCCTAATCAGCTGCTCGGCCCTGCTGTGTTCCGTTGCTATGGGAATGGATCCCCCAAACTGTCATGTGTTGAAAAGAAAGGTGGAGAAAGAATTCTATCTTTGTGAGAACCCAGTCAGTTTGAATGGAAAAACCATTCCGAACACTCCTTCCCGTTCGGGAACCGTGGCACGTATCGGAAAACGGTTTGAAGCGTAGAGAGGGCTACTTTCTCCCGATAGTACCGAATCATATCTGTACTCATCACAGTAATAACAGCGACGAGATAGAAATGGTTGTGCGCTGAGGTTTGACATTTTGAGAAATACATGGAAGTCATGAGGCCGAGGGTGTGAAATCCTGTCGCATGACTTCGCTCTAAAGCACCTTGACAGAAATCCGTAAGCCCTAGGAAAATTCGAAAACTTTTACCGGAGCAGACACTCGTATCGATTTTGACCGAGTTTGATACCGATAGGGCGATATGTGGGGCGTGACGGCAATTTCAAAATTTATTTGGGGGTCAAATTCTCTCTCTTCCCACACTCTAAACGAGACGCCGGCTACACTCTAGTTCCCCCGTTTCAAACCGACAAAAATTTAAATGTTTTTTGCTTTTTACTTCGCCATCGTAAGTCCGAATCCCCTAAAAGTAATAGCTCCAATGCCGGGATCGAGCCGCACGTTTCGATACCCTTTTGTGGGTGGGCTCGCAGCGGTACGAGCCGCATTAACGGTAACGGAAGAAGAAGTTATAATAACTAGAAAATTCCTGGAGAAATTTAAACCGGGGCCTGCCAAAGTGGCCCGTCGGTTGGACCCACGTTCTGATGCTTCATCAATGCTAACTTGGCTAAAAAAAATGACAGGAATGTTGACTAACATGGACTTTCACCATTCGGTCTGTTAAAATAAGTATATATGCTAAAATTAGCCAAAAGTAATGTTAGCATTAGCAAATGCTAATGTCAGTAGCATGGGGGCATCACTAGCATGTTGTCTGGAATTGACTTACTCCATTTAGTACCGAAACATGGCTAATAAGCTTAGACATAGCTAATACCTTATTTAAGGTAAAATGCTAATGCTAATGCTCTGTTCCGGCGCAAGACGAGCCCTAACCTGAGAGAAAAAGATCATGTAATAATATAATTGCAGCGCTTGCGGCGCTGCCTTAGCCACAGACGAATGTCAAGGCTTTTATTTTGAAATTTTCATTAAGCTTCATTTTAAATGTCCAAACTAATCCCATGATTAACATTCATTGGGTTAAATGGTTATAAAATGCCCAAAACAAAACTGAACTGACTTAAAAGTTTCAGGCTTTTTATTTTTGAAAATGTCAGAAATCATCGTTTCTAAGGGCCCAACTAATCCCATGTGTAACAGTGATTCGGTGAAATCAGTTTATTTTGCTCCAAAGAGCAATTATTGATGTAAAAATTTTCAGGTCTTTTATTTTGAAATTTTCAGGAAGTTTGATTTTAAAGGGGCCACTTCCTATGAGTAACAGTGTTTTGGGATAATCAGTTATCTATTGGTCAAAACTGCAAGTATTCTACATGTCAGTTCTGCCTCTGTTTAAACTGAGTTTTATTTAAAACTACAAAATGGAGAATTGTAGTCCTAATCAGCTGCTCGGCCCTGCTTGTTCATAAATCAGTTATGTATTGGTCAAAACAGCAAGTAGTTCTACATGTCAGTTCTGTTTTAACTGATTTTATTTAAAACTACAAATATGGAGAATTTGTAGTCCTTATCAGCTGCTCGGCCCTGCTGTGTTCATAAATCATCATAAATGAAGTTATCTATTGGTCAAAACAGCAAGTAGTTCTACATGTCAGTTCTGCCCTCTGTTTTAACTGATTTTGATTTAAAACTACAAATATGGAGTATTTGTAGTCCTAATCAGCTGCTCGGCCCTGCTGTGTTCATAAATCAGTTATCTATTGGTCAAAACAGCAAGTAACAGCAAGTAGTTCTACATGTCAGTTCTGCCCTCTGTTTTAACTGATTTTGATTTAAAACTACAAATATGGAGAATTTGTAGTCCTAATCTGTAGTCCTAATGAGCTGCTCGGCCCTGCTGTGTTCCGTTGCTATGGGAATGGCTCCTCTGCCAACTGCCATGTGTGTGAGACAGAATGGTGGAGAAAGAATTCTATCTTTGTGAGACACCCAGTCAGTTTTAATGGGAAAACCATTCCGAACAACTCCTTCCCGTTCGGGAACCGTGACACGTATCGAAAACGGTTTGAAGCGTATGAGAGGGCTATCTTTGTCTCCGATAGTACGCGATTCATATCTGTACATCACTCACAGTAATAACAGCGACGAGTTAGAAATGGTTGTGCGCTGAGGTTTGACATTTTTGAGAATACATGGAAGTCAATGAGGCTGAGGGTGTGAAAATCCTGTCGCATGACTTCGCTCTAAAGCACCTTGACAGAAATCCATAAGCCCTAGGAAATTTTCGAAAACATTTTACCGGAGCAGACACTCGTATCGATGTTTTGACCGAGTTTGATACCGATAGGGCGATATTTGTGGGCGTGACGGCAATTTCAAAATTTATTTGGGGGTCAAAATCTCTCTGCTTCCCACACTCTAACGAGACGCCGGCTACACTCTAGTTCCCGCCGTTTCAAACCGACAAAAATTTTTGATCGTTTTTTGCTTTTTACGTCGCCATCGTAAGTCCGAATCCCCATAAAAGTAATAGCTCCAATGCCGGGATCGAGCCGCACGTTTCGATACCACTTTTGTGGGTGGGCTCGCAGCGGTACGAGCCGCATTAACGGTCACGGAAGAAGAAGTTATAACTAGAAAATTCCTGGAGAAATTTAACCGGGGCCTGCCAAAGTGTGCCCGTCGGATACTGATGCTAAACATTAGCATCAATGATAAAACAGTGCAAAGTAGCATGTGGACAATCACAAGAATGTTCACTAACATGTACTTGCACCATTCAGTATGTTAAAATGAGTGAATGAGCTAAAATTAGCCAAAATGCTAATGTTAGCATTAGCAAATGCTAATGTCAGTAGCATGTGGGGCATCACTAGCATGTTGTCTGTAATTGACTTACTCCATTTAGTACACGAAACATGGCTAATAAGCTTTAGACATAGCTAATACCTTTTTAAGGTAAAATGCTAATGCTAATGCTGTGTCTTGCTGTGCAAGACAGAGCCCTAACCTGAGAGAAAAAGATAATGAAAAATAATATCATTGCAGCGCCTGCGGCGCTGCCCTAGACACGGACGAATTTTAAGGCTTTTATTTTGAAATTTTCAGTATTTTTAAATGTCCAAACAAATCCCATGATTAACATTCATTGAGTTAAATGAGTCATAAAATGCCCAAAACAAAAATAAACTGATGTAAAAGTTTCAGGGCTTTTATTTTGAAATTTTCAGTAATCATCGTTTCTAATCCCATGTGTAACACTGATTCGGTGAAATCAGTTTTGCAATTGCGAAAATAACAATTATCTGATGTAAAAATGTAAAGGCTTTTATTTTGAAATTTTCAGTAATCATCATTTCAAGGGGCCCAACTACTCCCATGTGTAACAGTGATTGGGTTTAATCAGTTATATTTTGCTCCAAAGAGCAATTATGTGATTTTAAAATTTTCAGGTCTTTTATTTTGAAATTTTCAGTACGCTTTATTTTAAAGGGATACACTAATCCTATGAGTAACAGTGTTTGGGATAAATCAGTTATCTATTGGTCAAAACAGCAGTAGTTCTACATGTCAGTTCTGCCCTCTGTTTGAACTGATTTTTATTTAAAACTACAAATATGGAGTATTTGTAGTCCTAATCAGCTGCTCGGCCCTGCTGTGTTCATAAATCAGTTATCTATTGGTCAAAACAGCAAGTAGTTCTACATGTCAGTTCTGCCCTCTGTTTGAACTGATTTTTATTTAAAACTACAAATATGGAGTATTTGTAGTCCTAATCAGCTGCTCGGCCCTGCTGTGTTCATAATCAGTTATCTATTGGTCAAAACAGCAAGTAGTTCTACATGTCAGTTCTGTTTAACAGATTTTTATTTAAAACTACAAATATGGAGTATTTGTAGTCCTAATCTGTAGTCCTAATCAGCTGCTCGGCCCTGCTGTGTTCCGTTGCTATGGGAATGGATCCTCTGCCAACTGCCATGTGTGTGAAACAGAAAGGTGGAGAAAGAATTCTATCTTTGTGAGACACCCAGGCAGTTTGAATGGAAAAACCATTCCGAACAACTCCTTCCCGTTCGGGAACCGTGGCACGTATCGGAAAACGGTTTTGAAGCGTATGAGAGGGCTATCTTTCGTCTCCGATAGTGCCGCGAATCATATCTGTACATCACTCACAGTAATAACAGCGACGAGATAGAAATGGTTTGTGCGCTGAGGTTTGACATTTTTGAGAAATACATGGAAGTCAATGAGGCCGAGGGTGTGAAAATCCTGTCGCATGACTTCGCTCTAAAGCACCTTGACAGAAATCCGTAAGCCCTAGGAAAATTTAGAAAACATTTTACCGGAGCAGACACTCGTATCGATGTTTTGACCGATTTGATACAGATAGGGCGATATTTGTGGGCGTGACGGCAATTTCAAATTTATTTGGGGGTCAAAACTCTCTGCTTCCCACACTCTAACGAGACGTCGGTTACACCTAGTTCCCGCCGTTTCAAATGACAAAAATTTTAAATCGTTTTTTTGCTTTTTACGTCGCCATCGTAAGTCCGAACCCCATAAAGTAATAGCTCCAATGCCGGCGCCGAGCCGCACGTTTCGATACCACTTTTGTGGGTGGGCACGCAGCGGTTGAGCCGCATTAACGGTCACGGAAGAAGAAGTTATAATAACTAGAAAATTCCTGGAGAAATTTAACCGGGGCCTGCCAAAGTGTGCCCGTCGGATTGGACCCAGCGTGCTGATGCTAAACATTAGCATCAATGCAAAGCTTGGCTAAGAAATTACAAAGTATCATGTGGACAATCACAAGAATGTTGACTAACATGGACTTTCACCATTCAGTCTGTTAAAATGAGTGTATATGCTAAAATTAGCCAAAATGCTAATGTTAGCATTAGCAAATGCTAATGTCAGTAGCATGTTGTCTGTAATTGACTTACTCCATTTAGTACACGAAACATGGCTAATAAGCTTTTGACATAGCTAATACCTTATTTAAGGTAAAATGCTAATGCTAATGCTCTGTCTTGCGCAGCAAGACAGAGCCCTAACCTGAGAGAAAAAGATAATGAAAAATAATATCATTGTAGTCCTAATCAGCTGCTCGGCCCTGCTGTGTTCATAAATCAGTTATCTATTGGTCAAAACAGCAAGTAGTTCTACATGTCAGTTCTGCCCTCTGTTTGAACTGATTTTTATTTAAAACTACAAATATGGAGAATTTGTAGTCCTAATCAGCTGCTCGACCAAGTTATCTATTGGTCAAAACAGCAAGTAGTTCTACATGTCAGTTCTCCCTCCCTGTTTTTAACTGATTTTGATTTAAAACTACAAATATGGAGTATTTGTAGTCCTAATCAGCTGGCCCTGCTGTGTTCATAAATCAGTTATCTATTGGTCAAAACAGCAAGTAGTTCTACTGTCAGTTCTGTTTTAAAGATTTTTATTTAAAACTACAAATATGGAGTATTTGTAGTCCTAATCTGTATCCTAATCAGCTGCTTGGCCCTGCTGTGTTCATAAAAGTTATTATTGGGGAAAACAGCAAGTAGTTCTACATGTCAGTTCTGCCCTCTGTTTAACTGATTTTTATTTAAAACTACAAATATGGAGAATTTGTAGTCCTAATCAGCTGCTCGCCAAGTTATCTTTGGTCAAAACAGCAAGTAGTTCTACATGTCAGTTCTGCCCTTGTTTTAACTGATTTTGTTTAAAACTACAAATATGGAGTTTTGTAGTCCTACTAGCTGCTCGGCCCTGCTGTGTTCATAAATCAGTTATCTATGGTCAAAACAGCAAGTATTTCTAATGTCAGTTCTGTTTTAACAGATTTTTATTTAAAACTACAAATATGGGCATTTGTAGTCCTAATCTGTATCCTAACAGCTGCTTGGCCCTGCTGGTTCATAAATCAGTTATCTATTGGTCAAAACAGCAAGTAGTTCTACATGTCAGTTCTGCCCTCTGTTTAACTGATTTTTATTTAAAACTACAAATATGGAGTATTTGTAGTCCTAATCTGTCGTCCTAATCAGCTGCTCGGCCCTGCTGTGTTCCGTTGCTATGGGAATGGATCCTCTTCAACTGTCTGTGTGTGAAACGAAAGGTGGAGAAAAATTCTATCTTTGTGAGAACCCAGTCAGTTTGAATGGAAAAACCATTCCGAACAACTCCTTCCCGTTCGGGAACCGTGGCACGTATCGAAAACGGTTTGAAGCGTATGAGAGGGCTATCTTTCGTCTCCGATGTACCGCGAATCATATCTGTACATCAACAGTAATAACAGCGACGAATAGAAATGGTTGTGCGCAAAGGTTTTGACATTTTTGAGAAATAAATGGAAGTCAATGAGGCCGAGGGTGTGAAAATCCTGTCGCATGACTTCGCTCTAAAGCACCTTGACAGAAATCCGTAAGCCCTAGGAAAATTTGAAAACATTTTACCGGAGCGACACTCGTATCGATGTTTTGACCGAGTTTGATACCGATAGGGCATATTTGTGGGCGTGACGGCAATTTCAAAATTTATTTGGGGGTCAAAATCTCTCTGCTTCCCACACTCTAACGGACGTCGGTTCACTCTAGTTCCCGCCGTTTCAAACTGACAAAAATTTTAAATCTTTTTTGCTTTTTACGTGCCATCGTAAGTCCGAATCCCCATAAAGTAATAGCTCCAATGCCGGCGCCGAGCCGCACGTTTCGATACCACTTTTGGGGTGGGCACGCAGCGGATGAGCCGCATTAACGGTCACGGAAGAAGAAGTTAAATAATAATAATAACTAGAAAATTCCTGGAGAAATTTAACCGGGCCTGCCAAAGTGTGCCTCGGATATGATGCTAAACATTAGCATCAATGATAAAACAGTGCAAAGTAGCATGTGGGCAATCACAAGAATGTTCACAACATGTACTTGCACCATTCAGTATGTTAAAATGAGTGAATGAGCTAAAATTAGCCAAATGCTAATGTTAGCATTAGCAAATGCTAATGTCAGTAGCATGTGTGGCATCACTAGCATGTTGTCTGTATTTGACTTACCCATTCAATGTTAACCTGAGAGAAAATTATACTGCAGGATAATCTTATTGCACTGCCTACGGCAGTGCACTATGGGGGACAGTGATGCTAATTTTGCTAAATTATGCACCGTCTTGCTGCCAGACCTGAGAGAAAAAGATGATGTAAGATAATATCATTGCAGCGCCTGCGGCGCTGCATAGCCACGACGAATGTTAAGGCTTTTATTTTGAAATTTTCATTAAGCTTTTTTTAAAGTCCAAACTAATCCCATGATTAACATTCATTGGGTTTAAATGAGTTAAAAAGCCCAAAACAAAAAAAACTGATGTAAAAGTTTCAGGGCTTTTATTTTGAAATTTTTAGTAATCATCGTTTCTAAGGGCCCAACTAATCCATGTGTAAACTGATTCGGTGAAATCAGTTTTGCAATTGCGAAAATAACAATTATCTGATGTAAAAATGTAAAGGCTTTTATTTTGAAATTTTCAGTAATCATCATTTCAAGGGGCCCAACTAATCCCATGTGTAACACTGATTCGGGGAAATCAGTTTTGCAATTGCGAAAATAACAATTATCTGATGTAAAAATGTAAAGGCTTTTATTTTGAAATTTTCAGTAATCATCATTTCAAGGGGCCCAACTAATCCCATGTGTAACAGTGATTGGGTTAAATCAGTTTAGAATTGCAAAAATAAAATTTGTGATGTAAAAATGTATTGGCTTTTATTTTGAAATTTTCATTAAGCTTTTTTTAAATTCCTTCAGTAATCCCATGTAACAACGGTTGGTTAAAATCATTTGTAAAACTCCCAAAACACAATGTTGTAAAGGACGGCTTAGTCCTCCTCAGTAGAAAGTGACAGTTCCCCATGTTGAGTTCTTTAATTCAGTCATTTAGTTCTAAAGAGCAGCTCGGCCCTGCTGTGTCATAAATCAGTTATCTATTGGTGAAAACAGCAAGTAGTTCTACATGTCAGTTCTGCCCTCGTTTTAACTGATTTTTATTTAAAACTAAAATATGGAGAATTTGTAGTCCTAATCAGCTGTTTAGTGATTTTTAAAAACTACAAATATGGAGAATTTGTAGTCCTAATCAGCTGTTTTAGCTGATTTTTATTTAAACTACAAATAGGAGAATTTGTAGTCCTAATCAGCTGTTTTAGCTGATTTTTATTTAAAAACAAATATGGAGAATTTGTAGTCCTAATCAGCTGCTCGGCCCGCTGTGTTCATAAATCAGTTTCTATTGGTCAAAACGCAAGAGTTCTACATGTCAGTTCTGCCCTGTTTTAAAAGATTTGATTTAAAACTACAATATGGAGAATTGTAGTCCTAATCAGTGCTTGACCAAGTTATCTATTGGTCAAAACAGCAAGTAGTTCTAAATGTTAGTTCTGCCCTCTGTTTTAGCTGATTTTTGTTTAAAACTACAAATAGGAGTATTTGTAGTCCTAATCTGTATTCCTAATCAGCTGCTCGGCCCTGCTGTGTTCATAAATCATTATCTTTGGTCAAAACTGCAAGTAGTTCTACATGTCATTCTGCCCTTTTTAAAAGATTTTGATTTAAAACTACAAATATGGAGAATTTGTAGTCCTAATCAGCTGCTTGACCAAGTTATCTATTGGTCAAAACAGCAAGTAGTTCTAAATGTCAGTTCTGCCCTTGTTTTAGCTGATTGTTTGTTTAAAACTACAAATTGGAGTATTTGTAGTCCTAATCTGTATTCCTAATCAGCTGCTCGGCCCTGCTGTGTTCATAAATCAGTTATCTATTGGTCAAAACAGCAAGTAGTTCTACATGTCAGTTTGTTTTAACTGATTTTGATTTAAAACTACAAATATGGAGAATTTGTAGTCCAATCAGCTGCTCGGCCCTGCTGTGTTCATAAATGAACTATTGGTCAAAACAGCAAGGTTTACATGTCAGTTCTGCCCTCTGTTTTAATGATTTTTATTTAAAACTACAAATATGGAGAATTTGTAGTCCTAATCAGCGTTTTAGCTGATTTTTATTTAAAACTACAAATAGGAGAATTGTAGTCCATCAGCTGCTCGGCCCTGCTGTGTTCATAAATCAGTTTATCTATTGGTTAATATAGCAAGTAGTTCTACATGTCAGTTCGTTTTAACAGATTTTTTTTAAAACTACAAATATGGAGTATTTGTGTCCAATCTGTAGTCCTAATCAGCTGCTTGGCCCTGCTGTGTTCATAATCATTATCTATTGGTCAAAACAGCAAGTAGTTCTACATGTCAGTTCTGCCCTCTGTTTTAACTGATTTTTATTTAAACTACAAATATGGAGAATTTGTAGTCCTAATCTGTAGTCCTAATCAGCTGCTCGGCCCGCTGGTTCCGTTGCTATGGGAAGGATCCTCTGCCAACTGTCATGTGTGTGAAACAGAAAGGTGGAGAAAGAATTCTATCTTTGTGAGACACCCAGTCAGTTTTAATGGGAAAACCATTCCGAAACTCCTTCCCGTTCGGGAACCGTGACACGTATCGGAAAACGGTTTGAAGCGTATGAAGGGCTATCTTTCGTCTCCGATAGTACCGCGATTCATATCTGTACACACTCACAGTAATAACAGCGACGAGTTAAAATGGTTGTGCGCTGAGGTTTGACATTTTTGAGAAATACATGGAAGTCAATGAGGCCGAGGGGTGAAAATCCTGTCGCATGACTTCGCTCTAAAGCACCTTGACAGAAATCCGTAGCCCTAGGAAAATTTCGAAAACATTTTACCGGAGCAGGCACGCGTATCGATTTTTGACCGGTTTGATACCGATAGGGCGATATTTGTGGGCGTGACGGCAATTTCAAAATTTATTTGGGGGTCAAAATCTCTCTGCTTCCCACACTCTAACGAGACGCCGGCTACACTCTAGTTCCCGCCGTTTCAAACCGACAAAAATTTTTGATCGTTTTTTGCTTTTTACGTCGCCATCGTAAGTCCGAATCCCCATAAAAGTAATAGCTCCAATGCCGGGATCGAGCCGCACGTTTCGATACCACTTTTGTGGGTGGGCTCGCAGCGGTACGAGCCGCATTAAGGTCACGGAAGAAGAAGTTATAACTAGAAAATTCCTGGAGAAATTTAACCGGGGCCTGCCAAAGTGTCCCGTCGATTCTGATGCTAAACATTAGCATCAATGATAAAACAATGCAATGTAGCATGTGGACAATCACAAGAATGTTCACTAACTGTACTTGCACCATTCAGTATGTTAAAATGATGAATGAGCTAAAATTAGCCAAAATGCTAATGTTAGCATTAGCAAATGCTAATGTCATAGCATGTGGGCATCACTAGCATGTTGTCTGTATTTGACTTACTCCATTCAATGTTAACCTGGAAGAAAATTATACTGCAGGATAATGTTATTGCACTGCCTACGGCAGTGCACTAGTGGGGACAGTGAAATGCTAATGTTTGTGCTAAAGTTGATGCACCGTCTTGCTGCGCAAGACCTGAGAGAAAAGATGATGTAAGATAATATCATTGCAGCGCCTGCGGCGCTGCCTAGCCACAGACGAATGTTAAGGCTTTTATTTTGAAATTTTCATTAAGCTTAATTTTAAATGTCCAAAGTAATCCCATGATTAACATTCATTGGGTCAAATGAGTTATAAAATGGCCAAAACAAAAATAAACTGATGTAAAAGTTTCAGGGCTTTTATTTTGAAATTTTCAGTAACATCGTTTCTAAGGGCCCAACTAATCCCATGTTAACACTGATTCGGTGAAATCAGTTTTGCAATTGCGAAAATAACATTATCTGATGTAAAAATGTAAAGGCTTTTATTTTGAAATTTTCAGTAATCATCATTTCAAGGGGCCCAACTACTCCCATGTTAACAGTGATTGGGTTTAATCAGTTATATTTTGCTCCAAAGAGCAATTATGTGATTTTAAAATTTTCAGGTCTTTATTTTGAAATTTTCAGTACGCTTCATTTTAAGGGATACACTAATCCTATGAGTAACAGTGTTTGGGATAAATCAGTTATCTATTGGTTAATATAGCAAGTAGTTCTACATGTCAGTTCTGTTTTAACAGATTTTTATTTAAAACTACAAATATGGAGTATTTGTAGTCCTAATCTGTAGTCCTAATCAGCTGCTTGGCCCTGCTGTGTTCATAAATGAGTTTCTATTGGTTAATATAGCAAGTTTCTACATGTCAGTTCTGCCCTCTGTTTTAACTGATTTTTATTTAAAACTACAAATATGGAGAATTTGTAGTCCTAATCAGCTGCTCGGCCCTGCTGTGTTCAAAATCACTTATGTATTGGTCAAACAGCAAGTAGTTCTACATGTCAGTTCTGCCCTTGTTTTAACTGATTTTTATTTAAAACTACAAATATGGAGAATTTGTTCCTAATCTGTAGTCCTAATCAGCTGCTCGGCCCTGCTGTGTTCCGTTGCTATGGGAATGGATCCTCTGCCAACTGTCATGTTGTGAAACAGAAAGGTGAGAAAGAATTCTATCTTTGTGAGACACCCAGTCAGTTTGAAGGGAAAACCATTCCGAACAACTCCTTCCCGTTCGGGAACCGTGGCACGTATCGGAAAACGGTTTGAAGCGTATGAGAGGGCTATCTTTCGTCTCCGATAGTACCGCGAATCATATCTGTACATCCTCACAGTAATAACAGCGACGAGATAGAAATGGTTGTGCGCTGAGGTTTGACATTTTTGAGAAATACAAAGTCAATGAGGCCGAGGGTGTGAAAATCCGTCGCATGACTTCGCTCTAAAGCACCTTGACAGAAATCCGTAAGCCCTAGGAAAATTTCGAAAACATTTTACCGGAGCAGACACTCGTACGATTTTTGACCGAGTTTGATACCGATAGGGCGATATGTGTGGGCGTGACGGCAATTTCAAAATTTATTTGGGGGTCAAAATCTCTCTGCTTCCCACCTCTAACGAGACGCCGGCTACACTCTAGTTCCCGCCGTTTCAAACCGACAAAAATTTTAAATCGTTTTTTGCTTTTTACTTCGCCATCGTAAGTCCGAATCCCCATAAAAGTAATAGCTCCAATGCCGGCGCCGAGCCGCACGTTTCGATACCACTTTTGTGGGTGGGCACGCAGCGGTATGAGCCGCATTAACGGTCACGGAAGAAGAAGTTATAATAATAATAATAATAATAATAATAATAAAGAGGCGTTCTATTGGGTGAAGAACAATAGGTGCCTGCCATGCAATGCATGAGGCTGTGACTTTGTCACTGCCTCCTATGCATTGCTATGGGCATGCCCCAACTAGAAAATTCCTGGAGAAATTTAACCGGGGCCTGCCAAAGTGTGCCCGTCGGATTGGACCCAGCGTGCTGATGCTAAACATTAGCATCAATGCTAAGCTTGGTTAAAAAAAATCAAAGGAATGTTGACTAACATGGACTTGCACTACTGAGTCTGTTAAAATAAGTGTATATGCTAAAATTAGCCAAAATGCTACTGTTAGCATTAGCAAATGCTAATGTCAGTAGCATGTGGAGCATCACTAGCATGTTGTCTGTAATTGACTTACTCCATTTAGTACACGAAACATGGCTAATAAGCTTTAGACATAGCTAATACCTTATTTAAGGTAAAATGCTAATGCTAATGCTCTGTCTTGCTGCGCAAGAGAGAGCCCTAACCTGAGAGAAAAAGGTAATGAAAAATAATATCATTGCAGCGCCTGCGGCGCTGCCCTAGCCACAAACGAATCTTAAGGCTTTTATTTTGAAATTTTCATTAAGCTTCATTTTAAATGTCCAAACTAATCCCATGATTAACATTCATTGGATTAAATGAGTTATAAAATGCCCAAAACAAAAATGAACTGATGTAAAAGTTTCAGGGCTTTTATTTTGAAATTTTCATTAAACTTAATTTTAAATTGCTTCAGTAATCCCATGTGTAACAACGGTTGATTAAAATCAGTTATAAAACTCCCAAAACACAAGTAGTTGTAAAGGACAGCTTAGTCCTCCTCAGTATAAAGTGACAGTTCCGCCATGTTGTAGTTCTTTAATTCAGTCATTGTAGTTCTAAAGAGCAGCTCAACTGTCATGTGAGTGACACAGAATTCCAACTGTTTGAAGCAGTTAGTTTTTGTGACAGGCCTGAGAGGAATATTCAGGCTTTTATTTTGAAATTTTCATTAATCATCATTTCACAGGGCCCAACTAATCCCATGTGTAACAGTGATTCGGTGAAATCAGTTATATTTTGCTCCAAAGAGCAATTATCTGATGTAAAAATTTTCAGGTCTTTTATTTTGAAATTTTCAGTAGGCTTTATTTTAAAGGGATACACTAATCATATGAGTAACAGTGTTTGGGATAAATCAGTTATCTATTGGTCAAAACAGCAAGTAGTTCTACATGTCAGTTCTGCCCTCTGTTTTAACTGAGTTTTATTTAAAACTACAAATATGGAGTATTTGTAGTCCTAATCAGCTGCTCGGCCCTGCTGTGTTCATAAATCAGTTATCTATTGGTCAAAACAGCAAGTAGTTCTACATGTCAGTTCTGCCCTCTGTTTTAACTGATTTTGATTTAAAACTACAAATATGGAGTATTTGTAGTCCTAATCTGTAGTCCTAATGAGCTGCTGGGCCCTGCTGTGTTCCGTTGCTATGGGAATGGCTCCTCTGCCAACTGCCATGTGTGTGAGACAGAAAGAATTCTATCTTTGTGAGACACCCAGGCAGTTTGAATGGAAAAACCATTCCGAACAACTCCTTCCCGTTCGGGAACCGTGACACGTATCGGAAAACGGTTTGAAGCGTATGAGAGGGCTATCTTTCGTCTCCGATAGTACCGCTATTCATATCTGTACATCACTCACAGTAATAACAGCGACGAGTTAGAAATGGTTGTGCGCTGAGGTTTGACATTTTTGAGAAATACATGGAAGTCAATGAGGCCGAGGGTGTGAAAATCCTGTCGCATGACTTCGCTCTAAAGCACCTTGACAGAAATCCATAAGCCCTAGGAAATTTTCGAAAACATTTTACCGGAGCAGGCACTCGATCGGTTTTGACCGAGTTTGATACCGATAGGGCGATTTTTGTGGGCGTGACGGCAATTTCAAAATTTATTTGGGGGTCAAAATCTCTCTGCTTCCCACACTCTAACGAGACGCCGGCTACACTCTAGTTCCCGCCGTTTCAAACCGACAAAAATTTTAAATCGTTTTTTGCTTTTTACTTCGCCATCGTAAGTCCGAATCCCCATAAAGTAATAGCTCCAATGCCGGGATCGAGCCGCACGTTTCGATACCACTTTTGTGGGTGGGCACGCAGCGGTACGAGCCGCATTAACGGTAACGGAAGAAGAAGTTATAACTAGAAAATTCCTGGAGAAATTTAACCGGGGCCTGCCAAAGTGTGCCCGTCGGATTGGACCCAGCGTTCTGATGCTAAACATTAGCATCAATGCAAAACTTGTCTAAAAAATTACAAAGTATCATGTGGAGAATCACAAAAATGTTGACTAACATGGACTTTCACCATTCAGTCTGTTAAAATAAGTGTATATGCTAAAATTAGCCAAAATGCTAATGTTAGCATTAGCAAATGCTAATGTCAGTAGCATGTGGGGCATCACTAGCATGTTGTCTGTAATCGACTTACTCCATTTAGTACACGAAACATTGCTAATAAGCTTTAGACATAGCTAATACCTTATTTAATGTAAAATGCTAATGCTAATGCTCTGTCTTGCTGCGCAAGACAGAGCCCTAACCTGAGAGAAAAAGATAATGTAAGATAATATCATTGCAGCGCCTGCGGCGCTGCCTTAGCCACGGACGAATCTTAAGGCTTTTATTTTGAAATTTTCAGTAAGTTTTATTTTAAAGGGCTACACTAATCCTATGAGTAACAGTGTTTGGGATAAATGAGTTATCTATTGGTGAAAACAGCAAGTAGTTCTACATGTCAGTTCTGCCCTGTTTTAAAAGATTTTGATTTAAAACTACAAATATGGAGAATTTGTAGTCCTAATCAGCTGCTTGACCAAGTTATCTATTGGTCAAAACAGCAAGTAGTTCTACATATTAGTTCTGCCCTCTGTTTTAACTGATTTTGATTTAAAACTACAAATATGGAGTATTTGTAGTCCTAATCTGTAGTCCTAATGAGCTGCTCGGCCCTGCTGTGTTCCGTTGCTATGGGAATGGATCCTCTGCCAACTGCCATGTGTGTGAGAAAGAAAGAATTCTATCTTTGTGAGACACCCAGTCAGTTTTAATGGGAAAACCATTCCGAACAACTCCTTCCCGTTCGGGAACCGTGACACGTATCGGAAACGGTTTGAAGCGTATGAGAGGGCTATCTTTCGTCTCCGATAGTACCGCGATTCATATCTGTACATCACTCACAGTAATAACAGCGACGAGTTAGAAATGGTTGTGCGCTGAGGTTTGACATTTTTGAGAAATACATGGAAGTCAATGAGGCCGAGGGTGTGAAAATCCTGTCGCATGACTTCGCTCTAAAGCACCTTGACAGAAATCCGTAAGCCCTAGGAAAATTTCGAAAACATTTTACCGGAGCAGGCACTCGTATCGATGTTTTGACCGAGTTTGATACCGATAGGGCGATATTTGTGGGCGTGACGGCAATTTCAAAATTTATTTGGGGGTCAAAATCTCTCTGCTTCCCACACTCTAACGAGACGCCGGCTACACTCTAGTTCCCGCCGTTTCAAACCGACAAAAATTTTAAATCGTTTTTTGCTTTTTACTTCGCCATCGTAAGTCCGAATCCCCATAAAAGTAATAGCTCCAATGCCGGGATCGAGCCGCACGTTTCGATACCACTTTTGTGGGTGGGCTCGCAGCGGTACGAGCCGCATTAACGGTAACGGAAGAAGAAGTTATAACTAGAAAATTCCTGGAGAAATTTAACCGGGGCCTGCCAAAGTGTGCCCGTCGGATTGGACCCAGCGTTCTGATGCTAAACATTAGCATCAATGCAAAACTTGTCTAAAAAATTACAAAGTATCATGTGGAGAATCACAAAAATGTTGACTAACATGGACTTTCACCATTCAGTCTGTTAAAATAAGTGTATATGCTAAAATTAGCCAAAATGCTAATGTTAGCATTAGCAAATGCTAATGTCAGTAGCATGTGGGGCATCACTAGCATGTTGTCTGTAATCGACTTACTCCATTTAGTACACGAAACATTGCTAATAAGCTTTAGACATAGCTAATACCTTATTTAATGTAAAATGCTAATGCTAATGCTCTGTCTTGCTGCGCAAGACAGAGCCCTAACCTGAGAGAAAAAGATAATGTAAGATAATATCATTGCAGCGCCTGCGGCGCTGCCTTAGCCACGGACGAATCTTAAGGCTTTTATTTTGAAATTTTCAGTAAGTTTTATTTTAAAGGGCTACACTAATCCTATGAGTAACAGTGTTTGGGATAAATGAGTTATCTATTGGTGAAAACAGCAAGTAGTTCTACATGTCAGTTCTGCCCTGTTTTAAAAGATTTTGATTTAAAACTACAAATATGGAGAATTTGTAGTCCTAATCAGCTGCTTGACCAAGTTATCTATTGGTCAAAACAGCAAGTAGTTCTACATATTAGTTCTGCCCTCTGTTTTAACTGATTTTGATTTAAAACTACAAATATGGAGTATTTGTAGTCCTAATCTGTAGTCCTAATGAGCTGCTCGGCCCTGCTGTGTTCCGTTGCTATGGGAATGGATCCTCTGCCAACTGCCATGTGTGTGAGAAAGAAAGAATTCTATCTTTGTGAGACACCCAGTCAGTTTTAATGGGAAAACCATTCCGAACAACTCCTTCCCGTTCGGGAACCGTGACACGTATCGGAAAACGGTTTGAAGCGTATGAGAGGGCTATCTTTCGTCTCCGATAGTACCGCGATTCATATCTGTACATCACTCACAGTAATAACAGCGACGAGTTAGAAATGGTTGTGCGCTGAGGTTTGACATTTTTGAGAAATACATGGAAGTCAATGAGGCCGAGGGTGTGAAAATCCTGTCGCATGACTTCGCTCTAAAGCACCTTGACAGAAATCCGTAAGCCCTAGGAAAATTTCGAAAACATTTTACCGGAGCAGGCACTCGTATCGATGTTTTGACCGAGTTTGATACCGATAGGGCGATATTTGTGGGCGTGACGGCAATTTCAAAATTTATTTGGGGGTCAAAATCTCTCTGCTTCCCACACTCTAACGAGACGCCGGCTACACTCTAGTTCCCGCCGTTTCAAACCGACAAAAATTTTAAATCGTTTTTTGCTTTTTACTTCGCCATCGTAAGTCCGAATCCCCATAAAAGTAATAGCTCCAATGCCGGGATCGAGCCGCACGTTTCGATACCACTTTTGTGGGTGGGCTCGCAGCGGTACGAGCCGCATTAACGGTAACGGAAGAAGAAGTTATAATAATAATAAAGAGGCGTTCTATTGGGTGAAGAACAATATGTGCCTGCCATGCAATGCATGACAGTGACTTTGTCACTGTCTCCTATGCATTGCTATGGGCAGGCCCCAATAATAATAAAGAGGCGTTCTATTGGGTGAAGAACAATAGGTGCATGCCATGCAATGCATGAGGCTGTGACTTTGTCACTGCCTCCTATGCATTGCTATGGGCATGCCCCAATAATAAAGAAACGTTCTATTGGGTGAAGAACAATATGTGCCTGCCATGCAATGCATGACAGTGACTTTGTCACTGTCTACTATGCATTGCTATGGGCAGGCCCCAATAATAAAGAGGCGTTCTATTGGGTGAAGAACAATAGGTGCATGCCATGCAATGCATGAGGCTGTGACTTTGTCACTGCCTCCTATGCATTGCTATGGGCATGCCCCAATAATAATAATAATAAAGAGGCGTTCTATTGGGTGAAGAACAATAGGTGCATGCCATGCAATGCATGAGGCTGTGACTTTGTCACTGCCTCCTATGCATTGCTATGGGCATGCCCCAATAATAAAGAGGCGTTCTATTAGGTGAAGAACAATAGGTGCCTGCCATGCAATGCATGACAGTGACTTTGTCACTGTCTCCTATGCATTGCTATGGGCAGGCCCCAATAATAAAGAGGCGTTCTATTGGGTGAAGAACAATAGGTGCATGCCATGCAATGCATGAGGCTGTGACTTTGTCACTGCCTCCTATGCATTGCTATGGGCATGCCCCAATAAAGAGGCGTTCTATTGGGTGAAGAACAATAGGTGCATGCCATGCAATGCATGAGGCTGTGACTTTGTCACTGCCTCCTATGCATTGCTATGGGCATGCCCCAATTATGAAAAGTCAAGCTGCAATTGCAGTACTACCTGCGGCTAAGCTGTAAAACGTTAGTCTTGGGGGATGAAGTGTGTATGAAAGCCTTACTGGTTTTGTTAGCATACCTGTAGAGCTGTATTTATTTCTGTGTTTAATCAAGGAAAATTATTTCCATGTGCTAAGAGGTTATTGTTGTGCTTGTTATAAAAGGTTTCAGCAGAACACTTGATTAATTGGCCATGTCTTTGCTGCTGCAGTTGGGCTGAAGCTAACCGACCAATTATCATAATCCAGGGCTGTTTATTTTCCCTCCACTGCCAGTCATGACACATCAACTAAGCCACTGGTTCAACAGAGCAAGGCCCGATGACAAGAGATGCTCAGTAGCCTGGGAGACAGGGGGAGGAGGCAGGACAAGGTCTTTTCAGTATGTCAGTCAAATACAATACTGCGGTGACTGAAAGATGATCTGTCTCTGTTGGCTTAGCTTGTGGACACCAATGATGAACACAGAGAAAAAAAGAAAGCTTTCAGAAAGGTAGTTTAGTTTATAGCATGATGTAAATCCTTTTTAAAGCTTTATTGTTGGAAATTTTAAAGCAAAATAATAAAAAAAGCCACATTAAAACTGCTGTGTCAACAATGTCTTATGGGTATGTCAGAGTCTACCCACAGTTAGAAAAAAAGAGAAGAAGTCTATGTTATTATGAGGTTATCGGGAAGGAAAAAGTAATTCAACTTCCGCTACTCAGAATGAGTCTTTTTACCATACATGCTGGCATATATTTCTCTCTTTTCCTCTGTCTAGACATGCAGAGCAGGACCGCAGCTTGCATACCGGACAATGGAGCCATACAGGTCTCTGGAGAACCATGAACAACCAATGCAAAGTTTTAAGGCTCCCTTGCAGGAGTTGTGCAAGTTAAGTAAATGTGTTAAAGCACAAAGTTTGCCTCAAATATTAAAATGCATTTTGATAGAGATTTACATGAAATGATAGCACTGTTCGTCAACCTTGCTGATCCACGCTGTGGAATGTGGATCAGCGGCACACGTATTTCTTCAGTTGTCATCTACATTTATTTTTCAGGAATCAAGGAATTTTCATCAGTCCAGTTTAGGTCGAACCTAAACTGACCAGGTCAATCATGATTCTAATGCCAAAAAAGTAAGCAACTTTGCTTTTTTAATGCAAGATAAAGTATATATATCAGATCAGGTTCCTGACTAAAGCAACACTATATTTTAGATTTTGAACTTCATGATGATCAAATCTACTTCAGAATTGTTATTTTAGTGGTGGCGGTCCAAATAATGCTGCTACTGTTTGGTTGACAAGAACTTTGTTGCTACTGTGTAGGTATCATTTCACCCCACCAGTGATCGGGAGGGAAATTGAATTTCCTTTTTTGCTTTACCTGTTAAACGGCTTTGTCCAGAAACCTGCTACTTTCTGACCTTTGCTTCAACCTGTTACAACCATAGTGACATGGTCTGCCTCATGTCACTCACCTTGTTACATTGACTGCACCAGTCCACCAGGTGTTAATTGCCACATTTACTACTCAGGGCCTTAGTTAATCTTTGAGCAACATGCATTTTCTTACCCAGTAGCACCAACAGTCATTGTTGAGGTTAATAGTTGCAGATGTTGTGTTTTTGGAGCCTTTTCTAAACACCTCTTTTGTAATAAGGAAAAAAAAGTTTGCTCATTTGGCTAAACGGAATATAAACCGCAGGAACAATGCAGAATGAATCAATTTAAATCATAAAGCTTTTTTGCTAAAATTTTATTTAAGTCAAACGGGGGACAACATTTGAACCAAAGTTCAACCTTGTTATAATTTAATAAACTAATAAACATATTAAGGTGAAATTAATTAAACATAAATGTCATGTTAAGAAGATTTCAGAAATCTATCAAGGAAGATAAGATGTATTACTTTGCAATTTACCTCCGTCCCAACAGAAGCACAATTATTCAATATGTGAAATATTGAGTGACTTGCTAAAGTATTTTAACACAAATACCTTTTCCACAATGTCAATGTGATGAAACAAATTCATGTGATAATAGACTAAAAGAGCTTGAGTAAAAACCTCATGTTTCAGATATTTATTTGTAAAGAATTGTTGGAAAATCATGTTTTTTATTTAAATACAACTACATTCTACTTTGTAGTTGTAGCATAACAAAACACACAAAAAAATAAAGCGAATATTTTTGCAAAGCACCATCAATGACATAAGGTTTTTCATAAAATTTGATAACATGCTGAAAAATGTTTAAATTTTTACTTCAAAAAAATCCTAAACATCCATGGTGTGAATTTTTTCTCTGTCCTTTATGACAAACATAAGCTCTTTCTTAGATATAATGTTTCAAATTAAAATATGTGTTAAAGTGACTCTTTCAGCAGCTCATAAATTCCTCACACTGTACCCTCTCTGCCAAGAGACTTTCACTATTTTTCTTATCTTGAGCTCGTCTCTCCGGGGCAGGGGCAGCAGTCATAGCAGTGACTGTCCGCAGAGGAAATTAAAGTGAAATACATCCCCCTTTGTGGCTCTCACACTTCACACGCCAGTGAAGCACCTTTTCTGTGAATGTCATATTTACAGCCAGCCAAAGCTACTATAAACACAATTTTTCATGCGACTGAATAAATCAGAGCTTCACTATTTTAAATCCACACCAATGTTAAAGCACACTCTTGGCACTTCTACTGCACCTAAATTTAAAGATCAAGAGCTGAAACCTTTTGTCATTGTCTAAGGAAATATATACCATTTTAAAGGTCGGTGTATGAAGTTCAGGTTGGAGAAGTAGAGCTTCTTCTAACACTGAATGGATCTTTTCATCTCTGACAGAACTGATCAGAAGGACAACTTAGAGACGGCTGCTGACAGAAAATCTCTTGCGAAAATATTTGAGTGCTCATACAGTCCGACAAACACATCATATGTTGAAAATACAAACATTCTGAAACAAGCGTGGTTGAGACTGAAGTCGGAGTCAGCCTCTGCCATCCCCATGTACTCTATAAATAACCTATAATTCTCAAGAGACTGAATACTAGTCAGTGCTGTAACTGTCAGCATGACAGACTCATGTCTCATGTTGTTATTCCACAACTATTCCATCATCGGTCATGATTTATTCAAAGGTAACATTTCATTTAAGGGTACCTTTCATGAGTTTTAAGCTTTTTCTTTGTCATTTGTCTTCACGCTTTCAGCTTAAAGGTAGGTATTACATATTTTCCAGGCACATAGTGCCATTTTATAGCTCGGCCAAGTAACTATATGATCATTGGTTACTGTTTAATATTAAAAATAGCTTAAAAGAAATTAAACGTCACCAATTAATGCCTTAAAATTGGGCCTTTGTCTCTTTAAGAAGCTACTCTTTCTGGCACTCCCCCTTCAAAACTTCATCATGCACTTGCTAATTGGTGATGCCACTAGTCTGATGGAGATAAGTATATATATATATATATATATATATATATATATATGTATGTGTGTGTGTGTGTGTGTGTGCGTGTGTGTTAAAGTGACTCTTTCAGCAGCTCATAAATTATATGTAAAATATAAATAAAAAATACGTATGGGTAAATATTGCCACAGCAAAACAGTAAAGCATTTCAAGCATTTAAAACATAGTTTAGAGTTTTGTCCTTCAACCAGAAATAGGTTGGTTAGTTTGTACTTGTTAAGGGAGAAACAACAAAATTTATTTAAAGAAGAAGAGAAGTAAAATAAAAATAAAAATAAAAAAAATACTGGGACTTCAGATAGAAAAAACTTGCATTTGCACAAGTCTGCTTTATACTGATGCAGTGGGACTGTCCACAGTAAAACTGTCATGGTTCATAAATATAACTAACCAGGGCTTTTCTGAGAAGGAAAGGCACGCTCCAACTGCAGCACAGGCCTTTGAGGATTAAACCCAGGATTCTCACGGTGATGCAACTGCTCAACAGTGAAATGCTGCTGCCTGTCCATGGCTGCTCCAAAGAGAAGAGGGCCCCATGTGATTTCAGAGAGATTTAAATCACTTCACGTGGAATGTTCCTGCTGTTTGGTACCTACAGAAAACTGCTTTAAAGTGCTCCTTTTCAGCCCTTGTGAGAGACACCACTGAAGAAATTGATTATTAATCTCTTTATAGTCAAAAAGAAGCAAAACCAAATGTGTTTGCAGCATATCTGGCACTTCATTTGTTGAATCAGAGGAGTGTGAGAACGTGTGAAGAGATTGCTTTCTTTTACTTTTACTCTTCATCAGTCATGAATTTCAAAACTTGCATTCAGAACATTATAAAATTGCTGTGATTTATCCAAATCACGATTGTGTATGTTTGCACATGTTTAAATCCTTTTACTGTGAATTTAAAGGCATAATGGCCTAAGCTGAAATCGCCACAGTATTTAATTAAAATCTGATAGTTATAGCTGGTGACAAAGTTGCTGGCAAGGTTTGTGGTCTTGAGAAACAGAAAACAATGTTTAACAACTCTGAATCCCTAACCACTGTAACTCTGTGCAAATGGACTGCAAAACGTCAAGATAGACATCGCAGAGATACAGGACAAATCTGCTGATCTGTGGATGAAATAGCCAGTTCAGCTATTAACAAAACTGGCTACATTTGTCTGCCATTAGGGCCATTTATGTTCAAAGACATGGAAACAACAAGCTGATTAGCTTGACATTGCACCACCCTCATTTCAATCTACAGTAGGAGCCTGTATGCGCGTGTGTGTATGTGTGTGTGTCACCAATGCCAAAATGAGAGGAAAAATTTTTTTCTTCAGATTGGATAATAACGTTGCAAATCTGATAAATTCAACCTTACTCGCAGCTTATTAGATCTGGTGAATTTAACACTAAATAATGGTCATTTAGTTCTGACCAGCAGTTTGGGGTACATTTGAAGGTTGTACATAGTGAGTTTAAAAGAGATTAAAATTTACTGTACATCACGTAATCCTGCTTTTAGGAAACTTCTTAATAAAGGTTAAGAAAATAAAAGTTTGGCTCTTATATAAATGTTTAAAAGTTAGAACATGTTTGAAATCCACCCTGTCTATCGACGTGTGCGATTGTGTGTGATTGTGTGTGATTGTGTGTGCTTTTTTCTATTTCAGTTTTTATAAAAATTCCTGAGGGATAATCCCATAATTAGAGCAGATAGAACATGAAGTTTATTCAGGTGAGTTTGTTTTAAATGAGCCTGACTACCTTCTCTTCTCTTCTGCAGTTAAGGAAAAAAAAGGCTTCAAGATGGAAGACCGTCAGTTGCTTAAACTGGTAAAACCCTGTAAGATTATACAGAAAAGAAATGTGGTTTTGGTTGAACTGATGAACCGTTTATGAGGCTAAATGTGGATAACTTTTTAAACTACATGGAATTCCAGGAAGTCCTTAGGTAGTTTTATACAAGTAACAAACTAGATGTTGACCGATTTATGTTAACAAAGCATATGAGTTTTAAAAAAGATACAACTTTAAAACTGACCACATTTTCTGTCACATAGTTTTAATTCATTTTAATGAGATAACATGGTTCAGGACTACAGTGACAAAACCTCAGATATTGGCAAAATATTGTGGTGCCCTGGTATTTTAAAATTTTGAGAACACTAAATACTAAACACTATCTATGGCGTAATGATTTGTTACAGAAAGTGTTGGTAAATGCCTTTTTGTTTGGCACGAGCATACACTAAATTAATACATCTGTTTTAGACATGAATATTTGCAGAATATTGACGAGCATAACTCTGTGGTTTGTCTTTCAAAATCAAAAAGTGGCACAAGAAGCAAAGCAGCAGAGAACATCTAGCTATTTTTAAAGTCTTCTATTTGAAAACATTAAGGTTTCTTATTCAGCTTCCATGACAATAAACAAAGCAAGGTGGACTGAACCAAAAATTTTTGTCAGCTTTATATAAAAGCTTTTTTTTACTGGCAAATGTTGGCAAAGTCTTTCTAAAAATTCCAAAAGAAAAAAAAAAAAAAAAAAAGAAAAGATTTAATTGTTTATTGCGATGGAATGGCGACCTGATGATCGCCTGATGACAGTCTGTCGCCTGATGACCGCTGGAGGGACAAGCATGTTAGTTAATGGATGGCTAGATATTAATTGATCTCTCCAAATTTTCCTTAGGAACATATATCTGCTTGGTTGTTTGTCCTGTGTGCGTCTATGTTGCTCTGTGATGGACTGCTGACCTGGCGGATGGGTAATTTCACTATTTTATAAGTCCTTCATCTATCCATCCATTGTTTTATCCTTTAGTAAGTGACTATTGTTCAAACTAAATATCATCAGTTTTACAATTATCTGTTGTTTTTTTTTTTTTTTTTTTTTTTTTTACAAATAATAGAATGCACTGGCAATATTAAATTACCATGACAAAATATTATCCTTATTTCATGAGTTGAGCAGTAACGTTTTTCTCTACTGCCCATGCTTGTAACAAACATTTGTTTTTGTTGTTCCTGTTTTATGCAGATGGTGTAGGTAACATATTAAACTAAACAAAAACAGGCAAAAGGTAATACATTCATTTTAAACTCAATTTGCTACAATTTTAGAACAGCACTTCAGGCGCCGAGCATTAAACTCTTTGGTTTAGAGACAGGAAGCAGATGGCCTTCCTTCACCCTCCATGTGGGATCATATACCCTCCATAAGCCCATTAACACCTCAAATCTGGTAGCCTTGCTCATGTGGTGTGCATTAATCTATGACGCACATCTTCAATTTGCTCCATGTTGTTGTCTTGTCAACTACAAACAGTCCTGCTTTAGCTGGGTGAAGCCATCAGTTAAAGCTCATGCACGGTGTGAAAACAGAGTTGCAACCATGTGGTTTTAAACTGCCTCCTCCTCGCCATGTTTTTGGAATCATTTCCAGCTGTTCCACAGCCACTAATGGCACTGTGGGCCCACATTGGTGTTTTAACATCGGCCAAGTCTCAGCCTCTCTCTTGCCTGGTAGAAGCAGAGGAGGTTTTTAGCTACTGTTTAACAAATGGTTTTTCAACCCACATTGTGAGTAATAAAAGACATCCCACTGAGTGTCCTGAACACTATCCTCAAGCATAGGATTAGAGCTTGCTGGATGAAAATCATTAAATATTTTGAGGTTTAATAGATTTATGAACAGGTATAAACAAATCAGGGAGACAACAGTCTCAGAATAAACTGAATCTGTATATTTGTAAACTGTTCAACCTGACATACTCAATTTAGTTTTACATACAACTTCAAAACAAATTTGTGAAATTGTGCAGCCTTGGCCTCTTGTACGGTAAAGATCGCCAGGCATTTTGTTTGAAGCATATTGTAAGTTAAACCTGTTTTTTTTTTTTTTTTAGTCTGCACATTTATTGAAAAAAAGAAGCAAGGATTGCATTTGTTTTGGCAATAGTGGTACATCTGAATCTGTGGCATGATTTCCCAAGTTTAGTGATAGCATTTAGTATGCTATATTAGTAAAAACAGAACAGGTTCAAAAAGAACATTCGCTAAAGTCATTTAAATTGAGTAAATTAGTGATTTATTGAGTTGATACATTTCAGTATATTATCAAGCCCTGAAATTGTACAAATGTCCATTTTAAAAACTTCATTTACATGTGCGTTCTTCAGATTATTTTTTTATTTCTTGCATGTGCAATTTTTGACCTGCTGGAGATTAAGCCAAATGAAATTAAAGCAATGCTTAATTTCTCTCATCCTGGCCTCTCGTGCTTAATAAAAAGGGTTTTTTATGTATTTTTAAATCTGATTACAATTGTAAATTTACTTGCGAAAAATAAAAAATCTTAGCAAAACTTTTCAAATAAGACTGAAAACCATGACTTTGTTCAAAGACTGCATAAAATGCTTTAGAGTCAATAGATCTTGTTTTAGGAAACATTTGCTCCTTCGTGAGGAGTTTATATAAATGTTTTATTTTGTGAGAGAAGGTCACACTCATAATCTATGTTTCAAAATTGAAAAGAATGGGCTGTTTTTTTTTTTTTTCTGAGTTTCAAAAGCAAACCTATTGCAGAGCAAGTTAAACTATCAGCTCACTTTAAAAATAACACATGAACCAACTTTGTGAAGCTGTATACCCATGACTAAATCTAAATGTGTCTTGATTAGCCTGGATCTTGACTAATGGTAGAAGCTCAAATGTGTTTTAGAAAATGAGCAATAGTTTAAGCCTTGCATAATTTAATCATTTAGAGAAACTTCAAGTTAAATTTATAAACAAGATATAAATTAACATCAATGTTCCATGCAAAATAACTTTTATGAACTAGATGTAAACAAATTAATTTGTAAAGCATTCAGTTTAGAAAACGTTGACTGAAATGTTTTGGACTTCATGCACAGGAGAAATCTATAATGAGTAAATAAAAATACCTTTAAAGCTTAACCTGTGCAAGAATTTCTGATCTGGAGATCTGTTCCATTTTTTCCTCAGGTTAGAATAGTTACAGTAATGAATGTTATGAAAATTGTATCCATAAACAAACCTGATAGCATAAAAAATAAATCATGCAGCCTCTGACACAGATAATTTTGTGGATAAAATAAAAACTTTAGTTGATAACATTTTTCTTACTGGCAAAAGCAGCTGTGTGAACAACAGCTTGTTATCAAAGAAAACCATTTGCATCATTTAGCGAAAAGGCAAATGCAATTTACTGTTATTTATACCAATACTATAGTATTCTAATTTTTTCATCATCTAATGACAAAAATAATTTCAAGTGGAACATTTTGGTTGACACACGTGATTCAGTTGCCTTTTTAAAATACAATCATAATGATTCAGTACTGCAAAAGCTGCCAGCTTGGATCGTATTTGTAGCATTTTATGCCTCGTTGCAGGAGCAACTCATAGAAAACTTCATACATCAGTAGTGACTGGAAACATGACATTTCAATACTTGCCTTTATGCTTACATGCATGTGTTCATACACATTTATGATGATTGCTCCCCACAAATTTTGCCGGCTGCTCAGATGGCCAATTACTATATGAACCTTTTTGCCCTATTAAAAGAAAAGAGGCAGGACACATCTGGTGTCAATGCATCTTAAAAAACCTATTGTAATGCTCCTTTTCCTGGACTGAACGTGCTGGGAAAGAAGCCCATTTAAAAACGTGTCAGACAGCTAAGAGCTGCATCTGTTCAAGTGGAACCAGACTGCCATCACAAGCTCAGCAGAGGTACTGCAGCCGAGATGCTGCAAAGCAGAAATTAGTTGAGAAAAAGAAGAAGAAGAAAAAAAAGAGTTGTTTAAATTATATATTTTATATTTTTAAGCTACGGTAGAGATGTTCTCTGTAGGATTTTGGCTAGAAAGGTGTCCATATAAAATATTGTTTGCTTGAGCAGATTATTAAATCATTGTAGGAACATAAAATGACACCAGTTAAACGTGCAGAAAATATTTTTACTAAGGCTTATCTTAGCAGATGTTTGAAAAAGCTAAAAGCTTTCTGTCAGTGAGTCTTGAGAATGTCAAGGTCCATAAAAACTGCAGATCATAACATCAGATTAAAAGACCTGTGCTGTTCAAGTACTTGTCTTATTCAAATGGCTGGAAAACAGTAGGGAATCAATGTGAAATGGCTTTGAATGTAGTCTTTGGAACAAATTAGGTTGGTCTGCTATGTATTTGATCAACATGATTCTCCGAGGAAAAATAGGAAAATAAACACAAGTCTGCCACAGTATTTATGTCAACAAAAATTATATGTTCCACTTATAGAATCAAAAGGAAAACCAACCGTCAAAGATACTGAAGTGGATTTGGAATAAGCTGAAACGTTAGTGGTTAAAACACTGGCTGAGGCGATAGAGAAACAGACGCTGGTCACTCTGTGACGCTGCCTATGTACGCTCGCCAAACCGTAAATGACAGCGAGCAGGGAGGAGTGCCCCAGAGTCAGGATTACTTCATTCTGACCACCACAAGCATGCCATCATCTTTTAGCAACCACCATCTTCCTCAGGAAGGCCAACATCTATGACGGCGCAAATATCTAAAGCTGTACTGTAGACATCTGGGCGTGTAGGATCATGCGTTGATGCAAACACAGGGAAAACATAAGTTATATAAGTATAGCTGAACATTTGCAATTGTTATAAGTCCCGAGTGTCAGGACTGCTATAACAGTGATGAGCACAAGCTGGAGGATAATAAAATGGAAGTCAGCAATGATGACTGAAGCGCTGCCTTTGGCATCCAGATTGCATTTTTCCTTTTTTTATTAACAACCAAACCTTTTACAGTGTACACCTTGGTTTTCAGATTTGTGCATTTCGGTATATTTATGTCTTTTGTATTCTGAGTTTATTGTCTTATTCTTGAATTTTACATTTAGATCCTTTTCTGCTCTGTCTTGTTGGTTATTCTGTCGCCCATGGATTAATTCAAAGCACTTCCAATGCCATTCTCTTTCTGCTCGCCAGTAGATCTGAACAGATATTTTTCAGTGCCTGCTGGAATAGCTGTGCAAACATCTACCTAGTCCACAAATTGCCTTACCAAGGGTCTATGTTGCACTCCTACTGACTCTGGATATGTACACGATCATGTAGAACAGGTGGAGATAAACAAGACCACTTACACAAAAGGGAAGATATGACCATAGCAAAAAACCTAAATAAAAAAAAAAGAGCGTACAGCAATATTTTTAAAGCTTGAATTCTAACATTTATAACCAAAAGAACAAAAAAGCCTACTTTTTTAAGAACTTTAGTGGCTATTGCCCATGTTTATCAGTCGACTAGCTAAGGGACTGAAGGATTGTCCTATTTACGTAATGTGTTTATAGGGAACTGTAACGGCATGCAATGTATATAATCTTTACATTATTGTTTGTCTCTATCGGAATATTTATTCCTTTTTTCTCCAAACATATTAGAATCATATTAAATAGCTATTATTATTCTGTGTTAGTTAGAGAGTAATTCCAAAGAAAGACCTTCTCAAAACAGCAACAAAAAGTAAAATTCAATTATAATCGATAAATTAAAAAAATATTTTAAAAAGTACTTAAGGAAATTGTGTTAAATATTTTCCAACTGATTTTTTTTGTTGTGTATTTGTCACATTTTTTTTCAATTTAAACAATTTTTGAGAGTAAAACACAATTTGCTTGTTAAAAAAAATAAAAGGTGACACAAAAGTTAAGGAGCAGCAGCCTGTCTGGTCACATATGAACTTTCATCCTTCAGGCAGTAATACTTTCACCCTGAGGACATAAATTTATTCGACACATAGATTCACCACATTGAAGCTCTATGTCCCAGAGGAGCCGCAGCACTGACAGACTCATAGAAAAGAAGGGGGAGAGATTCAAGGCTTCCTCCCTCGGAGAATAATGCCACTTCCCTTTCACAAGGATATGCATAAACACATGCGCTATCCTCACAGCTGCCGAACACGTGCATTTCCATCCTGCTCCATCTAAAGACATGGATACTGCTGCACATTCACACCTGCTAGCAGTGGCAGTGACGGCCAGGCCTGACAGTTTCCTTCTGGCCATCATCACTTCTCAATCGCAGGAGCACAGTCCAAGCAAACAGTCCATCAGCAATGTCCTGGAAGACTTTGCCATACGGCTTTATGATCAACATCCACATCTCTGCTAATTACCACACAAAACGCTTCACTGATTGAAGGCTGTTTGTTCAAATTTGAGCCAGCAGATAAAATAACTTGATGTTGTTTATATAAGACCTGTTGATATTTAATCAATCAGCAGGAGTTGATTGACTGCAGGTATTTGAAAGAAAAATTCAGAAGAACAAACCTTAAATTAACAAACCTTCCAAATAAATAGGCAGCTACGTCTGCCTAAACAATGCTTGAACTTTAAACAAGCCTAAAGACAGTGAACTCTTGCAGATAATGTACTTCACCACCTCGTCTTTCCCTCTTTCTTTCCTAAGGTTGATAAAATCTACTGTATTGTTCTGCTAAGTTACCCTATACACTTGATATTTTAGTTGCACTGGCTTCCAATGGAACTTATAAAAGCTCAAAATCAACTTCAATAACCTTGCTTTAGTCATATTGGAGCTTTTCATAGACAAGCACCAGAACTGGAAAAGTTGCCTCCATTACTTCCCAAGCAAGTCTTTGAAGCTGTGTAATCAGTCCAAACAGAAGATTTTCAACGGACCCCCTGACATGATATCTGTCCATGTTTTGGACCTTTGTTTTTTATATATATATATAAATCAGCTAAAAATATGCATTTCTGTTTCGATATTGTTTAAATTGTTTTATTTGTTTTTTAGTGAACAATTTCTCTCCTAATTGCTGCTACTAAAATAAAAATGTTATTTCTACTTGCTTACTTTGGAAAAATTGCACATGCAGTGAGATTAATTTGACCAACAGTGACCAACAGTCTTCTCAGTAACCACTTTTTGTTACTGAAAAGATACTGGATGATAAATGACATGTTATCACTAATCAAGGGATGCAAGTCGAAACATGCTGCTATAAATCTGTGAGATTTTTTCTGAAATCAGTGGAAATTGACAGTTTTACATGTTTGCATTGTGAAAAAGTTCTCAGAATATTAAATCCCATCTACACACAATGAAAACTAAAGTAGGCTGTCTCCATGTCTGTCTGACTCCATAGCAGATAATAAATTGGCAGCTCTTACTCTACAGCGAGGGAGACAGGATGTTAAACGCCTTTCTGGCATGAACTCTGATTCTTCATTGTCTGCTTATCTGCACTAAAGACCTTCAGATAGATTACTCTGAAGGGGGAACGAAGGTTGTGTGGTAAAGTCATCACACTATGATGTAAAGCAGACGCATGCCGAGGCTTCTCTACAACAGTTCAAAACAAAATAAAACACTTGTTTAAGTTTTTACCTATTTCTCCCCTCAAGCCACCTCCTTTACTTCCATCTTTCCTCCTTTACTGGATTTATTAATGTTATTTCAGACATCAGCTGCATAATGTATGGCATAGATTTATGTGGTTGACCAAATTTTGATTCAGTGTCAAGGTCTGACATAGTGAGCCTGACTTAGAGAGCCCTGTGTCTGACCCCAGAGATGTGAACTACGGGTATGTCCAAATGTCTTTAGAATAACAACCTCTTCAATTCCTCTTTCGGTAATGGTTTGGAAAAGAGGGTTCTTCAAAATACTTAAAAGCCAGATATATTATCCCTCAAAGTCGTTTCACGTTTTGTCATGTTACAACCAAGAACTTAAAAAAATTCCATTGAGATGTTTATGTGATGAACACGAACATCTCACAGAGGACCATTTAATTCCACTTTAAAAAACTGTGGATCTCCGCAACTCCTCCAGATATACCACTGGGTTTTTTGGTTGCTTCCCTGTGTTTTTTTAGCCTGGCCTGTCAGTTGGGGTTCATGGTCATGTCTTTCCAGTTTTGAATAATTAAATGTACAAAACTTGAAATTTTGCTTTGTAACCTAATCCTGAATTAAAATACTCAATAATTCTATCTCTTTTATATGATTTTTTTTCTGTTAATCCAGAACTATGCAAAACTTGTAATGGGTATGAATACTTTTACAGGACACTGTAATTTGGTGTACTTGTATTTCAACTTTATTTGTGTGTGTGGGGGTGGGGGTGGGTGTGTGTGTGTGTGTGGAAACAGAACCCTTTATGCATGTGAGAAATGGAGGGAGAACAGCCCAAGGTGTCAGAATACACTCACAGAGGGAGGAAGTATTAGGCCAGTGTCTCGACCTTAAGGTCTCCTTGTAAAGACTGCCAGATTTGGGAGAGAGAGAGAGTAAGAATGAACTCATGAAAACAGCAGATGACCTCAGAGAGGGTACTATTTACACATTTGTTATTTCTAAACTACCAAATGATCACAATATCAGTTTTGTTCAGGCTGTATACCAAAACTCTAACTTCCGCTGAGGTTAAAATGATAAGAAGAGGTGGGAGAGATTGATAAGATGGGATGGCCTCCAGCCCACACAGATAACTATTCCCTTACTGGGAGATAATCAAGGTCAGTGCAGCTGGTTGAAGACTTGTTCTTAAGGAAGTTTGACAAGGATAGGCTTGATTCGCACTTGTTTCAAAATGTATTAATTTGTGTTCTGCAAAAACACTAAAACTTGTGGTTAAATGTGAGAAATCATTAAAAGGTTTAGGAGAAATGAAAAATTTTGAAAGGTATTGGGTTTCTGTTTTCTCAGATGATTTGACTGAATTTATGCAAAGTGAAACCACATCAGGTCAGTTTATTTTAAAATCTATTTTCTCAAAAGAGAAGGAGCTGATTTATTTTAGATACTGAATACCATTTGTTTTTGTCACAACATTCATTTATAACATTGAATTACATACATTACATATCATGTGCTTAAAATCATGTAACACAAGATATTTTGTAATTAGTCTGAACTTGTTGTGGAAATTTTAAGTATACAGTTTGGACAACCATTGCAAGGTAGCATAAACAGGCTGCTTGTCAAAGCCAAGAGCACTTTTGAAAAATATGCATAAATGGACTGCAACTGGCATTTTGTACATTTTATATTAAACCAAAAGTCTACTAAGACTCTATTTCTTCTTTAACCACAATCCTAATTTGCCTGGAAATAATGCTGCTGTTGACTGGCGAAAAAAATACACGACTTATGTGTTTTTGGAAATTAGAGAAAGAACATGTTGAGGCTGCCAGAGAGCAGCAGTAATAACGAAATGTCTGCTCCCAGCAGGAAATGACACGCATGTCGATCCTGGGCATTGCAAAGTGGAGCTGAGTTGCCCAAATAAGGCTCTGCCAGAAACAACAACATTATACACAGATCTTTCTATGTGTGCATGTTAAAAAAAAATAAAATAAAAAAAAATCTGAAATTGGCCAGTGTACCTTCCTCTCATTATTTCCATCAACTTCCCCAGCAAGAAAATCCTCAATCCTCTGATGCCATTTGTAAGAGCCAAAACAACCAAAAAATCCCACGCTGATCTGTAGAACCAACATAATGCATTACAGGCTAACAAGAAATGAGAAGGATGAGCTGAAGATACATACTGTGCCTAGTGGCACACATTAAAGCAACCAGCACAGTAATGAGGCATATTATGACTAGTTGGACCCAGCAAAAAGATCCAAGCTAAATGTTGGGATTTTGGCAATGAATTACAAAGCCTGTGATGCTATGAGCGGTGGCAGTTTCTGACATAGGACAATCACTCAGGGTGGCATCTTGTCAGGGGACAGGAGGATGAGATTGCCCTCTGAAACTGCAAAGTTATATTCGTAGTTGTACGTGAACATTTCCCTTTGTCTGTTTCTTTATTAAAGAAGCTCCATTTTCCCCAAGCCTTTTGAGGAACATAGCAAATGGAGCCCAAGGTCCTCTGGTCAGATGAAACCAAACGAGAACTTTTTTTCCGACATGCAAAACAAGATGTTCTTTAGAAAACTCACCCTGTACATCACTCTAAATAACAGGTCAACTCTCTAACATGGTAGTGATAGTATAGTGATGCTGGGGGAAGGCTTTTTTTCAGCTCGCTGAGAGAAGCTGGAGAGAGCTGACTGAAGGATGGGGCTAAATATGAGGGCAGCCCTTTGTTGGCTGTCTATACATTGTGTATTAATAAAGTCATGAATGTTTTGGTTCTTTGTTTCTGTCTGGTGCCTTTGTAATACATATGCTCCTTTGTGACCTCCATGCAAACTATGGCCACTCCTCACATGTCTCACAAGTGTATATTCAAGAAAGTGTCGCATTTCCCTATAGCAATGCATGCATTCACTACCAGAACAAATATACAGCTAAGTAGTTCTATATTGCTGAGAATCTCTTAATGGTTACATTGCTTATTTTGCACTACAGCTAGGTAGAGTAAAAAGTTCTAGAGAGCAAAGGGGGATCCCACTTCAACAAGGCCCAAGGTCGCCCTGCTTTGTCTGCTGCCACTGTACTTTGCTCAAGAATCCCTTCTGAGGAATTATAATTGAGGATAAATATTATCAAGTGCAATCCGAGAGGGTGTTGTGTATTTGTGCTGGGGCCAAGACGAGAAACTCAGTGAAACTGAACACCAGTTTGAGCCCTGACCACAGGAGAGCTTAGATGGAGGCAGGGGACCCATCTCGTTCTTTTGCCTGCCTCAGGCAGCAGGGAATACGGAGGTCAAAGGTCAAGGTAAGAAGTATAACGTCTTCAACAAAAACTCCATACTCAGGAGTACATCTAACAAAAAGCTGAACATTGAACAAGTTTTATAACAAACAAAGGGTAGGGATTACTTTCACTCATGACAGCCTTGTTCCTGGGGGTCTACATTCAGCCTTTTCTTCTAGTCTCTCATCACCAGGTGGAAGAACAACAATCCATAATCCATCCGCTCTAATCTTGTGGAGGATAACTGTCAGCACCTACATACACTGTGAAATGCTTTCCGGCCTTGTTACAACGCTGGCACCAGTGGTAATCACTCTAATCCTGGTGTATCCATGGTAAACAAAACCCTTTTGCACAGTCATTATCTATTCACAGCCAAAGGCCGTCAGATAACAAAGCAGATCTGGGTAAAGAGAGAGAGTGAAAGAAGAGAGAATGAAAAATAGTTTTGGAGGAAGTCAATGAAGCTGACAATTGAGAGAACAAGAGAAGGTGGGATACTATTTAATCGTATTATATAACAATATGTGTGGTTTGCCAAGTGGCTCTTGGTTTGCTTTATTCAGATGAGGAATAAAGCAAACCAAAAAATATAGGTTTTGTGTTGTAAAACCTATATTTTTTTTCTCAGTCTTGATGTAAAAGGATATTCTATTGTTCCACTAAACCAGTGCAGTCCAAGAGCAAAAGTGCAGAATAGACACATTTCTATGAATATGAATTACAGTGATTCTTGAAAGAATAAAAAAGCAGCAATAACAGCAAAAAAAAAAAAAAAAAAAAAAAAAAAAAAAAACACCTTCTTGAAACAATATCTGACATATTTCTTTCTTGTACACAATAACAAGCAGGGAGCTAGCAAGATGATGGAGATGAAAATAATGATGGATTTGTTAAAAATTCTAAGAAAACTCACAAAACTAACAGAATGGTGCATAAGCAGCACTTTGGACACACACAATGGAATCCAGAGAGGAGTAAATGAAAACAGCCTGCTGAAAGGCAGAGTGATCAGTGGCATTGACATCAGGTAAGGAATGGATGGCAGTGTCCACTGACACAGAGGACAGACAGAGAAATAACAAACAAGTCCTTAAGCCAACACAAGGTAGTTTATCATTGTGAAACAGATAGAAAAACACATGATTTTCAAAAATTCTGAAAAAGCTTCAAAATGTCTACTTGTTTGTAACCCTAAATAACTGATACACATAAAACCCAGTGTAACCACTTGCCTTCAGAAGTTAGTAATTAGTGTCCTCTTCAACCTAATTTAATCTATACTAATACAGCTGTCCCGTGAAGTTTTCTAAAGTTTGATAGAGGAAATTAGAGGACAGCATTATGGATCCCAAGGTCTATAGCAAAGAGAATCTCTTGATATGACCATGATTAGCTACGCACATCACAAATCTGGCCTCCTATACAAAAGAGGCAAAGGCAAAAGCCATGTTAGGAGAAAGCCAAAATAACTTTTTGACCTCCAGGCAAAATGGTGGAGAAGTATGAACATACCACACTCGTGAAACAGGGTTTGCAGTTTCATATAGTGATTTTAGGAACAGGAAAACGGGCTAGAGTTAATGGAAAAATGGGTGGAGCTAAATACAACACAATCTTGGAAGACACTTGGAGGTTTCAAAAGATCAGACATACATTGAAATGCATGTTTAGTATGACAAAATGTGAAGCTTAAGGTGTATGAATACTTTTGGAGTGCACTGTATCACAATTTGGAAGCACCTCAAAATTTTTGAATAACACATGCCTCACCGGGCTGAAAGAGAAACAAAGTAATGGTTTTCAGGGCAACCACAAAGTTTCCTTTTACATCCATTAATTTAATTTGGATATGTTTACTAAAAGAAATTTAAGGATGGAATTCATTGTGCATTTTCTTGTTCATTTTCATGGAGCTGAGAAGGTGAGAACATATTGGAGAGTCTTCATGCAGCATTATTTCAAACAAAAGTCAGTGAAGACAGCAAACATTTCCAACATAATGTACCTGGAACACACTCTTGACCTTGCTCCTTATTATTACTTATGGAATGGTAGACATATTTTGGGGCTCTGAAAAACCTTCTCGTCTTTCCATAACAATTTGATTCGATAATATATGATATTTATGTTATGGATTCAAAGAATGAGCTGTGGTGCTGTAAGAGACTTTGAGCTGAAGCACTGAAGCAGGTATGCTTGAAGGTAAAAGACAAAAAAAAAAAAAAACTGCTTCAGCAAAAGCACCGTCAAATAGCAGTTTATGTTTCAGATGCGTACTTCAAATGCCACACATTAGTTTGAATGTCCTCTGTTGTCTGTTTGCCAGGCAAACATGCACACGGCATAGTTTTTAAATCTGAAATCTTTAAATGCTGAGCTCTCTTATAATCCCATGTGGTATGCTCCCACTTAACTAGTAATTGTATTTTCTCTTCACTTATTTAACAGAACAACATGGCGGCAGTGCTCCTAATTTCTTCCTTCTGCTTGGAGGACAACTCAAGTGTTGAGTGCAAAGAGAAGTGCACACAATTAGCTAATATAATTCACAGATGTGCTCATGGAGCATTTCTGCCTCTCTGTTCTTCATCTTAAAGCTGCACAGCGGGCCAAGCAACCTGAGAGTTATAACACAGCCCTCTGAGATTTAACCTCACAGTGACCTTCTGGCACAAACATTTCATATGACGTAGTAATTAAAATACACTAATTTGATAATAATGCAATAACAGCAGCACCTGAAGGGCTAATTTAAAGAAAACATTTCCGCAGACTCCCAGTGAAGCATAAAGCTCCATAGAAAATACAGTAGCCTGTCGGTGCTCTTTCTAAGGTCTCTGGGGTATTTTGAGGTACTGATTTCATACCAGAGTCATTAAAAACCTTGTTCCCCTTTGGCTGTGAGCGCCTGCCTGGCGTCAAAGCCTGTGAGTGATATTAGATCCCCAAGGTGTAAACTTGATGAATATCTGAGGTTGTTTTGGAAAGGGTTAAGGCTGAAGCTCTTTCATAGCTCACGGTACAGAAGAGATTCAAAGTCAAATATGAGTATCCCAGACTGGAGAATTGGTTCCATTTAAAACTTCTATACATTTTACTCTTTTTCAGTTGTATAAACAATTGTTTATACAACTGTTCAAAGGGATAAGTCAAGTGACAAACAAGATCAGGATGACAAAGTGAGATGCAACAACACATCAAAAATGTTCAAAGAGAAATTCAGACAAAATTATGTCTTAGAACCAGTAAAGATACATGTATGTAAAAATATTCATTTTCTGTACATCCTTGTTCCTAGTGGGGTAAGGAAGGGTGCTGGTGCCCATCTCCAGCAAACCACTTAAGTCACACTCACTAAAACTGAACATTCACTTTCATATAATGGCAAAGACTGTCACAGCTTGGAAGGCTACCACAGCTGTGTTTTGCTTTCTAAACATTGCATAATTACTTTCAGCAACTTTTTAGGTTGTCCTCAGTTACTTTATGATTGCTCCTTTTCACTTTCATACTTTTATACATAATTCTCTACCACAGTCATTAGCAACAGGCCCAAATACAATGATGAAGGAAATATTGTCAAATTAATATATGTAAAAGCTAATGCATAAATAAGGTTTGCAAAGTAATTCCACCGTCTATTATTAACAAAGTTTTAGGTGCTGAAGTAGAAGGCTTGTCACATCCTGGATGACTAAGAATCTACCAGAGTATTAACAAAGTTATGAAAGCCGTCAACTCAGCCTCTCCCACAAACTGTCCAGCTTCGTTAATCATAACAAACCTCTCCATGGAAAGGCTCCAGACCTTATCCAAAATGTGCATTGACCATGATTGTTATTAACTACAAACTACCAAGTTGTCCCTGATTCTTCCTCATTAAAAACAAAGACAGGAAACTGAAAGCTGGAAAATAATTTGTTCCTCCCTTTCTACCACAGGCTTGGTGGCTTTTGAAGCCTACAGGAGTGGAAGTGAACTGATTGAACTTATTCAGTGAAGCTTGCTCTGCAAGACTAAGTTGCACAAATCATGCCACTGACCCATTTGTGGGTGTGTTTATTGAGTCGATGTCCAGTTTCTTTTTACTTCTAATGATCTGCACTGACACAGTGAGGCAGGTGGAATGTCTGCATGATGCCATTGCTGTTGAAATCTACTGAAAAACAGAGAACATCAACTCAGAGATGGTTATTGTTTTCTCAGAAAATGTTAATTATATTTAATTAGTTTAGGCACACTGGTAAGGATCTAAAGTGTATATACAAGGTTTTCTGCCCTCCTCGAGGGTGGTAATGGACATAGTTTACTTTCACAGTCAAAGGCTTCCATTTGCCATTGTTGTGCTAAACACTGCTTTGGCACGGAGGAAATTGAATCAAGGAGCTATCCAGCGGCATTCCTTGGGCTGTCTTGTCCTTATCATTTCCATCAGCCTGATCAGAAACACATTGGGCTCCCACCAGCCAAGGGTCAAAAAGGCACAAAACCTTTGGCAGGCAGACATTTCCTGAGCACTGCATCATATGTTGCCAGTGTTGGATTTTTGCCGGTGATGTAATTCGTAAATAAGGACTAATTTAATTAGCCAGCAGCATTGAAGTTGTTGAAAACCATACATCAGTAGTAAAAAGCAAATAAGGTTTTATTTACATTTTTTTTCCCCCTTTGGCAGTGTTATTCTGATGCAAATTGACCTGTTATATTAGTAGATCATTTGCAAGGTGATTAATAAAAGAGAACATAGCACATCTACAACAATAGTTTTACATTGCAAAATGTTGATCTAAAAAATTCTTATGGTCTTCACTGTCATAAAGCGGTACATCTACATCTTTATACACTCCACTTTGCTATAACTTGATTAGTTTTAGTACAACCTAATCAGTTTCCAATCATTATAGAGGTGCTTTAGTTCACTCTTCAGCTCGTTCCACACAGTCGTATCCCATCTTGCACACGTAACTGGAGTATCACATATTTTGAAGGAGGTTTGCTCTGTTTAAATGTCATACATTTAGTGTGGTTCTGACCATTGAAGCAAAAGGAAAACCATGCAAAACATTGAACTTAATCTGGAGGTGGAGGACATTTAAAAACAACAACCAGTAGGCCAAGGTATGGTCAGCTAAGCAAGTTCATACCGAGAGCACACAAAAAGATGCTCAAACAAAGTCATTAAAATCTAAAAACATAGTTACAGCACTCTCATTACGCTTTTACCAATGTTGATGTGAAGGTCCATGTCTGGGCAATCGGAAAGAGAATGCACATGTTTAACTTCCATAAAAGGTATAAAAACAAATACAGCGAATATATACATACCACAACATCAAATTGTTTTTCCTAATGCGTGGTAGGAAAAAATATTTCTATTAAACAGAACATGTTTTCACTTAGTTCTGGGGGAGATACTTTATCCTTACGTCAAAATGGGATTCATGTAGGTTGCTCCAAGCCAGAATACATAAGGTCACATTAATCAGCATCTTAAGCTTCTTGCAAAAGAAGCTCCATTTTATTCACTGCATCCAGGTGGATTTTTTTGGTTCAGGTAACATAATGAACACTGCTCTTTGTTTTTAAAAGCATGCATCATGTCTTCTTTCATTTTTTTTCTAAAAATGAGGACACATTGTTTAACATAGCACCTCATACCATCAGAACAACAAAAGAAACTATAGGCCACAACATATTATTATTATAAAGTGCCTTTTATGTCACATTATTATAACAACATCAATGCAATTAGGAATCAAACCACTGAGAAACAGCAAATCTGAAAAAAAATTATTTATGAAAAAAATGGAATGACAGCAGAGTTCAAAATGGAGAAAACATGCAATAGAATTAGAAAACTGAATAGTGGTCAAACAAATATCAGCAGGCGAAATACATTATTCATCACTTTTAAGGGTTTGGGATGTGTTCAGCTTACATCTTCATATCTAACCCTACATTTTGTACCTGAGTTTTTTTTTCTTCAATCATTCTTATTGCGAGTAAAGAAGTAAAGTACTATTAAAGAAATTTAAACTGCAAAAATCTATTCCCAACCTCATTGAGAGACATACAAAACAAAAGGCATACCAAAGTTTAGATCTTCATGAGGGTAAATGACACTCTTATTTCGTGGCACTCTGTGTTCCTAAAAAGGCACATCATTTTGATTTATGTGCAAAAACATGATACAACCGTATTGTCATTTAACAAGAGCAATTAAATTTAAGTACAAAGGCAGCAAAAATAGCACTTTTGTTCCAGATGTCTTCATTGTCTCTGACCACGCTCCTGCTTAAAAGCAATGATGAACTTCCAGGCTTCAACATAGTGGGACAGCAAGATTTCTTCTGGGAAGTGCTCCTCCACATCTGGAGGTATGTCCATGTCTTTTTGTTCCATGTAAGACACTAAAGATTCTTTCAAGCTTGAGAAGAGAAAAATAACAATTTCAAAAAAGGATAGTAAAAATACTGCATAAGGCATGAAACAGTCATTAAAATTGTGTCTATGAAAGTGAAGTAAAGTAGCATTAAAATAGGTGTTGTGAATCTGTTTTTTGATAGGGATAAATATTTTGCGCAACAGGAAGTCACAGAAAAGACTTGACATTACAGGCTATCTTCAATAAATTTGCCTAGACAACTCCCCAACAGTACAGCTGACGTGAAATTACAGACAGCAACAGGATTAGTGATACATCAAAACACTGGTAATTTAAAAATGTCTTGATAAAATAATCTTTATGGAAAAGTAGACCAAATAGTCATGGATATTAAGCAAAAGAAATACAATTTGAAGTTTCGCATTCCTATGTGATTGGGGAAGATCTGGTAAAAATCTTTTAGTTTCCAAATTCATACAGTGTTTAACGTCATCAACAATAAAAAAACTATTTAGTACATAAAAAAATTTTATATTACCCCCAGTCAGGCCTGAAGGCATCAGGATCATTGGACTTTTTAAGAACCAAAACCAAGAACTCGTGCATTTCTAACAGGAAAGTGTCAGCACTGTTCCTGGAGAAGAAGGCAGTAAGCAGCCTGTGCTCTTCCTCTCCCAGAGGCTGCTTGTACTTTTCAGGGACTCCCACAAATGGGTCCTGAAAAACAGGAATCAGCAACACAGCATTTAGACATTCTTCTAGCATAAACTAGAGATTGTCACCACCAGTACTGATAGGAGAATGGAAAATGACATCTTACCCTCTTCAGCCGCAGCATGTTTTCCGATTTAAGTGAAACGAACAGCTGCCACAAAGCAACGCAATGCTTTAGGCAACACATGCTGAAAACCTGTGAGCAAAAATAGAGACCAATCCCTGATAAACACCTCATACACAATACTATGTTCACTAAAATAAAATATCATAGCTTTAAGGTTGGTTAACAAAAAAGTTGCAACAAGAGGCAAGTTTGAGTGCTTTGTGTAGAATGTAACCAAACAGTCTAGACTGCGGAAGAAGGAGTGAACATATGTAAGATAGTATGACCGGTGTCTCAGATAGGCTGACCTTGACAATATCCTGAGCCACCTGGTTTCCCATCTGCAGCACCTCCTCCAGGTAGCAGGACAGCTGCATGTGAGGCTCCCCCCCCGTCATGGCGAGGAAGCCGAGCGCCACTTCCAGAGTGGACAAGGCCTCGCACACCTCGCTGTAGGAGTGCAGCTCCCCAGCGATGGAGAAGAGGGTGAGGGTCTGCAGGGGCTCCTGATGGCATAATCAAAGACATTCTAGATGCGCTTGTGATTTTGTACAGCAATACTTACACATGTTATGTATATTGCATGAATAATAATCAGAACCTCTCACAAGAACTGATAACATTGGAACTCTTCCACAACTAGTCATGTTACAATGCCAAAATATTCAAAGTATTTTATTGGGATTTTACATGATCGACCAACGCTAAGTAGTACGTAAATATTAATATCAATAATTAACTTTAAACTTTTTCACAACTTTATCCCTGAACTCTAGGCTGTTGGTCATTACAATGCTGTTTGTTCTATTAATGTTTAAAATAAACCTCTGAAATGCTTAGAAATGTAGATGGTTTGATTACACCGGATTTTATTAAGGCCAATTAGAATAAGGGGTGTAGATGCAATTAAAAGCAAGGTGTATTAATAACTTACTTGCTTGACTTTGGTATTAACATCTCTGAGGATTATCTTGTAGTCACGATCGTGTCTGTTAACTAGTGTAGGAATCCCCTGCAGTAAGAAAACATCCATGTGAAGGTTAAAAAAAGTTTTGCTGAACTTCAAAAAGTTGCTGTAGTTGTGTATTGCATGTACTCACATCGAGAGTGATTCGAGGTTTTCCCAGCAGAAAGTGTGAAATGATCTGCTGCTGGATTTTGAACAAGTCATATTCATGAAGGGTCTCTTGGCCCTTCTCGATACTGTACTGAGTATTGGACAGAATCAGGGGCATCAAGTCCCGCTCCAGCTCATAACGGATCACATGCAGATCAGTGAGATCTGCAGGGCTCACTTTGTAGCTGTGAAATTAATACATGGAAATAATGCAGTTTGTTAGTTGCATGCTACCCTGATTATATAAATACCTAAAAACACACAGAATGTATTTGCAGAATAAGTTCAAACATGAAGATGAGTAATAATGTGGCAAGAGCGCCCTCACCTGGTCTCCTCTCCAGTATGCTTGTCCACACAGTAGATGAGGTCATTGTGCAGAGCAATCAGGTAGCTGATAAGAGCCGTGGAGCACAGGCCTGCGCCTTGTCGCTGAGGCAAAAGCACCTTGAAGTCACTGTTCAGGTCCAGGTCCTTCTGGCAGAACTCATTTGGGATCTTAATCTCACCTGAAGGACATTTTCACGCAAATTAGACTAACACTTCGTAACTAGAGCAAGTTTACTGTTGTTGTTTGTGTTTACCATTGGTTGCCAGAGACACTCTAAGCTGGTTCCAGGTTGTTAGGAAGATTTTGATGTATTTCTCATACCAGGCTTTAAGTGAAGCTGTGACCAGAAAGAAACCAGACATGTTTTAAGACGCATGGAGCCACTGTTAACTATGCAGACTGACCACAGCATATTTACACTTTTTTTTTTTCCCTTTTCAAGGGTACTGTATCATTGTCCTATTTTAGGATAAATGTACCCATTTCCTGGCAAACAAGAATACAAAACGCATTTGGCCAAGTATCTGACCATGAGATTTAAAAGAAAACTCAACATGTAGTTCAATGACTATTGCATAATGTGAGTCACATGGTTGAAAAAGCTGAAATCGATGTGTCGATTACCGGCTTTCTGATTGTGAAGAAATTCATTGATTGTCTCATAGGTTAGCTCAGTGATGTTCTGAAACTTCTTCACCAGATTCTTCTGCAGTGTGAGGATGTCAGGGAGATACTTCACCAGTCGGAGCTCTGCCTCCTACAAAAACAAATTGTTACAAAGATTTTTATTTAACTTTTTTTTTTACTAGTGAGTAACTGAAGTGATTACTGCAACCGGAAATTTAATTTAAACATTTTTACAGCACAGAATTGCACTGCATGTTGTCTCATGTGAAAACCTTGTCCCAGTTACATAATGCTGATAAGCCTCTGTTTTAAAGTAGCCTCCTTGACATTTAGTACCACTTGTTAAAAATTTGTAAAAGTTTATAAAACAAATTCACCGTTTTTGGCAGTGACAAAATCTAAGACAGAAAGTTTTAGAAAATTGTACAAATATAAATTTTAGTACAGCAAAACTGCTGCTATAATATATATATGTATTTTTTTCTCACAGATTTTTAACAAGCAAACCAAAAAGTATTTAAGGTGTTCAAAGAAACCTACCAGCAGAGAAGCTGCTCTTAATGCTTGCATCTTTTTGCTCCCATTTTCTCACCTTGTGGAGAAATCTCCAAAGCACAGGCACAGTGTCTTTGCCATCGTTCTGCTCTAGGATGTGAGTTAGGCTCAGCACACACACTTTCTCCCTGCAGCTCCACACAGCGGAACAATGGAGCAGAGAGTTCGCTGGCAGAGACGCCAAAAAGAGACGAGGGTCACCAAACACCAGCTTCATGATTGGGTTGGCAGAGATCCGGGAGTCTGCCCGGATGAAGGCGTTCACTTCTTTTAGCTGTCTATCCAAGTGCTGGTGAAGAGAAGATGACAGATGGCAATATGTTTTACTTAGTTCCCTCATGAACATGGACAACAGAATCATCTCCTGATTCCATTATGTACTACCTTTAGCAGAGGTGTGATGACAGCATTGCTCATTTCCGACTCCCATCCGTTTCTGGCCTCTTTGTTTGAAAGGTGATTGTCATAAGGAACTGGCCCTGGAAAAGAAGCTCAAATAATTTAAACTAGATTCATCAGTAAGTCAAAGCTAAAAAATTGCAATGACAGAGGCCTCATCATAAATTCTTTATTTTGCTAAATACAACAATGTTTTGTTTTTCTTGGCCACTAGAGATCGCTGTTTCTCAAACAAAGATATGGAAAAAAACTCAGCTGCATAGTCTGAATTTAATAGGCAAGAGGCAGAAAAAAAAAAAAGATTCAAGATTCAATGCCAAATAACTTTTTTTTTAAAGTTCCCACAGAATATTATATTGGTGTAAAGCAGTGGTCCCCAACGCCCGGGCCGCGGACCAATTAGAAATGGGCCCGTGCAAGAAATAATTAAATATTTCTGTTTTATGTATTATTTCAGTCTGGAGGATCTTTTATTTTGAAAATCCTTTAACCGGATTCTCTCTATTACATCTTGCACACCAACATTGAGCCCACAAGCAGCAAAATGAGTAAGAAACAGATCAGATGTCTTTGGGAAGGGGAAAAGGCCCAGAGAAGAAACAGGAGAATGGATTTATCCCTGTAGGTGATTCCCACATTCCAAACCCGCTCTGCATGATATGGTGAACGGTTCGTTAATGAGGCAATGAAGCCTTCACACTGCTCCCAGGTAGAGACCAAGAGCACCCTGTGCGTAAGCAACACTTCGGGTGTCATTGTCTCTCATCACTCCCAAATGGGACCATCTCATTGCAGAGAAACGAGCTCGGGGCTCACATTAATCGTTATCGTGAGTTAAACTTTTCACAAAAGTAAAATGTTCGTTTTTGTGGCGTATCAGTATCTTATTTTGAAGGGAAATGTAAACGTTACCATAGCGACCAGAGTCAGAGAGCGTTAGGACAGTGGTCGAGACATGAGAGGAGTGTAGCGTGTGAGTCGTAAGTCATGCAGAAGCATTATTTGATGGTCCTCCCCCCAGAGCCGCAGTAAAATTGCAAAGTCTTGACCGGTCCACAGTAATAAAAAGGTTGGGGTGTAAAGGGTCAATAAGATTGTAACTTACATTTCTGTTGCTGGTGGGGTCCCAGCAAGCTGCTGATTACCAGGTGAACTGTTGTGATTGTGTCATCCGTCCCCTTTCCCAGTGATTTGATCAGATGTTCCATATCTTTTCTCAGGTGATCAAGTAGGAATGCAGCAGGCTCTGGAATTGGAGGCTTGATGATTGAGGAGATGAACTAAAAAGACAAAAAAGTAACTATTAATGATGAGAAAAAAAAAATCTGACAGGAATACTGCGATCACATAACTCAATTGTGCTGTTTCTTTGTAGCCTAGTATTTAATTCAGTACTTCTGTTTTATTTTTATTCATATTTAATTTTGTTTAGGTTATTTTACATTGTCAATTTAGTTTGGTTCTATGAAATACCTCTATTTCATTACACATAAAAGGAATATAATTTCATGTTTATGTATTTGTTAAATACATAAAGTTTAAAATTATAATGGTAAGTCCAATAAACATTTCCTTGTTTATCATTGTGATATCATTGCCCCTATTTTTTATCAGATTTTGTTGTAGTTGCCTCAAAATTTTTATTTTATTAGCATAGTTTAACATTTTCTGCTGTGGTTCTGTTCTTTTCCCCTTTTTTTGCTTTTAAACTTTGTAAAGTATGTCATGTTCCCAAAACGTGCAAAATAAAATGGGACTGTTACCCGTGTTTGATTACAGGCCCCAAGCAGCATTGCCATGTGAGTGAGCATCCGGACAACATTAAAGGGAACAGGCGACATGTTCTTTGTGTCCAGCATATCGGGATTGTCCCGGCGACTTGGATCACCGAGGATGTGGCCTGTCTGGGTGCGGTCACCTCTGTCAGAGGACATAAAAGAAAAAATTTAAAAAAAGAAAATCCTTAAGCAAATGTGATCAACTTTCTTTGCACATTTTCCCCTGGATTTTGGAAAGCACTTACTGCATTGCAAGAACCTGAAAACCCTGCACAGGCATATGGTTGTTTCCTCCAATTACAGCACCACAGTCTACGCAACGACTGGTTTGCATTGGCTGGCCACACTAGAAAAACACAATTTTACAATATAAAAGATAAAGCTCTAGGAAAACTTTAGTTTTTACAATATTTTTACTAATTTGACTGAATATAGTATACCTCCCCAATGGTGCAGGGATGACCATTTGGACAACCTGTGTGATCAAATGAAACAGTTCAACTTTTAATACTATGGGGGAGTTTGACCTGAAATTTCTCAAATGAGTCTATAAAATCATTGTTTATTTTTACTTACGGTACCACTGCACAGTACCCAAAGCTTGTTGAGCTGCTGCTACAATATCTTCTGGCATAGAGGGCAAAAACGATGCCTGTAAAACAAAATTTCAAAAGTTACACACTACTTTCAAAAATATATTTGTTATGGCTGAAAACAGATGTAACACAAACCTGCATGTTGACAGGTGTCAGTGCCAGCTGCTGAAGAGGAGCTATGATCCCCTGGTTTCCAGAGAGCAGTACAGCAGCTAAGTGAACAGTTAATTCCACTGCTACAATTTGGGCCCCAGAGATACCGGGGCGGACAGAAAGAGGCCCCATTCTGTTGGTCACCAGGTCTTGAGCAAAGGCCTTCACCTCTCGGCTGGCAAGAATTTTGGATGTCTGGATGTAAACTGAAAGTGCTTCAAGTTGCTGTTGGTACAATTATACAGAAAATATGCAACATCAGTTATAAATACACAACAATTTTAAATAAAATGTTCAAATTTTTTAAAGAATTTTATAATCGAGATCTGACCGAGGTGATAATATAAAAATTAAAATTTAAAACTGTACCTGCGGCTTGGGGTGGAAGCCCTCATTAGCGTGTCCATAGAGAGTGGTGATTTCTCTGTATAGTGCTAACAGAAGGTAAATTGCTTTCAGTTGTGGCACACATCTGCAGCCCTGTAATACATCAAAAGAGCATAAAGATACTTACGAAATCATACAGGGAGAAGTCCTGGACTAAATACAAATTAACAATAAGTAATAACCATACCTCGCAGGCCTCATCCAGTCCTTCTACTTTGCCTTCCATAACTATCTTTGCAACAGCTTCTCTGATTGTCTTGTAATCTTTTCCGCAGACAAGATAGTGATCTACTGGGGGTGTCTCCTCATCCTTGGGGTAGGGAAAAATAAACCACAACAGTTAATAAGCGTCAATGTACATAATTGAGCAATTGCTATAATTAAAAACAAAAATCACACTGAACCTGGAGCTGAACTTCTTCAGGGAAGAGCCAACTCATCTGACCCCGCCTTAGACGTTTCTGGACAAACTCCACTCCATATTGGCTGCAAATCTTGCGGATCAAATAGACACGATACCAATCGTTCCCACTCCGCCTGCACAGGTTCACCACACTGTCCAGAAAGGCTGCGGCTCCATTATGACCACCTTCAAGTGAGCCTGGAAAAGAAAGAGAACATTTGAAACACTCCTAAAGTAAAAGAGAAGAGGCATTCTTCTGCACCATAACACCAGCATTACAGACCAGTTTCTCTCAAATTTTCCACAATCAGACTAGCAGTCCTGTCCAGGTTCATTCGTACTCTGGCCAACTGCTGCAGATATTCCACAGATGGTTTTTCAGCATGCTGACCGTGTGTTTGCAGACACTCAGTCAGAAAGGCACTTTCATTCTGAAAATACACCTTCTGATCTGCAGCAGACCTGAACTGGAGCCTTTCAAACATGGAATCCTGGAGAGAATACAGAGGGGATGAAATGGTAAAAAAAAAAAAAAAAAAAATTGCAATGTATTGTAAAATTCTACAATCTGGATGGAGCTTTCAAAGCTAAGCTCACCTCCAGACAGTTGATGTACATGCAGTAGAGTTCAGTTTTGTCTGTCTCATCCAAGATGTTGCTCTGTTCAACAGCCACTAGATGTTGCTGCAGATATTCTTTCACTTCATTAAAGCTGAAAAAAAATATGAGTGATGTCAGCACATACAGCAACTTATCTGCTTCTCAGCACAGATGTGCTTACACAGCTAAAAAACCATTGCAAAAAAAGAAACTGAAAGAATTGGAAACAATAATTGTTCGCTGACATCATTTTTTTCTATCATTAAAAAAATAAAAAATAGCAAAAGATTAACTAATTGAAGACTCCTTTAAATTTATACTTTTCTTTTTGAACTTGATTAGTTTTTAGATGTTCTAGGTAATAACCCTAGATTTTCTGCTTCTTTGGGGCATAAATGAAATGACAGAGACCTTTTTTAGCCATTCTTCAAAATGGGAAGAAACGAGAAAGCGCCTTTCAAATAAAGCCAGTGTGCAGTCAACAAAATTTTGGCTAGCTAGAACTTGCCAATGTTCACAGTAAGAGCACCAAAAAAATAGGTTAATAGAACTGGAAATGTGATGAAACATGATTAAACAAGGGCCTGAGTTTTACTTGCCACCAGGCACAATTTGGGGGCAGGAAAAAAGATGTAAAATTCGATCTCCAGAGTTGACTGTTGCACTTTGGGGTCAGACGTTTTCCTCATCAACATCTACATTCAAACTTCCCCGTTTCTATTAATAATATCAAAAATATTCTTAAAGAGGTTCAAGTCAGATGAGTTTGTTGGCCCATTAGGTTTTGCACTGAATTTTGAAATGTTATCAAAAATATTAATTTTGAATTGAAAGCATTAAAAGCAGATATGCTAATAAATAACAAATCGGGGGAAAAAAAAAAAAAAATATATATATATATATATATATATATAAATATTGCATTACCTTCCCCCCACTTAATAAAAGTATTAGAAGGAAAACTGGAATTTTCTAGATGTATTGAGAGATATTATGCTTTTGATTTTTCTGCAGGGCTCTGAATTTAAGAAGCATACAAACACAATATAAAATAACATGCAACCATAAAACCTCACCTGTACTTCATCAGAAGTTTGAGCACCACTGACCGAACAACAGGATTTTTATCAGCAGAGTCATCAAATGGAGAAAGCACTTTTGTCAGCATTTGTCGATTGGCTGAAAAAAAAAATGTTTTTGGGGGGATTTTACACACACATCTGACAAAAAATAGCAAGCAGGGTGATAAGTCTGTATCACAGTACCTCTGAGCAAGGGAACTGGGCTGGCCTCCACCATGAGAAAAGACAGCAAATGTAAAATGACAGCTGAAGATGGTGGAGAGTTGTCCTTGAAGCACACAGTAGACACCAGGTCTATGAAGAAAGCATTGCAGCGCTTCCTGAACTGAGCATGCTGACCAACACGAACCCTAAACAAAGCAAGACAAACAAAGACATTAAATAAATTACAGCTTATGTCAGATGATCCCAGGAACCAAATATGCATAAAAAAATGTACTCACCTCAACTCATTTGAAGGAACCAAGGGGAAGTTTTCCTCAACTGGCTGCATGCAAAGCGGGCAGTACATCTGCCCGGGGACCAGCCACTGTTTGATACAAGCTACACAGTAGATGTGATTACATGATAGGCAGAGTGGATCTTGAGGGTCTCCCATGCAAACTGGACACACCATATGACCGAACCTGAACACAGAAAATACAAACATTACTACAAGAGCTATGTTTTATTCAAGAAATATATATTTTCAGGAGGAAAGTTTGAGTAAACGATTTAGTAAATATTTTCTACATCTTAACATCTTAACCCTTTTAGACAAAGACAAAAAAGTATGTTTTAAATACAGTTGGTCAGTTTTTTTTTGCATTAACAAAAAGGCTATTGTAAAAGCAACCAAACAGAATAAATTGATGAACTAAGCAATGAATTAATTTAAGAATATTTTATTACCCTCACACATTATTACAAACAAAGGTAGTAAAAGATAAACTACTTGGCTTGTGCCAAGAGTAATATTTACACCCTAGTTGGATAGGCTTTGATTTGAGTTTCAAATTTATTTCATAACTACATCTGATATTGTGAATTAGAAATGAAAAGAGAGCAAAGCAGATTATTTGCAATTAACCTTGCCACAGCAATGTTCAACAACAGAATTGCAATGTTATGTTTTCCTAATAATATGTAGCCTCAAGTTTAATTTGAAGGAAATAATTGTTGTCCATTTTAGAGTAAATTTTTATCTTGATAATATTAAATGCACTACACATAATTCTGACTAGTTACAGCCAATATATTTTGCAATGTTGATTTTTTACCTGAAAATCCGTTCCACAGCTCCATCTTTGCAGTTTTTCAGCAAACCAATTACTGCCTCGAAAATCTGCTGAGTTTTAACGTCAGAATTTTTTTCAAGAATCTTGATGGGAAAGAAAAATGGAGACATTTAAGTTTCACTGGGAAAATGAAAAGTAAGCACAAAGTCAGTTCCAAGCTAACAGGCTTATCTCAAAAAAGAAAAAAAAAGTAAAAACCTTGCCAAGCCCTCGCATATTCTCCAACACTAAAGGTGTGAGCTTCGTGTCCAACTGTTCAATTTCCATCAACATGTGCTCAACGAACAAAGAGAGAGAAAATATGCGATTCCATCCAGATCTACATGCAAAGAACAACAACAATTTAATTCCTCAGTCTGTGTTATTACGTAATAAACTTTGTTCTCTGATTACGGCTTTCTCTTGACTTACTGGACTCTGAGGACTATCATCTTGCTCCTCTCTCCATAATTTCTCACACTGTCTTCTGAACAGATCAGTTTAATGGGAACTTGAAGTTTCTTCACCTGCCTGAGCCACGCTTGTCTTTGAGCATCGGTGTCCATCACTCTGGGCTCCAGGTGCTCCAAACAAGCAAAAGCAGCATAAACGTCGAGGACCTCGGAGGCAAGGAACATGTGTTTCAAGATTTGAAAGTCGAAAGCCTGAAGACTAATATATTTTAAAAATATATTTTTAAAATTATGAAGGTAAACGCTTACAAGTTCAATGTTGTCTCCTGCATGTGGGTTTCCCAGAAGGTCCTTGGTCACCTGGGGTTCAGTACACATCATTCTGGAGAGGTTCTGAAGCCGGTTTTTGAACTTGTTATAAGCAGCATGAACCCATGGAAGAGCTGTCATTTTCTCTGTGTCATTCAGCTGTAGCCGTAGTTCACTGACGCAACTATTCAAGGCACCACAGAGGAGCTAGAAAAGCAGGTCATATGGTTTAATACAATGTGCCCAACTTCTCAGACAATGTGACATTTTATGCCATTAAGTAAAATCAAGACAACCTGCAGATCTTCTGGAGCAGTGACATTCATCGACATGGAGATAAAATCTTGAAGGTAGCGATGGTAAAACTCCATCTGAGTCTCTGAATCAGCTTTCTCAATGTAATGCCCAAGTGGTGTACTCCAAAAGATCTCAATCAGTTTTAATTGATTGTGCCCTGTAAAATCAAAATTGATACAAAAATGGCAACATCTGTATATCTGCATCTGTGACAGATTAACTTAAAGATCTATTAAAATCCTAATACCTTCATTCTGAAGGACATGAACGCTAAGTTCCTCCAAATAGTCCTTAATTCTCCAGCTGAAGGGCATGCTGCAGCCTATGTTTCTATCTTGAGGAATGTAGTTCTGCACAAGGATTGTTCTTGTCTCAGTGCTGAGGAAGATAGAAATATAAAAAGGTAAACAGAATTTTCAAGTAAATTATATGATAAAAAACTTGACTTCCACTGACCTGGAGTCCATTGCTTGGTGTGAGATTTCCACCAGTTTTTCATTGCCAAAGATATCTAACCACAATCTCTTCACTGCCTCAGAGCAGTTTTTGTCAAGCAAAAGATCCATGTTTTGGTCCCGGTCAATCACTGACACTAGATGTGCCAAAATGGGGACCACCACAGCTTGAACACGTTTCCATAAGGTGTGTCTGAAATAATGGCAAAACAAGTCCAGAAAAGCTTTCAAAGACACTGCTTTGCATTCTATTTTTTGAGGTAATAGCACTACGAGTAGTTACCTGAAAGTGCCTCCTTCTTGCAAGGCATCAATGTTTGAAGCCTCTTTGAGGACCCAGTTGCTCTTCATGAACGTGTTCCCATCATGAATCAGTAACAACGAGTGAAGACGCTTCTTCACAGTTTGAAGAAATTCACCTGAAGACACACAAAATGACAAGTACGGAAACTGTAGGGAACATACAAATACATCATAATAATAAAATATTTAAAACTAAAATGCAAATGATCTCACTGCAATAATTTAAGAAACAAAAAAACTTTTATTTCTACCAATGTTTTATTCAATTAATTCTCAGAATAATCAATATCACTTGATTGTTAAAATAATTGTTAACAGCTCTCATTTATATCAAGTGTCCACAACTGTTAGTTAAAGCACACCAATGGAAGCGCATGCTGTGGTGGTTATGATATGGTGCATTCAGAAAGTTGCTCAGGCCAACATTAAAAAAAGGGGTGTCCAAGTGGCAGGTGTAACCCATTTGTCAGTTGTACTCTGAAAATATTTTTTGTTACTTTTATAAGAATGGTCAGTCAATGGGGAGATATTACCCCCCAGTTTATTTAATGGATGTTATTTCTAAGAACAAGGTCACTAGGTATGCATTTGTGCAGGTGTACACATGACTGTATTTAGTCTATCCAAAAAGCCAGAGAAAGCCATGGTCATTCTGAAATTTTCACTGGCATTTCATTACATATTATAGCAAATGTATGAAGCAACATTTTGATAAATGATCTAAACTGTGAAAACACGTTCCCACGCGAAAATGAAAGGAAAACATAACTTCTGTTGTACCTCGTAGTTCATCAGTGTCACTCAGGAGAGTTAAAAGGATCTCAACCCGTCGAGTGCTGCGGAAGCCACTTGTCACTTGGTCCCTCACCATGCCAACAGCAGTCTGCACACAGCTCCGGAGCAATGATGTGGTATCCACAACATTATCCAAGTCCTTCGTAATGAAAAAAGACAAATTAAAATAAAATATGCCCTTGCAGTGAACAGAATGTAAACACAAAACATTTATGTGTTACGGGCATATTCAATAAATTAGATAAAGCTTGTTTGCAGATTAAAAGTACCACTTGAAAATAACCTCTGAGCAGGTACTGAACATTTAGCAATCTATTTTATATTAACAATCTTTATATAATGGTCTAATGTCATATTCTTAAGTGTCATGTTTTTATTAGCTGCAGCCTAACCTGAAAGTCATCACAACATAACAAAACACTTGAAAACATCAGCTTTGTATAATTAATCTATCTGTTTCACTTAGTGAATTAATTTTCTGAAAAGAAAAACATTTAAATAATATTCACATTCATTGGAGAAGACATTAGTTTTACCTGGACTAAAATGTGAAATATATTGTCTATACTTACGTTTTCTTCCAACTCCTCTTGTTCACTCTCCATGTACATGTCATCAGTCTCCATAACTGTAATCATGTAAACACACACATATATACAGTACATTATATAAAATATAATCGCAATATTTCCAATTATTACATGTATATTTTAATAAATGTAGATGTAATACATATATAATGTAATGCACATTATGTATTGCATATCTAATGTGTACTACATATATATATTTATACATATATATTTAGCATTTTCTTTTACCTTCAGGCAGAGTTGTTTTTGTTTCAAACATTTGACTGATTTTCATGTTTTGCAAGGTCTTGATATCTGAAACAATGTCCTTTGACCTTCTGAGGTCATCTATGTGAACTGATCTCCAGGGTCCTATAAAAAGCACAGTGTCTTGGATTATTTTTTGGTCAGATAAAAAGCAAAATATTTTCAAATAGTATCATGTTTACCTCCATGAAAACCAATGTAAGAAGTCCCTCCTTCCATCCTTGGCAACCTTGTGATGAAGTAGACAAACACCCTACTTCCTGTGCTCTCCTGTGTAACTTTGTTGATCTCATTTAGTGATGAATACCTAAAAATGGACCGCAACACTCAATATGGTAACAGGACACAGTGGTGAAATCCATATAGAAAATGAATAATGGGACTTACTTTGCAGATGCAATCAGGTTGGTGCTCTTACAGGGTTCATCAAAATCGCACTGAATAATGAGGATACGGTTACAGGGTCCAGTCATACTTCCTCCATTTTCAGCTGTGAGGAAGTTCCTTCAATTTAAAAAAAAATGAATATCATCTTTCAATTTAAGAATATTCCTTGAGTACAATTTTCTTTAACATTACATTTTAATGAATTATTCTGAAAAGAAATAGTGAAACATTTTTAACAATAATTTGAAAATAGCTAATATCTTTAACATTATTAAATGACCACAGATATATTTTACTGAACAGAAGAACAAAACCTTGATTCTACTTATACACAAGATTACTATAAATGACATATAGTAGTCATTTGTGCTACTTTATATATGCTACTCAAAAACTTTTGGTATTTATTCTTCAAGGTAAATAAAAATAATAATGAACATTAAAATTTTATTATTATTATCATTTCCACTCACAATTTTGTAGTTTTGGGGGTTAATTTTTTTTAACCTTAACTTTGTAAACTTCAGCTTTAACTAAAAATCAAACTCTTAAATAGGCGCTTCATCCAACCGATATGAAAGATTAATTTTATATTTTTGTTGTTTCATGTTTTGTTGTAAAAGTGTCTAAAAATTGTCTTGAAAACACGTTTGTATTTAGAAAAGTAGTATTCATTTTAAGTACTTGTAATTATATTCTATAATAATAGTGTCAGTATATTTAGAAACAAACCTTATTTTCTTTAGGAAGGAGTGCTCTGTGTCAAACTGTTGTAGTGAGAGAAGCTCAACGCTATAAAACATTTTCTCCAGAGGTTCCATGTCAAATGCAGTCAAAAGTCTGGAGAATGTGGTCACCTAAAAGTTGACATTCACATTAGATCCTATAATCTGAAACAAGTAAATTATTCATGTGAAAATAAAAGGCCAGTAAGCATTACCTCTGTGAAGAATGTGTTGATCTTGGTTTCCTGTCTTGTGTGAGCATGGATGTAGTCAGCTAAACAGCTATTACTTTGTTCCTCAAAGTACACCTTAGCCATATGTTGACTTTCCACTTTTGGTAGGCACGTGCAGTCCAATCGCACCACAGAGTCTGGTGTAGCACATTTGAGAAGTATGAGTTTGGCCTGATCAAGCAGTCCTCTCTGAGAATCTGAAGTTTCCAAATTGTCTTTCTGCTCCTCTATTACTTGAAGAATCACAGAAGCGCAGGTGTCTGAGTGGTAGCCAATGAAAACATCAGGGAGTGTGTACTTGTACATATTAGGTGCTCCAGCATGCTGGCCAGTAAGAGATACAAATAGTTTTGCCCATCTCTCTAGTTCTTCAACCATCTTTTTCTGTTCAGCTTTAAGGACGGTATGGATGTCAAGGTAGTGTTTCTCAAGCCTGTTGATTAGAGGTATTGGGAATTGTTTGTAGACCACTTCTCTTTCCTCAATGACAATTAGCCGGAAGTCTTTGTGCACTCTGCATTTTACACGATGGGTTCCCAATCCAAGATCGACATATTTCTGTCCTCCCAAGCATACGTAGTACTGATTGAGAGCATCATAGAGACTTTCATAGAGATTCTGCAAGTTTAGAAGCACAACTGTTTGGCCTGTCTCCATGCAGATTTTCACTCTGTTGATGTTGCGACAGATTTGGGTGTACTCTTGGTCTTTTGGAAAGCTAGATCCAAAGATAATTTCCGGTTGACCACCTTCTGAAAAGAATGTTTGCTGAAGGATCTGTAGGGCTGCATAGTTTTTTGTTAGCACAAGAAGGTACCGACACTCTTCATCTTGTCCAACTGCCTGAATGTTTTCTTTCACAAACTCAATGGTGTTGATGTTCTCCAAATTTGGAGAAATTTTAAGTCTTTGGGTAAAGACAGAAACTACATCAACATCATCCCTGCCACTGAAATTTCTCAAAACAACCTTGACAATCTCCTCTGCTGCAGGTTTTCGTTGAGAGGTCTTGGCTACAGCAAAGATCATCTTTATCAAGCTGTAATAGTCACGTAGGCCAAAAAATCCTTTCCCTTGTTTCCGGCAAATGTTCAAATAGGATCTTGCAAATGGTTGAAAGAAATCCCTGACTTTCTCCAAAACCATTACATCAGACGAGCATATGCCTTTAGCACTTTCAATTAGTTCTTTCTCATCAGGGTCACCACGTGAGACAAAAATGCCTCTGTTCATCTTTGCAGGGTCCAACGCCCAGTTGGAAATACCAATGAATCCAACTTTTTTGTGCGGTAGTGGTTCATCATCAATGCATCCCTCTTCCAGCAATGGGTGAAGAGTTTTTAGTGGCATCTTTGGAGAGTCCTCTGCCAGCCCAATTTCATCAAGAACCACAACTGAAATATATTCATTGAGGTTTTTTCCTTCCTGAAAGCGGCCACATTGCTTGAATGTGTTGATGATACCTTCAGGAGTTGAATGAGGACTACACTGAAAGGATACCAAATGGATCTGTTTGAGCATCTTATAGAGTTCAGAATGAGCTGCTTGTCCCTGCATGGCATCTGCTACTAGAGTTTTGGAAAGCGACTTTGAACTTCCAGGTTTTCCAACTAAGAACAGGGGGATTCTTAACTCAATGCAGAGAACCATCATGAAGACATTTTCTTTGAGGGCACTGTTTCTTGCAATAGTGTCTCCCATTGGCACACCACTCAAGAGTAAATCTTGCATGAGTGAAATTTCATGCATTACTCTCATTGGGGTGTACGACGGTAATTTGGTACTGATTTTTTGTCTGTATTTGTCCTTATTTTCAAGACAGGCATGGTAACACACTCCTATGGCCATGACAAGGGACCAGAGAACAGGATCTTGAACCTCAGGTTGTCTTTGATGCCGTTCATTTCCATCATCGTTTTGAGTACCCACAAATTTTTGGAGCTCTGAAAAGAACATCTCATGGTGGTCATGGAACCAAACAAAAGCTTGCATGCAGCGCTCTACATCTCTTAAGCTGACAAAGCTGCATTCATCCTTCCTGGTTCTCATGTACTTCTGTGAGGCTGAAAGAACATCTGTGATGCATTTGATGTAGGTTTCATCTATTGATTTGCTTGTAGTGACTCTTTGCACAATCTGCTGGATGTATATTTTTTCTGTGTGATCATTTAACTGTCCAAAGTCCCATACCAGAGGAATCATGCTTGGTGGCAATGCTTGAACTCTATACACCAGCTGGCGCAAAGGTATAGAGCCCAGTTTTTCGTCAGTCTCTTCTGCTCGAACTCGATACCCAAGACCAGCAGATTCCAACCTTTGAATCATGTCATCTGTGTGCTTTCTGTAGGGATTGCATGCTGCAATAATTTGTAACCCTGAGTTGGGTGTTAAGCATTCTCCCTTCACGGTCTTGTCACAAAGGACCTCCTTGATACTGCTGATAGCCTCTGTAGTATTGGCCTCATCAAAGAAGAGAACAGAGTCAAATCCATAGTCTTGCTTGTTGATTGAAGCAATGTCTTCTGCTTCTCTGACCTTACCATAGATCATCTCTGAAGTTGTCCCTCCATGCACCTTGACCAGTTTCATGTTCTCAGTTGCAACTCCACTCCTTCGCAATTCACAAAGGAATTTTATTAGCCGGGTTTTTCCACAGCCTGTTTCTCCCATTATGATGACAGGTATGCCACATCTGAACCGCATGTGGATAGCTAGCATCTTTAAAATGTTGTCTGTGGTAAGTTCATATGTTTCATCAGGGTCAAGAGGCCACTGGATACCAAGGACATTGCAGATTCGCTCTATTTTCTCCCATCTTGGGAGACTATCAAAGTCTATGTTGAAAGGAACTCTTTGGAGCTGTAAGCCTTCATACAATGCTCTGGTCATGACATTCTTTCTGATCACCCTTCCAGAGGTGGGCTCAATGGCATCAACAAAGTTCTGATTATTGGGTTGAAGATGAAAGCCAATAAAGGTCATGGAGACATGGTCATCATTGAAGAAGATGTATGGATGTGGCTCTGTTTCCCATCTTTTTCTGATGCGAAAAGGAGCCAGGTCTTCATCTCGGACACCAACCAGATTAACTTGTGACATGCCAGGACTCTGGTCAGAGATACTGAGTGATGGAGTGGCAAAGTCCTTTGCCATCAGAATCATGAAATCCACCACAAAGGTTTTGAATCCGGTTAGTGTGTCTCCAGTGAACGTGGCATCACAAAAGACTGATGTCTCACAGTCTCTTAGTTGAAGGTTAAGAAACCAAGTGAAATTTCTAAGTTCAGCCCAGGAGGGGTCCATTACCCCACAGTACATGAGAAGCATCTGAAGACATTCTACATGTGACCCCTCAACACCCTGATATGTGAAAACATCTAGATCGATTTTGTTGTGGAACCGTGCCAGGTACTGATATGGCCGCTGAAAGGCTTCACTCCTGAACTCTTTATCGTCCATCAGTGGGTCCTCACTGCTCACAATAGTAGGATCCTCCTGCTGTCTCATCTCTAGCATGAGGACCTCTTTGGGTGGTCGGCAGAAGATTTTAGGAAACATGTCCACAAAAGTGTCGCTTGCCGTTTGTGCCTATTAAGAAAAGTAGTAAGAAGAAAACAGGTAAAGTAGACAAAGATATATAAAGACTGAAAAAAATACTAAATGTTAAAAGACTTACCTCCCGAGTAGCATTTCCTGTTGACTTGACAGTGGACTCTAAAATCTCAATGACATAAAGCTGCTTGTCATTGCACCGCCACATTTTCCCCTCAGAATCCATCAAATAGCGCAGAATCAACAATTTGAATAGAAATTCTGGAAGTCCTTTCTGGACCTTTTCAGGAGCAAACCAGAACCCACGTACAATAAGACACAATCTGTCAAAATAATTATTTCAATGACTTAATATTAAATAACATAATATTTACCGATGATGTGACATCAAAATGGAAGATAATGAGTTCTTTCCTTTTGGGAGATTCAAGCAAAGATTGAAGGATGACAGTCTCGTCAACTTTAGGTTCAATCAAGCAAATACATTTCAACATTGACTGTTTTTTAGTAGAAAGTTTAAGTTTTTCATACATCCTCCTGATGTACAAAGATTTACCTGCAATTTAAAAAATATACATTCAGCGCTATAAACAATTAGCTGTTTTTTCTATTAGTGAAAGACATCATGCAGAAATATTTCATATACTCACCAACACCAGCCCTTTGAGATGAAACAACACCAACACACAGTCTATCTTTAAAAGCTGCTGCAGCACTGCACTGTTCTGCTGGGACGGTGTAGTGTTGTTGCAGGTACTGCTGGATCCTTGCTAATGGCTCTTGGGGAATCATGTGCAATCTGTACTGGCTGAAGGCAGATGGAAGATAGGCATGTTCTCTCTCTGAGCTACAAATAATAACAAGCCTGTAGTCCTTCCTGCTTTGCATTTTCATCTGCTGGAAAAAGGTCTCAACTTTAGAGCTCACATCGTAACTCAGGAGATCTCCATATACCAAAGAGTATATTTTTTGTCCTCTGTAGCCATTGCCAAGGCAGCGTCTGAGGAACAGCTCCACTTGCTCATATGGGGTTGAGTGGTTGCACAGTAGGACTTCATCATAGGTTGGAAGAGCTTCATCTTTGCTGCTCATGTAAATTGAGATGCAGGACGCCAAGGCATCATCATGAGGACAAACAATGAGATTTGGCTTTCCATTAACCAAACCTCTGGGCAGTTGCCTATTTACGAACTTTCCACTGTTGTTATCAGAAATGTCTTCTTCACTGTCATCTTCTTCATCTTCATCATCTTTGTTGGCCAGTAGTTCTAACACTCGGCCAAGACTTTTTATATCAAGAATGTCTGGGAGGAAATTCTTCATATCTTTCATGTAAGCATTCCATATGTGATCAAATCCCTGCAGACCCTTTGCTTTTTCTACAAGACTTTGCAAAGGTTCCAGTTCACTTGTAAGCTCTTCCAGGTCACTTGTTGACACCACAATAAAAGTCTGAAACTCAATGTCCTCATTTTGATCCTGGGGTTTAGTAATGATTTCATACTGGAGCTCATGCCACACTTGCCTCAGATCTGTGGATGTGCAATTTGGCTTGATAAACGAAAGCATCATAAGGACTTGGTCCTCAACCTTGTTTACATTTTGTTGTGTCAGCTTGCTACAGAGGTAGACAATCTGCTCGGCAGTGTAGTAGTTTAAGAAATATTGTTGGGATCTTTGTTTGTGAACAAAGTTCATCCAGTATTCCAGACATTTCTCAATTTTTCTGCAGAGCTCAGGAAGCTGCTCCTCTGGGCTGCCCTCCACAATGACACTAAGAGCTCTTCCCAAATTAAAATCCATCAAAATGCTGGGTTCAGCATAACTTGAAAAGCAATTAATCTGCACTTCCCAGTGTCTGAATAGAGGATTTCCAGCAGTGTAAAGAGCAATGAAGGCCTCTGTCAGTCTTTGAACACTGGCAAAAACCTGTAACACAGAAAGAGCAATTCACAAGGCAGAAAATACCCTAATGAATGAATTTTAAAAAGCATTTAGGATTTTATATACAATCGCTGATTAAATGAATAATCAATATTGCTAAACATGTAGTACATAGCACTAGCTCATAAAGCCTCAGTATGTAACTTTTATGAACAATGTTTTTTGTATATTTCTTAAAACTATCACCATGTCAAGTTAATATAATATGAGCCAGAAAAACTGTGAAAACATTGAGCTTCTCAACCTTGTCCCTGTCTACTATTGCTGTCTGAAGAAATGCACCACTGAAAAGCAGTCAGTCAGAGCCAGGAGGAGCCTCTTAGCACTGTTGTGAATGCATTGTTAAATGGTGGAGAAACAACTAACTTTAACAGGAAAACTGTTTATCTGCCACCATCTGTAGCCATGGTAACAAGCCTTAGCATTCATGTCCAGCACTACTGACAAGGAGAAGCTGCACCGTATCAGAGCGTAAAGGGTCGAGGGGAAGAGGAGTGAGCGGCACACACATGGCCATGATTGACAGTGCTAACACCAACCCCCTAGCTCTGATTGGTTGTTTCCAGTTAGCACTTGGATTTTTCACAGATTGTCTCATACTATTCTGTCATGACAGTGACAGTTTCAACAAATACAGAAAAATATATACATTATATAAAAGTTACATACTGCAGCTTTAATGTGCTGACAGAGATTGTGCCGAAGACACTTCATTAAAGTAACCACCATTATGAATGACATTTTGACCATTATGAATTATGCACTATTATAAATCATGACATAACACTGCAGGCAAGAAAGCAGATTCAATTAATGGACTGCAAATGCAAATGTCTTGACAATGCAAATCTCCACAGTGGTGGATCATGAATTTCGTAACACGTCAAAAATAATCCATTTGTAATTTTGATAACAATAACATTTCAAACTTCTTGTCCTAAGTTGAATCAATTAATAATGAAATAATGCTTATAGAAATTTGACTAAATGGTCTTTCTACAGAATTTAATTCTTTCATTTTACCTCTACAAAACGTTCAACTTCATTCTGCCCTTGGTCCCCTTTTCCAGACATGAGCATGAGTTTGTTTTGTAGCTCCCTCAGGTCTTCAAGAGAGTAGCAGCGCATCTGCTGACCTTCATCATGCTCCTCTGGAATCTGCAACTTCACGGCCGTTTCAAGACTCAACTAGATAAAAGAAACATACATAAGCTTGCATCCATGATTTTGAGGGTTGAACCAGATATTTATATATACCAAATAAAAAGACATTTTTTTGCTCACTGTCTTAGGTTAAGTCTGACCAAACCTCTCTTGTTTTATGTCGGTTAGAATTACTCAAATTATTTCTATTTCCTAAATGCCCAAAAACTTAGGAAGAACATTTTTAGAGATATTTGTATATTTTTCTCGAATTCAACAGTTTATATATATTTGGTCAGTATCAGGAATAGCAGTCTTCTAAACTGTATGACATAGGTAAAACATTTTGGGCTTCTTTAACACAAACTTTGATAGGTTAATTGACACATTTGAGTTAACTGGAGGCACACCTATGCATGTATTTTAAGGATACACATTGAATATGCTGTTGTCTTGTTTAACACAATGAGAAACTCCAAAGAAATTATCCAAGATATCAGGAGAAGAACTGAGGAGCTGCACAAGTGTAGATCATCATTGGGAACAATATACTGATGTTTGAAGGTGTTACAAACATTTGTTCAAACAATTATATGCAAGCATAGACATGATAAAAATGTCCAACCATCCAACCATATCTCCATGAAGGAGATTGGTTCTGTGTCCCAGAGATGAATGTTTTGGTCCAAAATGTTCAGATAGACTTCAGAAAAACAGTCAAAGACCTAATGTAGATGTTGGCTGGTAAGGCAGTGTCGTTATCCACAGTGAAATGTGTCCTATACTGAGATGGGCTGAAAGGCCACTCATCGAGGAAGAAACCTTTATTTCAACAGAAGCATAAAAAGCCCCATGCAGTCTGCAGATGTACACAGCGACAAAGATCCCCATTTTTGGAGACATGAGCTGTAGTCTGATGAAAATGTTTGTCTGATGAAAATAATCAAAATTTGGAGGAACAGGGCTGCTAAAAAGTACAGGGAGCGGCAATGTCACGTGCTGGAGCAGTTTTGATTCAGGAGTAAGTGGTGCATTTCATAAAACAGATGTCATTGTGAGTAAAGAAAATCATATAGAAATATTGATGTAATATCAAAAGACATCAGTAAAAGCATGAGTCAATGTGTCCATTACAAAGTCCTGATCTCAGTTCTGTGGAGAAGTTGAGGAAAGATCTGAAAAGGCGTGTGCGAGTTTGGCGGCCTACAAAATGGACTCAGTTACACCTGTTCTGTAAAGAGGAATGAGCCAGAACTCCAGCAAACTATTGTGAGAAGCTTGTTGAAGGAAACCTAAAACATTGGACCCAAGTCATACAGTTCAAAAGACAGTTTTCCCTGAAACTGTATGAAATGTATGTAAACTTTTGAATTCAAGGATAGTTACAAAAAAATCTTTGAAGATGCTCTCATTAAGTGTTCTGGCATTTAGGAAATGGAAATAAATTTGGTCATTCTAACTGACATAAAACAAGAGAGGTTTGATCAAGTTTAACTTCAGACAGTGAGAAATGTGGATGTGTATTTTTATTTGGTGTAGGTAAATATCAGGTCTCAACAGTATTTTCTTAAAGATTACCTCTTTAGTGCATAAACAAACAGACCAATCTACCTTACTGAAGTGTTTTTACCTTTTTCACATCCCGTGCACTGATTAGGTAGATGCCTTTGTTGTTAATGGCTGAGGCCAATGAGAGAGATGATAGCTCCACTGATCCATGACTGTCCTTCACAGTTTTTAACCACTCCAGGTGACGTGCACTGTCAGACTACAATATTTTAAAAAAAAAAGATATCATAAAATGTCCTATTCCCCAATTATTAGCATTGATATGAATGTTAATTGGAAATAATCTTAATTAAAGTCTTATTTATTTTTATAATGTCTCCTCTCACCAGTTTTTTTGGCAAATTGTTGTCATTCTCCAAAGCCCTCCAGAGCTTGTTGAGCACATCTTTGAAGGCACGGAAACCAGCTTCTGGTTTAAGCTCATAGAGTACAGAAGAGTAACCAAGGACCGCATCATGGAAACAAGCTACACGATCCACATCCATGTCATTCTCTCCAGCAGAGATAGAAGCCAAGTCGACAAACACCTTCAACTCATTGATATCTGAAATTACAATTTAAATGAACATTTTCAAATAGTTTCCCATCATACCACTTACATAAATTTATTACATGAAAACATAAGTATACACACCCTCTAGGGCATCCTTTACCCATCTTACAAAGTGTCTTCTGAGTCCTAGTTCATTTAAACACAACCTGCGAGGCTCTGTGATGTCAACCAGCACCATCTTTGCCTGCATCAAGTCGTTATCAATCCTATTTAGTGGTTCTCTCTTGAAGTCTTCACGAATCTGAAGAGAAATGGGAATTGAGTTTATGTGCATTATTAAGAACACACTCTATAAATGTGTAATATTCATAAACACACCCCATTTAACCTTACACAAAACTTTAACTAAATGCCGTTGATACACTAAGATTTAGTATAATTAACCTATTATCCTCAAGATATCTTGAATATTTAACATTCAAAATGTCACTGAATGTTATGACCCTGAAGTGATATAATTTTAGTTTTGTCTGAATGTTTATCAATATGTAATTTTTTTTCTCTCTCTATGCCTGCAACAATTTAATGACTTTATTTAGCTATTTTATTTCTGAGTTCCCAATTAATTGATTGTTCAGAAGTGAGGAATAATCCAGTCAACACACCGAAGTAAAACTAATAACATTCCATTCATAAGTTTCTGAGGAAAACGGAACTACTGTTGGAGCAGAAGCTCACTATCACTTCCATTTGACATACAAAACAGAAACGTACATGCCCTACACTATTAAGTTATTTTTTGGTGTTGGTGACACTGACGTGTCATGGTAATAGGGAAAATAACATGTAATAGTTGTTTGGAAACTTTGAAATCTTCTCTTCTTTCTCCTTCTTTCAAATCATTTCCCTTTCTAGAACCCCCTTGCTTTTTTAAATGTGATTAAAGTCATTCAATAGGTGAATCCTTCAGACAAACTTCAATATTTTTTTGATTGATTATGAGATGGTTCATGACACTTCTTATTCACATACATTAACTTATCTAAACATGACTACTTACAACGTCCGTCAGCGTTTCCAAGACCTTGAAGTCCCCTTGAAGACCGAGTGTGTCTTTGACTATCATAATAACTTTAGCAGAAGCCACAGCGAGATGAAGCTCATGATATTGCTGGACCTGTTGAACCCTGTTATGAATCCACTGTTTGTTTGCAGATGTATCCTGTTTGCACATGATGTCAAGCTCCAGAGTGAGATCATCATACTTGTCCTTGTAGGCTTTGAAAAGCTGATCGACTTCTTCAAGTCTTATGCTTCCATCTTTTAAGCGAGTGTAGATGTCTTTGTATTCATCACTACAAGGCAAGTAGATCTGATCGTATATCATTTCTGGTGTGGCAGCAATGTCCACCACAGGCATCTCCCCATCCACATCTTCCATTTTGTCCCTGGCCATTTGTATGGCAAATCTTTCCCAACACATTTGTAAGACAATACTTTCATTGAATTTGTATAGGAATGTTGCCATGTCTCTTATTTCCTCGTCCAGGCTGAAGAAGGTAACAATTCCAGACATTGTGGTAGCCAGTTGGTCAAAATGATGAACTTCCATGAAATGGTTCAAGGGCATCATCTCAATGTTGACTTGTGTTTTGTCCTCCAGGTCAGAAACATCAACTAATAAAATAAATAAAATAACCACCTGTTAGCTTTGCAACAACAAATCAAAGTTAACTAAACTTCTTGATGTAAGCTTCAGACCTGTCATATGTTCTTCAAGTTTGTGGCTCATTGTTAAGATGACATCCACAAGCTCCTTTTCGTGGTACACAGACTTAACTTCTTCTGTTCTGTGTTGCAAAAACCTTTTCATTTTGGAAAGATCCCGGTGTTGTTCTTTCTCAGTGAGGCAGTCTTTTAAAAACATACAAAAATATCAACAGTTTCTTTTGTGATTTTTTTTAGTCAGTTGTTTCCATTTCAATTTTTATTTTGAAAGAATTTCTTACCAATCTTCAGCAGATCTAAGAAGGCGTCTTTCCTATCCAGAATGATGTTGAGCAGACTGATCTTAATGTCTCCATGTATCAGCTGATTGATTATGGCTGTGAAGGCTGATATGGCTATGGCCAATCGGTCTCTAGCATCTGGAGATAGCTTCTCAATCAGCTTTGTGTCTGCACCTGTATATACAGAATTTAAAAGTAATTGTCTCTTTATGCCAAAGCAAACAGCCAAATCACATGTTAATTATCTCCAGTTTGTGGTTTGTTGTTTAATTAATTTTTAAACAAGGGGTTACTCAGTTTTGTGTGCCTCTCCAAATTAAAGAATGCTTTTCTTCAGACCATACTGTTTCATAGGTTCTTTTTTAAGTGAAAAAATACCATATAGATGAAAAATGTCTTTAGCTGCAGTCCAGGAGAGGAGGTGCTGAAGGACCACTTCTTCTTTCTCCTGATATTTTCCTTGACCATCTCTTGGCCAGGACTTTTGGATGATTGCAGAGATGAGATTCCCAAACTTCCAGTTTATCTTTAACCTCTGAAACAGTTTCCCTTCAGACCTGGTCTGCATACAATGAGAAGACAATCATTCAGCTAATCAATGGAAAAAAATCAAATGTGCAGTCTATTTTTGTTATTTTTTTCTTTCTTGTCAAGGTGCTTATAACATATTTAAGAACCATAACCATTTTGCCCATTGGATACATTTTCACATAGCCAAGACTGCCAAAAGTTAGTGAAGCAAATAAATAAAATCAAAAGTCTCATACCTGGCACAAAGACGTGACGGCTTCAAGAGCACACTTCTCAATGCTGGCAGCAACATGTGGATAGGAAGCACTAAACTCCTCTATGTTTGTACAGTAGAATTCAATTTGATCAAGTGCAGATTCCTAAAACAAAATTTAAAAAATCTATAAATTAATTAAATCACTGTTATCTTTGACTGAAAATAATCTTAACTCTCCAGTACATCACTTACCTGTTTGAACTTGCCCTCAAAGTCCATCATAAATGTTTGCCTCCATTCTTTTGTACAATTTTCATCTTTAAAGTTAACCGAGATAATGTTGTTCCATGTCTGAAATGCAAGAATTAAAAAATCCATAAGATGCATGTTTTGTCAATATTTAGCTAAAATGATTTTTTTTTAAAATAATAATAAAAAAAAAAACTCACCTCCAGTTCTGTTGTTTTTGCTGAGAAAAAGTTTGTTAGACCCCTCGTTAGTAAACTTTGTTTGAATGACCGATTCACCCAGTTTCTCATTATTTCCATCCCCTGACAGATTACCAAGTCTTTTGCATGTTGCTGTTCTCCATCTGCATCCTCAGACTCCTAAATAGTATTTACAGTTTTCAATTTGTACAAACAAATGTAAGGCAAGCTCTGCTTGTAAGACCTATGTTTTTACCTGTTCCTTGTTAGACATAAAGAAGTCTAAAACTGAAGCAAGAAGATTTGTCGCTGCCACAGGGATCTCTGGAAACCTTTGGGTATAAGATTCTGGTTTGACTCCTTTGCAGAGCTTCTCTAACAACTTCATCGCAGTTGTCAGACATTCCTTCCTGTAAACCTGTGTGAAGCCGCTATGATGAAGAAAATTAATAGATGAGTTGAGTGATACTCAAACATGAAATGGCTCTTAAAAAGTTAGAGTCCTGGGTGAGTTCTTTACCATGATTTTTGAAGAAAATATTAAGCACAGCCAAAATAATCTGTTCCAATTGCCCACTGACATCCATGAATTGATTTTTTTTAATCAAATCCATAGCTACTCTATCCACATATGATAACATCACTCACTATGGCTTGCGTTAGCTGCAGTAGAGACTTTTCTTTTTTTCTATCTGAGCAAAATTAATAAAAATTAATTTGTACAACGAAGCGAGATTTTCACCAGCTTCCATGCACTATTTGGTTTTGTTTCCTTTTCCTAAATCAAGTACTCCATGGCTCACTACTGTACAGAATTTTGGTGGAACAGATTTAGGGAAAAAGATCAAAGAGGAATAAGACATGCCAATTAGTAATTTCAAATCTGCCAGAAGCAAAGCAGCCAGAACTCATACTAAATTAACTCCTCCGAAATGGACAAACTACCACAAAACTCCTTGCCTTGTGAACTCACATTAGATGTGAATATTTTGCAATCAATCTTACATCAGCAGTTGAGCATTGGTTCATGCGGTTTAGTGTTCTTTAAGCAACATGCACATACAGTAATTATTCTGAGTAATACACCTCAACATAATTGATGCTTTTAAATTTAACTACTGTTAAAGATGAGAACTTTGCAAATTTAAATAACTTTTTATTTTTTCCTGGATTTCAACCCTTACCTTTTCAGTTTTATTGTGACCCATCTCTAACAACTCATACTCATCTAATGTTGACAATTGTCCTTTATGTAAAAGGTTCCTTAACTTAAAGATCACTGGTTGAATCCTCAGCTGGTAGTCATAAATAAATAATACAATTTTCAGGCTTACAAACACACAAGATTTTATTGATGTCACTACCTGTATTTATCCTCAATGAGATGCTCTTGGATGTGGGCAAGAATTTCAGTGACATCCTAGAAAAGCATAATAGAAAACCAGAAGTATTATTAAGTGACACTGTCACCAATAACTCTCGACTATCATTTTAGAAGGGAACAATTTTTCATACAGTAAGAGGTTCAGATGTCTATAATGCAGACATAGACATATGCCGTAATGCATAATACCAAAAAGCTGGTGATTTCATAAATATAATGACGAATGACAATCTACATTTACCACTATTGTTGTCCAGATTTCCACTCACCTGAGAGCTGCTGGCAGTAATATCCTGAGGAACCTTATTAGTAAAAACATGAAGTATGTCCAGAAGCTCTGGATTAATGTTGGTGCTACAGTGCAGCTGTTCCTCAAGTGGCATCAAGTACAAGCAGGACCGAACTAAAAGTGGATCCACCTTCATCAAGTGTCTGTTAGTCTTTATCATATTTATAAGTGCTCTGAAAAAGAAACAATCAAAAAGTAACATTGGTCTATTTGAAAATAAAAACTTAAACATAATCTGCAGACAGCTAAAAACTGATGGAACTTACATCCTGTCTTGACTGCTCAAGTACATTTGGTTGTTAATGTCAAGGCCTTCCAAACCTGCCCAAGACAAACTATAGTTTCTGGTTCCAGAAGTTTTTCCTTCAAAGGGCTTTATGGTACCTCTCAAAAGATGAAGGAGTGGCAGTAATATAATCCATCGAGGCGTTGTAACTCTTCTGGCTATTTTGATGAGATCCACCAGCATTTCTTGCAAACTACAAACATTTAAAAATTGGTTAATAATTGGTTTAATGTTTTGCATATAAAATGTCAGAGCATTTTATTATCTGTCATTGCTTACAAACAAAGGTCTTAATCTTCTTCTTAACTAAAATTCATGTTTTACAATTAAAATTAAAAATATTTTGGGTACCTACTTTTTGAATACTGAAACATCTTGAGAAAAATTTGCCCAGAACTGAAGAAATTTGTCCTTCTCTAGGTCAGGCAAACGCAGTGCAGAACAGAGGCGGACGAGCTCAGGATTTTCAAGTTTGAGTTTGTACTGTTTCCACACGTGAAGCATGACCACAGCTGCTCTCATGGGGTCTGGGATGTAGAGATTTTTCTCAGCTCTATCCTGGGACTGAGGGATCACGTGTGTCAGCATGAACTCTTTCAGGATCTTCCTCACCTATAATATCGCATAAAAAAAGAGTGAGTTAAATTGGCCAAAAATGAGGGTCTAGATTACAAACACAATTTCTGAACTTACATCGTCTTCCCCAAATTGTAAGGAGTACCATTTCTTTTGCTTCTCCTCAAATACGAAAGGGTTTGCATAAACCTGGAAAAACTGATTTAGCTGAATTTGAAAACTTTTTACATTGGTATCACTCCAGCTCTTCAGAATATCAAATATCGACTCCAGCATCACATTTGCAGCAATTTCTCTTCCTTGAATCAGATCTTTACGTTGATCAGGCCAAATTTTATCCTTGAGGCGAGTCAGCACGCCCTTTGATGGCTCAGCACAGATGATGTCGTCATACTGATGCCAGTCCCCTTTACCAGAAAATATAAAATAAATACTAGTGTTTGCTACACAATCACAGCGTAGATTAAAATGCTAAAATACTAGCTAAAATGATTGCACAGCTCGACTGAGAGAAGATTTTTTTTGTTATTTATTTACCATCATCAGTGATGAGGTGTTGTTTCACAAACAAGCACCTGTTGGTATGGTAATGTGTAGAGTCCAGTTTGTATATGTACTCATACTCATAACTCTCCTTTTTATTCTTATAGACAACATATTTGTATGCTATGGACTCAGACACAGTTTTGGTTTTGCTCGTTGTGAGGCTTCCTTCAACAAGAAAACCGTGTTCTCCAAGATCCCTGCAAAAAGAACAAATTATAGGGCACATGCTGTAAAATCAATGAGACAAGAATGAAGTTCAACTTTGCATGTTTGTAGAAAACCAAAAACAATGTATTTCTCTTAAATTTGCACTATTTAAACATCTCTAATTATTCACCATTTCTTTATTGTTTACAATCAGAGCCAGATCCTCTTTGAAAGTATTCTTAAATATATTTCTTCAAAGTTTCTTTTTTCTAACCAGGTCTTACCTCACCATTTTTTCAGAAATATTTTTATAGAAAAGCTTTCACTCTTAAATATAAACCATTCAAACAATAAAAACCTCCTAAAATCAAAGGGTGAAACAGTTTTGTCAACATTCAACATAACTTAGCAAACAGTTAAAACCCAAGATTAAATTGGGTTTTTGGCACTTTCCTACCTGGTTACTTCCAGCTCTGCTACATTTTCATTCCAGCTGTTTGCAATAGGTTTCCCAGCTCTAATAAAAATTTTATCTTTGTCAGGCAGAAATTTAAAATCTTTTGAAAGAACTGCATGGAAGTAAATTGTGAGCCTGTCTCGTGTGACAATGTTTTTGTTTTGAATTTGCCTAGAAAACAAAGAGAAGAAAATTGGTTTACTGAACATAATTGTCCAAAAATCAAAGTAGTTTTTGAAAGTTGTACATGTCTTACGGTTTAGGCAGTGGGGCAGCTGCTGGAGTTTTGGCTTTTGTTCTTTTCTTATTGTCTTGACTTTGTTGCTCCTCACCGCCTGAAACTTCATTCTGTTTGTTCTCAGTCTCCATGTTCTTTTCTGGATCCACACTGGAGCCCGAGTTATCAGCCTGCAATGTTAAGCATAAATGCTATTTGTGCATTTAAAAGACCTTACACAGGTCTTTTTCATTAACAATTTTGTACAACAAACATTAACAACAGTACCTTTAATGACGTTGACTTCTGCTTCTGGTCCTGCTGACCTTTTCCTTTCTGTTTCTGATCATCCTGACCTTTAGCTTTCTGGTGTGTTTCTTCTGTCTGTTTTGCATTTGGATTTGAATTAGCATTCTTGTCCAGTCTAGATTCTACAGTAGCAACAGGTTCATTCTTGTTTTTTGAATTTTTTGAGATAGCCTTTTGCTCATTAGAATCAGCAGGCTTTGCCCCCTCAGCTGAAACTGACTGGAGGATCTGCTTGTTTGTTGAGGCTGAAGCTTGAGTTGAACCATCACCTGCTCCTTTCTCAGGTGTTTGATCCTGAACTGACTTATTGGCATCAGTCTCTTTAGCTTTGGTTTCCTCAGACTGACTTGCAGAAGTGTCCTCAGCTATAGGTACAGGTTCTTCAATCGGTGTACTTTTAAAGGAGGCTGCTGTGCTATTAGCTGGTAATGAATGCTCTTGGAGTGAGTCTGTTGTTTCCTCCATGTTGGCATCTGAGCTTTCACTGTCACTGGAGTCTCCTCTTTCTTGTGTCATCTTCCCCTGACTGTCTTCCAAAGATACGAGTGATGGGTCAGACTGGCTCTGATCTTGGTCTGAAGGCATGTTATTGCCTTTCTTGTTTTTGTTTTTCTTTCTTTTTTTCTTCTATAAAGACCAAAGAAAAATATACATGTTTTAACAAATAATAAATCACATTCTGGACATACGAAGGATTAATTCTGGCCTTGTTGGAGAGATCATATAATTTCTCAAAGGTTTCTTTACATTTTTAATTCAAAATTCAGTTCTTATGACTCAAATTTCCAGATTCTCAATCACTTTTATACATTGTCTTAAAAATTTAAATGCATAACTGCATTTCATTGTAAACATCATATATTTATGGTAGATATTTGTACAGTTGTCAGGCTTCAGCAATTGAAGCTGCTAAAACCGCAGACTGACAGAGTCTGGAAATAACAAATTTTATTGTATACTCTATTTTCATCGCAATACTTTTTTCATACACCATAGAAACCTTGTTTGAGTTATGAATAACTATGAGCTATGTGTCCACATGAACAATTATTGGTGCCAACACTTGCGATGATCTTATCAATAAGAAGAGTAAAACAGTTCAGGTTACTTACTCTCACCTTTTTCTTTGGGTTGAGTTGTTCATCATTTGGTCGTTTGGGAGATTTATTGGAGTCCATGCTCTCTGCGTGATGGACATTTCTCTGAGAGTTTGACTCCTCCATTTTGCTTTCAGAGTTTGCAATCAGAGACTTAGGCTGATTTTCTGTGTCTGCAACAGAGAAATAAAGCTAATAATAAAAATCTAATTTTAAAAACAGATACTTGAACAAATCATGATCTGACATAAATTTCTTATAAAAGTATTACTGATTAAACTTTAAAAAAATATGTAGCTTTATGTTATTAAAGCAAAAGTTTAATCAGTAATATTTTTATAACAAATTTATGTCAGATCATGATTTCTTGGTTAATGTCAAGTTCTCATAACCCATCGAATAAAGTGTTACCAGTTTTTTTCAGTTTTTTTTTTATTCCAAACCCATAATATTCCACATCAAATTATAACCAGATATTATAGAACAGAGGTCACCAGATTTTTTCTTTAGTAAAGGTCCTCTGTCAGAGGTTTTAGTGATGCTGTGAGTCTGCTTTGAAAGGGATAAAGGCCCACTTCATCACAGATCCTCCACCATGCTTAACAACGGGCATGAGGTGCTTTCTAGCATATCTTTTGTTTCACAACAAGCTTTTTGGTTATTTCCACAAAGCTTAATCTTAGTTACATTTGACCAAACATTATAATTTCACTTAAAGTCACAAAACAATAAAATTAAAACACATGAGTTGACACTACCACTATAAAAAATTAAGTAATTTCAAGTTTTTTATAGCTCTTTAAAACTGATATGTAGTATGGTAAATATTAGGACGAGGACAAAGCTTGCTAAACAAACACTTATTTCTATGGAAGCACATTATTGATTTGATTAGTGAAGTTTTATAGGATCACATTAAATGCTAGTTACTAAAATGTGTTTTTAAATAAATAACCATACTTTCATGTCACCGTCATGAATAAGTTTTTTGTTGAAGCTTATATTTCATTATTCTTAATGTAATAAATTTTCAACTCTCTTGAGAAAATGCTTACCCTTGACAATACCTTGTTAATTTAACAAGGTTAAGAGACAGAATATAGTCTGTCTGTGAACAAACAGATTTGATGAATTTTTAAACATAAAAGCATAAAAACTTTTTTTTTTTTTTTTTTTTAATGATTAGTTAAGTTAATACATGAGAATAAACTGAATCTCTAAACTTGTCCACTTACCTTCTGTGTTTGATGTTGTGGCCGGAAGCTTGAGGCCACACTCACTGCAAAACTTGGATTTCTTATCCAAAATATCATAGCCACAACCTGGACACTTCATCGTCAGGCTTCTGTGACTACCACAAAAAAAGAAAGTATCTTGTATTTGATGCCCCAATATAAGGCAGTATCCTTTCACTTTCTGTTATGTGAAGCACTGTCTCATGACAGAGGGCTCAGATTTACACAGAAAAGTAGTTCACCTCATGAGCTTTAACCAACATTTACGCAACAAACTGACCTGCAAGTTTTTTGTTGTGTATCACAATAAAAATATTCTTTTACACAGCAGCCATCTGTCCCACCAATTACCATCTGCTGATACACTTACCTCACAAAAAATTAGGGGAGAGGTGAAATCTTACACCTTAAGCATTTCAAAAATAAGAAAAGTCCAAATATAACATAAAAAATATATATTTAGGATTAAAAATACCACTAATTGGATGAAGTTCAGCAGACCTCATTTGGTACTCCTAGATAAACACTTTCATTTTCCTTTCTCCACCCTGCAGACAGTTGCTTAGTCATTTGGGGGCAGAGAAATAGTATAATTAAAGAATTACAATAAATCTAGATTACATCCCCTTAGGTCACATTTAATGCAGAGTTAAAAAATAATAAGACTTTTTTTTTTTTTTTAACTGTATTTTATTCTTTACTATTTTAAGTCAAATTTGGGTCAACCTTATTAATAAATATTTGTGATAACAACAATTTATTTCACATTAATGTGAGTCATTATTAAACTGGTAATTGTTGCCGTTTAGTTTTGTCTCAGCTGAAAACCTCCAGTTCTGAACGAATGGCAACAACTGAAGGCGACACCGTAAGATTTTTTAACTGGACCGTGCAGCATCATCTCATAACAAACGATCTTTGGCTACATATGTCGGCCAATCACATATCAGCGAAGAACTTCCTTGTTATTCTGACTATACAAAAACGTGAACAATAGCTTAGCAATTATTTTTACGGCTACCATAATAATTTAAACAACAAGTCCCATCAGGAATCATCACTGAAAGCCATAAGTCACATCAGAAAAATACAACCACTGCTATAAGCAGCTAGTGAGCTACCTAGCCAAGTAGTTAACACTTGCTAACTTTAGCTTCATCTCTCCTCTGTCAAACAGAAACTAACCAATGACCGCTGTACATTTAGGTGTACGCCGAGTCACAACATTGTTTTAGCCCAGTAATCCTCCACTTACTCAACTGTGTCTTGTCACAACGAGCTCTTACAGTCTCTCCAGCTAATAGGATTAGGACACTGGCGTTACTGCATGCCGGATGGCTTGTAGCAAAAACAAACATTTCAGCGCTCACCAGAAACTGAGTGGGTCCTCAGTTTTCTCCTTGCTGTCCCGTTCAGTGAAGTTTACACACCATCTCTGCTGCACGCAATGTGACTCACTGCTGGCTGCTCCTGGTTACGACGTATTTTCGCTCAGGCACATTTCCGTCTCTCTTAAAGTTTCGTTTCATCCTAAATGGGCGTAAACCCTCAAAGTTTACTTTTATTATGAATCGTAAATGTTTGTGTTCCGATCCCAACTTTATGTGAGGATATGAATTAAAAAAATAACTAGTAATTTCACCTCCACTTTTATTTGAAGTTCATGGGTGCTTAAGAAAATTTTATATAACAAGATTTCAAGAGCTGTATAATAAAACAAATCGCTGATTATAAAACAGTGACCCCCTCTGGATAAAAAATGTTCCCCATACATCCTATTACTTTCATAACTGCTGTCCCTCCATATTTATTTATACTAAAATACATGCAGTGCAATGCAAGAACAATGCACCAAAACAAAGATATTAAGTTTCTGGAATTCCAACTAATCAGTTAATGAAAGTTATTTCTGTTAAGCCCCTTTTAATGGACAAGAGTAACAGAAAGTATAGAAAAAAACTAAATATTGACAAAAAGACCAGGAATAGAATTTTGTTCAAAAGAAACATTAAAAAAAATATTTAATCCTGTGTGGTCTAAATTTCTTGTTTTAATGTGTGAATTTTTCACACCACTTGTTTGTTATGTGAAACTAGTGTTTGTACTGAAATGTGTACAAACACACCACAGTTTTACAATTATGATCAGTGACTAGTGACACGCATAAAACCGGCTTCATCATTTGGGGACAACCTAACCATCTCCAACCCTGGTTGTTAGTTCAAGTGGAGCTTAATATTGAATCTTTAGTGCAGATTGCTGCTTCCACTTGGCATAAAAAATATCCTTTGCCCTAGGTGAAAAAGAAAACTGAAACTTAAATTAAACTTATGTGTTTAGTTTCATAGAAGGTTAGAATAGTGGAGCTAAACATATAATATTCATCCTGGGTTAAATGGGCCATCTCTAGCCTGGGTCATTTGCTCAAGTGGGGATGAACAGTAAGTCTGGTCTGTGTTACTGGTTGGTAATGAATCTAGCATTTCTAGTCCATATCGATGGTTCTCTATTGTCAATAAACTGAACATCTCAGACTGGGCCAGTGGTGCATTAATATAATGTACAATTATATAATGTAATTTTCTTGAAAAGAACAACCAAACCATGATTGAACCACCAACCTGTTTTGCAGTTGATTTCACACACTGTTGTAGTAGAACTTTAAAAAAAAAAAATACATTGGACATATTTATATTACTTTTTATAAACTTTGAGCAACATATACAAAATTGAAAAAATTCCAAATCTTAAAAGTGATTCTTGCAAATGTTTCTGTGCCGCCAAAAGTTAATTATGCTTTGCAATGAAAGGTCTTCATTGCTAACTGTCACTTTCTCTTTGATAAACAACCCAGCACTTATAAGTAGAACTGTAGCACTAGAAGTGAAACTAAAGGGATCAAATCAGACTTTTAAAATACTGTTAAATTAAACACAAAACATCCAAATAGAACATATCCTAAAATCACAGAGGAATGTTTACTTGCCTAGTAGCAGCACTAGATAAACTGGTTAGTTAAAGACAGCTTGCCCTCAAGATAGCAAGAACGGATTTGTTTGTTTGGCACTATGAAGCTACATTAAGGCTGTGTAAAAGCTAAAAACAGCACTCGATAATTTAATATCACAAAGAACTGGTACTGCAACAACCTTGGAGCATACTTAAGTAAAACAAGCAGATCAATCTCACTCTAAATCCTCCTTTAAATGAAGTCTGAATCACCCGATTAACAATTTAAGAAACACTTAAAGCTTAAGCTTGTTTTTATGAAGCATTCTGAAATGCCTCCAGGATGACCTTTGATGGTGTTATGAGTCAGTTCTCCTTTTAGCTCTCATGTGACACACGTTCGCCTTTGTTCGAGCTTTCCACAAGTCAAGACACTCAGAATTTATCAAAAGGCCATGCGGTGCTCCTAGATGTTCAGCAGAGGGCAGAGTGGGACAGAATCTGAGTGTGTGTGTGGAACAAAGTGACATCTCGGCCAAAGGATTTCACAGGTGACTTTTCAGTCATCTGTAGGAGTCACATGGGTTATCTGTCTGAAACACCAGAGATTGGTGTTTCAGCAGGATCACTCCACTTTCACATTTTCAGGTTTTTGTTATAACATAATGCCATGGTAACTGGGATTGCACTCGGAGCTAAAGGTTCACTCTGGCTGTCATGGTTTAAGATTAGAAAACGTGTCTTTCATCCTGAAGAATACAGTAGTTACATACAATGCAAAGAGCAATGTGAGTCAAAAGCATGGTGATATTCTAAAACCTTTACCAAAATTTTAACGAACCAAACAAAAACTAAAAGAGATGCTGTTTGTCAGGAAATAGAAACTCACTCCTGTATTAAAAATTAGATTGATAATTAAAGTTGGGACATTTTATGAGTATGCTTTCACAGTCATAAAGAAACAGTGGCATCAAGACTAATGCATCAAAAAGAGGGTTTTGATGCAGGTTGAATCATTTCACTTCTAGTAGAAGTTTGTTTTGTGTTTAAAATGTGAACGTCTTCCTGCTGTTTTTTGTTCTGCCTCTTATGATTCGATCGAATGTCTGTATTTAAAGTTTGTGGGTGTAACATGACGGCACGTAAAAAGTTCCAGAGGTGTCATTTCTGTGACTGCAACTTAAATGCAAGATGGTAAATAACTTTCAAAGACAAACTCAAGTGTAAGCCAGATACGTCATCATTTTAGAGAAATCAGACAAGAATTGTCTATTATTGTATTGTCATTTCTCTTTCATACAGTTGCCATCAAAGCTTTCTGTGTACTTCTATAACTCAAAATGACGTTGCTTGATGTCTGTGATGTGCGGGGGTTTAGCGGCAATGTTCTGAAAAAGAAAAAAGACATGTTTGCACCAAGACTGCCTTAAGCACTCAGTTATTAATGTTTAACCTATGCTTGTTGAACTTTACCTGCAAACTTCGCTGTATATCACACATTTATCACTCACATGGGAGTCCGTCTGCTCTAGCCTGCAGGTGACGCAGTCGATGAGCGACTCTGCATCAATAGCTCTATGAAAAATTTGTTTACAGCTAAAAAAAAAATTCTCATGTCTATCTTTCTCTTGGAGTTAACAGATGCACTGATGACCTGAGCGTTACACAAGACTTTCTTTGTGTGTTGGAGGTTTTGCTGTACTAACTGATGTAGATGAGTTCTGACTACACACTAATCACAAACAAGACTTGTTATAGAATATAATTATCTCTATGTGTACGTTTGATCTTTGAGTTGCTGTCGCACCTTTCTGAGCAGCAGACCTAGTGCATGAAAAAATCTGAATATAACTTTTTGCTTATTTCTATAACCTCTATTTTGCTCATGGCTTTTTAATGATGCAGATGCAAACAATCTTCATAGTTCATTTTGTTAGAAAGCTGTACAAACAGCCTTTTTTTTTAAAGAATGTCATTGACAGAGTATGATGCGTACCCTATGAGGGCAACAACATCCGCCGTCAGTGAGAAGTGTTCAGACAGACGTAATTATGACAACATTTCTAAATTTTCTGACGAGCAAATGTATGAAAAGAGGCAAATTGAGGCATCCACTTCAAGTCTACTTTATTTTGCTTTTGTTTTTACAAAAACTTAGAATTACATGTTAATCTTAGGATGTCATGATGCTACATATTTATTTAAATCTAACCAAATGTGCTTTGCTATAAGATGAACTTGACTGAAATGGGTTAATGTTACCATTGTCAGAAGACTATGTCTCTTTTGATTAACAAAAGTCAGAAAGGTTTCATTAAATAGATTGAGTGCAGACTTCAAATGTTTTCTTCCAGATGTTGATGCCTGTCTGAAAAAATTAAATTAAGAGAAAAGCTTTAAATTAATGAAAATAATTTAATTTGCTGTACAAATTGTGCTTTTTGTACTTGTGTAAAGAAATGCAACAATCAACAACACTGAAATCTACAAAAAGAACATCAGTTGAATGCTGACAATTTTTCATGTGGTTTGTTTGGAGCAGTTGTAATAGTAGTACACTTTACTGTGCTCCAACAGTGTCATGCATGAGGTTGGAGACATTATCCAGAAGTCTCCCACCACTTGTACCGGGTGGGCATCCCAGGATTATGGCTGAATGCGGTTTCAACTTCACATTTGAAAGAACCACAAAGTTAGGTGACAGGCCACAAAAGCTGAGAAAAATGGCTAGAAAATAACACAGGAAGTGGTCGCAGGTTGGGAGGCAATGTTTTATTGTGGTGAATAAGTCACTTTTGCACAAACAAACGTTCAGATTTTTTTTTAGAATTTACAGGTAAAGATAAACAGTTATAAAAAAAAAACCAGTGCATTTCTTGGCTTTAGAAGTAAAAACTGAACAGTTTTTTCAGGTTTTCTAGACAGGCATAAGGTGTATTGGATTGTGGAAAGGAACACTCCAAACTTTTCAGAGACGCTTTGTGCATGTTTTTGAGAACATTTCTGAGAAAATTCTAGTGTCTCACAAGAATCATACTATGAGAGATTCCTCACATAAAAGAAATGGAAAGAAGTAACTCACTGTTAGTCACTGAAAAAACTTTTTCTGTAGTCACATACCAACAAATATGCAAATATCAACAAACAATTGTGGTTTTTGTGTTTCAACATTTTCTCAGTAAATCTGATTGGAACTTTATTTTTCAGTTATCATCAAGAGTGATACTTTCTGGCAGACAGACTAAATGTGAGCGGCTGTACTTCTTTTCATCATCTAAAGAGACATCCACCAACTAGAAAGATCCCACAGGCAGAAGGTTTTTCTCTTACTTTGACTGTGCTGTGCGTAATCACATCAAGGGGATGTCTTATTTCAGTGGCTCAAAAGCTAGTTCCTAAAACAGAAATAAAATGTTTTTAACGAATCTGTTTAAATCAAAAGATTATATATAAAAAACACATTTACTGGACTTTACCTGCGAACTGTGCTGTAAATAACAGTTTCACTTTCATAATCCTGCTGTTTCCTGAAAGTTAAAATGTATATCAGCACTTGTACCATCTATTCTATTCATTATTTATAACAATGGGTTAACAAATGTCAGAATGTCTCACGTGGTTGTCTTTCGTCCCTTTTTAAATTCAATAGTTGCATATATTATTTCTGTTGTAGCTTCTTCAACCTTAAGATCGCTGACAGGTTGTGACTGGTGACTGTCTTCATACCTCAATCGATTCGCACCAACTGTCCTCTGAATACAAAAATGTAAATATATATTTAATAGATAAATAAAGGAAACAAAAATGTTTAAATAAATATTAAAAAGTCAAAGTTTTGAACCCAGCCATACGAAAGGTTATTTTCCCGTATTTTATCTGTGATGACTCAGAGTTTGAGATGTTTACTTGATTTGGCTTCAGATAACATTTGATAGAACAATGCTGTCTGCGGTTTAAATCAAGAAAACAAAACAAGACGACCTGCATTTCTTCCAGATGTTCCGTCTCTGCCCTCATTTTGTTTTTGGTGAGCCTGAAATGGAGCAGAAAATCTAATTCAGGGTGATTGTTTTTCAATTAAAAAAATAATATATTACAAATTAATATTGCTGAAAAAAAGATTGTGTTCATTCAGTTTTCTGCATTCAGTTTTTAATATTTATAGAAACATCAGATTCTATACCTATGAATGATACGTATGTCTATAATTTAAGCTCAGAAAATAAATCCAGTTTGTTCCGTGTAATACTTTACTCAAAAATAAAAAGCGTGTCCTATGAGGATGAGTAATGTGTAAACAGCATGCTCTGTGCACACACTAAGGTCGCTAACAGTAAGAATGTATCTGCTTTTAATAGAGATGATTAAAGCCAATGCCACACAAGAACAGACAGCTCACCTGCAAACAGCAATAACAGATGTCATGACTAGAAACACGACAACACTGGCACTGATCATAAAAACCATGACTCTCATAAACGTCCAATAAGCTGTAAAAAAAATTGTAGTTTTAAATGCTACAACTTTAAAATGTTATATAAAATGTTATATATATATATATATATATATAAATGTGCAAGAAAACAAAACCTAATGAACTTCTTAATGCATTTTCCAAAAACTAGTTCATAGAAGGGCACCGACTTTAGTGAGATACTTACAATTCTTCCGCAAAGTGAAAACTGTGGAGTTTTGACTTCCATGTTTGTTGGAGACACTGCATAAATACTGACCGCCATGAACAGGAAGCAACTCAGCCTGATGTCCAACTTTCTGTATCCAACTGTCTGCTATTTTGAACCAGCTGTAATTTTCCACAGGCGGGTGTGCATCGCTACAGCAGATCAGGACAATGCTGCTGTCTGCGCCCATCTCAGATGATGATCCAACAAGCACAGATGTGTTCTTGGGTCCATCTGAAAATAAAGGAAAGAGTTTAGAGTTTAGGTTTTTAGGAGGGGCAGGGGATTATTTATCACGACAAAGTTGCAGATAACTCCTGAACATTTGCAGTCTTGCCTTCCTCATTCACTTATACAACACAAACTACAGTCACTGCTGGGAACAATAAATTTCTTGGTGAAGACAGCATTTTAAAATAATTTCTTCTAAAATTACAAACATCAATTTATCTGACTGGCCACATTTTGAGGGAAAAAAAATAACTGAAGAAAAAAAATCAAAAGCACAAATAAAAAAAAAAAAAACTACTAAAGTTTTATACTTTTCTTTAGGCTCCCTTTCAAACTGTTTTTCAAAATGTCCCAGCATTACTCAGAGGGAGCAAATGGGTGATTCTGTACACATCAAAGTCTTTCTGTTGAGGCTGATACTCACATTCAACATCGACATGAGCGACTCCTGAAGTTGTTTCGTTTTTCATTTTTAGGGAGCAAGTGTAGTTTCCCGAATGTTTAGAGGATATGTTTGTTAAATGAAGTACTGGTCCTTCATTTATGGCTTCTCCATCTTTAAACCAGCTGTACCCATCTGAACCTTCTTCACCATCGCAGCGGTTTTTGCAGGTTAGATTTACTGAATCTCCTTCTTTTATCACTTCTTTTTGCACCATAATACTCAGATCTATGAAAATTAAATTTTCTTTTAAATTTTCACTTATTTGATATGAACAGTACAATTTTAAATCAAATGAGAAATAACTTACCAATAACGTTCAATACCAGAACTTTAGTGGGGCATCTTTTGTTGGTATTATATCTGAAAAAGTATTTCCCAGCATCAGAATGGTTCACTTTGTGTATTTTCAAAGAGCAGTTATGCTCCTTGTCTCCTGTGTATGCAAATCTTTCAGATATATTCCCAGGGTAATTTAAAATTAATCGAAATTTAGAAGACTTCACATTGAATTTCATATAACCCCACATGAACTTTTTTACTTCTTGTTTGTCAATATTATTAAAGATACAATAGATGACAACAGGCGAGCCTCGGACAGCGCAGATGGTTTGCTGGGGGTAATCCACAAAGCACTTGTTGGAGAAAACATCTGGAAAAGAAAACATTGAACATGTTGCAACATACTATAGATGAAATATATTTCAAAAGTCATTTGTATTTACCTTCTGCAAATAGAAGCAACAGGATCCACATCAATTGTCTGCTTTCAGCCAACATTTTCAGGCTGAGTCAAATTAAATCTTTCAGGTCTTTTAATTTTAACAGACGTTTTAACATCTGACAGTGGAAAAACAGGCAGTCTCTTTTCTTTTGCGTGCTTTTCTATCTATCGCCTCAATGTGCAGCTTCCTGTCATGAAAAAACAGGGTCTTAGGTCAAAGCTGCACTTCTCAGCCTGTAAAAATCAGGTCACTTACACAAAGCCTGTTTCAGCTCTTCATATTTCAATCTGAGATGTACAAAATCTCTATGCAGGGAGCCACGCGTCGTGCACTGCAACCTGATGTTCTTATGTTGTGGTTAACAGTAAGTGCAGGGTTGGAGCCATGAAGGTTTAAAAGGTTTTGTGCAACGCGATCAAACAGTTTGCCAACATAGTGTTTGTATTACTGCTGATGATGGGCTATGCCACTTTATATATTTATTCTTAAAGGAATTTTCTCGTACTTTCTGAGTGAAAAATAAAAAAAGAATCTAGTGTTGTTCCAACAGACCATTGTCATTCTTCACTCTTAAATAATTTAGAAACAATAGGGAGTCATATGATTATTAAAACATTATGAGATATCCAATATGTTTTTTTATGATCGTAAACAATGCTTTTAATGTTCAAAACATCAGTATTTACAGATGTTTATAATAACATTTGGTTTTGAATTACAAGCAGAACCTTCTCCAAATCATCTCTCCACCACGTCTGTATTTTACTGTATAATGCAGTACTTTTTCATTATATTCTGTTGATTGCACTCTATCCCTTCAGCCTGACTGAGATTTATTTTATTAAGTTTTACATGCTCCATTTTTGAATTTATTTTAGAGCACCAAATTGTTGCTTCAGTGACTTCCACAAAAGAAGAAGACACCTTTTAGTTGTTGCCGCAACACAATGAAGCTCACTTTCATTTTCTTTTATGTCAAGCATAATCGCATGATAGAGTGCTCGGCTTAAAAACAACCACAGATAAAAAGTAGTTCCCCTCCAATGAACTTTGATAAATGTACTTGTTAGTTGAGGCTCGTAATAAAAATGTTCTTTTACTGTGAGTGTTCACTGGCAAATGAACACACACATATATATATATATATATAAACAAAAAACAATTCTGTTTTTTTACGGCAACCTAAGCAAAATAAAATCTAAACTAAAAGGCAAAACACAAAATTAGAAAACCTAAGCAAGGTTTTTGATTTTAGTGCCACAAGCATTTTTTTTTTCTCGCTCTCTCTTTCTCTCTCTCATGACGATGGGATGATCACTGGGATGATCATCTGGAGCCCTATAAAAGGATCTTGGACAGCGAGTGTGTCTCAGAAAGAAGAACCAGCAGCCGAAGTGAGACAAGGAGCAGCCCAGACCTCCGCTGTCGCCATGGAGATGACTTCTAAACTTATGTTTCCTGTCGCAGCGATTTTCCTTCTCGTCGCCTGCAGCCCGTCGGAGGCTTGGTACAAGCAGGTGGCCGGGCCGAACTATTACTCGGTGGGCAGAGCGTCCGGCTTGCTGTCCGGGATCCGGAGGTCGTCATCGTACGCGAGGAGAGAGGAATCCCCGTCAGAGAGCGGAGAGTCTGCCACCAGCAGCGTCTTATCTCAGCTACTCTCTCATAACTCCGTTTTAAAGACGATGGTTAGTGGGAATTCATTTGCTCAGTAAACTTTTCAAAGTATTTTTTGTTTGTTTTTCTTCATTATTTAGCAGACGATTAAGCATTAGAGAAATTTGACAGCACTCTTTTTTCGTTTTTTGTGTATTAATTGTTAAGCAGTAACGGTTTATTCAGTTTATTCAGCGCCATATGGCTCTTCGTTGCAAAAACTTAAAACTTGAATGAGAAAACAAAAGTGACAAATATTTTTCACATCAGCAGTATGAAAAAAGTCCTACTTTTACTTTAGAAACTAACAGCCTGCGTAAAATAAATCTACAATAATTTGTTTAGAAAATAGGCTATGGATAGAATATTACAAGATTTGCATGAATGAACACAGTATAATGTTACAGAATATTTGTTGCTGTATAAAAGCAGCTTGAATCATCTTCAATCAAGTGCACAAAACTAGTCGTGATTGTAGATACTTTAATCATGATTCTCTAATGATCTGTCTCCATTCTCTCCAAACAGCCTCTTTGCATTAAAGACATTACCCCAAACCTGCAGAGCTGTGAACTCTTCCAGGAAACCAAGGGATCTCTGAAGTGCAAAGCAGACGTCTTCCTCTCCCTGGACTCCTCAGACTGTGAAGGAGACTGATTGCTGTCCTTGGATCATGAAGCATAATTCTTAACAGGACATTAAAAAAACAAAAATATGTTTAATGTGATGGGTAATGCTGTTGATGGAAGTTTGTATTTCATGCACCCTCTTTGCTTATTTATTTATTTTTTAATGATGAAATATGTCTAATTGTTATCTGGTTCTGTATTATTGTTCATATTTGATCTGAGTTTACATCAATAAATGGATCATTCTGTGGATCTGGTTAAAACGCAAATCACAAAGATGTCATTTGATTCTTCACATTTCATCACTTTGGCACTGGAGAAAAGTTTGCAAAAAAAGTTGAATACCATTCTCTAACTTCCCACCACGGTTGTCATTTCATATTTATGATACATTTCATTCACGAACTATAGTTTGTTAAACTGAAAGAATAATTTAGGATAGAACATAGACCCAACTCAAAATCTCCACATTTAAACCCTAACAGCAAGATGACATCAAAATAAAACATCAGTATGCCAAGCCACAGCTACTTGAACAATTATGAGTGGGTGAAAGAAAATCTGTCATACACTGGGGAGAATCCTGTTACTTCATCCCTTAATCTACAGTAAAATTACAAAATGAATAGAAAAACAAATAGTTGGAACAGTCAGTTACAGTTTGCTAATCTGACTTGAAATATTAAAACTAAACACAGCTGTTAGAAGGCCTGCCCAATCATATTGATGGGTAAATCAACATGCAAGGCCTTCACCATTGTCACATTGATTTGTAGAGCAGTATTTCATGGCAATTAAAGCTGGAAGTATTTAAAGGTATTATCTACCAGTTTTGTTTTATTTACTGATTTTTCATAGTAAAATTCTCAAAGTTCAGTCAGAACCGATGAAAAGCATATAAATTGGAACTTTTAGGTCTTTCTAAAAATTTTCAGACATAGATGTAGGTTTTGTCAGGGGTATTTCATTAAATGATTGTCCTTTGATCAAAGTTATTCCATTAAATTCTGGCTGTATGTTAGGTTGACTCTTAAATAGTATGCAGCTGTAAATAGGTTTTCCTGCAGGATTACTTTGCATTAAGATTCACTCATCCCCCCATTCACTGTGGCCAACTCAGTCAATTTTAAACAATGAAAAGCACCTAAAGACAGCATCTATAGGCAGAATGATGCCTAAAAATGCTGTCCATAGGCAGCATCATGCTGTAGTGTTTTACTGTGCAGATGGTGTGTTCAGGGTACAATTTCTGCCACACAGTGATTAAATTACAAACTATTTCAAGATTGATCTAGGAAGGCAATAGGTTGTTCTGGGTTTAATTTCATTTGCAAAAAATTAATAGTAAGTCACAGTTTTGACATTTTAGTGTTCATATTTGGACACTCACTGGCTTTCATTCTTTTCCATAACAAGACATTTGGGTCTTGTTACAGACCCAAGTGTCTTTGGTAAAGTGAATCAACTAATTTTCCTTCCACTGCCCAAATATGCACTGCTTTGGGCTTTTCTATGATAAAACTCTCCAAAGATACACACAGAGAAAAAGAGTACTTGAAATTACTATAAATTTGCTAACTTAAAATATAACTGGATGACCAACAGAAAATTGCAGTGTGAACAGTTAAATGTTTCAATAATATTAAATGAAGCCAAGACACTTCGGTAACTCAATAATTGTTTACTTTTTCTAGAAAACTTGCATGGACATTAAGGAAACATATGAGATGGAGATAAATACTTTATTTAAAATAATTTAGAAATAAAACAGCACCATATATACAATTGTCGTAGCAAGTCACATGGCCTTTTGTTTTAAAAGGATTACAGCAAAAATAAAATCACAGTAATCAGCAACTCAATGCAGAGTGTAGACGAGACCTACAACAGCTGGACAGCTGATAGGTTCTCCTTGATGATCTGATCAATGGCCATGTGGAAAACCTCCTTCATGATTTCGGAGTCAATGGCCGTGCTGAAGTGGTGGTAAACAGGTCTGCTCAAGGCCATGTTACAGGCTGAGAACACAGCAGCAACATGGTGGGCTGCAGCGTCCACGTCACAGTCTGCTCCTAGACAGGCAAAATAAGTTTGTCTCATCTCAAACAGCTTATTCACTTTCTGAAATATAGATGCAACAAGACATTGGCTGACATTTTTTTCATCACAATTCAAATACACAAAAAATAATGCCGACCCACAGAACCCTTGGCAATGAGTTTGGAATGATGCATCAGCATGGCCCAGACCGAATAAGTAAAATGAGCTATACATTTCAATCTGTATGCACAAAGATTTCTGTTTACCTCACCAGCAGAGATGATGTTGCAAGAATCCAAAGTGCTGAATTTAAAAGCAACTTTCAAATGTTAGATCATTCAATTCTCTCACATCTTTCATTGTTCAGTAACAGACATTACCAAAGCAGGGCCGTGAAGAAACTAGTGTTCTGCTTATAATGTGTCACTCATTTTATAAATGTAAGTGTTGAGGATTTTGACCTCTGTTGCTGGATTATTTAACTGACCACTACAGGGCTTCGGTCAGAAAGCACGCTGGTCATCAGATGTTTTGATAAGTTTACTGGAGAATTATGTTAACGATGCAAATAGATTGTAGCAGTTTCTGAAAACACAGAAATAATACATAAAAATACAAAATTAATATTGGAGAAAATATAAATAACAATTCACAAATAAGTTAAAAATATGAACATTAATTCCCTCTGTGATAAGGGCTGTTTAACTTTAAATGATGCAAACGTTGGAATCAGTTTAGCTCTAACTGACAAAATCTCTAACAGTTTAATGCTAGATAGTTTTGGTAGTTCAAACACATTAAAAATGAAGATTAAAACCAACATTAATAAACTATAGAAATACACCAGCAGCCAAACAACTCCGTCAGCAGCGATAACCGGCATCCACCCATTCATGTCACATGACCAACACAACTACTCACATCATCAATGACTGCGGAGATCTCAACAGTAAAACGGAAAACAGATCAGCTGACTAACGTCAAGAAGAAGAAAATAAACGGAACAAACTTCCTTCAAAATAAAAGGAAGCACTTCAAAATAAAGCATGGATGTCAGACATTGAATCACTTGAAGAATTAATAACAGTAAGCTTATATGACAAATTCAAAACACAGTAAAATCAGATGAGATCCTAAAAGTGGCTTTAGAATAAGATATTCAGAGAAAATATAAATGACCTGGGTTGTTCCCTCTACTGTACCTTCATAGCATGAAAGGTAAAATCTCAAGTGTCTCCCAGAGTGCAGGATCTTCCCCCGGAAAAGGTCAGTTTTGTTCAGAAACAAAATCTATAAGACAGAGAAAAAGAAAGCCCAGAACATTTAAATGGATGTTTTCAGTCATAACTACATAGCAAAAAACAAATGGGTCAGAGTAGAAATGGACTTTTCTTCACTTCCCCATCACTTCCATTTGTATTTGTGAATTTAGAGCTTCTTGAGTCACGTTTCAAAGCATGGGTTGTGCTAGAAAGACGAATCAGTACCAAAGTTTGTGGACAAACTGTAAAGTGACTTTTTGAGAATGAAATGGCCAGTAAACATTAATCTGTTTGTTGTGGGGCTTCTAAGGCTGTTTACTATAATCTCACTTTCTCAAAAGAAATGCAAGAGTGCTATGTGACAGCTCAGGAGAACAGAGTAGAACTAATTGGTGAAATCCCTAAAACAGGTTGAAACAAACAATAATTACCAAGTATGGTACTTTAACATTTGAATTGCATTTTATATATGGATTCGTATTTTTCTATGACATTAAACAACTGACAAGAATAATTTATCAAAAAAATTCTTTAAGAGTAGCCTTCACAACAAAATGTTTATAATAGATTATTTTAATGCAGAAATTTGTGTTTATCAATTTCGTACAGTTATTTTTTTTAAATCACTTACAGACACACACTTAGGGCCATTTCACTTACAGAGAAATAGCCCTTTCACCAAATTGCTCCCAATTTTGATTTCACAAACAAATTATATCCTACTACAAGGAAAGTTTACTTTCCTTAATAGTTAAGCAATTTCGGAAACAATAGGAGCAGGTAATCATGAAAATGCTAAAATCTTACATAATTTGTATATTTTCTGAACACTTTCTGCACCTTTAGACTAAGTCAAATTGTTTCACTGAGCAAATATAGGCTTTTATTGATGTAATGACCCCATTTTTCTCTAGCAATGAACTGCCAAAGTAAAAACCTGATTTTTACTTCAGTGTTTAATATCTGTTTCTTAATACATTCACCATCAATGCTAAAGAAAAAAAAAATCTGTTTTTTTGAACAACAACATTTGTTGTTTTAATGTGTTGCCAAGCGATAAATGTGTTTTTAAGGTAACTAAGTGCCAAAGTAAACACCTGATTTTTACTTTTACAAAATTTTCCAACTGTAAATTTCTTGTCTGAGCAGATATGCAGTATTTCAAAAGAGATTATGTTTTATGAACAATAATAATTAATTTGGTGTTAAGAGATGACTGTTCTTTTCTGATAACGAACTGCCACGAGGTATAAATCAGATTTTTACTTTTGTTTTGAATGTTTTATAATATATTCACCATCAATGACAAAACAAAAAAAAAAACCTCACTTTTCTGCAAAATTCACCAACTGCACAATTGTAGTTTAGTATATGACAAGTAGTATTTCAAAGGGGCAGAAAAAAAAACCTGTTTTTTGAACAATAACAATATTGGTTGTTAATATATTGCTAAGAGATGAATGCGTTTTCTGGTAACCAAGTGCCACAAACAACTGATTTTTACTTTTGCATAACTAAAAATGAGAAGGTAGTTCATTAACATTAGCACAAACATTGCCAAGGTAGCTACTTCCCACATTAGCAGTAGGCTTTTCCCTAAAATAAACTTTTTACCTATTTTATTTATTAGCCATGTTTCGCACTCTGAATGGAAGAAGTCAATGCAACTCAACATGCCAGTTATATCCCACATGCCACTGGCAGCATTTAAGCTAACATTTGCATTTTAGCTTATATACTCAATTTTAAAATACAGAATGGAGTAAGTCCTTGTTATTCAACATGCTATTCAGTGCTTTAGCATTGATGCTAATATCTGGCATCAGAACGCTGGGTTCCAACATACTGGTACACTTTGGTAGGCCCCGTTTAAATTTCTTCAGAAATTTTCTAATTCATTTTACCATTGTTTTTTCTGATTAGGTTACATTTTTATATTTAATTGCTCAAAGTACTGAGAATTAGTAAGTGCAGTACTTTGGTAAATTTTTGTTTTAAATATATTTCATAAATAAACCTGGACTGGACACCATTTCCAATTAACCCGCCGGTCCAAAAGATTATGACCCTTCCAGTCAGAACCCAGGAACATCTTACTGGCTTATATTATTTAAAGACGCTATGAACAAAGAAGAAATGAATTTACATCAGTTGTAAAAGTAGGTATGAAACATTCCCAGAGCTGAGTACAAAACCTTCCATTGTAATGGCATCCTTTTCATACCACAACAAGTCGTGAACAAAATGGCCAAAACAACAAAGGCGCAAAGTGACAAGCACCAAAGACGATTCGATCATTTGCAACTTCACAAGTCAAACACAATCAGATCCAACATTAAAAATATGGATGAAAACTTGGTCTCCAAGTGGTGGAGCTTGCATTTGTTTATTGGTGAATTAATAAGGTCTTGTCATGCATATGTTGGATATCTGAAGAGAAAAATTGGTGTGTGGTTAATAATTTTTAAAACTACCTTAGAGATGTCTTGTTTGATCATCAAACTCAATAAAATTAATATTCCTGTTCAAACAGCAGATAAAATATCAAGTAATCTCCAGTCACACCATAGTTCTGTTATTTCCAGCGACCTTATCTGACGTTTTTTCCCCACACTAGAGACAAAAAGGACCACATCGCATTTAGGAGAAAAAAAGAAGCTAGAAATGCAAAACTCTACCTTATACATCTCAAGATTAACTGCAAAAACAAATGATTTCTATTCATAACCAGAGCAACACATTGTAAGTATGTCAACAGAAAACAATTACAGCAGCTGTTAAATGTGGTGACAGCAAATTAGAATTTGTATGCCAATTATGCTCATCAGATGCAATCAAAGCTTTGTGGGCGCTGTTTACATAGCGTGTAAGATTTCTTAAAAAGCCCAAGAGTGCATCTATCCTGCTGTCATATTTAGAACAGCATGAGAAAAGAGAATAGCAAGAGTTTAGAAAAGGTAAGTGTGCAAATCATTGTATACCCTTTACACTTCATCTATTTTATGGAGATTTTGACACAAAGTAGAAAATTATTGCAAAGTAAAATAAATGAATATGTTTTACGATATTTTACAAATGGTAATCTGAAAAATATAGCATGTATTTGCATACAACCCCTTGGCAAGCTTTTTTGCAAAACCACCTTTTTCCATCAATCTTTGCGTCTCCTCTTCTGCAGATTTTTTGGGCTATGTAGCAGCTCTGCACATCTACGGACTTTTCATGCTGCCCTTGCAAAACAGCTCAAGCTAAATCAGACTGGATTAATTGTGTGTCTGATCAGCAATTTTCACAGATTCTTACTTGGATTTAGATCTTGACTGAGCCACTTCTACCAGTACTATGCTTTGATCTAAACCAAGTGTTCCCCTGGCTGAATACACATAAATAAAATAAAGGGTCTTATTATTCTTGTTTTGTTATTTTGCTGGAAGTTGAACCTCTGTCTTAGTACCAAGTCCTATGCAGCCTGCAAAAGCCTTTCTTCAACAACATTTCCCATCAACTCTGATCAGGCTATATGTATGTTGCCACACAATTTTTTTTTTTTTTTTACAGCATGGATGGCTGGTTCAGGTTGCTCTGCAGTGTTCATTTTCTGCCACAAATAAAACTTTGTGCATTTCAAAGGTTTCCTTTTGGTCTCGCTGATCAGAGCCTTTTCTCCCACACACTTGCAGTGACCTACATATAGTTTGTGGAAAACTACATGAAATGTAGATTTATGGAGTACATGACTAATCAATGTAATCTCAACTCCCACTTGAGAAAGTGATATCTGCAGCTGTTTCAGAGTTGACGAGATTCTTGGTTGCTTCTTGATTAGTATTCCACTTGCTTAGTCAGTCATTTTAGTGGAATGTGGTTTTGATAGGTTAGCAGCTGTGTCTTACACAATAGATTGTAGAGTGTACAATTAAAGACACTTTAAATGTAACAATGTGTTAAACTTTTTAACTTTATCCTTGTCAAATGTGTTCGAGTCTTCATATTATCCTTCATTAATGTTTCTTAAATTTCTGAGGTATTAACAAAGAACATGTATCATAATATCGCAAAAGAATAAACTATTTACCCTTCAGGAGACTTCTGATACAGTTGTTCACTCTGGATTTTATTTAGAAGCATTAGAATGTAGAGGTTTAAATCTGTCACTTCAGATTTCACAAAGAAAAACTTACCAGAGAAGTTTTCTTGAAGACTGCGTTTGTGCAGATTGATGAAAAAAATTCAAGGCTTTCCTGAAGTCCGTTCTAATGAAAAAAAAAGGGGAAGGCTATAAAAAGGTTTTTTTTTTAAATCTATAAAATTAAATGTTTATATAGTTTAATACTTTAATGACATACCACTTTAATGACATACCTTAAACATCTGATCATAGCTGCTGAGAGCCACAACAAACAGTAAGGCATGAATAGAATCAAAGCAGCTCAGCCACTTTCTCTTTTCACTGCGTTGGCCACCAACGTCATACAATCTGCCAACCGACAAAAAATAACGTCTTAATTTTAAAAAAAGATAGAAAATTACATGAAACCTTCCAGACATCAAAGCATATTTAGCTAATCTGCAGAAAAAGAAGAAAAAAAGTATTTCTTTGCAAAGTAATTTTACTAGTGATCAAGTGCATTAAAGCAATAAAAAGTCGAAACTATTCAAAATACTGAAGACATCCGTTTTAACAGAGTGGCACCAGGTGAACCTTAGGGTCTGGGTGACATGGGTAATGAGTTTCAATTTGGACCAAAGAGTCTCCAGGTGCAAGATTGCTGCATGTCACCAGCGAAAAGGCATTTATCTTCTGAGTCAGTTGTACCAAGCTGGAGGAGGATAAGTGTTAACTGAACTGACAGCAATAGTTGAAATGGTGGAGAAAAGAATAATCACTGCAGCTTTCCTGAGTTACCAATTTAAAACATGAGATCCTGTTATTTTATGACAAATTTTATTTGATTTAGAGTCAAGTCAACTAAATGTACAAAATGTGTAACAGTATTTTCATTCCAAAATGACAGCAAGGCCAAAATTAGCCATTTGAGTTATTGAGCGGTTTTCAGAAAGTTTCAATCCAGATATTAGAAAAAGAGTTAGATCCATAAACTATCCTCCTCAAGTTTATTACTTATACACACTCACGAGTTCTCTATGAATTCTAACCTGCAGCCCACAGAAACAAATAATGTTATCCGAGAAAGTAGTTAAAGAGCACTGTAAAAGGTATCTGAAAAAAAGTTTCAGTGGTTTACTGACACTTCTTCATATTCGTTTGATTTTTTTATGGCTAATTAGAAAGTTTAAGGCTATCAATATTTAATGTCCAATTCACCCCCAGGAAGTTTCCTTCATTCAGTTTACCTCTGAAAGCTTCTTCTGTTATCTGTTGAAAAGCTTTGAAGGGGAAACTGAGTCTTCAGAGGTTCAATAACTCAATAAGAGACAACTGGAAGTTTATTTCTTACTTATTATTGTCATTATTGTGGGTATAGATCAAGTTGTCTGTTTAACTGATTCTTTAGGACTTTCTAGTCGGATCACTTGGTCAGGTATTTCTTCAGTTGGCAGATGATTTTGAACATCTGCTAAATTTAGAAGGCCGATTTAAAAATCCACACACCTTCGGGTTAAAGCTTTTTTTTTTTATATATAATATTTATTTCAAAGTCTTACCTAAAGATTGTTTCATCTACTTGAAACTGTGTCTCAATGATTCCACAGGTCCTCACTCTGACTCTCAGGACATCCATCTCCGTGGGAATGTAGTTTGGCGAGATGATTCGACTTATGTTTTCAAAGAAGCTGCAGACAACCAGGAAAAAAGGAAGATATCCGACAAATACATAATTGACTAGCTGTATATTGTGTTTTCTTGTTCTTTTTTTGTTGGTTTTAGTATTCTTTATCAATTCTTAATCAGTTCACAAATATACTTTTAGAAATATTTTTAAAAAGCATATGAAAAAAAAAAAAAAAAAAAAAAAAACAAAGGAAGCTTTAGTTTTGGAATACAAGATGGAAAATTATCAGCCAATATTTTTTCAGGACCTTTGTAACAATTGTAATTTCAATCTGTAGCAATGTCCTCCAAGCTACAGTATAGTCACCAAGTGTATATAGGAAGCAGAAACACTTCCTATATACACTTGGGAAGAAGAAGAAAAAAATAAAATAAAATCACCTCCCTATGAGTCATGATGGTACTTTCACATTTACCCACAAGACAATTAGTTCCTTTCATACCTAAGGATTGCTTACACTCCAACACAAGTAAATGGGGAAAGCCCTGTAATGTGCTGTAGAACTGAATTTTGAGAATTGCCTTTGATGTATTTAAGCATCAAAAGAAAATGCATTAGAAAATGAAATCTCATCTCCTGGAAGCGTAAGTGAACATTTAAATTTTTCAATAAAACTCTGCCTCCAGGTGTCTTATGTGAGTCATGCCATTAATCCCTTGATGTGACATAATATCATACAGTAATCATTTGTGACAAGATGAAAAAAGGTTTTCCTGGAATTGCTCAAATAAATTAATTTAAAAAAGCTATCCTATCAAAATCCTGCGAAAATTAAAATTCTGAGAAAATTTTGCAAGATCCCGTGAAATATTTGAAAAATCCTGAGCAGTTTTGTGTCCTGTTTAAATGCATCCGAAAAAGTTAAAATGCATATATTTGGGGCCAGCTGTGATTTTATTTTATTTTTTTTAGAACTGGGTTCTATATAACTGGGAATGCTTTTGACTTCTTTTTTTTCTATAAAGTGCTGTGATGATGACATTTGCTCTGACATTGTACTATATAAAATAAAATAAACTGAATTTTACAAAGACTCAGAGAAAAAGCTAAACCTGTTCCAAACTGATTGCAATTTAAAACATCCCAAACAGCTTGGAGGCTTGCATTTATAGTAGGGCTTAATTAGATCGCTTCCCATAAACACACCTTACAACTGCAAATAACTTACTGTAACTACATATTTTCCTTTAGCAACATTAACCGCTCACTTCAAGCCCACGCTTCCATCAGAGAAGTCATTTTACACATTTGGGTGCCTGGGGAAGTCAAGTGTGTCACGACACAGTCTAAGCCAACATTTCTGGAGGGAGAAATCAATGGCGGGTCTAGCAAGGTGAGATCACTGAAAGAGAGACAGGCGAGTCTCATATAATCCCCCAGCAACCGACTTTATCGAGTTCCAGTAATGAAGCTGTCACACCGCCGTCCTTTCTCTGTCTGACCACCTGGAGTAGATTTTATCTTGACTGATCGCCTCCCTGTTGCCTCAAAGATAAGAAGTTAATTCTGCCCAGAGTCCACATTTATTTAAAAAGACAAATTACTTCTTTTACTGAAAGAAATAATCACAATCCAATACTTAAATCATATAGCCACTCGGGTATCCAGCTTATTACCAAATATTGTGTGCACAAGGGCACATTTCGGATTGCTTTTCTGCAAACATATTCCGTTCTTTACATAATGATGCAGCACAAAAACACTCTTCAAAAATACTGACCACAGAGCACAAAGCAGAGAGGTAGGAGTTGATGAAATTTTGAAGGCCATTCTGTTTTTAAACAACTCTTGAAAGAGCATTATTGCATGATCCAATGATAGAGCGGAGAAAAACAAGTGCTGTTCAGACAAAAACATTTTGGAACAAATGTGGGGAAAAACAACAATATTTTGCACAAGTATTCATAGCACTTTTCACATTTTGCCATATAGTATGAAGATCACAAACTCCAACGTTTTTCACCAGACTTTGCGGAAAACCAGCTTGATGTGTGGCTGGCAGAGTGAAAACCAAAGCTGAAAGGTGTGCCATGCACTTGATTAAAGCCAACTTGTCTCAACTTCAGAAGTCCATAGCTCAAGTGGGAGAATGTGTTGACAGGAAAACTTCTAATTGTGCATTCATTAAACAGACTTTTATAAAAATGTGGCAAGTAGTTAGATACTGAAATCCCAGTTGGACTTGATCAAAAGACACTAATGTCAGATGAGACCAAAAGTTGACATATTTACACATACAAACTGTCATGCATGGCAAATTCATAACCCTACACATGGCCCAGAACTCACCAGCTCCATGATAAAACATGGAGATACCAACATCACTCTGTGTGTGTGAGATTTTCTAAAGAAGGTTAAAAAATAAAAAATAAAAAAGCTAGTTGTCGCTTTCTTGAGACATCCCTCAAATAAGTAAAAGTGATTTTTCAGATATCTATTATCTTTCCTTTTAGTTCATAACAACCCAGCAACCTGTCCTGCCGTTTCACATAAATTATTTGGGTATTATCACTTTTCAGAGCAATGCAAACTTTACAGCCAAGTCATAAACACATCACTTTACCTCAAGCTACACACAACCCCACACATATGGTGCTATTCTATTCGCCTTATCACTAAACACAAAAATAGTCTGTCTCATCATGTATGTTTCATGTACTCCACATTTATTCCCCTCCACCTGGACATCTGCAAACAGTTCTTTTATTTGATGTGGTTCTAATTAGTCTTCCTATTCCATAAATGTCACGCATATCATTTCCTGATGCGAGTTATTCTCTGCACTTCTTTTACCATTTGCTCTCTTTAGACAAACTGTAACTACACACTCCTTACTGGGCAATTTAACTTGACATTTCCACTGTGTGTTATAATTGGGAAAGGATTGTGCAATATAAATCGACTGCGGTTGATGTACTCACTAGAGGGCAGAGTCGTTCAGATCGTACTCATTTCCTCTGGCTGCAGCGGCCCTCACCCCTTGGTCGGCCCAAAGAGCACAGAAGGCTTGAGCCACAAAAGGGAGAAGCTGCTGATCGTCTCCCAAACACTGGCTGCAGGACAGAATGAAGCGGGCCTGGATCTGGTTTAAGTATGGGAACATTACACAATCAGAGTCAATAATATAATGATATTATCTTTACAAGACATGCACTGCAGACAGCACAAAATTGATCAATTAGATTTTATAGTGGATTAAAATATCAATTATCAGAGAAAGGTTAATTTTTGATGTAGTTTTATCAGATAATTATGGTAATATTTAGCTTACACTTAATGGAAACCCCAAAATTAACTTTACCAAATTAAAGAACACTATATAAGATCAATAAAAAAGTGTAAAAGAAAAAGAAAGAAAAAAATGCTATAAAGCATAATCACCAAGACTGAGATAAATGCTTGATGCCATTTACAACAAATTTATAAGATATTAGCTTATTTACCTAAAGAATTATATTCTAACTTACTTAAACGTAGATCATCTGGATAAAAATAAATAAAATCGCCCAGCAAAACAAGAAATCTTGTCTAGTCTTAATGATTTCTGTATATTACAGACTTTAACACTTGGAAGTCTCACTGAAAGCCAGAACACAACTCAGTGTTGCAACACGCCCTCACTATGGACGCAAAGGTTTCTCATCTCTTCGTAAAAATCAAATATTATACAAGTGCTGCTCGTGAGAGGAGGACATCATGCTTCACATAGGCAGAGAGGGCCCTCTGGTGTAACAAAAAGCAGGTGCGGTGAAAGGTAAACATAAGAGGAGTAACCAACATGTCTGTGGCTCACCTGGTTCTTATTATTTGCAAGGTTTATCCGCAGCTTGCCCATTCCTTGCAGAACAATCTTCATAGAGGTTATCAGGTTATCCAACACTGCAGGCTTTGAAAACAGTTGTCCATTTCATTCATCTTTACTCAAGAGTGCAAAAAATTTAATTATATATATATATATATATATGTATATATATATATATATATAATTTTTTTTTAATTAAGCATCTAGTATTTAAAAATGTGTGATAACAGTGTGAATGTTTGGTACCTTGAAACTAAGGAGTTCTTGGCTGGAGAAGCCACGGCTGTGTATCATCTTCATCTGTCTGATTATTGTGCTCTTTCCGCTCTCTGCAACTCCTGCCACACACACAGCGGTTTGCAACAGTTAACCAAAGTATTTGGGAGCTGCTAAATGATGCAGCATATACACACCAAGCATGAGGATTTTGATTACATTCCTTTCAGCCCTGGCATGATCACAAAGGTCTCGCTCGATTGTGGAGCTCTTCATTTGGGCTTTCTTGCTTTCCTCTGAGACATCCTGTTGGAGGCACATTCCCATGCAGATCTAACGAAAATGGCAACATGTCATCTAAATTCCAGAGATGTTGAAATAACCAAGATAGGGCAATTATTTTTTGCTACATCCCCAGGAGGAAAAAAAAGGAATTAAAAATAATCGTCTACAGTCGAATTAAGTCCCATTTTGACAAATAGGACTTAATTAGTGCTTAGTTGAATAGAAAGATACGCTTTCTGAAACAGTGAGTTAATTGCCTGATTTCAAATTTAAGACAAAACTTTCTGAAGTAGTTTATCAAACTAATTTTTGCTGCGTACCTTCCGCGACAGAGGAAGCATTTTCAAACAACGAAACATCTCTCTGTTGTTGCTTTTTGTTTCACAACAGCTTCCTTTTGTTGCTGCTTCTCCTGGCATCGAGCGAGTGTAACTCGGAGGCGCTAATTTGATTAATTAGGACCACACTTGTACCGCATCCTGTCAAAATAAAAGCCTGTGACACCGGAAAAGGTGAGTCAATTAAAAAAAAAAAAAAGAGCACTTTTGTATTGGCCAGGTTTTTTATGATCACGTGTAAGATGTTCAACAACTCATTGATCATTATTTATGACAAATGATGGAATCAATACTCACTGTGGAGATGGCCCAATATTTATATTAAATTATTTATTAGGTGACTCAAGCCAATTCGAAAACTATATATATATATATATATATATATATAGTTTTCTGGCATCTGTTGGCAAGATACTGGCAGGGAAAAAGTACATGGAACAACATAACCAAGTGGCAGGCATAGTGTACAGAAACATCTGTGCAGAATATGGACTGGAAGCCCTGAGATCAAAGTGGGGAACACCCCCAAAGGTGGTGGAGAATGGCCGAGCTAAGATCCTGTGGGACTTCCAGATCCAGACAGACAAAATGGTAAGGTCGAACCAACCGGACATTGTTGTAGTGGATAAACAACAGAGGAAAGCCGATGTGGTGGATGTAGCAATACTGAGTGACTGCAACATCAAGAAAAAGGAGCACGAGAAACTGGAGAAATACCAGGGCCTCAGGGAGGAACTGGAGAGGGCCTGGAAGGTGAAGACCACAGTGGTGCCTGTGGTCATCGGGGCCCTCGGGGCAGTCACCCCCAAACTGGAGCAGTGGCTACAACAGATCCCAGGAACAACATCAGACATCTCAGTCCAGAAATGTGCAGTTCTAGGCACAGCAAAGACACTGCGCAGAACCCTCAAGCTCCCAGGCCTCTGGTAGAGGACCCGAGCTCAGAGGATAAGAACCACCCGCGGTGGGTGAGAAGGGAATTTATATATATATATATATATATATATATATATATATATATATATATATATATATTATTTATTTATTTATTCTTACACATATAATATTGATAAGAATGAAATAAAGTGAAACCATCCTTCAGAATTTCTTTTTTATTAGCAATAATATACTGTAAATCCAATCAACTTTATATTATACAGTATGTCCTTTGGGATTGATCAATAACATAGATAATAGGCAACACTATCTACATTTCAGTTTGACAATAATATGCATTATGCTTTTAAAACATTACGCTACTATGTTTACAGCAGCTAATGGAGTGGAGTAAAATATGCTTCTACAAAAAGTATATTATTTGATCCCATTTCATGTCCACATGTGTTAGACTCCTCATGATTTAGGAGAAGTATGAACTCAACTTTGTCTTCAAGATAACACAATGTCATTAATTTCCACTCATGCAATGAAAACCAATGTTAAAGCAGACAGTTCATCATTTCACAAATTTCAGTGGTTATATTTTTAAAAAATGCACGCAAAGGCGAGACCTTCAGGTCATTTGTGCATTTGTGGTTAAAAAACAACAACTCTGTTGTTAAAACAGAACATTTCCCATGATTTTTTTGAGCAGTCAGTGCAGAGTGGATCACAAGAGGTCCAAAATATTTAAACAGATTAAGTGACCAGCAGCACAAGGGTATCTGTCCTCTGATTTTTGCTGTAATTTAAAAATCCTTATGCATTTTGATATAATATATACAGATGATGATTAGTTTGGATTAGGAGTATTGCTGTGCAAAAAGCAGCAACAGCCCAGGGAAGATTTTCAGCTCCGGTTAGATAAATAAATGTTTGTACCACTTCACCAACCTGCACTCTTCTTGTGCTAAAAGCCAAAAATAACTTCAATTTTTTTTTTACTTGTTAAAAGGCAATAAAATTAAAAAAGTTTAACATATCCAATTGCATATATTAGACTTTTGAAGATACAGGTACAGTACATTTTCCTTATTCCAGCTTATGATTGATCTTACTGCTCACAAACAGCTAATGATCCCACAGCAGGATTGCTATCTTTCAACTGTAAAACTGCTGATATTATCCAGAGATGCTATAACACTTATGAAGAGTTGACTCTGTTATACAGAAGTTTATATTTATGTAGCTTGCTAATGTTAGGTCAAAACCACAAATGGCGGTGCATGTCTACAGCAGAGCTTGGGATCTTCCTTTAGTCTTTTCCTCTTCTTGTCGCTTCATAGCCTGGATCACAGCAATCTCTTTGGCTTCTTTCTTCTTGTTCCTTGCCTCAAATAGAAGCCTAAAAAGAGAGAATAAATCGGTACGCCCCTTTGATGGAATTCTGCTCAAGAATTTGATGTACAATTTGTTCTAGGAGATTTAAATATGACAGTTCAGCCTCATAATTATCTGTAATTAGCAATGATAATTAATGAAACAACTAATACTAAAAAAAATGGCAAAATTTTGTGCAAGACCTATTTATTAACGAATTTGGCTTACTAATGTAAATTAGATTTGGAATCCTAAAATGAGAAAATTGGGAAGCAAACGATAATATATATGTGAAATGTTAAAAAAAAAAAAGGACATCAGAGAGAAACCATCAAAAAAGATTTCTCTCTGATAAAGTTATCACCTGTTTTTTATTATCCTTTGCACAATTGCATCTGAAGTGAGTGTGTTCCCACTGTCTACAGTTCGTAGCATGCCTCTTCTTCTTGGTTCCTGGAAAATAAGCAACAATTATTATAAACAAAATATCACAAATCATCACTGCAGACTGATGAAATGTGACAGGTGACTAAATCTTACAGCGTAAGGGTCAGATCCATCCTTGTCCGGGTAGATTTCTGTCTTACCATGACAAACAAGATCCACCTGAACACACAGACACAACAATTATAGAATAAATGACTGAACAGCAAGAATTTAGTGAGTTTTTTTTTTTTTTGCACTTGCCTTAAAATGATCCAGCAGATCTTTTGTGACGGCAAACGGTGCACCAATCACCACTTCCGAGACATACTGTAAAACCACATAAAATCAACAAATACATGAATATATTTAATGCAGAGGAAATTACTGAATTACAAAGGAGAAGAACCTACCCTGCAAGCCAGCACACTGAGCGTTCTCTCATGGACATTCATGATGGGGTAGTTTTTTCCTTTATAACGGTTCACCTCCTGAAACACAGGAAAATGTGTCAGACATGCTAACGTATCTTCGAGTAGAACACAACCGATCCAGATTATCAGTTAGATTAAAACAAAATGTTGGTTTAAAAAGCCTCACCTGATCAAAGTGCAGCCCCACTATGATGTACGGCTTTTCGGCAAGTTTATGGACCGCTTCCAGGAAGTCCACATGACCAATGTCTAGCAGAGGCATCATCAAGGACATCATTGGTTTCCATAAATGCAACTAATGTTTTAGTGACAACATTCAAAACTGTGGTCACACATTGTATTAATATTAACTGACTACAAATCAAAAATGTAACAAAAACATAGTAAAATACAGCAGAATATTTATTTATTCTGACATGGATTGTTTTACATGTTATGTTCAGTATTTATGTGTGGGTTTTTTTTGTTGTTGTTGGGCTTGAATTGTCTTTTATAAATTTGATTGTGCTTATGTTCTATTTCCCTTTTTAATTTAGTTTTTAGAAGGTTTTTCTGTTGCTGTTTTCTTTTGTTTTTTGTTGTGTGATTTGTGTTTGTGTTCTTTTATCTGATGTTAATTCAGTGCTGTTACTTCAGACTATATTGTTGGAGGTGTAATTTTACAAATATTGCATGTGTTTTAGAGACTTAAAAGAGTTGGCATAAAAAGACATATGTGCAGTACTGATTGTAATTTATAAAAAGATACGAAAGAGGTCAAAGGCTCCTGCGACGTAGATGATGGTGTCTCCGGGCTGAGGCTCCTGGCCTGAAGCGAACTGAATTATCTTCTGAGAAGTCTGCAGGAACTGAGATACTCCTGTCCAGGGACTGTGGCCCTTCTGAACATATTAGCGTAAAAAAAAAAGCTAAATATGGAGCAGATTTAAATCAGATGAACTTCTGATATACAGGCATACTCAATAAATTAAAATAAGCATTCCAAAGAGGCTAAATTAAGAAATTAAAAGTACCATTTGGAACAGAGTAACATCCAAGCTGTGAAGTATACTGTTGGCAGCATCAAGTTGTGGTGTATTTTGCTACATGATGGAAGGGTGCACTTCAACTATCAACAAAGTGTCAATAAACTATTAAATTTTGCGTTCTGAAAAATTCTCTAATGAAGCCCTCTCTCTTTATTCTGGCATTTAGCAAATATAAATACATTTGTGAAGTCTAACTGATCTAAAACTAAAATGTTTAATCTGATTTATTGCATCTGCTTTTCCAGAGAGGTGATATCAATGCAGCATCACTGCCCCCTCGTGGGGAGAGCAGTAAAAGCAACCGGTAAAATTGAAGGTAACAGATTCTGGGCAACAAATTCTGAATGGATTTATTCATCACTTGCCAAATGACCAGCATTGTTCTATCAGTCAAGAGACCCTTAACTGCCTGTGACTAAAAGCTTTGTGGCTCTTAGTTACTCTACTCATTCAGGAACAGAAGCGCTATTCACAATTTGTTGGCAAAGCCTACTAAATGGGTCTAGAACAAAGCCCTTTATTTAATATCAGCTAACATCTGGTGCAAATGCCAACTACTTTCTGCTTCTATGACGAAACAGTCAAGGAAGAAGGTGAGCACGGCAAAAAATACCTTTCCAAAGTTGTCTGTGTGCTGCTGATAGTCTGAGCTGTCCTGAACATAAAAAATGAAACAGAAAAGTTGGCAAAATTGCTCATGTTAGGGCCTTAAAAAAGAATTTAGAAAAAACCCACAATGTTGCTGTGGTGTGCTTTGGTCATCAGAAGCATCCTGCCAACAAGGTCTGTCGTGGAAACTCCCTGCGTCCGCTTACACTCTCTGCAAGTGTAACATGCAAGTTAATGAAACACACAGAAAAGCCAATCCTAACTTTCTTCTGTGTTTGACAGGAAAAGAAACTCACCTATAGCGTCCTGACTTCTTTACCTCCTCATATGTATCTTTTCCATCCACAGTTAGTGTTATGTCATCTGGAACAAAGTGACACAGTCAGGACTGTGGCACTGTCCCACATAGCTGAACAGAGTGTTTAGTACCTCCATGAACACAGAAGTCGCAGCTGTACTTGTCGAGCGTCCCGAGGGTCGTGACGTAAGGGGCTCCTTCCACCACTTCATCCACCCACTTTATGGCCCGTACCATCTTGTACCTTTCTTCCTGAGTGAAGACTGGCGGACCCTTGTGCTTTGAAATCTCACCTTCAAATAATAAAGCAAGAAAATTAGGAAAAACATCTGGTTTAAGTGAACATGGAAACAGAAATCTCGGTTTCAAGAAGCTGATTACAACAAAATAGAATATTACTGAAAGGTTCATTTATTTCAGTAACTCAATTTACCAAATTAAACACATTATATAGATGTTTTCAATTCTTTATTTGTGTTAATTATGATTTCCCGCTTACTATTATTAAAAAATAGAACTCACTTAGGCTAGCATATTACACCAGACCAATAAAAAATCATATAGAAATGTGGGTTTAATGAAAAGTACCCACCTAAAGGTTATTTCAAAAAGTGCTTTTAATCTCACATATGAGTCTCAATGGAACACATATTCTAATACATTAAATATGACAGTACATTGCACTTTTCCTACTGTAGGCTGCTAAGAGATTATGTGATAAGTAAAAATAACAATGCAATTTAATACATAGTATTTCCACAAAGAGTTTAACTGTGCAACATGATCTGAATGTTTTATTGTAAACAGAAAAGTAACAATTATTCTTACTGCTGCTACAAAATGTGCCATAGTGATCATTAAACTTATAATAGTGCAATATATAACATTTTAGACACAAACATTGAGCTGAATGTTAGACCTTTTTGCCATTATTCTCTTTGTTGCAACCCACAAGTCTGTTGCTCGTCAAGCTGATATTGGTCAGCTACTTCATTTTTTGACCTACTTGTGTAGGCTCTGGGTCGGTTGGCTCCTTCACTAATTTGTACCTGTCTGCTTCCCTCTTTTAGCAATTTGATTCTCTCCTGATCCAATTTCATGAACTCATGTATTATTAATGATTGATGAATGACAATATTTTCTTTCATACTTTGTATTGATTGCAACTCTTATCCCTTTTTGTCCAGATGACTAATAAATATGGCAGATTTACTTAGCCTTGATCAAACCAAGGTAACTCTTGCTGATAGTTGTTATTTATTGGATTCATAAAGCCGGATAGACTATTGAGATAAATCATTATATTGTCAAAATATATACAAAACATTCCCAAGGTAGGTACAAACTGATGCATGGCCAGTACAAGAATTTTGTACCAAAAAAGGTGAAAAAAGTGGAATAAGTTTCTACTTTTCTTGATAAACAGCAATCTGGGTCACACATGCTTCTCTTCCGGTGTTTAAACAGTTGGAGATGAATAATGGGACCTTTTACAGCTCATCAAGAATATTTGCCTACTTACTTACTCCAGAAAAGGCCATGACCCAGGGGATGAAATCTTAAAACAAAGGTTAAGAAATTGTCAAAGGGAGGCAAATTTTGCAAATACCACGATGGCCATTAATGAAAACTTTGGGTAACTGTTCTGCTTATTTATTGGCTATTGAGTTAAATATGCCACATTTCAGAGATAACACTGATGTGTCTAAAAGTCAGATGAACCAGAATACAAAAATCCTGAACTATTTCAATGGCTTTCAAGGAACCAACACCAAATTGTATTTATCTCTCATTTTGTGTCATTTGGTGACATAATGTGGTTTAGTCAGAGGAATTGTTTGTCCTATTCTGGACAACACAGCAGTGTTGGTCCAACAGGGCTTTATCTGCTTCATTTAGCAGATGAAGCCCTCTGCTAAAGCATGAGGGCTTCATGCTTTAGCAGTACAGCAATGTAGTTTTATGCTAAATTAAATATCTGTTGCATTTGTTTAAGACTTAACTGTCTGTGTGCACTCCAACGATGAGGTAATCTCCCATCGCTTTGGCTTGTCGTAGCTGGTTTGAGTGGCCATAATGCACCATGTCATAGCTAAGGTGGAAAAACACAAGAAGAAATGAGTTAGACATAGTAGAATTATATGGCAGGACTGGTTTTAAAATTTTGGGAGGAAATTAAAAAAAAAAAAAAAAAGACCAGAGTTTCTCCTAAATGTACAATATGTGTCTCTTGGGCCCCTTTGACTTTTCCTTCTCACTCAACTTTCCAGTAAAACCTTGGATACAGTACCTTGTGAACAGACAGACTCTTTAGCTGATACATTTTGTGCAGAGGTTGTCAGCCATTGTCAGCAGTCGTTCCTCATGATTGCATAGACCGTAACATGATCCCAACATAACATCTGGATTTAAGAATCATTAGTAATGTATAACAGTTTAGGTTCCTGATTATTTATTTTTGAACTTCATTAGCTGGAAACCATAAAAATGAAAGAAAGAAACCTTGGAAATGTCTCACTGTGGAGTTATGATTAATACACGACTTTCACTTTTTCACTCAAGTAAATAATGTGCACACTTTGCTGGATTAGAAGAAGTATCTAAACCCAAACCAGTATGATGAACTGTCTTCCTTCCATTCTGCTTGTTTATCCACAGCTATGATAGTGTCTCCAGTTAATTAGATTAGGACAGATAAGAGACCGAGAGTGTAGCACAGTAATCTCACAAAGAAACAGAACAGATGGGTGTTAGCCTCCCTTCAGAGGTTCTTTAAAGCTCCCAGCCTACATCACACTGATATTCATTTTGTCTCTTGTCTCCGGGTGAGGATTTGTGCAGAGGACATGAAAACAAACAAACAAACAAAAAAAACAGCAGGACATTTGCACTATAAATAGCATGCTCAGAAACATCAATAGGAAAACAACACTATTATTATTAGATTACAAACACAGCACAGACTGTAAGAGAGCCTTGTGGTGCTTCCAGACCCTGATCATACTGATGACGGCTCCACCGACTGCTGTGACACCCAGTCCTGCTGCAAACAAATTTAGCTTTGTTTTTTGTAAAGTGCAACAACGCTTCAAACGGACTTTTAAATCATAACTTTGGATGAAAATCAGCTTGTTACCAAGAGTAACAGTGAGTGATGCGCCATGTGTTGTCAAATCGTTGGAATGAGATTCAGGAGCTCTAAGGCGACTGAGGGGGCCAAGAGGAATGTAATAAGCAGTGTTTGGAGGTGACTGAATGAAAGGCCCTGAGTTACATAAGACCTTTCTGTGTGTGGGGTTTATTCCAGCACCATGCCCAACAAGTGGCCCTCTTCTTCTCCCTTCCCTGTATTTTTTAGCAGAGAAGCATCATGAGCGTATCACTGTGGGGATGATGAAATTTTAATTAGAGAAGCCTGTTAACAGACACCCAAGTGGCACCTAAGCTTCTCGAGGGCAAAGGCTTTGCAGACATATGTGCAGATGGCGGGAGACCGTTTGGGCGTGCGTAAGAAACAGCAAACAACAGCAGCAGGATTTTAGTCAGTACAGTCAAATATCTCCATTAATCAAAGATAACAGGCTTTGACTCAATAAGCTAAGCGCTGCTTATTGGAGGAGTCTTTACAGTCCTGCGTGTGCACAGCACCATGGCAGATTGTGAATTTGGACTTTGCACTCTTGGTTGATGATGCTTCTCTGACAGCAGACCTTTAACCAGGTTGACTAATAGGAACAGAATGTGCCACGTATTGTGAGTGAGTCATTGTCCATGTAACAATGACTTCGTAGGAAATTTCCTTTCAAACCACCAATGAAGGGATGAGGGACTAGTAAGAGTGATGCAGGAAGGAGTCAATCTGCTCGGGGGCCTTTGCAGGTGTGAACTGGGGGGTTAATGACATGAGCTCTGTTGACATTGGTTTTCTTTGCATGCTCACCCCACCGGTTAATATTCTGGCATCCCAAATATTCCGCGACATGCCGCCAAAGCGTAAATATGCAGCCATAGAGGAACAGCAGGAATTCTGCGAGAGAAAGCCACCGTAATCCTGGTCTTCATGCGCAGATATTCAAAACATCTGTTCGGTCTCAGCAGGATTCAGTATTCTTCAACTTTGACTTGTCCTTTCTTTTTTCTTTTTTTTAAAGTCAATATAAAGGTAAAGGAACTCGGATGGTTCTTAAACACACAAGGTAGCCATTCTAGCAGCTGAATTTTAAAGCAAGTGTAAAAGGAAACAAGTTAAAACAAATCAGATCGGGTCAAAAATAGTCTTGACTGGTACAGCAACGTCAGCATATGTGTTTTCTGTTTAAGCATATGTGTTTTCTGTTTAAGCATATGTGTTTTCTGTTTAAATTGACATCAGTATTCAACTGCTGAGTTGTTTTAATGCTGCAGTCCAATGTAGTTTTATTTTAGTATGTGAAGTTAAACCAGCCTTTTCTCCATCCTGACAAAACACTTAGAAATAAATCCTCCTGTTAAGAAAGAAAAGGCAAGTGGATTAGTTATTAATTTGGCCATATCCCTGTTTTATTCTATTTTCCAAGATGTAGAAATTTGAGTATTTAATGTAGTAAAGGAAACCATGTGATATAGATTTGTGTAATGACAGGATGTGGCCTAAGGGGAGCAAACCCTTTCAGGTGAAACCAGATATCTGTATTGACATAACCATTTGTCCTTACTGTCTGATATTAAATGAGATTTCAGTTTTCCTGTTTTTAGGTCAGAAAAAAAGGACCTGGAACAGTTTTAGGATTTCCAAATTTATCTCTATTTGCTAAATAGAAGAATAAGAGTTAATTATTTTTCAAAGCATCCTTGAAACTCAGAAGTTTACATTTCCTTACTTTTCTCATTCCTCCTGACAGAACGGATGTAACTGAATCAGGTTTGTACTCTTAGCGTCAAAAGTGTCTGTTCGATAGCAAAAACAAAAAATCTGTACAACATGATGCTGCCATCACCATGCTTTAAATTTGGGGTGGTTTTCTCAAGCTTACAAGTTTCCAACTTTTTCCTCTAAATGTAGTGTTTCTACCTTCTGACCAAGCAGGTTGATTTAAGTTCCAAACCACAAGACATGTCTCCAAAGATCCAGCTCTTTGTGTGCATTTGCAAACTGTAATTTGGCTTTCTGTGTTGCTTTGGGACCAATAGCTTCTTGCTGCTGAGTGGCCTTTCAGTCCATGTAGCTGACAGATTTGTTTCCATGGGATAATGACGCTCTCTTAACAGTTTCAGCCAACATCTTCACAAGGTATTTTCTTTTTATTTTCTGGGGTTGACATAAAAATCTATGCCTATAAGCAGAATGATTTATAAGGATTTTCAGCTAAGCAGCAAAGCTTAGCTGAATAAGAACAAATTCTTGTTCTTATTCAGAATTTGTTCTTATTATATCACTTACTTTAGTAAAGGTTAAATAAAAGAAAAAAAAAGATGTAATTAGATCGGCAGTGTTGGAGAATTATGCAATTTAAGCATTTTGGTATACCATTAAAAACCAATGCAGATATGAACTAATGTGATAAGGCTAATTTAAAGAACACTGTTGTGTTTATGTAATAATGTGTGCAACTGTTTATTATCCTGTTTTGCCATGCTGGAAAATTACGTTTAGTGTGGTAGATGTGTGTTTGAGATCACTCCCAGTTTTTAACACTATCTATTTCAAGATAAGCCATGTCATGGTTGATGTTGCAACCTGACAATTTACATGCTGGTTTGGATGTGTGAAAACAAGAGGACTTCATAAGAGACATAATTGAAGAAATTTGATGACAACCTTGGTTATATATATATATATATATAAAAAAAAAACAATAGATACAAACACTCACCATCAGTTCCAAAAACAAAGCCAAATGTTGAAATGGACCAATCTTTGTCTTAATTATCTCCTGTCCAATCAGCAAATATTTAGATATAATTAATAGCTAGCATTTAAAAAAAAATCTGATTTCTTTTTACAATACCCGTTATAAGCATATTATGCTATGTAGATATTTGTAAGAATGTTTGTTTAATGTATAAACATTTTCTTTGCACTTTTACCTTAATTGGGTTAACTTTGAAAATCTAAGCAAAAGTTGAAACTAAAAGTAAGCCAAATATATATTTTTTGCTTAGTGCCTAGGTCTTTGCTGCAATTTGGAAAATTACAACAAAAATATATAGGCTAATACATTAATTTTAAAAGTGTTGTGATAAGCGAGAACTAAATACATTGCAACTGCTATCTATTTGTATAATGTTAAAAGATATATAAGGAATCATAATGAAGATGTGATGTTTTATTTCTAAAATGCTCAATAAAAAATTCTTAGCAGATAAAGTACTATATAGACACTGTGCTGATCTTAATCTTTAAAGTAAACACTCAATAAAATAATAACAAAACACCTAAAAAAATAAAAAAATAAAAATAAAAAATACAATTTTGTACTTTTACAAGAGAACTCCTGCATATTGTAAAGCAGATTTATTCATTTTGCAGAAATCTAATGGTGCTATTTTGACTTATAAGCACTTTATGATCAGCACAAAACCCTCAAGTTATGGGCAATAGCAGACGGAAATAACACATCTATTCTTATAACGTGTTTACTAAGAAGGAAAGGTAACTGTATGTAAGAAGGTGAAACGTCAATTGGTTTTGTATTATAACCCATACACATACACACAAGGCGGCTATCCCAATGAAAACAGGTCCAGGATATCTGCTGCAGGATTCTGTATTTAAAGTTTTGCCTGCGCTGAGCTGATAAGGTGTTAAGCAGCTTCCTGCAGCCTGCATGGAGCAGGCCTGTCCCGATGTGACAACTTCTCCATTCAAACAAGAACCAAAGGCTGGGAACAGCGCGGTGAGATCTTCATCACCCCAATCAGCACATCCAATCAGCAACTCACCAGCCGTCGCACCACACACGGATCTTTCGCCGCCTCTTCTCCGGGCTGCACGTCGCCGCGGCCAGGGTCGTCCCTGCGTCTTTCCCCGCAGCTGCGCTCACTTGGTGGAGGTGGTGGTGGTGGTGACCGTTCTTGATCATTTTGAGGCGTTCTCTGTTTCGGGGGATTGGTTCTATTTTAAGCGAGGCGGTTTCTTTCACAGCAGCCTGGCAGGTGACAGTTCCCGTCTCTGTACAGGACGGCCGGTTTTATGAGTAAGCAGCAGCAGAAGCAGAAGCAGCAGAAGCGGCAGTGGTGCGATGCGCCAACGCCTCCTCCTCCACCGGCGACGCATAGACGCACGGTCCACGGTGCGTCAAGCCGGCGGAGCACCGCAGAGGAAGCGCACGCACTCTGATCTAAAAAAATAAAAAATAAAAAATACACCCCTTGCACTGTTGAGCGAGAGTTTTATTTTGAAAAATGTGAAACGTGCCTCCTTGTTTTCGCTTGACAAAAGTTAAAGAGCAAAGCCAACCGACACATTGTTACATAATAGACGTTGTCCTCCCTCAGGTGAACATCTATCTATCTATCTATCTATCTATCTATCTATCTATCTATCTATCTATCTATCTATCTATCTATCTATCTATCTATCTATCTATCTATCTATCTATCTATCTATCTATCTATCTATCTATCTATCTATCTATCTATCTATCTATCTATCTATCTATCTATCTATCTATCTAATGTGGATGTAAAACATGTCTCTTTAGAAATGCATTAAAATACAGAAATTTATATAGATTGATTTTGTTGTCTATAACCTGCAATGTAACTTTTTTTTTTCGGTTTGTGTCTTTTTTTTTTTTTTTTTAATCAGAAGACTAATTAATTCCCTGGCTTTAACCTTCTTGCTGCTTATTCCTATACAAGTTTTCCCCCTCATGAGGCCACCTATCTTGCAAAGAGCACTAGATACATCATTCAGATAATAAAAACGTAATGATGCTGCCACCTCCACGCATTTTTCCATGAGTGCAATTCCAAGCCAGAATCTTGTTTTTAGACTGACAGCTTCTCCCTTTCTGCATGACCTTTCAGCCTTTGTTAAATGAGGACTGTTTTTTTTTTTTTGTTTTTTTTGTTATTGTTGTTTGTTTTGTTTTTAACAGAAACTGTTACATCTGAACATTTTCAGTGTAAATATCTGGTTTCAACTGTATATGTGAGACAGTAGAATTGTTTTTTTAGTTTTGCAAACTATAGTCCACATCCAAATGGGCGTTCTTTATGTAAGGTAATTTTATTGGAGAAAACTGTATTTTATTTTGAAGGGGGTGGGGGGGATCGTGGATTTATGAGGTGCAAAAAAGATAAAGGATAAAGATAAAGGATGCAAAAGAAAAATACAAGGCTGCTGTAATACACTAGTATTACAGCAGCTTATTGTTTTTATTTCATTATGTATATCAATCTTTTTTATTTACATCTTTGTAAAATACTCATCATGACATTCTGTGGTATTATCTGCAGCAAATATTCTGAGAGCAGAGGTCCTCAAATGATCAATATTCACAAGGAAGGACAACAATTTACCAAACGTCACTTTAGTGATCAAATTAAAAAAAAACTGTTATTTGTAAAAGCATATTATAGATATCACAAATAGATAAAAAATAAATAAAGACATGCAATTTTTCCTATTTAACTGATTTACTGTTGTCACAAACTAAACTGACAGTTAAGTCTCTATTTACCTCGATTATTGACTTGTAACAATTTTTCAATAGCAATACATTGCAAACTGTTAGAAAGCCTGTTTATTTCTCATGAAATGGTGACCTATTAGTCAGCAGAGGTTACTTTATAGGTTTTGAAACACTTTGCCATGAAAAACCTGTCAAATCAGTTAGCCACTTTTACAGCATGCAGTTCACTAGTTTGGTCACACATTGCTGTGGGACGGGATTCCATTCCACAACCTGTCCTAAATCAGCTGATGTGGATGTCTGAGTCACTGTCTTGTACAGCATGCCCAAAGTTGCTAAGAGTGTATAAATGGTTGCGAGATCCTCCCCTGACATGTTTCTGCATTGAGGTTTCCTTGAATAATATTGAGCTTTAGTTAACCTGTGAAGATGATGCCTCCCCACACCATCACACAGCCTCCTCCAAAAGCTGTTTGGCATCGGCAGAGGACTTGGCAAGTTTTGGCTGCAACCCACGTACTCAACGCTGGCTTAAGGCACAAAAGAATTTTTCTATCAACTCTAGCGCCATATAAGGGGAAATAAACAAGGCTTCCTAGACTATTGTCCTTACTTATTGAGCTTTGCTGTTTTTTCCAGCAGAGGGAAACCTAACTCCACACAGCCACCTCCTACCAATCAGTGAACTGAATATCCTGATCTCTTTTGCCTTGTATTTTTCTTTTGCATCCTTTATCAGGACAGAGGCACATGATGTGCAGCGCAAACTTAGCAAATTATAATACTTAAAATCAAGAAAATTTTAAATTTAAGTAACCTAAATAATTGTTGAAGCTGACTGAAACTTAAATCCAAATGTTAAAAAAAAACAACCTTTCATTAATGTCTTAACAATGCACAGGCATGTTCTGCAATGCAAGGATCTGCAGCATGTCAAAGTTCAGCAAGTCACATGTGGTGAGAATTTACCCCTGCTGACAGAGATGGCAACATTAATTGTAGAGCAGGTTGTGGTCTGAGAACTGGGGCAGGCACCTGCTGCAGAAGTGGGTGAAGATGAAGAATGCTGTCCTACATAGCCCACCAGCTCACCTTAACCCAACCCGCCAAATTAATCAACTCTTCAGAGGCCGTGTGCTCGTCTGGGGCAGCCGTCCAAGGAGAGAGGCAGAGCCTGTTTTAAGGCACAGGTCACACAGACCTGTAGGAGCATTTAGGAGAAGTGAAGAACAATATTGCTTTAAAATCATGCCGAAGCAGCTGGTTTTTGGAGTTGCCCTCAAGGATGAAGCAGTAAGATGTAGCCTGTCTGAAGCCATCTGTCTCTTTGTCTGAGCATCTTCTCTCATGAGATGTGTTTTGGTTGAAACGGTGCTGAAGAGCCTGATGTTTGATGAGGGGGGTTGGTTCAGGAGCTCCACAGGGAGCTAAGATGACTAACTCACAACTCCTCCTAATCTAGGACAAGCACACCTAGACATCCTTCATGACTCTAATGTTTTACTCGTGTCGGGCCAAAAATACGTCCGCTGAGGTTAGTCAAAGTGGGTCGCCCAGCAGCTTTTTTTGGATCGTGCAAAAAAAAGAAAAAAAAAAAAAAAGGAAAAAAGAAAAAAAAAATGTGCCATCTAAATGATCGCTGTCTTCTGAAACCCACCCTGGACGGCAAAAGCCTTCCCAGTCAGTTTATTTTTACAAGTATCAAACTGGGTCAATGACGCCACAGAATAATGCAAAACCCAATTTCATGAACTGCAAATGACAGCAACGCATAAAGTCCTTTTCCAAAACATTTTATTAGTCTTATAGAAAATAAAGAAAGCTGTATCAACAAACATACAATATATACATCAATAACTTAGACACCTCGGAGAATCACATTTAAATCCACAGCTGATACTGTATAGGAATACATAGTGCTTATCTACAGATTGCAAAAAAGTACAATAATTTAATTTATAAATAGTTACAATTAACTATTGTCTGTTTTCATACAAAGTACTGCAATATTTTATTACAACCCATACAGAAAAATAACAACAGAATATTAACTTTGTATTACTCACTTATATTCCGTTTGAAACACAAACCCACTCCACAGAGCAAGAGAGAAAAAATATATAACCCTGCACAGTCAACCTTTAACAAACTCCACTTTTTAAAAAAAAGTCCCAACGTCTTGAGAGCTAATAAAGTCAACGGCCACACAAGTGCTGTTATTATCCTCTCCATATGTTGCTTACAAAGTAAAACAAGCAATGATCAATTATAAAATTACAACTGCAGAATAAATTACAGTGTTGAGATCAATCAGAAAAACGCCACATAATGAGGACAGAAAATGCTGTGGAGGATGCAACAGAAAATAAGGAGCATAAATGACTGGTGTAGCAGCAGAGGAGGACACGCACACACGCACACGCGCGTGCATGGACACACACATACAAACAAATATATATCAATTAAAACAAAAAACACAAAAACAGATTTTGCATTAGGCCCCTGGGACAGCGACTATAGTTGCAACCACATCACAAACATTTGTAATTCAATGATGTCTAAGCCAGTTAACGTTGAATTTAGAAATTCGGAATCTGAATAAGGATGGATATTTTATGGATTCCAGGGCTACCACACGGTTTTCAAGTTTAACTTCCTTGCAAAAAAGAAAAGAAGAAAACAAAAACTTGGTTGAGTTTTGTCTTCCTGAAATGATGCCAAATTTGTAAGAAAAAGAAATTGAGCAGCAGAGTTTAGTTTTGAGTTGTGTTCATGACAAACCTGCCAAGTCCTCACTGCCAATGCTGAAGAGCTTTTGGTGGAGGAGGTATAATGATGGGGTGGCAGATTTCTCATTGGAAAAAAAATGTCAGCTACGACACCTTAAGTTTAGCATCTTGTGTTAAGCTTGGGGTTAACACAAGATGCATATTGGTGGCTTTCCTACACACTAATAAGGTCCCTAAAACAAGTATATTGCCAATATGTCCAGTTCAATAACTGATCACAAGTCAAAGAAAAATTGAAAAGGACCAACAAGCAGAGAGAGAAGGAGGGAATTAAAACCATCTCTTCAATTGATCAAAGCAGGAAATTAAAGAGACAAATTTGGACAGAGTTGTCTTTTAATAAACACAGCTTCTTGATGCGTTTGTAAATTTTTACATCTCTATTCAGTTTGTTGGAGTTGAAAACAAACATTTTGGGGAGGAGGGGTGAGTGGTTTTCCAGAGGATTTTCTCACACAATCGCTCTAAAACTTTGATAAAACTTGTGATGTGGAAAATCCAAAGGACGCAAGTTAAATCTAAGTTAACTAATTGAGAATTTTATTCAAAAATAAAATTAGGTCAATGTTTTTTTTGTTTGTTTGTTGTTTTTTTTCCCCCATATTTGGCAAATCTGGGAAATGATAAAAGTTGGTATCTAGACAGCGCAGAAACCCTGGAATCCTTTAGGTCAAAAAAAGGGGCCGAATGCTTTTACACTTACTCAGGATTCAAAACTTCAGAAAAACAACACACATTTTACAAAAACATATGCATCTCAAAACAAAGCAGCAAGAACATTTAAACAACAGACTGACAACTCTGACGATATTAATTTAACCTTACACATCTCTCCCACATCTTTCCACTGAGTTGCATATTAAGGGTCACTTTTTTACAACGATCATCAGTACCTACTGCAGCTACATACTATACACCAGTATGCGTGATAAAGAGTCGTCGCCTTCGAGAGGAGATTCAAAGATTGCTTGACAGTGCCACTTGAACACCTTTTAAAGACACTTGACACGAAAAAAGATCAACTCCACAAGACGGCCACGGTAATAAGGACGCCAACATCGATACTGGGCTATGTCAAGAGTCACAAATATATTTTCCCACAGTTAACCCGTCACCGCAGATAGCTAAGCATGTTGACAGAGAGAGGATAGGACGACGTGCGCGTAGACAGTGTAACCAGCACCCAGATCTCAGACGTGAAGTTTTGCTGAGATGTTTGTTTTGAGAGTGACTGTAGATTAACACCTCACCCCTGGATGAAGTGTGTTCTGTTAATGACGTTGAACAACTGCGTTCACCTTGAGGTGTACAGCTGCTTCTGCGCTGGTTCTCCTTCTACACAACCAGGCGGTGCGACACTCGGCACGAGGGAAGCGCTGCTGGCAGCTGCTCTTGATTGTAACTACATGTTCATGCCGTCTCTTTCTACATGTGCATTGAAGCCCTTTATGACAAGTAAACTAAATTAAAAAATAAATAAAAAGGAGAGAAAACAGAGCTGCCATCCATGTTACCACTTTGCTTCTTATTGAGAACTGTTTGTTTTATTTTTAGTGGCCTGTTTTGTCCTGAGCAAAACAAGCAGGAGCTTAGTGCATACATACAAACCCTCAGTCGAACCATGCCACCTTTAATCTAAAGACCCAGGGGCCAATTTATGGAAGATCTGCCTCTTTATTTGGTGGATTATCCAGATATAGGCTTAGGAAACTGCATATTTTAAATATAACGCATGTATTTCTGCCATCTACAGTTGAAGTTATACATATGCAAGAAGAACAAGAACGGCACATAAATTTTGAGTTTTAAACTGTGCATTTATCCAAGGTAAATATGCAACACAAAATATGAGTCAGGGCCTAAAGTTTAAATTTATTGTAGACATTTAAATCTACACACCGTCAAAATGTGTGTTTTGTTTAATTGTCCTGTTGGAACACAAAACTGTGAAGATGTTTAAACTATTTTACCCAAATTATTACCCAGAGATTACAGAAAAAAATTGTTCAGATGTCCAGAAATAACATAGAAACAACTAAGACTAAAGCTGATCATGAAGTGAAAGATGCAAGGACTGCAGCAGTGTTACCATTCACAGTGGAACAAGTCTAACATCACTGTGGACTGAAATTTAAAGATTGAGCTATTTGGCCACAAAAACGAGTCCAAGAAGTTAAGCTGAGGAAGGAAATCAAAGCAATTTAGATTAACGCAATAATTTCTACAAAAGATAGTTGTAAAGTATTCAGTCAGAATGATGCTAGTCTGCTGGTAGCTACAAAATGTATTTGGTTTGTCGGCACCTCGCTTACGAAAATCTAATTAAATAGTATTTGGGGTGCACACAAATTTGTCCATTCAATTTTTAGTATTACAAAATATAAAAGTTATATATTATATTGTGAGTTTACCCCAGAGGAAGGAAAATTATCATTAATAATAATATGGAAAAATATACATTAAAAGACTCAAATTAATGTCCTTCATGTCAATGAGTGTATGTAAACTTCTGAAAGGAACTGTAGTTAGCAAGTGGCTGGAAAACTAATGGAATCTTCCCAACAATTTATTTTCAGGTCACAGAGGATGTATTTTGACAGTATCCAACATCAGGTGCAGCATATTTTTAGTTTAAGCTTAATTTAAATTCACAGACTATTTCATTGATATCTGCCTTACATTGCTCGCTGACGTAAACTCTTGATGACAAAATGATTGGTAACTAACACCGAGAAAGCAGAGGATATCACAGATGCCAATACGCACACAGACAACTGACCTTGTTCACACCACCTAGTTTAGCTCTACAGATTAGTTTTTTTGTTTTTTTTTTAAATAGCACAGCGTTGACATCTATACAGTGAACAACACCGCCAACTTGCCACTTATACGTCACATTACGCGCTACCCCACTGTACGCGCCTAGTCACTAGAAAAAAGCTATCAGACTTCAATAATAAGCCACTTTCGGTACAATTGCAAAAGAGATGTCACAGGATTTTTTTTTTTTAATGAGTTTTCTTTTTCTGTATTTCTATAAACAATGGAGTTTGATCTACCAAGTAATAAAAACCAAGAACTCAATGATAGACAAAGTTTTCTACACTTTAACAATTCAAACAGTAAAGCTTGTGTAAAGACGTTCTTTTGGAAATATTTGACGGACATGTTAAGAAGTAATTACAAAAAAAATGTAATATATATATAGAGAGAGATATCTTTAAAAGAAAATGACGTATTGTCTCTATGACCAAAATGAGTGTCCTCACAAATCGTGAGGGTATCATTGTATCAACATTCAGGTTTTCGGATATTGTAGCGGAATCTTGTCATACTGGAATGGCACTCAGCTCTGGAACGATATCGCTAAGATAAATATGCAAGATCTCTTTTTTTTTTTCCATGTGTGTTTTCAGTGCATACATATATTATTGCATCTACCAGTCATGTCGATAATGACAACTTCACTGAAGCCTTTCACGGATGCATAAACGGAAACGAACGCTAGGTTTGTCAGCATTGTTTTATGCCTACATCACTGAGACACCTAACACCAAAACAAAACAAACTGAAACATCACAAGTTGGACTTAAATTGCTAGTTTTGGGTTAGTTTTGAAGACTTCTGTAGCATTAAGACCAAGAAAGTGACCTTTCATTATTGATCCTTATTCAAGTCAGTGCAGAATAACAAGCAAGAGGGCATTTAATTGTTAAATTTGATTGAGTCAGTATTAAGAAATTAGAGGTAAATAAAGACAAACAATATCATCTTATATTAAAGAAAATGGACGACTGCTGAGTTGCATTGCTCAGAGTGAATCAGGAAGCATTTTATGACTGTTAAAATAAAACGAAAAACACAGGAGACCCTGGACCATGTTAAAATGCACTGACTAGTTCAGAAGTGAAAATCATCCCTCTGCCAGTTCTGCTACTACGACCTGGCCTCCGTTTTGGATTTGACAATGGTGATGACGCTGGTGGCAGCTACTTTACCAGGGATGAGGGGCCCTATCACAGAGGCCATTGGTCCCCTTCCTGTAGTGACGGGGCTGCGCGCCACAGTCCTGGCAAAGCTCTGGAGGGCTTCATACTTTGAGCGCAGAGCATCCAGCTCCACCTTCATGCTTGCATTCTCTGTTGCCAGCTTGTCCACTTCCTGTTGCAGCTGGGCTTTTTGCTTTTCCAGCTCCTCCTTCTGGGTGACCCGCTTCACCCGGCAGCTTGCAGCATAGCCACGGTTCTTCAGGGTGCGTCGCCTCTGCTTTAGCTGCAGGATCTCTTCTTTAGAGAGCCCCCGTAAATGCTGGTTTAGTTCGCGCACCGACATGGTGACCAGCTCATCGTCCGTTAGACTGGTACCATTTTCCCCAGGCTCACGCTTCACCTGCAGAGGCAAAGCAATTAGAAATGATCTGACATCAAAACTGGTTTAATAAAGTCATCATAAGATCTCAGGGTGGGCGACGAAACAATATTAGATCATGGAGGGTGGGCAATTATTTTTCTCAATTTTTACCAAAAGGCCACATAAGCAATTGTGACTGTTATAAATGATCAGATCTTTAGCTAGACACAACTTTTCCAAGTACATATTTGATAATAAACAGAAAATATACAATTTATCATCTTCTGGCAACAGTAGACATTGCAACTGAACAATAAAATGTGACCCACCATCCTGAGAACTGAAACGTTATACTTGTAACCCTTGGGAGTCCCTTCATTTGTGCTCCACCTGTGTCCGTTGGACACAAAAAAATACTATTTTAAAGTTTGACAGAAATTTTTAACAGTGAGCATGTATCAACATATTTTTGCAAAAAAGTATTAAATTATTTAATTCAGTCTTCATTACGCATGAGAAATATATAGCATTTTTTTTTTTTTATTTCAGCCCTTCTCCAGGTTCAGCCCTCCTTTGAAATACTCACGTTAGAGAAAATAAGAGAAGCTATTAGATTTTTCCCCCATCCCATAAATGCAAACAGTAGTTAGGAAAGTGTAATCCAAAACTGGTAATTTAAAAAATTGATAGCAACCTTGACTGATAATTTTTCTTGTATTTGTGCTTTATTATAAAAATTGATGGGCTTCTAGTACATATAAAAAATGATCAATTCTTAGTGGAAAATAAAACATTGATTTTAAACATCAGGGAATGATATAAGAAAAAAATCTAATTACAATGATGGTTTATTGAAAAGTACATTTTGAATGTGTCACTGCACAAATTACTCAACTTAGTTAAAAGGCACTACGTTTTGAAATAAAAAAAAAAGATAAATTATATAATATAAATAAATAAATATATATATATATATATATATATATATATATATATATATTTCAACACCAAAAAAGAAAATCACAAATTAGGAACAATCCTAATAAAACATTTTTATCAGACTTTTTTTTTTTTTACCTTTAAGGCCTTGTTTCCTTTGTTTATGGTATTCATGCCACAAGAGAAGTCTCCACCTGTACTGCTGGTTGTTCTGTGAAAAGTCATAATCATAAAAAAAATATTGCTGTCAAAAGAACGAATTAATTTCAGTGCAGAATATTATATTTCTGGCAAATAGGCTCCAGCCTGACTTTGACCCAAAAATATAAAGTAGGTCAAGGACTTCAGACATCCTTCTCAGTGATACCAAGAGTGTTGAATGAGAACTCTTTGTGCATCTGTCAGAACAAACAAATAATTTGACACCATGTCTGCCTCAAACGTAAATCAGGTTGATTTTAAACAGGACATGCAATTCAGAGGAAGGTACATAAACCTTCTTGTCTTCAACAAGGATTATTGGGAGTTGAACTTAAGATGCCGTTAAATTGGCTGGCAGCACTTCACAATATCTAGGAAAACAGAGATTCTTCTCTCAGGTATACAGGGCAGCGAGCTACCCAGTCTAGACAGTCGCACCTGTCTTGGAATCAGCTCGGCTATAATCCCACAAATCAATAAAGAGGACGTAACTAGTGCAGAGCCCAGAATAACCAGGCTGCAATGCAGTTTAATTTTTGTTGTGTCAGTACTGAGGGAACACCCAGGAAAGCTTTGTGAGTGAGAAATGTAACCAAGGGGTGTAAAGACAGAAGGTCGAATGCTGTCTGTCGGGTGAGCTCCATCATAAGACAAGACACAAAAACGCACACACATACACACAGAGTTGTGACTCTGTGAGTTTTGCTCTGCATGCAATAAATGCTGTGTCAGCGACACCCACCACAGTCCGCCCACCCAGCACACTGCCTCTGTAAGCTGATTTACACAGCCAGCAGTGTTACTACATAAACAAACACATGCTGGATTTCTTTTTTTTTTTCTTTTTCTCAGACAGCATCACACCAAATAAAGTACAAAGAGCTACAGCTACTGTGTGTGACGGTATGTGCACGCAAGTGAGTGTGTTTGGCCTCCAAGCACATTAAGCCAGTCACGTATGATGTGTGGAGAAAGCTCAGTGAGGTAAGACAAGGAAAAAACAGACGAGTCGCAGCTCTGAACTGGACTATAAGAAGGCCAGGAGATTACCATGGCAACAAAAGGGGAGCTACAGGTGGACCGGTCACCTGAGCCAAACAGGGAGAGACAGACTCTTGTTAAAAATGACCTGAATACGACACGACTGCACAGGCTGGGGACATAACATGGGGTCAGATTGTGACTGGAATTTTTTGATGCTTTTCACTATAAAGATAAAGTCCTCTTAAAAACAGCAGTGTTCCACTGTAATGTGGTTGCATCCCACCCCGCCTTCAGTCGACTTTTTAAATGTGGTGTTTTCATCCCTGATGGGCTGGCTATGAATAGTCGTCTGATAGTAACACCTACTTTTTACAGGCCTTTGCAGTGACTCATTTCCAGTAAGCATTTGGACTACAGATGCAAAGCATAATGGGATAATGGTCTGTCTGTTGATGCACAGATAATGGACAAACAGACAGGAAAGCATGAGGCTAATAGCCGTTAGGATAAGAGCGAGAAAAAAGAAAGAGCCACAGATGTACTGATCAGGCTTTTCACAACCAATACCAATTTCCTCCTCCTTTTTTTTGATGAATAAAACTTTGAACTTTTTTCTAATTTTAATATAGTGACTATTTTGTTCCAAGGATAAGATTATCATAATTATCATTATGCATCTTAACATATGTCCCTGCCATTTTTCTTATTTTTAATAAACTGAAGACAGGGCAGAAAAATACATGACATAGGTTGATGCATTTATAAACTAAAAATTGTAGGAGTTCTTTGACATGTTTAAGAACAAAATGTAAGGTACTTAATAAATAGCAAAATCAAGTAAAAAATGGTTGCTAGCGATGTCTGGTAGATAGGTTTAAAAACTACTAACATTTTCCACTCTAATGAGATTTTGAGAAAGTGATTGAATGAAGAGGACTTTCTTTCTTCTGCCTTATGAACCACAGTGCCACACAGTACAGCCCCTCCCCTACCTGTGGCAGCTCAGTGCGAGTCAGATGACTTAAAGAAGAGTTTCCTTCCCCTTATAATAAAGAGGAATTTGGTTGTTTGAAATATTTTTGGTCAGAATTGACAAAATATTTAAGGAAACTAAAGGCACGCCACCAACCACATAAAGTTTCACTCTTTAAATCAACAGTTGACAAGTAGGGCTCTGTGTAATACATTTGTTTTCCTCATCTTTCAAATCCTAAAAGAAAAATAACAAAATGGATCACATAAGGTAATACACAAGAAACAACTCCATGAAGCAGCATACTGAGAAGATAGCACAAATAATTCCACGGTTACTAGAGAAAAGTTAATTTAGTGATAGAATAGTCACAAAATGTAGCAATTCTGTTCATATTTTTTTACATATAAATCATATTGTATATAAATTACAAGTAGGAAAAAGGATTTTAAAAATGGTTTGTCACTGCAAACGTTACAAGTCTGCAGTGACAGAAAGTGCAAGGTAACTACATCTGCCTGATAAAATATTCTAATAAACAGTATTATAACAGTGATAACAAATCTGCATTTTTAGCAGGAGTAAATATCATTTTCTGAGTTACTTTTTTATTTTGATGTAAACAACACAATATATTGTGTTTTATTTCTTTTTACCCAAGGTTATAAAGTGGGAATATCATGCTACCGTGCCTATTAAAGATACACGTTCTGTCACACAGCTGTGCAAAGGCATGGCTTGGCATTCTGAAAGCTCACCATATGACACCAAGGAAAGATTGTGTCCAGGCTGCAAGCCTCCAGCACAGACTGCTGCCAACAGACGGCTAGCTATGACAGGGCATGGCAGAACAACACAGACAAGGTCCAATGCACAGCTGCTCCCTTCCACTGCCGGGCATGTCATACCTCACAGAGACAAAGAGGCATCCACACAAATAGAGAAGCCAGGGAGAGGAAAACACACCTACAATTTTCTGCAGAAATGACAAGGGGATGTCAGAGGTGCTTCAGTGAGTTATTTGATAGCGACAGGATGGCTTTAAGTTCAATAATTCAAACAAAAACAAAAAGTCCTGCAGCATATTGCCTTGCATTAAAAATTCCAGGCCTTTAGTGAGCATCTAGCCATCGGAGCAGTAGGTGAGATCTGCAGCTCGGAGCGCAGGGGGCATTGCAGGTGGGGACGCAGACGTCTTTTGTGGATGCTTGCTGAATTTTTATGAATCGCCTGGAAGAACGCTGACAAATCAGGGCTGATTGCTTGAGGAGGAGAGACATCACACCCACAGGAAATAGAAAAATGCTGAGTGTGGTCACCCACAGAAAAGCAATGGTGAGAGACAGACAGAGAGAGAGAGAAAAAGAGAGGACGAGATGAAAAGAAAGAGAGACGAAAAAGCCTTGTGTGAAATGCGTGGTCAGCACATTTAGAGGTGCCTGAGTAGAGCAGGTTGAGTGGAAAAAAAAAATACTGATCTCAGCAAGGACCAAAACCAAGGTGCCAATTAGAAGTTGTGAAGTTGAGCCAACACAATAAGAGCAGGCCAGCCGACTATCAGAAGCAGTGTCTATTCGTCCAAATCTACAAAGGTAAACTCAGGTTCATATTCAAGAATGATAATAAAAAATAAATGGAAAAATCTGCTCTTATAAAGGCTGATGTAACATGATAGATTTGGCTGTAAGCCAGCGGCCTGCCTTAAAGATCTCGTCACAGGATTTCTCCAGGGGGATGCCAAGGATGAACACCATTAGCTGGGGGACTTTTTGTTGATGGGGATCCAGAGCCAAGGCTCCCATGCACTGTGTCCCGATGGTGAATATTTATCACTGTCATTTACAGCCTGAAACGGGAGGGGGATGGCGGTGGGATGTACCAGGGGTTTGGAAGCAGAATAGAGATACTCAGGAGGTGATTCTTCAAGGATACATCCAAGGCCCTTCTATGAACAACTGTCTCAAAATGGCGGCAGGCTTGTGGGGGCTGGGCGGAGGTTATATTTCTGGGGACTGGAGGTGGCACGCATGGTGGTTCGGGGCTGCAGGGAGAGCCATCTCCACTTGACAGCAGTGTAACGAGATTATCAGGGCCATAAGAGCAAACAAAAACCCCTGAAACCTGCCTCAGAATCCAGATTACGACAGCACCTGCTGTCTGAATACTAAACAAAGCTGGGAAGGACTAACAGGATACAAGATTTGCTCTGCCAAGTTAGTGGATTTCACATCGCCTAATACAAAAGGTATTTGCAAAGAGACAGAAAACTAAATCCACACAAGTGCATACGTATAAAAAATGCCATGATCAATTCTTGCAAAGCAGCTTCTAAATACTCGATTCTGGCAGCTTGATAATAAGTTAAATAAAACTAGACAGTGGAGATGCACGGTGAGAAAAGTTATAAAGCTGTGCAGCTTAAAAGCATTGGAATGTTTTTATTAAAATTGATGCCACAGTTTAAAAGTGCCAGAGAAAGTGCTGACAGGAAGTCTATTTCTTTTCAAAGATCCAGCTCTGTGTGTTGGCTCGTTTAGATGGCCACTCATTGTCTTTTATTTTTATTAACAAAAGCTGTTTGATTTTGTTATATATTTATTCTCAAATGTACATACAGCGAGAGTTCATTTCTCACTCTAGAAAAGTAGGTACAAGTATTGTTATTCATTGTTAGCCAACAGAGTAAAAACAAAACCCTCAAAATAAAATGTATTTGATTATTTAAATAAGTGTAAGTAATTTATTTAAATAATAAATAAGTTATTTATTTATTAGATAAAAAAAAATAATTCTATATATATTTTCAATTACCAATGCTTGGACAATATGTATTCATATTTTTTACTGTTGAATCAGCCCAATGTAAACAAATCAATATCTTCAGCTTTTTGTCATTCCAAATCAAACCCCGTAAAGACAACTGATGATTTGAAGTCGATAATTTTACTGCTTATCAAGCTTTCCACTTTGTTTTTATTAACATAAAAAAGGCTAATGTTGATTACCTAAATTACATCAACAGGCAAGCAAAGAAAATTAAAAAGCTATACTAGCCTTTTCTCATTGAGTCAATCTTGTGTCTCGACTTCATTTGCCGTCTTATTCGATTGTTCTTACAGAGTTGAGGTGATTTAATGTAATCAGCCAGCATTTTGAAGCCGTACGCCACAAGCACCCCAGCTCAAGAACTCATCGCGCCTGAACAGACGCCCTACTTTCAACACCTCCCTTCTAATTCAGATTCAAAAAGATCACCCAGAAACTCAGATCTAATCATTTCTCCTGTCAGCTGAGCTAAGTCAATTATCAAGCAAGCTGCATGTGTCAGGAGGCATTTAACTGCAAATTAAAAATCAGACTCCTCTGATCGCTCTGGAGAAGAGATACGGGCTGAGTGGTGCAAACTTAAGGATGGAGAAACCGTGTACGGGTGCATCTGAGCAACAGTAAGGTACGACGGGAAGAGAGGTGGGAAGCCATTAACTACTAAGTATTCAGAGCGTGAAATAAGACTGACAAAAACAGCAAGGAGGGGAATCATTCAGAAGCTTTCAGAGTGGAAATGTGATCTGCTTGTAGTAAAAGGGAAATACTCATATATGTTCTTTTGTACAGTAAAGGCTCTAAAAATAAAACTAATCAAATTTTTATGTGCTCTCTGTTGTTGACATAACATCTAAAAATGAAGGGCCAGTGGACAGCTTGTCAAACATTTTTTCTAGATTATTTCCCAGTCTCTGCTCAATTGCATGCTACAACTGCAGTACTACTATACAGTAACAAACATTAAACAGACAACTGTTACAAATGATGACAATAATATTGAATGTGAAATTATTGTGACAGGCATTAGAGTGTCTGCCAGTTTAGATCCTCTGTAAACAGCACTGATTTGAACTCCAGCAGAGAAAGGAAACTCAGCCGACAATTTAGTTGTTTTTTTTTTTTTTTTATTATCGAGCTCTTCTTAAAAGGTTTTATGTCCCCATAGCCTACAAATACACAACTGACACCTTCACCTGTTGCCAGTTCATCCCAATGCCTGTAAAAACATGGGTAACTAGCTTTGATAGCATATATGTTACTAAGCTGAACTAATATCGATTTTTTTGTAAACTTGGTTTAAAAACATTAGGTTGATGTATAAAAATAAAATAAAAATGTACAAATAAAATGTTTATATTAAAATATTTTAATTTTTAAAACATTAAGTCAATCATGCCTGATCCATTGAATATTTCAACATTCAATGCTTCCAGATCAAATGCACAGGAAACATCAATTTTCCAGAATTATTTCAACTTATTTTTTCCCCTTGGCAAGTAAATTGAAATATATGCTGTTTAGTGTGTTGTTTGGGTGATTTATAATCAGGTTTTAATATCAATTAAAATAAATTAATAGATATAAATCAACAGTAAAATATTAAAACTTTACATGGGAGGATTAGTCTTTAAAATACCAAAAGAATTCTGTAAACCAAATGGTTTTGTCCAACTTGTTACATATCTCGTGAATCCCATTGTCTTCTATGATTGTTTTTCTTTCAAATGATTCCAAAAGTTTGATAATTTAGGAAAAAAATCTCAGCTAAAAAAAAAAGATACTTGCCAGAACTGTAACCGAGTATATCAGGGGTACAGCTCAGGTTGACAGCTTCTGACACAAAGTCAGAGAAGCAAGGCAGACATGGCTTGAACATTTGTGGAGGCAGGTTAGTGGATATATTGGTGAAAAGGTGTTGAATATGGAGCTGCCATGGAAAAGGAGAAGAAAAAAAAACATAAAAAGGTGCATGGGTGCAGTGAAGAAGGATATTCAAAGATTGGTGTGACAGAGGAGTGTGCTGCAGGCGGGTTCAGATGGAAGTGGAGGATGTGTTGTGGCGACCTCTCAACAGTGCAGCTAAAAGAATAAGAATTTACCAGAATTGTTCCTATTTTGTGTTTTCCCTTGTTACAATAAGGAAATTTATGTCGATCACAAATGAGAAAAGAAAAAAATAAAAACAACAACAAATAAAGAAGCTACCACCATCCACTGAATTAAAAAAAAAAAAAGCAGGCCGCACATTATCTCAACTTCTGCATCCAGTTCATGTTGGTTTAAAGTGAAAACATGAATCACTGCCCTTAGGGACATTATTGTATTTTTTTTTTAAGTCGCTCATAAAATGAGGTTTATTTAAAAGGACTAGTTTGTGCTCTCCGATGTTTTCTAGTCTTACAGAATATATTTTCAGGCTCAGCCGCCACTATTTACTCTCCGAGCTGCTCCGTCAGTACAAGCAGCAGGCTAGGAGAAGAGACTCTGGACCTTCAACTGTATTTGCCTGGAGGTCTTGCTTAAACAGGAAGAGAATATATTGTGATACTCTGGCAGAGGAAGTAAAGGTTGAGGGCAACCAACAACGGTATACAGAAAAACCTTGCTGCTTACTGTAGCACTGGCGTTTTTGAGAATATATTGTATTGACCTGACATCGTAACCTTTTGAAGCACAAATGCAGACCAGACTTATTAGTAACATTTCAATAATGAAAACTTCACAAAATATAAAGGCATAAAACGAGTCACTTTTCATATCTTTTTCTCCTGTTTTTTTTTATTCAAACTGATTCAAAAAGCTGAAGTTCTACAGAAAAAATACAACACAACACAAGAGATTAGTTACATCTATGTAATTCTCCCTAAGTAAAACCTCCTATTGAAACAAATTTACTTGAAAAATTCTAAATATCTTAGTTTAGGATAATTTTTGAATTTTGAAAACATTTATTTATTAAACCAAGCATAATCTACAAAATTGCCCCGTCTTACATGTTTCTTACTGAATCCTTAAAAAGACGACTGCACATATTTTTAACGCTCCCAAAAACAACATTAGAGAGCATAACAGGGAGCTAATCAAACATTTAAAGTATAAATATGTTTTCACCTAAGAATTTGGTTACACCGAATTGCTTAATATCATTCACAAAAGAAGGACATGAAAATAAATCATTTATTTTTCTATTCATCAAAACTTACAACTAGTAATTTTTTGCTCATAAAAGGAACCCAATAGCAAGTGGTTCAGTATTTTTATTTTTTAAATTGATTTTCTTTGGAATATCTGAAGTGATGCATACATGAGGAAAAGCTTGAAATTCCTTCATTTCTGTTAGAACATAAACGATACTCATACTGTACCATGTTGACTAGAAAACATCTAATTGGTACAAAATTATGAAATCCCAGAGGCTACTTCATAGAACATTCATTTATTTTACAAATAAAATGAAAAGATATACATAATTTAATGTTCCATTATATAAATCAGTTTTGTGTGGATCTTTACTATTATTCACAGAAGTATCAGAGATTGAATCAACCAATTATTCAGCTCACTTACACCTGTTTATTAAATCAAAAAATGCATTTGACTTTATATACTGATCAACCAGCAGTGTGTGTTCTGATTTTTTTTTAAACTTTTTAACGTTATACCTTTTATGCATAAATGAAAATAATCTTACAGTTGGATTTAAAATTTTTACCACTCTCAAAGTGGTAAAAACACGTTTGTGTTTTATTGTCACAGTCCTTAGAAAAACAGACAAAAAGTAATCAGTCAAAATTTTAATTGTTAGGTCAGCCCTTAAAAAAATTCTAATCAGTACTGACCAGAAAAAGTGTGAAAGTGTAACTCTAAATCCAATACTAGCAAAATACTATCAGATTGTAGTTCTCACAATTCTCCAAAGTATCTTCACAATGTGGTAGCTTTAAAACAAGCTCGTACCATTCTAAAGCTTCTCAGAAAGTAAGACATCTACTAGAAACAGTCCTAGTTATGTCTTTTTAATTACCTGAAAAAAGCAAGGAGACTTACTCTGAGCCTTTCACTAGTTTTATCTTGACTTAGTTTTTACAGCATTACTGGGATATTTTTTTAAATCACTTGCTTCCCCATAAGAGTTTAAAGCTGATCTGTTCCGCACAGAATTTAGTCAAGATAAAGAATGAAAGGTTAGCCATGAGAAAGACGCGCACTTATGCTCATCACGTTTACTCCACTAAATTCTGAGTAAACAGAGAGCCCTAATGAACACAGCATGTCTAAGTCAAGCTCCAAGAAATCCATCAAACACACTTTTTTGACTCTATCTGGATGAAAGTATTACTTTGAGGAGTGAAGGGGGGCATATCGCAATGCTTAGCAATCCTAATCCGCAGCACACTTGCAAGAGGTTTCATCACCAACATTCCCTCCCTATTCCAAAAGGAGAGGGCTGAAAAAAAAATATTGATCTTTTCCTTTCCTTCCTCCAAGGCATTTCTATTTCCCTGTGCAGCTTAAGCAGCACTTTTGTGGACAAATCCTGCATTTGTGTTCCTTTCTGGAGGCTAATAATTGTCCTGAATAGGCGTAACGACTCCCAAAGCGCAGCTGAGTTGGCTATACAGTGGTGTTGGTGGCCAGACTGTACCTCTGTGCACAGCTAAGTCTTGCTTCGTGTTTCATCAACCTCACATATCCTCTTCCACCCGCCGCCGCCTGCCCACTACAAGCAATGCCACTGGGTATGAGTTGTGCACTCAGTTCACCTCTACAATACCTAGCTTTATTTTATCCTCACCACCTCAATGAAAGAGGAGATAAATCTAAGAGCTCATCTCCGCCATTCTCTGCCTCCGTCCGACGCTTATATGGACCATCATCTTTCCTCGTTACCTGCAGAGAGAGGCAGGGCAATGGGCATTACGCTTTATTGCAAAGCCAAGCTTCTGATGTACGATTGCCCTGTCTGCTAAACACACTTCAATGCGCTCCCCCTCTCTTGCATGAACAGAGATGATGAAATAAGTTGGGATATCTGTGCAAGAATGGGCAACTTCTATGTGTTTTAGCCCTGGCTATGTGTGCTCAACAGTTTCCAAGGTGACTTTTCAAATTGCACAGAGACTATCCATGGATAATTCATTACCTGCAACCCCTCTATAAGCTCTAATAGGCAGCAAATTTCATCATGTCACACTCAGGGAAACAAGGGCAGCTGCCATCCCAAAATTAAAGTAATTAAGAGCTGCAAGACTTTAATATAAATCATAAGGAAAGTTCATCTTAAAAGATATGATTCACATCATGCCTCATTCAATATTAAAATCTACATTTAAATGCTAATTTTCAGGTGGTGTTTTTGGGTTTTTTTAATCATACAACAATTACATATGTCCCAATATTAAAACGGCCTTTGTTTAAAATATTAAAACACACAATATCTGCTTATTGTGCAATTAAAAAAAAACAAAACTAAATGCTTTTGAAATCGAGGTTGACACCTAAGCATTTAGTCTAAATGTGTTTGTTGATGTACATCATGACAGCGCTGCAATAAAAAGCCACATTCTCAGCGAAATGTCGATGAGGCTATTGATAAATTGCCTGATGGGTCATCACTTGATGCTGATGGCTTGAGGAAAGATGAGAGATCAGCAACCAGATCTCCATCCGTCTCCTACTAATAACGACGGGCTCGGTGATAAACATCGACACTCATCTGGCGAGGAGACCTTTGTCCGGTGGTGCCATATTTCGGGGTGGATTCTGACTAAGAGAGCGCCTAAATACATCATTGTGATGATTCAGCATGATAAAAATATCGCGCCTCCTAGTTGGGATTTTAAAATGAAACAATATTGATGAGGGACGCAAAACCGACTGGTCTGATTTGACGATCATTTCAAATAGTAGTGAAATGAATTAAGATCACTCCAAGTGAAGCAATTCAATACGAAAAGGATGATGTGGAAGCGATTTCCTGGAAGATCAAATTCATGCACATACAAAAGCGACATCATCGTGCTGTGATTTCTAATAATCGCGTTCGCTTCTGACCAAAAAATGTCACAAAAGGACACTGCAACCAACCTGATCTGGCAACACCGCTGGCTGGCTCGGCTGCCGCTCGTTCCTTCGCACAACGAGGTGATGAAGCAGCAGGTTTGACCAGCGAGAAGCGCATGAGTTGACAAACCCCACAGAGAAGCGCTCAGACACGGTGGGCAAGCAAAGCACACCGGGCGTAATAACACAGAGCAAACTAATTATGGCAAAGGGGAACCTGCACAGGTTACACGCTGGTTACACGCTCCTGACATTCCGCGACTCAACCCCTCGGCGCCCCGCTCGTGTGAAAGTGGCAAACAACTCCCCGCCTACAAAAACAAGCAAGCAAGCAATGCGTTGCAAGCAAGCGAGGAAATCCCCATGCCTCTGTCTGCACATTACAACTGTGGCACCGAGCCATTCCTCGCGGGATGGGAATTGGCCACCAGGTGTGAAACGGATGGCAAATCCCGCTCCACGAGCACTAAAATCGGAATGTTTTTCCCTTTATTCACATTTTACGAGCGTACAAAAGATTAGCCTTGCATAGTAAGAGCACAACCTCGTCCGCCAAGCTGCTATATAACGTACCAGGTTTGAACTTTCAAAATAAACCCCCTAGTAAGAAGATAAACACGTGTTTTAAACGGTCGAGTACAGAGGACGCTTTAGTTTGAAAACCGTTTGTGGGAGCTAATATAGTTAGCTTGACGAGCTAGCTGTGCTAATACATCTCTGCACACTCAGCACAACAACAGCGAGTCGCTTCTCTTTCCAGACTCACCTGAATTTAAAACGATGTAGTTCCCTGAAGTCAGAGCTGCCAAACTCCTCTTCTCAAACCGCGGTGAGGAGGAGTGAGCATTACAAATAAATATGTATTTGGTTTTAGCGACAAAAAAAAAAAAAGCGATTTCCAGAAATCAGCTCGTGCGCTCCTTGTTGATTGCTTTCTTGTACCAAAGCCAGACGTCATCGTGTTTGGTCACGTGTCTCCATTCATGAAAGGTCTATTTTCCTCAAAAGAAAAGCAAACATTTCAAAAATAACAATAAAAAAAACACTTTGCACCTATTGTTATATTGAACACTGTTTACATTTGCTGTACCTAAATAAACAGAGACTGCAAATGTACCTTGAATCAATCAAAAAACAGCATTTGACAGAATTATTATAGTAATTAAAATATTACATTTAAAAAGTATTTTTGTTTTTTCCCAACTATAAAATTGACACATAATTTTCCCTCTTTTAACGGCTTTAATGGCTTTCCTGTTGTTTATAAAGGCCATTTTGTAGGAGGTGGTTGAACTGGATAATTTCACAAGGTATCAAAGTAAAGTAAAGTAAACTGCACATCACATTGTTGAATTTTTTATTGAAGCATTCTCCACCAACTTCACACCCATTACTTGGTGTTGGGCAATCCCAATGTATTACATACATTTTGTCATTGTAAGTGATGACATGTGAAAAAAGTACTGGGGTTATCTATATTTTGGTAAGGCATTGCTAAAACAAGCAGACAAGTTAATCTTACTTGGGTATAACAATATGTTAAAAATCATAAAACATTGTGATAATATTAATATAGAGACATTTACATATGTTTTTTTTTTATTATTCGCAAGCAAATATAAGGACCTAAACAAATGGATGAAAAAAAAGTGGCCTTACTTCCACTTTTTAAAACAGGCTATAATAATAGTCTTTAGGTATCTGATTTTAAAATCCCAAAGTGCCATCTAATTTGTTACAACTAAACCTTGTACCAAATCTTTACACAAAAAAATCCTAATACTTTTTTTTTTTCGGAAAAATAGCAAAAATAAACCTTCTGCCCTCACATTAAATATATAAAAAGTTAAAGATGACAATTTCTGTAGGGCAAAGAAGTCAGAAGCATCACACCCAATGGGATTGTCAAGTTTCCACACCATGTCAAATTAAAGGTTTCGACTATATTTTGTCAATTCTGAAAAAACAAAATTCCCACAAAAATAATTATTCACATAATTTTCCTTTAATATGGTCAGAACCAATATATATCTGATTTAATCTCCCTGAAGTGTCCACTGCTCCACAGTGTTAAATGTTATGGGTTCATGTTCGCAAACAGTGATCAATAGTGGTTCCTGGACAGTGTACATACTGAACGAGGTATTTCAAAAAAGACTCAGTTTTTCTTGATCCTGGGATTGGTGTTGTTAAAAATACTGATTCCACGAGTTCTGACACCGACAGCATCTGCAGTGACGCCTGGCTGCTGAAGAACTTTATCCAGAGTTGTTTTCTTTATTGCAGCTGCGGAGATCTTCTCTTGGTCAGCCAAAAACTGAAGCTCCCTTTTAAAAGATACACATAAGAAACACAGGATATATAGCTTTCATTGCAGTATGAAATCAGGTTCTTTAAAATCCGGAAAACCAAGAACATTAAGAAATCTTTAAAATATGCATAACAGCTCCATCTGCTGTCTGAAGTTCATATTTAGTTTAAAATCAATTTACATTAAAAATGGTTAAGAATTGTATTTTTGTTAGGTGCCAATAGAAAATACTTCCCCCTTCATCTGATCGACTTACTTCGTTCTTACACAAGAGGCCTCAACTGCATTTATGAGGAGGCTTCGGAAGCCACCACTCTCCATGACGTGAAGGGCGTGGATGGTGGCGCCCCCTGGTGAGCAAACGTTGTCTTTAAGCTGCCCAGGATGTTGCTCTGAGTCCAACAACATGCGAGCGGCTCCCTTTAGGGTAGCATAAAGAAGAAAATGATATACAGACCAATGTTTTTTTTTTTTCTGTATCATTATTCAGCACCTGAGCATCCAGACTCTGTCTGCTGAGACGGGCTTAATTAATTTCCACTGGAATGAAAAGGTGCCTAAATAAATGCCATGACTGTCTATTGCCTGCAGATTCCAGCCAGAAGGTTGGAATGTATGTTTAAAAATTTAAGGTTTTTATTACAAAGAAACAAAACCAAAAATATATATAAATTTAAATCCCAAGAATGCAATTAGATTAAGTCTAAAAAAAACCCTAATATAGATAAATCATACACAAACATGTATAGCAAAGGCCTGTTTACATAAACAAGTGCAAAGTAAAAAAAAAAAAAAAAAGATTATATTATGCCAAAACCATTTCCTATATCTTAAGCTTAGATGTATGAATGTTCAGGCAAAGCAAAGCAAAGCTACAATAAATGTCCTTGTTATTCACTAATACAAACAAGAAGCAGCATTAAGTTTCCCTTTCTTGATTCCATAGATGCATGAAGTGGCCCACAGTGTCTTTCAAGCTGCTCCTACCCCATTACACATGCATATGCTAGCATCCTAACTAATCCATCAGAGTTCTGGCTCTATGCTTAATACTGCAGTCTTGATGGGAAGTGAACCGCCACAACTTTCTTAAGTCTTTTTTATGGGATCATCTTCATGTCAATCATCTCTGACTAGCTTTGCAGTCAATACTAAAGGAATGTATCCCCATAGAATGATGGAGCCACCACCATGCTTCATGGTCTGTTCAGAGTAATGTGCAGTGTAAGTTTTCTACCACATAATATGTTGCATGTATTGTATTTTATATTTCTGTGTCATCTAACCACAGGACCTTCTACACATCGTCTCCATTAAGCAAAACTTTATTCGGGTTTTCTATTAATGACAGCTTTCTTTTCCCCATACTTCCATATAACAATTATCCCTGCAATAGATTTGTCCCTCAGAGCAGTGGACCTTCTCAGCTCCTCCAGAGCATAGGGCATTCTGCTGACACCTCTGATCACATAATTAGTACTTCTAAAGGCAATTGATTAGATTGTATTTAGGGTGTCAAAGTAAAGGGGGATGGATGCACTGAATGGACACCACAAATTTCAGATTTGTATTTGTGAAACAAATTTAAAAACATGCTTTTCAACCATAATTCCAAAATTATGCAAAACTTTGTGTTGTCCTATCCCATAAAATTCCAATTTTTGTGGCAATAGAATGACAAAATGTTTAAAAACTCATGCACATCATTGCAAGGAACTGCATGATCAAATGTAACATAGCTATATAAGAAGATTTTAAAGAATTATTCTATCCTGAATGCTTTGTTAACAGAAGGAAAATAGTCAAGGTGCTAAGTTCACCCTATGGAGCAATAATGCAATGCTCAGAGTGACTGCATAAAATCCAAGAGCTACATATCAGAAAGTTTGTTTATAGTTAAAGATTATGAGAATTAAACAAAACAAAAATGATAAAAAAGTGTGTCCTGTTATTTAACAAAAAAAATAAATAAATAAAATTACTAGCATTTAGGTATACATTTTGGACCAAACTGTGCCATCGACTTTATTGTCAAATATGAGGGTCCTACCAGCAGGGCTTGTGCACCGAGGCGTACAGCCAACCTCCTGGGCAGGCCCATTTTTACTCCACCATCAGCAAGCGCATCCACAGCTAGGAAAGCCTGCAAGACAACAATCATGCAATTACAGTGATAGAAAAGAGGCAACTATCCAGTGAGAATCATATAAGCGGCAAGGCAGCATTTCCTAAATGCTGTAAAGCAAAGCAAGCTCACATAGGCGGGTCCACTGCCGCTCAGGCCTGTGACAGCATCGATCAGGTCCTCCTCCACCTCAGTGCAGTAGCCAACGCTAGCCATCAGCTGTTCCAAAAGTTTCCCATCTTCCACCTCTGCATGTGTACCTGTTGCGTAAACGGTGGCCCCTTCACGCACCACCACTGGAGTGTTGGTCATGCAGCGCATCACCTTTGGAGAAGTACGAAACTGCTGCAGTTTCTGTGAAGCAGTAACAACAACATCTTAAAGGACCTGTTCTCTTAATCACATAACATGTGAAGAAGAAATAAATGCAACGGCTAAGACTTGCCTTCTCTATGGAGCTGATAGTCACACCCGCAGCACAGGACACAATAAGGTGGCGGTCTTCGATATCTGGCCCAATCTCATCAAGAACAAAGGGGATGATGTGGGGCTTCACGGCCAGGAAGAGGACATCACTTCTGCTGACCGTCTCCTTGTTGCTGGTGGTAAAGTTCACACCCATTTTCTATAAATACAGAAGTTGTATACAAATTAGTTCAATGCAAATGAAGAACTACAAAGTTCTGACAAAAACTTTACATGGCATGAATATCCCATTAACCCAGGGCTTTTATTAATGAATTTGAACCTTTGTTTTTTTTTCAAGAATGGATTGATGAGTTCTATAGATATTCAAAACAAGAGATGGATGATGGACATATTTTGTATGATCCACACAGGTTCAAAATATATAAATAGTCTTAAACATTGCAAAACATTGCACATAAGGGGTGAAATCTCCTGAACAAATCTGGCTGTTATAACTGGAGCAAAACACACATAACTGGTTTTAGAATTAATAAAACATTTAGCGTCTTGAAAAACCAAAACAAGTGAAAATACTGCTAACAGTGTCCAAAACCAGTTTCTGTGCCTGCCGGTTAAAATAGCAATGTCATTTTAATAGTAAGATTAGTGACATCAACCTATCAAATCCAGCCAGAACTTTTCCAGAGCCTGGTTGATGGCTAAAATATGGTTGATTTCTTCCACAACCTGCCCTGGAGGTTTTAGTGGAGGTGTATGTATACATTTAATCCTGTAGAAATTTTACTCTGGCGGTAATAGATAAAACAAATTCTTTATAATTGAATATGGTTCAATTATAAACCATATTTTTATTTGTTTTACTAACCAAATATACTTTTTGAATATACAGAACTGTTCAAATCCAAAATTAATATGCTGTGACATTCATGGCATGACAAATGTATGTATATATGTACCCACCCGCAGCTGCTGCACTGTGGAAAGTTCAGTGTCTGGAGAGCTCGCTGTGATTCTGTGGGTGGCAATCACGCCTTGGAGGGGGAAAATGTCCAGAAACAACGTCAGTGTATGATTGCAATCTTCATGTGTCAAAAATACAAGTCAAAACCTATTACAACACAAATGTAAAAGTCTAAATTTACCTGCAACCGAGAAGCCTCTCACCAAAGCCTGCGCCAGCTGGCCAGCTCCTATGAATCCGACACTCATTATGCCTGAAAATAGAATAAATTTAATATTGTATCATACAGCGTGTTTGTTATTTGCTTCGCCTGTTTTTCATCACTTCCAGGAGTACGTTTCTTCCTGAGTACGTTGTAAACAAACCCTTACTTCCTTGTTATACGAACGCATCACGTCACATAATGTGTAAAATCATATTTTTGACAAATCGCATCTTTAAAGCAAAACACAGACTTACAAATGAAGAGGATTCTTCGAATTAGCAATATAGCTACAAAATGTTATAATTCCACGGTCAACGTGTTTCAGCTTCCTCTCCACGTCCAAGTTGCTACCTGTAAAAATACGAGGCATTGGCAGATGTAATCAGCCAATGAGTGTGCAATTTTGGGGATACGTAACTCGTGTAACCAATCAACAACCTTAATGGGTGGGACGTGGAAAGCTGAAGAGCCAGTTGTGTCGGTTTGTGTCACATATCAGATCCCTTGACCCAGATACTGAAGAACCATACTGAAATTGACAAAAGTAGTCGAGAGAACGGTATTTTTCGTGATTTCTCATGCGTTGACAACACCAAACATGCCAAAAGTCACTTGTTCTGTTCTCAATGTGTGCTTCACACCGAAAAATCATTGGTTTTTCATTGATGGCGAAAATGTTTCCCCATTATTAACATGTTAATAATATTTGTAGTGGAGAGACCACTACAAATATTGGATGTTTGTCAAACCAAACATCCAATATTCAAAGATCTACTTGGTGCTGACTGTGGTTATATCTTGTACTCAGACAAAAGAAGTACAAAATCCAAAATATGGAAGTTGTATTTTACAGTTACAGTTTGTTTATCAAGTTTGGGGAACAACAAACAAAGATCCATCTTATTGTTTCTTGCTTCTTCTATTGCAATAAGAAACAAAAACAAAATAGGTAAATTGGTAAAAAAAAAAAAAAAAAAAGAAGAATATATATATATATATATACCAAAAAGACAATTAAACTCCTTTTGTGAGCAGGTGCACCCTTATTGTGAAATTCTCTGCTATTATGTTTTATATGTGTCAATTCCACTGATTATCATTATCACAGCGAAAAACCTATTTGTGTTTTGTGCAGACAGGCTTTTAATTTAATTTGATGTTATTTTTGATGTGCTTTCCCTACATGTTTTGTGAAGCACTTTGTGGGTTTCGTTTGTGAAAGTTGCTAAGCAAAGACAATTTTACACACTTCTATTTACACACTTGCAAGAATCCCATTCCCCCCAAACGACACTATAACGACACTATGGGAAAGTAGAATATGCACAGAGATTAATAAGCAACATTGTTATTAGCTTGTGTTGTTAACGGTCATTATGTTGCTCATATTAATCAGCAAAACCCACTGGTTTTCAAACTTGGATAAGGAGCACTGTTCAGTTGGATTTGATTTGAGTTCTAAAACCAGATTATTGTCAGGTAGCACAACACAGAAAAAGTTGCCAGTGATATTTTTCTTTATGGTTTTTCTCTTGTCAAGAATACTTCAGCCATTCACTTCAGTTTGTACTGGGAGTCTTTAGAATGTCTCCACTGAACTCTTTCAGGCCTCCCCCATGTACATCCTTTCCTGGCAATGACAGGATGAATGAACTTTTCTTGAGTTTCTGGTGCTCAAATATTTTTTTTAGAGTGTTCAATCCATAATTTCTATGTCACAGTTATTTTCTTTTATTTATTTTGCAATTAATTTACTAGCATCTGTAAATACTGCTTCAGGACAAATAGCTGCACAATATTTTTGAAGATTTTCTGTCAAACTAATAAGTTATGTCTTCAACAGGTGACCGCAAAAGTCAATTTTATAAAGTGGCAACAGATCACTTTCAGCAGCTGCTCCCAAAGTATTTATGTCAGTCTCTCTAAACAAAATTAACAAAAAATATAAATGCAGGTTATGATGGGATAAACAAATGACAATCTAGCATGTTAAAATGCTTATAACAGAAAATAAATATAATCTTATAGAAATCAAGTAAAAGTCAGCCTGAAAAATTGTAAACTTCTTCAGATAAAAAAAGAGATGCAAAACTAAATATGGTCTGTATTTGGGCATTTTATTGAACACTGGAAATATTTAAAAACATATGGAAATAAAGAATGCCACATTCATTCAGTGCTAAAACGTTGGTTATGTATTGTAACCCCAGATCCTATGAGTATAGGTGCAGCCCTTTAACCCACTAGGAATAGCCTTAAATGGCAAAGCCTATACGATACGAATAGAATTGTAATGTAGATAGGAAGCAATTAAATACTCAGTTAGGTTGCGTCAGTTAGGATTTAAAATGTATCAGATACATTTAAATTTCAGTACCAAATTGCATCCACCAATTATATAATGCAATAAGAAGAGAAAAAAAAACATAAAGAGAAAATTCTTGAATATTAAAACCAATATCCAGTCTTGGTGCACACAGTAGACCTGACATATTAGACAAATCTCTAAGGTATATTTAACTTGTTGAAGTCTTTAAAACAATAAATATGCTGCTAAGTCTAGAAACGTATATTAATGGGACCAAATAGTGGCAAATGGAGAAAGCAATATGCTTAATACTGTCTTGTACTTTTAAGGTTTTTAGTATATAACACTCTTAAGCTAGAGATCAAATATTCTTCACAGAAACTGGAGTAAAAGTTTTTTTTTTTTTTTCAGACAGCAGAGCTGGAGACAAATCGAATCCTCTGAGAGTAAACAAGGTCAATAAAATATAACACAAGGTTGACACAGGTGAAGACTGCCACAACCAGCTTACTGTCCCAGGAACATTCTCCCCGGGGGCAGTCCTCAGGACGAGTAGTGCTGCCGTATTTTTTATCAAAGCTGAAGATGGACCAGATCAGTGCGGTACTGAGGTAGAGGATTACAGCAAAGAATGTGTAGATGACCACAAAGCGGTCAAACGGGAACCTCAGTGCTGCAGTTCTTCCGGACACTGTCACTATGATGACGATCACTGTGACAGAGAAACAGAGGCTGTACACCACCACGCAGTACTGGGTGGCAATATACTGGTTGTATTCGCTGTCATTCGCAAGAGCCCCAAAAATGATGCAGGCCACAAATCCCTGGACCACCTTGAGCAAGCCAGACACAGTGGCCATGTAGCCCACCACAGCTCCTGGTTTTGCTCTGGTCAAGAATACTTCCACTCCGTATGGGAAACAGCAAACACTGGAACAGACAGTGACGGAAATGCGGTAGATTTGTACTTCGTAGTCCTTGTCAGAGTATTCTGTTTGGAGAAAGTATACTGGGTAGACCACAGAGGCAGTGATGTACATCAGTGTTGCTAACATGGCAAAGGCGACAGTAAAGTTGTCCCAAGAAATTGGCATGCAGCTGTGGAGCCGTGTGATGTCCAAGGTGAAAACGAGCAGTGTGACGGTGAAGCTGAAGCACCAAACAAACATACAGAAGGTCCCATAGTTTGCACTGTAACCTGCGCTGTGGGACACCAGGGCAATTATGGTACATCCAAGCACCAGCTGGCATATTCGGGCTGCACCCAAAGGTGATAACACAGCGTCCTTGTTGAGGTAGTGTCCCCCATGTGGATCCATAACGCTGCTAGGGTTATGAAGTTCAGATGTCTTCCTTTGGGATAATGTTGTTCTCAGTGTTGGTGTTCTTACGGCCTACTCCCCTCTTTCACACGGACCTCACCCTTTCCTGGTTTGCTCGTAAAGATGACCACTAATTACAAATGTCTGAAGTTGCTTTGTAATTAGAAAAGCTTGCTTGAGATCAGGTTACATTTACAGACAGATATGTAGAGGTTTCTCTGGAAGACTTCACAATCAGATTTTTAAAAAAGATTTTGGAAAGTTTCTTCTTTGCCACACAACTCGTCAAATTGCATTCATCTTCAGTGCTGAAAACTCACTTAATAAAGGCAATAAATTCCTTTTGTCATTATTGGTACAGTAGAAGTCCATTAAAGTACATTCTTTTCTTGCTTACTGTCTTCCTTTGTTGTTGTCCAATGTAAAAAGAAGTTTCTGGTCTCACTGAATTTCTTTTAAAGTCGTATCCAGATTTAGGTCTTCAGCAATAGTTATTTGTGATGAGAGGTGGACAAGTTGATGTCCTGCCTATCAAGTCCAGTAGGCCTTTAATTGTCCATCAGATTCAATCTTGTTCTTCGGGTTGCTCTTCCAGTCTCCTTCAGCCTCTCTTGGATTTGGTTTTTTACTTTCCTCTACCTGAGCAGGCACATCCTGTTCCTCCCTGTCTTAGTGACACTGTGCACTTGGTGGACTGCTAGGGGTGACTGTTTAAATGAAAAGTTTGTGAAGAGCCCAGGCTCACCAGGCCTTTGCCAGCTCTATAAATAGGGGGTCTATATTCCACAGAGGGCGGGAGGCTACATGTGGCTGGCACCCTCGGAGTCGTATTTCTGGAGAGGCTGACTCAGAGCTCCCTTCAGTATAAGAGACTGGCATTTACATGGAGTGTAATGACAGGGAGGGAGGTTAAAAACTTCCATTAAAGACATAAATTACACATGAGTTGAGAGAGATGATTATACACGAGTGATAGCAAATTTAGCCTAAACACGTGAGAGGGAGGCGGCATTTCCAGAACAAAGCTTCAACATGTAAGATTAGTGTTCTTTTATTTTTGATTTATGAACCAAAGAATGGTTTTTACTGGGACAACTACCCCAAAATCTTTTCATAGCTGTTGACGATTACCAATGCATCTTGATCCAACGCAACTCTGCTATTTAGACAATATTAAATGAGGATTGCTTAGAAAGCAGAATCTGGGGCATTTTGAAACGCCTACAAAATTCATAAGTGACAAAAATACACTGGGATAAAAAACCTGTTGTGGCTCTTTTAAGCCTGGTAAAAACAATCCCTTTGTCTTGTGCTATTTGCTATGCCCAGAGGGTCAGGGATGTCAGCTGTTGAGAAACAATTGCTTCCTGGAGGCATCGACTGTGTCTTGGTTTTAAATTTTACTGAATTGCTAATGTTTGTTCATAATGTAAAATGTGCCAGTTCCATGCTAAGAAGCTTATTGCAAATTGCTTGAGCTGTAAACAACCATCCTCCACTGCAAATACATTTATAATATTAATGCAATATATGTCACCTCTCTGGTGGGGAAGGAGCTGGAGTTAGTGCGTGAGGTTGAGAGGTTCTGGCTAGAAATAGTCGGTCTCACCTCCACGCATGGCTCCGGTTCTGGAACCAGTCTCCTTGAGAGGGGCTGGACATACTTCCACTCTGGAGTTGCCCATGGTGAGAGGCGCCGGGCAGGAGTTGCTCCCCATCTCGGCGCCTGTACGTTGGGGTTTACCCCGGTGAATGAGAGGGTAGCCTCTCTCCGCCTACAGGTGGGGGGACGGGTTCTGACTGTTGTTTGTGCTTATGGGCCAAATAACAGTTCGGATTACCCACCCTTTTTGGAGTCCATAGAGGGGGTACTGGAGAGTGCCCCACCTGGGGACTCCCTCGTTCTGCTGGGGGACTTCAACGCTCATGTGGGCAATGACAGTGAGACCTGGAGGGGCGTGGTTGGGATGAACGCTCCCCCCAATCTGAACTCGAGTGGTGTTCTGTTGTTGGACTTCTGTGCTTGCCACGGATTGTCCATAACGAACACCATGTTCAGGCATAAGGGTGTCCATATGTGCACTTGGCACCAGGACACCCTAGGCCGCAGTTCAATGATTGACTTTGTCATCGTTTCATCGGATCTGCGGCCGTATGTCTTGGACTCTCGGGTGAAGACAGTGTCCACTGACCACTACCTGGTGGTGAGTTGGCTCCGGTGGTGGGGGAGGATGCCAGTCAGACCTGGCAGGCCCAAACGTGTTGTGAGGGTCTGCTGGGAACATCTGGCGGAATCCCCTGTAAGACGGAGTTTTAACTCCCATCTCTGGCAGAACTTTGAACATGTTCCGGGGGAGGTGGGGGACGTTGAGTCTGAATGGACCATGTTCCGTGCCTCTATTGTTGAGGCGGCTTATCGGAGCTGTGGTCGCAAGGTTGTCGGTGCCTGTCGTGGCGGCAACCCTCGAACCCGTTGGTGGACACCTTCGGTGAGGGATGTTGTCAGGCTGAAGAAGGAGTCCTATCAGGCCTTTTTGGCCTGTGGGACTGCAGCTGATGGGTACCGGCAGGCAAAGCGGCATGCGGCTCGGATGGTTGCTGAGGCAAAAACTCGGGCGTGGGAGGAGTTCGGAGAGGCCATGGAGAAAGACTTCCGTACGGCTTCGAGGCGATTCTGGTCCACCATCTGGCGTCTCAGGAGGGGGAAGCAGTGCAGCACCAACACTGTTTACAGTGGGGATGGTGTGCTGCTGACCTCGACTCGGGATGTTGTGAGTAGGTGGGTGGAGTACTTCAAAGACCTCCTCAATCCCACCGACATGCCTTCCATTGAGGAAGCTGAGCCTGGGGACTCTGGGTTGGGCTCTCCAATCTCTGGGGACGAGGTCGCCGAGGTGGTTAAAAAGCTCCTCGGTGGCAGGGCCCCGGGGGTGGATGAGATTTGCCCGGAGTTTCTTAAGGCTCTGGATGTTGTAGGGTTGTGTTGGTTGACGCAACTCTGCAGTATTGCATGGACATCAGGGGCAGTTCCCCTGGATTGGCAGACTGGGGTGGTGGTCCCCCTGTTTAAAAAGGGGGACCGGAGGGTATGCTCCAATTATAGAGGGATCACACTCTTAAGCCTCCCTGGCAAGGTCTATTCGGGGGCCCTGGAGAGGAGGGTCAGTCGGATAGTTGAACCTCGGATTTTGGAAGAGCAGTGTGGTTTTCGTCCTGGTCATGGAACACTGGACCAGCTCTACACCCTCCGCAGGGTCCTGGAGGGTGCATGGGAGTTCGCCCAACCAGTCTACATGTGTTTGTGGACTTGGAGAAGGCGTTCGACTGTGTCCCTCGGGGTGCCCTGTGGGGGGTTCTCCGGGAGTATGGGGTACCGGGCCCTGTGATACGGGCTATCAGGTCCCTGTATGACCGGTGTCGGAGTCTGGTCGGCATTGCCGGCAATAAGTCGGGCTTGTTCCCGGTGAGAGTTGGACTCCGCCAGGGCTGCCCTTTGTCACCGATTCTGTTCATTACTTTTATGGACAGAATTTCTAGGCACAGCCAAGGTGTTGAGGGGATCCGTTTTGGTGGCCTTAGGATTGCATCTCTGCTTTTTGCGGATGATGTGGTCCTGTTGGCTTCATCGGGACGTGATCTGCAGCTCTCGCTGGAGCGGTTCGCAGCCGAGTGTGAAGCGGCCGGGATGAGGATCAGTCCAAGTCTGAGGCCATGGTCCTGAGCCGGAAAAGGGTAGAGTGCCTTCTCTGGGTCGAGGAGGGTGTCCTGCCTCAAGTGGATGAGTTCAAGTATCTCGGGATTCCCCCGGAGGAGCTGGAAGAAGTGGCCGGGGAGAGGGAGGTCTGTTTCTCCCTTCATAAGCTGCTACCCCCGCGACCCGACCACGGATAAGAGGAAGAAGATGGATGGATCGATGGATGCAATATTTGGAAGTGTGGCCAACACGGACTGAATGGCTTCAATCACTTACTCTGGTGCCAATCCTAAAACAGCGCAGAAAATCAACGTCATATTTATAACTACTGTACGCTGATTGGCCTCGTGGACAATCTACTGGACACAAACTATGTCAAAGGGAGAAAGCCCAGACTGTGATGTAAGCGAGAATTTTTTTTCAAGCTGTGTTGCACAAGAAGGCAATGGCCAAGGTAGGCTCTTCTGGGGGGTTGCTCAAAACTGAAGAAATGCCTCGGGAAAAACTTTTAGATCCAGACCAGCCTGGAAAATCTGGAATATTATGGCATTTTTTACCGTTTCCAGTTCAATATATAGAAAAAATATATGTTTCAAGTTTTTTTCCTCTCTGTCCATCCATCCAGGTGAATTATCCAAAGAAAATGGAGGGAGATATCTTTAACGATCCCAATTTTTTTTGTTTCTTCTTTCTTCGAAGAAGTCAGCAAATAACTAATTTAGCCCCTCTACAACTTGTTACCAGCGATCATTATAACATGTAAATAATAACAAGACTGCTCAGCAATGTTCACCTTATAGTATATGTAATGTCTTCCTTTTTGGGTGTGATACAAAGACATGCAATCAGCACAAAGCAAAGAACAGCAATGTATTTACAATTTACAAAGAATCACTTCTCTGTAAAAAAAAAAAAAAAGAAAAAAAAAGAAAACGCACTTATAAATATGATTTACATAACAAAATAAATATGTAAAAGTTACCAATGTAGCTTGAGTTACTTTTTTGTTAAAAAAATATGTTACAGAATAAAATTACAATTAGTAATACTTCTCCTTTTTTCCGGTGTGATGAAAAATAGAGGTCCTTTACAAGCATATTTTATAAAGTCATCATTACATACAAACAATGTCATTATATTAAAACGTGATCTCTATGATGAAATAAAAGAAGGGAGTTACAATGGTGAACACTTCCAAATAATCTATACAAATACTCATAAAATATACAATACACAACATTTGTCTCCCTTTAAATGTTCATCGTGCATTGAGTTTGATGACTGTGGAGCTGTAGGGAGTTGACCTGACATAAGTGTGTGTTCTGTGATGAAGACACAGTTCGTAAGAAAGAGGTATGGATGTAATGGCACTATAATATGTATGTGTAGCTGTTTGTGACTTGTTTCCAGTCCACCTTAGCACCATTTCAGAGTATGATTAGAACTATAATATATTGTTATAGCTTCAGCTGCAAAAATTTGCATGTCTGATTTCAACTAGGTGTAGACCAGTTTCAGGTATCAAGGTATAGCAATATTTTATCAAATTATCATTTCAAAATCAACAAAATGTTTCATTATAAAGATCCTACAGTTTAAGGTCATTTAAATGACATGCCTGGGCCGGTGGCATGTGGTTGAAGATTTCTCTGACTGCATTGAAATTGGAGAAAACCGATCACTTGCAAAAATCACAGACATTCATGCTGTGTAAATAAAAAGGAGCATCACCCATCACTTTTGTTTAAGGTGACATTATTTTAACACTATAATTGGCAACTCAACAGCAGCATGATTGAAGGCAGCTGACTACAAACCATCCACCTCAGCAGACACCTTAACTGATTAACCAGTCATTTATTTTTCAGGTTATCATAATGAAAAACCTATTATCCTGTGTCAGTGATGTTCTATTTATAAAGAATATATTTCAATGGGAAATGGGAGAGGACATTAATCTTTTGGAACAGATTTCTCTAGAGTTACTCTGTGTTTTTGCTTGGGTCAATGTATCAGTCAAAATAATTTATATAAACAAATTTCATAGACATTGCAATGAAAATCGTAATAATGATAATAGATCATTTTAGCAGCAATTGAAATAAATGTTGCTTCCTGTTTTAATTGAAATCAATTTGATCATGATATACCTTTTTGCTGAAACGTGATCATATTGTAAAAATCTCAATCAAACTTATGTGAAATTCCAACTTTGCTTATTTTCATAATCATTGCAATATTTAGTGCAGATGCTATCTGACAACTTATTTTCATTTGTTGAAAATAAGTTGCTCAAAACTTATTTGCAACAAAATAAGTTCTTTAATACTAAAATAAAGGCAACTTACTTTCTTTTTATTTTTAAGAGCTTTACTGACTGTGCTTTTCTATAATGTTTTACACTGTTTCTGCTAGACACATGACCCGGTGTGTTTTTCTGTTAGATACTATAGAAATGCATCTCTAATACACAAGAGGTAATAGGATTTTTTTCTGTTATCAACACTATCGACCACCTAAAATATAAAACAGCATTTGTTGTACCATTATTGCGTTCACTAAATCTATTCAGTACAAAAGGATGACAGCACTAAAGACATAAAGTCAGTTAGCATCTTTAAAACTGGATTACATTCATATTATTGTTGTTTTTCTCTTTTAAAAAAATAAAATATAATTTATTGTAGCATTTATGATAGCAAGAAGTGGTGCCTGGTCATGGTGGAGGCTGGTGTGTTAGACCTGACTTCAGGGTCAAACTGAAGCACCTCGGATGGAAGGAGGTCTGAAAGCAACAGAAGGGGAACTGCAGTGAGGAGGGAGAGCAGAGGTATCAGTTATGGGAGACAGGCCAGAAAGATCATTCAGTCCTGCTTGGTTCTAGCTTAAAACTGGATGGTGTGTCCCTTTTAGCTGCCACTGCTCAGCATGCCCAGTAGTTTGCTCGGGTCCATGCCTTGCTGCTGGGCCATCTTCTGCACGTCGAACCCCATGTGCATGAGAAACTGCACAACGCTCATCTCTTGCCCTGTGAATTGGTCCCGGATGGTCGGGCAGGTGGGATTGCAGTGAGGCCAGGGGCAATTGTCAATCAGATGCACAGGACAAGCTTTGGGTGGTGGCTTGTTGTTCCTGCTGTCATGGAGGCTGCGGTCCCAGCAGTGAAGGGCACGGGGCAGAGAAGTCCCTTTGACTTGCACGTCGATCCAGTAGCTGAATCACAACACAAGAGGGCGCTGTTAACTCACAGTAGAAAAACAATACATGCGATGTCCCCCAGGATGGTAAATTTCACTCACTTTCTGGTGATAACTTCATGTGACAAACATGCTGGAGCAAACATAGCCCTGAATAAAAGAAGACATGATAAATAATGAGTAAATAAATATATATATTTTTTTATTCTCCTTCTAAATTGCAAGAATGCAGTCTTACGGGACATCTTTGAGTGTGTTCCTCAGCTCAATGCCCAGATTCTGGATATAGCGCCACTGGCCTTCCTGCACAGGTTGACCTGTTAGCTGGATGTTGTCCACTGTCAATTGAGCCTCATCAAACAGCCACTGGACCACAAACACGGGACCTGCACAGAGATTTAAAAAAAAGAGAAAAAGGAAAAATTAATTAAAAATGTTGTATACCTTAAAAATAAGTGTGGATACAGGCATTTGAGTGTAATAAAAATAATTCAAACAGAGCGAGCCCATGTTTTGAATAGGTTTTCAGTTTAGGACTGGTGTCCAGAGAATCCAACAAGCCACTGACCTCCTTTGTATCTTATTAATGAATCCCCTTTTTGCTTTTACGTTTATTTAGCATTCTTTGTATTTTGCATTGGATTTAATGCAGTCTCACGGCACTCAGGCAAGAAGAGCTAAGTTTATTGTTATGTTCACCAGAAAGCACGGAAGAACGTTTCTATAATTGATCATTTTGCCACTTTGCAAATGTGTGCCTTTGCAGCATAGGTACAAATTGAACTGTCTACCACAAGACGTTTATACTGATCAGGCGTCATTTTATACCCACCAGAGAGATGCTTTATAGCTGCTTTTTAACTGAGGAGTTAAAGTAACTTCACAGATTCTATATATTGTAGTAATTTAGCTCCAATTAATAATACATACCAGTTGGTAGTTAGTCAGTTACTTTGGTTTGGTCTGAGGTCATCATTGGATATATTTCATACAAATGAAGTGTGAAGTGGGAAAAGCCATTGTGAGGGTCACAATTCAATGTGAGATTTTAGCATTTATATGGTTATTTGTCTGAACAATTAATAATATTAAAAAAAAAACTTAATTGCCAGTACAAAGAGGAATAAACTGATATTCTTTTTTTTTTAGTTTATGGGTAGGAACAATATGTTTATGGTTACACAATAGAAGAAGAAAAGGACAAAATTACATAGCATACACACACTGTGAAAAGTACTAAAACATTTTACTAACTGATGCAATTATGATCAGAAATGTGCTGCTAGCTTAGATACAAGATACAATTATCAATGCAGCTTTGAATTATGAGTCAGTTCGTAAAAAAAAACAAAAAAAAAAAACGAACTGACGCAGGGAAGAAAATTTAGTATGTCACATATAGTATGTGAATTTATCTGCATGTCCTCTGCTTCTTCCAGTTGTATTGGTCTAACCAGGCAAGTAGGGGGGCCCACATGATAAACTCACTTTTAATTGATGGAAAGACTCTGTATCCAAAGAAACAATTCCACTCCTCTGCTTCATGGCTTTGCCTGCACCGATCAGGCACCACACTTCCCCAGTACCTTACAGGAAATTCAACAAAACAATGTAAGCAAACATGCTCTAAGTTTCAAAACAATCAAATGTGAAATGAATTTTTGAACTTATATTCATCCCCTACTTGATTCCTCTCTTGATAGTCTCTGTGGGCGTGCAACCGACTGTGTCCACACAATCTGTGCAGTGGTACTGCTTGTTGTCCAGGAACCAGCCCGAGTCAGACAGGCCTCGCACCTGTATCCCAGAATAGCCCATCCCCTCCAGGAGCTCAGCTACACGATCCACATTCAGAAGAACCCCTGTGCCACCAGCACTGCAAACATCAACAATTCACATTTGTATCAGCGAGCACACAGCAAAGCTACACTGATATGTAAGAATTTCAAATTAAATACCTGCTTCCTGCTAAGAGCAGGACCCTGGCATTGTCTAAACCTTTGCCCAGAAGATCTTTTACAACTTCCTGGATAATCAGGGAGCCCATGAAAGCATATCCATCTGAACAAAACAGTAAGAAGAGGTTTAAAATAGCCATCCTTAAGGGTGAATACATTGTCCTGACTGAGAGGACTTCATAATTTCTTACTCTGCTCTGTCTTAGCCGTAACACCACTCCACACATCACTGGAGCAGTAGGGAATGAACCTGCACAAATGATGCAAAGTTAAAATTGGCAGTAGGGAATTCAGTGAAGCAGTCACTGAGCACAGAAACAGCAGTCAACTTACACCATGTTTGCGTTCCACCAGTGAGGGTTTTCCTCAGGCAGTGGAGACAGGATCCCCGTGCCTGCAGAGACAAATGTATCATTAGCCATCCTGGCTCCCCCCCAATCCCCAGACACATCCTCCTCTTACTCATCATCATTACCAAATGGATTATAGTCATTACACTGCAATGACAGAGAAAGGAATCTATGCTTTCTTAGCAGTGGGCGCCAGGTAACTATTCTGAAGCACCTCATGACTGGATGCAAGGTCTTAATAACACTGTAAATGGGTGCACGTCATATCCGATCTCATTTAATTGCAAATAAGTCAAGGCAGCTTCTACTTAGCACTCTGTGGTGCAAACAAACTGACCTCTTTTAGTTTGGGGCCACTTGGAAGAGCTCATAAACCGCCTCATAGTCTCGTATCGGCTGTCGCAGTTCTCCTTGTTAAAGCAGTACCAGCCGCCTGGAAAACAGTATGTGAAATGGGACAAGTCACAAATCAGTTCTCTCGTCAACTAATTCCTAATTTGATTTGGAAGTTAGAAGTTGGTTAGAAACGCACCTTCGAGAAATATCAACCAGCGTCTGCTGCCCCGAGACTCTTTCAGGTAGTACCTGTGGCGGAATAAAAGTCAATATGAATTGCATGTCTGCGTAAATAAAAAAACAAACAAACAATGTAACAAATCACTTTTTATTTTATATAAACATTTCTCTAAAAAATGTGACATTGATAGAAACCTGCAAGGTAACACTCTAAATACTCGTTCACCAGCATTTAACAGAACAAATGTGACTTCATTGCTTAAAAATAAACAAAAGTTCTTTCACTTCATTTGATTATTATCTGTGAAAACTGACAGAAAACAGCAACAGTGGAGAACAATGAGCTTATGTGTGTTTTCTGCTCTGATGCGACGCTTCAATGGGAGATAAACATCACAACTACCCCTATCCCCGGTTGTACCATCATTTCTCAACATAGAGCTCATCATTCTTCTGTCTTTCCCACAATGTGGATATAAGTCGAGAAAAAAAAAATTAAGATAAATAAAGAATTGTCAAGATTCAAGTGCACTTTGAGGCATAGAAAAAAATAATTTAAAGTAGTATTTTCTCCAAACAACAACTACAGAACAATTTAATTAATGGTGGAACATTCGAGGAGAGAGCATGGCTATGATTTTTGGATGCACTTGTTAAAAACATACCATTATTTTATTGAAAATGATCTAACCTGCTATGTGAAGAAGAATCTTCTCGACTGGATTTCATTTTTTCTATTCTTTCAACTTCACCAATTACTCAACTCAAGAGACTGCCAAAAGACATTTCAATGACCTTAAAGAGGACAGACTTGGCTTGAACCTTCCAGCTGCTTGTTCAGACTGCTGAATCACTTTTTGGCTTCAGATGATGCTTAATGCAACTATTGCCAGCCAGAGTCGGCGATGCAATTTCCGAACAACAAAGAATTTATTGGAGCATTCTTGGGAAGGTTAACAAGCTTCGCTGTGAAGGTGTCGTGTTGACCCACCATGCTAAACAAGTGTGATTCTGGGAGGTGAATTACAACACCATTCCTGAACGATTAACTTTAAGCGATTAATCTTTGGATGTGTGTAGCTCTGATTAATAGCTCTCAGGAAAATGCCGTTTATGTAAATGAAAGGCCATCTGCCAACACCATGCTGGGTCTCCAAAGCGCTCAGAATCTTATAGTGAAAGCAGCCTGCTCTTACCACATGTCACTTTGAGATTTAACAGGACTCAGACTGGACTCTAAATTCATAGGTACATTCAATTTAAACTCTTCGAGGATGGGTTTTCATGAACTAAAACCAACTGAAATTAATACCTACGGAGAGGAGAAGACACATGTAGCTCATTGTATCTTTTTTTCATTTCCCTTTTTAACTTTTATTTATTATATCCTCCACACACCCTCTTTGGTGCTATTGTAGATGCTGATATTTTTGGTTGATTCATGCCATCCGCCACAGGACGCTTCCTACTTCCATATGCCTCAATTCATACCCACGGGAGAGATTTTGGTTTGATCTGGGGTCAGAATATATCATAATTACTGGAGCAAGCAAAAATTACAACTTAAACAGGTTTTTGAAAAATAAAATGTACCTAAATTGAATTATTCATTAGATTTGAAAATTTATGTTATTATTCAATTTCAAATTCTCTAAGAACCTCAAATGAAAGCTTAAGTACAACATAGTTTATATTGACTAAAACAGGAAGTTTGGAAGGACTAAATGTCAAACCACAGGGACAAATTGAGGGAAGGCTGAGTGGAAGAAATTTCACTTGTATCACCTGTCTGATTATTATTGTTTTTAAGTTACAGGATCAATATCTCAATTCCCCCCCTTTTTAAAGGGTAAATCGCACCTACAATGCGAGGCAGCCAGACCTACCATAATGGGGTTTTTTATGTTGTCAGAACAGGTCACTGTTAAAAGTGATTTATATAACAAAGAAAACTGCAAATCATAACTAGATTATATGTTTACAGTATAATTTATCTCAGATTTCCATTATGTGCAGATTGTATAATCTAAAAACCGCCACAAACTTGCATGCTATTTTTGTGATTAAATTGATACACAAGCATCCCTTTTCATGAATTTATTTATTTATTTTTTTAATCTAGATATATTACAGTTTTTCAAAGCTTGCATGTCTTTTCCCAATCAAGCACATAACAGGTTTAGCTGTCAGTTGAAGAATAAACCAGGACACTTCTGAAACATCCCAACTCCACTGTTTGGGTCCCGACCTCAAACATTCTCTGTCAGAAAGTGACGTGCACGCTGCAACAGGCAGGGGTTCTGCAAACTTACACCGAGGCTTTCTGCAGAGCAAATCCTGAATTCTAATTTGAAGCAAAGGAAATGAAGCGTGGACCATGTGGCTCCCCGCAAATTTCACGCTCCGCTGACGCAAAGCAGCTGTCCAGATCCTACCTTATCCAGACTGAGCCTCCGCTTTTTGTACTTGTGCAGTCTTTACACACGTTTGCCAATCATGTGTTTCCCAACCGAGGCTGCAAACACTGCAACGTCGTTAGTGTCGCAAGATTAATCGGTCAAGAGAGGAGAGGGGAAAGTGACAAAACTGAACTTTTTTTTTTTTTTTTTTTTTAAGTCCATAAGTTCAGTGTAAACGTAGCCAAAGGAAGGACATCAAAAGTCAGGGTTGGTTCGCCGGAAAAACAAACGAACCCTCAACACTTGAACCACATTTAGATATCTTGGACATCTCAACAGAAAGCTTTTTACGGCTCACTTTCATAAATAACTTTACTTTTCTAAGTATATATGTAAAAAGCGGAAAATAAGAATCAATTTTAGTTTTCAATTTGGGAAAGAAACTTGGATCAAGTCGCGAAAGTTAACTTTTGGAAAAAAGCATTCTCTTTCTCAGGTCAGATGCGACTGACTGCAGGTGACCGGGAGCAGAGAAAGCCCCGGCGAGGCGGGACAGCAGCAGCTCAGGTGACCCTGAACCTAAATTTGACTGCAGACTTGTCTGCGCTCTAATGTGAATTGCTACGTACCCGGCGGGACTCCCGTCGTTGCAGGTGACTGACGTGTTCGCCAGAAAGTTCAGCTTCATGTCGTGGTCGAGCTTCTGTGCCGAGCACGGATACAGGGACTGCGCGAGGTTCTTCACCTGCGTCATGAAGTTATCCATGTTCTCCTCCACTGCGGTGAAGTCCAGAGGGAAGCTCTCCGTGGTGTCGCCCCTGTCCGCCCGGTGCGTGGGAGGAGGCGGCGAGCGGCGAGGCTGCGGGTTGCGGCCGCCCCGGAACCTCCGCGCGCACAGAGCGCCGGACTGCATCAGCACCAGCAGAAACAGCGCCAGGAGCAGTGATGGGACCATGCTGACGGCTTTCATCTCAGATGTCTCGACAGATACAACACAGACGGAGCGATGCGCGCAACTTCACTCGCTATCACGCACGGATTCGACGCAGCTTATCAAGCTCCTAAGGTGTCAAATTTAAAATAACCCTAAAAGCAAAAAAAAAAAAAAAAAAAAAAAAAAGTCCTAAGAGACCAATAAGTCATCCACTAAACTTTCTGGACCTGATGCAAACCCTCTCAGACAGCGGTCAAACTTCTGTTTTACAAGACGGACTGGAGTGCCTCTGGATCAAGCGCACAAGCTTGAACAACACTTGTGCCATGCTCTTGTATTTTATTCAAACTTTCCCCCCATGTGCGTCCACCCAGCCAATCGCTGGTGCGGGGGGGAGGACTTAGGGCACGATCAAGCGTGGCAGACTAGCCCCACTTTTTTTTTTTTTTTTTTTTTTTATTTAAAACAGGAAAAAATGTCGATGCGTTGGTTCTTTTGATCCACAATGTTTTATTTGATGTGGTAGCTTTTACTGGCCTTGAAATGCCCATTTCCCATCCTACCGCAAATTTATGAAGTGAGAATACACTCAAAGAAAAACAACTGAGAAAAACCTACACATATTTTTGTGGCAAAAGAACTCATTTAAGAAAAAATATTATTATTATTATTATTATTATTATTATTATTATTATTATTATTATTATATTATTATTACTATTATCGAATTTGGACTTTTTATTTATCTACTGTATTTGTTTATGTTTATATTTTATTGACTCCATTTCCGAGTTGCTCACATTTCTTAAAGGAAAGGACATTTCTGTTTTTTCATCCAGACTGGGCCTCTGAAGATCAAAGAAGCCATCACTCTTTCTTCCCCTGTTTGCGTCCTTCCTCCCACTTCAGTCCTTCCCAAACTTTCCTGCTGTACTGTATATTTTAAGTGGAGCAGAGCATCCTGATGGGAAGCCAGTTTTTTAACACAGCTGGCTTCCCATGGTTATGGTTGAGGTGAGCTTCCAGGGAACAGCTTCCCTCTTGTCAATGACACCTTTGGGTCAAAGCGTATAACTTAAGGGGCTTACATGATCATTTTCTACCAAATGAAAAGGCATCCAAAAAGGGCAGGCACACGGCAACTAAGAATATGGCTATAAGTTTTGCGAGTGGGATGCGGTTATGTTGCGAATGATTCTAGCATCATTGATAAAAGAAAAAAAAAAGTGGCAAAAATAAAGATTTCTATAACGATTTATCGCTGAGGAGGGGGAAATCAGAAGTGTCATCTGAGGACAGTTACTTGGAGATCTAACAAACCAGCACTCGGAGATTTAAAAACACTTGGCTGCTTGTAATAGACCTGTAATTTGAAAACTAAAGTTCTTGCAGCATTCGGCTAGATGTTGAACTTATTTTTCTTTATGTTCAATTAGTTCTACAAGGGGTGAGCATCAAGACTTCCATTACTTCAAACAACTGTGTCACCTAGGGATGTGGACAGTGATGGTGCCAGTCCCTGACAGTAGGGACTGGTGCAGTCCCTACTTCAACTAGTGCAGTTGAACCCCCACCTAGTGCCATGGGTAAAATACCCATGGGGTATCAACTGCACTGCTACTGACATACAGTAGTAGTGCCTTCATATTTTAGTGGGATGACTCAAAAGGCTCTTTTTGTTCAATAAAAGTACATTTTAATATTGTCAGCAGATTTGGTGAAAAAAAAATTCCTTTCAGTTCCTTCTTGATGAAATTATTGATGATAAAATTACTTTCTCCTTATGTTTAGAGATCTTTCACAAAACAAGACCATGGTAAAACATAAAGCCTGAATGAAAAGCCGCAAGCAACCTTGAGCGGCGTTCGCTCAAGGTTGGCCGGTGGCCTTATCCAGGGCTTCGTGCCACTCTTCAGTAAAATCAATCTCTGTCTCTGAATAGGCATGCTGGCCAGTAAGTTGTATTCCTTGTAAGACTTTAAAAAATGGATTCAATCACAAATAATGTCTGATGTGAAGGGAAAAAACTGGTGCCCCATTCATTTAAGCCAATATCCTGATTGGTGGTGAAGGATTGGTAGGGACAAACAAATAAAACTGATTATTTTGAAACAATCAGTTACTATAAGGTCATCAAAAAAAAGTGTGACTCTATTATGATTAACAATTAAAGAGGAACTTTCAATTGGACATTTCATTTCACTTTCTCAGTGGCCAGGATGAAAACCATATTAGCAAATTACGACACAGATGTTGTTTAGCAACAGAAACTTTTGTGGTGCTCAAATCTTGTATGTGGGAGACACAGGAACCTAAGGCATTCTAAGGGATGCTGTGGATTTATTTTGCAACCCTGGCCATTTGGCCTGGAGTTTGACATTTATCCATGCCCAGTTAAATATGCTTTGGATGTTCTATGTGCGATTTGGAGCCACATTTTAACACAGCACAAATCAAAATCTGCCATGCTGCCATGCCTACCCACACAGCCACACCCTCCAGTGAAAAGTCATAGTTCTTAATCCTGAGCAACCTCAGCTATAGCTATAGTTAGAATGCCTCCACCAGTAAAACATGTCAGTAGGAGGAGCTTGCTCACCTTTGCCATGTTGAAATTTTGATGTCACTCGCATATTGTTGACATCATACCACTTTTATTAAACATTTGTGTTTGATACATCTGATACATTAAAACACACAGAAGAGGACTGTTAAAATATAACTTCTGTAAAATTACAATTTTTTTTGTTCTTTTTTTTTTTTTTTTTTTTAACAAAAATGGCTAACTTTCTGTTTCGTTTTAAGGAGTCTTCCAAGAGACTATTATTTGTCATCCAGAGTTATATTACTGTGCACATTTCCATAGCTGTGTGTGAATTTGGTTTGAGGTGCAGCACTTTAGGGTTTGCTTCTGAGCAATTGAGGTAGCGTTTAACCAATGGCTTTAGATTATCTGAAATAAACAGCTGCACTGTTTGCTGTTAAAAGTTATGATTTCATTGTGAAAAAAATAAATAAATAAAAATATAAAGTTGATCAAAATGTTTGAAATTCCATATATACCAACCATCAAAATTCCATTAAAAAAACTCACATGACCAAACAGCTTAAAATACCCTGACTTAGTCCTTGTCTAAATGATGTGAAGCTGTTGTGAGCCAGGAAACATGAATCTGATGGTGCTCAATGCGAGCTTAAAACACATGCTTGGATAGATTAAAACATGTGCTGAGGTCCAAGAGTAGAGGTTCTGTCACAGACGGAGTGTATAGTCACTTTGACCCATACCTCCTTGTTTTATCACGCATCATCTTCAAAAATGAAACCCTTAAATCACTCGCAGATTGACTCTGGCCTCTGACACTCGTAGTGCACTGGCGAGGAAATGTTCTCTGACCAAAAAAGAGTGAATTGTAGATGATTGCAGCTAAAGTTCTACGTATGAAGCAAGATAACAGACTTAAGAAATTTAAAAAAAGGTTACAACTGCCTACCATCGTGTGAAAGATGGGGTTTTCTGCATAGCTTCGCTGACATTGAAGCACTAAGCCCTTCTTTTGCCAATAATTCTCTCTCTGTCCTTTTTGTCCTCTTTGTGTAGCATACACTCAAATTTACCCATGCAGGCCTGACTGGATTAATCCAAGAATTAGGTCATCTGAAAATGACCCAGCTGTTCTGATGGCAGTCCTTCAGAAGTGCCCCTGTATAGCCCCCCCACCCCAACTCCAGGCCTCCTGTGAAAGTCAAAGCTTGTCTTTCATCTCCGATCAGTTGCATGTGCCCTCACAGATTCACAGGTTTTACTGCTTAAGTCTGAGCTGGCAGCAGTGATCATGTGACTGCTAGCTGTTTGGCGTTTAGACACTTCATAGTTCTATGAGCTCCCTTTCTGTCTTTGTGCCCTACCAGGTCTGCTTGCACATCCCCATCTCCTATCGCCCCCATTGCTGTTAGCTCTGATTTGTGCAGGCTTGCTGCTGAGGGTCTGTCCGTGATCGTCAAATCCTGCTAGTTGGAACTGTTAGGTCAGGTTACATCAAAGAGATCAGGAGGGATCAGCCTCTTGAAAGGGACAAGCTCTGGCTCACATCATCAGAAACAGGTGGAGGTCCTCATTGGAAGAACAAAGAAGGGATCGCCAGCTATAAAACTTTTATAATTCATTGAAGAGTTTCTTTAAATTTCCTTAAATCACCATTTATTTTCCCACACATTATGCAAAAGCCAAAAAGTAGGAGTATAAAACATATTAAAGCATTATGGTAAGTTGAAGACTGTGAGCCTCAAGTAAATCTCATAAAGGTCACAATACCAAAGACCAGGATTTAGCAGTATAATACCACAAAGTGTTTTAACTAACTTGGAAGTCTGATCAGATTCAGAACATAAAGGGATCTGGAAATGTTTGGAATACAGCACAGGTGTGTTGAATTATTTTAAAATTAAAATATATTTTGGGACACAAGAGAAAAAATAAGTATTAGACAAATCAATATTTTTCTCAGTTAATGTATTTGTAATAGAATAGTTGACATGAAAATCATGAAAATACAATATGTTACACCAATTCACCCAGGTATGCAAAGAAATAAGCAAAAAAAACAGTCAAAAGATATGTGTCAACATTTATGCTAAAATAACACTGGAGACATTTGTATCATTGATGCAAAGTAGAGACTGATAGCATTCGCTACAGGGATATTTCTAAACCTCATAATGTTACCATGAGATCATTGTCTGGGTCATATTTTGGAAGAAAAGAACATCAGTTCACCATAATCCAGCCATTTCTTGGTGCTCCTTACAAGAGCCACTTTGAGAAATCTTAAAAAGACTATATATACATATATACTTTTTTTTTCTGCGTAAAAAGTGGGTATAAAGTCACTGCACAAAACTTCTCTGCTCAAAAAACAATAATGAAGCTCATTTTAAGATTGATTCTAACATTTAGTCAAGCAAACCAAATAGGGAATAATGAGGTCACAAGAGCTCAAAACTAAACTCATTTGATTGTATTGTATACATGCCACGGTAAGAGGAGAAATGGTGCTGCACATTACTCCTGAAATGACATACGGATAGTGTAGTGTAGAGGGGAGAATATCTCACTGTCAAGACAATTTTGCTAACACTATGAAAATGGAACATGATGCACAACCAAGAAAAAAAATCTTAATTTTTAAAGCAGCAACAACAATGGAACTGTCAACTGCTCAACTATGATCCAATTAAAAAATCTGTTGAAAGAAAGAAATAATGTTTATTTGTTTGAAGACAATTTCCTTGGAAGAATCAATCAAAATCACACTTGAGCAATGTAGCTTACAGGAGATGCTCTGAAGCATTGTTTGCCAAAGCAAGTTTCTACCAACTATTAAATACATTTCAATACACATTATTTATGTACTTGTTTGTGTTTATTTCTTTGTAGGCATGGATTACTTGGGTTTATGCTAACATTTGTAAAAAATTTTGAATGAATGTGATGTCAACAAACCCATTAGGAACATATTTACTTTGGAATATTTGTCATTAAAACCTTTTCCCCCACTGCATATACTATTCATGCTTCCTTTTCTTTCTTTTCTTTTCTGGCACTGTGGAGTTTCCTTTACAAACATACACTGTTATAAGGTTCCTGTGGAAGCCTTTCTAACCACAGCTTCTGTTCTGCGTCACCTTGAGGCAACCCTACGGAAGCAGGAGGTCCCCCTTAATTTTAATGCTAGAACCTTTGTTTGAAACCCCAAACAACAACATGTACTGATGCTTTTGGGTGTTAACGCACAGTGGAGCTCCTTTCATGTGCCCTAACCACATGTTCCTGATATTTCCCAGAGAATCAGTAAACAACCTTGATCCTGACTGAAGTCAAGAGGTGCCATCTAAGATGTGCATGTAAACTGTGGATGGGGGGCGGCGAGTAAGACAGAGTAAGAGAGGCAGGAGACATCTGTCGAGCAGGCTCTCATTTCGTAAGAGGAGAACGTCTATTGGTTGCAGATGATGCCCTCTGATAAAAAAACAAACTCTTAAGATAGCATTAGAGATCTCATTGACACTAAATAGCAATCAAACCGTTGATTTGCAGCTGAGTTGTTTGTTGTTGGCAGTGGAAAGCAAGGACTTGCTGCCTGCTAACTTTTTTGTCACATCATTTACCCCGAGAGAGATGGAATGGATGCGTGTTTGCCTGCATGTGTGCAGGAATGTGTCAGTACTCTTCAGGATGACTGGGGGTGGACCAGGGTGTGATGGAGATACTGGTGCACAAAAGTGCGTGCAACCATCCTCTGGGAGTTTTGTATTCATGCTTGGTCCCTGAATCACCCTTTACTATTCCCGCTGCCAGGTAGTCAGGAGAAACGCAGACAACAGAGACCAATTACCTTTTAAAATGTGCTATTATTATCCCCGGAGAGGCGGCAGCCCTCCTGCCACTATGTCTAATCTCATCTCAGAGGGAGAATCCGGCTCTACCCTCTCCAAAATGTTTATTTATGCCACACATTTGCCATAGGACATGGAAAAGCCCTTATTACAGGTCATCACAGCAGAGTCACAACACATTACTCATTTTTTGTCCTTTAACCTGCCATTCTCAATAGGGAAGCTCTTTTGAAGTCCACACCCTGTCATAAAACATGGCCATTATTCTATTATGAGAGCTGTATTTGAAGCTGTTTTTGAGCTGTAGATAAAAAAAAAAAAAAAAAAAAAGCATTTTCCATTACTTTTATGATGTTGTTTTCTTTTGGTGTTGTTGACCTGCAACGTATATGTATAACAGTAAAACCACTGGATGAGTAAACATGGATTGAAACTGTTGACACAAGGATAAAGGTATAATTTACAAAAATGATTTATAAATGGCTTCAATGAATTTGGCATGTAGCACCTTCCTGTTATTGTACCACTGTAAAGTCACCAGCATGTGGTAAGGTTCTCATTTTGACACCATTTGCTTTCATCCCCTCACCCGGATGTTGAGGCCATTGGTACTGCAGAAGACAATGATCACTGCCAGCATCTGGGCCTGGCTTTGTACCTGCTTTGATGTCACATTTTAGTGCACAGAGGGCTGTGGGTGATGCCAAAGAGCACCCATAGTCGCCAGTTTCTGGCAAGCCATCTTTCATCAGAATGACATAGCCTTGCCACTTGATTACTTTCCACAGGCTCTTCCCAGCCTGGGAATTTTTTCGCCAGAAACATGAAATCATCACCTCAGCTTTTACAGCCTTCTCTCTCTCTCTCCCCCCAAAAAAGGCACATCGAAGACATTATTTTGTGTGGTATCCAAGTAGTTGCTTTTGGAGAAACCAGAGGAAACTTCAGTATGGGCTGGACTTTTGTTACCACTTTAGTTGCCGATACTCTTGTATCACTGCTTAGGATTATCTTCACAGAATTGGTATCTGTCACCCAATAGTTTTATTGAATTAAAAGAAAGATGATTTTGACATGCTGCACAGCGGCGTAGTAGGTAACACTGTTGCCTTGCAGCAAGAAGGCCTGGGGTCTTTCTGCATAGAATTTGCATGTTTTCCCTGTTCTCTCCGGGTACTCCATCTTCCTCCCACTGTCTAAAAACATGACTGTTAGGTTAATTGGTCTTTCTAAATTCTCCTTAGGTGTGTGTATGCATAGTTATTTGTCCTCTCTGTCTGTGTTGCCCTGCGACAGGCTGGCGACCTGTCCAGGGTGACCCCACCTTTCGCCCGAAACGTCCACTGTAGATAGGCACCAGCACCCCTCCCGACCCCAGTAGGGACAATGGTGTACAAAAAATGGATGGGTGACTTTGACATACTAAACTCTTTTGTGTATCTTAAATTAGTGATTAGCAAGAAAGAAATTTGCATGACTAGCATTATTTGCCTTAAATATCGATCTCTAAATATATTCCCCAGACATGGTTTGTGAACTAAGACAAAAATAACACTGGTGACACTGGGGTTGCCTTTAGTGGTACTCAGATTAAGTTTTTGTGAATTAAATATTTACAAAGTAAATGCAGTATAACTATGATGAAACTGAAAATAGAGAACCAGAAACAAGGCTTCTTGACCACTTGTGTTATGTTCCATGTACTTATGAAGTTGTAACTTTGGAGAATTAACTTCTCTTCCAGTTCCAACATTAAGAGAAAGTGGCACCATAATAGTATATAACAGCTTGCAACAACAGATTTCCTGTCTGGCTTTGTGTCATACTGTATGTGCAAGAATTGTACTGTGAAACAAACAGCCAAAAGTGCAAACAAATACTTATTGAAGCTCTTTCATATGCAGAGCAACATATTCTGGGTTCTGAGGTGCCAACTTCCTGTTAATTTTCAAACTGTTTACATGTCGTCTTCAAAATAAAAATGAAATGCATAATTACGCTGTATCTTGAAATGTATGTATGTGATATTATGGAAATTGCTGATTGGAGAAAAAAAAGACTACATTTTTGAGTTTCCCATCAGGTTGGGGTCTGTCACGCTTTAAGTTCGCCAGTGGCTGGAACAAGTCAATTTGAACCATATTTAACATAGCCTTTGATGGTTTGTGTGAAAGAGCATCCTCTTACAAAACCAGGTAGGTATTGTGGGATCTAAGTCGAAAAACAAACAGACATATTGAAACCACTTCCAACAAATCCATGTGTTCCTTTTAAAATTGTGCATCAACACCACAAACATTCTGTCTTTGGTTTGAGGTCATGTGTAGGTATATTTATTCTAAGGAATTTAACATATCTGTTTTGGAATGTACAACGCCCACTTTCTTTTCTCCTGTGTCCAGAGGAAGGTGGTCATTTGTGGTTGGAGAGAAAAGCATTACTCAAGCTTAACTCACAGAGGGAAGAAAAAGCAATGAGCGGGACACATCATCTTGTTTTTGTCATGACTAATAGGGTGACTGCTACCAGCATCCTCTGCTATGTCTATGAAGTTATGATCATCACATTCCTGGAATCTTCTGTGAACTTTATAAAATACAATGGTTAAAAATAACTTTACAAATGCTTTTATGATGCTCCAGTTAATTTTCTTGGTGATTCTTCTACTAAAAGTACAAAAATGATCAGTTGAAGAACTAAACAGTTATTATGGTGGAACAATGTTAATTTTGGGGATGAAAAAACTGGAAAACACCAGGAGAACGACTTGAATTCCCACAAAGAGAGCACTGTCACATCTGGTGCGCAGGTGTAGCAGAATGCGTCTTGTATCACAAATATATCTTTGCAATATTATTTTTAGGGAGCTCCTCAGAGTGAGACTGAAGGGGTTACCCACTATCATGGACACTGAGCGGAAAGCTTATCTCCTTAAAGAGATTGTTGAACAGCCGGGTTACCGCTGGGAAAGGACAACTGTAACGTGTCTGAAGCGTAACCTGTTCTCCAGCTTTACCTTTGAAACAAGATGAAGATCAGCTGTGGCTCTGAAGTCATTGCACCTTCAAAGGTAATTAACACATGGGTTTTGTTTGGGCCCGATGAACCCCAGATTATGTAGGTACAGATGGTCCGTGGGGTCGACGACAGACTCAGAGAGCAAGGTGTGCTCCGATGTGCTTTCATGTCAGCAGGAAGTGCTTGACCCCCGGCCCCTCTTGACCTCAAATCGAGACTGTCAACACCACTTTCTTGAGAGCCCTGTAAAGTTTAACATGTGGACAAAGACAGAAGGCTTGAGGAGCAAGTGGACCCAGCTGGCATCTCTGCTTTGCAATCCTCTTTGACAGTTATGCAAATGCAGAGTTATGTAAGATCAAAGGCTTGTTTTATCAGTCGTGTGACTGAAAGTACATCAGTCTCTAAGCATGAAAACAGAGATAAGAAAAATGTTTTCTATTTTATCCAGAATGAGTTTTTTTGTGTGCCCTTTTTGTTTTGAGCGTGTGCCTCATATTTTTACTCTCTGATGTTTTCTTTTTTCTTTTCTTTTTCTTGCTGTATCAAAGGGACAGGTCCTGTTTTCACCTTGATAGATCACAAACTTACGCTTGGAGACGGCTCAAACAAGTCACTTTTCGCCTCATCTCTTCTGATCTCTTGTTCAGTGCAAAACCCCACAGAGATGTTGATCATCAAGTTCAGAAAGGTTTTTTGAGTCATCCATTACCAACTTCATATATGATCAATTCTCTTTCACTGACTCCATTTGATGGTAAAGCTTTGATTTGGAGTTATCCGTTTATTCCCTTTCTTTTTAAGGTTAGCCTACAAAAATTATTCTCTTTTAGACAAAATATTAAGTTAACTTTAACTTAAAGTAGATGACATACTGAAAATATGTAGAATATATAGTGACAGTGTATCATAAAAACAAAGGTTAAGGAGCTAAAAGGAAAGATTGTTGTTAACAGTGTTAATGTTTAGAAATGTATAAAAAGGCTTCAGTTTTCACAGGAGGTTTTTCAGGAACCAAGGTAGATTGTTTCTCTTTCCTGTGTTTACAGCTTCGTAACTAAGGCCAAATCATGCAAAAGTGAACAAAAGTTTTCCCTGAAAGCAGAGCTGCTAAGTAAGGGAATATTTGAATGGAGCAGCATTTGCATTCAAATACATGGGTACAATAGAACAACTGTAGTGGAAATATTTAATTAAATGAAGTGCAGACTTCCGTTTTTAACATCTCTACAGAAATGAAGGACCAGTACTCTTAGCTAGTCTTATGAGATTTCAAATGGTAAAGTTAAGTTGTTTTTGGTTTTAATGCTCTAAGATGGAAATTAAAGCAATCACAACTGACCAGGGTTGTTCTTCATTCAACAAGTTTAAATTTACTGGAGCAGCACACTGTTTTGATGGTCTCTAATCTGGATCTCTATGAGAAATTTCTGTTTTAACAGAAAGTTTTATCTTGTATTCATATCAGCAGCTATTCAGAACAAGTGACGGTGTGTGTTGTAATGTCATTTTATCACAGCACTAGATGTATCTCTGCTTTCTCTTTGTGGAGATATAGCAGTGAAAAATACAAAATAGCAGTTTGGAGAGAATAACTCAAAATTGAACAACCGAGTACAGCAGCAAGGCCAACATATTGTAACCATAATCCATCAGAGTGATTAGTCCTTGTTAAGTCAGCCAGGTCCAGTTTGTTTGTCAAATGAAAGCTTTCTGAAAGTTAGGTTCTTCTGAGAACCTGTCGCCCATCAACTGCTGCTGTTCTTCTTTTGTGAAATCAGAGAGCTTCACAGAGGTGCAACTTTAGGAGAATATAACTATAAAAACAATATGTTTACTGGGACTTTCTTTTAAATTTTTTTTATTTCCTTCTGAAAGTTTCAGCATTGAACATTATGATGACAACTTATGGACTATTTCAAATAAATTTAACTAATATTGTTAACTTTCGTGATTGTGGAAAAGCTGCAGAAGGTTTTAAACATTCAGAACAAAAATAACAATGTGGAATGTCAAAAAAAAATTAATTGCATTCTCTCACATTCTAAGATTGGCTTAATGGTTTGAGAAGTATGGTTTTTGTTTTCTTAGAGTTCATTTTATTCAACTAAAATTTGGAAAATGTTGCTAAAACCAAGCGACAGTGGTAAACTCTGTTGCACTTGTTCCCAGTTAGGACTATCATAATGCGAAAGATTGACTCTATCTGTGCTTCTGTTAGCATCAAACTCATCCTAGGGATCCCCAGAGTTTAATATGAATTACTTCAAGCAGACACATGGATCTGTGGGTCAGCAGCCTTTCTCAGGAGTGTTTGATGATGGCATTTTATTGTTCCAGAAGGTCAAGATCTTCAAAGCTCTCCTTCTGTTCTCCACAGGGCACCCGGGCAGCAGCTGTCAGAATACGCACAGCTTTGTGTTTTTATATGAGAGAAGAGGTTGGTCAAGCCGACTCTCACAGAAATGTTTTTACTGGGGGACGGGGGGTAAGGTCTGAGTGGACACCATAATATTGTTGTTCTGCCCCTTTGTGCTCAAGAGCGGGAAGCGTGTGAATCCTGTCGGATGGTACGTCACCCAGTCCTGGGTCTGACGCTAATCAAATAGCCTTTTTGGCATAGTTCAGCAGTATGTGAAATGTTGCAAACCAAACAGAACACCACTTTGGCTTTAGATCTAATATCTCTTCTTTTATGCGTTGGTGAAACACTCTCTTAGAGACCAGCGCCAAACCAAAGTCTTGCACAACTAATTTTTGATGGGTTAGCATATAATATGACCGGACTTTCTGCTTGAGTTACACAAACATAAAATTTCCCCAACCATTTATTCAGCATTGATGAACTATGTTGGACCAGCAAAATGTAAACATTTAAATCAGTCTAATTATAATATAATATTCTTTTTGAAATCACTCAAAGAAATTAAGACATGCAACACTAATAATCATTAAAAGAGGATTCAGGCGGCGGACATTAAAAGAAACTAAAAGTTATCCAAAGACTACTGATCTCTTCAAAGCTCTTGAGATTCTGTACTTTAGGTCATATAAGAACCTGGATTGTAAATTCAAGTATGGAGTCCTTCGAAATATGAAATATTCTTCAGTAATTAATCAGAAAATTTTAAGGCGTTAATATTACATAATGTGGATTAATCAAACTACCTATTTTGACCTAAACGCTTCTGTCCCATGGAGAGCTACCTCGTTGACAGCACTACTATGAAACACCTCTAACACATAACCACCCCAATAAAGGTAGCATTGCTGGGCTGCACTCAAAATTAGACAGCTTTGATTGGCATACATTGTAATGTAATAGCAATCTGAAAAGTTTGATCAGGCCATGTGACAAGGTCAGCTCTTGTTTCTTTATTGGACACAAGTCTCTTCAGCGTTTGTCTCGTGTGTGTCTCTTTGAAGATGGTACAGCTTAAAAGCAGCTGAAGTTACAAGATGAGGAGTCGTCTGAGGAGACTTTTCAGCCAATCAGATTGAATTCCTTTACAGCAGCTTATAAACAGAGGTTGCGCACATGTTCAAACACTGATCTTAGTGATGGTGTTTTACATACAAGCAAAACAATGAAGGTCAATGACTAGATCTGGAAAATCGGATTGTTTTTAAGAGAGGCTCTTCAGCAGCGAAACTAAGAATCACTTTGACAATACTTTAAATCCAGCTGGGTCAACTGTTTTTCTTATCAACTAATTAAAATAAAAGTTTACTACATCTTCTGTCTACAATTCAGACATGAGAAAGAGCCGAAATTCCACAACTGTATTTTATATATGTCATGAGCACTGATAGACTCCAGCACGTTTGAAAACCCAAATCCAACAATGATTCAGAGATAAGAGGTGGATTATGTAGCCAACAAGGTTCCTTTGACCTCCTGCTCTTTCCAGCTGACCACCCTGAATCGCTGACTTCCTTTAAATCCTGCTGTGATGTCGCTACACCCTTGCCCTTCTCTCATGACAGGATATCCACAAAAAACTCCCTCTACCTGTTTTTACATCCAGTAAAGCTGAAGAGGCTCCTTTTCAGACTACATTTGAAGTGCCCTAATGCTGCTGAACATGTAGTCTTGAGATGGTCTGTGGTTTGTTTCTGGAATGCTGTTTTGGATTTTCTTACATGGGTCAAAACACTCCATCACTATCCGAAAAACCTATTTATTTTCCAGCTTTACAGTAATGTAGAATAAGGGAGACTTTGTGCAGCAGCCTCTGGCAGTAAATACAACTTGATCTTTATACTGAAAATACTACTGAAGATAGCAATGGGAAAATATATATGTTTCTCCTTTGGTGCCATTGGTATTACTCTGTCTTTTTTTCCATTTGTAATTATTTAATATCTTTGACATCTTTGTTTTGCTTTGTTTTTGTTTTTTGTTTTCTTGCCATGTTGAGTATGGACAGAAAACAGCAGCATGCATCCAGTGTATCAGAGTTTGATGCACTTTGTGTACAACCAGTTTTGGTCACATATCATTAGCTCTGCTGTAAGTTCACTTGCTAAGGACACAGTAGCAGAGACAGCTTAGTGCTTCAAAAATGCTGTCACTTTGATCATTTCCTTCTGGTCTTTCATCTTAGTACTCTTGAAAGGGCTAGTAATGATGTTTAATTGATTACATAGCATAAACAAGCTTGGTTTGCTCTCATATCATTCATTACTCCCCCCCTCCCCTCACTCACACACACACACACGCACACTCACGCATGCACACACTTCATGTGTTCCCTCCAAAAGAAGATCGCTAGCATGCCATTTTGGGCCTTTCTCTTTCTTCTTCTAAAACAAATAAAGACATCAAACATCAAAGCCATCCCTGGTTAATAAAAGAAGACCTCAAATATTTTCCATTATGTTTAACATGGTTTTGGGTTTCACCAAGCATAGAAATAACAACAGGACAGAATAAAGTGACGCCTTTTTGTTGTGCTCCATTTCTGTGTTACAGAGGTTAAGCAGACCAAACTCAAGCCTGTTCTTTGATCTTGTCGCCTCTAATTATTTAAAGGTAGTCTTTCTCTCCTCTACTTCTCTTCAGAGACATGAGTCCCTCCACACATTCGTTTACTCCTTTTTTTTTTCTTACTGTCCCCTTTCACTCTTCTGATTATGATAGCCAGAGTTCCTAGCTAAAACAACAGTCTGTCAGAGGATCCCGTTCCTTTGAAGTTCCACGTCAGTCAGTCGAGTTTCTGTCTGGGCCCAGAGCTCTGACCCCTGACCTGCAGTGATTACTTCCGTGGCGCAACCAAACAGAGATAACTGTAAATGGAGCCCTTTGATATCCACTTGAGAACAGTAGGCCAGGCCTGGAGGGAAAAAAAACAATGATGCTCAGGCATCTAGCATGTTTGTGCAGATACTTGCACAGATACACAAACAAGGGAACCATATGGTAGAGACCAGAAAGACAGAATTGAGTCTCTGATCAAAGCTGGCCCAAAATTATCTTTAAATGTCTCTGTATCTAAACAAGAGAAGCACTGAAGCCTCTGAAAGCAGAGACACTGAGCAAAATATGGTTGAATAATGTACAAAAAACAAATAAATTGCAGGGCTTTCCAGAAATGAAAAATTGCTTCAGACTGTACTAAAAATTAAACATTAACTGCATTATGCTGGCTTTGTCAGTTAGCATAGTTTAGAAGATAAATGAGGTAGAAGGAGCAAAATGTGCAACTCAAAAGAGCTGGGCATAAACCTGTAAATAGTTAAATCCTAATAAATCATGCCATTGCGATCCGTTTGGACAAACTGTTTGATATTATCAACATGTTTCTTCTGACTGAATGTAATGTTAAAGCTGTAGTATTTAACTTTTATGAACAATGTGCTTTTTACATATTTGTTACAACTGTTACTATGTCCTGGAATTATGAGACAGGCAATCAGAGAGGACAAAAACAAGTTCTTCTGCTACAGATATACAACACTCAGTCAGAAACAACCAAGCCAGGAAGTGGATCGTAGTGCTGTCAATCAAGCTAGTGTATGTGCTTCTCACACCCTCCTTTTTGATGTCTGCTGTGCTACAGTTTCTTCCCCACAGCAGAGCCTGTCATGAATGCTAAAACTAGTTAACATGGCCAGCAATTATGGATAAATGGATAAACAGTTTTTATGTAACAATAAGTTGTTTCTCCAACATTAACCCATTGAGTGGTACTTCCCAATTATACCCCAGTTATGATATCATTTAGTCAAATTCAGTTATTAAATCCAATTGTTTTTTAAAAAATATGGAAACCAAGCCAAGCCATTGCATTGGATCCTTAACTTTGCATCAATCACTTACACTGAACAAGCACATGTTAGCAGTGGAGAGGAGTGACTATGTTTTGACTAGGCCCTGTTTTAGTAAGACTGTTGTAATATGAAAATGTCTCCACGAGACCCACAGTCTATTTATTTATTTGTTGCTGGAAATTAGTGAGCTTAAAATTGTTCTTTTCCTCCCTGAGTTCTTCTGAAGAAAGGCATAAAGGCTGTTAAAAACTGGACATAAAAATACTGCAGCAAATTAATTATTCTTTTTATTCTAATAATCCATTTGTTTCTCACAGATTTCTGGAATTTCTTTTTTTTTTTTTTGCATGTATACACTCGCCTGTGTCTTTGAGATGAGTACAAACTCATCTGGACACATTTTCATCTGTGTCCAGATGGGAAGCGGAAATCACATCTGCGAAAGGGCAAGGATATCATTCCTCCCAATAAATTTTAACAGTTGTATGGGACATTTTTAACTCCGTTCTACACAAAGCGAAAGTCATAAGTGACTACAGGTTTGTAATGGTTGTCTCTGACCAAAATGGGCCTTCTGAAAAATGCTCTGCCCCAGACACATGCAGTCATTACTGGAATGACTGTTGATGTGTTTATCTAAACAATATCGGAGCTGACCACACTCTCCTGGCGAGGACCAAATGAAGATGAGCAAATGAGCGCAACTGACGGCGACTCACTCGTCTCTTTCAACCTCCACAATAATTATGGCCTTTCTTTTCTTTACTGTGTTCTTCCAGCGAACTGTGGTATTTTCTTCTCATTTCTCCATTTAAAAAAAAAAAAAGAAAAACAAATACCAGAAAACTAGCATGCTGCTCAACTGAATATCATGTTAAAGCTCAGAATAGTAGACACAAAGCCTTGTAATTTACAGAACGGATTTGTCTTGTTGACCTCCAGTTCATTTTTATTGTTTGTTCTTCTTTATCGCAAAGGGGCTTAGAGAAACGTACATGGACACATTTCCCTTTTAAGTTTGATTTGACTTTTTGTTCACAGTACAATTCATTTACATGTACAAAGTTAGGATATTTTTTAAAAAGGATTAACAAAACCCACCTGGCAACCTTCATGATAATCCAGCTCATAGACATTTTATTTCAAGTAGAATTTTTAAAAAAGATAGCCTCTTATTAAGTTTGATCCATCTTCCCATCAACTGCTGATGAAAAGCATCCCCACAGCATTATATTGCCACCCACGTGTTCCACTGTGGGGATTTTGTGTTAAGGGTGATTTGGAGTGGTGGTTTTTCACCACACACAGACTTTTGCATGAAGGCACAAAAAATAAGTGTTGCCTTTCACAGAACAGTTGTCCTTATGTTGGTATTAGATCACACAAAGATGTAATCATTTTACTAATTAGTTCACTTCTAATGGCAATCACTTGCATTAGATTTTATTTGCGGTATCATTCTGCTTTGTTATTGACAGCTTTTTATGGGACTATAACTTAAAATCTGATTAAATTATGCTGAGGTTTGTGGTTGTAATGTGACAGAACTTGAAAACCTCTTGCAAGGCTCTGCATAACTTATACCAATTGCAAGTCTCTGACCTGAATTTTGTCTGAATGTCTCGAAAACATTAAACTGGTGGGAAAAAAAGCAGCTCCTTGTTCTACTCTTTGCTTCGTAAAGAAGGTCCAGACCCTCTGCTATTGAGAAATGATTGCTTCCTGGAGCCATGGACTCTGTTGACGTTAAATGTTACCCAGTCTCTAACGTTTGCGCCGACGTAATGCGTCAGTTCGACGCTAGGAAGCTTACCTGTGCTATAACCAAACATCCCCCACTGTGAATAGAGAAGTGCCAGCCCAATGGGATAGTTGTTGATGTTAATTCCATATTTGGAAGCGTGGCCAACGCAGATTGAACAGCTTCCTTCACTTCCTCAGCTGATCTTGCTAAAACTACGGGAAGAATACAGTTCTAAAACATAGCAGACAATCGGCATCATCGTTCGTAATTTCGCTTTCTGTTTGCTGATTGCAATTCTAATGGAGGAATCTAAGTAAAAGGCAGAAATTCCAGACTGTTTGTGAAGTGAGATTATAGTCAAGTGCACTGGAAGACAATGCCCAAGCGACTAATACATAGGATTTCTTCCATTGTTAGGGCACATTCCACATACTAACAGATTCCATTTTATTAAAGCCTGCCTTTAAATAAGATCAATTGAGTATTATTTACTATCACAATGTAAAGATTTTCTGACACAAAGAAAATATGAAAAAATATCATTTTTAACACTACCACTAAAGGATACAAACTTATGAAGTTTGCATGCACAGAGGCCAACATGACATTCTGAGATCACAGAGGTTGTCTATAGCCTGTTTGATCTGCACCACACTGTAACTGACATTGTGTTACAGATGGATTTGATTATCAAAGCTGCAAAGCAAAAATGAAATCTAATGAAGATTCAGGTTACCGAGAGAGAAAATTTGATTCTTTCCAAAATATCACATTGTCCTGTCTCGTGCCGGTAAGGATTTTGTGTATATGTGACACAAAATATGAAAAAGCATGTAGCATGCAAATGTTAAAATAGGTAGTAAGACAATCCGCTTGCGATCATATACGAAATAAAAGGAAACCATTAGCATCCTAATTCAGAGTAAATACACATGATTTTTTTTTCTTTTTTTGTATAAATAATTAGCAACGAAAGGATTATTTAAAACCGGGGTGTTTGCTTTATGATCTTAGAAACATTTTTACCCCCACTAAAGCCAAATAAAACATTTACAAAATGTTAGAAAATGTTTTTCTATTTCTAATATTGAAAATTTGTCGTCACCTTTGAAGAAACACCATTTTATTTCCATTATCAAAGGGTTTAAACAAAGGGTTAAAATAGATTTTTTGCAATTAAAATTTCATTTATTGTCTGAATATAATCACATACATTGCACAAACAGAAACAGAAAAGCCTGGATCAAACTGTTCTGAAATCTCTCTATAATTAGTTTTTTAAACTAATATAAAATGCAACATGCAGTTATGCTGTTTCAGACCTCTACCTCAGGAGGGAGCTGCAACTGCTCAGGAGTCTAAGCTGTGGACAGAAGGCCTTGTCACCTGTCACCATCTGTACACACTTTTTTAAATGCAATTCTAATCCACACCTCCCTTTGGAAAACTGAATCAAGATCAGAGAGCTGTTTCACAGGATTTTTATGGTCTCACCCTTTTTTTAGTCTGTCAGTACACATCCTGTGTTTTGCAGTCCAGCATCTTTCAATGAAACAAAGGAACAGATTATGGGAACTTGTTGGATGACTCATCCCAGGTGACATTAGATGATGTCAGTGTGTAAGAATAATGTTTCCATTTTCTTTTTTTTTATTTTTTTTTACAATTTTCATTCTTTGTTAATATTTATATATGTTTACCCCTTTGGAGTCTGCAAAGACTTGATTTACTGGCAGAGCATTGCACCCCTTTCATGTCCCTTCTGTAATTACTTCAATTAGTCATGCGGGAGAGGAGGGTTTCAGCTGCTGTCTCTGCGATTATAATTTACTCCCAAACCAAGATAAACTCTGCAGTGTCCCTGGCATATTCATCATTTTAATTTCGGTCATTTCTGTCCACGGGCAGCAGGATGAAAGACACCTAAGAAGTCAGTCCTTCATTCAAAGAAATTATATTAGCTTGTAGCTGTGATTTATTAGTTTTAAATGAAGACCCTGCTTTTTTTTTTCCTTTCTCAAACAGTGGCATGTTGTCCACTGTCTTTGAAATGTAAATAATTTGACCACTCCCTGGTTACGCCTCCCATGTAAACAGACTCAGCTTCACCGGCCCTTTGCCGATGCAAATTTTGTTTCAAACTTTGTGCAGAATCAGGTCAGTGAGAAGGGGCGACCACTTGAGGAAATCCAGCTCTGAAGACTTCTTTCATCTTGTAGAAAAGTGATGAACTTCGGCTGTAGTTTATTGCCGGTGTGATTTTTAAAAGCACCCCCCTCCTGGCTCTTTGAAGTGAGAACGGCTCAGTTTTCCACCGTGCCACTGCCCGTCGCTTTCTGGAATGTGATTGGATTAGATGAAAATCCTTTTTCAAAGACCAGATTGTTTGGCTCAAATGTATTATTTATTTGAGAAATTTGAGAAAGATTTTTTATTTTGTGAGTTCGAACACACAACAGTGCTTTGTTATTGTGATTGATGAACAGAATTATTTATCATTAGATGTAATGAAATAATCAGCTCTTGATTCAAGAAGATGTATGATACAACTTTTGAGACAACAAAATTGTTAGTTTTGTGGTAAAGCTAACAATCTCATTATTTCAGTTGCATAAACAATGTTTTAAAGAAGTCATAATCTTTCCAGTTTAGACTGCTTGTCTAACTTTGAGGTGGAAAAGTTATGGTACTTCTTCAAACTGTTTTCAAAATTGAATCAATATGTCATTTATGTAAAATTGTGCATCAATCAATCCCTGTTCAGTGAAAATTTAAAGTACTCAACATGTTGCAATAGAAAGGTTCAAATACTTTTAGAATAAAAAATTGTAAAGCGTGACACAAAGCTAACTGATCAAACAATCTTGTTTTAGAACATCTGGAACACTTGAAAAAGTTCAGATTTAGATTCATTAAGTCAATTTCTACTTGATATGAATTTTAAAAATTATTAAATCAACATGATTATAGCCTTTTTATGACAATTTAGTGATATTAATGTGTTGATGAATGATAAGCAATTATACCCTTTAAAGATGTTCCATCTTTTAATGAATATATAATCACTGCAATTGGCTAAAGCAAGATAGTTAAAGATATCTGAACTAATAAATAAAAAATATTTTGAATAAGAGCAGCAAAAACTGAAACAAGAAATACATTTTTTGCAAGACTTAGGTAAACAATTAGAGTCTCCTATTCATTAGTTGACTTCTGAAAATAGGCTGCTCCACTGAATTTTATTCAGGAGCAGCAGAGTAAAAGGGAGTTAAAAACAAATGCACACCATACTTTCAGGTACGTATTTAACATTGTTAAAATCCAAATATCTTTCTTTTCAGTGAGTTGGTTGATCACACAAAATTCAAATAAAATACATTAAACTTAGCTAAACTTGCTGATGACTTTAATTGCAAATATATAGCTTAGGAACATTAGAGCAGCAGTTTGTTTTCATCTGTTTGAGCAAATGATTTAATGCTTCATGGGTTTCAATAAATGAAAGGCCTAGAAAATTTTATGATAGCTGACTAGAGTATGATTACAGTATTTTTCTTCACTTTTCACAAAATTTGCCATGCATGCCATTATGCTGCTGAGGCTTTGTTATGTTTTTACAGCATAACCTGGTCAAACTTGCACTGTGGTCGCACATGTCAAAGTCTTCTGCTGACAGCTGTCTGTAATTTTATAATAGCTACTTGGAACAGACGCAGGTTTTTATTTTCCCCCGGCACATGATTTTTACTGATTCATGTGTATTTTTATGATGTTATTTTAGCTCCAAGCAGAGTTTAAAAATAGCCACAAAATGCTATTCTCAAGCATTTGTATCCAAAGCTTATAAAGTTCTTTACTGCCTAAAAGTAATTGTGTGGGCACGAATGAGAACTGAAGACAAAAGAACTCACAATTTTTGATTTCCTCCAAATAAATGTTCGGAATAGTAACATAACTGTCTCATGTGGGTTTTGGATATGTGTTGTTCACACTCTGTGGTGTGAGGGGCCAAGGCCCTGTTAATCTTTTAAGAGCTTCAATTGTATAATGAAGTGGTAATCTGTCTACATAGAGAATCTCCTTTAAATTCGAAGTTGAAAATGCAGAGCACCTGTAATTAAACTCTTCTTCTGAAGTCTGCAGATAAATAATTATTTTACACTTGCTGTTTAAGAGTGTTTAATCAACTATAGCGATCTGTTTCTCTCTCTGTGTGTTCTGTAAACCTACCACCTCTGGGGTTTAGATGTGTGTATATACGATCTATCACTGATATTGGATCCTGCTGGGTCTGTTGATCTACTGATGGTCAAATGCAAATTGTCTCCTGAAGAGACAGCTAGCTGGAAAGTCCACACCAGCCAAAGGATGCTGTTTTCAGTCTGACTGGGGTGTATTTGTTAAGTCATTTCTCAGGCTGCTGCCGACTGTTCAGCTGTTGCACTGCAGGACCATCAGAAAAAAAAAAAAAACATCAACTTCTAAGTTGCAGAGGTGGGTGAAGGTGGGGGACTGAAAAACATAATCCACTCCGCAGTGTGTTTGAAATGTTAACTAAAGAAAACATGCGGGCTAATGGTTTTGTATGTATATATTTTCTTTGGTTACTTTGAAGTCTGTGCTCACATTGCCTGTCAGCCCCAGGCAACTCTGAAGAGTTGCCCAACTGTGTATATAAAGATAAAAACCAAAACATGCTTGAGTTCCCCTCTGACTTCCCTCTGGTCCCATGTCTTCCTTCTCACTAGCACAAACAAACATATTTGACATTTTTATTTTCAATCAAATGGTACTCTTACTGCTCTTAATTGTGCCCGATTTACATTAAAAACACAAATCTTTCAATTTCTGCAAAATGTAATGTGTGAAAAAATGTGCAAGCTACTTAGTCAGTAAAGTCAGAGTAGAATCAAATATGCAAAGACATCATTTAATATGTTTTCAGGCCAAAGAACTGTAAATGGATGGTGGATTCCATTTTTGTTCAAGGACTTGCAAGACTTCCAGGGATTTCCCAGGATTCCTTGTGCTAGAGAGGAGACCTACTGCCAAAACTGTAGTCGATCAAATAAGAACTGATCCCTACTACAAAAGCAAGACCTGAATTCCAAAATATTGTCTTTGGAGTCAACCTCCAATTGAGATTCATATCATCTCTGAGCCTTTTTCCTTCTAAACTGCTGACCATAAATAAATAATTATCATTATTAATCACTACTTAAGTCAAACATTGATTTAAATTGAGATTCCCAACATTTTTGATGCTGCCGTGAGAGATTGGTGTAACAGCCTCTCTGTTGGTGCCACTGTGTGAGGCTGGGACAACACAGAGCTTTTAAAAACAATGAAAATGACTAATTTCAGATGGATGTATTTCAAATAGAATGAGTTGTAATCACCACACTCTGAAGACATTTCATTTCATCTGGCAGAGTGTATGTCTCTAATGTGTGTGTGCATGGCTCAGTGTTCTGCTGGGGGCCGGGTTTGGAGGTTTTGGGGGGGGGGGGTGCAATTTTCGCCCCTCATTGGTTGCTGCGCAGTCCTGTCTGTTCTGTGGGACATCTGTGGGTTGCGTGATGAGCTTTGTGGAACAGCTTCTCTGTTGGTGGATTTAAACAGGCCCAGTCACGAGCTCTACCAGACGCTGTGGGCACAAGTGATCTTGTCTCTTTGAGGCTTGATGTACACACACTTGGAAACATGTTGCAATGGAGAAAGGACAGAAAAAAAACGTGTATACACACATAAAGCATGTTTAGTTATAACCACAGGGAAATATCCATGTGGATTTCAGGGAAAGCTTTATCTAGAGAAAAAAAGGCTCACTGAAAAACTTGTTGCATAGACATTTTCTCAATCCTGCCAAGCCAACCAAGCTGTGATTGAGTTTTTGTGCAGCTGCCAGTGTTTAGTTTTTATTGGCCTAACAGAACATGTTTGATACACCCTGACCACAACAGCTCCCAACATTAATTTCTCGGTCATGTGTGCATCTCGTACTGGTTCTGAAAGACTTTACACAGCAGGCAAAGTCAAAGTTTTTACTCTCCGCCGTATAGCTATCCAACGCATTAACTGCTCTTTTTCATGTTTATGGATTTATCCTCTTTTAGGATGGAGTGGGTGACTGCTTGTGTTTTATCTTCATCTTGAAAAGCGAGCCATAAACCTCTCTAAAAACCAGATCACCCGTTCCAACTATGTAGAAAGCAGCACAAGATTTCACGTTAAATGTGTCCTTCAGTTGGAGAGGATGTCACACTGACAGGACAATGTTTGTATTGGATTAGTCACCATAAAGATCTCGTTTACTCTCTATCTGAAAGTCTTTCTCATGTAGGACCTGCTAAATTTAAAATGATTTTCAAGGAAAAACAAGATAATGTAAACCAGAATGTTAACAGGATGAAGCGAAGTTTAAAAAAAAAAGAGAGAGAGGAAAAACTTGGAGATCAAACAAGAAGCCTTTTGATGTTTGTCTGTTTCGTTATATGTTGCTGTTGTTCCAGACATTTTATTAGTCTTCCATGGAGTCGTTTCATGTCTTCTTCCTGCCACCTATTTTTCACACGCAAACTTTGTATTTTAGTGGCACAGTGTGTCTGATTCTCTTTTTTCGCAAAGCTTTGTGTAGGATTTGCATGTTAATTGATTTTATTTTAATCTGTTGCACAGTTACAATGGAAATTATATTAACAGCAGAAGATCCATTATTGAAATGAACAATCCTCATTTATTTTTGTTACAAATTAAAGAATTTGTAATTTTGTGCCACTGTTATCAGTGATCTGTCTAGGCACAGTTATATTTTAAAGTACCCCACCTCTGATGGGGCTTAAAAGAATTACATATGGCTGATCTGTGTTGTGTCATGACAATTTACGACCAATTCATCCGTTGAGCCTCGTGGCACTAGCTGATGCACATCATACTGCACACGGAGAGAGTTCTCACATGTTTTTGGCTTCACACTTAAGAACTTGAAAACATAATAAACACTGTTCTGCATTTAAATTGCCATAGTGTTTAACTAAAGATAAATTTAAAAAACACGACAGCTGAAAACTGAATGAATGTCACATGTCATTGATGTGAATGTTGCAACAAGCTAATATTAGATTGTCACTACAAGAGGTTAACAGATATCGACTCCATACATTATATAGCAAGAAAAAAATAATAAAATAAGTATCATTTGTGTATTTAAAAACCTAAAAAAAAAAACAGTTGTCAAAGAACTACAAATGATAGACAAATAAATATTTAAAATGGAAATTTGCAAGAATAAATAAAAAGAAAAAAATAATCCTAGTCCCAGGAGCTGTCACAATACTTCAATCCATGCTTGACACATATGCTTTCAATACATCTTGCACAAGCCTCTTTTCAGAGTCTAAAATTGGGAAGTGACTGTGCATGTAAGTTGGCATGCAAGCTTGGCTATTCAAGAATGCAAAGTCTGATGTAAGGAATTCACATTGAGAGTTTTTGTTTAAAGCTATTTTAGGGTTTGTATTGTATGTATTGTTTTCAATTGGATGCTGGTATGAAGAGTAAACCAGCAAAACTGCACCTACTGCAATGCAATGGTTCCATTGCATTGCAGTAGGTGCAGTTTTGCTGTTTCCCCTGGCAGGCAGGCTCTGTTCATCACAAGGTTCAGAATCTTATGAGATTAGATAAAAGCGTGGGAAATTGAAAAATGTTTTGATCCCTGTAGACCAGGCTGCTTAACTGGTGAACCCAATACCTTAGCTCTAATGCCACTTCGAGTTGGCACAGCATCCGACAGTTGCTTGAGAAAAAGTTAAGAATGATATGTGGTTTTCACCCTCCCGCTATAAATTTACTACCACAGCTTTAGGTAAAAGCCAAACATTTTGATCCAGACCAATAATGCCTTTTTTTATGTGAGAAACTGATGTACTAATATAGCAAATAGATGATCTCTTTATGAGCAATTTATGTACAAAATCACACAATTAACTGGTTCCTTGGAAAACTAATTAGAAACATCTGTATTTTGGTTCCATGATGTCATGATATTCTGCCCCATCTTTAAAGCAGTATTACCTGAGAATGGTAAAAAAAATAATAAAATAAATAAAAATTGTGTTACTTGACTAATAGTGCTGTTATTTAAGTTGGCAGTTGGCAACCTCAACCTGGCTTATTTTTGAGGCGCAGCAAGTAACAATCTGTCAACAACTCTCAAGAATTTAATGGACGGCCTGCTAAAAGTAATCCAACTGTTGTTGCCCAATCTTCAGTTACTGCAAATAGTGTTTCCTAATTCTTGCATAATGAGAACTTGCTGAGAAACAAGCATCAAAGACCAAGACCACAAAGAAAAACAACCAAACTGTGTTGCCAACGTAGCAAGAGCAGATTTATGTACCTGTTTAACTGCAAATGTTGTGCTGCAAAAGCAACACCTTTTATTGTTTGGCATAAAAGTCTAATTTCCTTACTTCTAGCAGTTAAAAAGGGCATCAATTAACAGATTACATGGTAAGTTAATATTTTCTGCCCTCCTCTGTGTGTCCGAAAGATATGCCTTTGATGAGTGAATGCTACTGCAAGTTCAAAAAAACGACTGGGACCCACTAGAAACCACAGTAGTCAATGGCATGCTTTAAAAGAGACAAAACATTTAACAAAGGACAGAATAGCATAAAGGATGTACTTGCTTCAAAGGTCTTACTGTAAGTGTAATTTTCAAAAGGGTTGGGTTGCCCCCGTTCTGTAATTAAGTTCTTCTCATTGGGTTTGTCTGGAATTAAAAGGACTATTGCCACTTTTTCAGCACGGATGTTTTTATATGTCTATGTTTGGCTGTGGTGAAGGATGAAAGAGAGATGCCTTCGCCTGTCTCCTAAAAAGTCTTCAGCTGAGTGGAAAGTAGACAAGGAAGAGCCTCTGCTTTGTTTGAACTTCAGTCTTGTCCCTTACAACTTTTGACCAGTCAACAGAGGTGGTTTCCTTTTTATTGTGTGTTTGACGTTGTGATGTTTTTGTTTTCTCACTATAAAATTTGCCTGGATTACTCTTGATGACAATGAAGACAAAGTCAACAGTGTTTGTCTGTCCAGAGATCGAAATGTCTCTTCTTCATCCTTCAAGCTTTCTTGTGGCTAGTTGATGTTTTCCCCAGGTTTCAAACACAGTGTCTGATTTGTCATGCAAACTTATCATATGTCTAAAGTAGTACAATGAAAGTCTTTAGTTTGACATTAGTGCAATGCCCTTTAGTATGACATAAAGAACAGAGTGACAATCTATTTCAAGTATCCTACAAAGTGAAAATCTGATGACAGTACTTGAGACCAGTGGACTGTAAAGCATTATCTGTGGTTCCGTGGTTTCTTCCTCAAAGTACAGCTCCGGGGCAAGGCCCAGACTTCAATCACAACCCATGCTCCGCTTCAAGAAACGTTTGAAATGACAATGATGCACTAATGTCAAACTCAAGTGTTTTGGTAAAAAAAACACACAACAAAAACAGGAGGCAGACAAATATTAATAATATAATAGGACAAGACTTGATTTTCCTGGAAGCTCTGATTTATTGGAGCCAATGAGATAAAGCTTTGCTTTCTTAAGTGTTTTTTTTTTTTCTTTTTCCTTCTGCACTAGACGTTATGTCTTCCTGCTGAAGGATGGTCTGCAGCATTCTTCAAAGGCACTTAAGATGTATAATTAATAACAGAAATCAGTCATTTGAAATTACAGAAGAGGACATTCAGGACTCTTTGAACCTGTCAAAAATCAGATGACTTGTGGTCCTGTAATTAGCCAAGACTAAAGAAACTGGGTTGGGTTGGTCTACCAACCCAAGCAAAATTCTCCACCCAACAGACGAGGAGACAAATATGAAAATTGGAGTTTTTATGGAAGACACAACTTGACAGAATGATTTCTCTATTTTGACAAATATGTACTTCTTCAGACTGCCTTATTTGGAGCCTTGATGGATGCTGACAAAGCTTGTCTTGTGTCTGACTTAGAACTTTTTTTCATCATCCAAACCTATGAGGCTTACCAAGGCAGTCTGGTGATATCTAAGACTTTCATGTGGTGTTGGAATATCCCCTTCTGTCACGATTTAATTCTGTCACCATTATAGTAACTGAGAATAGTATGTTGCTGGGATCACATATTTCTCTGAGCTCCTCCAGCTTTGTTTATGTCTTCCTCTTCCAGCTCCAACAGTTAAAGGTTTTTCAGAAAGTCAAGAGCTAAATTTAGACCAAGCCTATCATTTTCAGGATCATTTGAGAGTAAGACTTATGCTTGCTCAGACCTACAATTTCCCATAAAAAGATAAGGCTTAAAACTGAATACTTTGCAAGTAAGATGTATCAACATTTTTGTTTCGAATTTGATCCATTAAACAAAATTACTTTATGCTTAACAATTCAGGACAATGATACTCATTGCAAGAAAGCAGCAACCTTTTGGAGGATTACGACCAACTCTCTGTGTGTTTCCTGGTTTTTGGTCACAATGATAATCCCATGAAAAGCAGACATACATATTTTACTTTACTCATCGTGGGTGGTCTTGTGGGGAAGTTGTCTGATTATGCTGGATTAAACCTCTCATTACAGTTTAGCATGGACATACTGAGATGGTAAAAATGCAATATGTATTTGCAGAGAGGATTACCAAGACATAGGATTCCAAGGTGGTTTACACTACAATTAGTCACTCGTTTGACAGAAACAAGGCTGCCATTCAATTATTGTCACCGGTTCACCACCAGTAGGCAAAGCTGGTGAAGTGTCTTGACTAAGGACACAAAAGCAAAGTCTGAGACTGAAAGAAATGGACTTTTACCTCCCGAGTCACAGCTGTCCCTGAAAGACTTTGTGTTTATGAAATCAGGACTTTTCGATATTTGAGTGAACAACAAAACAATCATTTCTCTTCAATGTATATGTAATCTTGATTTGTCCTCCGTGGTCTGTTTGAAGAGGGATTGATTTACTTAAAGGAGATGACGAAGAAGCTTTGGAAAAAGAAACACCCAGTTACGCAAATGCTTGATCATAGTGACGCAATTATCTACGAGGGAAATCCAAAAGAAAGTGTAGGGTTTCACATTCATCATTTGTGTAGATGTGCAGCAGCCAAATAGTTACACCCATGATCATCAACTAAAATGAGTTTAACAGCTTGGAGCATGGCCCTTTGTATTCCCTCCAAGACTTCAGGATTCACTGGCTGATGCTCTCATAGGAATGGCAGGAGGAGGCAGGTGCTCGTGCCATTGTAGCTTCACTGAAAGAGTGAAATTTGATGATGAATGAATATGTTCACTGGCCACTTCACTGGTTACGTTTGTTCAATTGCTTGTCAACACAGATACCAACTCAGCCAATCACATGGCATAAAGGCATTTAAATAAAGATGACTTGTTAAAGTTAAAGCAGACGTCAGAATGGGGAGGAAAGGGGATTTAAGCAACTTTCAACATGACATGAATGGAAAGCTGGCTAAAAGGAAAGCTGGTCTGACCATTTTTAAAAAACTGCTAATCTAATTTGATCTAATGCTTAATTTTCTCTATTTACAACGATCCAGTAGTTATAAGTTGTGTGCTGAAAAATAGCCACCGAATGTCAGATGTCAAAGAAGGATGGCCAGACTGATTTGAAATAAGAGACAGGTAACTCAGCCAATCACCACAACCATGTCATGTAAAGGGTGAATGGACAACAAAATGAAGCAGACGGACTGCAGCAGCACAAGACAACACTCATGCATAAAAGAGTGCGCAGTTTTCACACTAAAACTTTGCATATGGAAAAATTTAGAAAAGTGAGGTGCGCAAAAAAATTTGGATGTATAAAGCCTGCGCACCCACGTGGCCGCACACCTTTCCTTTATACATCAAAATTTGTGGGAAATAGAATGCAACTGCTGGTCCGCCCTGTCTCCTCCATAAGTACATATGTAAATTACTATAAATACCCGGAAGTCTGCCAGCATGTGAAGCAATAAACATGGCAAATATGATCAATCGCTCCCTCTGAATTCTTCCATTGGCGATGTTCTCCATCAGAGCCAAAGCGCTCCACAGTTAGCGGCTCAGCTTTATGCAGCTACTTAAATACGTGTGATTGTCTACACACCTCCATTACCTTAAAAATAATCAAACCTGTTTGGAGTTAATCTGCTGACCCAACCATGTTTTATTTTTTTTAGTGAGAATGAAATTACCTCATAGATGCATTTTGCACAGAACACTGCGTTACATCTTTATGAGACAAAAACTGAGAATTATTATTTTTTTTTTACATTATAGTGAGGTTTTCACATCCTTTTGTTTTTACTTTCTTTATTTTGTGTGTGTATTAGCTTATTGTCTGAGGATAAATGTGTTTAGTTCCATTGTTTACTTTAAACAATAAAATATGAAAATCATGAAAAACCCCCAAAAACATCGGGTTCGATGCTTCTTGATCTAAATAACACGGAATGTAGTCAGATTTTAGGGTATGTAGGTGAGTTCTGATGCTTTGTAGTTTGATATTGTCCACAGAAAAAGTTTGCGTGGCTGCTGCACATTTTCTCGCTAGCAAAAAAGTGTGCGTATATTTACACAAATTTTGACGCAAAGTTAAATTTTATACATGCCGACTTGTGCGTAAAATATGGTGCCACACATTTTTTGTGCAGATGCACGCTTTATGCATGAGGTTCCTGATGATTACTTCTAACAAGATAATCTATAATACCTCAAAGATCAAATCACCTCAAACTTAATCCTGATAATGAGATCAAATTCATCATTGGCCATTATAGTCACAATATCTTAATCCATTAGTGCTTTGGGCTGTAGTGAAATGGGGGATTCACATCGAGGATGTGCAACCAGGCACCATTTTTCAACTATGCCACAAACAACAAAGACAGTTCAATAAAGGGAAAAGTGGACCCATCCTGGTACCTTATAAAGTTTGAGGGTATATTCCTGTTTAGAAATCTCTACATTCTTCTGTGCGCCCTATTCACTATCCTCTCCGTAGTAGACAATGGCTCAACTTCCTCCTTTTTCATGTTAAGCCAGCTGTGTTTGATTTTTGCCTACTTGAAATTGGCCATGGGGTTAACATTGAGTCCTTTGATCAGTCCCGTCAGGAATTGGAATTGTTTATCTTCTTTATCTGATGATGGCCCCTTAATAGAAGGACACACAATTGGCAGGGGCATGCCTTGATGTGGGAATTGATGGCTGCAAGACACAGAGGGAAGAGCGAACCGGGAGGCAGTAATGGTCGGAGGTGAAGGAGAGACGATTACAGATGTGACTCGAGGCTAACCTAATCTCGTCTCTCATGCCCTTTCTTATTCCAACACTTATTTGACCCCAGGCAGATGGCCCCTTCGTCATTATTAAACACCAAAACTGCAAAATCTTTTCTCCCTTCCTTTTGAACACATACAACTCCTTTTGCAATCTTTAAATGAAAGAATCAATGAGTCTCTCACATGAGACCATAACCTTCTGCTGTGTTCATTGAATCGGTGATGGAGATGGGAAACTCCAAACCCCATCCCATCTCTTCCCTGGCTCGACCTCAGACCCGCAAAATGAAAGCTTTCCTCTCCTGCACTGCAGCTGGACTCCAGGGAGCCTGAACAGGACCTGTTTATTTGTGCTACAATGTAATCAGAGGGTCCAACGACACACGACCTTCCCTCTGCACGTTCCTTCCCTACATTCTCTCCTCTATTCCCATCAACCTCGCTCCCCTTCTTTTACCATTTCTTTCAGTGCCCCTATTTCTTTATTTCCAACTTTGAGCTTCATCATTATCCAAATCTTTCTGCTGACCCCAGCTGACCTTAGAACTTGTTTGATGTGGTCTTGGCATGACGAGACACGGAGAAAAGTTGAAAGTTTATTGTTGAAAGGAAAGATTTCCATGATTACAGTTTTAGAAATAAACTCTCCATGTCTTTACTTAAGAGATTGGGGAATTTGGTGTGTGAGACATCAGGCGTCTCAAGTCTTCCTGCATAATCAACGAGGATGCCCGCTGGTGTTGCTGGACACGTGTGCACCTTCTCCAATTCCAGTCAAGCAAAAACAGCATGTTCTGCCATAACATGCTAATAATTTAGTCTGGGATGTTGTTGTTATTGTTGAAATCATAAAATTCCTGTAGTTAAAAGTCAAACACAAGTAAACAGGCTCACACATGTGGCTGCAATATTTTGTTGTTGTTTTTTTTTTTTTTTTGTCCAGAAGGGTTCTCTCAGTGGAAAAAAAAAATGTGTAGTATGCACTTTGCATGTAGTCAGACCCCCTTACTCTGGTACCTCCAAAGCCATGTGCTATTTAATCTCAGTCAAAACTCAACTGTTTTGTGAAGACCTCAGAGGTTTGTTAGTGAACATTAGAGAACAAAAAGGCTCATGGAAATCAAGGAATACAACAGACAGATCAGGAGGTAATTTGTGGACAAATTGAAAGCAGAAATTCAAATATCAATGTCTCTGAACTTCTCACAGACCATTACAAAGAAGATTGTTCCCCACAGCAGTGAGGTTACCAAGAGATGGTCACCGATCCAAACTAGCATGCAGGAAAGAAGAGTATTGAAAGTGCAGAAGCAACACAAGAGACTCATTGTAATGCTGAAAGTTCTGCAGAGATGTGCAATCGAGGTGGAAAATAGAATTATCTGGACAACTATTACACATCCATTTCACAAATTTGGCCTTTGTGAAAGAGGAGCGAGAAGAAAGCCATTGCTGAAAGAAAGCCATAAGAAGTGCTGTTTGACACAGCAAACACGTGAAAGAAGGTAATCTGGTCAGATGAGACCAAAGTTGAACTCTGAACAACAAGGGACAGTTTATGTGTGGTAGAAACATTCCACGTAACGCTGAACACACATTCTCTACTGTTAAAAATGTTAGAAGCAGTGTCAATTAGCAGGGACGCTTCTCTTCAGCAGGAATTCAGAAGCTGATCAGAGTATATGGAAAGATTGATGGACCTAAGCAAAGGATTTAGTTAATTGGGCGTAGATTTCCATTTTACAATCATCGCATAGCAAACATACAGCCATGTACAACAGAATGCTTTAATCACAAGCACATTCAAGTATGACAATGGCATACTCAAAGTCCAAACCTAAATTCAATTGAAGATTTGTAGAGTTGAAAATTGATCTTCACAGACACTCTCCAGTCAAACTGACTGATAGAATGTGTAGATAATTCACAATTTAAATATGAGAATCTATTAGAAACAGATCCTAAGCATTTCACAGGAGTGAATACTTTTGCAATGTATGAAAATAGATGATTACACAAAACCATATATTAAAACTTTGAAAAAGAAATGATAAATTAATTCATATTGCACATATTTCGAACAAAAGTCATACCAGGGCACAAACTGTAACGACTACATTTTCAGTAGTAATCTGAATTAAAAGTCTGGAGCTAATCCTTCTCTCTCATTGAGGATAGGTTCCAGGCTCTTTTTCAAATCGCCACTGTCTCTTATTTCACTGTTTGTCTTGAGAGACAGACAGGCGGGTTAGCTTTGGGCTGGGCTGCCTTCTGAACAACAGCATCTCCAGTCGGCTCGGCTCGGCTCTGCACTGAAGAAGCATCTTGTTTTTCAACTGGCGGTTTTCTGAAACCACAGTGTTTGATGTGGGTTTCCCTTAATCACACAACATGCTCTCTAAACATGAACTACATTCATCTTCGCTCCATGACTCCTGGTCTCCCTCCCGGTTTGTCGCTGCTTTTTGGTGAGTTATTGTGCAACAGCAGTGGGACAAGAGAAATACAATGGTCTTGATCTTGCAACAAAGCGATTTTGATCTTCCAATCCGGCTATTAAGCCACTGAAGGAGAAGTGAGCCTCTAATCTTTGATTGGACACATGTTCTTTGTAGTCCTAATGTGTGTCTGTTTTTCTTATGTCCACATCTGATGGGACACAGAGTAAGTATTAAACGGATGCCTAAGATGGAAGCCTAACATTAAGACGGAGATGCTTTGCTCTTTGAGGCTGAGGACTTTTAATTATAAGCCAAGGGCACGATGTAGTTGTGTTTCCTTCATCTTGCTGAATAGAGGGTTTGCTCTGCGCTGACTGGCGACCCGGTGCCAAGCTCTGGAGTCAGTGTGTCACTGGCGGGCACTTTGCGGGTATGAGATGAGGCGTGCTGCCGTGCCTCACACAACTCTGCAGGACTCTCACAAGGCGGGCAGTGATGAAAGCTCTTTTTTGTCTCTTTTTACCCTATTCCTCTCCCTCTCCCACCTTCTCTTCTTCATGGTGCTCTGACTGACAGCAGAACCCCATGCAGTATGTGAAGAAAGAAAGCAGAATAATCACATAGGTTGTTAACATATCAGCCATCGACAAACATTAAAGGGCACCCCATGATATCAAAGCAAAGCATTCATGCCAAAAGTATGGCATTGTCTTACACAACAATCCAGCAGTCTGCCAATTCAGCTGTCACGGAGTAAGGAAGTGGTCACAACCAGCAATGGAAGGCTTTTCAGCATGTCCTAATGGGCTTTGATGACCCAGCACAAAGAGAGTGTTATAGTCTTATGTGGAGTCTAAGATCTTTCTTCATATGACCATTGTTGATAATGAATACCAGGAAATCTAGGTAATTTCTTTTTTTCTTTCTTTTCTACAGTAAAGTAGCTCATTTTTCCTCTCCCTCTCCGAGGTGCTGTGGTGAATATCTCCCATCCCCTCCAGGACTTCTTTATTTTTCGGTTTTGTTTTTCAGGCACTCTGCATTTACACCCCATCAACTCTTTGATGTTGTTGCCTGGGTGCTAGTTGACAAAAGAGCCTCCATCAGCTGAACTCAGGGATGGGGCGGCAGGGGTTAGCAGAGGGGACCGGTGAATAAAGAATCAAAGTAACTGGAATGGGGCCTGAAGGCGTTGGACTCCATGTGAGACTGTGAACCATGCACCCCTCACAGTCACAGCCTAAAAGGCCTGGAGTTCATAGTTGTCACTGGTTTCTTTTTTGGCTCTGTTCTGCTTTGAGTTACATCTCGTTGTCAATGGGTCTGCTTGTACTCATTCTTGTTTGTGTCTGTGTTGCCACTCTGTGTTCTAATATTGTATTTAGTGCACACAAGTGATGTGAAAACCTCAAGGATGCGAATCAGATGGCTGATTTTACACACTATTTGTTGGAGCAACAAAAAACACTTCTCCACAAGTGCTGATTACCTTCATCTGGCTTCTTCACCATTATTATAATACCAACATACAGCTAATGAATTTTTATTTTGCTTTACTAAAGAACTGGTTATGTACCTGGTTTCAACATTACATTGTACACCTAGTGCCTTGTGCCTATGGCTGTCACAGGGCATGAGGCAGTGTGCAGTTTGGACAGGTGATGTAGATCAGTGGTTCCCAACCCTGGTCATCATGCATCCCTGTCCTGCATATTTTAGTTGTCTCTTTCCTGCTGCACAACTGACTTAAATAACTGAGTGATTAACAAGCTCAATTAGCACTAGATGGCATGCAAAGGAGGCAATGCAATTATTGGAATCAGATGTGCTGGAACAGACATGCATCTAGGGTTGGGAAACACTTAGTATACACAGTTTTGACCAATGGAAAGAAATTGGTAGACTGATAAAATCAGCCTCTTGTTCTACTCATTGCTTGGCACAGAAGGTCTAGAGAAATGATTACATGCTGGAGGGGTGATCTCTGTTGGAGTTTTGGAAGCTTGGACCCAATTTTACCCAATCACTAACATTTGACTGTGACATATGCAATGTGCCAGCTTGATCCTGAAGAAAGCTATGCTATTAAAGCACATTTTCAGCAACAAGCGAATGCAAAGTGCTTGACAGGAATTAAAAGGAAATACAAACAAAATAACAAACCAAAGGAAAGAGCAAAAGAAGAAAAAGAGTCTAATGTTGATCGAAAGTAAATAAACTAGATACTCCTCTTCAGGGATGGTAGATAAGTATAAGTAAGTATCCTCTGGTCTAATTCGTTAGTAGTTGCTAATGTAGTTTTTCTGGGTTCCAAGTTCTAATCCCTGTTCTGGGTTGCTAAATAAGTGTCAGTAAGTATCCATCCTCTGGACTTCTGGATTGCTAGATAAGTAAGTAAGTAATCTCGAGACTTTCTAAGTGTGCTATAAATTTGTAAAATTAATGACTACTCCACAGTTTCTAAGTAATAATAAAAACCAAATGTTAAGCCTATCGGATATTTGCGTGTGATATAAACAAACATTACCACTGTGAAGAGAGGATTGCCAAGCCAAACGTAACGGCTGGTAATGAGAACTGCAGGTCGTAAACATTGATTGTGTTCTGACTTTAATTGCTTAGTACTTGGAAGCAATTAAAGAACATCTTTTAATAATGTTATATTAAAAAATAGAACATTTTAATTTCCCCTTAGGTTTAGGGACATTTGCAGCTAATTAACTTTCCTATACTACATAAGACTTTCTTAAAAGGCAAAATAACCCAGTGCTCCTTGACGAACTCAAACTGCCAGTTGGCAAGAGGCTGGATACACCATGAACAGATTGCCAGTTTTATGCTAAGTCAGAACAGAGACAGTGTGTATTTTAGATCATTAGCTTAACCTAACATTCACGGTTTTGGAGTGAGAAAAAAGTCTCAGTAGCTCGACAGAAACTAGCGCCATACAGAAAGGCAGTTGTCTGGCCTAGATTAACCGCTGATGAACCGCCTAGATTACTAGAACAGATCCACAGTCCAAAAACATCCATGCTTTTGGACTGTGGAAAAAAAAAAACTTCAATAGCCCGACAGAAACTAGCGCCATACAGAAAGGCGGTGGTCTGGCCAAGATTAACTGCTGAACACTCCAACACCAACTGTGCACCACCCAGAATATAGAGGACGTCATAAAAACATTTTGAAACACACACACACACACACATACTTCTTACATTACACATACACACATTCTTTTACTTTCGATTGACAGAATCAGACTTTCTTTTAACCTTTTGGTAGTGGTCTTGATCAAAATTTTGTCAAGATTTCTGAAAGGCCTAAAAGTTTGTCTTTGGGATTTTGAAAAAAGTTCTATACCTCTCTGTAATACTGGGCTGTTGTGACAGGAGCAAAACACAAACTACCTAAAAGTCCAATTCCTAAAATATAGATGCATATTTTTATTAGTAACAATACTACTGGTTCAGATGAAAAATACATTCACAAACTAACAACTTTTCTTCTGTTATGATTATTCCGGAAGAAACAACTAAATACAGGTTCAAAAATGTCTGGTAAATTAATGTATTAAGATATAGTAAATATGGTGAATAAATAACTAGTTTTTATTACGGGTGAACTGGCTCAGCAGAGGTTATTGTTATGAAGTCACAAATCATAATTGTCTTGCTTCATCCTAAGATGCTGTCATGTTTCAGTTTTTTGAAACATGATATAAATCTACTGTATTTATATCTTATTTGGTTGCTTTGTGTATCTGGATCATGCCTTTAGCTTAGATGTCTTTCTTATATCTAAAGGATACATAGCTCAGAATCCAGTGGCTTTCCAATCAAACCAATAAACAACAAGACCTTAAGCATTTTCAGGTACACAAAAAATAAGAACTATGGATTGAGACAACTGCCAAATAATCCAAAAATATTTTATTTTTATAGAAATAACATTTAAAGAATTAAAGGACAACTCAATCAAATGGTTTTAATAATATATTTTTTAAAATCAATCAAATGTTAATGTTTAATGGATTACTGGTTTGGAAAAGATGAATGCTTCCAAAAGAAAAAGTGACCAGAACATATTTTCACCCGTTTGACCTCAAAACCCCTATCTTGAGAACTTCTGTGGCATGCAAAGTGGAAAATGCAGGTAATGCACTTGGCTTGATCACAGCCATTTAGTTTTTAGGTTGTTTCCCACTGTAATTATAAGATCAAAGCATAACGTTCTGTGTCACTTGTTTAACTCACCCTACATACAGTCATCAGAGTCTGTTTAATTCTCACAGCCACAAGGCCTGCTCCTCTACAGATTAGTGTTGAGCATACATATTCCCTTTTTATTTATTTCCTTGTGTGCAGTCACGAAACAAGCAGAGGGTAAAAGAGCATGGGCTCCACATGCTGGAAGGGCCCCGCTCTGTAAACTACGAGGGCCTGCGGACGACTGCAACTGGAAATGGTCATAGCACAGATGAATGAAAAGCGTGTAAACAGTCTGCGAACCATCACTACATAGTTGAGCGAGTGGAGGGATGCAGCTTTAACATCTGTCCCGCCAGTTCAACTGGAGAGTAATTAGGCCATATTTATAGGCTGTGCAGTAAACAGATCCACAGCTTATCTTGTTGTGGTCAGGCTTGCCACAGCTGGTTTCAGAGGACAACAGAAGATCTCAGATGTTCGGGTTGAAGGCATTGTAGCAGTTAAAGACTAAGAATCTTATCTGGCACATTTTATCATTTGGTTTTCTTTCACAAGGAGTGCAAAATCCAAAGACAGTTCACTGAGAACTCACTCTCTCACGACTTCAAACACACTGTGAAATAATAAAAGGAAGTCTGGTAACCAAATGCAGCTATGTTTTTGTCCATCTCCATCGTTACCGCATTGGGTTTTTCATTTCAGAATCATGTTTGTAGCCATATAAGATGGACTTAAGTAGTTTACTCAGCTGCGGATGAACAAGGTCCACTTCCTTTCTCAGTGTCACAGATGCTGAACCGAATAAAATTGTTCTGGTGGCTGTATTTTTGAAGTTGTTGCTAACCATCTGACCTTCCTTTTCACACTGAGACAATATTTCTTCAGCTAGGAAAGATGAAGGAAGGAGACTGAGCAGCTGTCAGCAAATGCAATGTTTCATAACCTTAGAAGTGCAGTAAATGTTAGCTCCAGTCCTGACTGTGTTTTCAACACCTAGGTCAGAAGCCCAGAGCCCCTAAATTTCCAGGACGTGAAAAGTCCTCAGTGACGCAGAACTTACTGTTTGGTGAAGAAGAATTAGCATTTGCTTACAATGGAGCTTTTTGAAATTGTACTTTTCTTCATTTTGCAAATCTGGAACAACTTAAACAGTTCAGGTCAAATACTTATGGTCATAGCACAGATGAATGGAAAGTGTGGAATAACTTCTAATCAGGTTTCATCTGGTACCATGTGCCAGGATACCATATCTGAGTAACATTTGAACAGCAATGAAAACACATGTAAGGAGAAAGATTGACTGTCAACAAATGGTAAACTATATGAGTTGTGTAACATTATGTAATAGGCATACAGATATAAGATTAAAAATAGTATTTCAAGCACTAAACCCTGTAGGACTCCATGACTCATGGAGGTGACTGAGTAACATTTGCATTACATTAACAAAATGAGAAATTTGTATGTAGGTGTGTAGTTGGCAAGGATTCCTTATTCAGCATGATGACTTTTCACAAAAGGTATAGCTTTAAAATCTGCAATATATATTTTTCCACTAAAGATACAGCGGTTAATGAAAATCTAATACTTTATTTTTGTGGCTGATCTGTCTGGTTATTATTTTTCTATGTTGTATTTTTTGTTGAATAGATCTTTGGTTTCACTATTCTAGACGTTATTCTGTTGTCGTTTCTTATAACTTTTATGTTTTTGCAGACATCAAAAATAAAAATCTTTCTGTTGTATTGAGCTTTATTTCTATTTCATGATTTGTGTTTAAAAAAACTAACAGAAATTCTGTGAAATATGTCTTTATGATACTTCAGAACACTTTTTAAAGTTCACCATTCGGTCAAAACAGAAAAAAGAGCCAGGATCTGACTTTAAAAAATATAATCCCAAACACATTTCAAATGAAATAAGTATTGGATTCCACTAAAACCCACATGTCAAATAGTTTTGACAAGCTGGATTGAACATGGATATATTGTTATGGAGTCCTATTAATTAGTGATGGTAAATACCTTGCAGATGGCTGCAGCTCAAAGGGGTAACAATAAATCAAGTGTTTCCTGTTTTGATCTAATTTCTTCATCTAAGCAGTGGTTAACTAAGTTCTCATTTCCATGCGGCTTCTTGGCTCAGTGAACCAGGGTACTGTGTAAAAGCTGGCAGACCTCTGGTGCCAATAATGAGGAACATCACCATTGGATTGTGGGGGACAGGAAGAAGTCCAGAAGACACCTGGCCTCTTCTCTTTGACCACTCAGACGTGTCATGGCCGTGCCGCCTGACAGAAGCAGGATGCAGGATATTACACATCCACTGAAGGGCGTCCTGAAGCTCCTTAGTCTATGCAATGAATTAGGGAAAATTCCAACAGCTTCAGCTAGTTATCTGGTTGTAAAAATCGGATTAGTTTGTAATGGAAGTATGCCAGTCACAATATATTGTCACCCTCACAAACATTAAAAAAAAATGTGTGCTGTCTGAGTGGGTGCGAAAGGAACTGGTCAAAACTTTGCATCCACTTATCACAGATTTGGATGTCATAGTGAATTTAGGATTTTATTTTTTATTATTAGCCATTCTTCTCATGGCTTGACATGATCATACAAAAACAATTTGAATGAATTTTAAAAACAATTAGTGGAGGCACAAGTTTAAAGTAATAGCATATTTTTTTTATAATTCCTCAAGTTAAACTACGTATTCACCCCATATCTGTACACCTACACTAATATTTGGTTAAATGTACCTTTGCATTTCCACCATGGATGTTTTGTATCCTCCAGTTGTGATGAAGTGTCCAAGTTTCAATCATCTGTCCCAGACGGTTTTCCTCACATGAAATTCAAATGACCAGTGAAATAAGTTTCACAAAAACTAACACCCTCAAGCACCACTGAAATTTGAATCTGCCACTGATGTAAAAACTATATGGTTTATGTGGAAAAGTTTTATAGTTTGAAGAAATAAAGTAAGAACTGCATATCATTAATGTTTGCAGAAGTGAAGGTGACGTTTTTAAACTTACAAACATCTTACCAGCATGGTGGTGGCCGCATGATGCTCTGCAGCTGTTTTCATAGCAGTTGTAGTGGTGAATTGTTCCAAACTTGGCATTACCCTCAGCTAGAATGACCGGACCAGGCTTAAAAACTGTGTCAGGGGACCAACTAATTAAAAATGAAGACGGATCAGAAGTCTGGCCAGAATAAAGCTAGAAAATTGTCGGTTACAAAAAGGGCAAAGATGCGAACGATTATTTAAATGCATTAAAGATGCAGCATATCAATACTGTTGTGTAATGGTATGTAATAGCAGTACAAATTTATGATTAAGATATACAGTATTAAATACATGTTGATTCATTGGCCCATCATGAAAAACAAAATGGTTAAAATACATAAATTATATCCCAACATAAATATGTTCTTTAGGGCAATAATGAGCAAACAGCTGGCTGACACTGTATGTTCATCCAATAAACAGGACAAGGTACTTTGAAAGCCTAATGTCTCTTAAACCTTTACCTGTATTCACAACCCCTGGCCCCTAATGCACACTCACACTATTTTCATTGATGCAGTAGGAAAATCACTGCATCCCCAGACATGCATTATGCATGTCTAGTTTTTATTTCTTAATTATAGCTTCAAACAGCATTGAAGACTGGATAATTCCTTTTGAGACTTTGATGTGGATAAATCAGTAAACAGAAATTACTCACATTTCCAATGATCTGGTAAGCTATTCTGTCAGGAGTATCCAAAGTACTCCTTGGAGTCCATTCAAAGCCCTTAGAATAAATTTAGGGAGCCTGGGACTGCAGTAGGAAGGTACAAATCCCCCACTCCCCTAGTTCAGTTGCAGACAACATTAAAATTGCTTTTATAAAATTGTATGTAGTAAAAATATCAAGAGATGTTTACCAAAAAGCAGATGTTAATGAAGCTTGATTAAACTTGTTCATAGAAATAGTGACTACATTTTTTTTCTAAACCAAGAAAATAAAGTTAGAATATGTCAGAAAAGACATATAGGTAAATCAAAAGATTACTTTAAACCCAAATCTGGCAAAGACACAACTACTTTTGGCTTACCTGTAGAAAGCAAAGGAATCAGAACAGTTTAGGAAACTGTATGTATTTCTTTTAAAAAGCCAAAGTCCAAGACCCCTTCCATCATTTTCTATAAAATTTACAATACCTTGTTTTATCAAAATTTCTCCATTTTTCATTAACTGGTAAAAATAAAATGTTTCATGCAAAATCAATTAACATGTTTGTGACTAGGTATACACTGAACCTGACTATTTTGACTTTCATGGCAAATAGTTTGGACACTACAGCCAGAAAAAATTCCCCTTTACTTTCATAACTGGAATGAAATCCACAAAATGATGGATGACCAGAAGGATCTCTGTGCAATGTCATCACAAAGCTAAATGCAGAGGGACTTACTTAGATTTTTATTTATTTTATTTCTTTTTTGCTTAGCAGAGAAAGCCTAAGCAGAAATGGCAAAGACATTAACTCTACCGCTGCCAAAAAAGATAGATGGAAATAATAAGAACGCAGTTCTTAGATGGTGTGATTTCATCAAAACAAGAATAATAAATAAACAGAGAAAATGTATGTTAATGACTACCAGCTGCATTTTTTTTTTTACATATGGCAAAGAATGTATGCAAAAAATATTGTAAGCAAGAAACTCTCATCAGCACTATGAGCAGACTGTAGTATTTAAGTAAAGGGTGTGATGGACTGAAACTCTCCCACCTCTAATGAGGAAACATTGTCAAGTGCACTTAGATTGCTTTGTTCATCTGCTTTTTCTTCAACATGACTGGACTCAGCTCTAACTGGCTGTGACTTTTGTTTACCGATTTCCATCCAACAGTGTGGGATGCACCCGATTTGTCGACATATCCATGGTTCCTTTTATGTCCATTGCTCTAAATTATGACCATATTAAGGAGAAGATTAAGTCAGAGATTTTAAAAGATAATAATAAAAAAAAAAGATGATCAGTCTCTCAACAGTGAGTCCTCTGGACAGTAAGTCAAATTCAAAGGACTCGCCTCTCAGTGTGCTACTTGATCACTATTTCATCAAGGCCTGAGCAACTGAGTGGTTTCTGCGCATGCCAGTGCTTTGTTTTACGCAAAGAGAAATGAGAGCACCAGCGGCCCCTTTGAAGCCCTTTTAAATTTATTGTTGTTTTTCCAGGAGATGCTTTTTCAAAATAATTACAGTTCATTGGGAGTGGATCTGCTCCATTGCTGTTTTTGGCAAGAGCTCTTGTTTTATGTCTGGAAGTGAGAAGTATCTTGTTCACTTTTGTAAGATGAAGGTAGAGCATTTCCAGAAGAGAGTTGTGCAATATACCTGCCTTGGAAAGGTCAGAATTTTCTTTTGTTCAATTTAATTTAATGAATATTCAATAATACCAAAGGGAAATTAAATGCTGTAAGTCATATTAACTCAAGTTGTTAAGAAGAGTTGCTGTTGATGCTAATGGCTGTGAACAGGAAGGATCACAGCAGTCTGTATGGTTTGAAGAAGCCTCAGACTGAATTTGTTGTTGTAAAGCAACAACAGTGAAGAGAAAGCTGAGGGTCATCCATAACTTTCTTGATTTCATAAAGACGTGTTCTTTGTGCCATCATCCTGTGGTTCAGACAGAACCAGTCTCTTTTTTTTATCAGGCTGCTGTGACTGTACATATCTAATGACAAGGAAAAGCCTTGGTAAGATTCTCGAACTTTTCCACACTTTGTCACAACTACCACAGACTTCAATTACACATATGTTTACATAATGTAATTGGTTGCACTGGATTTTATTAAGAAGTGCGGACAAATACAAATGAACATCATGTTTTTATTTTAAAATAAAAGCACGATTTACCTTTCGCTTAAAGATTTCGCCATTTTCTATTATATTTCAAGGACTTTCGATTTATTTTCAGTGTGACAGTAAAACACAACAAAATTAACATGCATTTTTTTCTTTCCTTAAAGAAAATTACACAAACAATCTTTCTGTGTTCCGATTCTCATCAGGATTTGGTTTTGCCGATCTGAAGCAGCTTGTCTGCCGTGTATTTACCTCAGCATTGCCTCCCTACCAAATGCAAGCAGAGCATAGTCCTGTTCCTCTCCTTTGCGGAAGGGTGCGGCAAACTCTGCTTTGAAGTGCATCACAAGGGATTACAGCTCAGGTTTGCACAACACAGCAGAGAGGAAGCTGTTAAAGACAAGGACCAACACTGCGTGCTGACCTCTAACCCTTACGTCATGACCTTTCTTATAATCTGACGAGAGGTCTTGTCTACATTGTCCACATGAAAGCGGTTCTGTTGACTCGCCGGGGCTAATTTAGAGTTCCGGTGCCCCTGACCACAGTGAGGACAGACAGCTAGCATGCTGGACCTGTGGAGGAAACTTTAGATGGACGAGCTTGACCTTATGCAAACTCTTGCTTACACCGGCTTAGGATATATTTTAGATGTTTTTGAGGGAAAATATGTCAGTATTGTTTATTTGGCCTTGTAGTATAGTTTCTAGCCTTCTTTAAATTAAGACAGAATTCAGACACCAGCTTGTTTGTTCATCCCAGTGGTACTGCAGAGATTGCTGCCCTTTCACTCAGGGCTTTCCATGTCTTCTGATAAAGTCTGTTAACAAGTCTCACAAAAGCCAACCACACACTGTGCCACCAGCCAGCAGCTAAAGAGATTTCTGTCATTACTTTGGCTCCTTTTTTAACCTCAGTCCTTTCATCAGTCCTAATGCGTGACCTTCATGTTCACAGCTTCTTTAATCATGATCGACAGATCTTGCAAGTATTTTTTTTAAATCGCCACTTTTGAAGAGTTCTAAAAATAGAGTGCTCTGCTGACCTCTACCCCCCGCACATGTTTTGACGTCACTTCGTCTGAACTGGGCCTCTATTTTTAGATGCTTAATTGTTAATTGAACGGTCTTGTTTTGTTGAGTTTGTGCACCGTTATGTAAGGGGATTACCCTGTTTTTACCACCTATCCCCCTGACCATGGAGGCCACCACACAGAGCAAATGGGGAGAAAAGGGGACCTGAGGTGGAGGGTGAAGGTAATTCAATTCAGGTAGTAGTAGTAGTACAGTGCTCCAGAAATAACCCAGCTGCAGGCCTAATTGCACATCTTTCTCGCTCCCCTTTTCCTTCTTCAGCTGCGTGCCAAGGTCTTCGACCTTATCATCCACCTCACTGGTTCCGGAAGAATCTTTTCCGCACCCCGTGGCTACCAAAGCTCCGGCTGATACACAGAGCACAGCAGCAGACCATCCCCAGCCTCAGACTAACAGCCAAGCGCCACAACCATTTAGAAGTGATCCCAGCAGAGCGCCCAAGTGGCTCAAACTGCCAGGTATGTTCTAATCATCCCCAGCATGGGCCTCGTGGCTCCTTAACAAAGCTTAGCCCAAGGACCCCAGGCCCCTTATAGGGGCCCTGGGCCTCCCACAAACCTACATGTCCTGAATAAATATACACATTCATCAGAGATGCTTTGTATGCATTTGTATTCTCTTCACACGCAAACTTCCTGCGAGATGCATGGACGGTAAACATCTGCAGCAGGGATTGTTTATATTTATTTTTCTTAACAATAAACATTAGCGAGAGTCTAGCATGGGGCATCTAAGAGGAATGCACTAACTTCTGAGTCCCCTTCAGCATTCCTCCATGGTTAGACAGTTCCATGCCCATGAGGGGGCCACAAGGGCCTCTTGTCTCCTGAGCACTAATGCATCGCAGCCCTAGATGAAGTGTAGCATTCTTACACGTACATACATTCAAGAACAGATGCATCTTATGGCATCATATTCACTTTCTTAGTACTTCTGAATATGTATCTGAAGCCATGAAGATTAAGTGTCACTTACGGTACATGACCCCTGTTACTGCATTAGGAATCTTGATTTGTTGTCTTTGTTAAAAGGCAAAATAAAAAACAAAAAAACAGTAGGATTCAGATCAGGTAAAGAATTTGGTTTTTCTACTTCTTTACAGATTGACAAATTTTGAAAATTTGGAAGTATTTAGTTTCATCATCTGATGTAGGACTAAATTGGTTCTATAAAATGCTATCTACAGGGTGTTGTTGCGAAAACCAATGATGGCCTTACCTCCTCAATGTGCCTTTCACTCTGTACAATTCCCATTTTATTGCGCCTGAAGTACCCCCAGACCATCACACTGACTCCACCATGAGCACTGTTTGTATGTATTTTCGTTTGTTCTGTCTCATAAATGCCTCACACTTTGGCTCATCTGTTCGTAGCATTTTCCACTCTGCTTTTTCAGCAGCAGAGTTTTTTTTTTGGCATACCCTTTCTATTGTCTTTTTACTATTGATGTCGTCACTGGTGTTTGATGGGTACCACTTCAGGACCTATGAGGTATTTTTACCTGGACTACACTCAAATATCTGGCGTGTTGTACAAATTTCTAACAGGGCACTTTGCTTCTTTTTCCAGTCCTTTGAGCCAAATTGTGATACTCTCTGAAGGGATAGAAGACTCCTTGCAAATGTTTAAGCGAATAACTTGTTTATGCACAATAGGCTGAAAGCTCCTTAAAAGAAGCTCATTTCATTCTGCTGATGCGTCAAATGGTAAATGCTACTTTACTGTGCTTTTCAGTTGAGGGTCTTCTAATAATTGGACTGCTCTATAAAAATTACTAACTTAAATTCACACCCTATCGAATTAATATTAGGGTGCGATGATGTCATCAATCTATCATCGGTTATGATAGATTGATGACAGATTTAGACCTGTCCAAAAGTGTAGCTATATCTTATGAAATTAATAAAACTGTTCAAACTGTATTAAAATCTTTCTTATGCAAAGATATTGTTAATTAATTTATAACATTTGATGTTGTAACCTTAAATCATAGGTATAAATTCATAGGCTTTTGCTAAGGCAAAACTCCAGCAGTCACAGAAGTGGGTGTGCTATGTTGACTTGTCACATTCGGAGCCTTCGTTTGGACCTGAGAAGTTCTGAGGTGACGGAAAGTTGGAAAACTGCATCAGAAAGAGCAACCGCAGACTAGTTAGAGGAGAATTAAGGAGAGAAATCCGATATAATCCTGACGTCTCCTCACTGGGACTCTGCACAATAATCAAGTCAACTCCACCTCAGAAAAACATTTTTATAAATCATAATTCCTGATACCAGCCTTGTATGTAATTCTTTTTTATTTTTGTAAAAAGCTGGTAATTCCTGGGACTTGATAGATTATAAACTGTGATGTTGCTAAACTGCACAAAATGTAAAACCAACATGTCAAATAATTTTGTCAGGCAAAAACAATACTAATATTGGATAAAAATCAGATGAGTATTTGTATGTCATATTTGAGGCTGTTCCGGAAAAAAACAAAAAACAAAAAGAAAACCACTGGACACAGATCAGCCTCTGTCTCCTGGGAAAAGCTTCTCACTCCCGAGCTTCTCCAAGGCGTCTGGACTGTCTGTCGACACTCCCTGCCTTTAATGCAGGATGAAGAAAAGCTTTAACTCATTACTTTTAACGCCCCTCCCCATTCTTTGTCTTAACTGTTTTCGCATGTTTAATAATACTGCCTTCAGATGTAATTTGTTCCATTAGGATGCATAAGCAAAGGAGTCAAATGGTAGTGCAAGTACAGAATTCTCATCGATGGAAGAAAGAAGTCAAGGAAAATAGTCTTCTTCAGGAGGTAAAAAAGGACATTTGCATGTAACAAATGTGAAAATGACCAAGTTTGAGGGGAGTTCAAAGGTATTCTTACGCCAAATAATCAAAATTGAGGTGTCTTCCCTGATAAACCTTATACTAGTACTCTGAAACGTCACGTCACTCAACCCAAACCCGACTCTTCCTGATCGTCTTCTCTGGAGATCACACCAGGGAAACACAAATCCAGCCTGGGCCTTTCAAATTATAAATGGTTCTGGGTCAAACTCCAGTTGCCGTGTCCTTGAACACCTATCCAAGCCTGGATTCTTGACTTTCACTTAAGTTGCTTCCAGCTGCATGCGAGTGCAGTGAGTCACCCAAGAGGCACACAAATAAACAGAGTGAGGTGTTGTACAGCTATGCTGACTCACAGTAAAGACACTTTGGTCAAACACACCGCTGGTGGAAAAACATAAGAGCCACTTGGGTTTGAAAAACCCCACATTAGCCTCTCTCCGGTAGGCCCAGCTTCCCCTCCCACCCACCTTCTCTCTGCTGTGATGAAAGCAGAGAGCACCTCTACTCCTCGCCTGTTTTGTTTATTTACCTTCAGAATTACACCCTGCTCCTCTTGGACCATGTTCCGATGTGTTTTGTTATGTTTCCTTTCAAACAGAATCTCTATGCGTGTGGTCTTCAGCCGTGTTTGGCTAACACATGCACACACATGCACATGCACACGCACTCTCATTCAACTTACCTCCCTGTGCCAGAGGTCCCCTTTGCCCTTCCCCCTACCTCTAACCAAACATCGCAGGACAGCAAAAGGGAACTTCAAAGTGGCCAGAGGGGGTACTCCTTTTTTCCTGGCACTTGTCATCATCTAAGGGACTGGCTGCTCCCCTTATTACTCTAATTGCTTCCAACTGCTCCTGGAGGCTTTGATGAAGGGCGCCATGGAGCATGCTGGAAGCACCTGTTGTTCCATAGATGAGCACAGGTGGCCCTTATTGGTGGAAGTGGGGTTACGTTTGGACAACACTGTATGGTTTTTAAATTTAAATCTGAGAAAAATATATATAAATACATGACAGGAATATCAACATGACCTTAGATTTCATTTGGAAGGTATTTTTACTGAATAAAAAAAAAAAAAAAATCTCAAAAACAAAATCTTGTAGCAACTCGTTAGCTGCACTCTGGCGCCATCTTGTGGTTCAACTAGAAATCCAGAAGCTGCAAAAGGAAGCAAGATGAAAAACAGCACGTTAAAAATAAAACTTTTATTTAAAAAATACACATTTACAGTTTAACTTAGGTTTTTGGATTGAAAAGAAATTGGATGAATTCATTTTAACTTGATTCCAACAACATTTACATGATACCTCCATTTCATTTTAGTTAAAGGCGCAGTATTATGTAAAATACACTTTTTTGAGCTCCACATCATGTTATTATGTTATTCTTTAATCAAAAATATAGCTGGAGTGTGGCTTGATTTTTTTTCATGGACGTTTGAGAAATCCTTTAATCTCCCATGGCAACCATTAAGCTGTGCAAAACACCTGCGTGGGCCTAGCGCCGCACTGGGGCATAGCGCCTCCTCAGAGTTGCAGTTTCCAGTACCAGTGCAATGCTGGAAAAAATGCTATTAAGGGGTTTATAGAGGAGTGATGTTGTGATGACTTCCTGAATGTGGAGTTCAAGAAAGAGCAGTATTTTTTAAAGAAAAAGAGCCCCAATTTCAAGGTGCTAAATTACAAAATAAAATTGTATGTTGAATATTTCATTTTCATAACAGAAGTTAACATATTCAGTTGTTTTTGCAATAAAATCTCACTTTGTGCCTATAAAACACACAATACTGACCCTTTAAATCTTAACCAAAATCACAATTTTCCTATCTGATTTTATTAAAGTTACAATGACTATATGCAAGCATGCCAAATCACAAAAAGTCCAGACAGCTTACCAGCTGAGGCAGGATCTTTTCAAAATGCTCAATCTCAACTTGGTTGCAATCCTCAGATTCAGCTTGTTTCAGCGATCTCAAAGCAGCCTCTGGCAATGACCAAAAATTTTTATTGCTGTGCAACTTCACTTGAGTACAGTGACTCATGAAATCTAGATACAGAAATCATCACCTTGCACAAATACTTTCAGCATTTCTCTCATGAGTAGTGTAGCATCGCTGCCTACTGTAACACAAACATTTATTCAGTTTTGTCACCAAATTACCAATAATAAAAATAGAACACTGTTCTGAAACTCACATCTGGTTTTGTCCTCTTTAAAGGAACTGCACAGGAGTTTGCCCACGGTCTCCTGTGAGATGTAAAAGAACATGACAGCATAGTGAAGAAGAGTACAAACAAATCTCACTAAATTAGAATATTAAAGAAAACTTCAACAAGTAATTCAATAAGTTAAGTTTAACTGCACTACATACATGAACGAGATGGCAGGTGTTTTGTTTTTTGTGTGTTAATTTTCATTTAGTGATAAGACCTGTAATTCATGGAATTTGCTTTAAAAGAAGCAAATTCCTTTAAAGCAAGTTAAAGGAATTAAGCTAATTTCTTTGCTACTAAATACTATTTACAAGTTTTCGTTTGAAAGCTTCTAGATATTTTTTACTTGCTTCTCTGTAACGAATAGACTTACCTTTTAAAAATTACATTCTGTGAAACACCATCGGGATTTTCAGATGTTGCCAAGCCAAGCACAGAAAATTTAGATCTTTATTAAATGCTTAAGAAACGAACTTCAATTCGGCGAATGCGTAATTTGCCATTTGTTTGGTCTAAAGTTAAACAACAAACAGTGCTTTCGTAGTTTCGTAGAAAGGACTTGTACCGTAAGCATACAAGAAGGATACGGCAATGTCTTAAAAGCTGAAGCAAGTCGATAAAAACTTGAAATTTGAGCGAGCTTCCCGCTCCTACCTTTTTGAAGCAGACTTCTTCCTCTTTCTCCGCCATGTTTTCACGCAACCAGTGTTGACGCTGTGCACCGGATTGGCTGTTAATCTGTGACGTAACTCATTGCGTCCGAGGTTAGGAGATTCGTTTCCTGTTTCTGACAGTAAACGTCTGTCGCTAATGTTTTTCTTATATTTAAACATCTTTTTCTCTATAAATTGCTATTGTTGCATTACATATCAAAATGAATTATTTACCTTGAGTAATTATTCACAAGAATTTTGTTGTTTTTTTAGTTTTTAGTTCATTGACAATCACTTTCATTACAAAAAAAAAACAAAAAAAACAAAAATATTTTCAATTTAATTTATATACATTTAATTAATCTTAGAATTGTATACGTTAGAAAAATGCAGTTATTTTTCCACAGCAGTGTTGTGTGATGATGTGATTTGTGTATTTAATAAGACATAGGAAGTTAATAATTAATAATTTGCAAATGCACACTTTGTATTTTATTCATCTATCATTGACAATGATATATTTGGACAAAATAATTCTCAAAAATCCATAGGCATATCAAAGCAAAATGTGAGAAAGATTTATGAAGAAAATGTGTCATGTCTCTATAACACATATAGCAGACATGATGGCAAATTAGGAAGAGTGTAGGTGTTATTTTGACAACATTCCTCACTGCTTTTCAAGTCTTCTCGAGATTCCTGATTTATCTCAACACTAATTAGTTTGTTTATTCGTATCATCTTCACCTAACCACTTAGGATCTTCCAGTCTGTAGCCCAGACCCTGTAGATGGTGACTTGAAGGTTTATTATGCCCTGGGATGGGCACATTGTCTGACTTGCCTTCGACCTACAAGACAGAATTTTATTAGCTGACATGGCAATGAATGAAAAACGCACACTTTGCTCTCTCGTATGGAAAGCAAATTTTACTCACCTTTGGACTAACAACCCGTTTTACTTTACATTCTTCACCAAATATAAAGTGAGGACCAGCCCAGTCTGCTTGATCTGCTTCATCTTCTGTGGAAAATCTCACATAGGCCAGTCTATCATTTGAAGAACTGGTACTATTCTTGATCTTGGATCAAATCAAAACACAAATGGTGATGTTAATATGGTTATACAATTGCTTTTGCAGACAATTCAAGACAAAATTAAATAAAGGTATAAAATAACAGTACTTATAAAACGTGGGTTTCAAATTACCTTGCACATTGTGATGCAACCCCATTCTGCAAAATATGTAGTCAGATGGCTTTCACTTACATTGGGGTTCAGGTCTGTGATGAACAAGCCATGATCCTGTCCAGTTATGGAAAAACAGATAAGCTTAACGATTCTATTAATATTTAGCTTCAGATTGTATCAGAAATTCTTTACCAAGGCATAGTATAGAGATAAACCAGCCACATGTTTCTTTGGAAGTTTTATAAAAACTCTTTTTGGTGCCATCCCAACATTATCTGAAAACAACATAATTCAGAACCCTTTTTATAATTTGCTCCAAGGAATAAAGTCAGGCTAAAAACATAAAAGACTCAGCAATATAACATAAAATCAAGAATGGATGTTTCACCCTACCAGACGCCATTATCCAGATGCAGATGTGAGACAAAAGTGGTCCTGAAAAGAAAAATGATGTGTAACAAGCAGACAAAGCATCATATACTAAGTACAAGGAAATCGCCTCCTGCTTTTAGTTTTGTTTTAATGTGAAGTTCAGAGAAAAAATGTGCTTAAACAAGTCAATGTCACAAAACCTGTTAAGCAACCAGGGTGAAAACTTTAATCAAGGGCTTACATTTATACTTAAACGAACATCGATAAAAGTTTTATTTTATTTTTATTTTTATTTTTATTTATTTTTTGTTGTTGTTGCACATCAGTTATTGGTATAAAGCAAATGAAAAAAAATATTCTCTGGAGGATATGTTAGATAAGTTTATGCAAACTTGTGTTTTCAGAAAAGTGCAGCATGAGATGATATAACAGTCAAAACATGACTGACAGCTGTTAAAAGTTTGTGCAACCAATTTTTGGCAATAGGCAAAAGCTTTCAGTCTTCTGGATTAAATATTCTATAACAATTCACTGGTTTACGCAGACTGACAGAAGAGTATCTTTGACCAACCTTTTTTGAACAATTCCTGTCTAGATGGTTAAGGGTTTGGTACTGGCTCTAATCCTAGGCATCCCAAAGTGGCAGCCAGAGGGAAGAAGGTCAAACTTGCTATAAAGACAATGTTCAAGATTATTCTTCTCAGAACAATATTTACTTGTTCTTCGGCCAAACCAAATCTGTGACTTTTAGACTTATTACAAAATACATACAATGCAAAACATGGTATTGGATAACAATGAATGCAGAAGAATTCAGACTGATATGGTATTTTAATCAAAACTCACAGTTTATCAGAACTTGCAACTTATATTAGTTTTGTTTTCCTTTACATTTATGAGTGATGTTCTGTCCTGGCATCTCAACTAATGAGATAACACTGTTCACCAAGGTGACATGCTTGAAAGCATGGAAATGTCATCTTCCTTTGAAAAGTAAGCATGTTTTTGCAGTCAGCGTTGATGATCTGCACTGTGATTGAATGTTAATCTGTGACGTAAATCATTCGGTCCAAGGTCACATGACATTTCTTAGCAGTTTCACATTCGTGGGCCATCATTTTGACCACAAATGAATATACCACATCAATAAATTCAATTTAGTTTATGAATGTTTATTGTTAGAAACAAACACAATTGGTTCAAAAGTACAGTTATTTTTCAAATAAAAGTTGTTTGATAGTCTGAATTGACATTTAGTAGTACATAAGAGTTTGGCTTGTTTAAAAAGTATTGTATATCCTCTTCTATTGTTGATAACATATTTGGGCAAAATATTTACCCATTAACAGGCATATCAAAACAAAAGGTGCAGGATTTTTGGAGAAAAAAAAAAGAAGAAGAAGCTGTGTTATGTCTTCATAACATAATAGACTTGATGGCAGATTAGGGAGCATTTGCAAGTTATTTTGACAACATACAACTTCTCAAAGTCTCTGTCTTAGGTCTTCTAAAGACAATACATCTTAAAACTGGTTGGATTGTTCATTCTCTTCTTCATCTAACCACTGAGGATCTTCCAGCATGTAGCCCAAACCCACTGGATGACGAAGTGAAGGTTTAATTTGCACTTGAGTGGGCACACCGACTGACTCGCCTTCGACCTACAAGACAAATTTGCATATTAGCTGACAAGGTGATAGATGAAAATTGCAATTTACTCGCAAATGTAAAGCAAATTCCACCTCACCTTTGGACTGACAACCCGTTTTACTTTACATTCTGTCCCTCCTATAAAGTGAGGACCAGCCCAGTCTGCTTGGTCTGCTTCATCTTCTGTGGAAAACCTCACATAGGCCACTCTACCCTTTGAAGAGCCAGAATTATTCCTGATCTTGGATCAAATCAAAACACAAAAGGTTATAGAATCACTTCCATAGATAAATCAGGACAAAATGATAGAAAACAGGTAAAAAATGTGGGTTTGACTCCACCTTGCACATTGTCACACATCCAAAAGGTTTAAAGTAGGCAGCCACATAACCTTCATTTACATTGGGATTCAGGTCTGTGATGAACAAGCCATGATCCTGTTAAATGACAGAAAAACAAAGAAGCTTAAAGATCCTGATAATATTTAGCAATAAAATTATCCATGAAGCATCAAAATTTGCTTACCAAATCATAGAACTGGGACAAGGCAGCAACGTATTTCTTTGGGAGCACCAGGAAAGTTCTTTTTTTAGGTGCTCTCTCACCGATATCTGAAATAAATAGAATTTATTATCCTTTTTTATTTATTTATTTTTTTCTAAGAAAAAAGTTCAGGCAAAAAAACCCAAACTACTTAAATTAAAAGTTAAAATCATGAACAGGAGTTTTCCCCTACCAGAGGCCATTATCCAGATGCAGGTGTGAGACAAATGGAAAGAAAAGCTATGCCCAACATTTGTACTCGTGGACTATTGTGTAAAGCCCCATAAAATCTCCTCCTACTTTTAGTTTTGTTTTAATCTCAAGTTCAAAAGAAAAATGCTCAATGTCACAAAACCTGTTAAGCAGCCAGGTGAAAACCCTAAAGAGGGGATTGCTAGTGTTAAGTGAGTAGCGTTAACCATATTTTTTGTCGCACGACATCTGATGCAGTAAACCGGAAATGAAAGAAAAAAAAAATCTTCTGTGGAGGATATGTTAGATAAGTTTATCTGCCCTTAAGTTTTCAGTGAAATTTGGTTTGAGATTGTATAAAAACAGACAAAACATGACTGACAGTTGTTAATTTTATGTTATTTACAATAGTATCTTTTGCAACTCATTTTTGCTAATATGGGAGCTTTTAGTTTTCTGCATTAAATATTCCATAACAGTATAGTATATCTATTCTATGAATTTTGGCATGTTTGATGAAAACAATTATCACAAATGATGCGACATCATTAAGGACTGACTTCCTGTCCAGGATATGTCCAAAAACTCGCCCAAAAGTGCTTAAGGTGACACCGAAGGCAGGGAGTTGCTACAAACCCCTTATCTGAAGTAAATCTATCACAGCGAGATTGCAGAAAAACAAAGCAATCCTCAGAGTGGTGCAAAGTAACAGCCAGACAGATTTTCTCCTCCCCAATTTAACAGACGTCAGCATTTAAAAATAACTCACAGAGATAGGACTGTTTCTAGTAGGGGAAACATTAGAAGTAACTTCATAAAACCTTATTCCATAAAATAAATCCCAATTATCCCTGCAAGTTAATTTGAGAGATTTTTTTGTAGTGCAAATGTATGTGTTGGGTACTATATAATTAGATATATTTGAAACATTTTTGTTGCCACTGTTACAAAAGTCCATCTGTTTTGCAGACAGAGATTGTTTAGGAAAAAGGTTTTCAACACCCACTTCTCTGTTCTAAAGCCTTCCAAATAAAAGCCTTCCAGTCGTTCCGGATTTCTATCAGACACTTCAAGCTCTATTTAGTTCTCTTCTGTGCATCTTGGTTTGGCATTGATCAGCCATGATAAACCAAATAAACTCTCTATAAAAATATTTTGTTCTTTTGTAGATAAATGACTCATCTCAGGAAAAAGGCCATCAATTATTTGACAGTGCATGCTTTAAAAGTGTTGCACAATTTTAAATAACAATTTGTAATGCGTAGAATTCAACCTACTCTCTTGTTCTTTGCCCAAATTACAATCAGTAATATTTAGAGCTGTGTTGTAGTTAAGAGGTTGACATTTATCGAGTGTCTGGATCTGTGGTTTTTGTTTTTCTACCAGGCTGACAGAAAGACAACATCACAGCTCAGAGAATTGCTCTTGTGGACTGTTGCATAAAGCCCCATGACACATTTGGAAAAACATAATATGCTGTAAAATTTTATTTTTACATTTTTCAAACAAAAACTTTAAAGTGAATCTAAAATTACATAGTATACAAAGTATTTTATTTATAATAGTTAATGGATGCAGAAGAGTTAGACCTGTTGTAAATTAATCAAAGTATATCAAAACTTCAAAGTGTGTTGCTGCTTTTTCTGTTTTTTTTCTTTGGCGTTTATGAGCGAAGTTCTCAGTGTTCAGGCATCTCAGTGCTGATAACTCTGTTTAACGACCAGCATGCATGACAACGTGGAGATGTCATCTTCCTCTGAAAAGAAAACAAATTTGAAATGCATGACGGTTCTCACTGCAATTTGTTTTTCCTTTAGAAATGATGGGCTCTGTAATTACCAGAAAAGTTTCCAAAAAGGAAGTGAATCCAGCTTACTTTTGTCTCTGACAGGAATTTGGATTATTTTTCTCATACAAATACTGCAGTTGAGTGATGAGGAATTTTTTGTCTCTACCTTCCTGTATACAGAGAAAACAATATTTAGTTACTAGTGTCTTGCTTTTTTCACAAGCTAAAGGCTCCAAGTGTTGGGCTAAAATAGACCTAGGAATTCAATGTTAAAATCCATTGTTTAATATTGTTTTTGTTTTTACAAGCCATATAATAGAAGACACTGAAGACAAAGAGCTTGCATAGTTTTAATCTAGACTAAAACTAGATTAAAAGCAAGGTTTCACTTACATCGTCAATTTGCTTTCAACAAATCCCTTTGTTGAGATTTATGCGATAGATCATTATTATTATCATTATAGCTCATTATGGTGAAGTGAAAGGAAAACACATTGCTTTCTTTTTTTGTTTTTCCCAGACTCCAACACGCTGGTCAGGTTTTACTTACTCTAGAGTCTAGACCAAAGTATGATTTAACTTACATCGTCAATTTGCTTCTCTAACCGTCTGATGATTCTCCTTTGACCATCTACTACCTGAACACGGAAATATATCACCAGTCTGGAAACAGGAGAAAAGTATGAAAACATTAGACCACATCAGGCAATTTATATAATCTGGGTTAGTTATAATTATGAGGACCTACAAAAATACACCAGAGGGCAGGAACAAGAAGATTGGGTTATCTGTGAAAGCATTGTAAGCTCGAATGAGCCAAGAAAGAATTTGGTGATAGTCCTTCATCCTCTCAGCCCACAGCTTCACAGACTCCAACATACTGGTTAGGTTCCTAAAAGGGCCACATCCTGATGATGGTTTGATTCTGTATAGGACAGAGATTCTGGGAGATTATGGTCAAGACACAGAATATACAATGTTGACTTTTGAAAAGCTGATTGATAATGGATTTAAAAATTAAGAAAGCATGTTTTTTGTTCCTTTCACAAACTTTCGGTTTTGGACACAATATTATTTTTCTTTTTACGTTACGCTCGTCAATCTTTGGTTTAGCTCAGTTTGGTTCCAAAATAGTTTTCAAGTTTTAATTCCGGTTTAGATGGTCTGAAGTCCTTGAAAGATTTTATTGGGCCTTATTCGACTACATCTGTTCCACGTGTTTTTGGATCAAACTTGAATTAGCCTAAGTGGAGATGTTTTAATACAAGTCTGTTTCAACGTCTCATGAAGTATGGATAATCATTACAGCCTAATTTGATTAGTAAATCAGCCTATCAATTGAGTAATGAGAATACAGAAGATTCTTTCAGTCCTACACATGTATAGCAAAGAACAAAAACCCATTTCCACTGATTAAAACTACTCTTTTCCTGGTGTTTAACTTCTTACTTATATCTTTAATCAAATATGTACATGTAAATACGATTCACTTTTTTAATCCAAGTAAAATAAGAGTATTAAATTTCTCTTATTAGTCACGGGTCCCCTCTCAGTTTTTAAGGCACAGCGATGTAAAACGGCAAAATTTTCTGTGAGCAACATATTCAAGAAGTAACATGGCACTCACATCCAAACTGTATACGCAACAAAAACAGCAGCACCAAGAAATGAGGGGAAGAACAAGAGAGTAATGAATACTGCCGTCATACGCGTTGCCCTCCAGGGCCTTTTGGATGCCTGACAGTTGAGCATCAGGCTGTTCTAGAGATGAAAACAGAGAGATAAGAGAAAGAATGTTGTTTGGATTTGCATGCGTGCTTCTTGGGAATGATTTAATGACACATGCTTTGCCAACCTTCTTCATGTAAAACAGCACAAACAGTTTTGCAATTTGGACTGTCGGAAGGAGAGGAGCAAACAACACCCCTAGCCTGGAGGCAGAAAATTGTTAATTAGTCTAAGGTAGCTCTGTTAATGATCTGATCAATTTCAAATGTATTGCAATCACCAAGTCAGTGTTTGTCCATATACGAGTTCCAGAACATTTCGAGCAATGTCAAATACAGGCTTTCTGTTCTTTCTTAATATTTTTTGGGAGAAAATCCTGGAGGGTAGACAGCATGTTGTGAGCTGAAAGTAATTTCCTCCATGTAAAAACATTACAATGTATTTACATGGCTGATGAAACGCAGATTTACCTCCATACGAACTCTCCTAGAAAAGTGTAAAGCACTGTAAAGATGAAGTCCATCAGGAGCAGGCGATAAAGTTCCTGCCCCACAAAGTTCTCCCAGCACTACGCAGACACACAAAGAAGAAAATTCTATTTGTTTTTTTAAGGAGTTGAAATAAAAAAAAGAAAAAAAAAAAAAAAAAAAAACAGCACATGTGTTAACGAGGTCACCTGTTAATGTGGTGAAAGAAGCACATATTTTTTTTATGATATAGCTGTGTGGTTTCACATTTGTAATTAGCATTGACAGGTTTAAGAATGAGGAAGCTAATAACCTTTGAAACTTGAGGGTCTTGTTCCACAGCAATTTTTCCAAGCCAGTAGTAACACAGTACACCAATAACGCTGATCTTCAGCAGCAGGTTCCTGTGAATTCAAGACAAAAACATTTCCATTTAACAATGTTCCTGCATCTGTGACTAAAATAAAATAACATCATACATCCTTTTGCAGTAAGAATATATTAATTATCCGGTGCAAGATTACAGTTATAATTTGCTTGAAGATATTTGCACAGGTACTCATGCCAATAAACTCTTTCAGACAGTCGTATTAAAATAACAATCCAAAGCAGAACATAATAGTACAGTGAAATTATTCATTATTTCTAAAATGTTTTAAAATATATTTTAGAAAGAAAGAAAGAGAGACAGAAAGGAAGAAAGAGAAAAAGAAAGAAGAAACACTAAAGCTACATTTCACATCAGCAAGAATGTGAGTTGCCAGATGCAACTCACATTCTAAGAAATGTGAGAATCCTCAGGAAGATGGTGGTAAAGATTTTACTGCCAGGAAAATGTGCTCTGACTTCCTGTAGTTCAGAAAAGAGATTTTGAAGCAGTTATTAGTTTATAAATCACTGAATTGCTTAGCACTAAAAATATATAAAAGGTCTGCTGTTGTGTTCTACGATTTCCCCTTTACGACAATCTTACAAAGTCCTGCAGTGTGTGGTGTCGTTACGTGGTCATGTGTTGAATATGCCCTATCTAAAATCAGGCATGTTCAACATTGTCTTGGCCCAATTATCGCAGCATGTGGGGTTTTCCCTGACTGGGAGCAAGAACGCAGCCTGTTGAATGCGACAGGTAGCCAATCAGAAAGAACTGTGATGCACGAATGGAGGGGAATCCCAAACAGTTGATATGGCAACTGAGAGTCCGGTGGACATGTGGAAATGTAAAGGTCATTTTTATATGTGGTTATGTTTATTCAGTTAAAAATGTTAACTCCGAAAAAACATAACTCAACTCCAAATCATAGTACAGCAAGTAGAGCGGCTTTTATCGCTTAAAATGAGTCCACAAACTATCACTACTACTTCTATATCATCATCCGTATTTGATTATTCTAAATTCACGCATGGTATGTTGGGGGTTTTATTGGATTTTCTTTTGGAATCAGGATGTTCGTGAGTGGAATCAATTCGTATATATAAAGATACAGATGCATCACAAAAACGAACATTTTACTTTCGTGAAAATGTTAACTCATGGAAACGACTAATGGGAGCCCTGAGCTTGTTTCTCTGCAACGAGACGGTCCCATCTGGGAGTGAAGAGAGACAATTATGACACCTGAAGTGTTGCTTATGCACAGGGTGCTCTTGGTCTCTACGTGGCAGTAGTTTGAAGGCTTCCTTGTTTCATTAATGAGCCGATCACCATATCAGACAGAGCTGGCTTGGAATGTGGGAATCACCTACTGGGATAAATCCATTCTCCTGTCTCTTCTCTGGACCTTTAGCCCTTTAAAAAGAAGCCTTCTAAGGATATCTGATCTGTTTCTTACTCATTTTGCTGCTTGTGGGCTCATTGTTGGTGCGCAAACATAACTGGGAGAATCCAGCTAAAGGATTTTCAAAATAAAAGATCCTCCAGACTCAAATAATACATAAGACGGAAATATTTAATCATTTCTTGCGCGGCCCGGTACCAACTGGTCCACGGACCGGTACCGGTCCACAGCAGAGGTTGGGGACCACTGATGTAAAGCACTTTCAGCTGCCTTGTTGCAATACAAATAAGCTTGAGTGATTAAATACTGCCTCCCACCTGAAGACGGAGACATAAACACGTGTGCTGGGTAAGTTATGCTTTTCGATCCAAGCACAGAAATTGAAGATCCCAGGCAGCAGCAGGTTGAAACCAGACACCACTGCAGCCATGAACAGCAAATCAAGATTCCGAAGCACTTTACTGATGGTCTTCTGTAGAAGAAGGAGAAAAACTCACAATTAGGAACATAACGTTCAGAGCAACTTGTGATGGTGACAAAACAAAATACATAAAAATTCAACTTTTATTTCCGACTTGTCATTTATTGTCCATCTAAGTTCCCATATAATGAAACACTGACACATTGCGAAGACTTCTTAGAAGAAAGTTACATATTTAGTTATAAAAAGTCTGTCTTTAATGCAATGAGTGTCACATGAGAAATTCGAACCCTGCATTTGACAGTAAAATTGATGGTGTTAAAAAGTACTTCTGATAAAAACCCATGGCAGAAGAGAAAAGCAGAACTAAATCAATGTGACAGGAAGTGTTTTCTGTATGCTTCAGCAATGAAGAGACTCAAGGGAGTTCTCATGTACGCTTGAAATCTTTCAAGTTTCTGACTTTTCCTCTAACCTTTGAAAGTAAGTAGACACCCAAGGCACTGAAGAAGATGCTGGCCAGGCAAATGAACCATGCTGCCACATGCACAAGGAAGTTGCGGAACTGCTGCATGAGAGTCCTTTCCTCTTCTCCGCTGGTCAGCTCAGAAAGCTGCTCCTGTTGGAAGAGCAGTCTGCTTGAGGTGGCACTGATAACTAATGATTGAATGATAACCACCATCATCAGTAGTTTTTAGCAGTTTTTTCTCTCACACATATTGACATGAGAAAAATTATCTTTACATTAGTGTAAAGATAAGGCAAAGAGGAAATAAAATACTACACCCCAACTATATTTACAGAATTCAGGAGGGAAAATAATTTAACGAATTGAGCAGTACAGAGGACACTACCTCTATCAAAACAGAAGCTTCAATATTCAGTGGGTCTGGAGAGAACTGTTGTGTGATGACACAATGCCAAGAAGGACATCAGCGATACCTAATTGCCTTACGTATGATTGCTAGATTGTTAGAGAAATTATTGCTGCTTCATGTCAATATGGTAAAGATTATGGTATGGATCACTTAAATTCAGAGTGATCACTAATGGGAAGAAAACACTAAAGTTGGCATTCATTTAAGAAGTGGGTGTCCTGGTACATTTGCCTCAATGTCCATTGAAAAATAAAGAAAAAACTACATCTTTTACGTTCCATATTTTTAGGTGGTATGACAGAGACAAAAACATTTTTGTTTGCAAATGAAGTTTTCAAAGTTGCAAATGGGCCACAAGATCCTTACCAGTGACAAAAGAGACTAAAGTTGACGTGTTTGGTCATAGTACACAGTATGGGAAAAACTCAAAAAGCATATTAGCACAAATTTATTTTATAGCCATCAAACTATATGTGGAAGAGGAATTAGTTGAGCTTGTTTTGTAGCTACATGACTGAATCTTTATCAGTGAGTAATTTATGAACTTTGCTGTGTATTGCCTTGTAGAATGTTCCCCATCTTTGAATTTTTCACATTTCGTCACATTGCCAGTGTAAACTCAAATGCATTTTGTTTGAATCTTCTGACTCAAAGTAGTGGATAAAGGCTAGATGAAGGCTAGGCTAGGTTGTTGCTCCCTGTTTGCAACTACTGACACAGCTGTCATGTGAAAGAAGGAAACCTTCTGTCCAATCAAAGTCCAGACCCCAACCTGTTAAAAATGCAGTAAATGTTGCAAGGATAGGATAAAACTCCTTTGCAAAGATTGATGAACTTGTACAGAAAATGACCGCTCAAACTTAACTCTTCTAAATTTGATCCATGTGCTGTGTACAAGTTATGTGAATCTTGGGGCAAAATCATTCTAAAACAAGATGTTGACCACATTCATATAACATTTTATGCTTCAAAACAGCAAGACAAAACCAGAGTTGTGAAAAGAAATGTGTGAGATATTTCCTGTGTTAGAATTAGTTTCACTGAATTAATCTAATAGTTTTAACAAGCTCAGACTGTGAGTATAAATTTGCTGTTGTTACAAATGTACGAATAAAATGGTTGCATACTTTGAGCAGAGTGCTGATCTTCTCAGACTGAAGTCTGATGGAAGGCTTTTTGGTGACTTTAAAGTCCCAGGAGCAGAAAACGTTTTCTGACAGATTCCCGTCAGACTTGAACATCTGAAAGCTTTTCCCAAAAGACTTGGACATGCTGCAAGGAGGAAAATGACCATCACATACACACAACTGATTGAAAAAAAAAAGCAAAATATGTTAAAGTGAATATTGCATACCGACCTGTACACCAAAATTATGCAGATAATAAAGAAGGAAATTGTGATGGTAAAAAAATAGGCAGTTGGTATGCAGTAAGGTATCATAGATGTTACACTTGTAGTTTTAATCGTGATGTTTGAGTAGTAACCATAAAACATCAAGCTCTGAGAAAGGTGACCCTGCCAAAGATGAAACATTGAGGCAAGTTTCAGATCAAATTTGTGGACTAGGAACAATAGAAACAAATAAGGTTTAGTACCACCAACTCACCATGCCTGTGAAAAGTTCAATCCAAGAGAAAGACTTGCGATGGGAGTCAGGTGGAGGGTGGATGGCTTGAGGAAGAACCAGAAACAAGAAGGTAATAATGAAGAGAAGCAGGTTGATGAACAGGAGAGTTCGGAGAAAAGTGAAGTAGGAGAGAACTCCAGTTCCATAACGTCCGCTCAGTTTTTTCATGGATGAGTTCCACAACTTGAGAGAGGTGAAAAATCGGGGGGTATATCTCCAATGGCGCCACATCTTTGAGGAAGCAAACAAACCACAAGTAAGTGCTCATCAGCCAATAAACAGTTCAAACCTTATAGGAACAGTAAGTCTTTTTAACCTACCCTTGAAAGGTACATGCATGGAAGATTATGGCCAAGGAAGTTCCTGTTGATGACCGAATTCTTAGCTAAATGGCTAAAAGAATGCTTCCTTGAGAACACAGATAAGTAGAAATAGGTTACTCCAAATGTTGGCAAAAAGCACACAACTTTTTATTCAAACGTCAAAATTTGCATGCTCGGACCTGGTATCAACAAGTGTGATAAAAGTTTCATTAAACAGTAACTTTTAAAAATTAAATCCCATTCTGGAGGCCTAAAGAGTTTTCATTTTTGTTATGCGATTGGATTTCTGTAAACAAGCAATAGATCACATGTGCTTCCTGAGAAGGCCAGCAAGGGCCTTCTCAGAAGTTGTAAAATAACTTCTGTTATTTTGGTGAGCACACCAAATTTACTCAGCCTCAAGAAGTAATTCAAAACCTAAAAATACAAAAAAAAAAACAAAAAACAATTCTCACTCTCTCAACTAAATAATATCAACTAATGAAAACATCCCTTACTTTAAAAAGAGCTTCTTTTTTAACTTAGAATTCTAGCCACTAAAACTATGAAACAAAGCTGTTAATGACGATTCCATGCAAAAGCTCAATTATTGTAAGTTAGCTAATGACCTTGTTTATATATCTTTTAACAGGAGATTCCAAGGTAACGCAGCTGTTCAAGGGGAGTCATTTCAGAAAAGTCAAAAATTTTTATTAGGAGATCCTTGGTACACTTTCATCCACACTTCACCTCATTAGTTACCTCCAAATGTGATTTGTGGAAAGCTATCCCAATGTTTAGGACAATGGTCACACCCGATTTAAAAGCTGGCTGATTGGACTGCTCAGAATATTCGTGCCATGTGCGAATGGGACCTTTGATCCATTTACCTGATTTCCATCTTGTCCGCCAGGCTGAGTGGCATGGCTCGCAGCTTACGCATGCCTTCACTCTCAGAGAGGCCTCGGAGATCTGACACCACCTGCTCCTTATTGGTTTCAGCGCACCACAAGCCTGAACCAGCCAAATTATTTGCTCTGTCTGCGGATACCGTCAACACGGAAACAGTTTCACCTCGGTCTGCGAGTATGAGTGTTGTCTGTTTATACTTTCCATTTGGTCAGTTCATATCTTCTGTTTACCTTCTGTACTGATTTTCTCAAACTCTGGTGATGTTATATCATCCTGGGTCACTCTGGGGATGTGGAGGGAGACACGGGACGAGGTCTGTGCACATATTTGCCTGGGTCGCACGGCCATGCCTGCAGAACCATGCAACCCTGTGAAAGTAAGGAAAGAAACCATAAATATCTCAGTCGTGTAGATTAAAAATTGTCAAAAAATGGGCTTTATCTAACCAGTTTTACGACTGGGCATGGAGGAGAGTATCCTCCTTGTTGCGGCTGACCAGTTGTTTCTTTGCAAAGATCTCTTTCGGCATCCATTTAATGATTCTTTGCTGCTGTTGCTGCTTGTTGACTCGCTGTCTGAAAAACATAGTTTATTTTATTGGCATTTTAAACAATATTCTGAGTTGAAAACTTTGGTTGGAGTAAATACCAGATGCATCTGAGTTTTTTGTGAACATTTCCATCTGTATCTCTTTAGGATTCCCCTGAACATTGCATGCTGGTTCTTTGAAGAGTTGGAAAGAGTCCTGACTGGGTCCACTTTCTCCAAGGTTTCTGCAAGCAAGTGGAAATAACACTGAGTAAATATCCCACAGTCTTTCAGCAAAGCCCTCCTGAATAACTGTAAAATAATAGTGTTTTGATTTCACTAAACTAAATTACGTCATTAAATTAACTTAATCCTTTGATGCTTCAGTTCTGAAAAGGAGAAAAGGCTTTAAATACTGCAAGATTTTAAAGAAGCATATAACCTTTTGTTCAGTGTCTACTTAAATTTGAGTTAAGACCTTTAATACTGTTAAACAGTGAATATATTCCAAAAAAATATACAGCAAATGGGAAGAAAAAAAAACAAACAAAAAAACTCACTCATAGTCATAATCCTCTTCACAAATGTTGACACTGAAGCTCCCGCCGTTTGCCATGATTGATGCTGATCACCGTTTGCTGTGAAACTTACACTGGCTTAGTCCACATCAACCGCATATTGCTGCTGGGTGTAGTGGATTATCAGAAACACTGAAAATAGATCACTGAAGCTTACCAATTCCTTCTTATGATGCAAAGCTGCGTAAGGAACAAGAAAGAGTAAGAAGGTTCTGTTTCTTCCTGGGATATACGCACAATAAATGCTTCTCTTTGGCTTTTCCAGGTGTCTGCGTGGGCATCAATGTCTCACACCAATAAGTAGTATGTAAAAAAGAAAGAAGTGACTAAATAAACTGGGCAAAAGGCAGAAACATTCAACAAGAAACACACTTCCTCTTTCTCTCTTACAGCTGCGGCTTATCTGCAATTAGTGTATGGTTGCATCTTTGACATGTTCTGTGCAGAGGAAACGACAGAAAAACAAGTTAATAACATAAAGTTAGTAATATTTTTAATTAGATTGGGGTTTCTTAAATCTCTGCAGGTTTCTGTATGTCAAGTATGAAGCGATTGCCATTTTGTTTTTGAAGTGGCACATTTGACTTTATGATTTTTATGATTTTTATGATTCTGGCATTAAACAAGTTTGTTTAAAGTTTGAACTTTACTCAGTAATTTATGGTGATTGGGTCCTCCACCACAACATGTTGTGGTAGTGCTAATATTATCACTAATAATATTGATAACTGTCTGCAAAAATGATGACATTATGTTTATATTTTTTTTAAATCCGATCAAATACTTTATATCTTTGTTGGTTTATTTTCTCTTGTATTCTGAAATTCCTTGGAATCTTCTGCAATGCCTTCATCCCTGAGTGCACACTGCCATCTAGTGGTCAAAATCTAGAACTGAAATTTACTTTAATAACGCCAAAAGGACAAAGACCAAAATGTTATACAGAACATACCACGTGTCCATGCAAGGTTATGGGCACATAATCTTTAGCAGTTATTAGGTTAGGTGAGGAGTAGGATGCGCCCTGGACAGACTGCCAATAAATCGCAGGGCAACACACACATAATGGACAATTTAGAAAGTCCACACAATCTGTTTGTACCACCCATGCAGAAAGGCCTCAGGCTGGACTTCGCATCCTGAACCTTCTTGCTACAAGCCAATACTGCACAATTATATCACATGATAGTCAATCATAATGATCGATTAGATTTTCAGGGCGGTGTAGTTGTGGCACCGTCCTGTGTTCTTCACAGAGTAAGCAGTGCAAAAAAAAACAACATGACAACGCACCAAAGGTGGTTGGAGAAGTTAAGAAAGCCAAAAGGTCGATGCTGAAGTGCTATTGGTTCCTGGAAACATTTATTGATATTTAGACATTCCTACATTGAACTCGCCTGAAAAATAAGTATAGATTGATTAAAAATATTTTTATCAATGTTTCTTGTTGTTGCTTTTGTGTTTGTTTGTTTTGTTTTTTTGAATCTGAAAATGCAACAAATACGCTTGCTAACCGATCTTTCCGAGCTACTCTTAAACGCATCAAAAAGGGGGCGGTGTTTAAAAAAAGTTCCCAGGAAGTAGGTTGCTATAGATCGAAACTCCTCCCGAACTTTGACAGAAAGAGTTCACAACTCATCTTAAATTTTCCTGACAGCTTTTTTTGCAGAGCGTGAAATAATGCAGAGCAATGCTTATGGTGCCTCTCTGGCCGGCGGGGCCTTTGATTTTGAGAGCTTTGTGAAGAAACCACAGACTATTCTGCGCTTCCTGAGCTGGGTGAGTGACTTAGACGTTAACGTTAGCAACTGTCAACCTTAAAGGTTATTAACATATGTCAGCTTCCAGGCTTCACAGAGAAATGTAGATTAAACTGCTTGTTGGCTTTACGTGCGCTTTGAATTGCACATTAAGCGTTTCTCAAGTATGAGCCGATAATAAACTTTCAGAAAGTATTCATAATATGTTTAAGCTGTCGTTAGTTGATTGTAGCTTGTGGCTAGCATGTGCACTGCTGTGTCACTGCAGTAAAAGAGACTTAATACTGTACAGGAGGACAACCTGTACCTGTGGTCTACTTAATGCTTGGAAGCTACACTAATAGTACTTAACTGGGAAAGAAAAGAGTTGGGAAACAAAACATATAGCTGTGCTTCGGCACGTATTGTTGCGTTTTGTGTTGGTAGTTCACAGGAACTGTGAAAATATCCTAGCGTCATCTGTTGCTGCCTTGCTGCCTTCCTTCCTTCCCCTTTGCTTTTCTATACCAGAGTTGTTAAACTTTACATAAGAGGAGCATTTCAGAGCACGTAAAAAGGTCAATCGACTTTAAACTGACTACTGACTGATCATATTTAACAGTTTAAAAAATCTCAATATATTTCAAAGCCTCAAATGTGTTATTGTTGACACAGGGAAAGTTGCATTATGAGAGAAATAATGTGTGGGCTCGAAATGCAGTTGATTAAAAATAGGTCTGTGATTCTACAATATTTAGCAATATTTTATTCCTCAAAGTATTGATTTTTCATCCGTGAGTATTGACACATTAAATCCTACTTTGAGTTTTATGTGAGACCTGTCATGAATTAAATGACGGCTATCACAAATGACTTTTTCTTTTTTTTTACCCAAGTTGCACATGTACATTAAAAATGACATGCAATAAAGTAACCAGTTGCAATGAATTAAAAAATTAAATTAAATAGATAAATTACATTATCTAACATAAGTGAATAAGACAAAAAAAAAGGTTCAGTTTCTGCATAGCCAAATACACAAAGCCACACAATTAATATTAAAACAAAGCAAAGCAAATGTACAACAAAAACATGTTGAGGTATGACATTATTACACCATCGGTTCAATTAATTTCGTTCAAGTCTATGGAACAGACAAAATGTCACCAAAATCACTCTGAGCCTCAGAAATCTTTCAGAAAATCTTAAAAATGTATCAAATCATATCGTTTGCTGAATATCGTGTTATATATCTTATTGTGAGCAGAACATCGTGTATCATTTTTTATTGTGAGATTAGTGTGTCGCTACAGCCCTAATTAAAAATGCGGACAATATTCACAATTGGTCACTTATACCTAAAGTCTACTTAGAGTGAATAATTAGCCCTGCAGTCATGTGTGTGGACTGAAGACTGAAGACAACCATCTTTTTTTTGTATGAAAACATCATGCAAAAAGTGTCCAGACTGGAATTTCAGCCTGGAAGGCAACAGATCTAACCACTGAGCCACCCTACAGGTTATTCATCACATAACTGGGTATTCTGTTTTAAACACAAAACAAAAAAATCCCCCAAACTCTTCATCTTTTGTTTTTATATTTTATATGGGGTTGTAAAACAATAATATTTAGTCATTTCTCAAATGTAGGTCAGAGATGTTCAATTAAAAAAAGGATGACTATATAAATGATTGAAGTGAAGGGCTTTGGAAAAAAATATGGTCAGTGCTCTTAAATTATGGAAAAAAAACAAATGCCATACTATGTACACAAATGCAGATGTGAATAAATAGAGACAGTGAGGTATGACATTTTTTTAAAGTGCTGGAGTGACTTACAGACTTGTTCCTCTTTTTCTTAAATAATATCTTTGTTAAAACCAGGCAGGAATTGAAACTTAACAAGCATGGTCTGCTGACTGTACTACTCTGCAACACACATTTTCTTTATTGGGTTTTTTGGGGGCTTTTTATGGAGCTACACAAGAGGAAGCCTAGCAGGAATTGACCCTGCTTGTTTCTTCTTTTGCAGGTATTTTCCATAGTGGTTTTTGCAAGCATTACAGCTGAAGGCTACATTAACGCACATACAGAGGGAGAAGCCAAATGCATGTTCAACAGTAATGACAGTGCATGCAGCTATGCGGTGGGAATTGGAATCCTGGCCTTCTTGGGTTGTGTCATCTTCTTGCTACTGGACGCCTATTTCCCAAACATCAGTAATGCCAAAGAGAGGCGATACATCGTTGTTGGAGATCTAACCTTTTCAGGTGATTTTTTTTTTCTTCCTTTTTATCTATCTATTTTTTTTTTTATCAGATTAAACAAAAAAGGAGATGCATGTATGATAAATGGTCATTTTGTTTTTGCAAACATCCCAACAAGTTTTGCAAACATCCCAACATGTTTTTGCAAACATCCCAACAAGTTAAAGTTTATCAGACTGCTATATTTCCTTCCTGCCCACAACCATCTGTATCTCTTTGAAGAACAGATTTTATTTCCCTCTGGGATTAAAAAAATTTTAATTAAATTTTTGAATTTAATTGAATTTCCAAGCCATACTCAGGTCTGATTATGGTCACATATGCAATTAAAAAAATCTACATCTTCAAGCATGTACTTCAGTTCCTACACTAAATTAGTCTGGATAGGAAATTTCGCACTAGTTGGCAAGCAGTTATAATGGGTTCCTCACCCAGCATGGCAAACCCCCCATCTCCCACCAAATGGGTGGAGGGGATGCCACATGTAACTTATTGTTTTGGAATTATAAGCTGAAATGCGTATTTTCCAACATAGCACTATCTCTGCGAGCAGGCGAACAGCCGTCCTTGGCATTGGCCATCCACTTGCTCCCGTGGGCTCAGAATAACAAGTTTAGTAGTAAAAAAAAAAAAATCATGTTTTTGATTTGGAAGCGAACGTCAAGAACTGTTGCATGATATTAGAAAAGATTATATGTTAGAAAGTACTCATGGTGTTAAATTAACTGAACTATATAATGTTGTCCTAAAATTGAATTCTTATATCTATCCTAATAATTGGTCGTATTTAAAATTTGGCAATTTGGTTGAGAAACACCTTCGTTGACAGATGCAAACTAAGAGCAAATGTTTTTAGTTTACATCACATGTATCACATCTGCCCTCCTAAAACATCATCTTCTAAATTCAAAAAATTCAGAGTATAATTACCAGTCAACCAAGCAGTTATTTGCAAAACTGATATTGTGTTCAATTATATGAAAATAACGGTACATTTGTGAAATATATGTGGTCCTAATGTGGAGTGTTGTCACTGTATTTGTGTAAAACATATGGCTAAATAGAAATAAGTTGATTTTCAGGATTTTGCGCCCTACTGACATTTTATTCATTTTATAACCTGATTTTTTTTTTTTTTTTTTTTTTAATTTATATCTTTTAATTAGGGGCTTGGACGTTCCTCTGGTTCATCTGCTTCTGTCTCCTGACCAACCAGTGGACCAAAACCAACATGGAGTCTGTCAAGGCTGACGCCGCCAGGGCCGTGATCGCATTCTCCTTTTTCTCGATTGTTACCTGGGTGAGCGTCTTGGTCCCCTCAAAGGACTTCACAGAATTTGATCTTGTTTGAATTTTGCAGGGATTGAAACCTCTTACACTTAGTTAACACATGCATCTCTCTCTACAGGCTCTTTTGTCCTATTTTGCATTGGGAAGGTATCGCCAAGGAGTGAGTGAGTTTAATCAGGATTACACAGACCCCGCCCAGGACCACTCTTCTCCGTACCCACCTGCCCCATCGAGCTACCAGCAAGCACCTTTCACCAACAACCAAGGGCCACAGGGGGAGTATCAACCTCCAACTTACTGAAGGACTAAGATTCACACACGAATCCTAATGGGAGTGGATTATTCTTAAAAAAATATGTATAAATAAAAAAAATATATATGCCAATGGCTTTGTTCCAAATTGGGATTGTCTTCAGCACTCCCATTGTCTTGCATATTTTGGGGCACTGAGTTTTAGTTTGCTGCTTTATAGTTGCACGTTGTACGGTGGATGTTTTGTTGTGCTGTTTGACAAAAAATGAAATCTGGAGATTTCTTTTTTTTTCTTTTTTTCTTTTTTTTTCATGTTCAAAGGTAATTTTTTTTTTTAACCCCTTAGGACAAAGTAAGATGCCAATGTTTGTCTTTAAATCAAGACACCTGCCAGTTTCACAGCTCCCTTTGTTTCAGTTTTGTGTACAACTGAGTTGTTTTTGTGTTAAATGACAACAAAGTGATTTGATTTGTATGTTCCTCGAGAAATGCCTTTGGTTTTTTTAAGAAATAGGAAAGTGAAGTTTTTCTTCAAATGTGTTACTGTTCACTACTTTCATTTGGTATTCTGATGTTAATGTGCAGTTGTTCCACAACTATAAGTTGTCAATTTAGCTTGGCAAATGTTGTTTAATGAAACAGCAAATGCACTTAATGTAGTCACCAGTTTTTTTTTATTTTTTATTTTTTATTTTTATTAATACCCCTTCTCGAACTACTGTATTTTCTTTTTTTATGATGAACCACTGAAAAGCTCAATTCCTCAAAGATTTATTGTCATCTTTGATAAGCAGTTTTAGTGATCTTCCTTTTGCTTGGTAGTCATTTTTTGTAAGTTTATTGATTTTTCTTTTTTTTTTTTTTTTTTTTTTTTTTTTTTTACATTGATTATTTTTTTTTATGCTTTGGGTTGTTTTCCATTTTGCCCAAACTGGTTAGTGAGCATGTTTTAGTTTAGATTAGCAATTTTTAGGATATATTTGAAGCTAAATTTGTGGAAGGTTTTTGATTTTTGGGAAAATTTGAAGATGTATTTATTACCTAATCCTGTTTTAAAAACAGATACATGACAATCCAGTTTTTGTTTTTCTCCTCTTGATTACTTTTTGAACATGTTTACTGTTCTTATTCAAATAAATTGTTCAAGTGCCTTATCCAGTGTTCTGTGTCAGATGGGGTTTGCCAAATAAAAACTTTTCCGGGTTCTCTTGGTCAGCCCATAATTGATATCCTGTGCAGTTACTTTGTGCAAATATTTGAGATGGGTTTGTCTTTGTGAATGTGGGGAAACACATGAACTGTAAAAAGACTGTTTTAACAGCTGCATTTGACTAATATGGTGTGTGGCTACAGGAACCTCTTCTGAATGAAAGGAGGCCCAGCATTATTGATAAACTGTAATTAATAAATTGCCTTCAGAATAAATGATAGAATATGCATTCATTGGCCAGTTTATTAGGCACGCCTGCTTAATTTCTTGTGAATGTATTCCAATAGTATGGCAGCTACTGAATGCATTTAGATATCTAGATGGAATTAAGACACCTGTTGCGGTCAGCTGAAGATGAATGAACTGGTTCAAGATGATGTAGAAGATATATATGATATGAAAACGCCATCTCTGAAAATACAGCTTGCTAAACCTCAAAGCCAGTGGGCTGCAGCAGCAACATGGCATACCACAACAGGTGCCATTGATGTTAGTGAAGAACAGGAAGCTCAGGCCACATTTGAGATGTGGTTGTAGCGTCAACATTCAGATACTAGGGTGATGCATTGGTCCAGGTTTCAGGTTTTTATCTTAGCACATGTGCTAATTTATGTATTTATTTAGTTTTTTGTTTGTTTGTTTGTTACTTAGTTTGTCTAAGATGTCCTGCAGTTAGATTTCTGTCAGTAACAAGGTCTTTACTGCAGTGGGTGACAGCATGCTAAACAAAAACTATTGTTTAAACTGAGCAGCAGTGTGTAGAAACTAGTTACATTTTCCAGAGAAATATTTTTTAAGGAAGAATGACATTTACAAGTAGTTTTAATGTGTAGTATTTTTACTTGAGTGATATTAATATGAAGTATTGCTAAACTAGTGTCAAATGTCTTGCTATTTTTTATATTCCGAGTAATTTCACTGAATGAAGAGGAATATTTGAAACAAAAATGGACCAAACACAGGTATACATACACCTACATGTTAATGAGACTTCTTGTTTGTACATAAGCTGTTATTTTTATATCTGCTGAAGTTGTGCTAGTTCTTGTACTTGGAAGTACTGCACCCTGTTTAACATAATAAACTACCTAAATGTTAGTTTAATAAGAAGATTGAAAAAAAAGTTTCTGCTTGAAATTGCTCAGCGGTTAAGACGGGTAATTTTTACTTTTACTTGTAAAAATATGTTGATGTAGTGCTACTTTAACCTGAGGACAATTTTTGGGTATTCTACCCTCTTCTGAGACAAAACAAAGCATAAATTACACCTTGTGTTACTACGAAAACTTACTTCCCAGATTAATGTTTTCCAGAGAACTTGAACGCAACGTTAGCGCTTGTGCTACGTCATAAAATGGAATTTTCGGCCCTCATCTGAGATCTGAATGATTTGGCTCAGCTTCGTCTGCACCAAAATGACACTTTGCTTCTGCCAACTTCTGATTTAGCGTTATGAGAAATATAGACAGATGTTTACATTAATGGTTGCAATTATATTTGTATTCGAGGAAAATTTACAAAAATGTTGTACCCAGCGCGATGAGCAGGCATGTTTTGTCGGCTCGGTTGAGACCGACACATCACTTGACACGTTGCTGTCGTCATCGGCAACGATAGGAAGTAACGGCAGTTTTGTCCGCGTAAGAAAGAAGGAGGAAGCGACGCGATGATGACACCTGAAGTGCTCGAAGCCGCCGATTGCTGTCATCAGGTGAAGATCTAAAATCTGAGGTGAGTTTGAAGGAGGGTGTACATCTCATCTCAGGTGTCATCGAGTTCGTCACGGCATCTAAGTATCTAATCGGTGACTCTGGCAGGACACAAACATGATAACCCAGCTTCTGTCATGCGTGTGTGCGAATGTGGCACTCGCTCAGATCCGTCCCTTCATCTACAAACTGTAAAGGAAGACGTCCTTTCTTCCTGAGACCCTCAGTGAAGCTGTTGGACTTCAGGTGTTGGGTTATTTAACATTAATATCTATAGGCCTGCCTATAAATACAACGGACATGTCTCCCGGATACAAAACCTGGAGCAAAGCCCTCCTATTGGACAACACCAGATCTATGACGTTCCTTGCATCACTTGTCCGATCCTACTTTTAGGAAGTCCATCTGACTCCTTGCAATCATCAGCTTTAGTGATGCTGCCCTTTGTAGAGATTTGTGGCTTCAGGTTAAATTACTGAACCAACAGTTAGTTTGTGAAATTGGAAATGTACAACAAGTTTCAAGCAATCACAAATGCCTATTAATTGCAGCAATAGTTGTGAATAAAAACAAATAAAGAAAGAATGTTTACAAACCGCCACAAACCAATAGCATTGCTTATTACTTTATAGACTATGTCCTTTATTTCAACATCAAAAAATGTTTCATATGACCAAATTTCCTCAGTTTTAAACAGAAAGGCAACAACTGTTTGTGTGATACCAAAATAATGTGTTACAGATCTAATAATGCTATCTATAACATTTTCTTTATGATATACTGATCTTTCCTGGTTAATTAGTCAGATGAAATATGCTTTGTCAGTCAGCTTTGTCACTTTTATTGCTTTACAGTGTTGCTGTAATAAAAGAGATGGTCATGCTCATTTAAGTTTCAGGGTTGTTTTGCTCTTGTTTGCATGTTTGGGAGAGTGAGGCTAAACATAATAATAATAATAATAATAATAGTTAATAAACATTATTCCATCTTGTGAGCAAGGGAACATTACAGGTTCCTCCTTTAAGCCACCTGACATATGGCGTACAACTGAGCAACAGTTATTACTTTCATAAATTACTTTTCAGCAACTTCATTTTGGCTGATAGTTGCAACATACCCACACCTGCTTTTCTATCTCATCTTAGGCTAAATAAATAAATAATAAAAATCTAATTAACCTTTACATTTCCTGTCTGTAAACAATAGCAACAACAAATAAAAATGTTGGTACTTGATATTTATGTACCGACATAAATGTGCTCTTAAAAAAGAAATAAGAGCACCTATGAGCACCTATGAGTGTTCCCAATCACTAGCAGTAAGATTTTTTTTTTTGTAAAGGTGAACATCTGAATTAATGTGTTCTTGACTGTAAAATCACCTACAGGATTTCAGAGTTGTGCCTTTTACGCTTGGGATTCCTAAAGTTAGTTGCAGGAGGTGATCTGCAGACTGAATGTAAAAATGGTATCTAATAGATTCCGAATAGGTAACCAGTTTAAGAAGCATGGCAGCTCCATGATGAAAGGACATTTGGATCTGTGTGACCTTCATGGGTCATGCATCGGATTGTGGTATTTCAAGCTGATGGTCAAACCTGTGGTTTGACCAAACCTGTCAAGACAAACCTGTCAAGACAAGACGCTGTCGTGTCTTGTGCTCCTAAAGGTGGGAGTGCAAACTTTTAAGTCTCAATTTGTGCGCATGACAATTTCAAATATGAATTCAGCAATTTAATTACAGATTTTAAAAAATACATGCAGAAGTTTTGTTATACTTTTTGGGTTTTTTTCTATATTTTGTAGAGATGCTCTGACTGGGAAGGTCAAGCCTCTGGAGAACATACCAGACCAGCACAAGCTTTGTTGCATTGTCACATTCATGTTTTTCTCCTAACTTGGTTCTGATTGGTCAGTTTTTACCAATAATGAAACCAAAACATTTTATTAATGTCTCCATAGCATTTAAAAGTAAACAGGCCGGCATGTGCATGTTGGGCTCATCCCCAGAGTCTCACACAGAGCCATATATGGATGCAACAATGTTGGAAATTTGGGTTTTACTGTGTTGTAATATTGCTTGGTAAAAACTACTGCACTTGGAGATATTTAGATAATTTATAAAAGCATTTATTGTTTCTCAGTTGTCCTTTTTCATATCAGCCTCACTGATTGTGTGTGCTTTGATTATGAGCAAGAATATCTTTTTTGACCCAAAGCCTAGAAGGAGTGTGTCAGTAATTAACAGAGGGTGTTATAGGCCAGAAACATCAACTGTGTTGCTCCAACCAGAGTGATCTGTGGCCTCGGTCAGAGTAATGATTACAGCAACTGCCATGTTACGTAAAATCCATTCAAAACCAAAGTATCGCTTTTCACCTTTCACCTAGTTGTGCTCTTGTTCAGCCTGTGCCTCCCAAACTCCTGCGACTTATGGATTATTCTGATGAATGATAGCTGAATGAGCCAGGTTGTTCCGGTGTTGGAGTTGCCCCTCTGGACTGGGTCATAATCTTCCAAATGTAGGCAGAGTTCACAAACACTGTGCTGAAATGGCTGCAGGTCACAGTTGCATAGCAGATAGTGAGTGAGCAGAGAAGGAGTTTGGAGCTCAGATTTGACTGCGAGGGCCTCCCTTAGCAGATTTAATGACTCAGGTTAAGAACTCTGGGGGACGGAGGCGAAAAGGTAAGCTGTGTTTTTCCAGCTTTCACTGTGCAGTGGAGGTGGGCAGATTTGTCGGGGTGGCCCCTGATGTTGAAAATATAACGGGCTGCTTTTTGGCTGAGGTCCCTTGTATGAAAGGGTCTTTCAGATCGGGGTCTCGTCTTGGTAAAAATGCCGCATGCCCTCAGGCCGAGTTAGTACTGAAGTAAATCGAGCTTTAATGTTACTAGTTCTCTAAAACAATGTGAAAAGGCCTATTTCTCTTAGCCATTTTTCAAAATGGGAAAGACAAGAGAACTGGTGTTAATCTTAGTCACAAGAAATTGCTATAAGAAAACAGAAACTTAACTCCCCGGATCCACACACACATAGAGAAAGAAATAAGACAACTTAAAAGAACTATTGCTGGTGGAGAAAAGTAAGTTAAATTTTAAATAAGACAGAGATTACCTGTTATCTTGCCATTCGGTTGTTATCTCGTAACGCTCGCAATGTGTTTTGTATTGTGGATGTGTGAGGCATACATGGCTCCAAAGATAAAATGCATTCAACTTCATGTCATTCCACCTGTTCTGTGCTGTGCTCAAAGTAGGTGTCTGTATTTTTAGAGGATTATTCGGTGCTCTTTTTTATTTTTCTTTGGAAATGTTATTTTTCAGGATTGAGCAACAAACTTCATACCTAGAAACAGATTTCATATGCAGATTACTACTACAGAGCTGCTGAGCAACAAGTTGGCGATAATTAGATTCTCCATTTGAATATAGAAAATGAATTATTTGATGATTTAGAATCTTTCTACATCTTTTTCTACATTCTAAAATGTCTTTGTCTTGCGTTACAAATCCATATAACAGCTGAAGATATTCCTTGGAGAACCAGTTTTCTTAAAACCTCAGTCTCTCTTAATCTTTCCTTTAAATAACATTCCAAAATCTTACTTGAAATTTAATTTGTATCATTGAAAGAATCAGTAAAGTCCAAGTGTCATTGTCTGCTTTTGGACCTTGTAACCCACACACCCAGAGCTGTATTTCTTGATTTACCTGTTAGAGCGTCTGATTTATATTACCTCCTCCTGACGTCCACGCAGACAAAGCTCATTGGTGGCTGCTATGATTTTTACCCCGCCCATAGCTGGTCTTCTTTCTGCTCCTGGTTATGCTTTAACAACCACAATTGTGAGAGGGTATAATAGAGGAAAAGTTAACTGAATACAGTCTGAACTAAAGACTCCGAAAGAAGGCGGTGAGTAAGTAACTCATATTCGTGTTTTGAAAGGATGTCTGAGTGAAATGTATTTGGTAGTAACTTAATGACAACAAAATCAGTTTACTTTTCTTACTGTGGAGCAGTAAATATAGCACTTTGGAATGTAGTGATCCACTTAACTTGAAGCACATTTTATTTGTTTCTCTATTATTAGTTCTAAATATGTTTTCATGATTCATGGTAACATCTTGTCCTATTATCTGTTGCATGCGAATTAGAAGTTGGGTCCGGTTTCTTCCTGCAGTTGGTATTTGAATTGGTTTATTTTTAGGGATGGTAAGCGAACAAGGCAAAGTATTAAAACTTGTGGAACCAGTAGTACCCATTCATTACTTGTAGAGCCATGTTACATTTGCATCTTAATAAATTAGAATATCCTTGAAAAATAAAGTAATTCAAATAACTCATTTCAAAATGTAAAACTGGCATTTATTATATGTTGTGCAATCTATGAAAAAGTGTTAATTTTTATTCACTTTGAAGAATATGGCATCAGCTAATGTACAGGATATGAGCAATCAGAAAAGGATTTCTAATATGCAAATGTCAGACTGCTTTTAAATCAATTTATTTTCAATCAAAATGTGGTTCAGGTACAATATTATTGCAGCAGGTAATCACTTCTGAAGAAACTGAATTTTTGAGTTGCATTAGCTAATTATATCTCAGTGTGATAAATCTGAGTTTTATTTTGTTGACCTGTGCATGCAGACCTTTTGATCATGTCTTTTTAATGCCAATTTCTGAATTGTGATTTGTCTTCTTGCATAGGTCGCTCTCGGCCTCTGTCCTCCATGTCTGCTCCTCCTGGCTACACTCGACTGGAGCAGAATGAGCCTATGAACCCTCTGCATATCTCTGTAGGAGGCCTCCCCATGCTGGCTTCCATGGCCAGTCCCACCGACCCTCGGTTCCGGCTCAAGTGGAAGCCCATCGTGGCCGTGGCCACATTCCTGGTCTTGGTTCTGTTTCTCCTCATGCACTTTAGTTCAGGCCACTCATACAGCTCGCAGGGCTGGAGACCCTGCCGCGGCAGCGCAGTTAGGGACACTGATTCACAGTACAACGACACCTACCCTCTAACTGCACCTGAACGCACATCGCAGGGAATGCGCTACCGCATCGCGGTTATTGCGGACCTGGACACAAACTCTGCCAGTGAGAAGAAGCTGACGTGGTTCAGCTACATGCAGAAGGGGTACCTAATGGTGTCGCAGAGTGGAGACAAGGTGGCGCTTGAATGGGACGCTGACAAAGTGGTGCTGGAGAGTCACCTGTCAGAGAAGGGCAGGGGCATGGAGCTTTCTGATTTGGTGGTGTTCAATGGAAAACTCTACTCCGTCGACGATAGAACGGGTATCATCTACCATATAGACAGAGATAAGGCTGTGCCCTGGGTTATCCTGCCTGATGGAGATGGGAATGTTGCCAAAGGTATAAGAATTGACTTTTTATCATGCAAGTACTTTCACAAGGTTTTAAACATAATCTCAGTTTTTTTAGTTGGAACTTCCAAGAACAAATGTTGCATCCTGACCTGGTAACGTGGTCTAAATTAATAGTTTCCCAGAATTTCTAAAGTTTTGTCAAGGTTTTTGTTTGGAAGACATCCAGAGAGTTGTCAAACAAGATCACTTTAAAATTTAGCATAAAGTCTCTTTTTGGAAGAAAGAGACTTCTTTACATGGAACCACATTCACATTTGTACACGGTAGCCAACTCGAGGCCTAGACTTAAACCTGCAACCTGCTGATAGAACCTGAATAATAAATATATTATTTATTTATAATAATAAATAATAATAAATTATTTATTTATAATAATAAATATAATATAATATAATTATAATTTATTTATTATTTATAATAATAAATATTATTTATAATAATAAATAAATTTATAATAATAAATTAATTTATTCAGACCTGAATAAATTCAGGTCTGAATTTATTGTTCCTTTTTAATAATTTACAAAGAGTCAAAATGATTAATTCTGGGTTGCATTCAAACATACCCACTCACCCTCAAAGTATTTGGTTAAATGTTGCTTAACAAGTTGCACCTCAGCCATGTGGTTTTTGTAGCCATCAGCAAGGATATTTGAAGAATTTTTGCCTTTAATGTACATTTGATGGGTTCCTGACACAGTCATGGTCTTTATGACCGGAGTCCACAAATTCCGAACAGATTGGGGGAACGTTTGATTTAGTCAGTTAAATTTGTCCATCATCTAGCAAGTTTTGATATCAGTTTAAGATCTTGTTGCACCATCCAGTTTTGTCTGAATTTATACCATCTGACCTAAGCTGTCACCCTAACATAAAAAAAACTGTATTCAGGAAGAAAAAACAGGAACCTTCAAATTTCAAGCTTGCAATAAACTACACCAGGCTCTATGATGAAACCATTTTAGCACTGTCATGAACTAAAGCTGCTGATCTACACAAAAATTGATACTGTGCAACTTGACTATGAACTTGTGGTTGCCCTCAAGAACAATTCAATTAAATCCATCCATCCATCCATTTTCTTACACCCTTGTCCCTAGTGGGGTTGGGAGGTGCAGGTGCCTATCTCCAGCTAACATTCCAAGTAGGAGGCAGGGTACACCCTGGACAGGTCGCCAATCTGTCTCAGACAGGACAAACAACCATGCACACACACACACTCGCACCTCGGGAGAATTTAGTAAGACCGATTAACCTCAACAGTCATGTTTTTGGACTGTGGGAGAAAACCAGAGTACCCGGATAGAACCCACGCATGTACAGGAAGAACATGCAAACTCCATGCAGAAAGACCCCAGGCTGGGAATCAAACCCAGGACCTTCTTGCTGCAAGGAAACAGTGCTGAACAATTCAATTAAATGTCAAATTAAATATAGTTGTGCTTTTGCTTGGCAGGGTTTAAAGCTGAGTGGCTGGCAGTAAAGGATGAACACCTGTACATTGGCGGCCTGGGGAAAGAGTGGACAACCACTGAAGGCGAGTTTGTCAACAACAACCCAGAGTGGGTGAAAGTGGTGGGCTTCCGGGGTGATGTGCAGCATGAAAACTGGGTTCCCAGGTACAAATCTATGAAAGTAGCTGTGGGGATTGAGCCGCCAGGTGAGGAAACTGTTCTATTTATTTATTTTTATCCAATCGACTTCTGGCACTCTTCTTTACGTAATTCACACTTCATTCGTTTCTACAGGATATCTTATTCATGAGTCGGCCGCTTGGAGCGACACCTTACAGCGATGGTTTTTCCTCCCACGTCGCGCCAGCAAAGAGCGCTACGAGGAGACGGCGGACGAGCGCCGCGGGACCAACCTCGCCCTGAGCTGCTCGCCCGATTTCAAAGATATCCAAGTGAGCCTTGTGGGGCCACGAATCCCCACGCACGGTTTCTCTTCGTTCAAGTTCATCCCCAACACAGATGACCAAATCATTCTGGCGCTCAAGTCAGAGGAAGACGCGGGAAAGATCGCGACCTACATCATGGCCTTCACTCTTGACGGACGCATTCTGTTACCCGAGACTAAGATTGGTGATGTGAAATATGAAGGTATAGAGTTTATATAGAAGGCTTAAAGATGGAGACTCTTAGTCTTGAGGCCACTGCACTGTGGTTGAAGATTGTTTACAATCCAGACACTGTTGGACTTGCCACACTTGCTGCTTCCTGGAAATCCATCACTAAAGCCCTTATAGGGTTGTCTTCATTGCAGACAAAAGACTTTAAGACTTAGTCTGCAAAAAATGTTTGTCTTGTGAGTTTGGGAATTATGTAAGACCATTTGAGCATTGTCAGCTTGTTTTCTGGAAGATGAAATGTGGCTTTTGACAGTACTGTAGCCTTTCTTGGAACGAATGTATACATAAAATTGATTAATGAAGCTGTGAGGTTTATGTTGTTTTTTTTTCATTAAGTAATGCAAATTCATGCTCACACTGTACACTCTTGTTTTTCTCTTCTTTGCTCCAATGTAAACACTCTGGACATATTTTTTTTTTATCTCAACACAATCTGAGGAATGTTTTTATAAAACTGGAATTTGCTGTATTGGAAAGTTTTGTTTTATTTTCATGGAGGCGGGGGTGGTGGGGTTCACAGTAAAACATTGATTCTTCTTCTAAAAGTCTTGTCTTTGTTCCTTCGAGTGTGCATGTGACAGCCAGACATTTCTAGCAAGACTTGGTCAATAATGAATTGTGTCCTCAAATAACTTTCAGATCCACTAACAGTTGTGCAACAGTTTGTTGGTTCTGTTTTGCTGTAAAATGAAACTTAGGGGAGAAAGTGGGAGTAGATGACTGCAGCGACAGTATATATCCAACGTTCCCCCTTTACCCTTTTGCTGGAGAGTACAGTGGAGGCAGCGAGGTGGGAAAGGTAGGTGTCTGTATTCAATAAAATGACTTGATATACAGACATTTAGCATTGTATATTGATATAGTGTGACAGAAATTGTTTACTTGACTTAAATTCCAGTCGATAATGCGTTTATCATATTTCCATTTTTTTCGACACTAGAATATGGACGTGTTCCCACAAAATCTACTTGTTGCTTTCATCATTTCTCTCCTGTATGTTTCTGGAGGATCATATAGACTTGATATTCTAAGTAAGTCATCAAAATGGTTTGTCGTTCATGTTAAGAAAACATTTTTGCCAGACAGGAGAAAGGAAAAATGCTTTTGTGGGTATACAATATATAAGTTATTGTCACGCATGTGCTGTCGGATGATAATGCTCTGGCTATTCATGAGCTGAGGGTAAACTTCAGACTCTGTGAATATTTGTTTAACACCGCTATGTGTCCTTGAACTTCTTGCTTTTAGAGAAAATCTCTGAGCCAAATGAAGGCAATGTGAGACTGTCTGGTTCTGAAAGCCCTTCAGAGGGCCGTGTGGAGATCTACCATGATGGGAAATGGGGAACAGTGTGTGATGACAACTGGGACATGGCTGAAGCCCAGGTGGTTTGTCGTCAACTCAACTTCCCAGGAGCCAAATCAGTTGTGATTGGGAAGGACTATGGAACAGGTGTCCTGTACCTTTGATTTTTCCTCCACAAGATGGCAGTAAAATGATTTCCTTCAATAGAGAGCTGTAATTTCAGTTCAATTCGCTTCTCAATCTAAGTGTGTTTGGTATTGCTAAAAGATTTATTTTAAAACTTTTTTCTTTTTTTTTTTTTCTTTTTTAAAAATCATTTTAGCATCTGGACCCATTTGGCTTGATGAGATTGCCTGTACAGGGAAAGAGAAACAACTCGTGTCTTGCCGGTTCAGTGGCTGGGGAATAACTGACTGTTCCCATAAAGAGGATGCTGGAGTTATCTGTGAATCAAGAAGTAAGTTAGAAAATTTGGTCCAAATATATGTGGAAAACTATGTTTTGTGTCATCTGACTGCTGCTATTCATTCTTTTAAAGACTAGGTTGAATTTAATAATATTTTCAATATTCTAGTGGTCACCATGTTTCCATTATACTTATCAGAATTTTTTTTTTGTGTTTCACAATGTGCTTTGTGAGGCTCAGCGTTATGCTCAGTAGAGGTCCTGTCCTTCTGTATGGGCCTGGTCTAGTTTTAAAGGCAATGGAGACATCTTTAAGGCTAAAGAACAGTTAAAGAACAGCTGCATATTCTTGCTCTTCGAATGCTGTTTGTAAAATCTGTTTGCTTCCAGATGATGTGACATTAAGTGGCTCTACACATTCACTGGACCACAGCATCGGCCTCTCTGGTGACCTCGGTCAAATCTTTGACAGTGGTACCGCTTGTGATTTCCTGATCACTTTCCAGACCCCCAATGGAAACAAAAAGGATGATGGGACCGAAGAGGTGATTGAGACAACAATTTGTGCACACAAAGCGATCCTCATGTTATACCCGTACTTCAGTGCTTCAGCGGGGGCAGATAACATCACAGTGACTGTCAGCAAACCCTGCCAGTCATATTTTACCTCCTTCATCAGGTATACTGAAGTTAATGTTTAATTTTTTTCTTCTTAAATCAATTAATTCTTGTTTTAAGTATTTATTTCCCAATCTCTCTATTCACAGGTACCTTTATACCCGTAAGACTGATATCACCTACTCCTCTGCAATGTGTCTCCATCAGCTTGCTTCCGACTTTGGAATTAACAAACTAATGGAGGACATAGGTCGACTGTTTTCTAATATCCTTCCAGATGATACTTCCTTTGACTCCCAAGTTTCACTTTACAAATATGCAGCTGAGTCAAAGGATATGGTCCTCGAGGAAAACTGTGTCCAGTACATGGCCTGGAATTTCCAAAACCTGACCAGTTCTCCTGTTTGGGCTGAGCTTCCTGTGAAGCTTCTTCGTAGTCTTCTCACTCGCTCAGATTTGGTGGTTGCCGATGAGTATTTTTTACTTCAGACACTGGAAAGCTGGATCACAAACCATGGTGGCTCCCTGAGTTCAGAAAACCAGACCGACTTGCTCCATCTCATTCGCTTCCCCATGATTCCTGTTGAGAAGCTGTATGAGCTAGAGACCAACTCTGTTCTCTTCAGTGCTCACAGGGATCTATATCGTGACAGCGTCTTGAAAGCATATCAGTTCAATGTTCTGCTCTTCAGTAATCTGACCCAATTAAAATTAGTCAAAGAGAATGATGATTACAAGCCCAGAATCTACACAGGTGAAACCTGGAGTATTGCTATTGACCTTTCGGCAAAATCTTCGTCATCTCAAAGTCGAAACCAGTACATGAATTATGACTACCGAGATCGATATGGTCGTTACGGTGGTTATTACCCATATCCTACTGCATCCCCTAACAAGCAACTGAGCACACCTCTCCACAACAGCCTTCTGTTTAAGAACAACATGATCACCTGGGAAGCAAATGTTTTGAAAACCCAGAATGAGTGTTCATGGCGAGGTTTGCGTTGTGAATCATTTCCTGCAGCCCGACTGGCTCTCCAGAACCAGTATCAGTCTAAGAGCGGTGTTCTTTTTCGAAACCGCCTCCTGCTGACGTGCCAGGGTAAATACGTCTGTCAGATCCAAGGGTTCAAAGGCGACCTGGCTTATGTGAATACAAATGATACCCAGGTCCTTGCCTATCCCTGTCCTGATGATAAGTATACTTATACATTTGTAGTGAGACCAGAGTATGTGTGATCCACTGAAAAGGGAGTTTCATAAAATAATGACCACGAACGGAGCATTTGTCTTGTACCAATAATTATCAGCTGACTCAAAGCCAATTCAAAGCATTAAATGATTTTTTTCAGTGATTCCAGTTATCAGTAATTTCTATAATAAATTTTGATATATTTGTATCAGCCAATCATATATTTTTTATTATGGAGAAAAAAATAAAGCAACAACAAAACCTTTCTGAGTCTGAATTTTTTTTTAATGCTCTAGGAAATATGAAAAGGAATTAAAAGTCTAGTTCATAGCTGCAATAGAGTTAATGTTGTTTTGGAGGTTTTTTTGCTTATTGTGGACCTATTGGTTTGCAACAATAAATTCTGGGTTTGAATCCCAACCTAGGATTTTTCCTGCATAGATTTTGTATGTTATCTCCATACATGTCTGGATTCTCTCTGGGTACTTTCACTTCCTCCTGAAGTCGAAAAGCACACCTGTTGGGTACAATTTTTGTTGTCCAGATTCTCCCAGTATACCACATTTTCTGAGTTTGTAAACGTAAAAAATGAAGCAGCAACACTTAGACAATCTCATTAATTGTTTTCCCGAAATAAAAGATATGAGACCAATGAAAATTGATTGGTTAGAGGAGAAGAACAGAACATTTAAAAGTAAGTAGAAAATATATATTTTTACCTGTGTGTTTTGTATTCAGTGTTACAAAAACTTGCAAAAGCTCAAGTGGCCTGTTATTCTTTGAGCCTCATCAATAATAATTAAGTGCATGTCACTATATGACATTTCCAGTAAGACTGTGTTTGAACATAGTGTTGGTTTTTTACTCATAAACTGGAACGTGGGATATTCCCACAGGGTTGCATTTTCCCAGCCAATTAGGTTGTTTTTATTGTCTTCTTTCATTTTCACTTCTGATGGTCTTCAATTCACAGCAACATTTAGGTTTGCATGCCAGGGCAAGTAAGCAAGGAGGCAGTACACAGTGATGTTTTAGATGTAGCAAACTGGTTAATCATATGCAAAAATGGATGTTGGCTCTGGGTGTTTAAAAATTACACCACAATTATAGATCTGAGGGTTATAGGAATTTGTCCCGCAATCGGTGGGTTTTAAGTTCCTCTGCCCACCTCTGTCATTGTGTCCTTGGGCAAGACCATGCCTATTGGTGGGTTTATTCAGTCAACACAGGACCAGGATTTGAGTGACTTACCCTGTATGAATTATACACCAGTCTGATATGTTATAAAGGTCTGTGAGAAACTGCTTGTCCCCATTACAGATCAATTTTTCTTTAGGTTTTTTGGTAATCTTGAATCTTTCACATCAAACAGCCTCCTAACATGTTTTGACACATCCACAAACGATAGTGGAATCTCTTGATTGATTGGTTTTTCTGTGAGTAAAATTAGCGGAATATAATCAGAGTTGACAGGTGATTCAACAAGTTATATCTTGTTATAGCTTGTTATATCTTGTTGAATCATATATATCTTGTTAAAAACCTTAGCCATAGTTCACATAAGAAAACCCTTCCACTGTTATATTGACAACACAATGAAACAAGGATTTGCCTTTCTAAGGGACTGACATGTTCACTGACACAGATATTTTCTTTTCAGACATGAACAGATGACTTTGAAAAAGAAACTGTTTTTTGTAAGAAACTGTTTTCAATGGTGCTTTGCTGTTTTTATGAATTGTTCTGAGAATGTACTTCATGTTTAGGAAATGCTGATAATGATTAGATTAATGCACCACAGCAAATGAGAAAAGCTTTACATTTTCATATTTGCATTTTTGGCTATATCATATTGAAATGTTGATATGACAATTGAACAATTCATTTTTCTTAGTTATTTCTCTAAATTTAAGTTTTAAGAAATTTCTAGTATTACAAAGACTTCCCCAGGTTGAAATGGCTGTTAAACAAATCTGAACGTAAAAACAGTGTTTGTTATTCTTTGAGCCTTAAGAGTAATTATTCAGTACATGTCACAACACAACATTTCCAGTACGACATTTTCAGCAAGACTGTCATTTAACAGGTGTTGACAGCTCTAAACTGAAACACAAAGATGTCTACTTTAATAAATTCACTAAAACAAATTCCTGGGAAAGGAGGGGGAGTGCAGAACATATATATTTGAAATCCTTTGCTTTTAACTACACTTTCACAAAGGAGAAGAGGAGAAGTTTGAACTGCAGAATTGAAAAGAGAGGCAGCTCCAGAGGATCAAAATCAGAGGGCTGAAGGTGGGTATTGTTTTATAGGGCAGTAACTTATTATGTAGTCTGGATATCCTTTGTCCAGTGCAGTAATACATAGAGAAAAAAAATGTTTAATTAATTTTATTTTCACTTTAACTGAAATGCAATTGTCAGAAAATGTCATAGATGTTTGTATTTGACTTTAAATTGGCTTAATTTTTTTTTTTTAAATCCTTCTGCAAACTTCAGAAAATTACTGTTTTTCATTTATAGCATATGCATTAATAGTTAATGAGCATTAGTCAAGATCTTTAACTTTAAAGAATCAAAAGAAGGCTAACGCCTCTCACAAATGCACGTTCCTTCTAAATAATAGCAGGTGTTTACAGCATGAATAAACTATTCAGATTTGCTTGTCCTATTTTATTTTTTATTTTTTTAACATTTCTTTTATTAGTCTTATGTATGTGCTACCACATCTGCCAACAGAGTGCCTCTCTTTTGAAGCAAACACTGTATGTATCTTAGCATACTCCTCTTGATCCAATTAAAAACATCTGAGCAGTAGAAACCAATTGAATACATTTCCCCTTTAAACCATCATGTTTCAATAGGTTTGGGGTAAAAGAAAATAAGATTTGATGAAAGACGTATGTAACAGATCCATTTCTTCGAGATAATTTTAAAAAATACATCTAAATGCATGTTTTTCTCTCTCTTTTTTTTCTTTTTACATCTCTACATTAGAGTTTGGACATGTTCACAAAACTACTTACTGCAATATTTCTTGCACTTCTGTATTTCTCCAAAGGAGAATGTGTGCTCAACAATCACAGTAAGTCACTTAAGTTCTTTGATGCATATTGGCCTACTAAATTACAGATATTTGTTTTTCAAGCCTCTATCTGATCTTGCTCAATAGAAAGCAGCCGTGAGCCAAAGGAGGGCGATGTGAGGCTGTCTGGCTCAAGCATCCCCTCAGAGGGCCGTGTTGAGATTTACCATCATATGCAATGGGGATCGGTGTGTGACGACGATTGGGACCTGTCTGACGCCCAGGTGGTCTGTCGTCAACTGAACTTCCAAGGAGCCAAAGCTGCAATGACCTTAGGACAAGGTACTCTTTTTTTTCAGTCATCTATGGAGAGTTTTAACTTCAGAACTACTTTTAAACTAATCTGTGGTCATTTTTGTAATTTCTAGAAGATTTAAGTACTTAATAATTGTTATTCTTTTTTGTCATTAATATAGCACATGGACGCATTTGGCTTGATAACGTCGACTGTAGTGGCCAAGAGCAACAGCTTGTGTCTTGTAGATCCAATGGCTGGGGAGTACATGACTGCACACATGAGGAGGATGCTGGAGTTATCTGTGACACACAAAGTATGTTACCTCTAATATGAAACAATGTCTTTCATTTCACCAAAATCTCTTTTTCCACTCGTTTAAAGAGTAAGTAAATGCAACATTTGGCCACATCCATCTTTGTGCTGCCCTCTTTGAGTGTGTACACAAACCGTTAATGAACAAAACTGATCTAATACTGACCTCTGGTGGACGACATAAGTAATGTCTAAGCAAGAGGAACAGTAAACACCCAACTTGACAAACTGCTTCCTGTCACAAAGATAGCTCTTCTTCCAGTTTGACATGTTGCCTCTATTGACATAACGTTCATGTTTATTCATGATTTATGGTGTCAAAATTACATTTTATTTCTGTTTTTGTCAATGAATTTATCTAACTGGTTATTAAAGAGAATTTTCTAGAAGTTTGGAGGACTGAGGTAATTCTCCATGTCTGTGGTTCATAAAGATGTGTTAATTCCCAGTTTTATACAGAGGTATGTGTTTTGCAGCTTTCATTTTGTTTGGAAATATACCAGTTTGAAACAGTAAGATACAGAAGTAATAGTTTAGAAATTCCATCGAGAATCTTTTTTTAAGAACCAGCATATATGTATATCATCACAGTCAGTACATCTTATTTGTACATTTAAAAACAGTTTAAAGGATCACTTTATCACTCATTGCTGTAAGGAACATTGAACTCGCATTCCTGTCTAAGAGAGAGTCAACTTCCTCAACAGATGTTGGTGGATTAAGAATTTGTTCTGCCCTCTCAATACCAGTTCTTGGAATACATTTCTTATGTAATGAAGCTAACCACTGCATTACATGTTATAATTACTATTATCATTCAATGAAATATATTTAGGTTGTTGTTTACAACAACCTAAATATATTGGTTGTTAAAAAACATATTTAGTTGTTGGTTCTAGATTCTAGATTCTATTTTAATTATTGTCTAATATTTTATGATAGTATTTTTATATTGATATATTATGATATCATTTATATATTTCTTGTATATGTTTTTGCCTCTTCGGTTCTCAGATTACGATAGCACCCAGAGGACCCAGAGTGACTCTATACCCTCTCTGGACCACAGCACCACCCTCTCAGATGATCTCGGAAAAATCTTTGACAGTGGTACCGCTTGTGACTTCCTGATCACATTCCAGACCTCAACTGGAACCAAACAAGAATACGGCACCCCAGAAGAGACTACGGCTGCAATCTGTGCACACAAAGCTATCCTCATGTTATACCCTTATTTCAATGCTTCAGTTGGTGAAAATAACATCACAGTGACTGTTAACACAACCTGCCAGTCATACTCCACTTCCATAATAAGGTAAGCTGAACCTAATTTATGTCTGTGTGTTTATTGTGTAAGCACTTAGTTCTTTTGGAAATGTTTCATAATCTGTTCCATTACAGGTACCTTTATACTCGTCAGATCAATGTGACCTATTCCTCTGCAATGTGCCTCCATCAGCTTGCTTCAGAGTTTGGATTAAGGATGCTGTTAGAGGATGTAGGTCGGGTAATTTCTAAAAGTCTCCCCAATGATGCTTCATTTTACTCCCAAGTTTCACTTTATAAATATGCAGTTGAGACAAAGGACTTGATCCTTAGGGACAGCTGCATCCAGTATTTGGCCTGGAACTTCCAAAACCTGACCAGTTCTCCTGTTTGGGCTGAGCTTCCTGTGGAGCTCCTTCGTGTCCTCCTCACCCGCTCAGATTTAGTGGTGCCTGATGAGTATTTTGTACTGCAGATTCTTGAAGGCTGGATCACAAACAACTCCCTGAGTTCAGAAAACCAAGTCGACTTGCTCCGTCTGGTTCGCTTCCCCATGATTCCTACTGAGAAGTTGTATGAGCTGGAGACCAACTCTCTTCTTTTTAGTGCTCACAGTGATCTATATAGTGACAATATCTTCAAATCATATCAGTTCAAGGTTCTACTTTACAGCAGTCTGATTGAATCAGAGTTAGACAAAGAGGATGATGATTACAAGCCCAGAATCTATACCGGTAACACCTGGAGTATTACTATTGATTCATCAAAATTGTCATCATTAAGACAATCACCACGCTATGTTTATGCTTATGGTTATGGCTACCACAGACGTTCCCAGACTCCACCAACCTCTTCACAAAAACTACTTCACACATCTCTCCACAGCATCGTTGTGTGTGAGGACAACACGGTCACCTGGGCAGCAAATATTTTCAAAACCAGAGATGAGTGTTCAAGGGAAGGTGTTCATTGCAATTCACTTCCTGCAGCAAAGCTGACTCAGCAGAATAAAAATTTGAGGCGTAACATCCGCTTTGAAAACCATGTCCTGCTGACATGTCAGAATAAGTACATCTGTCAGATTCAGGCCTTCCACGATGACATGGCTTACATTGATCAAGCTCTTATCTATCCCTGTCCTGACGACAATTACATTTACACATTTGTGGTGAGACCAGAGTTTGTGTGATCCAATGACATAAAATGATGATTACGGGGTACTGTTCTGGCTCAGGGGTTTACCACAACCCATATAAGGAGGCCTTAGTCCTGGACATGACCGTCACAGGTTCAAATCCCGGCCTGGTGACCTTTGCCGCATGTCTTCCCTCGCTCTCATTACCTGCTTTCCTATCTGGGCACTTTCAAATAAAGGCCACTAGAGCCAAAAAAAAAAAAAAAAAAAAAAGAAACTTAAAAAAATTATGTTTACAAGTTGTATGATCACTTTGTGTTATTAATCTTTAACTGATTTAAATCAAATAGCAAATTTGCTTTTAAATGTTCTTTTCTATCCCTACAACCAATCATTTCTACAACTTTCTATTGTATTTCAATGAATATAGGTGTAATATCTTTCATTTGGGAAAACAATTAAAGTGATTCAAAATGTCATCAGAGTGTTGCTGCTTCTTTTCTTTATGTATTTCAGGAAATTTGAAACTAAAAAGATTTGTTTGGGAACAACATAGTAGATTTTTGGCTCCTAGCGCAGTAAGGAAGAGGTATGATGGATCAGACATTGGCTCTCAAACATGAAAGCGCCCCTTTTGCAATGACCTGTTTGGAAAATCATTTTAAAGCTTTTTCTGCAATGTGGTCATTTATGCTTTACAGTTCAAGTTAAGTGTAAAATGATTTGACATAGAAAAATTTTTTTTAAATAAAGCTACAACAATCTGGTGGGAGAAATGTGCCAAATGTGCCAACCTTCAGTCCTCTCATGTTCACACCCACCATCACCTATAGTGAGTGGTAGAATGTTTACCTTTCCTCATAATGTTGTTATACAAAGGTATCAGTGAGGAAAATTATAAAAGGCCTGTTTCTCTATGATTGAAACACATAATCCTGCTAATCGATTTTTTGAAAAGTGGGGGAAGTTATAAGTAAGTCCAAATGCCAGTTTGTTTAGGCCCAAACACTTGAGCTGCCTGCCAGAAAGCTGAAGCTGAACAGTTTTCTCCCAATGAATCATCAGATCCTCCAAGGCAGTTACGCTTTCAACAAACATAAGATATTTTTGTTTTTGCATTCCTAAATTGAAGCTACACACAACCGAGTCTCACATGCATGCATGGACATGTGGTTTATAAAGTAATTATACTGTGACTAAAGATTTGTAGGTGACTGCAAAAACTTCCATAGTTGAACACATGCAACAAAAAGGTGATCCTTGTTTATGCTTATATGTGATTCATGATGACTCCACCAGTCTGACGTAAGCCAGCAGTAGTGAAGCAGTCAGAGAGAAGAGGGAGTATTGGATGTGAGAAATGCCTGTTCAGAAACTATTTACCATAATAAAAAGTTCAGATATTTCATTATTGGTTATCATTTGGGCATGACTAACTGTTTTTCATAATTTAAATCTTTACCCACCAAATATTTCATTCAACAAGTCATGACTGTTTATTTGTTTGATTCGCTCCAAAATTGTGAAATTCTCTTGAGTGACATTTATGAACATGACTCTTTGTATGTAGTTTCATCACTTGAACTCCAAAATTTCTCAATTTTCCAAACTGGCTACAACAAAACACACCCAATAACAAACAAGACAATTTTATGAATCCCTAGATGCAAGTGACAAACATTCAACATATTTACACAAAAGACAATATACTGATAAAAGAAAATGAAATAATGTTTCAGTTTCAATGTTTAATGCAATAATGACGTGGTATAAAGCAAGTATAAACCCCATGTACAGGTCATGTCAGCAATGGATCTTTAGAATGACAATAAAATACCAACCTGCTCATGAGAACAATAACGAGGAGAGTAACAAAATGTATTCATGCAGAAAGTATTTGCTATTCGCATTCTGTCTTGCATTCAAGTGTACCAAATCTGAACACATGCAGAATGTTTATTATAACTAAAATATGGAAATGTACCAGCATATGGCAGGTTATTTTCAAAAAGTGGCAAACAAAGATGCAAAGATTTGTCTGAAGCTAATATAATATTATATACTATTATATTTTGGAACATAAAATTTTTCTTTTCAGCTAATGCAGAGATGAAAAAAATCAAACCAAACAAGAAGTTTGATTTGATTCAACTTCAGACAGTCAGAAATAAAATTCTCTTTTTATTTGCTATATATAAACTTCTGATTTCAACTATAAGTCATATATACATTACAGAGAAAGTGCTGTAAATTAGCTCCCCCTATAAGCACCATTATACAGGCATAGAACACTTGTTTTACTCATTTTGTCTATGTTAATTTGTATCTGTCCCTATCAGGAAAAACTTAACATGTAAATACACAGGGGGTTATTAAAAGTGGCACACATATCTTACAGAGATGAAGGGATCCAACCCACTTTGTCACATCTGGACCTGTGTTACAAGTGTTTTCAGAAACACCAAAGCATATGGCAGGTTAAGAAACAGATATCAGCTTTAATTAGGTGGTCACAATGATTTTATTGGAAAAAAATTGTTCTTCTGAAATTTACAGCGTCATTTTTAGGAAAGGTAATGTCTTTTCTCTTTTCCCATCAAAGGCTCTTTCAAATTCATTTCTAAACTCTACAAAGTAGTTTAAATTACAAGTCATTTCAAGAGCTACCCTCAACATGGCTACAAATCGGGGACTGGTGTTATTGTGTTCTGCAGAGGAAATGACTAAGTAATCCCTTACGAACGTTTACAGATGTCCATGAGGTAAAAGTGAAAGTCCCTGTGAGCGTGCATGTTAATTGCCCAACAACAGATCTATTGTAACAGCATGAAGAATCACAGGAAACATTGTGAAACCTTTCAGCATACTCACATTGACAAATATGGTTTGACCCTAAGTTGGAGGCAGGTCAAACCAGTTGACCCTTGAGTGTGTGATGTGGTTATGTTATTTATTGTTTGAGGGTCTGTAAAGCAGATGTTTTCCCACCTCCATTATGTCCCTCATGCAGTTTGTAAGACTGATTCACTGTCCTGTAATGTCACTGTTCATATGTGTATGGCTGCACTGATGAATGGAAAAATCTTTGGAAATCCCCTGTGTTTATGGATGGGTAATTAGTTGAAAACTGCAAAATGGTCAGGTCATGCACAAAGTGTGCAAGCACCCGGGAACAGGAGGCGTGAGTTAGGATGTGGGCCTGTACCACAGCACCCACCAGTTCCCCACAATGAGACCCTCTTTTTATGCCTTATTGAGCTCTTCCTTTAGAGACTATTCCTGGCTAAGAAAGTCTGTAATTTAAGGCATAAGGGCCAGTCCACCGGGCCAGCTTCAGGCCCTTTTTTAGCATTTCAAGAAGGGGGACTGCTTACATTGCACTTCTTGGACAAATCCACCTCATTTTAGCTAAATTAAATCCAAATGTTGATATAATAATGCAGGTCCTGAATCATGAGAAATGTGTCTAAAATGAAATCTGCAAAGCGGAAAGACACACAGGAGGGTCAGGTTGTGAGGTCATTTCAAATATGCCCAGAAGCTTGTTGACCCAGTGTTTTAGCATCTTTGATAAAAGGAAGCTGAATGTTTGGAGAAGAGGAAGGCGGGTTATTGCCCAGAAGGCGGCATCTGGTGCCCCTCCACTGCCTCCAGTAAACCTCCAGAGTCAGACCGAAGCAAATTCCCAACCATGTGGGATGTGTCACTTCCTTTCGTGTTTCTTGATCCCTGTATTACACCCTGACGTATGTGTTATTGTCCCTTATACGCCTTTTGTTTCTGGTAACTTCCATTCTGTTTTCGAGTCACACAACTTATTAGGAATTTTCCTAATATAACTGGCTCCACTTTTACGGGTAAGTGAAATGGATGTTCACAAGAGGGACGATACACCGATTGTGTCATCCTTTTGCTAGTTTTCAGTCAGGCATCCACCGAGAGACCTGTGGAAAAGAACCGAGGAAAACTGCTAAACTATGACAAACAGTGGAAATATTTGCCAGTGGCGAGACCACTGACTGTCAGCAGCCAAATATGATGTCAGCGAGCAAAGCAGCCACAGTCCTTACTCCATCTTTTCCCTTCTCTTATTTTTATTGTCAATCATCACCACTATTAAACACAGCAATTCCTCATCTTTCAGAGGCACTGTCAAAGAGGTGAAGTTTCCAATAAACGAGCAGTCTATTTCTGTCCATGCGTCTAGGAATACAAATAATGTAAGAATATGAGAATATGCGTCTTTTACTGAGAAATGGAGGCCTTTGGGTTGCTTACGCCAAGGGACTTACCAGATTGAATCTATTAAGGATGAGGGGATGATGTCACTGTTCACCACCATGCCAAGTCTCCTACAGACCTCTTTGGTTTTTCAGGAGTTCCTGATAGTGAGTCTGCATACATAAACACTCTCACTGAAACAAATCATTGATAACTGCTGGGTGGGATGAGGTTTACTCAGCATGCTATCTTATTGGGAAGGGAATTATTCAGGATTATAGTAAAACATTCTTAAAGTCATTAGGAGAACAAAGACAGCTGCTGCTTCGTATCGTAATGTGAAACATAAAATCAAAGAAAATTTCATTCTCTATAGATGCTGGTAAAGAATTCAAAATTAGATATTGTTTTACTCAATACAGCAACAGTACCAACAAAAATGTATATTCTCACTGTGAAAAGCTCTGGGAAATCCTAATCCCTAATAGCTAGTCTTACCCATTTTTGGCTGGAATAGGTTTATTGGCATTACTTCTTGCCATCTGCCACTCTCTTTCACACTTCTATGGAAAGTTTGGTTCATGCATCACTTTCAACTGTGAGACGTTTGAGGGGTTTCTTGTTTGCACAGCCTGTTTCAAGTCCCCCTACAGCATCTCAGTGAGATTAAGATCTGAGGTTTTACTCCGCCTATGACTCTCCTAGTCTCGTATTGCTCACCGGATTTATGTGCCCATGTTTTATTTTAACCATTTTAAAAGGAAATTAGTTTGTGGGTGTCCTAATTAGTACCTCACCAAAAGCTGGATATTATTCATTATTATTGCACTTACCGATCCTTTGTATGCATGGTTGATTATTGTGCATCATCTTTATTTGTAATTCATAAAAATGATGCCGATATTTATCATTGTTAGAATGGTTTTTATGAGAGTTTTTGAGTCCAAGTTATGAAATTGTTTCTGCTCTGTACAAGCTTCATCCCTGTTAGTTGTTTGCTAGTCAACTGCATGACAAATGACAATATCAGTTCTAAAATAATATCACCTCCTTTCTTTAAATTTACATTTCAGGAGCTTTAGAGGAGCTTTAGGCTGTCCAGATACATAGACCTTGTGAATTTTCCTAAAACCGCCTGGCTGAACTTTGCTCTCATTTCGCTAACGATCTCTTATGATACAATTCTTTGAAAAGTATTTGCCTCATCCAGTTCAACTCTGTAAATCTGCAGATGTAACTATCGTCCAGTATCTTGCTACCATCAGTGTGTGAATGTGTGTATGAACGGGTGAATTAATGTTTTATGAGGCACTTTGGAGTCCTTTGGAGTAAATAGATCCCTAGACAAGTACAGCCCATTAGCCATTTTTTTTGTGGCTTTTTTTCTTTTAAATCTGCTTCAGAGCCGAATGAGCAGGTCTACAAATGACAACGTGTTGCCCATGTTCTGAGAAAATAACATTGTTTCACACCATTACACCATCAGTATCGTGTTAAATTGTTTGTATATTGTTTAATCTATTTTTTCCTGAAATGCTGGGATAGTACAGCAAAATCTAATGGGACACATAACATTGTTGTGAAAATTTTTTCTCAAAGATTTCAGGGATGAATTCGATGGTATTTGCTCACTCAGTTTTTGGTACAGGTCCCGAGACAAATAAACAAATAAAATAAAATGACTTAAAAACAAACAAACAAAAAAAAAAAACAACAAAGATGGACCTTTATATTAATTTTGGTTAGCAGTGTTTTTGTTTTCACAGCTCTCCTGTTTCTACTGCCTCTACTGTTGAAACCTGAAGTCAGCTGATGAAACCTGTAATGCTTCAAATGTAGCTTGGAGTTCTTTGTGATGTCCTGGGCTAATTGTTACAGATGTGCCAAGCTGGTTATCCTGCTGCTCCTTGTTTTCCCCATTTGGAAATGATGAATCTCACTGTGAATTGGTCGATTCGCATACCCTTTGAAAATGTTTTTCAAATGAATTGATGTTAAGAACTTTGTTAAGAAACAAAGTTCTAATATCTTTAGACTGGGGCACAAACTATCACTTTGTATCATCTTTTAGCCTATTTTATGTTGTGAAACCGGCTCTATCCGAGTGATTTGTTGTTTCCACCAACCGTTCTGGCAGTAATCAACAAGCTTGTGAAACTAAGCTTTCCAAAAATAACAAGTGTTTAGACACAGTCGATTCTTGGTTTAACAAGGAAGGAATTACATTTTCGCAAATGGCCATGTTTCATTACTTGAGTTTTTAATCCCCTAAAATAAATTAAATTACAGTTTCAATTTAGTATGGTAGTTTTATCTTTCTTGTATCTTTGTCTGGTACTACTGTTTTTCGTGATCTAAAAAGCGGCAAAGTCAAGAGAAAAAATATAGAAAAGTCTGAAGGAAATAAGCAAACTCAAGGAAAACTAGAAAGAGCAGCAAAGAGAAATATATTGTCTTATAAGCTGAGTTACTAGGCAAGGCAAGGCAACTTTATTTATGTAGCACCTTTCAGCCAAAGACAATTCAAAGTGCTTGTACAAGAAAGTTAGGAACAACATACAAAGCTAAATCCATTTACTGGATGTAGCTTTGTATGGAATTGGACAAAAAATAAAAAGAATCTGATTCCACTATTTCTGTTTCTGTTTATGAATATTCACATTGCTGCAAAGTTGGATGTTACAGAAAGTTGGAAAACAAGCAATTAAAATCCCTAAAAAATATACTACTGTTTTCGAAGTATTAATCTTTGGTGCACAAATGGTCGGTGCATAGTTTAACATTATCATCTTCAGAAAGTTGAAAAAAGAAAAGAAGTCATCTTTGTTCAATGACGTCAGAAGTAAAACCACATATTTAGATTTTATTTTTAGGTTTAAAATGATGAAAAACTAAATAATTAATAAACAGGAAAAAAAAAAATCCTATGCTGTTTTAGACAGACATTAAATACTGTATCGGTAAGAGGCGCTGTTTCTTCTTTTCAACTCAAAAATGTTCCGTGTATTTTTCACCACACAAAAAAAATAAAAATAAGTAAAATAATAATAATAATAAAATAAAAATAAATAAATAAAAATACAGGAAACAAGAATATCATCATAAACAGTTTAGATGAGAATGTTGATGTATTTGTTCATTTTATTGTATTATTTTTAAGGATGTTTGACCATATGCATTCAAAAACCCTCAACCGTACCTAATATGGGCAGTGATGTCACGAGGGATGACGCATTAGTGCCGATTGAGGTTTGGAGGATGTCAGAATAAGAGAATTCTGGTTAGTTTTTATCGTTAGTTGCTGGATACTTTTTAAATTTTAAATATGAAGGGAATCTTAATCTAAGTTTCTGCTCATCCAGCTTCGACCAAAAACAGAAAAAAACAACAACAACTTCAATTTAATGTTTTGTAGTTTGGAGTAATCAGTTTCTGATATAAATAAATAAATAAATAAATAAATAAATAAATAAATAAATAAATAAAAATACAACAAATCTAACAAATCTAAATGATTCAAGAACATTTAAGATAAGATGAGACTTCTCAATGGCTATTCACTTTAATGGTTGCACTTTCACTGCATATGAACATGATGTCGAAAGCACCTTATCAAAATATGGACACTAATATCACATCATGAAAGAACAAACTTTACTAGAACAGGTTAAGGGTGTCAGACTGTTAGAAACCATATCTACTTTTTTATTTTTGTTTCTGATGAGTTTGTTAAAATTTATCTGTCTTTATTTTGTAGAAAACAAAATAATAATTTTGCTCAGCTGCTCTTAACACGACAGAAATCTTCCTTACGGGTTTCTGACCACTAAGGCTTGAGATGTCAATTTTTAAAATAAAATATTTTCACGAGTATGAATGGACAAGAAAATGTTTCTAAAAAAAACGTGTGAGCCTTACGTTAAAAACACTCTTCCTTTAAATGGGCAGTGACGTCAGAAAACATTTACTTTGCCAGTTCAAGTTCAGGTGTGAAGGAACCCAGAATTTCACAAAAGGGATGAAATTTTTGGTTCTGTTTTCTGGTGATGTCACGTGAAAACATCTGAAAAGAAATTCAAACCAATTTAAAATTTCTAATCAATCGTTATAAACCTAAACATAATAGCTTTTAGTCATTGTATTTGTGTTTCAAAAGAAAGACAACTTATGTTTTCCACCTCAGGTTTATGACCAAAAACATATGCACAAAGCGTGCACACTCCAGAAATATTATCCTTATTAAGATTCTTTTTTTTTTTTTTTTTTACAGAAGCATGGAGGCCAAGCCAGGCAGTTATCTACGGGACACAGGTTAAGTTTAGTTCAAGAAGTCATAGATTTAATAAATAAATCTAAGACTAATAAGATTAATAAGTTTTTTATCTTATTAATAACCCAATATGACTAATAAGGTTTTTTTTTTATGTAAAAAAGGAGAAGGTCAGTGTGACTTAATTATCCGGCCTCTTCGTGTAACTGACGTATGTCAGATCGGAGCTGACGGAGTTTGTCCTCACATGTGAAAAACTGGGAGGCCCTGACCTCTCAGCTTCACCGCCCTGAAGAAAAGGCGGAGCCTGATGCCTGCAAATAAAACTCGCCTTTCTTCTTGTGGAAAACAGACAGGGATCAAGTGTGATCGGCATTGCAAGCTGGAAAGACCCTCGACTCGCCGCCTCATTCTTTTGACAGTCAGTTTGCACCGTCCGTTTTGCAGCAGGGGATCATTTCACTTCTTTGTTAGGCTTCAGCCTTCACAGGGTACTCTCCACTGCGCAACCTCCTTCTTCTGAACCCCCTTTGTAAGTTGAAGGTTTTTAAAGATGAGCTGCGCAATGAACAGCTGTTTGGTCGCTTTGGCGATCCTGTTTCTGTGGCGCGTTGAAGAAATGGCAGAAGCCTGCAGCTGCTCCCCTGCGCATCCTCAACAGGCTTTCTGCAACTCAGACGTCGGTGAGTTCACTTTACGGCTAATATTTATAAAACTGTTAAGCAAAAGATGCATTCGTTTGTGTTGCACATAGGTCGTCCACTGTCTCTCGAAAGACTGTTTACTTTCTATTCACGGTAAAAAAAAAAAAAAAAAAAAAAAAAAAAAAAATTTAATGTAGGAGGATTAAGTTTTCTTGCCACGTCCCTCCCCTTTTACCCAGCTAATCATCTGTTGATATTCCTGAATCTTGCATTTGCGGTTTCTGCACTCTCTCCTGTGATATTTCTTTCCTCAGTCTTAATTGTGTTTATATAGCACATACATCTGAAGTTTGAAAACGTTGACATATTGTAGTATTTCCCATTGATATTCTGTGCAAACATAGAGATTTTGGCAACATATGAACGTTTCCTTATTGGCTATTTATTTGTTTTCTTTCATTTTGCGAAGGTGAAGTAAACATTTCACCTTTTACAAGACACTCCTCGTTTCTTCCTTTTAAGAGATACCTTCAGCTAACAGGGACCAGCTTGTGCTGTTATTTGAATTAGGGTTTCTGAGCCCCACCCCCTTCCACTCTCTCCTTACTCCATAGCAGCCTGAATGTGTGGCATTTATACAGAAGAGAACTCATTTAGTGATTTTTTTTTTTTTTTCCCTTAGCCTTGGGATTCCTCGGCTATGGAGATTAAAGAAACTCTCTCATTTTTTCTTCTTTTTTTTTCCTGAAGATATTACTGCCAACGAAAACCTGGTTTTGCTTCTTTCTTTTTGTCGTTTAGATGGAGCAGTTTGATGGCTGGGGAACAGGGCATGAATGTTTCAGACTATAGAGCCCAGTTTTTGCTACATCAAACTGGCGAATACTTCAAAGAATTTGAAAAATTTAATTTACGTGGTTGCATCATTCCGTGAACGTTCCCAGTGTGTGAAATGGTTGTTTTGCCATTGCTAGATAAGGTTTACAGTGGGAGAAACCCAACACCTCTAATTACAGGTATCAACCTAGGTACCTGTTGACTTTAAGTGAGCCCTCGCCCCCTCTCTCTTCCTGGAATGAGTTAGTCATGTTTAATCATTGTGAGTAGATAAAAGAAACTCATCTTAACTCTTACGTCATTGGCTTTTACTTGCAGTACGGACATTTTAAATCTGCTCTGAATCCTGTTTTTATACATTTTGTCAGCCACAGGCTCTAATAATTTTTAGTAGACTTTTAATGTGGCAGAGCTACACAAAGTAGCACATAATGGTGAAACGGAATGTAAATGATTGCATATTTGCAAAAAAGTATATAATTACCAATAAAGATATTACACTTGTACCCCTAAATGAAGCCAGTGATGTGGTCAGGAAGCTAAGGTAACTCGGGCGTAAGTGCCTGTGAACTGGTCAACTCTAACCCTGGCACTCCACAAATCAGACCCGTGGAAAAGTCGTTGAAGGAAAGCTCCCCGTTTGCAGTTTCTTTAGGCCATGTAGGAATCTGATGTGCTGGAACAGAGAAACCTCAAAACCATACAGGACAGCAGATGCTGAGGACCAGATTAAAAACCACTGCATTAAAAGTATAAACTGTTTGTTCTGTGATAAGACTTACAATGGCTACTGTCGGAACAAGTTGGCCTTTGAACGACAAAGGTTACTTTGGTCAGATGAGACCAAAATTTAGCATTTTGGTCTCATCACTCCAAAAGACTGTGTAGTGAAACACTGAGACTGGACATCACATTGAAGACACTACTGTCACACAAGGTGATGGAAGCATTATTCTGTTTGCATGTTTTTCTTCAGTAATTGGCTGAGAAGATGGGTGGAGTTAAATGTAGAGGATTTATGAAAGAAAACATTTAAATTTGGGGGGGAGATTAACCTTCTGTCAGAACAACAATCCTACTCATAAAGCCACCGCTACAGGAAGTGGTTTACTGAATAGCATTTTCGTGTCTCTTATGATGCATCTGCCCAACTACCGATATAAATTCACAGTCTGTTCGTATTCAATATGATGGAGTCTGAGCAGTTTTCCAAAGAGGAATTGTCGAAAACTTTGAAAACAATGTATCATTTCTCCTTCATTTCACTGTTGTACACTATTTTTTGTTGGTCTCATAAAATCCATTGACGCCTGTGGCTGTAAACCAACAAAATTGTCTCAGGAAGGCACTAGTTTTTTTTGGGGTTTTTTTTTGGTTTTCTAAACCCAGACAGTGAGGAGCTCTGACTAAGCCAAGATGCTGATAGTCACCTGAACTTCCTGACTGATTCATTGAATCAGAGTCTCTGAGGTCAGGTCCTGACACGATGCTAATGCTGACACCTTGGCTGCAGCTTCAGCACCATGGATAGACCCTTAAAAAAAAATGTTTTTGACCTCCCAGACTTATTAAGTCTGGGAGGTCAAAAACATTCGAACTCTCTAAACAGCAGGGTTATGAATTTTCTTAGTGCTTTGATTTCACTCGTGGTCCACTTTGTGAGCCATAGAACTTTTATGTGAAGATGAAGCGTAGAGAGTAATGTTTCTGTATAAAACTAGCTTGGTAAGCAGACTTACTAAATCTCAAATTTCTTAATTTGCCAAGATGTAGGGAAGTGCAGAACATTCTATAACACCAATTGCTCAACCTCCTGTGTAGAGGATCCTAAAAAAATGGAGAACTGGAAACATTTCATCACAATTTCACTGTAAGTTGAACTACTGCAGTGAAGTGACGATAATGAGATACAGTCTTTGGTAGAAGCTTTGTCACCATTTTCTTATGGGAGTGTGTCATTCTTACTCTATTATAGCAAACTAAATGCTGAACTAGAACCCCTCATGTCTGTTTATCCTATCTGAGGATGTATCAAAACATTACTGATAAATGAAAATCCATCTCCTGGCTTTTTGCTTGAGGCAGAAGATTTTCAGGAGCCAGATGGTGTCCTCATTATGCACTTTTTTGCATTAAAAAAAAAAGATAATCATCTCCCTTTTCTTCAAGGAGGGTGAATCATTTGAGACCATGAAAGTAGAACTGAGCCTAAACTTTGCTTCCCAGATAAACACACATCTCTTCAAGCTGTGCAAACAGTGCTGACACTGAAACCAGGAATCTTTACTTCCTTTCTTTCTTTTCCTCTCACTAAAGCTGCTCGATTCTCCAGCGCGTACTGCAAGCAATAAGTCACTGGTTTTATTCAGGAACTTGTTGAGAGACTTGCCTTTAAAAACAACATATGCAACCACTTGGTAACATCTGAAAAGGGCAGTTCAGCGTTAGTTTATTATCATGCTTTATTCTTTTTACTTTTATGGTAATTGTAAATTACCAGAACGGTTGCCCAACTTGACTCATGCAGTCAAGTTGGGCAACCCTGCATTTCCTACGAAAAGCAAGTCTTGAAAAGGCTTTGCAGTTTCCACTCTTCCAGCTCTAAATGACTTTACTGTGATGTATGGAAAATGTTTCTTTGCTGGACCCATGAAGCTACGGAGACACTGCACGATTTATTTATTTATTTAACTCAATTGTAACTACGGTAGTTAAAAATTTGCATCAGTCTGCAGAGTAGGGTCATTTGTAATTGTGAGTTGGCATGAAAAACTGTTTGGGTGAGGTTTGAAAGTCTTTCAAATATCACTGCTGTCATTTTATGAAGAGCAGAATAGAAACAGTCTGTCCAAATCCTGAGAACATTTTCTGTTACCTCCACTTACTGATGTTTGTTTATCTCTCTTGGACGTTTGATGCATTCAATGAGCTTTTGTTAGCTTGATAAAATTACATTTTAGCCTAATGTAGATAAGGAGGGCTGTTTAAAACAAACGTAGAAATAAAACAAAACGCTAAATAACTTGCTTTGCAGAGGGATTTTTGTGTCATATAAACAAACAAAAAAAGTTTAAATTTTTTTTTACGCCCACACATAACTGAAAGAGTTGTTTTTGAGTCTTTCATATTTCTTTTGTTCAGCCTTTGTGGCTTTTTAGAGGAAAACAGGTTCAATTACATGACATGCATGTTCCTTTTTTCGCCGCCTTGTTTTTTTTAATCCACTCCCATAACCACAGTGCCATTTTGCAAAAAGTTATGTTTATTGTTTGAGTAACTGGAAAATTCAATGCTTCCTTCAGTTCCCAGTTTTGTAAACCTCACAGCTTTCTAAGGGGCTTTGTCAGCCTCTTTCAGTAACTATCATATCCAAGGAGAGATGTATATAAATATGGTACGGGAGTGATGAAATAAACAGTTTTATAGTTTTCGGTGATTACTGTGGGCAACATGGTGGTGTGATGGTTTGCATTGTCACTCCAGAACAAAAGCGGACATTGTATGCATGCAGGTTCTTCCCGTTCCTGTGTGGGTTTCCTCCCACATTCTCCCTACCCAACCTTTAGGTACGAAAAACAAACCGGGATAGGAAAATGAATGATGATATTGGCTAAATTCATGTTATTTTGAAATGGTTAATAGGAAAATATGCATTTGAAGTTGTTGTTTTTATTCTCAGTATATTTCTGTGTCTCGTGGCTACAAATCCACAGATCTGACTTTCTACACATTTAATTATTTCCCTCAAGGCTTTCAAAATGCTTTTGCCAAGACGTTAACGCGCGTCAATTGAAACTTATTCCTCAAAAAAATCTTCAAGATGTAGATAGTTTTAAGAACTTGCAATGCTGATATAATCAGAAGCTTTGTGTTTAGATGTTTGTCCATAAATTTTAAATGCACCTACCTATCAATTTTCGAAAGCTCCTGAATCTGAATGATCTTATTCAAATTTAATAGCATTGAGGCAATCCATAATTAATTCATGATTAGACTCAAATTAAAAAAAACACAAGCAAGCCTGGTCATCTAGCTGGATTTTGGTTACATTTTTGGTGTATTTTTTTTTCTTTACTCATCAATGCTCAGCTTGAGAAAAGCAAGCAAACCTCTAGTTTCCTATAATAGGACAACTTCTTTATTGGAAAACAGCTGTGTGCTGAAAATCTAAGAGTGTCTAATAGACTCTAGTCAACACAATTGTCCTCGGCTAAGAAGTTGACCTGCCTAAGTGTTTTGGAAACTTGGAATTGTTTTTGTTTTTTTTACCTCTTCTACCATATTTTTTAACCTCAAAATAATACAAAGTCGGATCTAAAAAATTGCATTGAAAACCTTTCTTTTCACTACAGAAAGGAATCAAATTTCCGATTAAACCCCAAGTCTTAAATTATCTCTAATATTTTTGAAAAATCATTGTTAGCCATGGAAATTTTGTGTTAATTAGTGTATTTGATTAAACATTGAGGAAGCAAGATGCAGTGTGACTTAAGAAAATAAATGCCACTTGTAATCTATTTTATGGTAAACTAATTGGTTTGTTTTGATCTATGTATAAAATCTCTAAGTATGATAAATCCTTGAGCTGCAATAAAATACTTCGGATTACTTTAAAATAGAAATGAGGTGCAATACTTAGTCTTGATGGAATAATATAGCTAATTTGCAATCCACTACAACAGAATTAAACAAAAAGTTGCAGCCTACACATATTTGCAGTATCATGTTTTTATTCCCTTTAGTCTCGTGCTCCAGTTTCTTTTTCTATTATGGTTTTCCTATGCGTTTTGCATCCGTCCTACTTTGCTTTACCAACTGTGATCTGAATAATTCTGCACATTTGAGCAAAAGAGGATTATCAATAATCCTCTGCTTGGGCAGAAAACTTCCAAGTGTTTCTCAGCACCTCAGCATGGCTTCCAGAGTGAACAGCTGGGGAGGAAATCTTCAAACAATAGTTTTTTCCTCATAAACATGACATATTTTAAGCTTCTTCTTTCGTTGTTCTGTTAATGTGTCTCCTAAAAACAACTGCTTTGTGTTGATGATGAAAAGTCTGAACATTGTCAACTAGAATCTTACAGAGTAATAAATTCTATTCTGTACTTACAAGGAAGTTATTGCTGTAAGGGTGACAATTGAATGATATATTCCAATTTGTTTTTTAATTGTTGAGCAGCAGCAAAGTTTTCTACAACCTTCAGGATATTAGTGATCTAAGCCCTGGTTAGTGGGTTTAAAATACACTAAATTTTGTTTTAAAAATGTATGGATAACTATTTTGTCTCTAAAAGAACTGATCTTCTTTTTGAATTCAAAGGAGAGATCCAAAGCTATAATAAAACAGTGACTGTATGAAGTGAAAGGATCACAATGGGTGTGAAGAAAGTCCAAACATGGAATAACTTCTCTCTTGGTAACTTTGACATACAGGGAATTTAAAGGCCGTCCACGCCATTGTATGATTGACGGCTTCAAGAAATTGTTAGTTATTTTATTATTAAGGGGAAAAAAAAGATTTGGCTATCACTCTCAAAATGATGAAAAGGAACAACATATTTCATAGAGATGGCAAATGATGAAAACAAGACTGGGCTGAGAATAGAACTTTGAACTCGCTGAATAAGAGTTGTTGCTGTTGAATAAAAAGTATGGCTTGAGAAGCTCCTGTTGAATAAATAAGACCTGGCCAACCAAAGATTACTCCTCAATACCAAGCCCCTTTGTGCTCCTGCCCTTGTACCTTCATACTACTCTCTACGGTGTCAAGAGCAGAACCTGAGTCTAAAAGCACCAAAACAGTTGACGTCTTAGAGCAAACATAAAATAAGGTCATTAAACATTCTTAAGAGCTGTTTTGGTACAATGAAAAGTTTAATGATTGCTGTTTGGCTCAAGTCTGCAACAGACTTAAAAAAAAAAAAAAAAAAGTACAAAGTTTTCAACAAACTTGGAATAAAAAAAAACTTGGCTCACTTATTAGAGACAGCATGATTTAAATAGTTGTTCTTATTTGGTAAAGCAGTAGGTAAGTGTTGATCCATGGAAATCTGCAGCTGCCACCTTGAGAAAGCAAAGACCAAACTGGAATTTGAGAAAGAACATCTGGTTAGCATTAACTCTGTCGCTGGTTTCCCCCTCTTAAAAATGTAAACTGTAAGCCCTTTCCTTTTGCGGTAGTGTTAGGAATTTACAGTAATACTTTATGCATTATGCAGGTAATCCAGAGGTATTTGGTTCCAGTTGGTGCCATATTTTGTGCTGAGGGTATGAGCTGCTGCTCTTTTGTTTTTTTTTTTTTTTTTTTTCTGAGCTCACGAGGGAGGAACTGAGGCAACATGCATTAAAAAAAAATAAAAGAAGTGCTTGATTTGCACGTCAGCACCTCTATCCAGATGGCAAAGCCGGCTGATAGAAAGAGGCCTGCAGGCAGGCAAAAGGGAAGATATTTTGTTCAGCTTTTCAAAGACTGCTGACTGGCTTCCTCCTAACTAGGCCTGAGAACCTACAAGCAGGCAGCACACATTCCTCTCTTTGACTGCAGCTGATGAAACACTCATGTGCTTCTGTCTTCTCAGCAGTTGGCACATGTGAGCCCTCAGATACACAGTGCCTTGCAAACGTGTTTGTGCCCCTTGAATGTTTATGCTACTTAAAACTCTACAAACTTTGATGCTTTTAATATTTTTGCAAGTAACCAGAACTTTTTTGTGAATTGAGCTCATCCTATGTTCATTATTTCTAAAATTAGCTTTCAAGTCCAATCACTTGTACAACTTTTTGGGGCTGTCTCTACCACTTTTGCATATATAGATTTTTTTTTTTCTTTTGTCTATTCTTCTTTGCAACTCCAACTCAGTCAGTTTAGATGAGTAGCATCTGTGGAGATCAGATTTCAAGTCACTTTAATACATCTTTGATCTGAACCGACTTCTTTGTCTTCCCTTGCCAAATAAATGGTGGCGATTATGTCTTCAGATATGTTGTTGAAAAGGGACAAAAAATAATGTTCACATTTAGCCAAGCATTGTCATTTTTTTGTCTTTTGAAATAAAGTCTGCTCATCTGGGTTGCTGTGTGTGTCTGTTTAGTTATTAGGGCGAAGGTTGTTGGAATGCAGGAAGTTGAGAGCGGCAACGATGTCTATGGGAATCCCATCAAACGTATACGGTTTGATGTCAAACAGATCAAGGTATGAGAGCAAACTGTTTTGATTCTCTTTATGACTCTAAATGATCGGTATAGTAAATCTGCTTTTTGCCATTTGAATCATCAGATGTTCAAAGGTCCCACTCAGGATATTGATGCCATCTACACTGCACCAACTTCAGCAGTGTGTGGAGTGACTCTGGACACTAATGGAAAGAAGGAGTACCTCATCACTGGTATTATGTTTGCCTCATCTCCAATTATGTGTTTTAATATTTGAAACGTTGTTCAAAATGGATCTGTATATCCCTTTTTGACATTTAGAATTTCTTCTTCTACGTTATTTCCCTAAATGTAGGTAAACTGGAGACAGATGGGACAATGCACATCACCTTGTGTGATTTCATTGAGCAGTGGGAAGCCCTGAGCGCCACGCAGAAGAAGAGCCTGACTCAACGCTATGAGACCGGCTGCGACTGCAGGGTACAAAACTTTTCCCTTATTCTGATAAACTTAAACTATATCGAAACATAGCTTTTCCTCACTTCAATCTCCTTTGAAACCCTCAGATCATCCGTTGCACCTCCATCCCCTGCATGATCAACAGCCCGACGGAGTGCCTTTGGACAGACTGGGTGATTGAGAAGACGGTCAACGGGGAGCAAGCCAAGCACTTCGCTTGCATCAAAAGAAGCGATGACTCGTGTGCCTGGTACAGAGGCAGCGTGCCACCCAGAAAGGATTTTCTGGACATTGAAGATCCATAACTCCTCTTTTATGGAACAGTCTGAAGATGATTGCAGTTTAAATGTTCTAACACACATTTACATACACACACACACACACACACACCCACACACACACAAAGAAATAAAAATAAAAAAACCTTGTAGACTTTTTTATTAATTGTTGCGTGGGAGCTCTGGAAAGAGGAAAGCTATTAATTACTTCAGGTTGCATGTTATGAAAAACTCTACACCTTTCCCCACTTCGACCATTTTTGAAGCACTTACTCATCAACCACTTATTTTCCAGCTGAAATAATCTATTTAGTTTACCGTTTTATCCTCATGTGCTTCTCATCTGTAATGAATTAATTTTGCTTTATTTAAAGTGGGATGGAAATGTTTAATGCAGCATTCAGAAACTTGAAATTTTCTCACGGCGTTCCAAGTTTATAGTGCCTCTCAACCCCCTGCCCACCTGTTAGAACAGAGAAAAATGCACTTTGAGAACCATTTTGTTTTTACACTTTCAATGGGCAAGTGACGCGTTTATTCAAACTTCCTATAAAAAGAAGCGCACATTCTGATCATTCTTTTGGCAAGTAATGCCACTGATAAAAATGTGGAAAAACAAATGTATTAGTTTAATATACGGATTTTGTATTACAAGAGACAAATGAGATCAGTATTAAATGTCTGACTTAACCTATAGGGTTGTTACATATTGAGGTTTTGTAACCAATCGTTTTTCTTGCATAAATGCTGAAAAGAATTTAAATAGTTGAGTTGTCACTTGACTTTAATATAAAATTGTATAATTTTTTTTTCTTCTGTGTTTTGCAATGTGATATCTTGTGCTGGTTTCACATGGGATTTTGGAGGCAAAAGATTTTTGCATGCATGTCCAGCTCAGACCGTTTTTGTACATTTGGCTATTAAAATGTAAATGCTGTGTTAATGTGCTGGATATTGATTATTTCAGTGTTAATGCATGAATTAAGCATTTGTTTGAAAGATTAAATTCTTTCATTTCAGGTAAAATAAATTAAGCATGACCTTTTGATAACTAATTGCTCAGGAAAGCAGTTTGAATCATAATGGAACAATGGACGTTGTGGTAGCGAAATGCTGCCCCCTAGTGACAAAAACACAGAAAATCAAGCCTCACGAGGCAAATCATGTGTCCAGAAGAGCAGTTTATCTTTTTTTTTTTTTTTTTAACTAGTCATCATTTTTACTCATTTTAGTACAGTCGTGCGTTAAAACTATTGGGTTTACCCATCATGTTATAAATAAACATACAGTATGCTTACAATTAACTGTAATGAGCACTGAATATGTTTATAGCTATCAACTACAGAGTCTTCGGAGGACAGGAAATTACAGAGGGAATCGAAGATATTAAAGTGGCAATGAACCAGTGATGGTTGCTACTTTTCTCAGCTCAATGATGCAGAGTTTATGGCAGGCCAAGGTAGAATATAATCACACCAGTTTTCTGTCGAGAATGTTTTCGAATGACATTTGTATGTGTCAGAATTAAATTAGATGTATATGTAAATTAAGACTCCCAGTTGTACAAATAGTAATTTAATGTTTCCAAAACTGAGATGGTTAGGCAAAAACCTTGTGTAGGATATCTGAAAAAAATCCTCAAATTTAATGCCCGTTTTCACAATATTTACAATATTGGCATTTATGGCAAGTATTGTCATAAACTCAATATTGAAATATTGAGTTATTAATATTCATAGTCATCATTTCAGGTCACACTTCACATGATTCTTCCATGATATAATATATTAATGGCTGTGCATTCATCCAGCCTTCCAGCCACCAAGTATAATTTGCAGCCAGGTTACAAGTAGGTGAAGTTTGAACTCTATTTCAAGCATCAGGTGCCATCTGCACTTCTCACACTCAGCAAAACCTTTGATATCTGCCTTTTTTATTTCAACACATGGTTGAAGTAAACATACCAGGATTTTTTGTTGTTTTCTGATTTGAAACATTAGTTTAAGTCAGTAACCTTTACAGTCCAAAGAGACGTGTTTGTTTTTATTCCGAAGCAATAAAATGTGTCAAGAGTCAAAGGAGCAGGTGGGGTCCACATCATTGTTCTGTTGGATAACCGAAGATGTTTGAGCTATAGGTCACAGACAGATGGATGGATGTTGTCTTGCTGGATGTTCTTCCGGAGAGTTGAATTTCTGGTTCCACCAATTACACTATTATGTGGTTCATATACGTCAGAATTTTTTTTGTTTTACATCAGTTTTCTAATTAGATTGTTGCAAATCGTGATTACACAAACAGTTGCATAAACTGCATGTGTCATGTTAACTGAATGCTTCGTATTTTATATTTAAAACCATGTAACAGATATATGTTAGGGGTAATGTCTGAGATGCAAATTTCTCTAGTAAAACTGTATTTCACAAAACATGTTCTCTGTGGGTAGAAGGAATGTAGCTAGCTAGATGAAGATATGTAAACATAAGTAGGAGAAGTATATTTTATTCTTAAAAGAATGACTTTCAATATTTCTTTAGTGCTCTTTTTGTACATGATGAGTTACATTTTCGAAGGTTTAAATTTCCCTGTTAAGTAGAAATAATTAGATTTTGGATATCTGCAGAGAACAGTTTCCTCAAGTTGTTATATGACAATACCGCTTGCCATCAATTCCACACGTTTTTGCTCTTTTGTCACAGTAAAACTTGTCAAGCATCCATCGCGCCTATTGCGTCAATGGTAAACAGCGAGAACTGGAAGTCACGTGTGGCTCTCTGCCGAGCGCCCAACGTCATCTTAAGCGCTGATTGGACAAACATATTGTGTGACGGTACTGTCTGTGTTGTGATAGGTTCCTGACTCTTGTCTGTCAATCCTGACCCCGCCCCCCCATAATGCAGCATGGGCAAAAAAAATACCAGATTCGGTAGCTTCAGCTGAGAGAGCACACTCCTGTTGAGAAATATTTGGCCGATTAAACCAAAGGTGAGCGAACAAATGCGTGAGTTCATGTAATGCATGTTGTGTGTTTTTATCGTAGTTCTGGTTTCAAACCTATACTCATGAATGCGGCTGTCAGAGACTGTTAGCAATCGGGACTCCTACATGCTAACCCACATTGCAGCGCTCAGAAAGGCAGGAGGTTGTCGCCACGTTAAGTTAGCTCGCTGGCTAAATTTGACTCCCTCAGCAACGTTGCGCACTACTGTATAAAACGAAACGGACTTCAAGAGAGAGGCAGTATACTGAAACATAGAGCAGCGTAGTTGTTAAGCTAAGACATGTCTTCGTGTTTTAAAGCATCCAGGCCAAAAACTGCTGGGAGCGACAGTTAGCAAGCTAGCATGGAAGCTGAAATGACTGCCGCCGGAGTGCTGAGTCCAGATGGTTAACACAAGCTGTTCAAGCCTCAGCTACATATACGCTTTATCAATTTAAATAGTTGTCTAAATAAATAAACTCTATTTACAGCATGTTACTAGAATTATTAAGCGAAGAAGATTGCTAAGCGAGCTTACTGTAGTGGCTTCTCAGCAGCAGTCACGTTAACTTCAGTATTACAAATGAAATTAAAATTAAACGACACCACACTTGTATAGCGCATATGTCAGATATTTAGAGGATTTTTATACTCACCTCTACTGTAATTTCTCAATAGTTGCGTGTCAAAACAGATAGATTTTTTTTTTTACCACCAATGAAATGTATTTTACATGATCCAAAAATCACAAAAAATAGGATAATTGCAATATATTAAAATTAAAACAAGGAGCACTTTACGTTAATTAATTTCTGTTAAGCACTGGAAAGGTTTCTAAGGCCGTAATTTATTCAGCTAAAAGGTCCTTTACCATAGAACATTGCATTTTCACCAGATCTTGATAAATGTAATTTATTATAATTATGATTATTGGCTGGGGCTGTAGGGATAATATTAGTAATTTGATGTGATGCTGATGAATGAAGTCAAGTACCATTAAGTGATGATATGGTTGGGATTAGTTACCGTATCCATTAATGTTACAGCATCTTTAAGTGTTACTGAACTCCTATTATAAGAAGGGCCTTCTTGATAATAAGAAAGTTTTATTTTTAAAGCAGGGATTGCATTACTGTGTACAATGATACATTTGTAGCTGAAGAGAATATGATGAGATTTTTACTGTCACTTGCAACAAAATACTAAAGTGATAAAACTACAAATAGTAGGCTGGATTGACAGTGTGTGTGAATAGTAGCATAGTTATTTTAACAGAATATCTAAGTGTGCAAGTGAATTATTTAAAACACAGTAAAATCACTTTTCACAGTGATTGTTATAATTTAATTCCTCCTGATTTCTTCTGACCCATATGTCATAATTCTAAATAAATGATACCTTAATCATACATGTAGGTTAAAGATTAAGATAGCAACAGTGACATGAAATGTTCAATATATATTTGATAATTTTTTTTGCCTTTCTAACAGTTAAATAAATGTTAGTCAATGTACTTTCATCTGCTTGTCATGGAACCAAAATGTCATGTTTTGTTATTCTATATATGTTTTAAATGTTTTAATGGAATCTTGATCTTGGATAGGTTAAAAAAATGTCTTAGATTTATTTTTATAATTTTTTTATATTTTAAGAAACCATTTTATTCACATAATAATGAAACTTAAAAGGAGTATTTTGTTAATGTGGAATGATATCCATAAGCTATAAGGTTAAATCTCTGCCTGATTAACATCTTGCAAGGCAGCTGCCCAGTCTGAGCATAGTAAAATGTGGTTCATTGAGAAACAATTTGAAACTGCATTGAATGAAAATTACAATTCACTTTTACCCTACAGTCTTCATTGAAAAGAAATGTTTCTAAAATATGTAACATATATTTTTTTTCTGTAAGAGCGGGCTTTTTAGATAATAATGAAATGATTGATTTAAAAATTAACTCATAAGATTTTTGTATAAAAATCAGGGGGTTTGTCCTTCCAGTCAGATTAAACTAATAGTCATCTTCAGATGATGACTGGAATCGGGACATGTTTTTGTGATTGCAAACACTTGTTTAATTCTTATACCCTATAGGCATATGAAAGCCAAACTATATACTTGAATCAGAGTTGTTGCTACTTTGACATGAGTACATTTCATTTTCTATGCATGTTTGTTGCATTTTATTATTATTATTATTACTGTGACCAAGTTTAAGGTCACATATTGACCTAAAACTTTGACGAAATGTCAAAATGATGATACTACATAATCTCTAATATAGCTGTTTTTGTGTAATGTAGTGCACAATTTATCCCTTATTATGGATGGTAATGAATAAAACATTGATAACCAACAAGCACAAAGAATTGGACAAAAGCTTTATTCAATAAATTAATACATTCAGTGTGAGCTGGTATTGAGATAATGAGATATTGAAAGTGATTGGAGTTTCAATGTATCATAGTCTGAGCATAGACTGATGCTGTAAATTTCTGTTTAATAGAACATGTATTATGTTCCTCTTCTGAGCAATAAAATTAGCCAGTCTGATGGATTTCCAGTCTTCTTGATTGAAGCTAAAGGATGAGGCTGAAAGAGAGCAATGGGAACATTGTGATTAAGGGAAAAGGCAGAGATGGGAATGCATGAATTAATTGTAACTGATATTGTCCCTGCAACAATCAACGATGATATTATGACTGTATGCTTTCCTAATATGACCAGTGCCTACTGTTGAACGATTATCTTTTGAAAATAGCTTAAAGCTTATCTAGCTCTCACATGTCCAAAGCAAGTTTCTGGTCCATCACTACTTTGACTATGAGACAAACTACTATGCATTAACACACACACAGTCTTTAAAGATAGCTTAGAATAACAAGTTTACATAATGTCAGTGTTGTTGGACTGTGGAGAAGGTAAGTGTCCAAATGAAACCCTGTAAGACTTCGAGAATCAAACTGGTACCCAATTCTTGTGAGGTACCCATTCTAACGACCATTGCTGCACCGTCTGGTGTGTACCTCCAAAAGTCTCTACACTGCCATGATGTATTGAGACTATGTTTTAGTTCACATCAGTTTTCCTGCTTTTTGTAATAGTTCCCCACTCTGCAGTTATCTGGGTCCCCACGGGCTCCGTTCCTCTTACTTGTATCAGTATCAGCTGCATGGGAAGGTCAGGCTGTCCTTGTGCATACAGTGGATGATCAGCCCTCCTACTGCTTGATGACGCCACTGCCCACTCTAACGAGCACAATTTCTGTGTCTGTGTGTGTATCATCCGCACAAGGCACTTTTCACTTTGAGAGGCCTTTACCACATTACAGGATCTCAGTTACACAGTCAAATAAATAAGAAAAGAAAGGGTGCATAGTTTTGTTTATTACGGAGTATTGACTGTAATTATTTTAGCTGTTGAAAATATAACATCCAAGGTCGTCTGAGAGCCGTAGCTTTAACATGAAGACTTTAAATGATCTTTTTAGTGCACCATAACTATTTTGTTTTCCCTGAATCTGGAGGTGTTTTTGTCATTAAAATTTAAGATGGCAGCAGTGATTTCTCATTTTATTTTTATTTTAATTTACACAAAAAACACTTGAAACATAAAGCATAATGTTAAACTTTTGTTTTACATGTTCAAGTTAGCGGGTCGAACCATAATCTTATATTTACTAAATGTATAATACAACTATTTAACAATAAACCTATATTTAATCAGTAACCCATTAGAGAATAAACAACCATGATTTGTGTCAGTTTCATCAAAAAACAAAACTAGCACCAATAACAAACACCGACAATAATTGATTAATAATATTGTATAATATTCATATGTTTATATGGTAATTTGAACAGTTTTATGTTGGATATTTCTCAGTTCAATATCCAAATTAATCCTCAGTTTGACTCCACTTAGCGATGCACAAAATATGTTTTCCAGTATTTCTGAATTTGCATATTTTAAACTGCGAATGCCCCCCAACTTATAAATTTGCTCCATAGTCTTGAACAATTTTTTAATGTTTTCCTGCAAGTGTTTATTTTTGGCTTTTAACGAATTAGAGCTGACCTTAATTTCACTGTGTCAAAAAATTTTACAGTGAGTTAGTGATTTTCTAAATATTCCACCTTTATATTCTTGTTCTTTTTTATTGTGTTGTTAATACCTTTTGTGTAGTTTTGTAGTTATTGCCCCAGATCTCTTTTTTTAAAGACATTTAAATACACATAACATTAAAAAACTAGTGTAAATATAAGTTGACAGATGCAGTTTACACCTCGTGAAGAGCTGAAAATGCTCCTTGTTCTTCCTGCCACATGTTTGTAGCATCTGATGTCTGCTCTAACTATAGAGGACAGCTGCCAAGAGCCAGCTGGCTCTTCAGATCCACTCAGTTTATCTCCAGTAATAAATACTACTTCTGCATGTAACTACTGAACTAAATCTAAACAGAAGTATTGAGAGAAAAATTTGGCTTCTGTTTCAACAACAGATTTATTTTTAAGCCCGAGCAAGATGCCTTTAAAATGTGTTTACCTACTAAAACGACGCCACCTACTCTGATGCGATGCTGCGCGTGTTTCTCTGCAGTAATGTTCCAACGATGCCGATAGTAGACAAACTCAAGGAGGCGTTGAAACCCGGTCGGAAGGAGACGGGCGATGATGGCGACCTCAACAAGCTGCTGGCTTCTTCTGCCAAGAAGGTGCTTTTGCAGAAAATCGAGTTTGAGCCCGCCAGCAAGGGCTTCTCCTACCAGTTGGACAGCCTAAAGAACAAGTACGTGATCCTCAACCCCAGAAACGAGGGCGCAGCGGTCCAGAAAGCTGCAGACCCCGCTCAAATAAAGAGGCAAGGTGAGCTTTCAAACGCAGCGGAGAAAACTAGCGTTTTCCATGTTTAATGTTGTTTTAAGGTAATTGTTCTCGGATTTCAGCTCTTGTGTCTTGTGTTATTGTCCTCCATCAGCATCTGAAAATGTGATCAGCAGCCAGGGCGACGGGGTCCCGGCCCCGCAGAAAATGCTCTTTCCTGGCAACAAGCTCAATCTGAAGTGGGAGCGTGTATACAGGGTGGGAGCTGGTCTTCACAACCTTGGAAACACCTGCTTCCTCAACTCCACCGTTCAGTGTCTCACCTACACCCCGCCGCTCGCCAACTACCTGCTCTCAAAGGAGCACAGTCGGGCCTGTGAGTACCTCAGTCCTGCACTTTAGTCAGCCTTTTGATTTGATCAAAAATTCTTTTTTATGACATTGATTAGCTCAAATATATATATATATATATATATATTTTTTTTTTTTGAGAATTTTGCCATATCCAATAAAAAAAACAGACATTTTCTTAATATTTTGTTGCAAAATATTAATATTATGCAAATATTGTTGCAAATAAAACTTTTAAATGTATCTCTGTGCTGTTATTGTTTCAGGCCACCAGTCAGGCTTCTGTATGATCTGTGTAATGCAGAACCATATCATCCAAGCCTTCGCCAACACTGGCAACGCCATTAAGCCCGTCTCCTTTATCAGAGACCTGAAAAGTAAGACTCCCCTCAGTAAACTTGGCATGAGTCTGCCTGAGCAGTTCAGACAGGCAGAGTGGAAAGTCTGACATGTGCTGGAAACCATTAGGAACTCCAGACATAACCGGAGCTTTACATTGATGTACTGTAGTTTCACTGCAGTCTTGTGCCCTGCTTCCTCTGCTTTCTCCTTGTGGTGCTGCAACCTTGTCTCCGTCTTCTGCGCCTCCCTCCCTCCCTCTTTACCTCCTAACTCCCTCCTTCCCCCATGCCCTTTCTGTCTCCTTGTGACTGCAGGCTTAGAGGAGCTGCTTTAGCACAAAAATGTGCGAGCTACCTGCTTCTCCTCCCCTCCACCTGGACTCATATGTAGTTCCATTTACGTTTAGTTACTGCCTTTGGAAAACTCTGATATTCGGTGAAAATAAGTTTTTCTTGCATAGAATTAGCCTTAAAATGTAAATATGTCCTTGTTTTATTAGCTAAAAGCTAGAAAAGCAGACTGTAACTGAGTTTTACAGTACCTAATCTCACAATTACAACTCTACTCCCTGCTGATTTCATTCCTTCTCTACTATGAGTGCACAAGCTTGTTCATAAGTGTATTGTCTCTTATTTCCCACTCTGGCATGACTCAGTTCTCCATCAGTGAGTGATGCTATTGTTCTGGGAATGTGGTGATGAACACATTAGAAATCTGCCGGTTTAAAGTCTCCCATTTTTCAATTAGGGGACCACAGAAGGACAGAGATCTTACGACTACATTAGCGCTAATGCAGGATTTGTTGTATGGATGAGATGTAAGTCTGAAGAAGCTATGTTTTTATTATTTATTTTTTTGTAAGTAAAATCCCTGGTAAGGCTGATTAAAGTGAAACTTATACATCACCAGTTGAATGGAAGTTCACTTTTACTTTAACAGTATCAGAAACAATAAAAAAATATAGATTTTTTTCTTAGTTTTAGGGCAGAAAAATAGTTTTGCCTTTTAAAATATTTTGTGTCCTAATGGGACTTTTGTGATTTTTTTCTGGCACTGTGCTATTTTTCCAAATGCATTTTTCAGCAAAACAGTTACTTCTCGCACAGCCTGTTTTGCTTCCTTTTATTCAGTAGCGAGTTACTACATGCAGGGAATCTTTTATTGACTCAACATTACACATTGAGAAACAGCAATGTTTCTCAGAGTACCTAAATTATTTGTCATGCTGATTGATTTAAAGAGGCAGAAATATAAGAAATACTTCTGTTTTCCACAGAAATTGCTCGACATTTTCGCTTTGGAAGCCAAGAAGACGCCCATGAGTTCCTGCGCTACACCATTGATGCCATGCAGAAAGCCTGTCTCAATGGATACCCAAAGTATGTATTCTCATTGTTATAGTTTTCTGGTTCTGAAAGCTGTTGGGTAGTTTACAATTTGTTTCATTCCTGTTTTGTAGACTCGATAGACAGACTCAAGCCACAACACTGGTTCACCAGATTTTTGGAGGTTACCTCAGGTCAAGAGGTAGTGTTTTCTTGTTTCAGTTTTTATTTTCCACATAGTATTTTTATTTTTTATTTAATATAAATCTTCATTCTTTAGCAAATAGCTTTTGGGATTTTCTGTGATAAACTGACCCAAAGTAGCTCAAAATCATTTTCGATTGTATTTGCTTGTTGTCTTTTAGTGAAATGCTCCATCTGCAAAAGTGTCTCAGACACATATGACCCTTACCTGGACATTGCCGTGGAGATCCGGGTTTGTTGCATGATTTAATGAAACATTTATTTCCATTTAAATGAAACCGTTCAACAGAGTCACGGTAAATATGTATGTTTATATCTTCCAGCAAGCAGCAAACATAGTGCGAGCCCTTGAGCTGTTTGTCAAACCAGATGTTCTGAGTGGAGAAAATGCTTACATGTGTGCCAAGTGAGTGGCATTTATTCAGTGTGACGGAATGCTTAAAAAATGTCTTTAGCTTGTGCAGAAATGCTGGGCTTCTATTCTGAACATTTATTTCTGTAAAGAGATGATGCTTAATAAGTTTTCTTCAGGTGCAAAAAGAAGGTGCCGGCCACCAAGCGCTTCACTGTCCACCGGACATCTAACGTGCTCACCCTTTCTCTGAAGAGGTTTGCCAACTTCAGTGGAGGAAAAATAACAAAGGTTAACATCAGTCTTTATTTAATTGCTTTTTATTACTGTACTAGTGTAATACTCTTGTACTTATTGGAACAGCTTTGTATTGATGGATGGTCTGATTTCTTGAATTTTCTTTTTTTGTAGGACGTTGGTTATCCAGAATTTCTAAACATCCGCCCCTACATGTCTCAGAGCTCAGGCGACCCCGTTATGTACGGTTTATATGCTGTTTTGGTGCATTCTGGGTACAGCTGTCATGCTGGTCACTACTACTGCTACGTTAAGGTAAACTTAAAAATGTGTATATGCCATTCTGCTATATATTTAAGGAATTAACGTCCAGAGAAAGTTTAATCCTTCCTGTTCTTCCTCTAGGCGAGCAACGGACAGTGGTACCAGATGAATGATTCAATGGTTCACTCCAGTAACATCAAAGTGGTTTTGAACCAGCAGGCTTATGTGCTTTTCTACCTGAGGTGAGAAAGGGCTGAAACTGATCAAAACTGGTGTTTATACCCATCGGGGGCGGTGTTGAATTACCTTGCAATATCTTAAGGATCCCTGAGTCGAAGAAGAATGCAGACGGCCAGACCACCAAGCAGGGAATGTTGCATTCTGCGAAGAACAGTGCATCGTCCGAGCAGATAAAGAGAGCGAACTTGAACGGGCCGCTCTCTTCCCCACAAGTCACCAAGGTGTCAAAACATTTTGTGAATTTATTGAGGTCTACCTCCTTTAAATTTCAATGTATTAATTTCCTCTCAACCGACTCTCCTCCTCAGAAACTTGAGCCTGCACAGTTGCGTAAGATCCAGTCTATGGATGGTGGCCTGGGTTTGCCCGTTTCCAGGAACGGTGTGAACTCCCAGCCGCAGCCCAGGCTCTCCAACTGGACGTCGTCATCAAATGGCGTGCCGAAGGTGCCGGGCGGACCCGCGGTCATAGAGGAGCCTTTCAAGAAGGTGAAGAAGCCCTCTCCTCAGAGCCAGGCGCAGTCCCGCAGCACCACGCCCACGCCTTCTAACAACGGGGTTGCGAGGACAGATGGGGACAAAAAACAAAGCGGCGAGGGCAGAGGGATGGCAGCATCTACCTCATTCAAGTCTTTGTCGGACTCTTCCTCTGCTGACACAACTGACTCAAAGGTACAATAGCCACTGAAAATGTTGTCATGTTGAGGTAGAGCTTAAGAATAGCAGAAAACACTGTGATAGTGATCATGTCAGTAAACATTGTGCTAAATATTACTACAATGATATCTTGTCTTTAGCATTTTGGACAGTATTCAGACCCCCATCCAGAGAATCTTTGGAAAGACTTAAAAATAGCTCAGGCTCTGTCAGTTTGGATTGATTGATATTGATCTATTTTTTTAATTTTTTGTACATAATAAAATGGATGAAAGAGAACAGTGTAACAGTACTTCTGCATGACTTTAAGGAAAAAGCAAGACTACCTACATCTTTGTTTTGCCAGGAGTCCATTGGTTCAAAAAGCGAGCCGGTAAGAGAGACGCCCTCCACGCCTCGGAAAGGGTCCAGCAGCTTGGCCTCTCCGGCCCGGAGCGTGGAGCGCTCTCAGAGCACAGAGGAACAAAAAACGGCTAAGTTAAAACCCCCAGCGCTCAACAACATCACATCTGAGGCCACCAGCATCATGTCTCCACCACCTGCCAAGAAACTGGCTCTCTCAGCCAAAAAGGTGAGTTTTTTATGATCCCTGAGCATGATTACAGGCAAATATTCAAGGTTTTTTTTTTTCTATTTTGTGTAATAATGGATTTTGCCTGCTGTATCTGTCTAATCAACCATGTTAGATTTTCTCTTCTTTTTCTTTAGCTCCCCTTTTTTTCTAACCATTTCTAATTCTTCTCTGCCACACCCTGTCTTCCTGGCATTCTTCCCGCCATCTTGTCTCTGCCACACCCATCTTCCTGATATGATTTTTCTTCCTTGTTTTTTTTTTTTTTTTTCACATTCATGGCTATTTTTCTTTAGACCACCAAGTTTTTATTTATGTCGATAACTGCAGGCTTACAGTCAGAGTCTGAGCAACATTGATGCTCTGCGCCATTCGCCAAAGCAGCTGCCCACTGACCCCAAACATCAAAATCAACTTAAATCCCCAGCCGTCGCCTCAGCCCATCACACTGACAGGTATGTTAAAATCCACATTTTTGTTTTAGTTCCCATGTGTATTGTTCTGGACTTACATTCATTCATTATATTTCTCTCCCCCCCCCCCCCCCCCCAGAGTTAGTCCATTTAATCCTCTTAAAGCCCAGTTGTCACCTTTTTCCCATTCATGTGGATCTCACAAGCAGCCACTTTTCTCCACACTGCAAAAACCAAAAGCCAGCCTTTCTCACAAAACCAATGGCCTTCACAGTCCGAACCCAACGAGCCCCAAGTCTTCCAGCAACCTTGGTCCCACAGCTCAAGAGCCAGACCTCGACCCTCTGGCTCAAAACATCAGCCCAAAGAAGAAGAAAAAGAAGAGGAAAAGGCGACACTCTGAGGTGGAGGATGAAAACGAGACTTTTCCATCCTCGGCTCCTTCCACACAGTCCAGCCCCACAGAGTCGGCGCACGAGAAGAATGGCAAGAAGAAGAAGAAGAAGAAAAAGCGGAAACTCGAAGGGGATGATGGGGAAAAAAGTGAAGAGAGAGAGTTGGTCCAGTCACATTTGGAAGTATTGAATCAAGAGGAGGATTGGTGTCAGAGCGGCTTATGGAGCCTAACGCCTCATTTAGATGCAGAGCCATCAGATCAGAAACCACAGGAAGCTGAATCTGTGAGGAAAAAAAAGAAGAAAAAGAAGAAAATGATTGAACAGGAGGCATCTCTGCAGGAAATAAACTCCAGATGCCCCACATCAGAAAGGTGGGTGCAAATTTGTAAATTTAAATTATCATTTTTTTAGCATTTTCATATCAAACTGTCTGCTTGATCAGCCACTTTGGCTTCCAGTAAGCTCTAAGCACTTTCTTAAAGCTTTTAGACTTCCAGCAAAGTTTCATTTTATGAAACGGATCCCGTGTGATTTGTGTTTCATTACTCAGCTCTTCATAAAGTGCTGCACATCAGTTGCTCATCTTTATAAATGTTTAATTTGCTCTGCCTAATAAACGTAAAGAGTCGCTTCAGACGCATCCCCTCAATCTGCTTTATGCAATTCCTAAATTCCTGTGTGCTCCAACAGGGATCCAGAGATGAAAACTGCAAACATCTATCATGATGCAGAACATTTAATAAAGGTGAACAATACATTGACTATAAGGAAGAAAAAGAAGAAGCTAAAAGAAGAGCAGCAAGGAGCGAGAAAATGCTCTGAGGATGAGACCGCAGAAGAACCTGCCTCCAAAAAGATCTCCACGGAGGACAGAAAAGTTGGCAAAGAAAATGCAGGTGAGCTATTTCTGACAGTAAACCTCAGTTAAGCATTTCTATTGCACAGTGTAATGATCCATGTTATTCATTTAATGCCACATTTTTTATTTCATCATTTAAACAATCAATTTTCCTTAAAAAAGCTACGGTAAACACTTTTATATTTTCAAGGAAAATAGGCTGAATATTCATACACCGTGTTCCAAATTATTATGCAAGTGATATTTTCTTAGCTGGTGAATGCAAATGATGGTCAGTATAATTTTTAAGTCATGATCTATTACAGTATAATTCAAATTTCAGTAAAATTTGAATTATACTGACCATCATTTGGTCAGTATAATTCCATGAGAACAGTATTTTTTTCAAAAATAAAAAAAGCTCAAAATGCACTGTTCCAAATTATTATGCACAGCAGATTTTCTAAACATTTTATGGATTGTAAAGAACTGCAAACAGTCATTCTTTGAATGTGAAGCATTAAGTGGTCACATGTATTGAAATCAAGAGCTTTTTCAATTAAAGACATCTTAACAGACCCAGTTACATGTTAACATAGGACTCCTTCTTTGATATCATCTGCACAATTCTTGCATCCATTGAACTTGTGAGTTTGTGGAAAGTTTCTGCTTGAATTTCTTTGCAGGATGTCAGAATACCTTCCCAGAGCTGCTGGTTTTATATGAACTGCATTCCACCATCAGATCTTCTGCTTGAGGATATTCCAAAGGTTAGGGTTAGGGTTGAGGTCAGAGGAGGATGGTGACCACACCATGAGTTTCTCCCCTTTTCTGCCCATAGCAGCCAATGACACAGTAGTATTCCTTACAGCATGAGTTGGTGCATTGTAATGCATGAAGATGAATTTGCTACGGAACGTACGGCTCTTCTTTTTGAACCATGAAAGAAAGTGGTCAGTCAGAAAGTCCATGTACTTTGCAGAGGTAATTTTCACACCTTCAGGGACTCTGAAGGGGCCGACCAGCTCTCTCTCTCTCCCCCATGATTTCGGCCCATTAAATGACTCCACCACCTCCTTGCTGACGTCACAGCCGTGTTGGGACGTGGTAGCCATGCACCACCAATCCACTACTGCGTCCATCTGGACCATCCAGAGTCATCTGTTTGAAAATGAATCTTCATGTACAGCTGGGCCCACTGAGACCATTTCTGCTAGTGGCCACTGGTTAGTGGTGGCCCAATAGTAGGTTCATGCACCGCCAGCCTCTGGAGGATCCTCCACCTTGTGGTTCCAGGGGAAACAGCAGCTTCTAATAACTGTTTGCTGTTTTGTAAGGACATTTCAGCTGCTCTCTTAATCCAATGAATTTGTCTAACAGAAACCTTCATCATTATGAAGGTTTCTTCAGAACAGACCCATCTTTGTTCTGAGTCAGCCACAAATTTCTTCACAGTACGGTAACGCTTCAGTTTTCATTAAAAATATAATGTTTTCATATCTTGTCATACGGCACTACACAATCTGATGATTTTTGTCTCTTTCCCATATTGTTTAAAACCTGTGGCCTGCTTAATAATGTGGAACATCCTTCTTAAATAGATTCCTTTAATTGAGCTCAAACTAATCATCCCAGCTTTCTGAAATTAATTATAGTGATTCAACTAACACACAATACCATCTATAAATTTAATAGTACAACAAAAAATACAATTTTTATTACACTTAACTCCAATTTGCATAATAATTTGGAACGCGGTGTGTCAGCTTAAGATGAGACTGAACTGAAAATAAAGATAGGTCTTGGATCAGACATAAAAGGGATTCCAAAGGAAAAAATAATCTGCTTATATCTCACTTTTTTTATTTGAAGTGGTTAAAAATAATTTTGTGAATAAAAAATTAATTACAATCATGTGTATCTAAAAATATTGATGTCGACAAATTATTATTTATCAACTGTTATTTGCAGCCCTAATTACAAACTTAGATGTAGATTTTTCTGGTTTCCTTTTTTTTAACAATTGATTGTAACGTGTCCAAAATGTTGAAAGATAATAAACACAGTTGGCTTGGTGACTCAGTATTGCACCAGAAGTCAATAACATGTATTTTACCAGTCAGTCTGACTTCCCTTTTTCTCTCTGATGTTGAAAAGTCTCAGTGGTTGTGTGGGACAGCCAGGTGAGGGACGGCTACAAACGCAGCAAGGCTCCAGCAGCTGATGGAAGTGCTGCGGTGAACACCTTAAACCACGTCGTTCCTGCAGGCTGGGATGGGAAAAAGAGCAGTGAAGTTGTGGAAGAGCTTCTCAAGAACTCCACAAACAAAGCTTACGGAGCCAACGGTGTGTAAACCTGAATTTACAGCACTTGGAAATAAGATTTGAAACGCTTTAAAAGGTTCATATGTTTTTGCTCCAGTCCTCAGCTGGGATGGTGAGGTCTCTGCTGTCAGTAGGGATGCGATTGAAGATGTCCGCAGTGCCATATGTGACACCGTGATTGATGAGTGGGATGAAGACTTTGACAGAGGAAAGGTACGGAAAGAATTGAGGGAAATCAGTGTTGTGCAGTGGCTCTTAAAAGTGTACACACCCCGTGTACACATACACTGCTTAAAGGAAATCTGTTTAATTGACTAACAAGCCAGTCTTAGTTGAATGTTAAGACCTCCTTTCTTTTAAATGATCAGGTGAAGAAAGTTAAGAACTACAAAAGAGAGAAGTGGAGGAGCAGCAGCAGTATCTTCCAGAAGATCCAAGACAGGCGGAACAAGTGGTCGGTAACACCCGGAGCGAAACGAGTTTTCGGAGTGCGACGCTGAGGTCTCGCTGACGGAAAAGCTGGACAGCCACACTGTAAACCAAACCTCTGTTTTTACTCTTTCTCCTGTTTTCATCTTTGTCTGCTGTGTTAAAAACCATTTCCCCAAATTAGGAGAACAATTTGTGCCATAAGCATCCCACTGATGGTCTGACCAGTCCAAAAGTATCAAATATGAAAATGTTGCCTTTATTGGCTCATTAACAACATAACAAATCCTCATATAGCTGTGTCACATTAATTGCTAACTGTCCATATTTTTAAGCCTTAGTTGTTGGGTTAAAACTGCTCTGAAATAAAGTAAACATCATATAAATATGATGAGTTCACTGCAACACTTTGGCTGTCTTGTATCCGACTTCAACATGGTCTCTGCAGGCATAAGGGCTCTCAAGTTGAGACAGTAAAGAAGTGACCTTTGTTTTAACCTTCCTCCTTGATATATTCTAAACCAAATTATTCAGGCATTTAAGTGTTTTAATTTTATTTTTTATGTAACATATTCCCCAAATGGTTTTAGGTTGGTGCTGTTGTTTTTTTTTATTTTTATTTTGGACCAAATTTTGCCTGCTTATTGTTGGTAAAATAACGGTTGAAAATGCCAGGGTTTTTTTGTATATATGCATGACTGAACAAGGTCGGTGTCTTTTTTTTTTTTTTTTTTTTCTTCTTCTTTTTGTATGAGTTTAATTTTTTTTTCTAAATCTGAGCATCTCAGTTTTTTGTCCGGAGGCCTCGGGTGTGGAAATGGAACCTTCTCATTCTCTACAACAACTCTCCCACAATAAGTATCACTTTTGTATTTTATTTTAGAGACTGCATCAGAATTGGATGTGATTGTTTCTTTTTATCTCTATGCAATTTTCTGACCATCACGCCAGTCATGTAAAAACTGGGCTGAGACTCAGGAACCCGAACCTCGTGTATCCCCCCCCCTGTCAATCCTGTGTCCAAATCCACCTGCCTCCTCCTTTTTCTTCCTCCTCCTTTTTCATTTCAGCGCAACCATTCTACCTGGACCACCACGTTTGCATCCTGTACATCTTGTAGAAACTGTTTTATACAAACGATTTCAAATTAGTGTACTGTCGGGGGGCACAAACGTGTAGAAAAACCTGTTCTATCAAAACGCTTTGCCAACGTAGAAGACTGTACAGTCTGTCTTGTGCTATGCTGTAAAGACTTGCCCATGCATTTCTTTTCATTTTAGGGATGTTGCCTTGAATTGGCTACAACACCTATAGGATTTAATGTTATAAATATATAATTTAAAGAACAAAAGAAAGATCTTTAATATGCTAATACTCAGTTGATGGATGTTGACTTGAGAATTTACCTGCAACGTGTTTGTGTATAAGACTTACCTGTTTTCATGCAAGTTCTCTGTCACTGTAGTCTATACAGAGCTGGAGAGGTTGAAGCGGTCTTAACTTCTGTAGGACATTTTTGTCAACTGTGAAATCATAATGTAAGCAATGACTGTCAAAGAGGCACAGAGGAACATTTAGCGTGAATTTTGCAATGATTCTGTGTTTTGCACCGTAATTTTTTTCTGACCAGGAATGAGAACTTTCATAATGAAAGAAGCTCTTGCCACAATACATTTAAGTAAAAAGGTGCAATAAAGTTGTGACTTTTGTGAGTTTTTTTTTGTTGTTGTTGTTTTTCTATTAATACATCGAAATATTACATATTTATAGCTTGCATTACTGGCAAAAGCTCCACTTTAATTAGAAAGGCAGAGATTTATTGCTTTTTATTTTTTATCAACAGTTTTTACCCTCATCTATTTGCCTTCTCAACCAAATACACATACACTAATCTAATTAAGCCCATTCTGCAAAAGAAAAAAAAAGTGATATTCATATCTTAAATAAAAGGGTTGTCTGGAGAATACTAGTGTTTCAAGGTGGAGAATAGCAATTGAGAAAGCTACTAAATTCTATATAAATTTTTAGTCAGTCTTGTTAAACTATATTTTCTTCATTAGCCTTAATATAAGAAATCAATCCTGTCTGAATGGCTTAATTATATTAATTAATTGAAAGAAAGACGGGATAAATAAAACAAATTTGTTCATGAAAACAACACTTCAATAATGCTTCAGTTATATTTTACTTATATTGGATCTACTCAGTATAAAAAACAAACAAAAAAAAGCTGTAACTTCCAGCTGGGTCTCAGTAAGTTACTGTTAAAGGTGTTTTAGTATTAAAATTGCTATTGTAATTCATTGACAGCACGGCTACTCCAAAATCTATACATAATTATTGCTGTATTTTAATGTAAAGAAACACACATTCTATCTATCTACCCATATTCGTGTGTGTGTGAGACGCAGTGGCACAAAATAAGTTACACGGACTGCTCAATTTATTTAAAAAAAGCATGTTAAAGAATTACAGAACACTGTAATGCAAAAATAATTAAAAAAAAAGAAACATACTCACACACATAAAAGAGAAAAAAAAAAAAAACATTCGCGTGCCATACAAAGTTACTTTAATTTTCATGATGCATGCAGAAATGCTCTGAGATGCATTAAAGTGTTGAGGAAAGTTAAAGACGAGTTAGACTGTGACATCACATCTGGGGTGGGAGGGACCCAGCGTGTTGCCCGGTTCCTCCCGAGTGAGGAGGCGGATCGACGAGCACCCAACACCGGGCAAAACACGCACATCTCAGTCTGAAAACAGTGGAAGCGACCCAAATGTAACAGCAACACAAGTAAAAAAGGAAAAGGACAAAAAAAGATTTCGGTGAACTCGGTTCTCAAGGCTGACGAAGCTGAGGGAGGACAGCAGCGAGACGAGCAGGGCTGGAGGAAAGGAGGAAGTAACAGAGCAGGGGAGGCAGGTGTTTGGATCCGCTCCGGGCGCGACAGAGAGCGGCATCCCCCGGTCAGTGACGCCCGCAGCAGCATCAGGACCGGATGGAGGGGGAGAGTCACGGTCTGTCTTTGATACTTTGGCTTTTCAGCTTTGATGCAGATTCTAATGCATTTCTTTCTGACAGCTATGTCCGTGGTATGCGATGCCAGTCAGAAATGGCACAGCCCATAAAGCTATGCGTGTTGGTGATGTGTACTAAGAAATGTTAAAAACAGAAGTCTCGTTAGCCGCAGTGGATTTCAATGCGCGTGGCCTGTCATAAGCTTCCCTTAAAACAGGTGGCCTCTGTGGAATGCACAGCCACTGAGACATAAAAAGATCTGCATGCTGAATTATTGAGCATCACACTGCAGCTCTGACAGCATGGTGCGAATACGACTTAAAAGTTGCTTCTCTGCTCATCTGAACTCACGCTGATCACTCACAAGCATGAAAGGATGACACAGCCTTCGGTGATGCTGTCACCAATGTTTTACTGGAAAATCAAGTCCTGACTACATTTTATGAGGTGACCTGTCTGATGATGTCAGGCCTCGATAAGGTGAGGGAGCAGGACGGCTCAGTGAAGGCTGTGATTGAGCATCATGTCAATTATTTAGCTATTTAGAGTTTCTCTGAGCTTGATGCTTCTCAAAATAGAAGCTCTGGCAGTGGCCTCATTGCAGGATTTCTTTAGATGCAATGTTGACAGGAGGAAGGGAGAGAAACAACCACTAGCAGTATAAAAATCTATTGCTAAATTAAGATGAAACGTGGGTTTTTTTATGCGTTAAGAATGCATATGAACTTATTCCAAGTCCAGATTGTTGTTTTTTTTTCTGTGGCTTTAGGAAAAGGTTGCATTGAGACTGTTTTTACTGGCGTTCCTTATTTTCATATCTTTTCTATTGGCAAAGCATCTAATGAATTAGTTAACAATTTTTCAATGACCAGCAAAAGTGTGAGGTGAAGAAGAAAGGACATTAGTCATTGTGCCTGTCAAACTGCGAATGCAAAGGCACAAAGTGCAAGTCATGTCATCACTTCTGTCTCTATAAAAGAAAGCATACCACTGCCAAGCCTCACAGGTTCTCTTGTACTTTATGTTAGACTTACACCACATATTTGTGCGTCTGAAGTTGTGGATGTTGTTTGATGTTCTGTCTTGCTCTCAAACCCTGCCCTGCTTGGTGCCTTTGCCCTAACCCCCTTCTTCCTCTGAATTCATCAGGGTGCAGCTCTGTTTGTGAGTCTCTCTTCAAAGGCTTTCAGCTGCTCGGTGTCAAAGTGGCTTTATCTTTTTTCTGTGTTTTGCCATCTTACCTGCACCTGTCAGTTCTGCCCTGTTTCTCTTTGTATGATAGGATGTGCACATACAAAGGAAATGGTGCATCTGTTCATAGGCATAGAGCTCCACATTTACAGGGAGGTGTGGTAAATGCGGTTATGGGTGTCTTCTCTCTGCCTCTCTGTGTTTGATCCTTAACTGCAATGTGATTGACAAGGTGAGATGTAGTAATCTGTATATTATGATGAACCCTTTATAATACCCAGTTCTTTCAAATGCTTTCTTGAATCTTTTCATGTTTTGTCACCTCCTAACCACAAACTTCTGTGTATCCACCCAGCATGTTGATGCCACCACTATTTTTTACAGTAAGATGGGTGTGTTAAGTGTTTTAGTTTTCTGTCAACATTTTATTTTTTGCTGTTATTTGGTCAAAGAACTTTTTTTTTTTTCACAAAGAACAGTTTTGAAACTCTTCATCATTTTCCGTTTTGTCACAATTATTCCATTCTCTGTGTTAGTCCATCACATAAAAGCCAAGTAAAATCCACTGAAGTTTATTGCTGTTATGTGATAAAATGTGAATGTTCAAGTAGTACGGATACTTTTTGAAAGACAATGCTAGTTCTTCTAATGTTTGAGGCATTTCTAAAAATATATTACATCTGTAAGTTTTTGTAACGCGTCTTTTGAAAAAAAAAAAAAAAAAAAAGATTCCAAAAGAATTGCAGCTTAAAATATTCTGTCAAATCTCCTCAAATCAGGTCAGATAAAACTCTAAATATAAACCCGAGTGTTTTCAAGAACTGCACTGAATAAACCAGATTTAAAAAGGACTTCTTCCTGAAAATAAATCCCACAGTAAATCTCACATAAAATGCTAAAATTTAAACCACATAAGCTTGTTTTCTTTGATCATATTCTATAGCTATTATAAGTGTAACACATTTTCAGTTGAATGTATTAGCAGCAGGACTGAATCAGCCTCCTCTCGGCCAGTTGTTAGTCAGCTGAGGTGGTGTTAGCGTTTGACTGATGTGTGGGAGTTCCTCCAACACAGATCAGTGAAGCTCTCTGTGGATTTTATATTTAGCGAGGAAAAGTTCTCCTCCTGCATGAACAACCTCTAGGGGATATATCCACATCTATCCCAATATTATTAGACATGAGGAAACATTGTCTGCTAAGCTCCAGAAAACATTTCAGTGTTGCTGTTGCAATGAAAACAAAAGTGTTGCTATGGCATATTTTGCCCACTTGGTGGCATGTGCTGCCCGAGGAAGATGCTGTTTGGCTTTGTGTGGCCTTCACACTCTGTATGCATGCAGGAAATCACACCTCTGTAACCGCTCTCATGTCGAAGATGATGATATTTGTCTCCTAGTGCGACCGCACATGAATCACTGAGGTATGGCTGTATCAAATATCTGTTAAAATTCAAGGCATATTGGTTTGCAGTGCATTTTACTCCACATCCTTTCCCTCCAAAAACAAGGCCTAAAGAAACACATGAAGAGAAGAGATGTTTATGCACATTTGTTTTTTTTTTAAATCTCTGTTTATTGTAGATGATGCAGTAGTACTGGGAAAACAATGTGTCAGTGTCTAGTGCACCAAAACAGCCAAAAAAGTTATGATTGTGATTTTATGTGATTAGCTAAGACAAGGTAAAACATAATGATGATTTGAAAATTAAAATCAAATATGCTTTTCAACTGCATTTCTTCAATTTCCTTGCCGTGTATTAAACTTATCCCTGTCTGACCAGCTTTGTCTTTTCTGAAGAAAGCCCCCTCCACAATACGATACTGCCACCACCAGGTTTTAACATGGAGATGGTGTGTTCAGGGAAATTAATTTTTTTGCCAACCATAGAATTTCCAGAGTTACCACTGCCTCTCAGCTGCATCTCCGATCAACACTCTCCTTGCCAGTCCTGTTTAGGTGGAAGGCCATGTTTTGGTCAATTTGCAGTGTTATGATGTTTTCAACTTCTCCACAACTTTATTCTTGACCTGTCTGGTGTGATCTTGATGTTGCAACCCTCAGTGGCATTCACCTAACACCTTTGTTCATATTATAAGCAGCAGGACTCAAAGTACAGATTAAATGACTTCTCAAGGCAATTTGTTACACCATTTAAGAGTAAAAGAGGCTCAATTAAAATAGAGAATTTTCAGATTTAGTCAGTTTTGCAAGGCACCGTGGCTGGTCTTTTGGACTCTCGCTAAGGTCTTTAAAGTATTAATGTGTGGATCCGTGAATAGTCCCATCATCTATCTATGCTAGGACTGCTGAGTCTTTTGAAGTTCAAACAGAAAATATTCACCCTAAATAAAACTGGAATGTGCCTTAGTGCTGACTCCTCTGTGTGTCGTTCCTCAGGGTGATGTGCAGCTGTAAGCATTTAAAGCAGCCATTGCAGTTCATGGTAGGGTCAAGCAGAAGCATTTGGAGCTCTGGCGATGAAACAGGGCAACAACAGTTGGCATACTCGTGCACACCGTACAAAAAAAAAAAGATAAAAGCTGCTTTCAGTAATGGCTGCCTAAACCAAGTCAATGAGGTATTGCCCTTGAAACAAGCATGAGTGACAAAGAGGGATGAGTTGATGAATTGATTAATAGCGGAGAGAGAAGCATGTGTTCAGGTGTCGGGGATGGTTTGGGTGACTGACAAGTAGGCTAATTCAGAGTGGCAGGAAAAATAATGCTAAAGAGTAAAGTGAAGTGAGTAAACACACCAAATTGTTTTGTGATTATAAACACCGTCTGCGTTGCTGTAAGACTGCGTGATTGCCTGTGTGATTCAGCTTTCATTACTTTTAGAGGTGAATACAGCTTTTAGAGAAAATGAGAAAAACAGCCGAGGCCAGAGACTGAAATCAAAATCTGCTTGGGCTAGCTGCTGACAGTTCATAGCGAAGGTCGTGCATGTTTTTCCATTTGAGTTTTCAGTCTGGGGAGTGTGACATAGGACTGACTGATAGAGCATAGTCCTGTGTACCAAGCAGCAACAGAGAGCTGAGAAGGGAAGAGAGAGAGAGAGAGAGGCTGAGGCGAAGACATGTAACATAAAAAGGGGGAAGAGGGAGAAAGCAGAAGTGATTTCAGCAACCCAGCAAGTTGCACATTCAAATCAAAGGGGAAGAGAAAGTTGGTGAGTGTGAGAGATTTTTATTTTTCGCAAGGGAAGGCAGAGAAGTCATCCGACTCGGGGATTAAGTGAAGCAAAGCCAGTCAGGAAAACAGCTGGGAGTCTCTCTATGACAAGGAGTTACTGTCAACCATCACAGTGTGGATTGAAGGTTTTCTGAACTTCCCCTTTTCACCGAACCAAACGGCGTGTCGGAGGAGCAGCTCGGCCACTAACAGTGACTTCACACACAGATACAGAATCCCTCTCTGAGGCCATGGGGACGGTGAGCGAGCTATGTGTGTCCAGCCTTCAGACGTTCTTGTGCCCAGCTATGAAGACACCTCCAGGTAAATCAGAACCGAATTTAGTAAAGTGCATATCACAGTAACATTGTAACACTGAACACTCAACAATTAGGCAAGCAGCTAATTGACAGTTCAGGCTTGTCCGGTTTACCGCTGGCACGAACACACAGCTCCCCTGGAGATGGAAGCAAACGGTCGGACAAAAATAGAAGGAGATTCCGGTAACTTAATCCTGTTGTCACTATTTGACCCTGTGCACACTTAAAGAGTGTGAGGTGATGTTTTTAACACTAATCTCCACAGTCATGTTGACATGTACAGCTAATACTCACCACAGATTTAAACAGCAAAACATAAAGAAAAATATCTGTTATTCTCTTTGAAAAAAAGATTCTTTTGCTGGACTTGAGGCCACTTCCCCATTATGTGGTAATGCCCAGAACTGGATGGTGACGAGGAGGATGTGCCTGCTGCCGTGTCAACTACGTCGTTAAGTGTTGCAACTGCATTCCGGGTCACTGCAGGTTGTATACTGGGAGCATTTAAACAGTTTGTTGTCGTGACTGCAGCAGCTTTGTTGTTGGGTTGTGGCGAATCAGCTGATGGAATGCGTACTGGGCGGGAAGGGGTGCTGTCTCTGTGATTTCAAAACGCCTGAATCAGCAGCACCGTGTGTGTGAGGAGAGTTGTTTTTTTTTTGTTTTTTTTAGCTTTGGATATTTGACAGGGATATCATTGGGGTTTTTTTTCTTTTTTTGTTGATGTTTTTATTTTTTTTTGGTTTTAGAATTGAGTTGAGCTGAATTTCCATGACCTTTGTAAAGCTTATAAAATTGGAAGATGCGAGATTCTATTTCAACCAGGTATTTACATAATCCCTTTACATTTCCCCCCCACATTTGATATTAAATCAGAGTTCCTTCTGATAGAAGTGGTGCAACATAGACAAATTTGTAGCCACTTTTCTTACACACCTTTGTTAGGGCTGCCTTGAAATTTCCAGTGGAACTGAAATCAGAGCTTAGTGGTCATTCCAAAAAAACTAAGTCAAGTGGTAGTTTACTTACTATTTCGCTCAGGCTCGTTTTCCACTTGAAAGACCCATTTTTCCTTCAAGATTTTCACATAAAGTATATTCTCTATGATATGTCCTATTTGTGAAGTTCATTGGTCTCTCCTGAAGCATGTCAGCCACACAACATGATGCTGGCACTCCCATACTTCAAAGTTGGGAATTATTATCTCACCTCCAATCTTTTTAAATTGGAAATGTAGAACATTATGTTTATTAACAAATGAAATGTGTTTTTCATTATAATGTCTGAACTTTTGGCAAAGATAATTGCAGATCTCTCTTTGTGTTGTTTCTTAAATGTGCTTTATGTCATTTTTAAAAGCCAATTTTTGTATTACTCCTCTTCCCAGCTGCAAACCTCAAACTAAACGCCTTAGTTTGAGGCGCCAAAAAAAACGCCTCAAACTAACCATCAGAGGGATTACGTGACTATTGGGTATCGCGTCCCGTACAACAGATATATTAATAATTTAGCTGGCTAATAACGACACAGTCACCATCTGGGCTGTGAGACAGGTGCACTGTGAAACATTTGCTGAGACTCTGGCAGGGAGCCTATAGAGAGCCAACTCTGGGGGCAGCTGAGGACACTGATCTGTATGGAGGCTCACACAAGTCTGTCAGATGCAGCGAGCTTTTGGAAATTTCTGCCAGATCAGCTTGTCGCAAAGGAGCATGTGGTGATGTCAGTTGTTGCTGGCTATTTCAAGCTTGTGGTCGTTCTCTGAAAAGTTTTGTTTTGGTCTTCTCGATGTTTTATCATCTTTTTACTGCCACCGCACTCAATGTGTTTGTCTATTTTATTTGCTTCTCAGGATTTTAAAAGTATTGCTTGTGCTTAAGATACATAAAATATGTATTGATGTGTTCATTTTTGTGTAGGTATAATTTCTTGAGCCATGTAGCTGGGCCCAAGCTAAGATAAGGTACTTCTATATATTTAAATCTGGACCCAAGTTTGAAAAAGCACACACTGAATTCACACTGTTGTCATCCATTAAAGCAAAAAGAAAGAAAGAAAAAAGACATGGGTATTGAAACAGAAACATCAGCAAGCTGCAACTAATTCAGGCGCATAATAAACTTATCATCAGCAGGTTTACCCTTGTTTATGAAAGCAGAAGTTTACTCTGAATCGAATAGGTGTTTGCTAACATAATGCCAAGACAGAGTCATCATAAAGTGGTTGTAAAGCTAATGCAAAACAATTTAGTCATTTATTCTACTGTGAAAATTTTTATTATAGGGTGGAATATATTCAATATATTCCAGAGAGAATATCTTAACAAATTCACCCTAAATGTAAAGTAGGATGAATTACAAAAAAAAACCCAAAATTTTATCTCAGGCCTCAGTTAGCAGTTAGCAATGCTAATGTTCATGACACTAAATTACAAATAAACCCCCAAATTTTATCTCAGGCCTCAGTTAGCAGTTAGCAATGACACTAAATTACAAATAAACTGTAGAAGTAGCTTGTTTGGAAGTGTTGTTGGAAACCAAACAGATGTAAACCAAACAGCATTTCCAAATAAACATAATAGTTTGTGTGGAAGTTGTTGTTTGATGAAAACAACAACAAAATAAAGTTTAATTTCATCCCTTTGTAAAGTGTTCAGAGCATTATTTATGCAGATACAATGACACAGTTCCTATGATTTAAATATGTAGTAAGGATAATTAATTAGTAAATGTCTGCACTGGGATAGAGTAAAGGAAATATCTAATGCAAATGGACAGATCACATGTGTTTTTGTACCTCAGAGCAAAGATCTGTCTTCTTCTGTTAGCACACAGTCTGATGTGTTTTAGATAGCGAGTGAGGCAGAGTCTGGCAGTGAGCCGCCTCCAGCAGGAATGTGTGGGAATCTGGAAACAGATTAAGTTAGTCCAAACAGCTCTATACTCAGCAATAGGTATGTCTCTAAAAATGATTGGTTTTCCGGTAACCTTCCTGACCTGATTAATGGTGTATGATGAACATAAAAGCAAAAGGCCTATTTCTTAGTGAAACTCATTTATTGTATTTTAAAGATGTGTTCTCATGTTTTTATTCTGCTTATTACTTTGACTTTTATACCAAATACAATGTTGCACTCATTCACTTATCTTTTGGTGAGAACTCGCTGCATTCTACATCCTTTTGCAAAAGTTTGCTTAGACTGATTTCATCATAAGTATTTTTGTATGTTTGTGCAAGGCAGGTAGCGTCTGCTAAAAGGTGTGCCATTCAATACACATTGTGTAACTGTGATGTGATTGGCCACCCACAAAGTGCTCTTGTGCCATCATTAGAAATGTGATACTGGGGTTAGAACATATCTTATTTCAGGATCATCCCCCACCACACTCACAAAATTATAGGTTACATTGATCCAAAGGTCTTATTACTGTACCTATGAACTGAGAGTGGTGGTTTCAAAATCAGCTCATGTGATGAGTCATGTGGAGGGCAGCAAAGCTACCGGGAGAGCTAATGTTTGCCATGCAAACTGTTTTATGGTGTGTGTGTGCGTGTGTGTGTGTATGTGTGTGTCATCATTGGTCTTTGCTTGCTTCTCTGCAGATTTTCTTGACATACATTTTGTAAGATACAATATGGTTCTCCATTTGAGAAGGACCAGAATATATATATATATATATATATATATATATATATATATATATATATATATATATATATATATATATATAATTTCCCAAGAGAATGTAGTGTACTCTTGTTTCCTAACAAAACGAAGGTCATTGTTACAAAACTTGACTGTGGTCTTTTAGTGTTACAACAAATTGTTTTTTCTTATAAAAAGGCTAAAACCAGTAAATATGAAAAAATAAATGGAAAAATACATTCTGATTATTTTTCTAACTTTATATGTTCGTTTAACCAGTTGAGATGCCATAAAACAATCTGAACAATTAAGTAAAATGTTTTAATCTTTTTTTTGTTTTTTCTTTTAATGATCATCTTTGTTTACAAAAACAAAGAAACAGAACACAAAATATTACAAAATATACCAGGGGTGTACATTTCAACAGTAACATTTGGAATTGAATTTAACTTGCAGTTAATCAGAAATTATCAGCAGAGGGCGCTATTGGCGTCCTTCTGTTTAATGTTGGGGGCATAATGCCTCAAAAGCTACCTTTTCTTAGTAATTCAGTTTAAAAAGTTAAAGATAGACAGACTGTCTGAAAATGCATCCCTCCTATAACTTTAACTAAAATTCTAAGTTGCTGAGATACACACATATTTAAACCTCCAATACAAACCCACAAATTATCAGACAAAAATTCTTAGCAGAAACCCCGCTACCAAAATGTAATCTTTCTGATTTTACATTTGTTTTTTATTTTTTTATTTTACGTTAAACTCATCATCATCTATTGCTTTTCATGTATTCTTTTTATTTGAATTTGACTAGTGTTTGTTTATGGATCTGCAAAGAGATTATATATATTTTGTACATTCAGGCTGGATTGCCCCAAACAAAGTTTCATTATGCAACGGTGTAGCATCACAACATAATTTAGAAGATGTTTGTACTATAACAATTATAATCCAAAGGGAAAAAAACCCTGGGGTTTAGCAGTACAAGTTGTTGGTAAGATATTTATTTTAAAATTAATTAGCACGCAGTTTATTAAAATATAGAATTGCTATTCTTACAAAAAAAAAACTACCCTTAATATGAATAAAATGTAGCTTGTTTGCAACCGCATCGTTTTACGTGCTTGAAAAAAAAAACCCTCTTTGCCTGACAATGCAGAATGACGATGATTGAATGTTTGCATAAACACTCTGTTAACGTCACATTTACTCTTCACGAAGAAGCAGAAGACAGTAAACTTTGTGTGTTTAGAATTTACTCCTGATTTTCTCATGTGAAGGTCAAACGGCTCTCTGGTTTCATTTGTTCTGGGGTTTAGGCCCATCTGTGGAACAGCGCTTGGGGGCATGAATGAACTAGCAACAATGAATAGAAACTTTGTGTGAAGGAGTTTATTTTCACACAGACAGCATTGTCAGTTGTAGAGGTTGCAGCACACAGTTGATGCATTCATCAGCCACAGCTTGTAGATAAGGAGTCTGGAGCAAAGCTGGCACGGAGAAGTTTGAGGACTATATTCAAAAACAGGTACATCTTTAAAAGCAGATCAATAAAATCAGCAATGCAGCAGGAGGAATTTGCCACTTTCTTCCTGACCTGACACTGCAAGGTGACCAAAGCTTGTCGTTACAGGATACAAATGAATAAATACTATTTCAAGAGAGAGGGCAATAAATGCAGGACAGAAAGGTTGTCTGCCTCTACCTGGCCTCACTTGGGCTGGGTGAGCTGCATTCTTCTTCGTTCCTCATTTTTATCAACAGGCAGAGACAGGCTTTTTTCTTATTTGAGAGCACCAGCTGGTGCAGATGCTATCCAAATGACAGACTGATTTATTTCATTTCATAAAAACGAAGAGAAAGGCCTCAGTTTTTTTTTTCCAGTTCAGAAAAGAAATTTTCATCTTGAAGGAAAAAAAAATCTTTACCATTTATCACTGGAATTTTTTGTCTCAAATGACAAGACTGACCTTTTTTCCCCATCTTGCTTTATATCCCATGTGGGGCATGGCATTTGGCAAATTATATTTCTATGGTTTTCTGGCTGCCACCCAAATATCCAATGTTGTGGACTGACCAACTACAGTAATATTTGTCCTGTTTTGTTGATGGTATTTCCCTCCCAAGCCATGTATCTCTGCAACTTGATGTTCATCAACAAACGTTTGAGGCCTTTTCTGAACAGCTAGACTTTTGCTGACATTAAATTGAACACAGAAGTATTAACTATTTACTTCTGAGGGGAATTGGTGGTTTGGCATTTCATTTTCAAATGCAACACACACTCAGATATTTATTACTTTCAAAACCATGAATCATTCTCCTTCAACTTCACAGGTGCTGACTGTTTTGTGTTTGTCTATCACACATAGTAAAAAATATTAAAGTATTTTGGTCAAAATGTGAAACAGTTTAAGGTGGCTACTAGTGTAGCGTCTTTGATTAGGATTGATTTTAAGTACTGTAAAGTGTGCTGTATTTTTTCTAATTGATATCTTGTATGACCAAAACTATGTTTATGTCATATTGGTAAATATGTCCATTGAGATTATGAAGAAAGTTAAAAAAAAAAAAAAGAGAAAAGAAAAAAAAGCAGGTGGCTTCTATAATTTGTGTACAAGGCTATATAATTCAACAGGTGTTCGGAAATGGTTACAAGTTTTTTATTTGAACAAATTTCGATGCTATTTTCTTACTTTTGTTTCTGAGGTGAAAGTCTGAAGACACAGATTTCTGCTCTACGGATGTGGCTTAGAGGAGAGCTCAAATATGAGTTCTGCAGAAGAGAGAGAGAGTATGTGTGTGTGTGCGTGTGTATGTGTCATTTATTCTCTCCCTGCCCCCTATCAGTCCTTTCCCAACAACAGATCTGTGCACATGTGCATGTGTCTGCAAGGGATGGTGTGGTAGAGATAGGGTAACAGATGAAGCACATAATCAGTCTGGTGGTTTCTGTCTGTGCCAGAAAAGACACTGAAACCAGAAGTGTTATTTGCCCTTCAAATTAAGAGTATGAAGTTCATAACCAATTGCTCTGTCTGTATTGTTACATAAAGGAAATGTGCAAACTCACACATCTAAAAATGTAGGTGTTTATAATGTGAGTGTGAATTTGTGAATATAGCTGCACTGTAAGTACTATGAGTACTTTTAAGTAGCCCCTTTCCAGTATGACTGGAAAGGGGCTACTTAAAAGCCCCTTTATAAAAGCCCCTTTATATATATATAATTTAATCCATTCACATTAATTTCTGTCTGTCACAATAATAAATTTTGATGGACAATGGATTTCCACAAAAGTTATTGTGATAATATAATGGTAATGGAGTAATAACGCAAGTACATTCTCTCAAAGATCAATAAACTTTCATTTCTTATGAACACTAGAATTGGAAGACATTTTTAAAAATTCCAAAATAAATAAACAAAACATCGAAACCACAAATAAAATTGATACTTAAGTTTCTGTAAGCAAAACTTAAGTATGAGTTTTATCAGTCTGGTGCATTGAAACCAATGCACCAGACTGAAGCCTTTTGTCAGCCAGTCATTAATAGAGACAGAGAAACAAGAAACAAAGCCAATCATTCAAATGGACATGATCAAACTCATTTTAATTTATAATGCGATTAATTGAATATTATTACTTATTGGGCCAGACTTAAGCAGCCCTTCTAATTTCACATAACTTTTGTTGTTAAACTAAATATAGGTGTGCCTCTCTTTTGCATATTTGTATCCTCTGTACTGTGCATTTTGTTTATTTGTATTACAGTGCAATGTGTTATGTCTGCTGCAGTAGCAAAAGCATTTTCCTGAATTAATGTGTAAGCTTTTATTGTGAAAAGCCCAACAGGAAAGTGTTTCGCTTTGACTGTTTCATTTGACTTGACTTGACACAGACTCCTGGTCTCGGTTGAGGAGGGAAGGGCTGGTAAAAGTCCATCTCGTACCTTGCATCCACTCCCTTTAGTCTGACGGAAGTTCTGTTCTTACTACGAACAGGTTTCGCTTAATCTTACGCTGTTTATCTGTTAGTTAAAAAACCCAAAAAACTTTCAAGACTCGTAAGTCTGTCGGTAGTGGTTAGTAGGCAAAGTTTTTGCTCTTGGAAACCTCCAGAAACTTTTTCTCTGCGGACGCGGACTTGCTGACAGAACAGCATGGTGTTAAAGTCGGAAGAAGGAGTCGGTGAGTAAAAAAAAAAAAAAAAAAAAAAAGAAAAGTAATGGAGCGACATTTTCGGTCCGAGAATGTCTTTATGGCACCTCTAAAAACCCTGCTTGTCCTTTTAAAGCCATAATTGTGTGAGGCTTTCTGTTCATAAATACATGTGAAGAATGTCTGCTGGCTTTTTCCTGTTTCTCTTCCCTTTTTTTACACAGTTCTTCCACGTTTTTTAACAGTGTTAATGTTCTCTGTTTTCGCCATTTAAGAGCTCCAAAATGTAAACAAACTGCTGTAATATTATCTATGCTTTTATGTTCTCGTTTTTTGTTAAAACATGCATTGTCTTGTTTATGTTCATGATTTATTCATGATTTTGGGTAAAGCATCATTTTGTTTTTGTCTAAGCATGATGGGTGCAATTTTTTAAATTTATAATCAGACACTTTTAATGTCTATTAACCTTCCTTTGTTTATCCACGGCATTGTTTCTTGACTGCACAGCAACTGGTGGGACTATGCTTCTCCTAAATGTAGCAGTCAATGTTGTCTAATATAGTTTTACTATAAGCCTCTGGAATATATATACTCTTAATATTACAACATTTGCTTGTAAAGCTTTTACACAACATTCTTTCGTGCTGTGTTATTGTATCACTATAATGAGTGAGTGGGTTGCTCTTTGGTAAGAGACAGAAGGCCTCTTTAAACCTTGGCTGGGTTTAGCCTGGCAACATTAATAATTAGCAGCCATGACGTGTTAATCATGTTGGCTGATAGTGAACGTCTGACTGATCCGGGTCGAAGCTGCTGGCCTTTTGTTCTGCTGGTCTTACACTACCCTGCCTCGGTGAACCAAGCTGGCACACACATACAGCTGTCTCTTTGTATAGTTGCAGCCAAACCAATGAGAGAAGCACTCCATTCCCGTTGAGTTCATTTGTCTCTGCCACTTAAAAGTAGGTGGTCCAGGGGGTTAAACTAGTTGTCTCTAATGGTTTTCTAATAAATGGAACTGAAAGCTCTAATGGGTCCTGTGGTACCGTGCACCGTGGCTGGCACTAATGCCCTGGTAGTTTGATAATCTTCATCATCTCCCTATAATCACATTTCTGCCCTTTTTTCTGCATCTCTGGCTTACCTGCTCCGCTCTCCACCATTGTGGAAAATTGATTTAATGTACAGGGAAGGAAAGGGTTGTTAGTTCTGTGTTTGGGAGCTTAACCCTTACTTGGTTTCCTGCACGGTTGACTTAGAGAATGCATTCCGTACTCAAATGCTGTCATGTGTTTTAGTCTGTTTTTCAGTCAGATGTAGGTGTGTTTAAATCAACATCTTGTGTTTGGAGTACATGTGAGGAATTCAAGTGTTTAGCGTCATGAAAGCTGCAAGCATAAAATAACACAAACTGGCATCAGTCATGGTTACTAAATGTCTTTATTCCCCGCCCGCTATATTTTCTTGTACAAAATGGATGGCTCATAATACACACTATATTTTTACCTTGTTGTAAAAGTTTGTTTACAATAATATGAGCATAGGTCTTTTAACAAATTTTTAAGATGTTATTTTAGATTGGTAAAGTCTGAAAATGTTTTCTTTTTTTTTTTGATGTTTCTGTCAAGACATTGACAAGCTGTGAAACCCAGTTGGCTAGTATTCAAAGTATTCCACACCAAACTAATGTAAAGAACAAAAGGTAATGATGATTCTCAGAAAAGCTAAGTTGTTTTTAGTCACCAGTGTACAGTTTAGCATGAGGGTTATAGGTCAAATGACAAAAACACAAAGAGTCTATATTCTTTATTATTTTTGCCTACTGGTTTGTGGACTAAATACATCCTGTGCTTCACCTGATAGTTTCGGAAACCTGAGATACCACCAAACACTGGCTTCTCAACAAGCCATTTAATGTTCATGCCGAGTCACATCAGGTCAATACTTCCCTAACATTTTATAACCCCTCCATTTTGTATTTCCGCTGTAGTTATTCAGTTCTGTACCACCTTTAATTGCTCTTCAAGTTAAGCCAAAGTTATTTAAAACAATTTATTATGATGCTATGTTTTGGGTTTAATGAAACCTTTTTCTGTTCCGAACCGTGATTTAGGCGTAACTGTTCCATCCCTTGTTATTTATAATCTCATGTATGAAATATCCTAGAAACTATTGTGCCAGTGAAACAAGTCCAAGCTTGATATATGAATTAATTTCTCTGATGATTCATCTAGTTGGGATAACAGGCTTTACCGTCCCATCTCCAAACATTCCTGCACTTCTAGTCATTTGTCAAACAGCATGTTAATACTAAACAGTATTTTAAAGTATTTCAGTACTGTGTTCTTTTTTGGTTCCTTTCACTGCTGTTCATTACGTCACTTTTGGTCTCATAGTGCTGATGAGTGTGACTTTCAGGTTTGTCTGCAACAGGTAGAGACACGCCGCTAGTTGTGTTTTTCCTGTAAGACCTTTGTTTGTTATCATTCTTGTTGCAGCCTATAGATTCAAAATAGCACTTGGCAGAAACTAGATTGAAAGTATTTGGAGGTGTGTTCATCAAATAGAAATTTACTGGATTATGATTTGGTTAGGATGAAACAGATTTTTTTCTGAGACATTTTAGGTTTTTGAAACTATACATTTGTACATTGTTGCATAAAACCTTATTCTCTGTGGATAAGATCTTCCTTGTTTTACAAATGATCTCAGGCAAAAGACAGAATTCATTTTGTTTATCATCTGAGCTGTGTGGCTACTTTGTTGTGATTCTGTTTTTTATTATTTTTCAGTACATGCATGATTTTTGCCGTCGGGTTAAAAGAATAACTTTTTTCATAATTTCCTCTCCCAGGGGTTTAAACTTTTACTCCTCCACAAACTAAACAGAAGAGTGCACAAACAGGAAGCCAGGCGTTTGACAATGCCCTCAACAGGAAATGACTTTCGGCATTTTGTGTGTGGGTGAAAACTTCTAGAGAAAGGCAAGATGGATACAAACTGAAAGCATGTATAGCGGCGCTTCGCGTTGGCTAAAACAAATCTTCCAGCTTTCACATCATGGGTTGTTGGACGTGTGTATGTCTAACAGGCACTAGACTGTTGACAATAGGACGTCCCCTGATAAGAATCAAGGTTAACGGAATCAGTGGGACAAAGAAAAGCATTGTGGGAAGCAGCATTGTGGGAAGCAGCATCGCTTCCGCTTTTGAGGGATAACATAGAACAAGCCTCCATAGAAAACAGTTAATGCAAATAAAACAGCAGATTATTAAATAAAGCTTTACTGCACTGTCCATAGCCATGAATCTGATGTGTGTGTGTTTGTAGGCATGAAGTTGCTGCAGGTTTAGAAAGTTGAGCCTCATGTCTGTTTGCTTTAGACTGGAGCTGCACAGTTCCCAGGCCTCACTATACGTTCTCCAGCTCTGGTTCCCACCCACTCACATCCTCTGGTCCTCACATTCCTGCACAGCAGCTTTGACGTCCCGCGCCGGGACAAGATGTGCTGGTGTCCTTTTGTTTGAACACAGCTCCTTTCTCCCTCACTTATTCTCTAGCATGTCTCTAACTTGGAAGACAAGATGCCAGAAGAAATTTAAGTTAGTCAGTGCCATAAAATATACGCATTTTAGTTTTTTATAAGATGCTGCTTGTTGTTTAAAGAGACGGGAACTGTAAAAACACCCAAGTTTAGATGTTGTGCTTGTGGTTAGTGAGAATGCAGACATGAACAAAACACATTAGAAATCCCAGCCTCACATTTCAGACTTTCACTTTGATCTCTACAGAAGAAAAGGCAAGAGAAAAAAAAACTAGTTCCAAGAAAGAAGTCCTGTTGTACATTATTCAAAGTTAGTTTTTAAAGTTTAATGTAAACAAATCGGTTATATCTCCATCAGTGGTACCTGGAGATAAAAAAATAAAAAAAAAAAAAAAAGATTACCAACCTAAAATCACATGCATAGCAAAAACAAATCTGTGCAAGAGGAATAAAAATTTTAATGGGTATTAAAAACTGAAAATGTTTTTTTTTTTTTTTTGACCCTCTGAACAATAATTAAATATGCACACATCTTGCATCACTTTGAAGGAGAAGCAGGTAATAAAACTCCAAAATGCTTTACTACTGAAATAGGACATTCTTGTTGTTTTTTTCTTCAATATCTTTTTGGATTCAAAACGAGCACCTTTATCAGATTGCCTGCAAACAAAATAAAATAAAAACATCAAGGCCATAAACTGTGAAGAATACATTATGTTTGCATCAGTCAGAAATAAACCCAGTTAGTAGAAGGATGCTACAAAAAGTGGCAGCTTAACTAAATAACTAAATAATAGTTCTTGCTTTGAATGATTATTAAAATGATTCCATATTTTTTTTCCTTCTATTTATTGATATAGTTGCCTGTGTGTGAAAAGATATATTTGTGTTTTCAGTGATAGTTTATTTTTGTGGTTTTCTTGAGGTAATTTAGAGGGAAACCTTCTTTTGCAGTGATGTGTTATTTTCCACTCACTATAATAGTCGTTAACACTACCTCAAGTGTGAACTGTAACTACATGATCCACGTGTTTGCTGACACCAGACAGAGGAAGCTCTGTCACTGTGAGGCGGTGAGGTTCAGCCGACACAGCAGAGGGCTCCAGCTTGACTCATCCGTCTCCAAGCAGACATGAGGCAAGATCCCACGTCTGTTCACGTCTGCTGCGTGCTTCAGGCACGCCCTGGGCCCAGTGTCTCACTCATGCTGTAAAAATTTGATCTATGACAAGGACTCCTGAGAACATTGCACAATTTCTTAGCAGAAACGTTCTCATTGGGGTCATTTCTTACACCCAGTTGGTGTCCAGCACATTATGTGTTGTTTAACTCTGTGTGGGTGGTGATGGAGGACGAGTGGTCAGGAAATTAAAGGCCTGCAGAGACATTTTGGTTTAAGAAGAGCTTTTACCAAGAGTCTACAAAATAAAATTTTTGTTTGTTTGTCTGAAAACATATTTTAATGACTATTCTTACTTATTTCTGCTTAGTTTATAAAGAGTTTCTGCTTTAGTATTTACAATTTCTTCTGCTTCCTCATCTAGATTGTGACAAATTTGTTGGCACTCCTAATTTTATGTAACTTAATTGCTTTTTGAATATTCTAACTTTTCATCGTTAAATGAATCAGACTTTACACCTACATCTAATTAGTAATTGTTACATCATTAGTAATTACATCATTAGTAATTGTTTCTTTGAGTCATGAATATGACGGAGCATAAAATGGAAAACAAGAGAAAACATAATTCAAGGAAAGTAGATAAGTGGTGTTTGCCATAAATCAAAAAATTTCATCAAGCTTGCAATTTCCCAGAAAGTAAAAGATGCAAAACTAAGTAACTCTTAATCTGCACTTAAGTACTCACTATGCAAAGCTTGTGTTTGGAAGGCGATCCAGCAAACGTAAACAAGTTTGCTTCTGTGACTTTGACTGGACCAGTGGGATTTGATCAAGACAAACCAAGATGCCCTTAAGCACTACTGATGGGTCTGGTGTGAAACAGTGGCTGAATGTGAGGGAAAGAGGTGCATTCCTGTTGTTAAATATGGTGGAAGTTGTGTGATTCTCTGGGACCGTTTCATTTGTAAAGACCATTAAGGTATGGCATCATAAATCCATTTAAATGTTAGACCATTTAAAAACATTTTATCTCTTATCGCGGGATTGTTTTCTCACTGATTTACTGTTTACTCTTATTTTAGTGTGAGATTTTTCTTTTTGGAATTATAAGTCTTTTTTTTTTTTTTTTTTTAACATTACCCATGGCGCCATTATCATTTATTATAGTTCTTTAGGTTTTTATTAGGACCTTGTTACTTTTTTGAGAGTGGGGAGGCAGTGAGCGGAACGACCACTGGGTGGAGCCTTCATGTTGGCGCTGGTGACAGCAAAGCGTGAGTGGGGAGGGAGAGGAGGGAGCGAAGTATGTGAGGAAGCCTCCTTCCCAAATGGACTGTGTCAGTATCAGCATGCTGCGAGCTCACTGTGAGAGCTGATAGCTGTAAAACCTCAACAGTATCTGTGGTCCTGCCTGGAGGAGCGGGCTCCTTCCTTCCGCCACTAGATGAGGATGTCTGTGCAATAGGATCTGACTCCTTTATCACCAGAGGTAAAAAGAAGAGCCGAGGAGGGAAACTGGAGAACATCTCATTCAGGTTTGCGCTGAAACCTCATTCTGTGCTTGAGCTACTCTTCACAATGTCATTTATGTTGTTTGTCTGTGGGAGTTTGCTGAGATTTTTTTGACCACTTGTTTTACTTTAACTCTTAGACTTTGCAGAATAAATAAAGCTTTTGAGGATACATGCTGTGCAGCAAAGCCATGATGGATATTATGTCAACCACTTGCCGTTTGACTTATCTGTATGAATGTCCTGTCATCCTCCAGCCTGGGTTGTTGCATGTTTGAGAAGGCCTGTTGTTGGCACTTCATTCACTGATGCCGATTGAGCACCGGTGCAGCGGGCCAATAACTGGACAGCAGGTTGTGAGGATGTCGGTTGTCTTTATGAATTTGGTAGGATGGGAAAGATGTAAAACTCTTAACTCCAATTCCTTCGAATTTCAAATATACACAGTGTCTTCTCTGTTCCAGATTATATACCCTTGAAAGATATGTCTTCATTTGAATGCATTAGAAAGTAATTGAAATGCTAATGTTGAAGTACAGCTCGAACCCTGTGTTTGAGCTTTCTTGAGGAATGTGACTGTTTCCAGACACAAAGAATGAGCTGTGATCTTCCCACTGACTCCGTGTTCTCCTGCCACACACTGACCCACACCTCCCTGGCTTAACATAGGGCTCCTTTTCCTGCAGTCCCCTGTCACCTCAGATACACCCACCCACAGGCCAGGTCAAGTTCGATGCTAAGTTTTGATCCAAGCTCCTTTTCATGACATATACATTTTTTCAGTTCCTGGATCTTTGAACCTGGCGGTCAGAGATGACAAATTTCCTTTGGTTGTTCACATTAAAACCTGTAATTCCTTCTTTCTTAGAAACTGTGGTACAGAAGAGTAATGTTTGTGTGTGTAGCTTAAGGATATGAGTGAGCATCTTAAGGATTAGCTTTAAAAATGAGATTCAGTCTCGGATGAAATGTCACATCTTTTTTCGTTTGCTTGAGCAATAAAAACTGCAAAAAGCAGAAAATCTACCAGAGTTTATCTGCTTGTTCTCTATGTGCTCATGTTTGCGCAATGATGAATAAGAACTATTGATTGTTTCCAGCTAAGTTCAGTAAATCTTATCAATCGTGCTTTTTGCTACAATTGGAACAATCTATTTTGTCAAAGGGATCTGATTGACTGGAGACCTGGCGGGCTTTGTGCCTTTTGATCATAAAAAGTAAAAATTTACTTTCCCAGTTTATTTACACAAATTTATTTATAGTTGCGCTGATTTTTTTATTTTGATTTTTCTATTTGTACTACAGTATACATTTTTTCCTTGTCTTGCTGTCATCCATCACCTGTGTTGGGACCACAGGTGATGTCACACTGTGGGAGTGAGCAGTCGATATAAAACATAATTTTGCTGAATTATTTCTTAAAAGAAAACTGATCAAAAGTTTACATGATGTAGCATAGGAGTAACTGTGATCCATGGAAGGTGAAAATCATCCCAGTAACAGTTACCAGACGATCTCTCTGTACATCTATTTTACGATAAAATCCAGATGATAGATTGGTAGAAAATAAGAAAAGAAGGTGATGTTCTTTGATATATTTTTTGGTAATGAGGCAGACTGAGCAGCATGGTAGAGATGGTATGGAGGGCTCTAATCAAGCCTAATGGAAAATGTGCTGAGGCCTTATTTATCCTCACATACATGAAGGAAAAGCTTGTCTAATGTCAGGAGAGGATTGTTTGCTGTGTTATGCACTTCATCCAAATGTAATCAGAGTGCAAGCTAACTAACACATGGTAGCAGAAATGGCTCTCTATGCATAATGGCTCTGCCAGCACATGTAGATAGTGCTGCAGCATAAAAGTTTTCACTTATAGATATCATTGCTTTCTTATCCATAAACATACTTTTAAGAGCACTCAAGGTAGCTGCATAAGAAATAATTTAGTAAGTATATTATTTATTTTTACTGATTTTGTACCTTATGTGATGAGCAGAGCTTCCTAATTTGGGTCACATCTGGAGCAGTGGGAGGCTGTCATGCGGTGTGTGTGTGTGTGGGTGTGGGTGTGGGTGGGTGGGGGTCTTCTCTGCACACAGAATTTTAATTTCCTTATTTTCCGAGGAGAATACTTCTGTGATCTGGGTGGAAATGAGACGTCTGCCTTCTCTGCCAGGATGGCAATCAGGATGGGTATTAGTGGCTTTTTCCCGCTGCGGGAGATGGCACTATAATTGATATCTCCCTTGATGTAACCCACCGCAGTCCTCTCTACTGACCCAGCCCTCACTAAAAATGGATCCGCTTTTCTAAGAACTCTCAAAATACTCCAAGATGCAAAACTTTAGGGCATGCATACTGTCAGTGTCTTTCTTATTTGACTGTGTGACGCCCGTATTTAAGTAAATGAAGAAATCAGTTTCCAGTAGTTCTTGGTGCAGTAAGGCTGAAGAAAGCATCCTTATTACTATAATAGAAAACCATATTGACTGTTTTGAGTGACAAATTTGAAGAGCACTCTGAAATAATGAAAACCAGGACAAAAATCAGATTATACTGTAAAATGAGTCTGAATACTTATTACTTTCTTCTTTTTGATTTCTAAGGACTTATTGAGTACTTAAAACGAGTGCCTTGCTTTTATTCTTACGGTAAGTTTGACTTATAAAGTTCTCTGATTAAAACCAAGATACTTCAGAGCTTTATTTGCATATTGCAGACTCGCTCTGAAAATCAGGGTTTAGTCACTTCCAGTAAGAGGAAATTAGCAATCATATTTCCACGCACATCTGAAGTGAACCTGAGGCAGCCTTTTGAAAAAGTGCAAAAACAGCCAATCAGGCACTCACCCAATAACTTCTTGAAGACAAATAGCTAGTGTGAGTTTGATTGGGGAACACAGTTTTCCTACTTGTTAATAAATTACATATTAGGGGGGGGAAATAACACAAGCACTTGATGTCCAAAGTAAAAGAAGGAAGAGTGTGCTTCTCTTGAGGAATTTTATTTATTTATTTGGATTTTCAGGATATTATATCAGGGAAGACCTTGGCCAATCATGTGAGCCTGCTCTGTGCTGGTTTAAACCCGGAATGGTATTTTAATCAGGTCAGGTGTGGCTTGAAAATGTTTTTTTTATCTATTAAAATTTGCATGGGGTTGAATTTTTCAGCATTTGACCTGCTGATCAATTGAAAATTAGACAAACTCAACAACTTGCCAATCGATTGGTAAATCTTGAATATTTTCTTTTTGTGTTTTTGTTTGATTTTTGTTTTCTTTACAGTTATTAAAAAATTGCAAGATAAGTTTGGCTAACGTTGAGTAGTCAAGTTCCTGACACAATGCCAGGAACAGTAAGGAAAAGTACAGTGGGTGTGAATATGCAGGTTCATGTCACAGCTTCCTGGTCTTTGTGCATTCCTGCAGCAATAGTACACACATTCATCTGAATGATGTTATTTTCTTTCCCTGTTGATAAGTGACAGTCTCTCCAATTCTGCATTTGAGGCGTTCGGGACTCCAGTTTAGATTTGGATGGGGATGATGAAAACAACCTTGTCAGTACATGATTCAAATAATAAAGATGAATCCCGGCAGGGTGTATTTTTCATTTCTCAGTCTTTCCTCATTAGTCTCTTGCTTTTTTATTTTCACTTTGTTTTATTTACTGTGCTGTTTTTTAGAGACAGGGGCCTTTTATTTGCCTAGTCAGTGCAGAAGTTTGCAGACTAAGAGTTGAACGGTGCTCTCAGCATTTACCTAATTGGATGAGCTTCCCCTCATTCGCTGAGTTGTGGGAAATAAGCCCGGGCCTGAGAATCTATGGCTCAAGCACTCGAGATAGGGCTCTTCCTTTACTTATAATGTTGATTATTTTACACCGATTGAGTGTCTGACTTTATTCAAGACCTTTTCTTTTAGTCTTGAACAGCTTTCATCCTGAAATCTTTTTATAATTTTCTTCCCCCTTAGAACCAAATTAAAGTCTTTTCTGCTGCTCCTCTCCTGTCAGTCTTTTCAGTTTTTGATTCTTTTCTGAGTCAGGAATGTTGTGGTTGCCTTGTGTCGTGCCTGACTGCTGCATGGCTTCACAGTCATGTTTCCAGAAACAGAACTTGACTAACTGCTATAAAACCTTTATCCTGAGGCGTCCTCGCCCCGTTTGATAAGATGTGTTCTGGTGTCTGTTGCTCAGCTACATCCTGTTGAGTCCTCTGCATCAGCATAATCAAACTCCTTGGTTTCCTTGGATACTGAAAAATGTTTTATGGATGATGTTGTAGGTTGTAAAGGTAGGAAGTGTGAAAGGTCAACCTTTTATGCCTCAGGAAGGAAATATGGTTGTGTTTAGGTTCCTTACTGCCAGCTGAAAGGCCTTAGCTGAGTCCTCACTTCCATTGTCTATTATTCTTTAGTCAGACATTAGCAGACATTCCAGTAAATGTCATGGGTATTTGCCTCAAGGTACTCAGACTCGCATGCCTCTTGTTATTAAAAATAAGTAACCTCCTTTATATAGATTTCACTAAAGGTAAAAAGTTCATTTGATGGATTGATGGAAAAGGGACTGAATGTCTGTTTTTATTGAAAACTGTGAATTCAGTAACCCTACACGAGTTTTCGACAATTCTCTGTGCTCACTTTATAACCATTACTTTGTTAAATGTTTCTGGAGTTCCATTGGGTCAAGCTTCTGCTCCAGAGCTCTAACCTTTCAACTCTGTTGCTGTGTTTCTGAAGAGCAGAGGTCAGAGGGCAGGGCTTGTGCTTGGAATCAGAAAAGATATACTCTCAATATTAAAATTCAAGATCATAAAAAGACCTGCACTATATATGGAATTTTGTGTGTGCCATACTATAATCACATTGTTTCCAAATGCCTTACATTTCAGGGTCCAACAACTGGACTTGACAGAAATTTTGATGTTTTAAAATCTCCTTACTATTATTTAATATAATTTACACTAGTATTTCTATTGTGGATTATATTTAAAATGCATTTTCTTACTACAACTTAGCAAATTATTTCCAAGTAATCCCCGTTGTTGAGTTCTGCTTCTTCGATTGATGCAATACTGTTTTTAGAAAGGAGAAGCTATTCTCACGTCCATAAAAGTAAATGAATCGCCTTCAGCTGAGGAGTAAAATCACTGAAAATGAGTCCGTAGTTAGACTGATATTACATGGAGAGTGCTGATGCTGCTCTCTGTGCAGGTAGTACCCACGCACAAGCACATTGTGTTTTAACTGGGACGCCCTGCTGATGGCACTGGCCAAGCTAATTATAAGCACTTATTGCAAGAGCGACAGACTAGAAGCACTTCGAGAGCCGTCACCTTTGTGCTCCACTAAGCTTGTCTGAGCTTTTTCAGTTGTCACTCTTCACATCGCACCTCACTGCTGAAGATTTGTGTCCCAATTTGGGTGGCAGTTTAATGTATTTTTGTATTTAACATATATTTCTTTATACAGATGCATTAACACAGTTCTTACTAAATAAAGTCGTCTTTTGTTCTTTGTTTTTATTTAAACCTGTTATGTCCTGCTGCTGCTCTCGGAAGTTTCTTGCCCCGGCTTTGCATTCACCTTTCGGTTTCAAAAAAAGAAAAAATTAGAAAGTATAATCAGATTTTGGATCACTGATGCACTCCTCTGTACTTTAGGAATAGACGTGTACAGATAAGCCTAACGATGCTAACCTTTCATCTTCTCTTTTATCTCCATCCAGTTCCAGACGATCTCACCCCGGCGGAGCAGCAGGAGCTGGAGAATATTCGCCGGCGAAAGCAAGAGCTGTTGGAGGACATTCAGGTAATCCACAAGAAAGACATTGGTTCTGATAGTATGAGATGTATTAAATATAATATTATATATATATATATATATATATATATATCTGTAATATATATTACAGATAATGTGAAAAAACCCAGTGATGTTGTATTGGTAGAAAAAAGATTAACTTAACAACAAGAACACTATGAAATGGAAAAATGTATGAAAAGTTATTTGCCTGAAATGCATTTGTTTTGTAGACAGAATTGATTATTTATTTTCGTGAGTTGTCTTACTCCTGGTACTCCCGAGGAATGTGAGGTATTTCCTACTAACTAGTCATTTCCTTTTGAAATGTTTCCCCTCATTTCTCACCCGTTTCTCTCCTCTAGGTGTCAAAAGAACAAACCTCTGTTTATCTGAGTTCTACTTATTGAGATTATTTAAATGTCTTTTTGAATTTAAAATGAGTGTAAAATAAAACAAGCACATGACTGTGATTATATGTAAACAAGTGGTCAGTGTAATATTTCTACAGTCAAATCAGTTCTGTTAAATTTCCATACATGTGGTTTATTTACTTCCTTTCCATGACCCATGTGCAGTAGCTGATTCTAGATTGCATCTGCTTAGTCCTGTCACTCAGTAACCAGCAGTAGTAGTAAGTGGAAATCTCACCCAGGGGACAGACCTCTGGTGACTTGACTTCTGCTCACCCTTATGGGCTCTGGAGGTGGGATCCATCACCTCATTTTTATGAGTCTGGGACACCATCGCTGCCCTTCCCCCTCCTCCCTCTCCCTAGACCACTGTTGCCACTGTTCTCTCCTCGCCCCCTCAGTTGTCTGCATACTGACCCCACTCCCCTTTTGTGACTCCCACACCCTTTTCTCTGCTGCTCCTGTGTTTCAGCCCACCAGAGCCCCCGTCGTTGTCTGCATGAGGACAGTCTTTGTTGGTTTAGGCAAGCATCTGAAGAATGTGTTGTGATTGCATAGCCCTTGAAAACACAGATGTTCCTTTCGTGGTTTATCTTTGCTAAGTTACTATTGTCCACAATGAATGATTTACAATCACTGAAGCACAGTATGAATGAATGTAGATTTTAAGAGTACTACTATGCATATTGCTTCTGAAAATGTTCTAGGGAAGAAACAAGATTATTTCCTTCTTAAATAAATCAAGTGTAAGAGGTCTGTAATTAGTGTAGACTGTTTTAGTTCAGGGTTAACTCATTTATATATTGATTCTTTGCTTGTCTTATTCTAGGGAGCTTCTAATGCCAAAAAAGAGCCTTCTAAAATCTGAGTGTTTGTTTTCATGACTAGATTAAATGTTTCACAAAACTCAAACTTTTAAAGTTTTTACTCACTGTAAAACTAATTGGTTAAAGTTTAGATTTTAAACTACAGATAATTTAGTGCATCGTAAATTAATTATTTAATTTGTGCCACTGAGAACCTCTGAAGCAGATCTAGTACTGTTAGTTGCTAACTGTTAGCCAGTTGCAGCATTATCCTCACATTGCTTACAAATCAGTCACATCTTGCCAGCTACTTTGTCAAATAAGACACCTTTATTGGTGAAGTCTCTCAACACAATGACTAACTTGTAACTTCTTGTTTCATTTAAGAAGAAAAAAAAACCCTGCCCTATGTTATATTGTAGGTGAATGTTACGATAAAGATATGACTTGTGATAAACATTTAAGTTTAGAGTGCTTTGGTTCTTTTTCTTTTTCTCCAAAGAGTTTTTGCGGCGCTAGTGGCTTGTATTTTTGACAGTAGGTAGACAGGAAGGAGGGCGAAGAGAGGGGGGAAGACATGCGGCAAGGGTCGCCGGGACCGGGAGTCAAACCCGCGACATCCACGTCGAGGACTGAGGCCTCCAAACGTGGGGCGTGCTAACCCTCTGCGCCACCACAGCACGCCCTGGTTCTTTTCCACTAAGACCTCTTCAACGTGGCTCATTTTTGCTTAAGTTTCTTCCACTTTGGGTTGTTTTTCGTAGCAACTCAAGTGAGTGGGATTTTCATACAGTGGGCAGCCCAAGTGTACGAGACGACGTGTTTGCATGACGCGATTGATGCAAACACAATGCAACAATGGAAGAGATGGAACTTTTGTTTGTGGGTGTTTGTCTGATAAAGGCAAAAAGCCATAGACTAAGATACCGATGGACAGTCTTCTGATGTCGGGTTTTAAGCCTAACTCGGCACACTTGAAGTAGGTACTAACAAGTGGGCTGGTAGATCATAGCCGTTACTAATGGAAAACCCCTAAATTCAAGTAGAACCAAGCCGAGCCGAGCCTCTCTGATTAGGTGCTAGTAGGAAAAGGGCCATTAATGTCAGTCTGCTTTAAAATTATTACGGTCACAGACCTTCAGATAGTAAGCTGCTTGGTATTTATATAAGCAGCTAATGTTACTACAATTCAAGCAGTCTTTTGTGATACTAATGCTGCATTTACTGCTGTAACAATGGCAATAAGCTTGCGATATACTGTGCAGCCATAGGCTTCAGTGATAAATGGAGGACTGCTTATTGCCTGGTCGACTGCGCAGGTGACTCTCGATGCAAATTCATGCAATGCTGTCTGTTGGTGCAGTCTTACAAGGTCTCATTAATCTTCTAGTAAATCATTTTCAATATGCTTAAAATATACAAATATTATATGTGCTGCTCTCCACTCCTTCATCAAGCAGATGTCATGTTCATTATCATAGTCTTATCACCATTACACCAGTCTGGCTCCAGAACAATCAACTTGATCAACAAAATCAAAGCCATCAATAAAGGGCATCATAAGACATAATCCACTTATACACTGTGTTGGATCGGTTTATTGCCTTAAATGGCAATAAACTGAACATACCCATGAAAACTGGAAACTTTTTTTCTTTGATTCTATGTTTGTTGTTTTGTGTTGGTTACACCCTTTTGTGCTTCACTATGATATTGGTGGACTGATGATTTGTTGTATTTGAAGACGGATGTTTGTTTTCTTTGCAGCGGCTGAAGGATGAGATAGCAGAAGTGACCAGTGAGATTGAGAATCTCGGCTCCACTGAAGAGAGGTAAAAAAAGAAACGGATCCTTGCGCTTCCTTTTATGTTTTGCCTAAGCTGGCTCATTGCATCCCCTCTATTAAGTTAGCAAAATGAAGCTGTCAATTATTCATGTGTGATGGCTAGGTTGGGCTTTCCATCACACCAAATGTCCTCCATAAATTGGCTTTGCTTTTAAGGCAGTTTAAATGTTTCATCAGGCACACCCCCATGATGGTAGGTCTCATTGAATAATGCAGTGGGTGTTCTGGCAGAAGCAGACAATGAATGGTCTCTGGAGAAGGAGGGCTTGGGATTTGGTCTACTTAAGTGGATGGAGATCCTATCAGCTATGAAAAATTCCATCTAACACTTTTTTACTTGCATCAGTAACCCACTGAGAATCCATGTACTTTCTTATGATTTGATTTGCATGTGTTAAATGTAAGATAATCAATCCAAAAAGCTTGTGTTATCACTGCCAAAATGAGTGCTGGACTTTGGCATTTAAAAACCAAAGGAACATGGATGTCAATGAAAGGAGGCGATGACGTGTCCTCAGCTCAGAATTGAGGCACACTTTGACCCCTGAATTATTCAGAGCCTGAGAAATGAGACATTCCCATATGCAGCTCAACCTTTTAACATCTCACTTGATCGGCACGGCATCACTAGCCCCTGCCAAAAAGAAAAATGTCAGAGAAAAAGACACTGCACACTGAATAAATTAACTGTGTCTGCCTGTTCCCTGCTGTTTTTTCCCCCAGCCAGGATCAGGCCAGAACAATTTGTTGAAATAATTTGTGACTTGTTTGACTTTTAGTTTTGCTTTGGCAAAGGACACAATCCTAGCAATCTCTTGGTCCTGTTTTTTTCTCAGTTAAAATATTTTTCACCTTTTGTGGCAATCAGTAAATGAGTTTGTAAAAGCACAAACTTTAATGTATTTATTGGGAGTTTTTGTTTCAAACGGACACAAAGTACAGCATAATTGTGTGTTGAAATAAAAATAAAAGCAGTAGCAAAGTAGAAATCTGCAAAAACTAATTTATAGCCTAAACTTATAAACTGGTTCAATTTCCATCTGACCTGATTGAAGCACATCAGGTTGCAACAATTTTCATGTCTTGCTACTTATTCAAAATTGGATTCTCATAGCTTTCTGCTGCCACTATCATGTTTCACCACAGTGATGGCATATTAAGGATGATGTTAAGTGTTAGTTTTACACCTCACATAGTGATTTACATGAAAGCTAAAATGTTTAATTGTGAGCTGTTAAGGTAATAATTAGTGGTATCGGGGTTCTGAATATATACAAATGCTCACTTTTTAGATGTTTCCCCCTCAAAGCTTAAATATCATAAATGCATTTCTGTTCTACAACACATTGTGTTGCTGTCAAGGACAGCTGATGACATTACTCCTTGCTGACTTTCCAGGAAAAATATGCAGAGGAACAAACAGGTGGCCATGGGCCGAAAGAAATTCAACATGGACCCCAAAAAGGTTTGTGTCTGTAAAAACAAGATTTCTTCCCCTCACTTTTGAATGTGTAGTGTGTAATTTGGATGTCTGGTGTCTTCCTCAGGGGATCCAATTTCTGATTGAGAATGACTTGCTGAAGAATACCAGTGACAACATTGCTCAGTTCCTCTACAAAGGCGAAGGTCTGAACAAAACGGCCATCGGAGATTATCTGGGCGAGAGGTCAGCAGAGTTCCTTCTTTCCTCTTTTTTCCATCTAAACATCTCACTCTTTTGCTTTTGATCTCTCTTTAGCAGCACACATCCCTGTGAGAGATGAAAGAACTGAATACGGAGAGCATAGTTATGCTATTGCTTTGTTTCCGCTTTGTCAGGCCCACACCCCTTCCTTTCCCAAACATTGGATATTGGTTCCACATTTCAAGCACTGTCTCAGGACAGTGCCACTTACTCAACAGTCCTCCATATGTCTTTGGTTAGAACACTCATTCATTCCAAGTGATGGGCCAAGAGACTCAGAAGTTGGAAATGCGTATGTTTTACGCATTTAAGGTTTTCACTGGAGAGAAAAGACCACCAGAAGAGAGTTTGGTTAATGTCCAGTCTGCTCTACTAAGGGATTGATGTGAAATTAGGTCTACGCTCACAGTGGGATCCACTGTAAGCCCCCCACCCTGGACTATTATCAAGCTTTAATATGTTTGGTGTCTTCATTGCATGAAGAGTCTTGAGATTCTGGTGGTCATTTGTCCACTGGAAGTGGTGACTGGATATGACGCTTATCTCCTTCGAGCCTTTCCATCATCCCAAAGGAGAGATCATTTACTCTAAAGGATTTTAATGGTGGGATGATCTCATGATCGAGTTTGGATAATAAGTAACCAGGGCGGGGGGATTCATCTTCCCTCCTATTGGATTCATGGGGAGTGTCACTTATAACACTGATGTTTCAAACTGGTTTCAAGTAGGTCGGAAACAGAGTTCACAAACACATTTATAAGGTTTTATGACGTTTACATTTAGAATTATTTTTCTTTTGAGCATATACATTTGTTAGAGGTACAATGCTCAGGTGTTTATCTACCAATATCATTTACCGTTTTTCTTTGGGCACAGAGAAATTGTGAATTTTGTTGCCAATTTCTGACTCCTGGATTTTTGTAAAGCTTTGCCCTGCTAGTACCGGTTTAGTCCAATTTAAATTTCTCAGTAAGATATGTAATATAAGATGTTAGAACAGCTTTAGAAGTATTTTTCTAGCCTTCTTGCTGTGAGCAAATTGTTTACATTAGGATCAGAGGTCACATTATACCACCAATAGCAAAAGCACCAAAGAGGGAATATTTATTGCTGTTTGTTCATCCTTCCTGTTATTTACATGTCTTGCTCTCTCTTGCCGTCTTGCAGCCAGACTTCATTTTCAAAATCTTGATTGATATTTAACATGTCTGACATTAGGTCTACTTTATTCAGCAATTACATCTAAACCAAAGAATGTAGGTGTCAGTGTGAAGTGGTAGTGTGCACATAGAGGTGTGCACACTACCAGTGACTGGAACAAGAATGGATTTTTGGTGTTTTGATCATTTGGTTAAACAATCACATCTTTAGCTCGAGCTAAAGATTCTGCTTACCTGATTATAAAAATCTGAAGGTAAATGTTAGGATAATTCTTAACATTTTGCCCATTTAGTTTAAATAATAAGTGCTAATTTGCTCACTATGTTGCTGTAACAAGTTTGTCTTGCTTTGTTTCCGTCAGAGATGAATTCAATATCCAAGTCCTTCATGCTTTTGTGGAGCTTCATGAGTTCACAGACCTCAACCTGGTTCAGGCCCTAAGGTAAGACATCTGCTTTGAAAAGTTGCAAGGGTGCAGATGTTAGCTTTAGTCTAATAAAACACAGAGGCAAAGAAATTAATCTGCTTCCCAGAGGAAGTGAGAGCGTTGCTGATTAAAGTGTGTCCCATAACAGGCAGTTCCTGTGGAGTTTCCGTCTGCCGGGAGAAGCTCAGAAGATTGACCGTATGATGGAAGCCTTCGCTCAGCGCTACTGCCAGTGCAACCCTGGTGTTTTCCAGTCCACAGGTAAATTTTGTGTTGCTACAATTTACAGCTTTAGAAAAAATGTGAGTTATGTTTGATATCAGAATATACTTTCCTGTTCTCGAAGAAAAAAATGACAATTGAAAAGCTAATAACCAAAATGAAATTTAAGGAAATAAGAATATATGTATATGGAAACATTTATAAATCCATATAGGAGTTCAGAGAAAACTTAAACTTAGAGTTCCTCAGAGTTGGGAATTGCAGAATTTGATGGCTCCAGGCAGGAATGATCTCCTGCGGCACTTTGTATGATTTGTTTTTTATTCTAAATAGGATTTTATTAGTAAGAATTCCAGAGAAAAATGCAAAAAGGCATGCAAAATGTAACCAGAGTGCACACAGCTTTCATTTTTCTGTGTTTAGTCTTCTGTTACATCTGGGTGTCACACCCAGTGGAAATCTGAATGAGAAAAACACAGACTGTAAGGCCAAGACATGGTGGCCAGTTGAGGAAGATCATTTCAAAGCAGCTCCTTATCAGCTGAGCACGTGGTTTCTGGAAAACGATGCTCCCAACAGAGCAGGCGCTAACATGCATCAGATGGATATGAATATTTAATGTGCGTTCTCAAACCTAACAGTGCTGATAAAGTGCTGCTGTGTCAGCCGTGTGCTTGCTATGTCGTCCCTCCATTCATACTTGATGCACGTTTAGAGACGCGCATGCATGCTGGAGAGCCCACGTGCGGTCTGCCCACTCTACTCGCAGACAGTGCTACATCTGTCCACTCCTCTGTGCCTGAAATCACGCTGCATTCAGCTCAGCTGGCTCACATTCATACTTAATCATATTATTATACAGTGAAACCATGTTTGTGATAAACTTTAACCTTTCACCCACTTGTAAACTGACCGACTCTTGCTGTGCATTACAGATACGTGCTACATCCTTTCGTTTGCCATCATTATGCTGAACACCAGCCTTCACAACCCTAACGTGAAGGACAAGCCAACCGTGGAGCGTTTCATCTCTATGAACAGAGGCATTAACGACGGAGGAGACCTACCTGAAGACCTACTCAGGGTGAATAGAGTTTCCCCACTTAACCTCCAGTAATCATTCCCTCCCTCATATATGTATATATAATTTTTTTTTTTTTTTTTAATCAAACTTTATTTTCCTTTGCTGTAGAATCTATACGACAGCATAAAGAATGAACCTTTCAAAATTCCTGAGGACGACGGCAATGACCTCACACACACTTTCTTCAACCCAGACAGAGAAGGCTGGCTGCTGAAGCTGGGTGAGTTGGAGACTGTTACATCTCTATGGCTCTTTCCGATAGAAGACTTTGTTTTGGCAGCATTCTCTCCAGAGCTCTATGGCCTGTGAGTGTCTGTGTGTGTGTTAAGGTGCGAGTGTTCATATGGGAATAGGTGTGCAAAACACCTGATGGCATCTCTCTGCCTGCTTTAATTTATAATGAATCAATACCAGGCATTTCAATTATTTAAGATCTTTTCATAAACTACATTCCAAGCACGCAGAGGAAAAGCGACTGTGAATTACATGCATTTTAAAGCAAACACACCCTTTGAATTTTATTTTATGAGGTTACAACTATAAACTACTTTTATCAGAATTTTGGGATAGACAAACATAGGACATGATTATGAAACAGAAGGACAGCGACACATGATTTTAAAAATGTTGTATTTAATCCCCTTTACTTTGACACTCCTAAGTAAAATCCAATACAACCAGTTACCCTCAAATGTCCCCTATATATGAAGTCCAGCTGTGAGTAATTTAGCTTCAGTATAAAGATGAATGTCCTGAAAGTCCTGAAGCTTTCAGAGGTGTGTTTGAGAAGATTGGAGAACAAACGGCATCATGAATGCAGCAGGCAGTTTAGGGATAAAGTTTAAAGCAGGGATAGGTTAGAAAACAACATCCCAAAGAGCTTTGTTACTAAAAAGAGCTTTGTTACTTTGCAGAGAAATGACTGTCCAGTCTATCTAACTCTGTATTTTCTTTTTTTAGATTTTTACTCATATTACATTTTGAGCCACAAATCAATTTTCTTTACTCCTCACAATTATAGATAACTTTATCACATTAAAATCCCAAATGGATAGATTGAAGTCTAATGTTGTAATTTTCCAAAAGTAGGAAAAAATACATATACCAACAACTGTTATAGAAATAATTTAACATCCTCTCTATCCCTGACTCTTCAATCTTTGTTTCCTCTGAGATGTTTCCGTTGTACAGTTTCACTGTGAACAAGGAGGCCTGTATGAATTTGGAATGGAAGAATCAAATATTTACATCACAGTGAATCTTTACAACCAACTGTAACAAAAAGTGAACAGTTACTTTTTCCAATAACTCCTAATGGGGAGAAATGAGTCAAATAATCATGGTGGAAGATCAATTATTGACATAACTGAAATAAACCTTGGTAGATTTGTATTTTTTTTTATTTTATTTTATTTTTTACTTTACTTACAGTGTTTTACAGAAGCCATCCACATTAAGTGGAGCTCCCTCTTGTGGAATGGAAGCTGTAAAGCAGTTCATTGAAGCCTCACTGATTGAAAAGGACTGTGGTGATATAATTACTTGCCATTTGATTTGTTATGTTTTTTTTTTCCCCTTCTTCGTTTGTTTGTTTGTTCCCATGATTTTGGCTGTTGTCTTTCCTCAGGAGGTATGTACACCTGCTCTTCCGAAAAAGCTAGTCCATCTCTCGGCTCTCAGGTGCTTTTGGTGGTCTGCCATGCTTTCTGTTCCGTTTCTCATGTTTTAAATTTGATTCAAACAAGATTATGTCACTTTTTCGTCTACTCATTGGCACATTTGAAATTTCAGATGTTTGTCTCTTTTTTATGTCAATAAGCTGGTGGGTTTTATCTTCGCTGGGTGGTCACTGGGTGCATTCGCCACCTAGTGGGCTTGAACTCAGGAAGCTGCTGCTGAACAGCTTTTATTCCTCTGTATGCTCTGTTGGTCACTCTCTTGGATCTCCTTTTTTGTTAGGAAGGTGCATTATACCTTTTTAACATCCTCTGAGCACATAAATAATTTTTAAAATAATCAAAACCTTAGAGAGTTGCTCTGTGGTTGCATGAAAAGGGAATACTGCATCTTTTTTATCAGCAAAACTCTGCTCTACTTATCTCATGCTAGAACTGGATCTGAAGAGTAAAAGTGTGGTTACAGACTTTTTTGGTGGACCGGAATGGAAAAAACTGTGTGTGGAGGGGAAGCATTGCAAAAATTGGACTCAATTGGAATATCTAAGCAAAAATACACACAAAAATTGCAAATTGGGAAGATCTGCCAGAATTATGAGCTTCCTCCTTTCTGCAGGAGTTAAAAGCATTTGCTTGTTATCTAAAACCAAAACATGCTTCCTCTTGACCTCCCATGGCCTATCTTACATGAGCTACTCCCTCCTCTCCAGCTCCATTCCTGTCCATTAACATCCACACTCCCCTCCTGCAACAGCACCCTGGTTGGTTTCTCCTCTTTCCGGATGCTGTTACAGAGGGGACTCTTTTCTGTAAGGAACCGACGTGGCTTGTCTGGAAACGGCTCAATGATCTTTGTGATTCTGCCAGTGCATCTGTGTTTTTTTTCTGTTGGTCTGCTTTGTTTTTGTTTCTGTTCTACGCGTGGCGAGGAGCCACAAATCTTCATCTCTGTCAATAATGTCAGTGTCTTTAGATACTAAGCTTAGACATAAGTTGTGTCTGGAATATTATTGGATATCATATACAGTCTTTGCTGTAATATGATGACAACAGTGTGTTCTTTGATTTGTACAAATGTTTCTAAACCTGACCTGTTGGGGGGGAACGAAAAAAGAGGGGTTGTGCTGCACACCTTTGTTTCTTTTTACTAACCTCGGTGGTGAGATTTTCTTGTCTAGACAAACAGGAAATTCAAGTCTGAGATGCCTTTAGAGAAGACAAGTGTCCTGTCTGGCCCGAGCTCTCCTATTTTTCTCAGTTTGTCGGCATCCCATTCCTCCCAGCATTTAGCCGCCCATCTGCTTCTCTAATCAGGTTTCCCTTCACAGGAAGTATTGGTGACAAAGAGGCCAAAAGGTCAACCATAGATCAGTTAGTGCAGAGTTACCCACCAAACCTCCTGTGGCTCAAACCAAATCCTCAGGCACCTCTTATTTTGCTAAATCAGATTTAAGTTTGAACCTGGCATTAAAATCCATCCTGAGCAATCAGATTTTAGTCTGTCTTTACATGCAAATAAATACAAGTCACTGAGTGGTTGACATTTTTTTGGAATTAAAACACATCTTGATGTTTCATATTGACTACCTTCTTTTAAGTACATTCCCCAGTGAATCAGAGAGAAATAAAAGTAAAGCTGGGTGGGATGCAAAGCAAGGAGTATTAGTTTGTAGTTCTTGATTTATGAGGCCAGTAGTTTTCAAATATCCATAAAGTCTAATATTGTGGTGAAGGGGAGAACTTGGTGATAAGCGGTGTGGTTAACAGGAGACCCCTGAAGCCATCATCTGTCTGTCTGCCCATACATTCGTCTGCCTGTCTGCTGCTCCACTCGGTGCTTCTGGTGCTCGTCTCTCTTTCTCCTCGTCTCTTCGTCTCGCCAAGCTGTTCTGATTCTGGCTGTTTTCTCCACAGGGGGCCGTGTTAAAACTTGGAAGAGAAGATGGTTCATTCTCACAGACAACTGTCTTTATTACTTTGAGTACACCACAGTGAGTATCATTTATCACAGATCCCGTCAGATCATTCTGTAGGACCTAGTCATTTACATTTTTTTTTCAGGACAAAGAGCCCAGAGGGATCATCCCATTGGAGAATCTGAGCATCAGGGAAGTTGAGGATAAGAAGCCTGTAAGTAGTGCACCCTCTAGTGGTGCATATACAGATTACAAATGATATGATCTGTATAGTGTGTTAGATTTGGCTGCAGCTCGGAATTGTAATTTTCATGTCCTGGAATTCTCTCCATGTTATTTCTGCAGAATTGCTTTGAACTTTTCATCCCCGACAACAAAGATCAGGTAATAAAAGCGTGCAAAACTGAGGCGGATGGTCGTGTTGTCGAGGGCAATCACACCTTCTATCGCATCTCTGCCCCCACTGCAGAGGAGAAAGATGAATGGATGAACAGCATAAAGTAAGAACTTTTTCTTACATTACAGTGCAGCTTGTTCTCTCTGGAACTGGAGTTTGAAATCTCATTTTAATATGTTATAATGTCCCAGTCAAAGTCCAGACCTAAATCCACTTCAGAATGGGTTGCATGATTTAAAATTAATTTGCACACATTAATTTTGTAGATCCATTGAAGTCTGATGTTTTATTGTGAACAAATTTTGAGAAAAAAAAATCTTAAGACCATAAAATAAATACATTTAAACTACATGGATCTGCAGATACCTGTTACTATCACAGCTCTATAAAGGTGCTGTAGTTTCCATGCTGTACTCCTTTGCCTTTTTCTACTAATAGCTTTCTCTGTATCTTTTTCCACAGAGCTGCTATTAGCAGGGACCCCTTTTATGAAATGCTTGCAGCCAGGAAGAAGAAAGTGTCGTCAATTAAGAGGCACTGAGCTCCTCCGACGTTGCTGGAGGTCTGACTGTCTGCCTCCCCCACCTGTGTCGGTGCAGAAACCTCGGTTGAGCTCTCCCTCAGACATCTCCAAGATATTTTTCAAGGATTGGTTCTGGAACTCTACAGGCCAGAAAAAAATAAAATAAACAGGAAGCATGCTGGGGATTTAGATAAGAGGGTCAAAGCTTCCTCCAACCTTCTGTCTGAATGTCTCCTCTTTTCTCTCACAGCTTTGGAGGTTTTGTGTCTCAAGCAGGAAGGGAATCTTGCTGGTAAAATCCCCTTTGAAAAAGCTTTAAAAAGTCATTATTCAAATTTATTGCATATATTGACAACAGGCTCCTGCAGTCCCCTTTTGCACACGTCATTTTAACTCAGCAGGTCTGACCCAACCAACAACCAGAAGATTCCTCAAAGCTCTTCCCTGACGTGCTTTAATATCTTTTAGTAACAAGTGTCTGTTTTGAAAGCTTTCACCGTTGAGTTCTTCTTTTTGTCTGCCTTTGAATATAATAGAGCTTTCTGGCAGCAGTAGCTGCTGAAAGACTTTCAGATGGAGGGTTGGAGCCATTGGGAATATTTAGTCTTTTTTTTTTTTAATTAAAAAAAAAAAATTTTATAGGAAGTGTAAATCTGAAACCTGTTACAAAAGAGTTGCCGCTCAGGAGATTCAAACAAAAATGGAGAGCTCCTCACGACACAGCCATTCAAAGCTAGCCTCTCTGAGTCAGAATTGTTAAAAGTTTGTTTCCTAAACATCCCGGAGATGCTTCACGAGGATTAGTGATGAGCATCTTCATCACCGTAGTCTGCAAAAGACATTTATTGGCTCTATTTAGTCCACTGCAGCACTACTTTGGACATTTAGTTTCAAACAAATATTAATTTTTCTCCAATTTCATAAATCTGGTTATTTCAAGGTTTTATTGAAACGGCGAAAGGATAAATAGAGACAAATATGTAATAACAAAAATGTTCTCCTAATTGCTGTGATAATAGCACAGAAAGCCAGAGTGGGAATTTGCAAAGTGGGCTTTGACTGTCGGCATTTTTAATTATCTCCAGTTATGCAGTTCGCACTTGAACACTCCAAACTGAGCTTTGAAAAGTCTCCGTTGCCATGCAGACGGTGGGTTTCCTTTTTACAAAGCTTCCAGGTTAGTTTGGACAGAGCCTCAGTTGCTCTCACACTCTTTTTACTTTATATGAAACAAAAGATTAGCATCTCTGTCTAATACGGAGATAATTTAAATGCTAGAGAACGTTGGTGCTTGGCACTTTTTAGAAAATGTGACTGGAATTGCTGCTGGTTGGCGAGCCTGATTTAATTTTCTTTACCCTTTCAAGCACAGATTTTTCATTCTTCCTTCTTGTTTGTCTTTTTAATTTTTTTTACTTTTACTTTTTGACGTAACCTTTCTGATCATTGTAAAATACTGTAAACTCCAGGTTGTTTGTGTGGAAGCCATATTGTAAAAAACAAAAAATAGTTGCCGTTGAAGCTCTAAACTATGCCTGTAAGCGAGTGGGATGTACTTCGTCTCAGGATGTTTTTTTGTATGAAACAGGGCGGGTGGGAGTGCAGCAGTGGTAAACTGAAAATACAATCACAAATAGTCTATGCTTGTCCAGAGTTGATTATCTGTTCAGTTTCCTGTTTCTCATCCTTTCCACAACTTTCGGGGACTGCTCCCAAAAGGATTAGGAAAGAATACAGAGCGCTCAAAATTCTCAACAGTATTGTTTTATTTATCAAAGTTGTACATATTTAAATATATAGTGGGCATTTTGTCCTGAGTTTTGTTAGTTTTGACATTTTGTTTAGTACACTGTTATGTTATTTCAGATTTCTTATCAGTGCCATTTACTCAATTTGAAATAAAGCCTCATTTGTCTCAACACTGACTCATGGAATCTGTGTGCTGCAGTTTATAAGATTCTCCAGCAGGTGGCAGTAGAGGATAAGGCCAACCCTCCATTAGTTTTTGGTCGAGAATATCGCTGTATATCCAGACATAATAATATTGCGTCTACGTGTATGTCCATGAAAACTGAACTTCCACTTGAGGGCAGCCTTGAAACTGAATCATGTGCTTCCCTCCTCCCATCAGGCGAGTATTATTTCAACCACTCACAAATAAAAAGATTCTACCTTCTGTTACTGTTTAAACCCGGGCTTTATTTACCGCTCCATAACATTTCATAGGCTTGCTTGTTAAAGTATTTATGGCACAAAATTTCGGCGCAGCGGGGTAAAGGTCGATATTTACAAGTGAAAGAGTATCATATTCAATGATGCCTGGAAAAGTAATCAATAGAAACGACTTTCTCAATGGGACAGTCGTGCAGGAAACAGAGGCATTAACTGTCATACCTTTCAATAGAATGCATGTTAGAAATGATGAAGTCTAAAATGCATTAAGAGTCACATCCACTTCAATAATTTCTATTAGTATCTAGTAGGTTTGACTGATTCTTAGTGTGAGTTGAGTCCTGCCTGTGGAGAAAAACCATTATGTTTTTGGGGACTTTTGGAAGGTTTAACTTAAGCCTCATGTGAACTTCAACATTTAAAAGTTTTGAATTTTGTAGTTTTTTTTTCTGTTTTCTTTTTTTTCTAATTTCCATCTCTTTTTTTTTTTATTAGTCCAATAAGTAATTCAAAACCTCAAGCTTCAACATATTTTATTCTGATTTTGCTATCAGAATGCTGTGCCTAATTCTGAAGTGGAAGGAAAGCAGCACATGGTAACCCTGGAGAAGATGTAAACCTAACGGTTTTCTGCAAACCTAATGGTGGTGCTTTCACTCAGCAGTGACATGGCAGCTGGCCAGAGCTTTGATGTGAACATGAGTGGACGTAAATACATGGTATTCCCAGAATAAACCTGTCAGAGGCTGACAAGGAGTTCAGACTCATGTGGAGGTACATACTGTTCCTCCTTGATGACAAAGAAATGATTTTTCAATTTCCTGTCATCCTACATCAGTCTCGAGGTTCTGCAAACAGTCTGACGATCTGAATCAGACGATTATGATGATGTAAACTAATGTATGAAATTGGAAAAATGAAAAAAAAAAAAAAAGCAACATTTTGTTAGTTGAGATAGTGTCAGCAGGATCCGGGAAAATGGAGAAGAGAAACTCGAGCAATGCACAAAAGTGCAGAAATCTTCTTCATTTTTGGTTGAAATTTGGAAACAAGTTCCTACTGGCATATAGTAGGACAAACAGACTTTTTCTAATAAAGTACCAGAAATAATGTTAGAATGTAAAAAGCAAAAAACTAATCTGTCTGAAGTTGTGTATAAAAAAGCAAGATGCCATATTAACATCAACCATACAATCAGGTTCAAAAAAGCTTCATTGTTTAACAGAGTACCTCCCAAGCCCACTAGAGACAAGGGTGCAAGAAAATGGATGGATGAAAGTTAACAGAGTTTACTTTCCCTGCATTAAAACTGGGAACTTTGTCAGAGCCGAGGGGAAGGAAAAATAAGCCTTGGGATTTCTGGAGCTGCCTTTATGTCAGCCAAGAACAACCCAGAGCAAAAAGCCAAGCAAACACAGGAGTAATTTTAAATAAAGTAAGGAAAAAGGTAGAGCAGCCAGAGTCTCTGAAACCAGCATAACTGTGGAAAAGACCTGACTGAAAAGGGCTGAATTTGGACACTTCCAGTGACTTTTCCAAGAAGACTGGGAGAGGCTTCCAGGGAAAAGGTGTTCCAAAGTTTTTTGGAAAGCTGCTTTTGTTTCCAGGGGTGCCTTAACTAAATATCAAACACATGATGGAAATTATAGAATTGCAATATTTATTCATTAGCATGACGCATTGAAAAATAAATAAATAAATCCTCCACAAAGTCTTGACTGGATCTGAAAACCTCTCAGTCATCTCTTGCAGGAGCAGAAATCAAAAGCTACCTGTAAAAGTCTGTATTTAAACATCAAATTTTGTTTCCTGTGAGTTTTTGCAATGCTGGCACTTCCATTTAATTTTGTGTTTTATCTAAAAAAAGAAGTCCTTTAAACATCTTATGACTGAGCAGCAAAACCAAACCATGGCCACAAAGAACCTAAATGGATCACTGTTTGTTTCTATAATATTTTACTATGGTCCATTGCGTTTAGCTTTTAGTGAGAACATGGGTGCAAATTATGGAGCAATTTGTTCCAGATGTGCACTGAAAAGACCAAGATTCCTCATTTGCATTTGTGCATGAGGTTTTCAAATGAAAATGAAGCTTTTTAATCCAAATTTCTGAAAAAAAAAAAAACAAAACAGAAGAGCGAGAGAACAAAAAAACAAGTCTGATTGAAAAGCATCTTTGCATAGCTGCTTTTCAACAATATTTTGCGTCTCTGCTGTAAAACAGGATGAAAGTGATGTTTATGAGAATTACAGATCAGGGCTTAGGAGGTGACTGCAGCTGATGGGAAATGAGAGGCACGCTGCTGCAGGAAGAGAGAAAAAAAGAAAGAAAGAAAGAGTGAGAATGTGTGGTGGTTGTGAAGAAGCTGCAGAAGTGGGGAAGTCTTTGTTTTTCTCTTTCTGCGAGGTTCTTCCTTTTGTGGTTAAGGTCTTTGTGTGAACGGGAACGTGACAAAAGCTCAGACTTGCACCAAATGAGTGGAAAGAATAGCAGGGGTGAGCTTGGGCTGTACTGAAATAAAACCCACGGAACAAACTGTACCCAGGTGGATGTACAAAGATAAACCGTCCCAGCTCACCTGAGCTCCTTCCTGTGAAAACAGTCAGAATCTCAGGACTCAGGACTGGGCCTGCAGCAGCTCTCAGAGGCCAAGCAACGGGATTCTCCAGCTCCTCCTGTAAGTGAAGACATGTGAGAACAGTCAGGTTCCAATTATGCCCAGACTGTTTCCCAGAAGCTCTGAATTCCTCCCCCCCTCTGCCTCTCAGCCCACCACTCCAGGGGAAGGGGGCACCCCACCGTGCCCTTAGCTGGCCATTCTTTCAAACACTGGGACAAAGAATGCAACCCCCCCCCCACACACACACAAAAGCTTGCACATGTATGTGTCATGCAGCACAGACTGTTGAGTGTTTCCATGCAATCCAGTTCATATCGGCACAGAACTTGCTGTTACAGGTCTTTTGGATTTCAGGTCCGTACGTGATATTTTGAGTTTGGCAGATGAGTCATTGCTCACATGCTTCAAGTTCAACTATCAGCCAGTTTAATGCAGAGCCAAACATTAAACAGTCAAATAAATGTTGCCGTTTGCAGCTCCTATTTAAAAATCTTTCTTTATTTTCAGATATGCATTGCGTCGTAGATACAAGGCTGCATTCCATGCTCTGCGGTGCCGGCGGGTGTGTTGTAGCTTTACTGGAAACAAAATCCTTCTCAGATCATTTCAGGAATCCTACCGCTCGGTGAGGGGACACCGAGTTTTATCCACAGGGCAGGACTTCTGAGAAAGGGCGTTTTGAAACAGCCACAACAAAGTCTCGTATTTACCTCCTCCTCCCACAAACCCCATATTACCTTTATCTCTGCCTTACACACAACTGTGTACATGGATTACAATCCTGTAACTTTTGCATGCACATGCAGCTTACATGAAAAGAAAAGAAAAGACAGTGGAACAATGTCAGCATTTTTCATATGCGTAAATCTGTGTAAGATATGAGGATAACTAAATATCAACATGTTTTTAGCTTCAAGAGTAAAATCATAGCTGCTTTTTTCAGTCAATGAAATAAATTTTTCATTTTTCATACAACACAGCAATGCAAATGAACAAATAGGAGGGATTTTGCAGTAAAAGACTACTTTTCTTTCTTGATAGTTTCCCAGAAGCTGTAATTATTTTTCATTTGTGACACTGTGACCTAGATACTAGAGCAAAGAGATAAGACATTGTACTGTTAAGAGTTCTCTTTTCTCTTCTGTTACAGTCACAGCGACCAAAATAAGAGACTTTATGAGCAGTTGTAAACCACCCTTTGCAGCTAATTAAAGGACCTTGTAAATAATTTAACAAACACACACTCAGCACATAACTTCAGTAACTGCATGATTATAGCTGAGAAGAAATTCAGCCTGTCAGTCATGCTAATGTTTGTTCCTGACTGGAATTGGTGCAAAAAAAATTGGATTTTACTGAGCAGAATTGAGTTGGGAGCGAGACGCTGTCTGTATGCAGCTTTGATTTGATTTGCAGAAGCAAAAGACAAAAGCAAAGAACAAGCAAAAGTCTTTTACTTGTTCACATTTTGCGGTTGTTGAGTTGCTGATGCAAAAAAATGTGGTAACTGGGAAAAAGACAGAAGGTTGTTTGTCCCAATGGGAAAATTGGAATGTGGGTGGCTCTCGTTCTGGGAAATTCTTTTCGTGTGTGCGTGTGACAAAGAAGCACATTTTGTCCCACTCAAGTGGTTTTGCATCTTTATCTCATGTCCTGGTGAACCATCCTGTTTGTTATCTTTTGGTCACTGTTGCTTCTCGTACATCTTAATTACACGAAATCCTAGATGGGAACATCGTGAATGTGGATAAGCTGCAGGAGACTTCTAGAACAGGCACAGTGTTTGTTTACATGCAAGAGACAGAGGGCTGGGGACAAGCTGTGCCTTCCTTCCAAAGATTGTGACGTTAAGATTGGTGGTAAAAAATGGGATAAAGAGAGACAGTACTGTGGACTGACTCCAGATGAATTTCCTGTCTACAGGGAGTGCCGGGTTAGAGGAGGGACAAAGGAAATGCCTTTCAGAAAGAGGCAGGGCGTGGGGACTGCAGAGTTCCTTTCTAAGCTTTAGAACCAGTTACCTTTCTCCGTTTTTTTAAACTAAGGCTGATGACTTGATAAATCTGAAGTACTGTAGAACATTTGAAACATTAAAGCAGGAAATGTTGTTGTTGCTTATTCATATAGGGCTAATGCCCAAGCATATCAATGGAAAATTTAGTGAAAGGGAAAGTCATGATGAAAAAAGATGCAGAAGCAATGTGGATAATTGCTATCTTCTTTCTTTGGTTTTATGTATTATTTGAATTTGATTAGGAAATGTATTTTGAGTTTTTATCAGCTGTGAACTTGAAGTACATAACGGTATTATGGAATTACATAGCTGGATTTTATTTTGAAACTCCGTTACTGTGATAAATTTCTTATTCAGTGAGATTCAGATGTATGTGAACAAATGGCAGATTTGTCAACACACCTTTCTCAGTCTCCAAGTGCACTTATGTGCCATGTCTCGTAGGAGTAGCATTTCTGCACAGAGTCGCTGTTGGGAAGTGTGAAACTGATGAAGACGTCAGTGAAACAAAGAGACCGGTGTCAACAAGCCAAGAAGGAAACCAAAGAAACAGGATACAGCTGGCATCTTATTAGAGGAGAAGAAACAGATACTCATCGGCGATGACAGAGAAGATAAAATAACTATTCACTCAATCGAAGCTCAAAAACGGAGGACACCTGCATGAGTAACAATAGGCGCTGGTATGACTTCATGGCGTCTGCAGCGAGAGAGATCTTGTGCAAGGTCATTGAGGACTCAGCCCTCACTGAGGATGGAGTTGCTCAGCCAGACAGGGAGGGCCTAGGATCAAAGTGAGCTGGTATCCTCGAGCACATGTGACTGAGTCAGGAAATTCTGTGTGGGGCATGAAGGAACGACACTTTTTATCAGGGAGTGGAAATGAAAATATTTTTCAGGTGAATCCCCTCTGATCCAGCTTAAAGTCCCATCCATTACCTATCACAAGTCATTATAAGCACTCTTATCAGTAACCATAAAACGAACGCAGAACACACAGTAAAACTCAACACACTTACTGGCACACATGAGGCTTAAGTTACAACCACTATCTTGCAGAGGAAGTGCATATGTCAACATTTGTATGTGCTTATGTGAATGAAAATAGATAACCAGAACATGATTCCTTGTGTATGTGAATGCGGCTTATATGCACATGACCACAAACATGGAGTCTTGCTCAGACTCCATGTTTCCCCATTTCTAATGCTTTTTGATTAGTTGTTTTTGGTAAATAGCACCTCTCAGTGAACCCGCACTTATCTAACAGATTTATTACAGCTGGCTCAATTGAAAGCTATTTTGTAGGAATCAGAGTCTGTTTTTAGCATTCCAGTTATGCCATGCGCTTTCCTTGTCTCCAAGCATATGATGTGAATAAATAGGTATTAGCAAGAAATAAGATAGGGCTACATAGACAGACAGACAGTACTACAATAGTCTCTTTAACTGCAGCGATGCGACCTGGGTGTTGTAATGTTTACCTGAACTTCGGTCCCTTATGGGAAATGTGGCAGATCTGCAGGCAAACCATAAAGGTGACATCATCTTGCACCATTTTTAGTAACAACCTGCATTAAAATAATGTTCCTATCAGTTGGTTAACGAGCTTACCTTGAATCTGCATGGGGTGTGTTGTGCAATGTTTTTAGACACATATGTTTCTGCTGATGTCCTCGGTTAAATTGGACACGACAGCAAAGTTGCAGATTGCATCCAGCTGCATGCTCCCCTCCTCCCTCTGTACTTTAAGGAAAAGCTACAGCAGTTGCAACCCTTCCTCCCCTCTCCTACAATTTTATTTAAAGTCTGCATACGTTTTTCACCCAGAGACAAAGCTTATCAGGGTCTTTTTAAGCATATTTGGAATGTGCTGTTTAACAAAGTCTTTCAAGGGTTCAAGAGTTAATCAACTGGTTTATTCCCCGGTACACACTCTGTTCCCAAGTGCCTAGATGTCAAAATACTCTGCTCCTTAATTCGAGTAATCAGCTCAGCCAAGCAAACAAAACATAGAGCCGATTTGATGAAAACCGCATGTGCAGATAGAATTGTTTTGGATTCACAGCTGTTCTGCAGCTTTCTTTGAATTGTTTCGCTGGAAACAGCAAGGTTTCCATATAATGATGCTTTGTGTCTCCAACCAAAAATAATTATTCTCCCAGCATGCGTGACTGTCAAAACTCATCTGTGCTGTAGGGCCAGCTGTCTGGTTCTACCTGCTTTAGGACAAGGTAACTGACATTTACTGGTTGATGTTGGCATATGAAGCAAACATTAGCTATGTAACTCCGTGGAATCCAAAGTGTTCCCATGCGGCTGATTTTCTTGTTGGTAAATTAGTTTTCTCACTTCTGATTCTGAACAGACACTTTCTTGTGAAGTGTGATGTGCTGAAATTCTTTTGTATTGACTTGCTTTTTAGTGCTGCATTTAGATAACAAAACTAGCTGAGTCATACGTTCTGAGAGGCGATATTTCAGGGACAGCCTAAAGATAATACAGTTTAAAGCATTATAACCTTTGTAAAATGTATGCTAGAGGTAAACACAAGTTTTCAGAAATTGTCTTGGGAATTATTCATCTCAGTCAGGTCGATTTATGGTTATAGGTGAAGTTATAGAATAAAAACATTAACAGTAATTTGTTTTTCAGCGGCAGTTGTCACTTACAACCATCTCATTGCGTTATAACAGATAACGAACAGATTCACAATAAAACCCCTTCAGGATTAACGTAAATGTCGGTCAGAATAAGCACAACGTCATAGATGTGGAACAATACATTTCTGGAGAGGAGCTCACAGCTGCAAAGTTGGCAGGACTAGTATCAAACTTTTCAAAGTAATAGGAAGGGAATGTGAGGCATTTGATCTCCTAGAAACACACACAAAAAAAACACAGTGTAGTTTCAGTGTTTTGCTCAGCTTCTTTTTTTTCACATGTGATTTTTAGAATTGCAGGCAGGAATCCTTTGGTTATTATTGTGAATCTTAGTATAGGCGATTCATTGGAAATTCAAAACAACAGCGGTACTGTGGGTGAGGCAGTGTCATGGAAATACTACACCCATGAAGGCTCGCTTTATTTTGATGTCAACTGCAGATTTGGGTTCTGTGATCACAAGATGATAAGCCTCATTAAGATGAACAAGTTTATTTTCTTAACGTTGGCATGAAAGTGTGTTGGGACCTGAAGGCCTGAAGCATACTTGCTTCATGCCAAGTCTATGAGCTCATCACACCCAAAGTGGACTGGCAGACTTCAGGGGAATTTATTTTGCAGCAATTTAAAGGGATGACTTCTATATATAAGGTGTCATTGCTGTAATCATTTGCACTGAGAAACAGATATGCTCTGGGTTCCTAGATTCCTAGAAAAGCATAAACATCTTCAAATTGCAGCAGCAGGCTGAACTGTGCTGTTTGCAGGGAGGCGGTAGTAAGTAGTTTTTCAAGCAGCGGTTTATATGCAAAATATTCCTGTCAGCCTGTCAAAGATTAATAACTGAGGAAGGAGAAGGAGGGAAAAAAAACCCCAAAATGTCTTGTGAGGTCATACTTTGCAATAATCTTGTACAAAATATTAAAAGAAAAACTACCATCAAACTTTAAATCTTCAATGTGACTGGCAACGATGCTGAAACTGATGGTAGAGGAGCAGAAATTGGACACATATGGGCACATATACAAATATTTTACCCCAGTGTTTGAGAAACTATTTTTTCTGAATCCTGGCAACTCCTTGTCATGTTCTAAATGTGTCTAAAGCGAACCCTGAGGGCCAAGGGTTGAGAAACGCTGATCTATAAATTTAAATTTTAATTGACTAAAATGTAGGTAAATCTGAATAAACATTTTGATGAAAAACCTATGATTGAACTTAATTTAAAATCTGTTCTCAAAAATATTGCAAACGTTCAAATTTTAACTATTTTTCTTGATTGCTGTAGTAACTGCTCACAGTGTCACCACTCTAAATATATCTGACTTCTTTAGTTGAGGAATATAACATATGAGTCATAGCATATTATTAGAGCTACAGGAATAACCTGTAAAAGCACAAAACGTAATGTGGTCTTTCTCAAGAACTGCAGTGTGCCTCTTGTGAACTTTGTGACATTTTCCACTGTGCAACGTGACACTTCACGTTGCACACCTGAATGCACAAGGAAACTATCTGACAGGAGGTTTTCTAAGGAATGCTCTTGACTGAAACTCAATCCCATCAATCTCTATAGTAACAAATGAGAATGCTTCATGCTGACAAAGATCTAATTGTGAAATATCTCAATAGGGAAAATTAAGGCCACAGATAGCACTCTCTCTCATTGCAAGAGCACGCTAGCCTACACCTGGCAGCACTATGTTTTTTAGTGTAACCACGGGCAGTAATTTTAAGTGATTTCCATATAACAAGAGTGTATTTTGATAGCTGAAACGGAGTCAGCATACACAAAATGTTTCATGAGACAAAGATTGGCTGGAGGAAGTGACAACAGATGTAAAACTTTGTTTTGAAGATTTGTCAGATGCCATTTTTAATTTAGTTGTTGATATTGCCCCACCTTTTCACAGGTAAAGTCCCTAAAACACTCTTATATTCTGTCAAGAGAGCTTTCACTAAAATAGGATTTCCATGAGCAGACATAATGCTGTCGCTGCTAAAGGTTGATGACTAATTCTCAGCATGATTTTAGGTCTTAAAAAAACTATGCGTACTTTATACTTTAAGTGTTAGAGACATAATGAGAAACCTTTTGTTCTGTTCCAGCAAGTTACACAGGATTTTCTCACAAAGGATGTTTTCCTTATTGTGTGGAACTACACACATCCTGATAAGACAAAGAGCTAGTTCAAGATTAAACAGTTGATACTCATTTATATCAACTGTTGAATCCGTAGCTGAGACGGTTAAATAGATATTGCTTTTGTCAATAAGTGGGTAAACAAAAGCACTAACTGCCCCAACAGTCACTGTAATGTTCATAAAGTGGTGCATTATGTATTTTCCAGGTGCATAGTGCCCTTTTATTATACAATCAAATAACAATGATATGAAAATGCTTTATATATCAAAAAATAACCTTAAAGAAATTTTACTTTGCATCATAGCAAAATCAAATTTGCTATGATGAATTGTTTTTGCATTGGAACTGTACTTGCTTCAATGCAGACTGAAACAAGTACAGTTTGCATTGGGTTCTTGGAGGGTGGCAACTAAATATAGACAGAAGATTTCTTTCTTTCTAGGACCATCTAACACACTTTTCTCATTCGATGTCAGTAAAAAAAACAATTCCGGAGAGACACACAGAGGGAAGCAAAAAACAAGATATGGCAACAACAAAGAAGATGAGAAACAGAACTCCAAAAATGTGAACCTTTCCATGGAAACAACTTCATTGTGTCTGCAGTGAGATCATGGGCAAGGTCAATGAAGACTGAATCATATCACATTTGAAGTAATTTGGAGAGAGGAGCTAGAAAGGCAGATTTTTTGGCAACTAAAGTATCTAAGGAAATCCTTTAAATTTCCTTTAAATGTGACTTATTTTTTGAGTAAGTCACATCTAATTGATCTTTTGGTCAAAATCCTGCAGGAAGCAAACATTATGGGCTGGCATCACCACCCTTATCTGGAACTGCAGAGAGTATCCAGCCCATACACACTAACTCTATCTGGAAAATATCATGCTTACTGGCAAAAGGCAGGCTCAAATTACGATCACTACGTTGCAGAGGAAGTGTGTGTTTCTGTATTTGCATATGTTTATGCAAATTTATACTCGGAATATAATTCCATTGCACATTTGTCTTTTTTTGGCTGGATGAGAGGCTTTTAATGAGATCCACTCCAGAAAACTGCACCTCTTAGCTGTCCAGCTATTGAAGCGTAAACTGATTTATTACAACTAGCCTAATAAAAAATATGTTAGGGATTTGTGCGGCTCAAAGTCCAGTTTTAAGATTTCAGTTGTGCCTTTGGCTCTTGTTGCCTCCAATGGATCTGATACAGATAACCAGTAACTGCTGGCAGAAATTTGCAAACATAGATAGACAGGCAGAAGTAGACCAGCTCTATTATCTGCACTGATGCAATCTGAATGTTTGTCATCATGATCTGAACCCCTGTTGCTTTGGGGACCGCAGCAGATATGCACTCTGTGGAGTGCTCAGAAGCAGTTTAGACTTCATTTCCGAATGTAATTATTCCTGACAAGGTGTCAATTAAACTGTATTTACAGTCTTACACAGACTTCTTAGTTTACGATTATAGGGCTTGACATGTGCATTTTGAGAAGATAGCCTATGGTAAACTGAAAAAAATCTTTATCAATTACCGTATGCGCTTTGCACATGAATTGATTCCAGGGTGCCTTTTTTTCAGGTCTTCTGGTTATATTCAGTCATATTTCACCAGTGAAGTGGATCGTTATGAGATGATGGATAAGCTGTAATTCCATCATAATTCATGTCTGTTAATCAGTAGTGAGTTTTGGTCGCACTGATAAGGTTAGTTTGTGCTTTACCTTGAGGAACTGCACTCTCAAACAGCAGAGCAATGTTGTGTGATCAGAGCTATGGATCAGAAATATGGAATGCTAATGCTCCAAGGCATTGTTTGCAAAGGATCCTGGACAACTGATGCCCAAAATCCTTGAAAGTTGTGATCTGTAACTTTTAATTTTGAATAATCTATTGTCTTTCAATAGATTTCAATAGGCAATAATCTGTTCAAACATAACATTTGAACTACAAATGGTATGTTTATTCTCAGTCAAAAGAAGTCCAATGAGGAAGAATCTGGCTGTAGACAAAGTTTTTAAAAAGGGCCAGGATCATTAATTTATGCAACTTCATGCTAAAGTCTTTCGACACAGTAAAAGCAGTTCAACATTTCCCTGCTCTTATTTGCCTGATAATGCATTAGATAACACACTTTAAGTAAACTTTTAGCTCATCTTCTTGTGCAGTTTAGGTGTTCTGATGAATGTTGAGATGAATTTCACATTTTCTGTAACATTAGAGTGAAGTATTATTTTCTGAACAAGCAGAGATACGAATTTAGAATCTGAATACAACCTTTCTGTAAAGACAGAGGTTGTGTGCAGAACACAATGTTCCTTGTGAAGGGAAATAATGACATAGTCGATGCCAAGCCAAGATCTATTTGGCTACTTTTGCATTAGTGAACTTCTTTGTCAGTATCACATGTTCCTATTCCAGGAATTCCATTTGTACATGTGGTAGGAAAAATATTTGTCCCTGACCCTTTCTCTGAAATATTTGTAAGATAGACTAAAGGCTGGAGAAACTCAATAATGTCTCAAAGAAATTACAGCTTTGAGTCCGTGCTTATTAACAGCTCCATCTGAAGTTCATAACTCAGTCATGTGGCTAAAATAGTAACAAAGGCAACTGCGTTTTGAAATGCATCTCATCACAGTAGCTTAAACGTTTTCTACCATGTTGTTGTGTTGTTGTTTTAACTAAAGGCCTTCATACAAAAAGGCTTTCTATGCTAAAGCTATCTTTCACAAAAAGAAGAGTAGCTCCGGTCTTCATAAAAGGGCTAATATGTGATGCAGTTCAGTTCTAGAAAGGCGCATGCGGTTGGAATGTTTGGCAAGACTACACCAACAATTAAAAGTAAACCAGGAAATAGAATGGAAATTATAAAATTACTTCTCAAAATATTCTTAGATATTGTGCTTACAGTGTTTCTGTGGTTAACCACTTTATGTATGAGAGAATAATAAAAAAAATTATATATATATATTGAGGGTAATTTTGGCCAAACCCCTCCCTGCAAAGGCTGCAGTCAAATATTAGAATAATTTTGTGACTGCAAAGCAGATCTGCTCCCTGTTCTGCTTTTGGCACTTCCCAGAAGACAGCTGTTGCAGCCACAAATAGACACCAGATGATATGTAAGAGGGATGGCAAACGCTGCATTTGCTAACAGTTTGGAAACTTGGCCTGGAATTACCAAATGCAGCAGAAAGAAACAACAAACAAAGTGAGAACACTGTGTAAGACAATAAATAATATGATCAAGACCTTCCAATGCTGAGACAAAGTACTGATTTCTTTAAATATGTCCTTTGTGCTCTTTTTTTGTCACACCTACATGATTCATAACATCAAGTAAAGTTTAATTATAGGAGAAAAACAAGTTGAGTAGATATAAAATGTAGTTTTTTCCACTGTTCTTTGCAGAAGTGCAAGATTCCAGTATGGTGGGGGTCTAGAACCACGCCAACAACCTTAATTAAGTTTCTATTTTAAATCATTAAAATATATCTAAAGATGGACTTGCTGTTCTATAAATCCTTGTCTTGTTGCGTGAACCAAAAGTTCTTGAGGTAAGTTTACAAAGTGATGACCAGACATTCTCTCCCTGGGTTTTTGGTAAAGAGAAAACTCCATAGTTCCATCTATTTAAGCAAATAATCCAGAAGCATCAAAGTAGCCTCAGAATAATAGCAGAAGAATATCTTAGTCTGTATGTTTGGTGTATTTTTTTCTTCAAATGTTTGTGTACTCTTTGTGTACTTTTTCCTTTTCATAAAGAAAGAAAAACCCAAATTATTTTAGATGTCATTTGATGTGTTATAAATCATACTGTGTTTCCATGATTTCCCCCTGAAGAACTGGGTTGGGCTTCATGTGAACGCTGTGGCATTCTCATCTGAGGAGTTAAGACATGACAATTGAAACAGATGCTGAAGAGCAACAAAAAGCGAAAGACAGAGAGAATATACAGTAAGACAAAACCTTAACAGGAAACCAACACTGACTAAGTGGAAGAAGTGGTCTTGCCGAACAAACAAGGAAGTTTCAGAGTGACGCAGATATGAATGGGAAATGCTCTGAAGCAGACACATTCTGATATTAGCACACGAACACAGGTGGAAGCAGGAAGTGCTCTGATCAAGCAGAGCTAACAGGAATTAGACTGACTGATAAGCCAGGAACTTCCTGGGACACGTTGGCTCATCTCTGACAGTTCTACTGTAACTGAACATGTCGGAGTAATGTGGGGGAGATTGTATTTTCTTTTTGTTGTAAGTGGCTTGCTTGGTTGGAATTTTATGCAAAAAATATTTTCTTCTTAATTTAGTCCAGCAAAATTAGATATTTATGAACTGTTGACATTAAACTGAATTCAGAATTTCCAATAGCAGCTGTTCAAACACAAGCAAACCTTTGGTCAGCACCACAAAAATCCCCCTTCTGCTTGACCGTCTAGTTGAAAAATATTTTGTTGGACATTTTTATGTTTTGCATGGCCCTTTCCTGTCATAAAATGTGCTTTTGGTCCCTTATCCCCAGTGGATTTTGGGAATCATTAGCAAGAGTAAATTCTGAGTCAGTGTAGGAAAACCTAAACAGCTGCTTTGTCCACCTAACAGTGGTTTACACCAGCAAGCTGTCGTGCAAGCTCCAGCTTAGGCGAAATCCTGTTGTCATGACTGAAAACAATCGTAAACCTTGAATGCAGTGTAAGATATTTATCCAAACAGTTAGGATAAGAATCTAACAATCAAGTCACTGCCAGGACTCTCAGTCACAAGTATTGACTGTCTGGACCAGTAACTCGATGTTCTACATCTGCCTTTAAGCTTTGACATGAGGACATACTCAACACGCAACCTTCCTCTTTGGTCCACTTAGTCTCTCTTCTCTACTCAATCAGAAGGGTACGTTACAACGCAGCGCGTACTATAAGCCAAGTCAGCATACTGTAATACAAACCGTAGTGGTTTCCGTGGCCATGTGATGAGCTGAAACATAGCATGGAGGATTCTTTTTCCCAGCTCAAGTAGACTAACTGCTCCTTTTCTTTCCATTGACTCCAGCACCCAGAGGGAGGCCTTTGATGCTAAATAGATGCCTCACATTGATGACAGTTGATTTTCTGGAAACAAGCGAGCTGTTAGAACATTATCATGGCTCATTTCCCACCCCTACCCCCATCCAACTTGGGTCTGAACACCTGACTCACTTCTGTAGATTCACCATCAGGCAAGTGTAGACTTGCAATCAATCGCTGGATTTTATGATTAAAAAACAAACAAACAAACAAACAAAAAAAAAAACGGCAAAAGTTGTCCTGTATCTGCTGCGATGGGAATTCACACACTTTTGCCAAGGTTTCCTTACCAGGTCTTTGTCTTTTTGATTAAACAATGCCACAGGCAGCAGTCTGGGGAGGGCAATCTGTTTTACAGTCATCAACTAAGGCTTATGGTTGTCATGGTTGAGTCAGCTGGACGGGGAAAAAAAAGGAATGTATGAGCACACTTTCAGCCACACTTACATTGTCAAACCAAGCCTCATTTCAAAAACTGCTTCGTTCATAAAGGAGTACAAAAAAGAGCAAAAATAGGGAAGTAGCAATAAAGGAAGTTTTGTGGACAGATTAATGTCAGAATTTGAATTAAGGTTACCAGCAAGGGTGGAGATTCCCAGAACTGGCATGTGCAGTTTGACTAATGAAGAATCAGTAAAAAGGAAAAGCAAATATGTTTCCTTTGTTTGCATGTACCAATGATGTTTAAATTCTCAAGAAGATCCCTTTTGTCAATTTGCCCAAACAACACTGGGGAAACACCAACATTTAGTTTTACAGTCAGAAGCAACATGTTGCTTGAATGATCTACTTTCAAAAAGCTTTTCAGTCATTCAAAAAGGGGTCTGATGGCTGTAATACCAATAAAAATTTTACCATTAAATAATGAGATGCGTATAAACATTTTTTTGACAAGGCATTTTTTATCAATTAAAAACAGATCCATTATGTCTATATTTTCAATTCTGTTAAATGTGTTCATGTCTAATCTCAAAACTGTAGAAACCAATCAGGAAAAAATAAAAAATAAAAAAATAACATTTTGACAAGCACAACACCAATAATCTGCTATTATGCATACACACACAAAACTGTAATGCACTGTAAATTCAATTTCCTTTTCAACAAGAACCAGCATGAACCTCTTAAGCAACTTAAAGTTTTAAAAACAAAATGATCATTTGCGACCATATTGAACGGTTAAATTGCGAAATCAGGAGAGCCATTTCTATGTTACGGAAACCTTAACGTCATTGAATCTGCCCAAAACAATGCAGGGAAAACAGTTGAAAATAAACCCGGCAACACTGAATAAACAATACCCCTACATGTCCTTGGATACCAGCTGGTTTAATTTCCCGCAAAGTCTGCCCCCTATAGGGCACATTCATGTTTGCATGATGTGAGCCATAGTTACCACAAATTTCTCAGAAACCGATTACACAGAACTGCAGGAGTGAATCATTACTTCACTCTAAAGATAACACGCAGAACCACCGAAGCAAAAAAAAAGAAAACCCCGAACAAAAGTTATATAATCATCTTCTGAATTATTTCTTTAGTTCAGAAGGTTTTAAAATCGTAAATTATTTGTTATATGTATAAAAAAATAACCCGAGTTTAGGATACTCTAAGTAAATAGACTGCTGCTTGCAGCTACCCCTAAAGTATGAACAGGCAGGGGGAGGGCACTTCTCAGAGCTGGAATCCTAAAAGAGAGAAAAAAAAAAAAACGCTTCCTGTCAATCTGCCAAGAAGAGTTTACTGGAAGAGGAGGCGGAGCCTTACCATAGAGAACTGTTTATAAATGACTCCCTCTTCTCCTTTCTTGCTTCACTCAGCTCTACGGTCTGTAGAACAAAAGGCAACTACAGAAGCTGCCTGTTAGAGAGGGAAAAAAAAAGTACAAGAGAACTTCGAAGGGCATTCGCCAGATCTCTTGGATTGTAAAATAACGACGTCTGGAGAACCAGTTTCAGGTGAGGATCGTTCTTTGTTATTAGTAGTTCGGATCTGGATTTTTAAACAAACCTTCTATCATGTCTCGGCTGTTTACCTGAGCGGGTCTGCGTGTTTAGAGAAGCCGACAGCGGCATGCAAATTGCGTAGTAGGGATTATGTTGACTTTACTGGAACTGACCGAGATGGCAGATCATAGCGAACAGATTACCCAAATGCCATCTGAATCTAAAGGTGGCTTTTTATTTCAGGTCAGGTTTGAAACATATATTTTAATTGTCTATTAAGAAATAATTAAAATATAAATAATTAGGCTTGATGCTCCTACAAAGTTAGACATTTTGTTGTTTTTGTTGAAATTTAAAACAACTTTTCTGTCTTTCTTTATATTCAGGCTCTTCATTCCTCTACATACCTAATCCAGCAAACTTCTGGACCTCAGTTCACCTCACCTCCTTGTTCCACCCTCTGAGAGATGGTAACATTCAGCAAGAACGCTGCTGTCAACGACGACTGCTTTGTAGTTGCCAATATGCAGAAGCAATACCACTACAAGACTTTCGTCTCAGAGGATCAATTTCTGATGGTTCTGGAGACATTACGTGGACTCAGAGAGAGTGACTTTTACTGGAGCGCCATCACTGGGAAGGAGGCCAGTATTGTCCTGTCCAGGCAGGCGCCCGGGACCTTCCTGATCCGGGAGAGCTCCGACAGACAACACCTCTTCACCCTCAGCGTCAAGACAAAAACCGGCACCAAAAATCTGCGCATAGTCTGCGAGGAAGACTCCTTCCACTTGCAGACGGATCCCGGGAATGTGGAAAAAGCTCCCCGCTTTAACTGTGTGCTCAAGCTAGTCGATTTCTATATCCGACTAGGGACATCAGGTTTTGTCTACTACATCAACGCTGGAGGGGAGAGGATGCCTCTTATGCTTGTCAAACCACTCTACCTATCCATTTCACCTTTGAAGCACCTTTGCAGGAAGAAAATTAACAAAGACTTGGACATTTCAGGCATAAAAGAGAAGCTTCCTGGCAAAGTTAAAGATTATCTTGATAAATACCAGATTGCTCTCTAGACTGACGCCAATAAAAAAGGGATGGTGCCAGTACAGCTATGGGAGGACACCCATGTATGATGTAGCAGAGATGACTGAATCAGGCCCAGAGGAGCAAATGAAAGTGCAGATTCTCTTCAGTTTGTTAGAAGACACAACGAGGAGAATGAGAAAACCAGCTTTGTGACCTGGTGATATGAAAAAGAGAGATAAGCCATTTCGTCCTCCTCTGCCTCACTGATGACGTACAACTCACTAAGAACTCAAGTGAAGTTCGCAGTCAGCTGTCTATTATGTGATGACACAAATTTTCCTGTGCTGCTGCTGATACTAATCAGCACCCTGAGAGACCGACAAGTTCACAAACAAAAGCCTTAGTAGACGATCCCTTCAACCAAGGCCGGACTTGCTCTAAGCAAACCCATAGATCTGCAGCCGAATGTCCCCAGTTGTTGGAAGCCTAAGAGCTTAACAGATACTGTAGATGCTTGTGGTTTTTGTTTATGGGTCAAGATTAAACAAAATGTTAATGTGAGGTCTGTGTGTTGTTTCAGGGGGATGGGAAATTATGCCAAAAATTGCCAGAACAACATGGAAAGCATGTTGGAAAATGACTGACTCAGAATCCTACAATAGAGTAGACATGAACAACTCTGTTCTAAGAGATTTGGTTGTTTTGTGTGTGTGTGAGTGTGTGGCACAGAGAACATACCCAGTGCCTGTAGATAAACTATAACATTGGCTATCATGTTTTTATATAAGGGGAGTAGATCAAGTATTTACTTTTCTCTATATCATGTTTACATAATGAAATTGTATATTTTTTTGTTTTATTTGTGGGTGTGTGCGATCTTTTTTTTTAAAGATGTATTTTTGTCAGCCAAACTCTGGTTGTGGATGCTTGAAGATATCTGAGAAGTTTGATAAAGCAAGCAGATTAATACAACTTTGCACTTATTTATATTTGTCTAAACATATTAATTTATAATAAAGTCATATTTTTGTTAAAACAAGTTCTTGTTCATCTATATTTTGTGCTCTTATAAAAATGACCAAAAATATATAAATTAAAGGGATACACTAGAGTGCAGACAATCTGCAGTTTCATGATAGGAATCTAAGGCTTTACATTTTTAAATCAGTAAAGTAAATATATGAAGTATTTAACCATTTTTTTCCTGTGGTTAAATACTAAGTAAGATGCAAGAAAAAGCAATGTAGTGAATAGACTATTTTTCCAGAAGCTTTCTCCTTCCCCTCCCTGCTGCACTCTGCCAGTCATCTTTCTGAAAGAAGGCACTTTACCTTAATAATCTGATTTTGGCTGTAAGGACTGCCTTCACAAGATCTAAGCAGGTGTTTTATTAGTTTTAGAAAAATTGTCAATTGCATTTTTCTGTCATGAGTCTATCATTAGAAGAACAATACAAATAAATGCCACAGAACTGTAACGCGGGCAGCAGGAGGAACAGTTTCACATCTTTGTATTTATTCTGTGGAACTGTGATATTTTTAACTAAAAGTTACCCTACTCTGAAAATCTCACACCAACCTCCAGCTATGTAGACGTCATTTTCAGCTGAACTTTTCTTGCAACACAAACAAAGCCACAAGATTACTCTTCTGAGTTTGTGACTTCCCCCCTTGTGTTAAATTAAGCAATACCTTTGATGCTTAAAGAATTAAAGAAAACCACAGCAACATGTTGCTGTATTTTCAGTGATGCTAGGCAAACACCCCTCTCTTATCACAAACTGGATCAAGGTATGTTCTCAGTTATAAATTTCCTTTTTGCTCTTGTCTCCCTTTGAATAAAATAGTGTTCCTCTTACTAAAGAAGTTGATCTCTGTCAAAATACTCAAGAACTTTCAGGCTGTGATCTAGTTTTCTAGAGAAGGGGAAGGCACGTCCTTTGTGTTCTTATGTGACTCATTGGTTTCTTTGTAGGTGTTGCCATGACCTGACATGCAGTGCAAGATAGACTACTATCAGGCTGCACTCTGATAGTAGTCTAAAATTATTATAGCAATACTCTGGTTCTGAGAATGTCCGCTTCCTTGCACACCATTCAGCAGACTTCACAAATATGCAAACACCAACACTTCAGAAAACAATACACCCCTTAGCGGGCTGTATTATTTTCCTGTTGTGTATAAACAACATGATAACAACATGAGCAGGAATGAAGCTGCAGAGCTGCTCGCTTCTATGGAACAATGTGTACTATCACTAAAGACAATCTGCAGCATATGCTGTCATGTACACCTGAACAATGCAGCATCTTAAGGAAGTACAGAATATGCTGTGCAAGCAGACTAAATAACTAACAAAGAATTTATTAAGACAGTTTCCTTCATGCTGAGTTTTACAATTAGCTTTCCCATTTTTAATGGTAAACTTCTGTCTTACCTAAGTAAAACAAAGGTTTTACCTAACTTTTGTTAGGTAAGACTTTTGTTTTACCTAACAAAAGTTTGGTTGTTAGGTAAACTACCTTAGTAAAACAAAAGTTTACTTTTGTTTCACTTAGGTGCCCAGTGTTAGATTCCCAGTGTTAGGCAGACCAAGCAGAGGAGCTTGGTCTTGTAATATATTATCTGGCTCATATTACAATGTCAATACATAGTGGCACTTTTAACAAAAAAAAAAAAAAAAAAAAAAAACACACACAAAAAACCCCCCATATATATATGTAATTTTTTTTGTCCTGATCTTAGAGATTGATAACATTCAGAAAAACTGTTTTTCCCATCACAAGTTGTGATTCCAGTCTTTTTTCATTACTCAGGTGAACACCCGTATATGTATTACATAAGACTGCACAAAGTAAAATATTAAGTTTACTGTTAGTTGTTAAGATGATAAACAAGCTAAAAGCCTCACTAACCCCTATATAAATACGTATTACAAAAAGCAAGGCTTGAGCTTTTTTCTCTTCAGTTAGACTGTTTTGTAACTGATTTGGTTTCTCATAACAGGAAATAGCCCATATAATGATTTGCTTGGAAAGGGTAAGGATTTAAATCAATTAGGCTTATGGAATGTGTCCTTAGACTGTGATTATGTCTAAGATCCTTGCAGGCACAACACAAAAGATAACTAAGAGCAGTTACCATAAACAAAACAAAATATGACTGATTCAGCTGTACGTTTTTGTGAAAAGTTTTCATAAGATTAGCGAAGAGTTCAATTCTACAGCGTCTTGAAAATGTATTCAGACATCCTGAACTTTCCCACATTCTGACATATGACAACTACAAACACAAATATATTTCCTCAAGGTCATATATGACAGAGAAGCAGAAAGTAAGGCATATTTCTGGGATGGAGAGGAAAACATGTATTTTCACTTTTTTTCCCAAATGGAAAAAAAATAAATAGTGAAATGTTATAAATATGGACTATTTACGACATTGGTCCTACTTGATTCAATAGACTCTATAGAGCCTTTTTTACTGCATTTGTTCAGCTAAAAGTATTTCGGATGGAGGACATCAGTCAACATTTGTGTGATACCGTCCTTTGGGTATGTATGTTTAGGGTTACTGTCCTCCTGGAGGTGAACATCTTCTCCACTCTCAAATCTTTTGTAGCCTCAGCGTTTTCTCTTGGAACCAACATGTTTAGCTCCATGTATCTTCCCATCAACTCTGACAAGTTTTTCTGTTCTTCTTGAAGAAAATCATCCCTACAACAAGATGCTGCCACCACCATGTTTCACAGTGACTGATTTGCAATGCTATCTTCCACCACACATTGCATATTAAACATAATTTGTGCAGATGTGGTCTTGTTGGACCAAACAAAATAAAGAAGTTTCTAATGTTTTTTTTATAACAGAGGAAAAAGAACTGAAAAAAAAAATGCCTGCCACATTTTTCAGATATATGTAAAAAACATTTTAAAGCAAACCATGTTTCCTGCTCCTTTCACTTCACCACTATGTACCACTTTGTGTTGGTCTGGCATATATGGATATTCCCAGTACATCACATTGAGGTTGTGTTGTGGCAAAATGTGCAGACTTTTGCAAACCACTGCATATATTATTTTTGCATGTAACACAATATCACTGTCAGAGTTTCAAACCGGTCTGCCTTCTGTGGAAGAGCAATGCATGCTGCTGAGTTTGCTCGTTTATCAGGAGAAATTCTCTGGTAGAGCGTGATCAAGTAGTTCCACAGAAAAAGCCCAGAGGTTTATTGTCTCATATTACGCAATTCACATATATGTTATTGTTACACCCTCAGCCTTTTGCAGGTGTCTGAGGCAGCAATCTGAAACCATCATAGTTCCTATGTTTTTCTTTCTCAGGAAGTTCCCACATGCCATCTGCAGCTGCAGTCAAATGTGCAACACAGTTGACCCACCAAATAAAGGAAGAATTCCTTTTACATTACTGTCTTTCCTCCAAATAAGTTAAGTTAAAATAAAGCATTTATCTGCAATTTACTATTCCAGTTTGTTAAATTATTTGCAGGAATGTTTCAGGGTAGAAACAGGCTCTAGTAATTGTTCAGTAATCTTATTGATAGTCCAACACACTTAAAATCCTCTGATCTCGCATACAGTATTTTTATTTTTATGTCATAATTTGACATGTTAAAAAATTTGGACTTTTTATAACCGAGAGAATTGATTGATGGTCCTCGAGTTTCGCCTGGCTTACATTGTGACAGAACAATGAGTTTGTCACATTAAAAGAGATGGCAAATGTGAGCCTGGGGCTGGGAAAATCCATCCATAACAACTTAGTTGTAATTACATACTTAGAGCCTTGATGTACTGGTTTAAACTGGTGCTCCCACAGAAGTACAAATGGAACCATTGAGGGCAAGTGGTGACGTGTTTGCTTTGATTTATTTATTTTTCTTTCTTTAAAAGGCACAGCTGTGAAAGGTTCTGCATGTTCAGGTGAAATCAGTTATAACAGGTAATTTAGGTACAAGTTTGAGGCAAGTAAGAGGAACAGAAATACAGAATAATTTGCATGGTTACTCCACCAGCTCTCCAGCAGAAGCAATGAGATAAATACATGATTGTAGTGTCATTATTAAACAAGTCTGTACAAAGAGGTTCAAAAGAAGTGCCACAAAGAAAAATGCCTCTTGGCATTGACTGGGTTTGCTGAGGTTGGACTGTTTTGATGCTTTTCTTAGTTTCACGGCCAACTTGAAGCCTATTTAGTCAAGTTCTAACAGAAACAAATTTAGTTGGTGTAAAAATAGATCCAGCCACCTCAGGGTCTTTACGTGAGCACAACTCCACAACACTTAGTGTTCCTCTGTGTTAGTCAGGACAATAAATCAAAGTTGACCGTTCAAGGAAAAAAACCTCACTTTTCCTTTCACAAGTCATGTGATGTGGTTGCTTGGATTTATGATAAAAACAAAAGCGATCTTACTGTGAGAGAGCACCAAATATGGAGCTTTGAGTTTGCAGAAGAATGTTACGATCATACTGCGCCAATTAAACTGAAGGCCTCCTCTTCCACAATGAATATCAGACCAGAATATTTTCCAGATTTCTGAACCTGAAACTTTACACCAAAGAAATAGCAAATTATGCAGGTTTTCAGGTTTACATAATTTCTTGCATTAGTATTAATTCCCTATAGCTTTTTGTATATATTATCATGTTACAACCTTTTATTGTTTTATTGTGATGGATAAACTCAAAATAGCTATTATTGCAAACTGGGTTAGAAGAAGCGTGTGACTGGCTCTGTGGTTGGTTTAGACACATGAGTGAAGCCAAATGATTCAAATATTGACTTCAAGTTAGAGTTGCAGGAACTGACTTCTCAATTTCCTGAAAGTCAGAAATGGTGGTAGTGCATACTACCATGGTAAGCCAAAAATACTCTCGCTTAAATAACACCTTATTTTATTTATATGGATGTCATTATCACATAAGTTATTGGATATTTGTTAATCTAATTGTTTCTTTGGTCATAATCTAATTAAATAAACTAGCTACTGACATTTGGATAGATTGTGGAGTAAAGTTTTTTTTTTTTCTTTCTTTTTTTTTTTTTTTTTTCTTTGATTTACAGTGCAATGGTAGATCCTGAGGCAAGTAGAAGAGGACCAAATTGTATTTCCCTGGAGCACTCACATTATTTTTTCAGCTTTATTGTAACAATCACTGAAATTACATAGTCCAAAGTGTCACCATGCAGTAATCCTATTTATTTATATTTGTCTGTCAAAGAAATTTGACAAGACTTTTCACCAATGCAAAGTAGGTTTCTGGAACATGTTAAAAACAGAACATATTGTTGTTTGAATATTTTTGTTGAGCTCTAATTGTTCCTTGAATTTCCTGTTTTATATTTGCATCTCTATATCTTTTGTTCCTTATTCTCTTCAGTTTTCTAGATTTGTTTAATCACTGTGTTTAAGCAGTCTTTTACAAAAACAAAAAACAAAAACAAAAACAAAAAAAAAGATACTGTTCTCAGAAGATGTCTACCGAGAATTGGGCAAAAAGGAAGGCCACATGATTTTAAGGACTTTTTTTATTTGCACATGATCTGTTGCTGCAATCATCAACATGACTTTATAAAACCCTTATTAAACATAGCTTAGAGTCTTTGAAGATTTACAGTCGTTACTTTGAAATGTTAGAAAATGCTGACTTACAATGACATCTGATGTGTTAAAGACCACGTCTGGATTCATGTGTTCAGCAGTCAAGTAAACATGGACATTTGAGACCAGGCAAACATTTATATCACAGATGGTGGCAAGAGTATTAACCCAAGACAAGAACTTAAAAAAGGCTTCATAAGCAGAGATTTGTAGACAGTCCCTAGTTCTGGGCAGATGCAAAGACAGAAACTTTCTGTGGTTGTAGAGACAAAGAAGATGATCAACCAAATTCAAACCCATATGAAGAGTCATACTTAAAAACTATTATGTTCTGAATTTATTTGGTTATTTTTGAGTTTTAGTTTAACTTTAAGTTGACTTCTATTTGTCTACTGTTCATCTTTGTCATGTGTGTCAGTCTGGAAAATGTCTTCTTTTTCTAAAAGTAGTCAAATCAGTGTTGTTTTGCTGCTTCATTTGGGATTTTACTGGTTGAACATTTCTTTTGTTGGGCTTCCTTCTGTCTTCTTTCTAGTTCTATCCCTCCTGTGGGACACCTTCATTCTCTAACCCATAAAAGTAGACAGAAAGAACAATCTGTAGTGTGTGATATGCCTGTTTTTGTTGTATTTTCCCTCATTTGCACTTTTTCACCTCAGCCTGTGCGTATGCAGTACACTGATTGCCCTTCCGGAGCCCTTGACTACGCTGCGGATAAACACTGAAAGTCTGGTTCCCGTTCGTCTTTCCAGTCTCTCAGTCTGTTTACAATTCCGCAACCGCTGGTTACCATGGAGCCTGTAGCCAATGAGCTCCAGATGCCAGATATCTGAGCCAACCAGGGAGAGGTTGTGAGTCATCTCAACCCGCAAATCCCTCCCTTTAAGCCTCTTCTTGCACACACTCGTCCTGTTCTTCTTATAGGTCTTCAAGTTTACAATTAATTCTCCTCTCCGTTCCTGGTCACTGTAACCCCATAAATATGTACTCTTGTATTTATGGTTTTCTTTGATGCTGAATCCTCGGTTACCTCAGCGTCTTTCAGCCAAATGATATTGGAACTTAAAGGTTTAGACTGGGAATTATTAGTTCCCAAGAAGGGGAGATAAACAGATGAGAGAATGCTGCAAAAGTAGAAACTGCTTGTAAAGCATTGACTGTGATGAGTGGTAAAGCCATATGAACTGCTCCAAAAATGGGAGCAGCCTTTTCAATCTCATCACATCCTTAAGTAAAGGATAAGCTCTGGTTGTACAGCTGGCAGAAATGGATGTCTCACTGGAGGAAGCCTAAATTGGATCTCATTATTTCTATGCTTTCAATTGGTTCTACAAATATTAATTTAACAGTTTTTTTTTTTTTCATCCAAACTCTTTTCTGACTATTCTGTTTAAAGTATCATTAAAAATGATTCAAACTGTCTCATGGTTTAGATTGTATTTAGCTTAGAAAAAGAACAGTCCCTTTTCACTGCGCTTTTCCTCAGCTATTGCCTGCAATGCAAACAACCTTTCCCAAATGTGCAGAGAGATGCAGAACCGAATGAGATGACTGTTAATGTTAGTTCAATATTTTGAAGTATGGTCAACAGAGACCATCACCATCACTTCTACCACTGCCATTGCTAAACTAAAGGCAGAAAACAAATCTAAAACATTGCAGAAAATTTATGTAATTGTTCACAGATTATTCCTGTTTGCTGATTGGTCTGATTAAAATTAAAATGGAAGAAATTACAGATGAAGCACTGAAAAGAGATGGGAACTGAATGCGTGGCAAAGATTTAGTTTTTAAATGGTTGTCATATTCCGTGTTTTACTGTGTGTTTATTTGAGTTTCTGTGTCTTCTGAGTCTTTGCGTTGTCCTGTCTCCCCTTGATTACTCCCAGCTGTGTCTTGTTCCCTGATTACCTCCTGTGTATTTAATACCACTTGTGTGTCTGTGTCCTCATCTCATTTTGGCGTCTGCTCGTTTCCTTCCACCTGTTTGACCAGTGCTACCGGGTTGAGCCTTGGCTTCCACTCTTCTGTGCCGCCTGGCTGTGGACTTACTGTGTTTTTGTATTTCTGGATTGTCGTCACTATTAAAACCACCTTTTTTCACCATATCCTGGGTCTCCAAGCGTCTGCCTCACCACCTCTATACACCACAACCTGACAATGGTATGGATTTACAATGTAAGGAATTTTCTTCTTTTTGGGTGTTTGTGTGTGCAGCACTGTGTGTCAGTGTGGTTGTTTTAAAGAGCTTTTATTTATAATGAATGGGATGGCATGGTATTTTGTGGTTTCCAAATAGTAAGGGCTGAATACAAATAATTGCTGCCATTTTTCTTCACAATTGTGCAATCTAATTTTTTTTCACTTGCCTCATAAAAGTCCAACATATGGCATTGAATTTCGTGGTTGTAACATGATAAAACATGAATAAATTCAAGGTGTGTACTTTTGATTCAAAGTACTACAGAGTAGTTTGTTAAATCTTTTGTAGCCACAGTTCAATAAGGTCTGTATAACATCAGAAAAGGTAAACAATGTGTCTAGCCAGTGATTATTGGTGAAGCAGTACTTGGATTCAATAGATATGTAGCATAACATGTTTTCACCAAAAAAAAAAAAGCCACTGAAATTTTTTCTTTCTCTTGCATGTTTCCGCAAGGCAGATATTGGTTATTTGTAGCTGCCATCAAGCGAATGTAAACAAAATCAGCTGAAAAGAAATCCCTCCCACTCCTTTTGCTGGGAAACACCCTCTGAGTCACAATTACATGAAGCAGAATGAAATGACACAGCATTAGTAAACGGGAACAACCGATACGTCAGTATGCTCTTCAGAAGTCTATTGTGTAATCTTTGTGAATAGGCTTATCAGAAACAGTGTAGTTGGACTGCCTTGTATTTCTACTTACTTTTAGCTTCAGTGAACAGCTTGGTTAAATATAGACAGTAAAAAGGACAAAGGAATTCCAGAGTACACAGGTATCATTCAGGAGAAAAGTACAAAGTTCCACTGGTATCCTGCATTCAATTGGGGAAAAAAAAAGTTGGAATTACAGGCATATTACAAAAGGTGGACATTTCTAGAAAACCAATAAAAAAGATTGCAATGGGGGGCCTGCTAAGAGGTTGACGGCAATAGTGAAGGACAACCAATGCTGTTTTCGATATCTGATGCCTATCTCCCATGATGACTATATGACTGGACTAAGGAGTAAAGTTGCAAGACAGAATTGCTTTCTGCCAAAGAAAACATCTAGCCTCAGTTAAAACATTTGGAGTGTTTTAACCAAAATCCAGAATTTACTTTTACAGATGCGTTGTGGCTGTAAAAGGAGAGCTACCCTAACCATCTGAGGGATTTGGAGAACTTTTAAAAGACAATGTGGATAAATGTTGCCAAATCAGGATGTGGGATGACAATAGAGCTCAAATTGAATCAGAGAATACTTTGACAAAAGTGTTAGTTTAATAGTTTGCACAATTATTATTGCATATTTTGTTTTTCCTCTTACAGCTTGCTTTATGAATGGCACAGGATAAATTTTATTTTCTATGTGGAAAAATTGAGTTTTCAGCAAAACTGAAAACTTTTCAGATGTTTTTTTCAGTGTTTACACTTTTTGCTGTTGCATAATCACAATTTTTTTTTTTGAAAAAAGATCAGAACATTACTAATTTCTTGCTTTTTGCTAAATGATTTAAGATAATAATAAAAACACCCATCTATAACCACCATCCTAAATGTTTTCTAGCAACTGTTTGGGTTGTGTGTTGTCATATCTAATTTGACATTGGTTGTATCATTTTCCCCCATCATATTTGTTTATACTGATACAATTTCTTTCTTGGCATTGTTTTATGAAATGTCCCATATTCCACAGTTTCTTGCCAAAAGAGGGATATTTCAAGAATTACACAATGTTCCTGCGATTGTCTCATTTTGGAACAGGGTGTGACTTCTTGCGCGTCAGGATGGTGGCATGGAAAGCACTCCATTCATTTGGAGCTGACAGCATACATCACCAGGGCAACCAAGCATGTGGTGAGTCATGTATCTGAGCTGCTCCTTACATTGGCAATTAATCCAAGTTTATTATCAACAGCTAATGTTTAAAGAAGTGAACTTTTTTTTAAAAATTTTACCAAGCTAGTGGAGCAGTTCAAGGAGACTGAATGGTTTTCAAAAGAAAAAAAGTACTTCCTACTTTTTTCCTCCAACAAGGCCAAGTACTTCTAATAATATTTCAAGTCAGTGCTCTACTTAATTAAGAGCAGGACCCAATTAAGAGCTGTTTAACATTCGGCTCCACCCACACAACCCACAAGCAAAAGGAAAACCCAAAACACCCAGTCTGTCTGGCAGCAGTGTACTATATCTAATAAAGAGTAACAGCTGGCAGACAGGCAGTCATCACATGGGGCATAACAACCTTGTTCCTCAGAATTTTTTTTGACTCCTCATCAAAGCTGGTACGTCTCATAGTAAATGATTAAACACATGCCTTCTCACTGGGCCTTGAGCTGCCACATTAACTGAGTTTGAAAACTTTTGCACACTCTGCTTACATCTACTAAGCTCCCAAACACCCTCTTATGTCCTCATGCTGAGCTAAGCAAACATCTCTGTTGTAAAAGAATGCACAAATCTGCAGAGAAAGTCATCTGGCTGATGCAACCAGGCTTTCAAGAAATCTTTGCCTTATCAAGGTGGCTGACTTGCTCTTTACTGGCACTTCAAAGCAACTTTATCTCTGTATATGACATGTAGTAAAGTCATGTGAACATTCCAACTTATCAGTGAAATTATCTTTCCTGTAACTTCCTTGTAACTTTAATGATAACGCAGTAGTGCTCATGCAGATTCCCATTATCAGAAAAGTATTCCCGCTAAAGCCGTCCGCCTATCAAGCTTCCTGAGACAAAGGAGTACTTATTGAAAGGTCATACCCAATTTTGTCAAACAAAGGATGGGCATGTGGAAGGAGTAAATAAATAAATCCACATCAAGAGAAGCACATGGGAAAAAAGGAACTAATTTAAGAAGCTTTTGAGAAGCATTAAATCTTGTTTTTTTTTTTTTTTTTTTTTTTTTTTGAAGAAGATTTCAAAGTGTCAGAGTTGCAGACAGCTTAATAATAGAGACTCAAAACCTGGAAGCTGAACTCTGGAAGAAAATTAAATTACCTGAGATGAACTTGTGTAACCTGTCATGTGCTGCAGAGTCCAGTCACTACTGGAACACTGACAAAAAAATAGAATGAGTGGTTGAGAACATACAGTACCTCACAAAAGCAATCATATCCTTGTAATTCTTCATGATTTTTTTTCATGTAACAATCAGAAATTCTAGTGAATTATAGTGTATACATCTGGGTTGTCTGGTGTTCAGCTTTGTTCATCTTCCTTATAAATTTGACTGCCTTTCCAGTCCATGCAGAATAAAAGCATCCTCCAACTATGTTGGTCCCGTTATTTTTATTTATTTTTTTAGGCTAGGCCTGGGGTGTTTACGATTATGTGCAGAAAAACAGTTTTTCCTCTCACCGGGCATTCTTTCAACAGCAGCACACTATGCTGTCTTGATTTTTATTTGTAAAACATTGTGAAAATGATCTATAATTTTCCCTCCACTCAAAGAAATTTGTCATTTTGTGGTGGCCTGTCACATAAAATATATTAAAGGTTGGAGTCAAAACTGGCAAATTTGAGAGAGAGCATGATTAATTATTTTGAAATGCAAAAGGTCAAGTAAACAAAGATAACCCATAAAGACAGATGGCTCTGCCTATGACATCAGAGAGCATGATCTATTGTGAGACTTTTCCACTAAAACTTGTTTGGCAAGAAAACTGAACAAAACATGGAAACTCTGAGAACCAGGTGCCCATAAATAAAACGGCACATATCTTGTAGCAGAGGTCTTTATGTTTTAATAGAATTTAATCTTTTCCTACTTTTGGTTTATCTTTTCAATAACAGCTTTGTAAAGAACTGAACTGCAGTTATAAGCCCTTCAAGTGTGCTGGGTTGGTGGCAAAGAAATAGTCTATGATGAATATCTTTTCTGTAGAAACTTCTGATCTGAAGTGATTTCAATGTGGTTATGTTTTACCCTTAACTTTCCACTTCCAGACATGCAAGCCAATGTTTTTTTCTTTTTAAATTTTGCAACTTGGGTATTTTACAGAAAGAGCCATAAACATTAACCTCAGGCTAAGGCAAACATTTTTTCTCTCTTTGCAACAACAAAATAAAACGACTCCTAAAATATTTAATCATACTATTTAAAATAATGTATCCCATGCAATTACCTTTAGCTAAACAACAAACCTGCATAGATCACACTCCCCCTCCTCCACCTTTTTTCTTTTTCAGAAGCAAGCGATTAGTTCCACTGTCTCATATTTCTAATCCGTCTTTAAACACGTCTAAGGAAGCAAAACATCAAAAGCTTTCCCCTGTTTTCTGCAGGAAGGTATACTTGTAATAACAAACAGCTGCTCGGGAGATGTGTGCTGAGGACATTTAGATCTTTCAAAGGAAACCACACAGTGCAGAGAATACTTTGGAAACAGATGCCACTTCCATGGAAATGCAGACATAGGGAGGAGGGAACAGTGAGACTTTGTGCAGTGCTTTCTGTGGCTCTACAGGCCACACGCAGCCCACATGCAAGCTGTGCATGTGCCCCAGTTTTCTGTGCTCTTTTGACTTGAATTCAAAATTTAATGTTAGTAAACATGACAAAGAAAGTAAATTTCCCAGTTAGTTTTAAAGAAATGCTATTTGGAGAGGTTTGCCTCAAGGATTTCTGCCAAAATGGCTTTTAGGTGAGATGGAACGATAAACTCTATCATAGGAATTGATTCAGTGCTGGACTTTGAATCTGAAGATTCAGATTCATAGCATCAACAGCTGAATTCGTTTCATTCACTTCAGTTTTAGTCTGATTGCTTAGTTTTCCCAAAAGTCGTGTCTTTTAAGAATAGGACAAATTCACAGCACAAAGCCACAATTTGGGATGCATACATGCTTCAATACTTATTATACAAGAGCACCAGGCATTTTTATTATCATTATTGTTTCCATTGTAATAAAAACGAGTTCTGTAGAAAATAACTATTGATTTACAGTGAGATAACCACATGTTTCATGCAAGAGCAAAGCACTTTCATTTCGCAAAAGACCTCTGTCACAAGATTAAGAAGAGCTGAGTTTGTATTTTCATCATGTCATTCATGTATTCATTTAATCCCTCTATCTCGTCCCCTGGGAACAAATATGTATACCTGATCAACTCAAGTAATTGCCTTTGTACCAATTTTCTTTAGATATTCAGTGTTGCTTTTCTGTGTGCTCTATAACAATAGAAGATAAAACATAGTTTTTATTATTACAATAGATCTGTGCATATTTATTTGTGTTTTCCCCCCTGTTGTTCTTGGTCATTTGCAGAAAGATTAGTTATTGTTACAGGTCCAAACTAAAAGAGTAAAATATAAAACTCAATGTAGGTTAATATAAACACCTCGGATTATATCTACAATAATGGATTTTCTCAAATTTCCTAAACTTTTTATCACTGTCACAGAGGCCCAGTCAAAATAAGCTACTTTTCCACACAGATGGCACTCTGAGGTCTCATAATATGAAGCATATGTAAGCTTATCAGTTATTTTAAAACCTTTTTTTTTTTTTTTTTTTTTCTTAATGCCTGTCAATACATGTCAAAGCCCTTGAAACTTTGAAAGCTTCAAAATAATCTATTTGTCAGAAGTTTAAACATTGATTTTGATGGCTTTAAATCGGGACAACTTTTTTCAGTGGATAGTTTTATGAAAAACAAATACTGTACTGTAAATCAGATACGCTTTACAGTGTGTAACATTTGGCTGTGACTAAAACTGTTTTTATTGCTTTTATATGTGTGTTGCTGAAAGATGGTTTTAAGCTTTAATTCCAAAGAATTTATTTCCCCCTGAAGGGAAAAGTAGGCCTCACCAAAAGAAAAACAAATCAACCTGACATAAAAAAAAAATATTTACTGTAGCAGAAATTGTGAATACATTTTATTATTGCGCAACACACAGACAGATATTTGGATGAGGGTTTTACTGTTACTTTTCACAAGTGGTAATGTGAAGAAATGGTAAGGTTCTGTCACAAAACACAAATAGCTCAAAAGTCCAGAAATTGAAGCAAATAAATGTCCTTATTGAACGCCAGTAAAATAATTGCAAAGCTTCAGTGTGCACTATGCTGGGTGCTCTTTCCACTTAGTGTGTTTGCAAAATGAGCTCACAGGTCATCAGAGGACAGCAGCTAAGTTGGGAAATTAGAGTATAAAAAACTGACTCACATGGTTAATTTAACATTAGTTGGAGGAGACAGAGAAAAACCGTTTGCCAAATTCCCCTTTCCTCTCTCTCTCTCTGCAAACAACTCATATTCATCTCAGTTTATTTAGAGTTGTTATAATTTTATAGGTGTCTTAAAATTCAACTTCTTTTTGATTAATGTGGGATAAACTTCACACTTTTCTTTCAACAAAGAAATACAAAAGTGTGGACCCCTCTAAGAGATTATTGTGAATTTTGACCTGAACACTAAATTGAACAACTTCCATAATGCCAACTTTTTGCATTTTAACAATGCAAAAAGTTCAGCATTTGTGACACAGCAAGTTATAGATGCTGTGAAACATTTAGGCTGATTCTGGGAATTTGTCAGATCAAGCTGTCATCAGTGCTGACAAAGTCTGCACCAACAAGACACAACGCAATTGTAACTTCTTATTGATGATACGCATAGGTTCTTGTTAGAATTTGGAATTATGCAATTCAAATTTGTACACTTAGTTAAATGTAAAATACAGTCATGATGACCATCAACCCTAAAGCCTATTTTATTTGAAACTCTACGGTAGAATTTGGGACATTAAATTCTATCTGCAAGTGATTACATCTGGAAATACACTCAAATGTGTTTGACCAAATGAACAACCAGTCATATGAAAACTGGAAGGGAACATTGTAGAGTTAGACTAAGCCTTGCGTTTCAGCAAACTCCCCTAAATGACATCATTGTCTGCAGAAGTCAAACAAATATTTGTTGAAGACTTCAGCTGTATCTGTTGAGTCAGACATTTTGCTCATGAAAGAATCGCTGTCGTCCACCCTCTTGTGAGGTTGCACTCTGTCATTCCGACCGGTGTTCCACCTATTTCCAAGTAAGTACTGCTTACCAAGACAGAGGAGCAGAGGGTCTGAAAGCACATTCATCCTAACAAGAATACACAAGTTATATGAACACAGAAGGAACAATTATTTGAAAAAAAACCAAAGTAACACAAGCTTTTATCTTTATATTCAACATCTTTAGAAAATCAGATAGTTATACCATGAATTAAGGTTGCTGGGACAACCATATTAGTTGCTTTCAAGAAAAGGACCAGGGTATGTACAACCTAATTTTTGAGCTTACTGGAAAACAAGCACAAAAAAATATCAACCAAGCAAAACTGACAAAACTAAGTGTGTTACCTTTAGTACTTTAAATGTAAATTCAATGACCTTTTTTTATAAATGTGTTTTTTTTATTTTTTTATTTTTTATTTATTTACAACAGTGTAGAATAAGAGTTGGACTTTATATGTCTTTATATGCTTGATAAAGCCCAAGCCAATTAACTTATCTGTGGTCATGGATGACCACAGCTAACAGTTTCACTGTGTCAGGATAACATTTGTTTAAAACAATCACAAGACTTACCAGTACTATTGGGAATGGCTTTTTTGAGTAATATCTAAGATCATCCATTCGAACATGCATATACAAGTGCAAAATTATTCAGATGAATCACTTTTGTCAAAGCAGACCCTTCGTAATAATTCAGGAAATCCCAGTTTCCTGTATAATTTCCTTATATTTGGAACTGTGCAGAGTAAATGCACAAAAAATTCAATTCGGAAAACCCACAAATTTCCACAGTGAAAACAGTCAGGTTTAGAGAAACGATCAAAAACTTCTAATTAACTTGACATTCATAACCCTGAAAGTCATTATGTAGCATCCTGACCAGAACTGTACATCAGAAGTGGAAAGTCTATGGTCTCTGACTACTCACAGTATTACTGTAGTTAGAAAAAAACATAACCTCACTGACTTGATGTCAAAAGAGGAACTGGTTGAAAAGGGAAGCCCGGGTTTTACGTAGTCTATTCTTCATAAATCCGATGTGATGTTTGATTGTCTGCCTGTACGGTTGACGAACAGTTGACTTCAGTCAAGGTCAGAGTCTGCCAAACTGAACTGGCTCCAACTGTCTAAAACTGAAGACAAAATGTTGTGACTAAACTGGGGGTTAAACGTATTTTTCTTTCACTGACCTCTGACTGAGGGCTCTGAAGTTACAAAGGGTTTAACAAAACAGTCAGACCTCATAGTGTTACAGAGAAAACGTGAGTGATTACTTCACTGGAAGTGGGGTCTTTCAAACAACCATGAGGACAGGGTGCAGTAACAATGTAACCTTGTGGTAAAATTACAGAAGCTTGTTGCAGACATTTCACTAAAAGTTTGGGAAACTGTGTCATTGTTTGAAAGAAAATGGGTGAAATATATCTTTGAAATCAGTCTTTTCTTGCACTTTCATACTGTCGAAACCTCAAACAAACCTCCAAGAAGTCAGAGCTTACAGCCAAACTGTTTGATAGACCTGTCAAAAAATGTCCAGAATTTTATGCCTTTGGTATGTTAGGCAAATAAAAGGGATTAAACCATCACAGCACTTTATTAAAACACCTGCATGAAAATGAGTTTCTTTTGACTTGTTTACTGCTGGTCAAAAATAATTTGTGGCTATACAAAAAGAACAAGCTGTGATCAGAAAGCTTAAGCAGCACAGCAAGATTCCTCATAAAACTTTTAAATGACTAAAGGTACCTATTAGTGACTGTTGCTGAAGGTTGAGTCACAATGTACAGACTAGTGACTGTAAACTGGGATAGATCATTGTTCCCATCAACTATTCACTCCCACCAATACGCGTGCACACGCACGCACGCATGCACGCACGCGCGCACACGCAAAATTATAAATATTTATTAGATTTCCATATGTATATATCTGTCTATCCAAATGAAGATTTTAAAGCTATCCCAGCTGGTCTTTCTCTCTTTAATCATTTTGTTTTTGGCTGGAATAAACCCCAAAAAGCAACAATACAAAGACCTGAACTGATGTTGCAACATTCAGTAATGGAAAAAAACTTTTCCAGAAGACTGATATGAACTTGCAAGATATTGTTTACCAAATATCCATAGTTGCACAATCTACATTTCAGAGAATTGTGCATATTAAAACAATGACCTCGTCATGCTGATGGTCAGAAATGAATCAACTCCAGGAATTTGATCACTGGCAGATTGATCTCTGCTGCTGCTAATGATTATGCGTTTGTGGTTATTTGGCTGCATTTTCTGAGCTTTTACACACTTACAAGGAAAGGGGGTAGTTATTCCAGTTTAATTGATGAAAGAGACCGGAAATATTCAGCAACTATCAAGGTTTGATGGCTCATAGAATATAACTAGACACTGACAATTGTGACATGATCAAACTGCTTTGCACCACACATATTTTGAGGAAATGAAATGTGGAAATTTTGTCAAAGCTGGGGGTGCTCTAGCTTTTCTTGGGAATGAAAATGTTTGTTTTTTATTCCCGTTGGAGCCTTTTATCAGATTTAACTTACTGTAAACAATACACTGTTGATTAGCTTTGACTATAACCATATATGCATAAATCATTTCTTTACAGAAATAGAGCATAAATGCTCCTTCAATTAATTTGACCCCTTTTCACCTCTCTTTTTTGAAACTGAATTGTCATACTCATTAAATCTATCATAACCACATACACTCAGCATTTTATGCAGTTGATGAAACATTTTTTTCTACCTTCTGCATTCATGAAAAAAAAAAAGTCTATTAATATTTTTATAATTTGTTGGTTTTCGGTAACTGGTTAAAATCAGAATTTGCTGGTCGGGACACAGTAAAAGATCAAACCAGTTTCTTTACAGAGGCAGTATTATTCATTTGCCTGGCATGGTCATGTTATAGCACAGTGCAGTAACAATGTTACCTTTCGGTGTTTTAAAAATTTAAGTCAAATCTGACTTAAAAAAAAATTGACTTTGTAACTTGACGCCTTGAAATTAGGCCTCCCTCTCCAAAAACTGCTGCTCTTTCAGAAAATCCACTTTTAGGAGTTCATCACAACATGGCTCCTCTATTAACCCTTTACCAACATTTTGGTAGCACTCAGACGTAGCTTGTATAATGAGCTCAGCAGATGCCCAGTTTCACCAGGTGTTTGCTAATTGCTGCTGACTAGTCTGAAGGAGCTGAGAGGGGGAGTCACGGTGGATGTTTGCTCTGTGAGGCAGCAACTGCAGCTAAGAGGAAGACCTGTGTCTGGAAAGCTTTTTAGACTACGACGATACGTTTCTTATGAATAAATAAAATAACATTAAGGGAGAAGATGCTTTAACATAGAAGTAAAATCAGAAATCAATTAATTTTTTTTAGAGATTCAGAAGTACAACTTCATCCAGGTGACCCTAAATGAGTCACCAGGACGAGGGTGTGTGAAGTTGAAAGATCCCACAATGATTCCAGGAACGTCACTGATGATGTGTCCAGATGCATCAGTGTATGTATTTACACAAAAGTTCCAGTCTGACATATTTTCTGTCATGTATAGTAGCCCATAAGAGGAAAAGAACATGTTACCAAAACAAAATTGGTAACTGACATTGGCTCAAAAAAACAAACAAACAAACAAACAAAACAACTGATCAGTAAATATCTAATAGTAATATGCTTTTTGGAATAGCCATCCCCTGCCAGAGCAGATCTTCTGATGAATGAGATGGACTCTTATGTATGTGAATGGGAAAATATCTGCCACAGATATTAAGATGGGAGGAGACGAGGCAAGGAGGGGGAGACAAAGGGGTTTGCTCTCTAAGTAACAATTCAAGGAATTGATTGTGGTCTCTGAGAAGTATGACTCACTCAACTGCGCATCAGGAAACCCTTCAGATGTTGTTCATAACCTTTGTGACTTGAGCAATTATGACCACAGCTTATGCAAAACAGTCACACTCTTGCTAACCTCGCTTTTCCTCTTTAAGCTTACAGTGAGGGGGCATGACTCCCCCACCCACCCCCCCTTTTTATTTTATTTTTTTAACCCTCACGCCTTCTACTCTGTATCTCCCCACTGAGGTTTTAATTTACTATAAAAGCTCGCGCTAGGTTGCTGTGATTCTAAATGGGAACAAAGAACCAAACCTGCAAACGTGAAATGAGTCACAGTACGGTTAGAAAGGCTCACTTCCCCTAACAGAGACACAAGCACTGGTGTTGTACTCAGTGTGAATCATTGGTTGTAGATTAGTAAAATGTGACGTACAACTGGATGTTGTATTTCCCAACCTAAGAAAGTATTTGGGAAAATGTCATGAATCATAACGGACGAGCGAGCATCCTAATCACTCCTCTGGAATCTCTTTACAAGCCCAGTTTTTAGCAAGCTTGATGTCCTTTTTTGTGTGTTGCACATAATCTTAAAACATGAGACTCTTTCTAATAGAGGATGTTACTGCAATAAGCATGTCTCAATCTCTCTTTCATGATGCGTGAGAACAGATACTCAACCCCCCTCCCCCCCTCCTTTTTTTTTTTTATAGTACAGCAGCGATTCCACTGAGACCCCTATGTTTCAACTCCGGTTGTGATAACAACTCATCTGCCTCCTTGAAAGAGAATGAATTTCCTTTAAACTCTTTTTTGGCCTTTTATCACCAAAGTACTCAGATGAAAAAAAAATGCAGAACCTAGTCAGACTGAATTATTCCATTGCTTCTGTTTAAGGTGGGCAATCTGTGAGCTCAGTTTCCTGTAACATTGTGAAGATTTCACTGAGGTGCTACAGAGATGTAAATAGCCCCTCTTCAGAAGATTTGACTAATTTTGGATTTTTTTTTTTTTTTTAATCAAAGGTAGATTGTTTCCATAGCTTACTTGATCACTATATATAAACTGACACATGGTGACATGACGTGAGAATCATTCATTTTTGTCTACGACCTTTTTAGGCATTTATTTAAACTTACTTCAGCTTTGCAGTTGACATTTTGTTACACATGGAAACCATGGAGTAATTCATACAAGAAACCACCCACTATAGTTCTAATGATGTCATATTAATATTTGCATATTTTTTTATATATGCTGCCTTGCATATCTATTCATACTTTTTGTATTTTGAACTCTTCACTTTGTCACTTTCCAACAACAAACATTAACATATTTTGTCATGTTTTTTTATGATGGACCAACACAGAGTAGTGGATTGTTGTTAAGTGGAAAGAAAATTATGTTTTCAGAAACCTTTATCTATGTATGAATTCAGACCCTCCGAGTTAATACATTTTTAGCAACAACTTCTGATGCGATTCAAGCGGCAAGTCTACCAAGTTTACATACTAAAACTTTTTCCAAAATCTCAAGCTCAGTTAAACTTTATAGAGTCTATGTATATTGATTTTCAAGTCTTGATACATATTCTTGGATGTATTCTAAGATGGCATATCTGTGGCCTTTATAAACCACAGATATGCTTTGACATAACTCATTCCGGTTTAGTTTTTCTTGAAGGTTTGTTGTTAGTCTTTACATTCCACAAACTGGTTTTCTTTTAGAACTTCCGCGTATTTAGCGCTAGCAATCTACCCATCAACTTTTACCGACTTCCCTGTTCCTGGCAGACGTGGCCCACAGCACAATTCTGCCACCACAATTTTTCATAAGGAAGCTGGCGATAAATAGTGCTAGTTTTCTCTCACATGTCCGATCTCCTATCTTGATAAATAACAATTACATTTTTTGTCCAGTATAAAGAAATATAGTTATTTTGTTTCAATAAATAAAACCTACTTGTAGGAGATGACTGGTTTGATCAGGGATCTTGTGTCAACAGGCCAAAACGGTGATCAGAAAGCAATTCAAACTTTTCAAATGCTGATATTTAATACACAAACTTTTTATCTACAACCTTAATCCAATTCACAACTTCAAAGATATGCAAATTGAAACACAATGGATTATTGCATTAGTTTCAAAAGGCTGAAACAAAAGTAGGATGCATTAAATGGCAGTAAATGGGTGACGAGATATGAGGTGACCTTGCAATGTTTATTGGTCTTCATAATCTTGGTAATTCACTGTTGTTTTTAAAGAGACAGAAGCCCATTTCAAGGCTTGAAATTAAGAAGTCAAATTTCTTCTAAATCACATTTGATGTATAGTGCTTTTATAAAAAATGACTGATAATAAGTGTTCTGAAGACTTAGAAATGCCAAAGAAAAAGTGTCATTTACTTTACAATATTGCCATTATAAAGTAAATAGATACGTGAATCTGAAATTTGAATTAAAGTAAGCAAAATTATAAAATGTTCACTGGCTATTAGTTCTTATGCAAACTCTGGTATTTTAGAAAAAACAACTGATACATTTGGTGATGTTTTTTGTTATCTTTGTCTGGTTTGTGTCTTCCTGTGTGAATCTGTGGTGGGGGTGGGGGTGGCAAAAAAGAAGAAAAAAACAGAGAAGAAGACAGAAAGGAAACAGCAGATGAGAGATATAGAGAGATAAACTGGCAAACTGTGGGAAGTGAGAATGAAACGGTTGTGGCGTTGGACATCAAAGACAGAAACTTTATATCTTTCATGTTAATCTGACTCAGGTGAGTTCTGTCAAAGAGGGCCTTCTTGCAGCTTCCTGGAAGAGCCTGGCCACAAAATTTTGTTACTTTTGCATTTCAGATAACCAGAAAAAGAAAGATTCCCATAAGCTAAAGGTACAACACATTACAAAACCACTTACCTGTCAAGAAAAGATAAGGGAAGAAAACACCATTTCTTTTCTGTGGGAGAAGAGCTATCAAAGCTTGTGACCTCATCTGACCTTCCTGGAATATAAAATGATAACCATATTTGGCACTGAGCAAGATTGGGGCCATTCAAATATCCATTTATTTCAGTAGTCAGATATGACACAGGGAAATGCCTCCTCACTGTCCACTAAGCATGACGATAAGGGCCCTGAATGCAACACTTCCTGTAGTTAGTTCTTATATTTGAAGGTTTCCCACTGTTGGCACATGTTGAATCTATTCATTTTATACTTCTGCTCATAAATAAACAAAAATGTCACATTTGGTGGATTCTGTTTTTTTTCTTGTTTTGTTTTTTACCTATCATCCAATGAGTTGGAAACATTATATCTCTTTCACATTATTACATTTGTTTTCATTTGCATTTACCACAGAGCTTCTTTGGAAATTGAGCAAGTCTTGAAACAGGAGTGACAGGAATTACCCATAAAATTGCTGGTACTGTCAGCCCTTTTCCCATTAATCTACTCTACAGTACTATTGCTAAAATACTTGTTTTTCCCACCATGCTATAAACCTCCACACAGCATCCAGTTTTGTTTTCTCATAAGTGACTTTTATTCAGTGTCTTGCAAAAGTATTCCTATCCAAGAAATTTTTCCACATCGTCACTCTTACATCCTCTAATTTCAATATATTTTTTTGGGAATTGTTGTGATACTGCTTTACCTACACAAAGAAGTAAATAAAAGTCTATATTTGAGGGCTTACTCTTTTTCAGAAATAATAATTTCAAACTTTTATACTTAATTGACCTGAGTCAACTTTCTTTCTTTAACTAACTTTTGCATAAATTATAACTGCAAATACTTTCCTGTATTTACTTCCACCCACCTTCCAATGAAGTCGGACTAGCTTCCTTGTGGTTGCTGAAATATTCCCACAAGATGATTTTCTCACCACCATTATCCTTTAAGCTGAAGTAGGAGTTGTACTACTTGGTGAATAATAAAAAAATATCTGAAGTATGAGTTTTCCAGGGTGATGTGAATATGTAATGTTAGTTTTCCTCCACACGGTGTGCTTTGCATGTGGGGTAAATATTTAATTTTAGTCTTATCTCATCAGAGCACTTTCCACATTTGTTTCCATGTGTCCCCTACACAGTTTATGTGAACTTCAGACAGGACTTGCTCTTGTCAATGTTCCATAAAGGCAGATTTATGGAGGTTTCTTGTTAACATTTCCCCAATCTGATATAGGAATCGCTGCAGCTCCTCCGGAGTCGACTGGAGCCTCTTGGTCTCTTCTCTGTTTAGTACTTTTCAAGCTTTGAATGAATGCAGTATAACTCTGAAATGTGTGTTGTGTTCCTTGATCTTCATGATGCTGTTTCCTAACGAACGTTTTCTAACAAACATCTGAAGTCTTCACAGAGCAGCCGTGTCAAACTGGCACTAAATCAAAAACACGTGGACTGTATTTACTAATTTGATAACTTATGAATGCATGATCTTTTCAAGGATCAGAGCAAAGATACTAAATACAAATGCCTGACACACTATTTTGGATTTTTATTTATTAAAAAATGTAGTTCACAAGGTTTTCTAATGGGCTTAATTGATTGCCAGACTTTCATTTTTACAATTCATTCATTGTTGTTGTGGAGTTTAGTAAACAAGGGGTTTAGAAATAGATCGGTCTGAACATTAGGCTAATGCAACATGAAACTTGGGTCTCATAGAAGAACCTCTTTAAACAAATGCAGTCTTCATAATGTTATACCAATTTATTACTAACAACCCTCCTCCTTGTAAGACTTTTTCACAGACCAGCCAGAGAGATGTTGAATGGATTCCAAAATATACTCTTAATTTATTACAAAAAGTCCAAAAATAGTTCAAAAATGATGAATTGGGCCTAAAACTGAGGTCAACATAACAAACTACAACTCAGGTAGTAACACAAAGAACTCAAGCACAAAACTGACCTAACAAACAAGACTTGAGGGGATCTTAAGTAGTGACTGATCAGACCACCCCTAACACACAAGGGGGTAATTAAACACACAAGAACTTAAACTAATATTGATCAACACATGACGAAATCTTTAAATTAAATAAATATTAGAACTGAACTAACTTCATTAAAGAAATGGTGAAGTTAAACTAAAGAAAACCAAATTTCTCCTTCCCCTGGCAAACAATGGAATGACCCACTGAGGAGGTCTGCCAGCCATATAAGGACAGCAATTAACTGGAGCTCTTCTGTGTGATTCCAGCAGCAGCTCCAAAGGAAACTGGTAACTCAAAAGAAGAAATTAATTTGTTACATTTAACAAAAAGTATAAAGAACTGGTAGTTAAAGTTAACTAAATGTGTGCACTGCAAAGAGTTAACTCAAGAGGAAAATAATTTTAATCATAAAAATCTAAACTATTCACTAATCAATATGTAAACTAATGTTAAGGATGAACAGAAAACGATTACCATTCATGTCTCTGTGTGACAGTAGAGACAGCTGTCACACTCCTCAAACTAGGTTATGAAATTGAGCTGCAGAAAAAACCGAACAAGTGAGGGAAATTGTGCCTACATGCAAATACTGCTCAATTGCTCAGCATTCCAATTCAAAATGATAATGAACAACTTCTGGGGAACTTGAACAATAAACCGATCAGAGTTATTTTTATACACTGTCTCATTATCATGAGGAAGCTGTACTTTTCTAAGGCATCATCCCTGTCACTAATTCCTCTGGCATATTTGCTTAAGCTTACAAAGCATTAAAACCACTACTAAATGATAAAGGAGGATATTAGAACAGCTGAAATTTTTTTTATAAATTAAATATAGTCACAGTCATAGGCTGACAGTCTTCAGTTTAAGTGACATGAAGTTGTTGAAGGTTAAATTTGAGTGTGCTTTCTTTTACCCATGAGTCACAAAAGATGAAACTGCCGAAGTGGATCATCCTTGATCAGGAAACACAAGCCTACACCTGTCAAAAATACTCAAACAACTACCAGGATACCAGCAAGGAGGAAAGGTTTTTTGGAAAACCCCTACATTATAAAGGTAAGAAAGCATTGGAGGAAAGGAAGAGAAAGCTGAAAGAAGAAAAGCTGAACAAGCCAAACCCAAAGCAGTCCTTTGTTAGTGGGAATTTCTCCACAAGAAAATAATTACTCTACCATAACTGCGGCAACATGCCATGTCAAAACCAGGTGACATGGTGTGCTGCTTATCAGGTGGACAAAAGGTTCATAAACACAGTACATAAATGGTAGGATTCAAGCTTCTGAACTTGGCCAAAACAGATAAGCAACAACTAAACAAAGCAGAGCATTTGACTCAGGCACCTCCAGTCTGGTGAATAAGAATTCAGTCAGCCACATGCATGTGTTTACAGCTAAATAAACAAATTAATCTCAGCACCTGGAGGCACAGAAATAACTGAGAAAGGCAGAGTTAAATTTAAAGTTTAAACAAAAAAAGCTCAGGTTTGTTTTCCTGCAGAGAACACCATTCTTCGATGTATAAAGTCCTTCACATTTAATTTTCTACATCTAAAGAGGAATTATTGCAGTAAATCTGTTCGCCATTTGGTCATCCATAAAAGTTTTCTACGTGGATTTTATTTATTGTTGTATATTCAACAATAAATCTCAGGAAAGCACTGTAAGAATCAAGGGGCTTTCAAACTCATTTGTCGTTTGGGACATCCCATGGAAGCCTAATGCAAATTTGGACATGTGGACATCTAATCTTCCATTTTCTATAGCTACTGCATGGATTAAGCAGTACTGGATCGCCATCAGTCATTGGGAGATAAAAAAAAAAGGGTAGAAGAATGAGCTGAAGAATGAATGGTCCACAATACTTCTGTTCTACACTCTGAAGCAACCTTAACTCCTCTAGTGTGAGGTAATGCTGGGCCTTGCTTGTGTGTAGACAGACTGCAGAACTGGATCAGATGACAGAACGGAGATCAAGGAGGAGCACTTTCGTTTTTTATCAGCTCACACACACGCACGCACACAACACACACATTTCCTCCCTTCGTCCTTCTCTTTCTGTGTTTGATGTTGCATGTTTTTTGGTTGTTTTTTTTTTTTACCCACCCAGACCTAAAATAGACAAAGTCCCATAAAAACCATTTCCTGGAATTTATATCAAACACCTTTTTGTGTTAGTGTGGAATTGAAAGGTCACAGAAAAATAAAAACTAAACATAGATTATTTAAACACTTTGCAAAATTATTCAAAACTTACTTTTTTGTACACTTCGTGACTTTGTAGTTATAAACACCAATGTGTTTATAGGGGTTGTATGTAAAGTAGTTGAAGAAAATTTTTTAGGTGATTTTCAATTTCTTTTGCCCATAAAAATTCTGTCCTGGGCCATTCTTTCCAGATGGACCCAGGTGTAGCCCTTCTTTTTTATATTTGCCTTGAGGTTTTTATTTATATATCTCAAAATAAAATTCAGTGTAATGTAATTGTGCTGAGAAGTCAAAACTCTGACTAGTTAACAGAGTCCACTTGTGTCTCATAAATACAGTTGTTCTGTTCTGTAAAGGCTCAAGAGGTTTATTAGTGCATACAACTGAACACAGCAGTAGATAAATACACACCGAACAACAGTAAACTAGAATAAATGCTAAAGAAAACAAATGCATGAAAAGTTTATTTTTATGTTAAATTACACACAGTCAGAATACTAATTCGGGTCATTTTAAGTCTTTATAGCAGTACTTAACATACTGTTGTAAAATTTCACAATGTCACAATATGAAGTAAGACAAACAAAAGAAAGTGAATTGGATATCATAATGACGACATTGCATAAAGTGGAAAACGTGACGTTTTCCCTGAACATGCAAAAGGGAAGAACAACTGAAATGAGAGTTCAAGTAGGCGAACATGCATTATGTGTCAGTCATAAACTATTTTCTATTTCACCATTCTCTATTTCAATGCAGTTTTACAGTTACGAAGGCTGATGTCAGAATTTTGGCTTACATTTTGTCATTTGACAGAAATTAAAAATAACTAATGCATGGCCATTTGTTCTTAGGAAACTTTTGGGGAAACTTTCTCCGAATACTGATTTTCAAACCACACATTCCATAATTTTCATAAAATTTCAAAGTACATTGGGATCTTGTTGATGAATGAGGGAAAAATAGAGTGGAAGATCAATAGAAAGACTGGTGCAGCGTCTCCGGTGAAGCAGGCACTGTGCTGGTCTGTTGTGGGAAAGAGAGGGTTGAGTCAAATAGCTCTTGATACTGTCCCATCTATGTTCGTACCCTCATCTAGGTCATGACTTTTGGGTCATTATCGAAAAAACATCACAGATTCAAGTGGCCAAAATTAGTTTTTTTTTTTTTTTTGTAGGTGCTCCCTAAGAGATAGGGTGAAAATCTCAGTCAACTGGGATGGATTCAGAGTAGAGCTGCTGTTTCTCCATGTCAAGAGGAGACAGTTGAGATGGCTTGAGCATCTGGTTGCCTCTTGGACACCTGCCTGGTGGCGTATTCCGGGAATGTCCCACCAGAAGGAGATCCAGAGGAAAATCCGGAGCAATCTGGAAGAACTATGTTTCTTGACTGGCCTGGGAACCAGCAGGATCTGGCCTGCTGTGGCTGGGGGAGAGCGAAGTCTGGCTTTCTGTACTTAGGCTTCTACCCCCACAACCTGAGCACAGATGACTGGAAGAAAATGGATGGATAGATGGAAATTCCCTTTAGGACAAATTAAGTGTTTTTAAATTTATTCTCAGTTTTGAGACATTCACCTTTAAACTTGTTTAACTTAGCTCAATGGAGTTGAGCTAAGTTAACTTGTCTGATCACATTGCAGTTGGCTGTTCCATGATGTCAGCTGCAGCTTTCAAACAGGCTAAGTTTCCGCTAGTGAAAAACTTGCCACTTTGTGGAAGTTGACACTTTTGTTCCATCAATTTTCGATTCATTGCAGTTATACATCCCATTGGGTTTGCTGTTATTCCTGAACTTCTTAACCAGTTTCCTACCATCAGGTGGTTGGGACTTGGACACAGTGTTCTAACAGTGTGATAATGATCCAAAACATGCAGTAAATTTATTTTGGTCTGATTAAAGCAGGCTAAAGTTAAACATCTGGAAGGGCTTTCCCAAAGCCCTGACTCATTTTAAAAATGTACTTTTCGTCTGTGCCAGGAAATCTTTGCTTAATTGTTCCACCAGAATCGTACCACAATCATGTTGATGTTTACAAAAACATGTGTGGTTGTATGTATTTATTTGAGCTTGTTTGTATAAATTTGTCTGTGTCGGAATAAAGAAATAATCCAAAGCAAAATCAAACTTCTCAACACAATTTTACTTTGGGATTATAATCCTTTCATTGAATAAGACAAATTTTAAACATTTCTAATAGAAATATGGCAGTAATACCAGTGGTGAGGGAAGGCAAACCTCTAGTGTATATTTATTTAAAACCAAACAACATTCATAAAAATTTTAGTAAGGGAGAATTTCATTTTCCTGACAGAAAACCTTGAAGGAGGGTCATCTGTCACATATCTAAAGCTGAAGCAGAAAACTGACATGCAATTTAATGAACAAGAGGAGATGTGAATGCCTAAGAACAGAAGTAATTAAAGTTTAACAAAGAGGAGACAGTCTGAGCCACAATGAAATAGTGTGACACGGCCTGAAAAGAGCTTTTAAATAGAAAAAAAAAAAAAAAAGAAAAAAGCTGCACTGTCTATGTTTAAAATACAGTGCAGTAAATGGTAAAATACCTAAAGGCTTAAGAAAGTCAAAAGTCTATTACCTTAACTGCAGATGGTAATCCTCAGATTTGAGAACATTTTTTTTCAAAGTGCCATTGTTGCTACTGGTGTGACATGAGTCTGGACATTTAGAAGTTTATTTTTACCTGTGGCGTTTGCCTTTCGTAATGTTATATTTTTCTTGGTCTGCTAGTTTGAAAAGGGTGAAATACTTATAAAATGACAGTGTTTGCTACCTCACAATTCTTCAATTACTTTGTAGTGATGCAGTTTGAAAAGGACAAGCAACAAATAAGTTAAAAAAGAAAAACATACATACAGATAAGCTGATTTGTTGATAGAAGCTGATTTTACCTGAAGGGTTATGAGGAAAATATAAGCCTTAGCATTTCTGCAGTAACATTTAAGGCCCCAGTGTGATTAGTTCATAGCTTTTAGACTATCAATTACTGGTATAAAACTAATCAATAATTGTGATATTTCATGTTACATGTTGTAACAATATGTTTTGTCATGCACAAATACTGTGAAAAGCTTTCATTGACAAATCCCTAAGAGCTTATGTTGTTTAAGAATTTCCAATTCTGACTGTGTGCTAAAAATGTTAGAAATGATCAAATCAGTTTTTGAAATGCATAATATTTTAAAAAAGAAAAACAAATGTATTTGTACTTAAATGATATGGTGAATATTATTTCTATCAAAACTTCCTCATGCAATAGGTCTTATTCCCTGAGGCTTGGAAAATATGTCAGTCATTACTCAAAAATAAATGCAACTATCTGAAATGTGTCAAAAATAGAAACGGCTGCGCTTTCATACAAATATATATATATTTTTTAACATTATTCAACTGGTAGCGCCTTCTCAACGCCATATCTCCAACTTGCCCATTACATTTCTCCCTGCGCTTTTCATAACCTGTTTGTAATTTCTTGTGAATCATCCATGTTCGTTGTGGTGAAATTTAACCAGGAATTTCTTCTGTAACACAACAAGAATGATTGGCTTAACTGTTTCCTCTTTCTCAGTAAAAAGCTTCTCTAGTGTTTCACAGCAATGTGCGTGTTCCCACTGTACAAGACCAACAGATGGTGAAGTTGCTAATCATTAACTTTTATCTGATACGGCCTCTGTGGTAATGTGTGCTTACTGTAATTAGTGAGAAAAATTAAATATGAGTCAGAAGAGGGTGGATCTGCAATATGTGAAAATTCTGTGGCCATTTAAAACTTTTTGATGATAACTTCAAAATTTTCTCCTGTAAATTTGAAGTGTGGGTGGACCCAATTACAGCTTTTTTTCCAAGTAACCTCTTGTGTAGCTGACAAAGAAAATGTTAATGGAGGTGAGACTGTGTTGAAGTGCAGGAGTGGACTGGATTGTAGAAGAAAAAGAATTAGAAAAGCTGAGAGGAAATGTTGGCTTGATGAATGGAAAAAGGCAATGTAAAAAAAAAAAAAAAAAAAAAAAAGGGGAGAAATCTGTATTTTTAAGGCACCTGGCTTCAGCATGAAGGCATGACGTTCAGTAGAATTAAATTTGTGGCTACCTCATCAAACCCACGCCAAGCTGCAGGATGTTTTCATTGAAATATTGCAAATAGAGTGAGATTGATGAGAGAAAGCGACTGTAACAGAACGGTCTGGTGTATGGCGACAGGAGAGTTGGCAGAGCTCCATGACTGACCTAATGCTGGTTCTTCCCATCTTGGCTTGACTTTAGCGTCATCTCTGTAGCCGAAGCAGTATGTTTAGATTTATAGTATTGTTGAACCAAGCAGTGATGACCTTACGCACTTCGCTTTACGCCACAAGTAAACCAGATTAAAATGCTAAAGGAAGCATGGTAGAAGTGCCAGTGACTACCTTCTATACATGGGCTACCACAAGCGATAGTGGTAGATCTGATTTGGAACTCAACAAAGACAGCAGCAAATAGTTAATGTCAGAGTAGATAGGAATAATGCATCTGCCTTTGTTTGCTTACTCTGGCTGACTCACAGCAGCTTTATAAAGGAGAAATCTGTTCAGCCTGTCTATAACAAAGGCCCCACTGGGTTTCTTTTTTCTATGACATGAAATGATGAGATTCAAATCTAATCCAAAGTTCTAAACATTTTGGTGTCTCACCAATTTGAGACACCAGTTTGGGACCAGAGTCGAAGCTTAACTGGTTCATTATTTATTCAGTTTTTTTAAAAATAAATCACAAAATCCTATTTTTTCTTTGTCTTTCTTTTTTTATCAGGACAGGAATCCTTTACTGTAAAATTAGAATAATTAGCTGTAAAGTGCACCTGTATATATGTGGAACCCACAAATTTTGAAAAGGTAAAAAAAAATTAAATCGTAATATAGACAAATGCGTAAGCACATGATTGCTTTTTAGTGCCTGTAATACGGCTGCTAAAAAAATTTTGTAGCCTAGGAGAAAAAGTAATTGATCTTCATCTTCCTCCTTTGCTCTAAGACCACTAAAATCAAGGCATTCCCAGGCCAGCCAAGAAACAATCACTCTTCATGGCGCTGCAGTCCAGCCTTTCAAAACCTGTTGCTAAAAAAATAAGATATTGAATAATATATTGGAGTTTTCAAAGTGTGTGAAAAAAGTAACAGCTTATGGTTTGCGATTGACAGTACACAAAGCCACTTCTCAGAATACCTCTTTTGCTGATTTGAAAGTTACTTTGGTTTTCTTTCTTCGATCCTCAACACTGGTTAAAAGTGTGATATGGAAACCTGGGGTTAGTTTGTATTCTTACACTGAAGTTGTGACTTTTACTGATATTAGCTTTAAAACTGAGCCAGTCCTTTTAATGTTAGCATTTACTTCGCACCAGTCATGTGTCACCTATGCATACACATAGATAAATTGAGTAGAATTGAGTAGAATGGTGTGGTTATGCAGTTAATACATCCCAAAATCCCTTATAAGATTTGCATTGTTAATTGTGACTCACTAACTGTATGAAAAGGCTCTATCTGGCCAACATCCATTGCAAGTAAGCCTTGATATTCTGATCCTCCTCTGCGCAAAGACTGAGGACAGTTTAGAGAACATTTTCCTTACACCAACATTTTGGTGCAAGCTGCAATGTGTGAAAGCCTAAAAGTGTGCAAAAGTACAACGATTTCAGATCTAATACATAAATGGCTATTTTTTTTGACTTGCTCTCAAATGAAAGGGGAAAATGCGAAAAATACTTACCGCTATTTGCACAAGGATTTCTGGTCAAACAGCAAGAAGTGTTTACATAACTTTAAAGGAAAGAGACTTTCTCCCCAGCTGTGGCATGTGACCTGACTGTAAGCGAACATAATAGCAGGAAACTGTTCCAAAACACATGCCCTGCTGGGCCTTACTGGAAGGGTTGTGCTGTTTGAGTTTCCTCACATGACATGTCAGACGCCATCTCATACCAGTTAGAATAGAGCAATGATACATTCCTTCATAACATTGTGCAGTACGTATGATTGCATCCAAATATTTTGATGATTGCTTGTTTCTGTTTTTATTTTTATTTTTTATTATTTTTATTTTTTATTTTATTTCAAAATCTTTTTCAACTCTTCAGTGGACTAAATTTGTTTTAAACAGTTAAGTTTAAAAATGCAAAACTGTTTAGTTTATGTTTTAGATGTTTAACATAAAGGGGTCATCTTTTGCAAAGTAACGCAAAGGTTGTTTTTTTTGTTTTTTTGTTGTTGTTTTTTTTAACATCTGCATCCAGAAATAAAATGGACCTAGATTGTAAATAGTAAAAGGCTGACACCTAGTGGTAATTGAGATTGAGCAATTAATAAATTCTGAGGTGGAACGGGAAAGGTCTGCTTGGAGACTTTCTGACCTGGTGTATGATTAATGCTCTCCTAGTTACAAGAATCATTGAATCTGGGGTAAAGAAAAAGCTGTCCCTTATTCATAACAAGGGAGTCACACAGGAAACATTCAAGATAACTGTTTTAATATTTCAAATGAGACTACTACATTCACTTGGTGAGTCTAAAATCAAAAGCTTTTTTAAAATCATGTTAATTTTTTTGGAGTCTTTTATTTTTTAATATGTTATTATTTTATATGGGATTCATTGTGGATTACATATAATGCATGGTGATACGATAAAAACATTCAGTAAGATTAGTCCAATTGTGATAGGAAGCTTAGCAAAGACTAACAATGAAATCAGTATAAAGCTTCCATAAAAAACTGGGGAAATGAATGTGTTCAAGCTGTCACATCAACAGAAATGTGTCGTTCAAGTTGGCATGTCCATTAAACTCTGTAATAATTTAGCCTGTCTCAGCGCATTGTTGCTGTGGTGGTAACATCTGTGAGTTTATTGTTCCAATTCACACTTTCCACCAGTTCTCACTTTTCTATAAACACCTTGTTTCTCAAAGGGTTTTTGTCTGTTTAAAAAACAGAAAAGACATTGCATGCTCAAACAGTAAAGAAGCTAATGGTATGCTAGAAAATGTATTTACCCAAATATCTGATTCATCCCTTAGGGAAACAAGTGAGCAACTACCGGACAGAATGTGTTTGGGTGTGAGAGAAACTGCAAAATCAATGATTGTGTAGCTTGTTTTGAATGGATATGTTCTCAGTCAATTGCCTGCCACAAGCATTTACTTCATTAGGTACATATTTCAATTGCTTGTTAATACAAGCAGCCAAACACTTGGCAGCTCTGTGCATGTAAACATTGAGTCTTGGTGAAGACGACATGCTGAAATTCAGACACAGCATCAGAATACAGCAGGGAGATTGGTGTGACTTTGAACTTGACATGGTTGTTGCTGGAAGATAGGCTGCTCTGAGAATTTTACAAACTGCTGACCTTACACAACCATCTCTGTCTTACAGATAATGGCTCGACAGAGAGAAACTATCTAGTGAGCAGCGGTTGCGTGAAGGAAAATAAATTGCTGATGTCAGAGAAGAATGGGCAGACTGGTGTGAGACGAAAGAAAGGACACAGTTACTCAAATAACCACTTGCTTCAACCAGTATATGCAGAATTTTATTTCTATAGAACTTCTGAGGGTATTATTTTATTTTACTGTCGAGTTCAAAGAATGATTCTTCTACATTTGGAAAGAATAAATATAGAAGATGAAGAGAGTGGATTTACAAACATATAGATTCATCTGACACATATCTACAGCTAATCACTTGCAGTGTTTTTATCTCCTGTTGCAATGCGATGCACAGATATACTCTTATTTACAAAAATATGAAATAATTAGACAGTTATGTTCAAAATGTATTTTCTTCAGCTGATAAAAGAAATGTAATTAACAAAAATAGTTTTTTCTGTTGGCTTTGTTTGAACAAGGATGTAATATCTGTGGGCAAAAAGATTTAGTGAACAAAAACACCTGAAAGGAGAATAACAATAAACTAAAAACTGATTTTTTTTTAACTTCACAATGACATTTATTTAAGAATAAAAGTGAAAAAAAAAGAAAAAAAAAATACTTACCTTTCAAAGAAAAAGTTTCTAACATTTTAAAAAGACCACCATATTGCTAATTGACAACTGAATTGACTTTTACTGATTACTGTTGCTTTTATCAAAGAAAACATTTACACTTGAAAGAAATGTGCATATTATGAAATTCACAACTCTCTTCACTCATACTGACATTTAAAAGAGTATAACAGCCTTAGATCATGTTTTTGTTACAGAAACTTGGTCATCCAGTGATGGCATTCTTTACCACTGTTCTCCAGTAATATGTTAACAAGTTTTTGTCTTGTTGCCTTCCTCACAACTCTCCTCACTGTCTTTTTGTCATAGACCACTTGTTTTTAAATTTTGCTCTGACTGTAGTATGGACAATTTTCTTTTACTGTGTCTTGAATTCATGCATTGGGAAGAACTTGTTGTTCAGAAGACCACAAGGGAAAGATGCAAACCTTGATTTTTTTTACATTTTGACAGTTACAGCTTTACTTTTATTCATCCAGAAAGTGCCCTCTGTTAACAATTCTGGACTGGGGTACATTCTATGTCAAATTAATTGTCTGTGGTCTGAGCAGCATAATAATAGTCTTTGAGAAAAACAATAAACAATAATTAATTTTAAATATACTTAAAATGTTTACGTAGCTGTGATGAACAGCAGCATTAATTGCTTTGACAGCATTTTATTCTTGGAGCTGCCGGGAATAATTCCACCCACCGCAGACTGTCCAGAATGAAATGATCTTGCCTTGATATCTTTATGTACATTAAGGCAGAAAATTGCAAGAAAAAAAACGATTCAGGTGATGTTAAATCCATTTAGATGTTATACATGTCATGGTTTATTAGGTTAGCCTGTGCCTGGAAGGAATAACTGCAACCACACCTGCTGCAGCTGCACTGCATGATTTTTCAAGCAATCACTGAAAAAAGGCTCTTTTTTAATTTACCTCATGCCCTCTACATGATTTGTTGCCTTCGTTTACCCTTATTAACCTCATGCGGATTGTGTTCACCAGCTGTTCAGTCATATGACGGAAGGACTGCACTGATAAGATAAGAATATGTTTTACTTCCATAGAAACAATACATCTTTGTAGGCCTGAAGCAAAAAAATAAATAAATAAATAAGTCAGCGAGGTAAGATTTATTACAGCACGTAAAGGATGGGAGAGCTGTGAAGAAAAGAAAAAAAAAAATATTTCTCTGTGCATCCGTGTCCTTTTTCTTATCTTTTTCTCAAGGCCAGAATGTGCAAAACTGCTTACCTCCTTTGTGATGAACAGACATCGTTTGACTTATCGATGAGAGAGTTGGACAAATTATGTGTGAGATATGGGTGTTGTTATTTATACGGTTTTGTAATAATAAATGTCTGAATGCTAGGAATAACAGCCTGAATATGGAGATGTAGTCTTCCATATATTCACACTTCCATGGATTCGTGTATGATAACAGATATGCTGACAATCCTGTCCAAGCAAATTAGAAAATGTGTTTGATGATGCTTGCTAATTTGAATAAAAGTACCTTTTAAAATAACAGTAAAACAAGTATTAAATATATTTTTTTACAAAGTCCACAGTATTTAAAATGCTTGTTAATAGTCTGATTTAATATTCCAATCTTAAATGTCATGCTTCCATAAGCTGTAAGAAGAAAATCATAAATAACAGAAGTAAAACCTTAAAAACATCATTCTGAGTTAAATGAATCTATTTAATGTTTCAGTTTACCGATTGGGAGTGTCTGTATTATATGCTGACAAAACGACTCATGTATTCAGGTTTTCTCTTTTTAGATTTATTATTCTATATTTATATATCATACAGCATGACATACAGTATTTGAACTCAAATAGAGCAAGGGTCATCAAATCCTGACATTGAGAGCCAATGTCCTGCAACTTTTATATGTGTCTGTGGTCCAACACACCTGAATCAAATGACTGAATTACTTCTTCAATACGCAGTCTAGTTCTCCAGAGTCCTTTGTTTGATTCATTATCTGATTCAGGTGTGTTCAACTACAGACAGATCTAAAAGTTAGAGGCCCTCAAAAGGACTGGATTGGACAACCCCTAGTCTACAAAAACAAAAGTTTTCCACAGAACTGCAAAAACAGCAATCAATATTGAAAACATTTACAGCATAATCATAATACACTTATTACTAGTTTTAATGTATATCCAGGGATGGTACAGACCATGCTACCTTTTTGTCATTCTGTTGTTTACATACTAGCACAAGTATAAAAATCTGATGCGAGCTGGGTAATTAGTCAGGCTATCAGCTTAGGTAGCCAGCCTGGACTTAAGCACTTAACATATATCGTGTCTTGTCAGGTAAAGTTTTAAAATAAAAATTTTCACAACTAAAGTAAAGAGTGGTATTTTTTAGGTTTCCATGCTATGATTTCTAGCTATCACTGAACTTCTCTTCCTTGAAAGCCTTGGAATGCTTGAAAATATTTCACTGTACTGATCGTTTTTCAGCCAGCTGACCAGCAGTGCACAGCAATGAGAGGTTAGCTGGCATCACTCAGCTACACAATGCTCCATACCGGCAAAAGGAATTTGAGTCACCTCCAGCATTGTCTCAAGCATCTCATTTATATCAGAGAAACTGTGACTTATAATTTAAGAGTTGATATATCACTCAATTAAAGATTCAGTGTGACATTTTTATTTCAGACCAAATAAAAATGAATTAATATTTTAATTAAATTAATATATTACTACTCCTTATTCACAGAGTTAGAAGATGCAAGATTATTTCTGGCAGTAGAAAAGAACAAGGGTGACAAAAGAACAGACTGTTAGAGAAAACAATCATTCACAACATCATAAGTTCATTAATATCACAACAAAGAAGAACATTTTTAACCTGACCCAATGACAAATAGCTCCACTGATCGACAGCACAAAACATTCACAAAACTCAAACATGATACAATGTAAAGCTTGTTTACGTTGTTAACAGGCAACTCGTTTTTGGCTGCCTGTGTACGATAATGTCAATGTTCAATGTCTTTTACCTCAGCAGTCCATTTACAGTACAAAAGAAAATTAAGAAGCCAAAAAAACAGAATGTAAAAGGCAAGAATAAACAAATGTTTTATACAAAAGGATTTAAAGAAATAGAAGAATCAAAGTCTTTGATCCAAGAAATGAAAAGAAAAAGTCTTACTTTAGAAGACAAATGTTTATTTTGTCTTCTTTCAGCTTGATAAATGTCTTTGGACAGAAATCACTCTGTTCTCATTCATTCATTTCAGAGCGATGTATTGAAAGATATTGAGGGTGCTAGGAACTCATCCAAACCATACACCACCCTACAAAAGTATTCACTGGCTTTTGATGACTGTAGTTCAATACCTCTGGTCTAAAGCATTGTCTGGGTATATTTTCTGTATTTCTAGAAGAGAAGTTTTCATCATAGAAACAATTATTTTTTATATCGTTATTTTCAGGATTGGCCTGGATGTAACTCAAACCATCTTGACTTCAACTCTGACTGGTATTAATGAGGAAGAGTACACCCACCACATCCTACCATTGCCAGGTTTAGGGTGAAAATTGGGATCTGGGTGATCTAGCATGTTAATTTACTATATCCACTGACTACAAACTACAACTAGGTCTCTTATTTTTAATATAAGAACCTCTTTGCTCTTGTTCATCTTCTATAAAGACCAGACATATGGAGGACATGAATATGACTTTCCCCATAATTTCTCAACTGTTCTGTAGGTCTCAGTGGCTCCTCCAGAGCAACAATGCCCCTCTGCGCTGTTTTTCCATTTGCTGCACTTCTTGTATAGTTTGTTTGATGACCATGTCATGGCTGGTCTGCAGATGAGTCATGCTTTATCTATTTTCGATGATGGATTGAACAGTCCACAGTAATGTCTGTGAATGTGATATGGATTATAACCTAACATGCTTTGAGCGTCTCTTTTTTCCCTTTCTTGGTCACCAGTTCATAAACTGATAAAAATAAAATAAAAAATAGAGACTTACAGAGAAACGTCTATTCTTTGAGTAAATCAAACAGATGTTGACTTTCTTTACCAGTTCTTTGACTTCTTAATTTATTTGTTATCACAGATCTCATTTTGGGTTGTGAGATTAAAGGAGACTGAATAGACACTTCACTGTTTTAATTGTAAAAAAAAAAAAAGTAAAAACACTGAATCATTTCTATTTTATTTCACAGTTAAGCACGTCTTGTTTGGATTATTTACATAATATCCCAGCAAAATACATAGAAATTTGTTCTTGTAAGATGGAAACATTTTGGGTAGGAACACTTTTGCAAGGTACTGAGTTACTGAGGAATAAGATAAACAAATTCTTTACAAATTCATCACAAGATGAGTTCAGGCAGTTAACTGCTAATGTACACATTGAGGAAGTATATTATGCTTGCAGGTAATTGGGTCCTAATTGTAAGGAAAATAAATAGTAGCCTTGTTAATTCAAGCTTCTGAGTACATTTAGTAAAACATGTATATATTAACCTAAGGGATCTGTTTGAAAAGACTTATTTTTACCTCAGCCTCAAGTTTTAGATGGGGAAAAAATGCATTTTTGTAAAGTCCCAAGTCCCTGTCCAGTGTTAACATGTTGGTAATTTCCCTCCTGTTTCATAATTTACCCAAAGAAAGTGCATTTGTCATGGAGGGAAATAATGAAAATGAGATTCGGGGCATCTTAGTTTCCTGAGTGATGCAATTACCATTAGTGCTCAAGGATTGAGGCACAAGTCTAATTAACTTTTCAAGTGGTTCCTGGGAAAGAGAAACACAACTCATTCACTTCCCCCAAGGGCCATGTCCCTCCTTGGTTTATGAGACCACTCAATCCTGACGTCTTCCAGCTCTGCACACTCCTCACTGGCAGCACTGGAACGGAGCACTGTAATGTGGAGCAGGTGTCAATTTTTCTTTAAGTCAACCTAGAAGAAGGTTGTTTGAAGTAAACGAGGAGACAGACTTATGTGAAAACATGATTTTGAAAAGAGCAGAATATGTAAGTGAAATATTTTTTAGGTATTCAGCCCATTTTCCAATAAAAATGCAATTTAATTTGAGGGTTGAACTATGTAGGGTTATGGCAATATACCGCTGCAGCTCATATTATAATATAATAGAAAAGTTAAATTATTTCTGTCATTAAGTCCATGATGTGAAACTCATATTCTATTCACTAGACTTTAAGGGGAATACATTTCAAGTGGTTAGCTCATGAAAGAATATGGCCTACAGCTGAATTCAGTTTTAGTAAAAATGATGAATTATGAAAAAAACATTGTTAATTCAGAAATCTGTAGTAAAATATAACATAATATATGACAATAATTTTAAAAGATGTTATAGCTAACCTACAGAGTTATGGGGAAAACTGTCTGTTTGATGGTTGTCAATGGCAGTGAGTGTAGGTCACAAAAAATTTTTTTTTTAAATGTGACTCTTAACAGAATGCTGCATGTTTTTAGGAAAGTTTTGTGGAAGAAAAAAGCGTGGGTAAAAAGGGCGAACAGGCAGCAGGGACAACCATAGCTTAGAGAAGATTGTAAAGCAAAGCTCATTTCTGACCACGAGTTGCCAATTTTGCATTTCAGTTGTTAAGCCAATCCTAAACGAGAGACGTTACCATAAAAGTGTTACAGTAATTACTGATAAATTAGACCTGACCAGGTATTAAGTGCATATACTTTCAAACATGTTGATATAAATTTAGAAAGGCTGGCATTTATAAATAATTTTTAATCTCTCTTATGTAGAATTCTATTTATCTGAAAAACTGATTTTTATGTTTTTATCAGTTGAGAAATATAATCAAAACGTAAACATAAACCAGTCCTTGATGTATATCACTCAGTTTATAATGAATGTGGATGTTCTATTAGTATCTCCCTTTTGAGTTGAATTATTTAAATAAATTAAGCTTTTGATAAGGAAGCATAAAAACCGAACTTTGTCTGCAGGAAGGTTTCTGTAGCCCATCTCACAGCAGCCTCTTTATAGTGTTTCTTTCTAAATATTATTCTAGTTTGAGAGTTTTGCTCTTTCTATTCGTAACATCTGTCTCAACGTTGCGTTAATCTATTTTACATTAAGCGAGAGAGGCTATTGTCCTTTAGGGCAGTGTTGAGCTCACTTTCGAAAGCCCCGGTGCCTTGTTCATTAAGATGATCGACAACAGAGAAAAAGCAACATCTGGTGGCTATGGCTTGAGGTGCAGCACGTTCATTTTCTAGAGTACAGGAAATCTATTACATCTATTTGATTCATGTTTAATGGCTCCTATGAGCTTTTGAAGAACTTTTTTTCTTGTCAAATTGAAGGATTTTTGAGAAACAGACTCCAAGAGTTCAATTAACTTTATGAGCTCTCTTACTGAGAGTAAGAATAAGTAATGATATTAGACCATTTTGAGGTATTGAACACAACAGCCACTTTACCTTATTTTGTGATTACAAAGACAGCTGAAGGGCTTGAACATCACAAGTGACTGATTTATAAATGCTCTCATAGACATTATATTTGAGTTTTGTGGATTCTGATCAGGGAAATTGGTTTTAGAGGAACCAAAATAAATTCTTAAAATGAGGCTCGAGGTTGTCTGAGTCAAATTTATTGTGCTCCATCAAAGAGAGGGGCATATACTTCAGACTGATGGTTCAGAGCCAACTTGTACCTGAGCGGATTGAATTACTATGTTTCATAAAAGTTTAATGGGATTTCACCAGGTCTAATTTATAAAGGTGGTCTGTGAGAGTAAGCTGTGAGGCTGAGGCCCGTTTTTATCACCCTCTTCTCTCGGTACAATCTGAGAAGTGATTGCCAACTCAGAAGTTGGGTGACACAAATAGCTGAGTGGACACAATGTCTCACAGTTTGGGCTTTGCTTAACTCACAGAGCTTCATTAATTTGTGCTGCACATCAGATTGAAGCAAAACGAATATTTTGATTGTATCTCTTTTCTTTCTACTATGCTTATTCAGTATATTTGGATTTTGAAAGTCTCATTACATATCTGACATACAACTGAGATATTTTCACTAATTCGGTCATCTGTGATGGCACTTCAACATTTTGTTTTTGTTCTCACAGTCAGCCTTCCATTTGCTCTCCTTCCCAGGTGTAACTCATCTCCTCATTTGCCATATCTGCTCCCTTCCAGAGCTGCAGCCGGTTACCAATTAAGTGTTTTGTAATTCCCACTTACTCCTGTGTAAGTTAACCTCCCCAGTGTTAGTATTCGCTACTGGCTCCTCCATTGAACCTGTTATTTCCATGTTCTCATCAATGCTAAGACAGTCCTTCCTCCTGACTCTGGTTGGTTGTTTCTAACCGGGAGCGGGGTATTTCTGCAGTTAGCAGTAGAACCACAAGGAGGAGGTAGAGAAACTAAATTTTTTTTCCAGACACTATCTGTCTTATACTACACTGTCAGAACATAGTGACAGCTTTGGCAAATATATATAGAAATTATATATTATATTTATTAATAAAAGTTACCTACTGCAGCTTTACTTAGCCTCTTTTTGCATAGAAGAGCTCCAGTTCAATAATAAATCTGTCAATACAGTGTAGAGCTCAGGAGTATTATTGTCATCTTGATAAAAATGTGCGTCTGTCATAATTTATGTGCCTCAGTAAATCAACATATCTGCTCTTCTTTCTAAACTCTTGGAAAAACATAGTTTTATTCTTCAGATGAAATACACTTTTTTGGTGAAGGTTTAACTCATTTGGTTTTGATATTCAGTGACACTGGACAGGACAAAATGTTAAAAGGTTGACAGGGTCGGAAAGCTTTTTCAGGGCACCGTGTTATTAAGCCTAAAAATTGAACAAATCCACCTCAGGACATATTAAAAAAAAATAATAATTGTGAATGTATGTCTGGATTGCTTTGCTTCTGTTTTTATTTACTCCATTTCCCTCTGTTAATTTCAAGCATTTTTACAGGGAAACTATATTTCCTCATGTGACAGCTCGGTGTGCTTATTAAAAGCGTGAGTGTTGTTCCACATTGCATTTAAAATTTTTAATGATCTCAAAATAAAGGGTGGAGAAAATTGTCCCAGTGCTATCATTCAGCTCAGCTGAAGCACATTTTTTACTTTAACAGCAAATGACCAACATAAGTAGCACTAGTACTCATATTCAACTTTTGCATCATCCAATACTATTTTTAAATGGGTTTTATTAATAGAGCTTACAGACAACAGTGCTGAAAGATACTAATAAGACATCACCAAATTCTCCCTGGGCTGGCAGCAGCAATTCTTCACATACAGCAATATCTTTGCTTCCAGACTCCCAGTGAGCTTCATTGACATTCACAGGCTAACATTCAGATGTTGAATCTATCCAAAACAGAACAGACACGTGAGTGTAATCATTGTTTCCTAAGAACAGCTCATTGTAACCAGAATGCAGAGCAAGCATAAAGTGCATAAATCAGACAATAACAGGGAGCTTCAGATCATCTTAAAGAGTCACACATGATGGCACTCTTTTGTAATAAACAGACGGAATGATATTTCAAGTTATTTATTTACTAAAACTCACAAAAAGGGTTGAGATTATACAAGAGCACGAATATTACACAGTTCGTGCTGAGTGTTGTAAAGTTAGCAGCACTCTTTTTTTACTTGCTAATTTTTATTGCTAGGAAAGATAACATTAGCCTACTGGACAACTGAGACATATATCACATGCATAAGTTTTGTTCAACTAAAAAAAGCATCTTCATCAGAATACTTGTTGCATCCTCTGCTTTGTTTTCAAATTTATTTCATCTACTGGTAGCCAAGCTGTATAGGTTTATAACAATAAGGCGTAACTATGCTTATCAGCTTCAACAGTGAATCCTTTCAACATTTCAGAAGACGTTTCAAATGTGCTATTCAAGTTTCTGATAGTACACGTAAAAGCAATGTCACAGTTGTTCTGTTAACAAACATCTGAGAGGATATAACTTCACACCCAGTAAGGGTCTCATATTCTAGGTGACGGTTTACTCCAGCAGAGTCAGCAACGTTTTCACTCCAATAAAATACACTACAGCACCACTGCAGTCCATATATAAGCAGGAAAACATGGTAGAGGAAATGCCCCCCTCTTCATAGCTAAAAGCCTGCATACATCAAAATAAGAAAAAAAAAAGCCATTCAGCCAAACTGCTCAGCCTGCTTTCATATTACAGGGCTCAAACTTAAAGAAAGACAGCAGCAATTCATAAAGAGAAAACATATTTACACCGCAGGCAAACAAGTGTAATTCCCTTACATACTTCTTCTGTTTTTTATACATCAGACAAAAATGACCTGAATACAAAATGCTGTCTTCAAATTATTTTTTCATTAATTGTGTGGGGGTTGAGAGGGGGACTATTCATGCCATCCTTGCCCAATGTGAGAAAATAGTTGTTACATTTGTTAAGTTATTAATTCATTGCTATTTTCCATGCTGACATTTTTTTCTTTTTTTTTTTTTGTAATTTTTTTATTTTATTTTCTATGATTTCTTAGTGTCAGATTTTCAGAATCAAAATCTGGCAAGGTGAAATGGGCAAACAGGCATTTTAAAACTCAATGCATCTTAAAGGGTTACGAAGCCGTTTCTAAGGCTTTAAACTACAGTGAAGCTGATTATCCACAATGGGAGAAAAGATGGAACAGCAATGAGTTTTCCAAGTAGTGGAAGATTTGAACAAACGGGGAAAAATAATGCTACTCTGCAATAATTAGGTGAATAGGTTGTCTTTTCTATTTTACACAGCCATTTAGAACATTACTTTAAGCAAAGTCAGTTGACAGGAGGAAAATACAAGTGGCCAAGAAAAGTAATTCAATGTCAACTTATTTGTGCATCTACTAGAGCCAGCTTGCGCTACATGTTCTGGCTTTGACTCTTGACCTGTTTGACCTCCTGAAGCTTATATAACGCTAAAGAAGAAAAAAAAACAACACTCAGTTTAGTGGCAACAAGGCTGAAAGCTACAGCATAGATACATTCAAGAACCAACATTCATCAATTCACTTGGTGAACTTCTTGTTTTTATAAACACAACAACAATGTTAAGCAGAGTCAGTATAGATACAATTTAGTCTTGAAAAGATGAAAGCAGTTCAGTAATGTGATTTAATGTCAGCTTCTGTGTGTGTCTAAGTACATTCAGTACATTCTGTGGTTTTTGGCTCTTGATGTTTTGGTCTCTTACAAGCTGGCAAGCTATTAAGAAACAAAACAACTACAGCCAAAAAACTGCCCTAAAAATTATGAGTATATAGTTTCACTACAACATAGCTATAGCAACACCAGAATCATAATGCCCTTTTATTTGAGTTATTCTGGCAGCTAGCAACAGCAGCAGACCTGTTGCTACTTCCAGGCTGTAGGAGAGCCATGCCAAGGCTAACGACCAGCCAAAGGAGATGTGCACAAAGACGAAATTTTCAGGGGGAACAATCCGTTGGAACTCCTCCATGGCCTGATTAGAGTATTTGATGTAGATACTGACCCCTGACAGTGTGAAAATACCTGTTAACATGCAAGACACAAAAGAAAAAAAAAAGCTGCATTAAAAAAAAAAAATCATATCCATTTTTAACACATTGCTTTGTTCCAGGAACAAAGAACTGCATGCACCCCACTGATGTGGACAAAATTGTCTGGACAGACCATTCTTATGCTTCATCACTGGACACCGTAATCACGGTGATTTATTATATAAAACTGTCCATGCATCAATTTTCTATAGCCAATTTAGCTGGAGTGCAGACGATTTTAGCAGATAGGAAGTGAGAGCACACCGGTCCATCAAACAGCACAACACAGAGACAGGAACTCACGTTCATGCCTGCGGACCAATTAATCCCTATGTGGCCGTGGAAAAATGATTTTTGTCTTTACTCAAAGAAAAAAATATAGAACAAATTGTTTTTTTAATCACAGCTGTCAAGAAATTACAACAGCAAAACAAAAATAAGTATTTTTGTATTTCTGTACATGTTAACATTGTGGTCTATGATATCATCATAATATATTTTCTGACAAGGTTTTAAAAATTACAACCGTCACATAGACATTAAACCTACCTCTCACTAAACCCACATTTCTAATTAAAACTGTTTTTTTTATTAGTTTCATCCAATGTTCTCATCTTAAAGTTTATGTTTTTATTATCTCAGTTAGCATTAATAAGTCAGTCTTTGTTTTATTAACCTGTGCAACGACTCAGAGAATTAAGCTTCTAAGACAAAAAAATTAAATTTATAATGTTTTTTAGTTTATTTTTTGGATATGACTTTGGATATGTTACTTTTGGGAAAGATGCAAAATGGCTTGGGTAATGTGCATAACAAACAGAAAGAGGTGGAGGAATGGATTCAAATGTGTTCCTGTCAACTGACCCTTTCTCAAGACCAGCAGGTGGCTTAATTTCCTTATGTTCTAAATAAGTTTCAAACTGTGCTAAGGCTCTGCACAGATGCTCAAAAATGCAGTAAAAAAAAAAAAAAAAAACATTTAAAATATTTAGAAGCCTAGGTGCTATGTAGGTATTCACCTAGTAAGACATTTCAAATTGTGTGGATCATAAAAAATACATTAACAGTGAAGTACTTTCCTGAAAGAGCGAGTTACATTCTCACACAATTTTTTGAGAATATTATTTTTTTGTGTAAAAAAGTCTGTCTGCTTTTGAAATGTCATTCAAAAGCAAAGAAAGACATATTGTCATTTCAAAATACTGAGATGTCTCAGTCTCATAGTAGAAATGAAAAATAAAGAAAAAAAGCATGGAGCTCTCTGCCCTCTTCCAACTTAAACATGCTGTCTATGTGTTTGCAGGTGTGTGCATCTGTGAAGATTTGAAGCATGCTCCCTCTGCAGCTAAAAGTAGCTTTGAGACCTCTGACAAGTGTTAATATGTCTGTTTTTTTTTATGGGCCGACAAGGTCAGCAAGCAGGAAAAATTCACAACCACACAGAATAGGCATTGCGTTTCAACATAGGTCAGGTCCAACTATCAATGACTTGCAAAAATATTCATCTAAGCTTAATACGATTTAAGCTTTTTCACATTTTTGTCACATTTCATAATATAAAATCTTAGAATATTCTAAGATTTCTTTGGCATGGCCATTTTCCAGCCATGCCAAAGAAAATTATTTTCACAGCATGATGAGAAGGGCTCATGGTGTTGTAATCAAACACCACCATGTTAAATTATAAAGGTGTTTATGTTTGTTTGTTTTTTTTGTTTTTGCGCAGTAAGCAAAACAAACAAAAAAAAAACAAAAGATCTTGGTCATAGCTGACCAGAGCACAGTCTTCCACATTTAGTTTGTGCCCAATGGGTCTTGTGACAAGATATAAACAAGGCTTTTAATGGCTTTCTTTTAATGCTCGGCTTCTTGCCTTCCTAACATAAAGACCACTTTTGACAACACTTTTGACAAGAAAACAAGTGTGCCAAATACTAGTCCTTTAATACTAATTCCCACCTGAGCTGCTGATCTCTGCAGCTCCCCTGAAGTGATTAATGATCCCTTTCTCAGTCTGTTAAGGTGGACAGCAATGTCTGAGTTGGCATTTATAGAAAAGAATGGAAATATTTTATTGTCCCAGAGTCTGGAAGTATATGTTAAGGACTTGGGATACTATTTTATAAACTAAGCCTGCTTTAAATGTTTAAATCAGCGTTGCCCTTGCTGTGGTATCTTCCCAAGACAGCTGTATTTTTATTGCATTTTATGCTTATTTAAGAATATGCAGTGAACAAAAAGCAAAATTTTTTTGTTTTTAATTTTTTTTTTTAATTTAAATTTGTGTGTTAATAAAAATAGTACATCTTTTCAGAAATGCCTATTTATGACTTTAATTTCGTTTGAAGAGGCTGAGTGAACAGTTTACCATGCTTAGTAATTACCTAGTGGCTCTGGGTACAAAACTAATTACTAACTGTAAAACAAGAGCAATCCTGCTGGAAAATTAACACTTTAAGAGATGTTCTGCTAGAAATAACGTACAATTGTAAGACAATGCAGGTTTTCAATTTCTTTGAAAATCAGAAATCACTTCCCAATTATTCTCAAGTTAAATGTTACTTTAGCTTTGTAAAACTGACCCAGCTTATTTAAATTCCCACAAATGTCAGTGGGAATTTAAACTGTACTGAAGTTGTGGACTGAAGTGAAAAACACTGAAGTGTTTTTCGTTTTTTTTAACCAATTATAGATTTTTTTTTTTCCACAAAAATCCAAGATGCTCATCTTCTGAAAAATGGTAGGTATACATAGTGTTTATATTGCTTAGAATTCTGGGTAATTTCAGGTAAAATGTTTTGACAAAGAGTAAACAACACAACACACACACCTACATGCACATCTTCATGCTGTGATGTAACATTGGCCACTGCAATTACAGAACAGCAGAGCAGATTTTGTGAATTTATTCCCCAGTCATATGCAAATTATAACAGTATGCTGCCTCCAAAAATATAATCTGATCATTGACTCCACAGAAGGAAGCAGTGCTGTAAAGCTGCCCATTGAATTGCATGTGGCTGTTCTATAATGTATCATGAATCATTTGTTTCTTCTTTTCATTCCTTTCTCTTTTTGTCTGTTCTTTTCTGTATGCCTTGTGTTTGGAGGATGGAGGAATCGTCTTGGTTGACAGTTACCTCAGAGGTGAGCTGGACAGAAAACCATTCTTAAATGTCCAGAGCAAAACATCTAAAGTATTCAGACATTAAATGAGCAATTCCATCTAACCTTTAGGAGGGCGTGCTGGAAGAAAACACTCTGCTTCCACCATCTTGAGCTGTATTTACTCTTGGCAAGTCTTTTCAAATTTACAGCTGCTTGTTTTTTTTTTTTTGTTTGTTTGTTTTTTTTTACTCACAGTGTAGTAAAATCTACATCCAGTGACACAACAGCGAGATCAAATGAAGAGAGGAAGAAACATTTATAATTGAAGATAAAACAACAAATGTGTAAAAGGGCACAATCCAAAGATATTACAGCACTACTCTGCACTAATTAAACAATTTATTATACCAGTTTGCACTGTGCGTAGATTGCACTACACAGCACAGGAAAATATATAAATAAATAAAAGTCTGTTCTTTCACATCTCACGGTCACTGATGCCTCTAAAATCTAGAGATATTTTCCAGAGTATGATGGCAGTGCTAAAGGGATCATACACTGACACAAAACCCCCAAATATTAGGTACCAAAATATCGAAACATGATAATGCATTTACAAAGGACTGATGAGAGAGGCACAAAACCCAAAAACCCATTTCCTCACTCTTTACTTTTGTGTGTGTTTACTCTGGTTTTGAAGGTGGGAGAGCGCAGCATTAGCATATCTTTTAATGTGGACAGGACATGACTAAGACTCGGTATTTTAGCAGAGTGTGCAGTCATAATAAAACCTAATAATGTTTTATACACAATGGGGGTAAAGAATCTTGAGAAATACCTACTGGTTTGCTCAAGGTCCTTTGATGTTTTCGTCTCTTTCCTTTTCTTTTCAGACAGTGGCTGCTTTTTCACACGCCTGTACTTTACGATTTGGACATGTCTCTGCAGTTCGGACACGATTTGCACATCTCTCTGTGCAATGTCCTGGGTGGACACTTGGAACTTAGACCCAGTCAGTTTGTACCCTGATATCATGTTTATTCCAACTGTTATAGGCTGTTGTATATTATGTTAAATATATTATTGTATCTCTCTCTCTCTCTCGAGAAAAAAAAAAAGAATCTAATGAGAAAGGTTAATGGAGCGATGTCATTCTGCACTCTCAAAAACTGGTAGAATAAGTGTCCTTACTGTCTAAAAATACATTTCTGTTCAGAGAAATGTTTTAAAGATGCTTCTGTTATGTTTGGCTTGTGTTGAGGAGGACCCAAATTGAAACAGGGCAGAGGCATGTGCATGATGGCGAGCGTATCTAATGGTGAAAGTGAAGACTCACAGAACATGCGGGAAACACACACAAACCAAGATTATGTCAAAAGAAGGATCCAGCAGAGAGAGAAAGAAACCAAGGAGCTCAAATACTGTGGAGATGTGTTTTTTTTTTTGTTTTTTTTTATATGAACTAGGTAAGTGCAATCAGCAGAATGAATGGCAGCTGAGTGGGGAGCAAGAGTAGTATAGAAACTGTATAGAAACTGTATAGAAAATACAGAAATAACTCAAAATGAAAGATCCAAATTATAGAACTCAAACAAAAGCAAATCAAAAAGCCCACGTGATCATGACAGCTTTAATTTGTCATTCAAGTGACATCAATCATAACAAACAAGGGCATTAATAAACTCTACATTTGAATTTAAACACAATTTTTATAAGGGGGATAATAATGTCATGTCTAATATTAAATAGACATTTTGGGCCAGGATAGGAGAGTGTGTGTGGATGGATGTAGGGTCTTTTACTCCACAGCAATCTTTTCTGAGATTTCACACAGCTTCATTGTGAAGTATCACTGTGAAAGTGCTGTCATCAATACAGTCAATTAAGCCGTTATCCATGCTGAGGTGGTTTGGTGGTAATGGGTGTTTAAGTAAATGGTCAACACCAAGAAGAAGCATCTTACTATCCTCTTCTGTTATACCCACCTATTTCCAAAAATAAGACAAAATTGATCCTTATTCAACTTTTGCATTGATTTCAGGAGCAGGCAAGCAATGATATGACACATTTTCATACACATAAAGAGGTTTTGAGTCAAGTACACTAGGTCAGGAAGACACATCCACATATGTAAGACAAGTTCTGATGAACCACACCTTCAGTAGTTCTCTCAACAAGAAAAAGACAATTGAACAATAATATGTCTGAAGTTATGAGTGAAATAGAAAAAAAAGATGGAGTGAGTACTTGTAAGGTATCATAAATTAACTGTTAGTGAGTTCTGAGATATAAACTTCCATTACTAAATATAATAATAAAATAAAATAAAATGTTTATGTGACACAGTATTTCAAATAATTAAAAAAATATAGGAAAGACAAAGCTATAGCCAGTAGATTAATGCAATGTGAAACCAGATGAAATGATGTGTTGAGTTACAATCCTCTCTCTGCTGCTCACAGAGAACTTTTAAGTCCTTCTGCATGATGTAGGTGTGTTACGTCTCCAAGCCACTACACTGAATTGCATGTCTGCTGAGTCTATTATACAAACTACTACTGAGTCTACTGCTCCTATGAATGGCTTTAAATGGAATATGGAATTGTGGTGATGTCAAGCTGAAGGCGGAGGCGCACTGGAAACAATAGGAGCATCTTAAAGAGACATTGACCTATTTAAAGACATCAAAATGTGAAGTCAAATTTCTTCTAAGTTATATGTGTTTGAAAAATGCAGCATTTTTATAACAATTGAAGGATATATAATTTGCTAGACTATGCTATTAAATGGCATCATATGCTTCAGAAATAAATAATAACAGCATTTTAAAACTGTTCCAGGGTGAAGTGGAAGCAATAATATCAATATATTATTCACACTAACACTTGTCATACTTGTCATAGTGCATATTTCTCTAAGTTATAGAGGTTTTTAGCTTCAAAATAAGTGAAAACAAAACAGTTCATGAACTTTCACTGCAATTTTGGCATCAATATTTCCACATTTACATTGTGGTTTCAATTTAATATTTTGATATCCAGTTAAGACAGACACACTGCGGAGATATTCTTTCCACTTCAGAAATGTAATTGTCAACTAAACTCAATGTTCAAATGCACCAAGAAATGTCTCAGTTTTGCAAAATATCCATGTTTTACACTTTTCATGACGCTACATCATCTTAACTTGAACGTTTAGAGAAAATTGCATACTCGCAAAATCTGTCGCTGGACTCAAGCCAGGGTTTTGTTTTGCTCATTAAATTCTTATTTTCCTTTTAATAATTTATCATCACCCACTGATTAACACTTTGGACAAAAACAACATGTCACAATGAGATACGATTTCCTTTTTGTGCAAATTACCCATGTTTTTTTTTAGAAACATTTCCCTCAAACTACTTTAACACGTACCACCCTAATACCAATAAACCACTTTTTTTTTCATGGCAGTCACTCCACTCCACTCCACTTTTGTGGGATGGGAAGCACACTTCCCATCCCACAAAATCTGAAAGTAGTGGTTTTACTCAGAGATGAATCAGATGCAAGAGCAGCTGAAACTGAATTTCTGAGGTTTCCTCTCACACGTCTTTGTGTTGTACATACATCACAACACAGCACATTTGTTGTTGTTGTTGTTTTTTTTATCTGTTCTTATTATAACCTTCATGCAAAGCACAGATTCTGATTTCAAGCACATTAATACATCAAGGCATGTGAATGAACTTACTGCAGAGGAGAACATAGGAAGCCGATGCAGCCAGCAGCCTGGGACTGCAGGCCAATGAGCTGACCAGTCCAAAGATCCATCCGAACACCAGCAGTACCAGGCTGAGAGGCAGCAAGATGACCACTACCTTGTGCAAGCCTGCAAAAATGCACATTTCCAATACAAAGAAAGGATTCGAGGGGTTGTTAGATTGTCTTAACTACAGCTGTATATTTCACTGTAATGCTGTGTGCAATCATGTGGAAAAGCTTCCAAGATTTTCAAATTGATTTTAGCTATCTGGGGAGCCTTTGGGGGTTTTATTTCTACTGTCAGTAGAGGATAATCAACTTGCAGACATGACGAAGGTACCCCCTTTCTCAGCAAGTGATTTAACTCTATTTCTTGCAAGGTTGTAAGCAAGGGCTCTTTGAAACCCCCATGGACGCTGATCTAATCTGAGGCCTCTGTGAAGCACTGTTCCTCCACAGAATGTCCAAGTGGGCTTATTGTTAGTTTGGCGAACATGCAGTTCCAGGTTCATTTCAGCAAGTAAGAAAATTATTAAAGTAATATTAATCTAAATTGAAAAGGAATCATTAAACAGAAAGCAATGTAGTTCTGAGATAAACTCTAAAACATGGCTTATAGCTAATTAAAACCAAAAATTCTGCTTCTTGTAAAGTTGGACAATTACTAGATTAAGAAACATAAATGTTATGTGTCCTCACAAGCATTGTGCAAAATGCTGAATGTTTTTGACTAGCAAACAGTCACTGATCAGTGCCAAAAGGCTGCTGCTTTGGAAGCTGCAGGCTCACGGAAGGCCATTAACTAATGGAAAGTTAATTGAAAGGAAAAAAGTATAAAGAAAAACAAGAGTACAAGCAACAGGGTTAACCACATCATGACCAACAACCATATTTTAGTTGCACTAGGTTGTGAACCATGAAGCATCCTAGGTAGACTAAGGAGAAAAAGTACAGGACTGTGGGAATATGGTCCATTTCATGTGGGAATGAAGCTCGCTTAGTCTGCAGGAAGAAAATAGAAGCATATAATCCATACTACTTGAGATCCAGGGTGACAACTGCATACTCATTGAGGACTTTGAGAAGCCAAGTAATCTGCAGGTGCTATTCCAATATGTTTTAGTGAGTCCAAGGTCAGCATGGTCATCTATCTAGATATTTTAGAGGCCTTCATGTTTCCTGCTGCTGACAAGCTTTATGGAGAGGTTGAGTTCATTTTCCAGTAGGACTTAGCACCTACTCATACAGTCAAGTGCACCAATAATTACTTTACTACACATGGAATCACTGTGCTCACCTGAAACAAACCTCTTAGAGAATCTACCGCATACAGTTACTTCATATAACTGTATGTGGTACAGCACTGAGTAGATATATTTTACATACTTTCAGTATGTCAATATTTTTGCATTAAAACTCTTTTTTTCTCGCTCTCACATAAAATTAAAATTTGTTGGAAAAACCTCCATTTGTGGGTCTTCTTCAGCTGTGAGCTACAAGCATCACAATTAACATGGATATATGACTGAATAACATTAGCAGAAATTAATTTGCTTTTTGATTATATTGCACCCATGTGTGACAACCACTTGAATTCTATTAAACTCTTTTGTCAGTTGTTAAAAAAAGGACACTCACCGAGAAGGTGCCTTTCAGTCTCTGACAGGCTGGACATATTTACTGTAAAAGAGGGGATGACTGAACTCCTATTTGCACCTGAAAATGTCAGAGGGAAAGGTCACAAATGACAGACTTTGTGGACCTCACAAAAAATAAAATAAAATAAATAAACATTTTTCAAAAGCAAAGAATCTGCCTTCCATTTCCTTTTTTTAAAATGCTCCAGTATACATGTTGTGCAATGAGAATTCCTCTCACTGGATGTTCAGTTATTGATTGGATGAAGGCTGCATGTTGTTGCATTACTTCACAATTACTGTAAGAACTGTGGGTGCAACCTACAACCAAATAAACACATTAAGGACCTCAAGCTGTGCAGACTAAGAACAGAACACTTAACAGCAATCACAATACGTCCTTAACAAGCTCTTTTGTGCACAGATTTTTGCGCATGAGATGTTCTATACTACTCATTATTTCAGAAAAATGCCATTCAAATTCAGTCAGTATTTCATATATATAGATTTACTTCGGCCAGATTAAAAAACTCACTATGGTGATCGAGATTCACGTCAGGTTGCTTCAGCATCTGGGTTTTGCACAACCAGGGAATGAGGGTTTAATCGGGAGCTGATGATGATTAGAGCAATAATGCAGCATGAGCACTCAATTAAACAGATTGCATATAAAGATTATTCGATGCACTCATGCATTTGCATTGTTTTAGAAAAATATTGTTTTAATAGAAAGGTTGAATCACAAATAATTAACTACCGGAGTATTTGCGCCTGAAATGTCAAATTGTAGAACTAAGTTGCAATAACTGAGTAGATTTAACATGTGGATGATACAGAAGCGGATACATTTAGGATTTATTAGTAAGTGAATATGAAATCCCCAAACCTTCAATGATTCTCCACAATCCAGAGTGTGAACTCAGGTCATTTGGCCCCGTGTGGTTGGATTTATTTACATCGATGATGTACCAGTAATCAGTTCCGATGGCCACAGCAAGGAATGTGAAGCTGAGTAAACCAGTAAAGCCAGCCGAGAGCACAACCAGTCCGTACTTCATTGTCTCTCAGAACAGAGACCGCTTAATATTTCTCTATCTGAGGAGACGCTCCGAGAAATGCGCAGCGTAAAAGCTCTCCAGCTGGATCCATCCCTGCAAAGTGATGCTTCTCCGCTCTAAAATCCAGTTGCGAATAAAAAGGACATTTTAAAAAGAAAAAAAAAACTAAAAAGAAAGAAACAACAAAATATTCTACCGGTTATATCCACCTGACAAATGTTAAAGAAAAAGGAAAAAGCATCTGTATAAACAAAATGAGAGCAGCCTTGTTTTTTTTGTCATCCCTCATCACTGCGAGGCGGCGACTGCTGTTTGATTTCTGTGGCGCTCCTGGATTAATCCATATTATCAAGTTAAGTGAGTACGATGCTACGCTTCTGGTCCGTAATTTCAAAATAAAACATCTCTCAGGAAATAGTTGTGACTGTTCTGTCAAGAAAATAAAACACACCCACCTGCCACTGACCGCAGTAGAGTAGTTGCAGTCCAAATTTACCAGGTTGGAGCTGTGGGGTCAGTGTTTTTTTTTGTTTTTTTTTCACATGGAGGCACACAATAAGAGAATGAAACAAAAAGGAAGGGGAATATTTAAACCTTTTAATAATAAGTGAGCCAAGGAGTCAAAGAGCCGATCGCTGCAGGTTGCGGCTCTGTGGTGCAGCAGTTGTAAACTGTGATTCTATCTCAATATGGCTGACGCTAAAAGTGTGAAACCTTCATTTTTAATTAATTGTTAAAGGGATAGCATAAGTGTAAAACGAGGAAACTCGTCCAACAGCGAGTTAGTTGTGGTTTCTGTACCAGTACATATCACAATAAGAAATATATTTACCGTATTTTTTGGACTATACTCCACTACTTTTTTCCCACGCTTTGAACCATGCGGTTTATAGTCCAGTGTGGCTTTTCTGTGGATTTTTCTTCAACTACCAGGGGGCTCTATAGCAGGAAGTGAATCATTGGAAGTCAAAATTGGAAAGCAAAGAAGAAAGTGCTGGTTTTCATTTAGCACAAGCACATGCGAGCAGCAGGCATAACAGAGAAATTTCTTCAAACTCATAACCCCTCATCATGGAAACCACACAAAGAAGTTCATATGATGCCGCTTGTAAGTTGAAGACTATCGATCTGGCAGTACAGGAGGGAAATAGAGCCACTGCACCGTAAGCTCGGTGTGAACAAATCCATGGTTCGGGCTTGGAAACAGAGGGCTGTGCCTTAATAACAGATTTATGTGGAAAACCAAGAGCGGAGGAGAGACCAGCAGCTTATAGCTCAGTGCGCCTTACATAAAATTGTTGACTAAAAAATATTTTGGTTTGGTTGACACATTCTTGATGCATCCCAAAGACAGATAAAAACAAATATCATGAACATTCATCGTAAAGAACTTAAAAAGAAAACCAATATGTAATTTTCAACAACGTATTCACTTTTTCTTCCTGAAACCGATCCCACAGCAATTTTGTCTGATAGTTCCACAGCGTGTTTTCTTGCACAGCTCTGTGAATTTGTTTTCCAGTGAACGACTCACGATTTGGGAGCAGCAGATGTTGAGGAGCCTCAGTTCCCTGCTCTCCAGCTGTGTTGAGAGGACATTGAACCACACTAAGCTGTCGTACAGTAACACTCTGAATGGTAGCTAAGTAGAAATGTCCACAATGAGCACACTGGTTCCAAAGGGTCAAAGTCTCCCTGAGTAGAGCCCATGTTGTCGTTTGCGGAGATAAATTATGCTCCTCGATATTTGAGTATCTTCAGTACTGGGACTACAACAGGGGCCAGGAGCAATTCTACAGAGGTAATAGCACCTGTTGGCACATATCTAGAATTGGCCATGGACTACTGTATAACATCTCTACATCAGGGTAAGTGTAATTGTAAGTGTAATTGTTACTGGAAAAAAAACAAACTGTAATCGCAAATTCTACATTTTGATTTTCTACTTTTGTGGGAAAATCCGAGTTAAAATTTTCACTTAGGTATTTTTAAGCATGTCTGTCGTTGGTCCCTAATAAGAACAGGGCTGTGGGCATCTTTTGGAGGAGGATGAACGTGAGGAGGAGAAAATAACAGCCTTTCATGACATAATAATCATCAAAGCTTTAAAGATTTATAATGCTGAGACAGTGTAATTAGATAACCGCTTGTTTTGGCAGAACAAGCGTTTAATTAACGAGGTTCAGGCTGAAAAATAGGTCACTCTTTTTGGAGCACATTTTTTATGATGTTAAGAATATGAGATCATGATAAATTATTTCAAAACCATTATCACCTTTAATGTTTAATATGAACTATAGTTAAATTGTAAAACAAACACATCTGTTCTTGGTCATTTGCAAAGGATACAACATTTGGAATAATCGAGATTGATATGTATAAACATTTTGATTAATCTCAAGCATCAGCTTCTTGTGTTGATTTGTGCCATCAGATTTATTGAATCAGATTGATTGTAAATAATCTTGAGCTGTCCTTGATGGATTGTTCTGGACTTTATCTGCAATATCTAACTAAAGTCATTGTTTGCAAAGGGGGTTCAAAGGATGAACAATACTTTATTCATTTTGATCATCTTTTATCACAAATATATCAATCAGAAGAAGAACAGAAAACTACTGCATTTACATATAGATATATAACAACTTACCTTTTTCCTCAGTTAAACTACTCATTTTATTAAAATAGTTTTTTTTTTTTTTTTCTGAGATGAATAAACAATAATTAATAAAAGACTGCACCATACCTTTAAGCATTTACTTTTGAAATAATTGAATATTCATTGGGGTGTTGTAATTTCTTCAGCGTACGGTAGATGAAATTTAATACACAAAAGAGAGTAAATGATTGGGAAAAAATGTGGGATAATGTAGTTGCTCAAAAACCTTGACACTTCTTCCAAAAATTATGTTAAACAAGGACAGAAACTGTTCAGAGATGCTGTCAAGACATTGACAGCAATACTGGACTGCAAAACTGCAAAAAATTACAACAACCACTGATCAGATGCCAGCAGTTTCCTATTTTTACTATATGCCTAAGGAATAGAGTTGCGAGACACAAGCCTGTTCTTCCTAGGAATCATCCAACCCTGCATATTATCTCCCTAAAACTTGTAGGAGGGTGAGTTATGATATGAAACAGAAAATTCCTCTTTGATTTCAGAACAAAATCCTCCACAATGAAGCAAGCTGGTGGCAGCGCCATCTTCAGGAATGACCTCAGATCCAACTGGGTTTATGTCAAGGTTGACGAATTTTCAAACAGATCCAATTGTTTGAAAATTGGTTCTGTCTGTTTTCACCTAAAGCCTTTAGTGGTTATCTAGAAATTTGGAAATGAAGGAATTCATTTTGAGCTTCACAACCTTCTTTCAAATCAATAACAGAATTAGTTAATAGAAGTACAATTCAAGTTCTTAAATGGACCAGCCAGAACTCATACCTAAATGTGAGACATTTCCAGAGAGACTGATTGATTTAAAAAATAAAAGAAAAGCCTTGAAAGGTAGAGAGTAAATATATTACCAAGTCAACAACATGTGTACCATCAACACAAATTAAATCATAGATGAGTATTAATTAGCCAAAGGGTGTGGATGCTAATGCCACTAGGTTATTGCTCCTTAACCTTGTGGTAACTTTATAGCCAGCATTTTCCCATTGCAATTAAGACTTCCTACTACAAAATAGATCTACAAAAACATAACCTCATGTTCACGTCAACAATCCTCTTCATGTTTTCACACATCGGAGACATCGATATCTCAAAGTTGTCTTCAGGTCACCGCAGGTCAGTCAGTCTGGCTCATGTGGAGACATTTACCCGTTTCTCTTGTTTAAAATAGTGTGCTTTGTTGCACAGGGATGGTGAGTGAAAGGCAATTTTCAACCCTGCTACAAATTTTGATTTAGTCTGAGCTTTGGAATACACTCTCCAGGACATTTTGAGTTCATTCTTTTGTAGCCTTGTGGCCTTATAGCTGTGTATGTTGCCTTAGTCTCGCAGGAAATAAATCTTTAACGAAGTTCTCTTGATTTCTACAGAAAACATTTTTTCTCTTTTGTTTCTTCCATGCATTTGCTAGAAAACTACACATATATCTTACAAGGTTCTTTTTTATCTACATCTTCCTGCAAACAGAGTGCCCTCATACAGGCACGTTTTGTATACACAAAGTGACTAATAAGTGAAGTAAATGTTTTAGAAAATAGATGTGAATAATTATGGAACACATAGGAACTAACAAGAGTCTTCATACCAGAGCATGCTGCTATCATTCCCAGATTAGGATTAGTATCATTCCACTTACATAGCTGAGTTCTTGAGTCTTTCTCCTCAAGAAGATATGGTCAAATCCAGCTGCCAAAATAAATTATTTAGTAAAGTTCTAGGGAAGGATTTTAAGTTAGATTGTCTATAATGATAAGTGTCCGAAGAAAATGTCTTTGACTTTAAAAGCAAATGTTCTTTGACAGAGGAAAGAAAATTGAGGCTTAATATCATCCCCACCTATTTTACTGGCATTTCTCATCATTGTTCCCTTGACTCTCTTGACTCTTGGCTCCTTAGAAATTTTTCACCCATTCGCACCTTCTTTCGCAAGTTGTATTTAGTGATTTGACTTGGCCATACTGCTAGGTTTCTTCCCTCTGACTTGTTGTTTTCTGTACTTGCTGTTAGTCTTAGGGTGTTTTAACTGGCTAAAACAACAGCTTCACCGATGCCTCATGATTGCCTCATATTATTCTGAAACACATTTGTATGATGCAGACTTTAGAGCTGAATCAATAACCTTTAATCAGATAGGAAAAAATTACCAGAATTTTGAAAACAAGAGTCTTGGATAGTTCAGTTTAGTTTTAAATGGAGTGATTTTACATTCTTGTTTGCTGTCATAGTGATTAAAGCAGCATGACAGCATATTGTTACAATTGGATAAAACTGTAACATTATGCAGAGATATGATGTTTTCCTGCTAGATGTTCAATGCAGGGTAAATTGGCTTTTTTAAATAAAAGTAATTACAAGACTTAGCAAATCCTATAATTAAATATTGGCAAATTCTAAATTTGTCGATGGAACTGCCAACAGATGATTTTTTTGTAGCTCAGTGATTTATCTTTAACAGGTGTCTTTTCATATCTTTAAATATGATTTGGTATTTGTATTTGATAAGGGATCATTTTCATACTTTAAAGGATGAAAAGAATGCCCAGGCTTCTGAATCCCCGAGAAAGATTTTTGATTTTCTTTTAACAATATTGTTCAATAGGAAAGAGAACAAGAGAGTTTTTTTTTTTTTTTAATGTTTCTACAGCTTTTTAAACATTTGCTTCAATCATTTCCATCAGATTTGGACTCTCTGATTCTAATTGGATTGATTGGAGAGATTGAGAAATTATGTTATTATGTTATGTCAGATAATCAGAGAGATGTACAAAACAGTTTAGTGATGCATTGAAACAAAACCTGATGTAGCCATGTGTGAAAGGGAATACTGCTGTCTATTTATTTATTGTTACTGACCATGACATGTTATTTCTATCTTTAAAAGGCTTTGTGCTCATCAAAACTGTTGAGCATGGAGTATTGTAATAGGGATCTATTTTTTGATGCTATTAAGGAATGAATTTAAAATAATAATGATAATAACAATCCCAATTGTGGCTATCTCACTAGAAAACACAGTCAATTGAAATAGTGCTCTTTAATACAAGCAGGGATCCCGGTTATGAAACATGTTTGTTACAAAACCTCTAAAGAAACACACACATAATTTTCTTCTCATATGCACAGATGCTCAGAAATAATTTATTTAATATACAGCACATTATCTGCAACTGTAATATGGGATGTTTTTTGACAGAGACAGATTTTGTAGAACTGATTAATGCTCAGTTCATTTGTTAAAAATCAGGCATGTTTCCAACACCATCTTATGTACACCTGCTGCTTTTTTTTATATAGATATGGGAGGTAGTATTTCAAAAAGAAAATATCTTCCAAGCTTTGTGATTTTGCTGCACATGTAACCTAAACATGCAGGGTTCATATCGTTGGAAACTGTGCAGGATTTAGATCCTTCTTAATACAAGTAAGATATGATGTTCATGTTTCTTTTTATGAGACTAATACAAACACCAGCTTAATGTGAAAGCAATGATGAAAATTGTTGGCCTCACATTTAATTCAAGAGTAACTTAGTAGAAAGAGACTTTAATGATTGATTCAATGAGTGTGAGGTCAAAAGAGAAGCACGGATCATCAGTCTTCCACCATCACGCTTGACTTTTGTTATGATGAGTTTGCAATAGTTTAGCAATAGCATTTGTTTTCATAAAACATTGATCTGGCTATTATGACAAAACATTCTTCAGTTGGCACAAAGGACTCTGTTGTGCTGTGACATTATTTCTGAAAAATACAATATCCTCCCAGTAACTCTTATGAAAAAGTTATTTATATTCAAAATGTTATTTGTGTGTGTGTGTGTGTGTGCGCGTGGGGGTGTGTGGGTGTGCGTGTAGGTGTGTGTGTGTGTGTGTGATTGCACTAAGCTGATTTTTTTATGTCAAAAATAAACATGTCTTTTGAATTAGCAGATCTGATCACTTCCAATAAAATAACATACAATTGAAATTACTCACCCTCTAACTCAACACACAAATAAGAGTCTTAAGATTTTTTTTGGTCAAATAACATAAATACCACCTTAGTTTTAAAGCAGTGATGAAATGAGACAGTTTTTTTTTCTTCAGCCAAACAAAGCATTATATTCAGGGTGCTGTCTGTTAACCCTTTGGAGATTTACATTGTTTACATTTCACAATTAATCTTAAAGGTTCACTAACCTTTAATTAGAATCAATTGTCAACACGTTTAATTTCTGGTTGTAATTTACCAGCAATATCATTTAATTTTCAGCTTATTGTTATTGTTTCCAAAAGATTTTCTTCTTCTCTTCAGTCTTAATCATACATCAGCACATACACAATAATATACTCAGAACAAGTAAAGAAATATTTTTGTTTGTTTGCCACAGTTCATAGGTTTTACTGAAGAAGCTTTGCAAAGAGACATCAAAACAACGTTTAACAGAAAATATCAACTTTGTAATCAACTGATTTTCAGTCATTTCAGATTCATTTAATATTGAGTAGTCCATATGTATTCAGAGTAAGGAAGATTTTGAAAAGATGGAAGAGCCCTGTGGTTCACCAAGAGACTCACGGAAAGGAAAGGAAAGCAAAGCAGGTAACAAAAATGACCTGTTATTTGTTCCTGATAACAGAAGTACATTTTTCTCCATCTGCTTTGTTTTTGCTACACTGGAAATCAATATGCCTGCCTATTTTCTTTCACCGGCTCTGTCTCAGATTGTCTGACTGCGAGAGAAGAGATTCTGTTTACCACTCTAAATTCCCAGCTTAGAATTAGAACTTGCTTTCTTATTCATTGAATCCCAGTGATGTTAAACTTAGCTTTCGCTGTCTAGAGCTAAAACACTGATTATAACTTGGATGTTTCTTCTTTTTTATTTTCTGGGACTATTGAAAGTGAGGGTATGCTATAAGTACCCTTTACTTATAGCATACTTAAGATTCACTTATGATTAATTGTTTTGGTCTTTTTAGCTAATCTGTATGTATCTTATGCTCATTTTGGAACTAACTGACAGAAGGAGGAAAGAAAGATAATTATTATCTGTAATTTGTGTTGATTTTTTGCGTAGCACACAAATAACGAACACAAATTTTTGTGTTTGCAATGTGACAAAATTGAAATAATTTAGGAGCCATTAACGTCCCTAAATTGTTTCAGTCTTTCACAAGGCCCTGAATCCAGAATGCAACTTTTGTCTTTTGTTTCAATATATTATTTTGTCAGAATAACACTTTTAATGTTATGTGTCCATACCAACACTGCCTTTTGGCTGACCCTGTCAGAATGAAAGTACAGCACACTGAGTTGTAAAACAATGGCTCTGACATTTATGGAGTCTCACACTCTATGCTTCGGTTTCCAAAGCCTAATTGAAATGAATTCTTAAACACAATGCCAGAATGCATGAGGACCTTTCTTGTGAATTCATAGAATTAATTTTCCTGCAAAACACTCCTTGTTTTGTAAAACCCAGAGTAACGTTTAAAGGTAGCAAGTTTGTTGAGTGAAAAGTGGGTAATAATTAAAGGTTAGGGAACAGGAAATATGGTGGCTTTGATTCTCAAAAAAAGAGGGAATTTAATATATGTGATAACAGAATATAAAAGCATCATTACACAGATGCCTGAGTTGTGGGACAGATGATGAAGCTGTTTGTTTGAAATAAAGAAAGCTGAATTTTTGAGAAAACAAGGTATTGTTGGTAACGAACTGTTACATTTCCAGTGTACGAGTCTGGTATCAAAGAAACCTCAGATTCTGCTTATGATATCTTGCATTTTCTCAGTAACATACATAATTATATTCTGCAAATGTCAGCTAAGTCATGTAGTGACTTAAAATGTAAAACGTTATAGTTGTTAGGAAATCTCTCACAGTATACAGATTTAATATTTTGGTATAGTTTCCATATTGAAACCATGGAAACTAAAGTTGGATACTGAAGCAGGACATGAGAGTTTCACAGTTCCTACACCGCAACACTAAACCAAGAGAGGCACCCGTTTCCACCGAGTGCAGTTAACAGAAAAACCCTATCCATAAAACTTTTAAAAACTCTGGATAACAGTCACGGTTAATACATTCATTGGAACAAACTAAATACATCCCTTTCATTCCTATTTGTGGCTTAGATAGCACATTTTGCTGCCATAACCTGATATAATTATTTGTGTATAAATTTATCAATTTTTTACAACAATGTGGACGCTTCACTACTCTGCTTGAGTATGAGGTATGAGGTGCTGGATCTTTTATGCTGTTTGGTTTGTGTAATGTGGCAAAAAATATTTCTTGCAGTTTGTGAAGATGGAGCGCTGTAAATATAAACCAAGCTGCCATGTATTATTTTTTTTATATAAAATGTGTCCTCACTCACTAAAACATGCATATTTAATCTGACTCTACTTTCGAACTGACATGAACTTTAAGATTTGACATGCAAATTGAGGGCTGCAGAGTCTGCAATGAAGCTCTCGGGCTTTCCAGTTTCTCAGAGCGATCTCACATTAGGGAGAATTTGCTGGAGCACTCCGTGGAAGATTGACAAATGTCTGATTTGTTTTCCATTTATATTAATCTTTCCCACTGTGAATTGATTTATTTTTAAATTGCTTGGGAATGACTCTACAGTGCCATGCAATAGTAAGTCTTCAGCTATTTTAGATTTCTTCAGGTAAAAGCCATAAAGGTTTATTAGATTTTATTTAGACTTTTTGGACTAAACCAGTATAAAATACTTTATAAAAGTAAAGCAGGGTTGTTGATATAAAATATTTTTAAACTTTTCAAAGAGCTCTGGCAAATCCATAATTTGAAATCACCTTATTTTTGCAGCATGAAAGGAGATTGATGTTTTGTCATTAAGTGAATCTTACCAAGCTAGTGGCCCAACCAATAACCTTGTTGATCAACCTTTCCTCTGATTAAGTTGAACAAGTCTCACATTTATTTTCCAAGTTTTATTGTCAATAACATTTTGAAAAGTATATCATAAAACAAAGACAGTAAACCGCAAGTACCCATGGACATGTTAAATGCTTTCTAATATAAGACAAGAGGTTTCCTGCGGAGCTAATACAAGTTGTATGATTAAACAACCAATTCAGAGCTTACTACCATAAATTGTTTATTAATTGCAAATTACACACATATAAAACACTGTGAACTCATTATTATTCAGGAGAAAACTGTCAAACATTTTTGCACCGCTCCAGGTTGTCCTGAGTGTTTCACATTGAATTCTAGTTTGTAACCCTTGCAGTGTGTTTAGCACTCAGTATAATGAGCTCAGTTCATTCTAAGTTGGAACACAAGGCCTTTTCTGACATGGGTCAACAGGAAGCTATTTATCATGTTTTCAAAGAGAGTGTTTGTTTGAAGAGCTGCTGAGAAGATAAGAATGATTGATATTATTTGGATGCTCTTGACTTGGACACCCCTAAACTCCATCAAGATGGTTTTCAAGCATCTTTAAAGATACACGAAGCAGAGTTTTGAAACTCACTGTGGTTCTGGGCTAACTGAGGGTAATATGCGTTCAAACTGTCATCTAAAATGTCAAATTTTAAAATTTTCCTTTTCTTTAAAATGTCCTTGTGTGATGCTTTTTTAAGTGTTTTTGCGGTGTTTACACAAAATAAGAAGAATCTGACATCACAGACCATTATTTGTAACTACACTACTTGTGTATTGTGGATTAAGGCCGAACACCAGAGAAGCACATTCTGAGTTCTCAACAGGGCCAAAAAAATAAAAAATAAAAAAATGCTCCTCTTTGTGGTTTCTTATTTGTTCCTGATATGTCTTTGTGATATTTCCTGACCTTTATGTTGTTTCCTCAAACATGCAATATGTTATTCTTGAAACATATTAATGTGTAGATTTATTACACTGAGCACTGTCGGGGCCTCTGAGTAATTTCTTTCATATCTGCTTCATCCACTTTTTATTACTCTTTCATATAAGCTATATATGATCCATTAAGACAAATCACAGTACATGCATCCCTTTGCTGCTTCTTAGAACAAATAAAACCAGATAAATATACCACCTAAAAGTCTAGCTCTTTACATAAATAAAAAAAATTACATCAGTTTTGGTTAACACTAATCAAAATTGTTCCCTCTTTGCTTTGGATTTGGTCTTTACTTTCTGATACCTTTCAAAATAACTATTGTTTTTAAATAGTGGAATGATTTTTGCTTATTTTTTACATTCATTGGTCTGCATTCTGAACAGCTTGATGAGAAATGTTAAATTTTCAACTTCTAGGTGGGTTGAACAGAAACTCTTTTTATGCCTGTAAAATTATTCAACATTAAATGCTCGTACTTTTATCTGCATATGAAATAAATGTGGACAGAAATAAGAATTGGGACATTTACTCATCTAAACCTTGGTTATCAAATTACACATTTCAGCACAGCATGTTTCATTTGATGTTGGCATTTGTAGTCCTTTCAAGATTAAAACATCTAAAATTCTCAAGAAAAAAAGACCCACAGAGCTTTTCTAATGTATTCACCTCTTTCCAATTACAAAAAAAAAAAAAAACAAACAAAAACAAAAAACATCAACACATGGGATTGTACCTAGTATAAAAATAGGCAAGTTATGATGTCAGTCCACGTCATTTGACTTGGTAAAAGTGGGTCTTGCACCTGAAACACGGGTCCTGTGTGAGGACCTGTTGTGAATCGATCAGTATTCCCAAAGAGAAGATGCATCAACAGATGCACCGTCACACATGAGCGTGCCTCCCTGGTCCCCACGGAGGTACTTGCCATTGGAGCCCTTGATGGCAACTCGTCCGTGTTCTGGAAACTCAAGAAAAAAATCCTCTGCCTTTTCTCCATCTGAGCAGACGAGGCCACTGCTTGAGACATACCAGAACTTTCCATTCACGCCTGTGTGAAGAATAACAAAAAAATCTGTCAGTTTATAAAAACAAAAAAACTGCAGAAAACTGTTGGAGAAGAGGTCAGTCTTAGAGTCATCTAACCAAGTTTCAATGAACTTATTACCTGCTTCACATTAAGTGGTGGCAAAATGTGTCTTTTGCTCCACATGACCACAAGGAGAGATTACTAATTAAGAGTTCCAAGATACTTTGATCATATTTTAAAATTACATTTAAATGTAGGGAAGAGTTGCATTTATTTTGTAGTATTTTTTAAGGGCACCAATAAATAATTTGATTGATTCGTAGTCACATTATGTCATTTACTGTCTTGGTATCTTAAGCATAACATAGGGCAGAAGTCCTTAAATCCAGGCTGTGAGGTCTTGTGTAGAAGTAGAAGAAGGAAGAGAAGAAGAATGACGTCTATGTCTGTAAGGCAACTATGCTAAAAGTTTGGGAGAGTACAGTTAAGAATATTAACAGTTATGAGTTATTTGAACGGATTGTCAGAATGTTTTTGATTGACTAAAGAACATTATTGTGTTCGCAAAGTGTGCTGCTCGACAAGGTATAGGACTTTTGGATTGATCTCCATTTGGACACAGCAAATGGAAATAAACATATGCATTCAAACATTGTGGTAGAAGAGTTATTTTTTGATATTGTTTTATTCCTACAGAATCTGGGCACCTTAGTGTATCAACAATTCCTCAACAAAAGGTATTCCAGACTTAAGTGTGAGAGAATTTCACAGACAACTGAAACTAGGCTAAAACTGGGTCAAGCAGCAGGAAAATTATGCTAAGCACAGCAACAAATCTGTAACAGATGGATTGAAAATGAAAGGGGATTAATGACCCAATCAAAATCCAGACCTCAGCCCAAATGAAAGGCTGCAGTGGGATTTTCAAAATGTTGAACGGAAGAAAATACAAACAAACCCCTACAAAATAAAGAACAGTGGAAACAAATATTTTAATGATGTAAGCTTCTGATTAGCTCATAAGAAATATGATCATCAATCAATTGTCTAGTAATGTTAGTTATTCCATGCTATACATTGGTGTATTGACTGTTTTGCTGGCAAAAATAATCACTAGATGGACAGTGAAGATTTTATTTTTCAATTTTGAGACTGTTGTTGCATTGTACCAATGTTGTAAGAGTTTATTAAGAAGAAAATTTGTGTGATATGGAAACACTGACTTTTAATGTGGTAGGCGCCATTGTCGAATAGCAATGAAAAGATGTCATAGACCGATCGATTGGCATCAAAAGTGTTGGAGTTTTTGTGGTGACACACAAAGCCGTTCTCTCCGTGAAGGATCAGCATTGGGCGGTTGATGAGTTTCATCAGAAGTAATTCATCATCACCTGTAATGAACGATATATTTTGTTCATCTGGTGAGTCTTCACAGCTTGTTGGCGGGTATTTCAGACAAACACAATGTGAAAATTCAATAAGTAGCCTAAAAGCACTTACCCACTGTATCGCTGACCGCTGAGAGCTGCCCATTTTTCTTTGTGCACACGTACTTTCCATTACTCGCCTTGAGTGCTACCCTGTGTCCTCGCCACTCAATGTCAAACATTGTGTTGACCTCTCTGGAAGGAAAAAAGATGGATAAGTGAGATTGACAAAAAAAAACAAAACAAAACAAAAAACATCTAAGTTAAAAGTTAAATTAAATAGCGTGATAGATAACCTAAGAAAAAATTTGAGTATACCAAGATCTTTGTACAAACTGAGTTACCATGTACAGGGGGTCACTGGTGTAGCACCATTCCCAAGTAGTTAAAGATTTATTAGAAAGCTTCAGTTTCAATGGTTTAATATCTACTTACATCTCTGTGGCAGTGGACTGGATCTCTCCATGAGTCACTAGAGTCCAGTAGGACCCTCCATTAGTCCTGAACATTGGCTTTTTGCTCTCCTTATCTATCTCCATCTGGAAAGTCTCCATGTCGGTTTCTACATCCTGATTGGCTGAAATACTCACTCCTGGCAACAAAGAAGAAGACACCCATGATAATTTAACTTTTCTTCAAGGATAGGATTTTTAACTACAGCATCATCCTGAATGTCTTTTGCATCTCATCCGAAGTTCCAGTAAAGGTAAGTGCAAATAGAAACAACATTCAAAAGCCAAGATTGTTTGATTATTTCAGCTCATAAAGATGTATTATTATACTGACTCAGTAAATGTTTTGAGCAGACGGGGTTCACATTCTCTATCTTCTTAAACATTTAAGTCATGGCAGCACAAATTAAATTATGATTACCCAAATTTTAGAATTTATTTTAATTGGCCTTGCGAGACCTAGCAAACTGCCATATGTACCCCATATATACCTTCTGTGCCCTAATAAAATTTTCAATCAAATTTCAATTAAATGTTTGAACTATTAAACAAGAAAGTGCATAAAGTATTGCAGGTATACACGACAGTTCTAGTGGTTGGAAGGAAATATGAGTGACAGAATTGTGGCACAGCAGCCAAATGCTTTTACAAATTAGATTTTCTTGTGAGGACAATTTTATTTAAAGACATTTTGAGAACTAATCCAATAATATAAGAACTGTTGCATTCACAGTTCCTAATGTGGAGGTTAGGAACTTTGAATGCAAAGTTGGATTCAAAGTTAGGCCAAATGCAAAGTTAGGGCAAAACAGCTATTTGAATAGCATTTTAGTGGGATCCTTTTCATAAACAGGGACATAAATTCAGGTCAGACATGATGTGAAGATATTTTGTTTTGTTATACTCGGATTTTAAGATATTTTGTCTTGTTATATTCAGAATTTGTTTGTGAATAACTTTTAGTGAAATTGTCAAATTATTTAGAGTGTGGAATATGGATATGGGTATATCTACTTGTCGAAATCCTTGCATCCTTCTTCTCCAATTTTTACATCCATGTTTTTCTTTCATCAACATCTGGGAAATCCAGGTTTGTCTAGTTTACATGGAAAGTATCCCTGAATTTCAACAAAATGTCAATTCCCTTTTTTTTGTATGTTGACTTTCCGTAGATGTCTGCACTTTCAATAATCTATAATTTCTTTGTGGAGTTTGGTGACATCTAGTGGCTCAAATTATTAAATTTGAGCCATTATGAGTTCAAATTGCTAAATTTGAATTTCATCTTGAATATTTGGACATTACAGGCTCATTCTAGTATGATGTAACTAGCATAATTGTACACTGTGTGACATAGTGTTTAACATTATACAAAAGCATAAAATGTTGCACACTATAAGTATGAAGTGCTCGTGTCTGTGTGATGGAAGAGCTCATAAGTAATAATCTTATTTGTGTTATAATAGAAAAGATAGGTGATGTTAATTTTGGAAAGAGAATTTTTTGTGGCCTTGTTTTGATCTTTGGATGTTTTTACATTTTATACACAACCATAAAAACATAATATTATAAATATTTGTTTTAATTTCAAATTGTAGATTCAATAGGAACAAATGACTTGCAACCAATTGCAAGCCACCTTTGTCATGCTTTCTGAAGTGTAGCACATCAGCAAATTTTATGTCATCAACTCATGATCTGTTTTGTATGCAAAACCAATTATGCAAGAAAAATAAATCAAATTCACACCTATCTTTCCACTCAGTTAGTCCCCAATTTTCTTTTACACACCAATGCTTCACTTGCAGTCAGCCTAGTGTTGCCTACCTAATCGACATGTATAAACTCTGGCTGCTGGGGTGTGTCAGGTCTTGTGAATGCACAGACACATAGCCTGTAATTGAGCTGTGTATGCTGTAGTATAAATTAGGTGCCACAAAAATATCCTTCAACCTTTCTCTTAATCCCGTTAGAACACTAATCCCCTTCAGTCAACCCTCCACCCCTTCCTGTTCAGTTGCATGCTGTAATTCCCTGAGTGGCAAAATGCAAATCTGCACTGTAGAGCTCACTAAGCAGCTTTCAGTGCCTAGTTCCTTACAAAACATGACACAAGACCAAACACTTCAGTTCAGAACTGAGGTTTTTTTTGTTCTGTTTAATGAAGTTTGCTAAACTGTTTCCTTGTTAGTTGTTTTTTCCTCTTTTTTTTGGCGAGCATTTTATTCATAGGCATAATAATGTCTGCACAAGAAGGTTGGTGTAGTCTATTCCATTTGGAGCACATGCATTGTTGGGCAATTTTACAAATCCAAATGTGAAGCTGTTTTTTATAAAGCGGCTGATGCTTTCACTAAATCCCAAAGGCTCCAATTAAAGAAAATGCAGTTGTTGCTTTTTTTAATTAAAATAATGAATAAATAAAATGATGTAGGCTTGAAACCCAAGCAATTGACATAGCATGTATATGTCATGTATATGTCTATAACCACTTTTTTAATGCATTTGTATTCTTTAGATTAATTCGTTCAAGAAATTTACATTCAGTGACTTCAGAAGACATGCGTGAACTGAACTGAACTGATAGCAAAGAAGCAAGTGACTACAAGGCTTAGAACCCATTGCTAGTAACTGACACCCCTGTTGCTTAGATCAGTCTTGGAGTCATTTGCACACCAGTTAATCTTCCTGGGACACACAGTGAAAATGACAAAGCCCATTACCACAGTGACCTCCACAATATGGCTACCAACACTCTGGATCCAACATGTACAAAATGCCATGTTAGCTTTCCGCTAGCAAATTAACCCGTTTTGATGTTTTGATTGCTGCAACTACAAATATCAACTAACCTTAAAACTATACTGACTTGAACTTGTTTAATACATGGGTCAAAAAACTCTTTAAAATCTAATATTCAATTAACAGAAAATCAGAATACCCAGAACATAACACACTAAGAACAGTTGATATAATTTCTCTTTTAG